>OW284510.1:65167341-67567341 GCA_935413205.1 Polydrusus cervinus | reverse complement strand
GATGTTTCTTTGAAAAGGGTATAAACATGTCTGCTGAAGGTGTTTTTGATACACAAATTATTTAACCCTTATAGGCGTTGTTACTCTACGAAAAAAAAAATGATAAATGTGGGTTTTTGTAGATACAATAGGCCGATATAGTTATTGGTTAACTTTAGGTATCCCTGTTTATGAGTGAAGTGGAAAAACTACAGTACTTTTTAAAATTTCAGGGATAATTCCAGTACTAAAAACCAAATTAACTATGTGATGAAGGGCTTTTATTGGTTTTACCTCATATTTTTTAATATCTGAAGATATACAATTATCCTCACCTTTACCCCTTTTTTTAAACTACGTAGTTCCTTTCTTGTTCTGAGCAACGAGTAAGATAAAAGACTTTACCTTCCTAACCCACCCTCGATGACCCACCTCATTTCACGGTGTAATTTGATCTGCTATTTTTGCCTATTCCACTAAAATACGTATTCAACTCATTTACACTTTCACTCAATGCCCTTATTGCCCACAATGCTTTTTATTTCTATACAAATACCTGTTCACCAATGAACTATTTTATTATTTTCCAAAGTATTTAGCTTTAGGTATCAGCTTATATGCTCCTTTATATTTAACTAAAAGATCTAAATTGTCTCTATTTAATGTACTATACTACTACTGTACTATACCTACTCTTTTCTCATTATATTTCTATTTCTAATCAATACCAAAAGTCCACCAGTGATCCATGACTTTAATTTCTTTTTTTTCCTATGATATATGAATGTATATATCGCACTCACAATACCACCAAGTACCTGACTGATAATGGCATCGAATACAAGGAGGACATAGACATAGCGAATATTTTTGGAAGATACTTTAGCAACACATATGCATTCTCTAATAACAATAATTTCGATCAAAATCACTTAGAAGAAATAGACCAGTGGCATCAAGAGTACTTTCAACTAGGCAACCCTACACCTGTACCAATATTGGAAGAAGATGAATACTTCCAAGCTCTCCACAAAGGAAAAAATTCAGCCCCTGGATATGACAACGTGCCGAGAAAACTTTTAAAAAAACTTAATGCTACAGTCCACCAGCAAATAATAAAAATATTCAATCATTGTCTAAAAAATGCGCTGTTTCCCGCCGAGTGGAAGAACGGAATAATTATCACAATTCCTAAACCCAACCAAGACCACTCACAAGCAGAAAACTACCGTCCCATTACTCTCCTGCCAACAGTTGGAAAAGTGTTTGAATCAATTCTAAAAAATCGACTGGAACAAGAAATAGGACATCACATTCCTGATTATCAATTCGGATTCAAAGCAAAAAATTCAACAATTCACCCTTTGACTATCTTGACATCAAACATTCAGACATCCAACAAATATGGTAAATACTCGGCTGCTTTTTTTCTAGACATCAAAAAGGCATTTGATAGTGCCTGGCACCAAGGGATATTATTCAAACTCCACAAACTCAACTGCCCAGCCTACTTAATACATGCAGTACACAAGTTTTTATCAAGAAGGACACTCAAAGTCAAAGTCAGAAACTCATACTCGGACGACTTCACACCTGAACAAGGAGTCCCCCAGGGATCACCCCTTTCTCCACTTCTATTCAACATTCTTTGCTCAGACATATACAATCATATATATAACAATAACATTGACCTGACATCATACATACTCCAATTTGCCGACGACACAGCTCTCTTAGCACATGGAACCTCTATACAAAACGCAGTAAACAAGCTTCAACACCTCCTAAACTTAATAGTCCTCTGGATGCATAAATGGCGTATTCTACTTAACCCAACAAAATCACAATTTTTGATCTTTCACCACAAAGTCAAAGAAGAGGATCCCTCTATTAGTCTATACAATAACATAGTTAAACCAATGAACCACTGCAAATATCTTGGAATCACAATCGACAGTAAATTAAACTTTAAATTACACACAAACAGAACAAAACAGAAAGCTATTACCCGTGCAAAACATTTCAGGTCACTAACATATAAAGACTTAGGCATTACTGTACAAACCGCAACTAACATCTACTCAATGATATGCCGCCCGTTGCTGGAGTATGGACACATATTGTACAGTAACGCTAGAAAACCAACAGTACAGCCACTAGAAGTAGGTGAGAGAAGTTGTTTGCGTGTGATCACAAAAATCCGTCACCCCCAGAATCCACTCCATAATCCCTCAAACATTCTGCTCTACCAAAAAACAAAAATCGTTCCAATCGACCAACGCCTCCACAAGCTGAACCTGAAGTTCTCCAAACAACAACACAATAGAGAAATAATGCAAAGACTCATGATACCTCCCAGTGAAAACATCCAGCCAAGACGAAAATATCCTGCAATGAGTCTATTGGAAACAATCAACTTTTTACAAACCCAATAGGATCTCTCGTGATTGTTTTGAATTTCATAGTTTATAGTTTATTGTAAATATTTAGTTTACTTGTTTTTTTTTTTTATTTAGTTTTTTGTGCTTATTTAGGTGCAATAGTATTGTTTAAGTTTTTTTTTTTTTTTTTTTTTTTTTTTGTATAACTGAAGTTTGAAAAAATTAATTTTGGTACATATATTTCAAGCAACACCTACATATAATAGTAATCATCCTGGGCAGGAAGACCCCGGTCGTTAGCCCTTTGGCAGATGCCAATAAATTGTAATAAATAAATAAATAAATAAATATGAATGTATGAACACCTACCCTGTACTGACGAGAACAAAAGAGTTCGAAACCGATCTGCAGGTGGTGACATCCTATCAATGTAAAGTTTTTATTTCTTGGTAGAACTATGCAATCTGATTTGTATTTTATTATCTAACTGTGTTAGAAGAAATACAACCTTATAGTATAAGGCACTTTCAGGTGGTTTGAAATTTAAATTTCATGCTTTCTTAAAATGTTTACTACCAACTGACAAGTAAAAATAATTCTGTATTTTTACAAATATTTTAAATTTATTTTGAAATTCTTTTGGTAGAAGATTCTTTTCTGTTTCTGGTAAAGCATTAAATAATTTTACAGCATGATAAGACTGCCCATTCCTGGCTCTGGGATATTCAAAACTCAAACTCAAATATGCTTTATTGTCCGAAGATTTTTATAATCCTATTGACAAAGCGAATAACTTAGTATCTAAATAAAAATTATATAAAATATGAGCAGTTAACAAAATTTAAAAAATCAATCTAAGGTTCTGTTGTAGTCAGTAACTAATTTTTTTTTTCATTCTGGTTTATACTCATTGAGATCACAGTTTCGTGTGTAATCAACCAGATTTGTTTGGACATGAACAAGGCAGGCCAGGATGTATACACAAGGAAAAGTGAGTATTCTAAGTGATATAAAAGCACTACATCAATCTCTATATCCAAAGACTGGCATAACTCTAATACATCGCTTCTAAGCTGCAAAAATCGCTGAAGCATGTCCCCAGCATAATACGGCATACAAGATATGAGAATAGAGATAACTATACCTAAGGTCACTTGCATAATATACAAGTTACAAACAAAATGACAGTAGTTTCTCCTATTTATAATGATTGTACCAGGCTAAGGTGTGGCCACATTTTTTTCTGTTAGGTAATAGCAACAAGGTAAGGAAGCACTCCTGAAATGTTAGTACTTCCTCAGGCCTACCACCCTTGCTAGCTGGTGTAGACAAGGCAACACAACAGTGGTATGTGTCATGATAAGTGTACTTACTTACTGTGTTGCATAAGTTTTACTTTGTGCTTATAATGAGCATAGTTTTTCAACAAGGGCCTCTCCACCAGAATCTCCCCGTATTGGATAATTCAAAACTTATACACGTGCTGTGTATTGAAGATGTATCTTATAAATTAATTCATTACAGAAATATAAGCTCAAGATATTGCACTCAATAGAACTAGATACTGAGCAATATACAAGATAGGAATCTCTAATTTTTCTTTTATTCTTTAACCAGATATAAGTAATAATATTGAATTACACAGCCCTCAAAGGACCGTGTATAACACCGTGACCTCCCAACAAATTCTGTAATATTTGTTTCGCCAAAATTACGTAATGAATCTAATATTAGGTTAACGGAAATGCTTACCTTTTGTTGAGTAGCGGCAGCAAGCCGAAAGAATCTGTCTTCTAGCCGTAGAAGCAGTTATTTTGCTACAAAGGGAGGCCATACCTTGGAAACAGTCTTGATATCAAATTAAATAATTTTAAACAAGCAGCAAGCCAGATAAAATTAGTCGAATAGTTGACAGCAATGACAGCAGCACCGAACTCGTTGCCCCATAAAAGCTTAAATTTGACAGCGTAAACGTGACAGCGTATTGAGACGTGATTGGTTGAACATCAGCTGATTGACAGATTCACAAAGTCAATCGCTGACTTTTCCGCTGTCACATATTACGCCCATGAGGTCTCCATGCGACGGCACAAGTCATGCCGGATCCGCATGGACTAATAGGTTATTTTTATGGCCTTCTAGAATTTAACAAAAAGTATTTTATTAGCACCATTGCCTTGTCGATGTAAGAAGAATAAGTAAGACAGAATCGATATAAACATTATTCTAACCAATACACCTACCAGTCAACTTAAAGGAAGAAAGTTAACACGCGGATACATTACAAAAGTGGCAACACCAAATTTAATCTTTAATTGAAGTACGCTGTCGGTAAGCTATTGTTTCGTACACAAGTAATAATTTTGAAAATATAATTCGTCAAAATTTAGGCGTTAACGTACTATAGAAAAACATCAAAGGTTTCATCCAGAGAAAGTTTATAAAATACAAAGATAGGGCCCATTTAAAAAATGTGTAAGTTAGTAGTGGCTTTTAACCCCCCTCCCCCTCCCCCCTTGTATATACCTCTACATAATTCAAAATATATAATGTACCCAGTGTTGCCGGTCTGTTACAAAATGTACCTTACAGTCCTATATTATTAACGCACTTCGCACTAATCACTCATGGCAGAATCGTTAACAGTCTGCCATGCCATATTAGCGGCTAATCTCGGTGAGCACAATGCTACGTCGAGGGCACTTGGGCTTGCCCCGGGGGGAGTAAGCCTTGTGCGAGATCCATCGTTCAGAACAACTAAGTCATTATCATTTGAGTACTGATGTAAAACATGGCCATTCCTACTTTTAATACCCGAGCCCATACTACATTTTGGGCATTGAAGTCACCTATTAGAAAAAAGGGCTTGTTAGTTGTAGCTACAATCATATCCATGATTAAAGTATCAATGGCAACAGTTGGGGGAATATAAAAATTAAAAATGGTCTTTTGTTTCTATTGCCCTTGTCTGCCAGTTTCCTGGCATCGGAATGTGTCCTAAGGGGATTAATTTAAAGGTCAAACTTTTTTTATAGCGATAGCTATTCCTCCCCGCCCATCTGGCCGGTCTGACCTAAGTACTATGAAACCCTAAAGGTTAGCGTTGTCCGGTCTAAGAAATGTTTCGTTAAGTAAGCAGATATCTATTTGATAGTCCCTAAGAAACGTCGCCAGAGCATCCTTGTTAACATAAAAACTTCTCATATTCCAATGTAGGATATTTGGCTTGTTGTTAGCCATTTAAAAATCAAAAATTAATCTAAAAAAAGGATCAAAGATGCTCTATATCAGAACCGCTAGCTTATCCGTTGGTCCCGGGCTTCTGTTTATTTAACAAATTCAAAGAATAATCTTTAAACATTTTGTATAATACTGGAGACTGGTCCAAAAAACCTCTTATCATATTTACCTACAAGTCAGAATCTAAGACCCCCTCCACTGAGGTGTCCATTGTTTTACCCGCGGGACTGCCTTGATCCGACAATCCAGGAAACCCGTTGTTACCAGCCGTTCTAGTCGCCTGTGAAAACAGTGCCCTCTTGTGCACTTCTCCATCGTACCCCCTTCTTTCTTGTAGATCATCAGATCTTCTTCGCTTATGAGCAATATGCGTATAGTTTCTAGCTGTATGTTGACCTTGATTACTATGGTTAGCTGCTCTACTCAAATTAAGATTTGTTGAGTATGCCCCTTCGGCGGCTGAATGGGTCTCTTGGAGACTTGGGAGTTCTGAAGGATGTCTAGTCGCTCGGTAGGTTTTAGGTTTGTTGTCTATGATGGGTATTTTCTGATGGCCTCGTATAAGAAGCACCTAGAGAACGCCATTTCCTCATTAATATTTTTTTGTCTTTCAAATTCAAGGCAGTTTTTCCTATTTGTTGCTAAATGGTCACCGTGACAGTGTACACATTTTTTTCATTATCTCAATCGCTATATTTATGGTTTTTGCCACACTGGAAACAAGTAATTTTCCCTCTACATTGACATTTAGAATGCCCAAATTTAAGACAATTTAGGCAGAGGATAACTGATGCTATATACAATTCTACTCTATATCTGGCTCCCCAAATAACCATTTAAGCCGGTAACTCTTTACCTTCTAATGTAAGACACATAGTATAACCTGGAATTGACTTAACTCCTTCAGGAGATGTTACTCTTCTATTAAATCTTTTTGCCATCAAAACTTTAATGTTTATTTCTTGATTTAACATGGATACTTTTCCTATTCCGAACTCAGTCAGGTCCTGCTCTGTGGTAGCCAGCCCTACTCCCCTGACTATGCCATTCGTTCTGGAATATACAAATTAAAACCCCTAAAATCCACATTGACTAGGAAATCATTAGCTTTAGAAACTTTTTCAAAAGCAATATCGCTATTCTATTCCTACCCCTCTTCTTTAAATCTTCTTAAAACCTTCAAGGCAAGGTGTTCAGAATCTTGGCTAAATCTGAAGGTACATGTTACCAACATTTCCTCTTTCGGACTCGACAGTAATCCAAAATGGGCCTGCGATAGATGCAGGATTATAAGTTATACGCCTTTCTTTAGCATGACTTGTCCAATAAGTGATAATATCGATTTCTTTCACGATCTCCAAATCATTCTTATTTTTCCCTCTAATGCCGCGTTCTCAGAGCTACGTTCTGTCGCCAGCGACATCATTTGGACCAATCAGGATCGTTTACGTCGTTACCCCTAACCCCCCACCACCGTGTCGTTCGGTCGTTGTCGCTGTACTTGAATTATTTCAACTTCACTTCGTTTACGTGTGGCGAGAAGAAGTGGGGATGTGTCGCCTGCGACAACTGTGGCGACAACCGTAGCTCTGAGAACGCGGCTTTCTCGCCACACGTAAACGAAGTGAAGTTGAAATAATTCAACTACAGCGACACTGACCGGTGGTGGTGAGTTAGGGGTAACAACGTAAACGATCCTGATTGGTCCAGATGATGTCGCTGGCGACAGAACGTAGCTCTGAGAACGCGGCTTAATGTTAGATAATTCAATTTCGAGCACATTAGAAATTCGCTATTTGTTGGAGAAATTTTATAAAGATTTTTTGACAAGTTTCTGGATCCCTCAGTAAGCAAAGCAAGAAGTCTATTTTTAGCATTAACAGGCATATCATTTTCTACATTGATACTCGCATCAAGCTGATGAGGAGGGTGGACAGATCCACCCCCTCGTCCTGGGGGATCATAGTGAACCCCAAGTAGCAGTGTTAGCACGTGTCCACCATTGTTAGAGGTTTAATTTGTGTGCAAATCATAGAATTCTGGGACTTACCCGTTCGAAAACAAACAGCAGATATTGTAAAAGACAAAACGTTATTTAATTTTTACCAAACAACCACATAAAATAGCAGTTTTCTTCTTAGATTGGAGAAGAGAAGGCCACCCAAACACATGTGCTCTCTTCTCTCTTCCAAAGTCGTATCGAGAAAAAAAATTCTGATATCATCCAAATGTTGTATTAAAGGTTCACTAGATCAATCTCCTGGTAACTTAACCAGCCAGATAATTTCTATGGAAACAATTGTCTGGTTTCTTTGGAAAATATCTTGTTGGTAAAGTTAGCAGGAGATTGATCTAGCTAGCGGACCTAAGGAAAATATTTAAAATACATTTTGTCGACATTGTGTCAATAGTTGGTAAAAGTTCGATAAATTATGGTTTGTGCAAGAAAGTGGTGAGCACAGAAAAAAAAACTGATTGACTGCGTGGCAAGAACAACGAACCACGTGTTGCTACGTGATGTATTTTTGGGTGGTATATATTTCTGACGTGTATACAGGGTTGTCATTTTGTTAATAATTACTGGCATTTAACGGGGAATATGGATCCTTCCATGTGTTAAACTTGTGTCTAGCCCAAGCACGGCCAAGGTTTAATATATAAAGTAGCGACCTTGCAGCACGGCAACTAATGAGCCCGACCAATCACGATTTTTATTAAATCTTTTTAAGAAATTGACGATGTCGATATTCCATATGATTTTTTAGACGATAAATGAGTTTGAATTTGAAATTAATAATTATTTTCAGACACTAACACATAAAATCATAGCGATTATTATTTGGACAATATACCTACTTACCGAGAAAAATATTTTATTTGTAGTAGATACCCATGATACAACTGCAAGAAAATATAATACCGCTCAGGTTTTCGTGACGTCACCTTGTGCGTAAAAACCGCCGAATATTGCGATATTCTCTTCTATGTAAAATTTTGGTCGAAAAGAATTCCTAAATACTTTAATTTTCCTTCCAACATAATCACATCTACCAGTTTGAGTTAAAAGGAAGGTAAGTATATAAAGTTTAAATCTTGATCACAGTATTAATCTAAAATATGTATGTTTTCCTCACGATGTCTACTGCGCACCCTGTTGATATCATATCTTGTGTAGTTGTATCATGGTAGGTACCTACCTATACCTATATACCCTATTATCAAAACATTTTTTTGGGTATAATTATTGTATGATAAAACCATCAGACAAAGGGTTGAAATAAATCTTAATTTTCTAGAAAATGAAAGTCATTGACTTAACTAGTTTTTTAGTGGAAACAAGAAATGATAATGTTCTTCGATAAACACTTCTAGCCAAAGCTGAAAAAAAAGATATTCAGAAAATAGATTACAGGACGTTACAGTTGATTTTAGAATAATTAAGTTTATTAAGGACGCATTTAGCTAAATAAATTATACATCTCAACCAATCGTCACGCAATATGATGTTTTCTGGTTTAATAACTAATGATTTATCATAATAATAGTACATACCTCATACCTACCTAATGTTTTTAATCGGCAATTTAACAGTTCAACTAATATTTATTATAATTTCTTATTACACTTTATAGGGCCCTTACCTATTTTGTTTCCGTCTATAATGCAAAAAGAAATAATTATAAATACTGACATTCACAATAATAGAGAGCATTATTGTTTAAATGTCAAAATTCGGTAAGAAAGACCACCGCAATGATATTAGTTTCAACCACCGTTTTATGACGAGCTCATAAAAAACAAAAAGCTGTTTGGGCTTTAAATTTTCCAGCATTTAGCTGGTACCGACGTTCATAGAAGATATAGTTTATTTTGACGATTTCGATCGCTCAGATGTCCCTTTATGACCACTATGTGTCGTACCTATTCTGAGACGTAATTGGTCAAAGGGGAGCTAACAGAATCAATGCAATTAATCAGAGAATTACTATGTAGTTCTCTGCAATCAATATCAATCAGCTTACCTTTAACAAATCACGTCTGACTTACACTGCCATATTTACGCCCATAGGGATGGTCTTTTATCAGGGGACAGGATTAGTTTTAAAAATCTTTAATGTAAAATTAAGTCTAATAATTATTTATTTATCGATTTTTTTTTTCTGAAATGTGAAAGAGATTTATAAAAAAAAAAAAATTTTTCTGGCTTCTCCATTAAATTATCCGAATGATCTATAGCCTGAAATGAAACATTTTGTGTAAAAATATTAATTACTCCAAGTCCAAAGCTCAGTCGATTCTCCAAAAAGCCCAGGGGCTCCTAAATAAAATAACATTCATGCCAGGAATTTTGTATTGATGAGACGGCAACATTGCGTGTATTTCGCTATCCGCTATAAATAAATTGTCATTTATATGCGTAATTGTGTTGTTTGTATTATTATTTCTTTATTATACTATTATATTATAACCGAACAAACTAAACAGATATTGAAGTAAAATCATAACAATTGTTAATTTTTAACTGGCACTGTGATTGAATTGTGCTCTTGTAAAAGTATCAAAACTTTCTTTTGTTTTTACCTACTTAAATTTACGCCAAAATATTGGTTTCATTTTACTTAATTACACATTGTCAGTGGAACTTTAAATATGTCTAGTCCTAAAGATGATTCTGTGTTGAAGGCAGGTCACCCTCCAGCAGGTAGGTATTTTATATTGTTAGACTGCAAAATAATTTATCTACAACCTTGCCATAAGCTAGAGGTATCCAAATAGGGTGACCAGATTTTAACTTCATGAAACCGGTACACAATATGTAGAAAAACTGTAGTTTGTAATGGTTATAAAAATACTAAAATATAGTGGTTACATTTTAGAGAATAGAATTACATTATAATAATAATAATAATAATAATAAAAAAAGCATTTCGACAATCATATTCTGTTATATAGCTACACCACGCCAAAATTGATAATATTTTTAGGAACAACGTCTATTTTATGGTGTAGATTACGAATCTTAACGCCGTTTTTGAAATATTCCTTATTTAGTGCCATTTTGTAGAGGTTAGGTTTCGGATGCACAACTTTTTATTTAATTATTTTTATTTGGGATAGAATTTTAAAGGAAAATCAATAAAGGGAGCAATAGTTTATATAGTCTAGTAGTTTCTGTCCCATTTTCCCTAGTTTTAAGCTATTTTAAATAAATATAACCAATGGAATAATACTTTTACATATTAGGCTGTGATAAGTAGTCCAAAAACAAAATGACAACCATCATCATCGTTAATCATTATCTTTGAAAACACAAATTTAAAGTAAACCCTTTATTGAAAACACACAAAAAATGAGGCGTTTTTTGCTTTTTAATCAAGACGGGTAAATTTGATTAGGTGAAATAAAAATATTATGATCGAGAAGAACTTCATTTTGTACTCAAAACCTAATCTCGAGCCTAATCTCTACAAGATTTCACTTTTACAAGAAATATTTCAAAAACTAACAGCCGTATTCACTAAAGGGTTCCAAATTTAAAACCATCCGAAACTAATAGGTCTGGATTTAAAATTACAACTGTCAAAATAACTCAACTAAGTTTTGTATTGTAAGTATTTTTTTTTGCTTTTTCTTCAAATTTATAAAGAAAAACGTAATTTAGTACATACTATTTCTTTAATCTTTGGACTACAGAGAAAAGCTGTAAGACTGGTTGCGGAGCTTGGCTATAGGGATGATTGTCGCCCCGCTTTTAGAACTCTTGGAATTTTGACCCTCCCTTCGGTCTACATTCTTGAAAGCCTTCTGTACGTAAAGAGAAATGAGGACCTGTATGTGACTCATGGGGATGTTCATGGGTACAATACTCGCAATGCGGGGAACGTGCTGACAAATTATTGTAGACTCAAAAGATCCCAGGATGGGCAGGGGTATTATGGGGCTAAGTTTTTCAATAAGCTGCCTGTTGGCATAAGAGTCTTACCGCTGAAGCAATTTAAAGGTCGTGTTAGCAAAATACTAATTCAAAATGCCTTTTATAACGTTCACGAATTTTTAAATTATGACCTTGTTGAACTAAATTAATTTTAATATGTAACTGATGTATTGTATTCGCCAGTAGGTATATATTTTTATATTTTATTTTGTTATAATAAGCGTTTAACTTATATATACATTTTGTGTTGACCAATGTAAACGCTTGTGTTTATGAACGTTGATAGACTTTATTGATTGTTTGTTTTATTATAATAAGTACTTTACTTTTCTATATATATTGTATTTTGACCTGTGTAAACACTTATGTGTTCTAACATTAATAAAACTATTGAACTATTGAACTAATAGAACTAAAACTGTATTTGCAACAACATCTCAGTCAAATTATTTATCGGTAAGAAGATTTAATTACAAAAAAATTAAATTAACACAAAAGCGTCATAATGGCATATCACGATAATGCCACGATGAGAACACAAGTGAGAGACTATAGATCTAAATATTTTGATGGTCAAAATTTTAAACCCCTTTAGTGAATACGGGTGTAAATGTTTCCGACAAAAATGGCGGTAAATACCTATTACACGCTCACCACGCCAAATAAGTTTTTTATGAACGATGTATTTTGGGGCGTAAATTACGAACCTGAAAACGATTTTCGTCGGAAACGCTTAGTACTTGAGATAATAATAATACTGTTTATTTAATAGCAAAGCTAACATATACATAAATATTATTTTTACACATTAAAATTTTGATAACAAAATAAAATAAACAAATCGCCACATCAAATCTATTGTATATATTATTTTTGCAGTAGTACCTACATACATTTTTTCCGAAAGTTCTTTATTGATTGAGAGATCTTAATATCATTGGGCAGTTCATTAAAGGCCCTGTTCATAATGGTTAGGTTTTCAAAAGTTTCTGAATATAAATATTACAAAAAAATGTCTAAAACGCATGATGTTTCATGCAGTTTGGTACTTTTTTCCCCTATTTGTTGTTTCTTTGAAGCTCTTGTAACCAAGATATAACCTTCAGTTTCTCCAACACAATGAAATTATTTTGCATAGTTAGGCTATTACAAAAACAAAACAAATAAACAATCATAAAGACAGTAATATGATGAAATTAATTTAGTAGACTTAAAATCAATAAAATGTAAAATAATAACTTTTATCGCCAACAAAATGTTACAAAAACATAGCGATGTCAAGGTGCCTTTGAAGAATTTTAATAATAATTATTTAACTGGCAAGTTTGACTATGACAGACAAAACATTGGCAGAAATAATTTTTTCACATCATACTAACCCGGTTACCTTAATTTTTAATTGAATAATCACGCACCTTTGAATGTAAGTATATAATGCCTGTCACAGTCAAACTTGCCGGTTAAATAATAATTATTAAAATTCTTTGTGCAACCCGACATTAAAATCAATAGAATATAAAATAATAACTTTTATCGCCAACAAAATGTGACAAAGACATAGCAATGTCAAAGAAGGTGCCTTTGATGAAATTAATTTAGTAACAGTTACAATAACATAAGCATTTACACAACGCAGTGACATTACATCAACGGGTAAAATTAAAATTATATATACTTTTTTCCAATAAGGATTTGGTGGTATTTCTCTTAAACTTGGTTAAGTTTGATTCAAACCGCAAATTAAAGGGACGCAAATTATATGCCTTGATGGCCATGTAGCACGGCGTTTTCTAATAAAAGGTAGAACTGTGTGGGGCACACTTATATCAGTCCTACCCCGGATAACCATAGTCATGTCATTCGTATAACAAAATGTGCCCGTTTCTTTGATTTTTTTAACTTGGAAGAAATTGTGCAACATAAAAATAGAGATTATTTGCTTCTCTCACAATCGGTGTACTAAACTCTTGTCTACTTTCAGATTCAATACTTACTCTTAATATGGCACTCAGCATGCCAAAAATATCTTAATCCAATAAGGGTACTTCAGAACAGGGCCATCAACACTATCAAAAGTATATACTCGTTGCCTAGGAGATATCCTACACAACATCTATAATACTCATATTATAATATACTCTCATTAAGTAGAAATTACTCATGTCAGGTAACTTCCTTCATGCATAATGATGAATGTAATGAATGATACTAGACACTCCAATATGTCTTTTTCTGTGTAAGCAGAAATTCATGATCATAATACTAGACATGCTAAAGATCTTAATGTACTGAAGGTGTACTGTACACTTATCTCCTATTTTGCTCTATTTTATTTAAAGGACCAAAAGAATACAATAATTTACCTGAGTACTTAAAACGTAGTAATAAAAAAGTGTAAAAATTATAATATTAAATATTACTAGTTTTTTTTTTAACCAAAGAAAATAATTACTTACTTTATACAGGCTCCTCCTCTTCAAAAAAATACAGTTTAGTAAATCTAATCTAATCAACAACAGTTGCAGATTAAAATTATTTGGTTCTACAAAGTCATGATTTAAAAATTGAAAAGAATGTTGTAAAAAGCATTTAGAATTGGGATTTCCCTAACACGGCCTTAAAATTTCTTCAGCGGTAAGATTGTTATGCTTGTAGGCAGCTTATTGAAAAATTTACCCCCATAATACCCTTGCCCATCCTGGGATCTTTTTTATCGGCAATAGTTAATTAGGACGTTGCCCGCATGGCGAGTATTGTACCCGTGAACATCCCCGTGAGTCAAGTACAGGTCCTCATTAAGTACACAAGGCTTTCGAGAATGTAGGGCGAAGGTAGGGTCAAGATTCTAAGAGTACTAAAAGCAGGGCGACAATCGTCTCTGTAGCCAAGTTCCGCAATTAGCCTTTCTTTGTAGTCCAAAGACTCTGAGCCTGGGCCGCGTGTCCACATGCAAGAATAGCATAATAATAATATTAATAATAATAATAATAATAATAATAATAATAATAATAATAATAATAAAAGCCGTCTGGGTTCCGGTTTGCGAATCTAGGCCCAGGGTAGAACCTGCCTGCCGTAAAAGGCGGCTAAAAGGTTGGTGGTCCTTGCCTTAAAGGGGCCTACATTGGTCACCGGCTACCGCAGGTAGGCGTAGGAACTGATGTAGTGAAGGAACGGCTGACTCCATGTTAGGGGCGGTTTCTCAACAGCGTCTGTTCCCTATGTTAAGGGCGGCTGTATCAATAACCTGGCAGAAGGTATAAATGCAAACCATTTCTGACGAAATGTGTAAATATGGATTTAAACAAATATGATGTCGAATTTACAAGAATATGTACCTCAGGTGGGTTCGCAATCCCACACTGCGCAAGCAGGCAGCCTCACGGATTCTGGGGGAGGCATAAATTCGAATAGTACTAACATAACTAACGGCAGGATGCTAAGGCAAGCCCCTGCCGACAACCGAACTATAAGTCAACATAACACCGGCGAGGAACACATCACAATGGAGACTAGCTTGCAGCCTGACCCTGGAGTCGATAGAACTGCCGCTGGTCTACCCAGAAGAACAGAAACCGGTCGAATCAAGTGGACTCGTGACATGAATAGAACATTTATCAAAGCATTCCTCTTGATTAACGACTGTGAAGATAACCCCCGCCCTGGCTGGAGAATAAAACTCCACCGAGAAATAAGCCAGATATATCCGGAATTAAAACTCACGGAACAAAATGTAGCGTGCCGTCAAAGAGCTATTTATGCTAACCACCTGCTACCCCAAGCTGAAATAGATCAAATACGGCGTGAAGTTGGCAGAACGTTGCACAACCTTCAGCATGTGGAAGAGCTAACAGCACAGCAGGAAGTAATACATGAACAAGATCAAACTATACAGGCTGATACGGACAATACGAACCAAAAATATTTGGAAAATTTGTCCTTATTTGAAAATAGTGACCCGACCTTGAGACCGAGTATCCCTAAGCTAAGATTCAAGAAAGGAACCCACGAAATACTAGCGAGAGTAAACCTAGCAGCAGGGACGTCCTTAAATACAACTGAGGACCTCGAGACATTACACAGTGGGTTATATGCAGCAGCAGTAACTGTAATTGAACTCAATGGTCAGGCATTATATCTCAGAACTGATGAGAAAACAACCAAGAAACAAGCGGTACCCGCTTGGAAAATGAGACTTGAAAAACAAATAAGCCAGTTACGAGCACAAAGTGATATCATTGGAGAACATCTAAATGGAAACGCTAGCAGCAAGGTTGCTAAAAAGGTTAAAGATATACTGAAAGCAGAGAATATTCCTTTAGATAGTCCCGATGTAAAACGGTTGCTAACTGTCGTAAGAGACACTATTAGACAAAAATGTAAGGCTAAAGGTGCCCGTCTAAGGCGATACAATAAAGCCACAAAGAGGAAGGTACAAAACCAACAGTTCACCACGAACCAAAAAACCTTCTATAGGACTCTGAACCAAGAAGAAAATGACCTTACTCCAACTAATGACATGAATAAAGACCAATTTAATGCATTTTGGAGTAATATTTGGTCTGACGCGTCCCATTTCAATGAAGAAGCAAGCTGGCTCGAAAAAGTTGAAGCCGAGGCTGAAACTTTGCAAGAAATGCCTGAGCCGCAAGTAACATCCATCGACATAAGGGATGCCACTAAGAACTTGGCTAACTGGAAATCACCGGGACCTGACCAAATTCATAATTTTTGGCTCAAAACTTTCACCAGCCTACACCCTGTAATCGCAAACTGCTTTAGCAAGGCTCTCCTAAGCCCCGAACACTTCCCAGCTCATCTTGCCAGTGGCAATACCTTCCTTTTATTTAAAAAAGGGCAGGTAAACGACCCAAAAAATTACCGACCGATCACCTGTCTGTCAGTGGTGCATAAACTTTTAACATCAGTCATGTACTCAAAAATATACACACACTGCATAAATAACAACCTGGTAGCTGATGAGCAAAAGGGCTGTATTAGGAAAGCTTTGGGTTGCAAGGAACAGCTTACAATCGATGCCGTTATTATAAAACAGGCTGAAGTTAAAAGGCGAAATCTAAATATGTGCTTCATTGATTATAGTAAAGCATTCGATTCTGTTCCTCACGACTGGCTAAAGAAGATATTGCAAATATACAAAGTACACCCCCTAATACGTAACATGTTAGGTACCCTAATGGAGCAATGGAATACCAATCTCCATATTGGACAAGAGAAGCTTGGCAATATTAATATATCAAAAGGTATATTTCAAGGCGACTCTTTAAGCCCCCTCTGGTTCATTTTGGCCATGAACCCACTGTCCTCACTACTAAAATCAACATCCTACGGATATCGTCCCAACTTAACTGAGAATTTTAGAATAAACCACCTTCTATTTATGGACGATATCAAACTCTACGCTGAAAGCAAAACCCACCTACAGTCCCTAATTCAAATAACCAAGACATTTAGCGATGACATCAAAATGTCGTTTGGATTAGACAAGTGCGCAATCTTGAATGTCGTACGCGGAAAGACTGAACAAAACCGTGGACTGCTTGAAGGCATAGATATACTAGATGAGGACAAAACATATAAATACTTAGGCATCTCCCAAAACCAACAAATAAACCACACAAGCCTAAAAAGGGAGTTTAAAAACAAATACAAAAGCAGACTAACAAAGCTTTTTAATACACACCTGAATGCTGGTAACCTTACTACTGCCATCAACACTTGGGCAATACCAATACTTACCTACTCATTCGGGATCCTTAAGTATTCAGACACGGATTTGCACGAACTAGATAGGCTTACGCGCAGGCTGCTAACAAAATTCAGATTCCACCACCCACGCTCTGCACTTGAAAGAATCTACCTAAAACGAAAGGAGGGAGGAAGAGGTCTCATTAATATATATAACTTGTGCAAGTCGCAAGAGACCTCTATGAGAAAATACTTCCAAGAATCGAATGGGGAAATTCTTAAAAAAGTGGTAGCAGCAGATGCTGGATATACAGCCCTTAACTTAAAGCAAAACGGATTACCTAACATCATCCGCGCGCCGCCAAGTCAACAGCTTGTAACTTGGCAAGAGAAAGCTCTACACGGCAAATACCCTACTGCACTCCAAAATCCACTCATAGATAGAGAAATGTCACTGAATTGGTTAGAGAAAAGGCAGCTTCACGCTGAAACAGAAGGTTTTATAATCTCTATCCAAGACCGTGTCATTCGAACTCGAAACTATGAAAAAGTCATCTTGAAAAGAAATGTGGAAGATGTGTGCAGAAAATGCAATTGCCCCGGAGAAACGATAGAACATATCACGGCGGGATGTGGTGCTATGGCCCCCAACGCTTACCTGGGAAGACATAATCAGGTGGCAAAGATCATCCACAAGGAACTGGCCCATAAACTAGGGCTAAGGGAAAACCTCCCACCATACTACCAATACTCACCCGAGCCAGTCCTTGAATCCCCTGAATATCTCTTATACTGGGACAGGCCAATAATAACGGATAGAACAGTAGACCACAACCGTCCAGATATTCTTCTCATCGAAAAAAACACCAAGAAAGCTTTCATAATCGATATAGGTTGCCCACTAACACACAACCTCTCTAAAACCGAATCGGAGAAGAAGACCAAGTACTCGAATTTGGCTATAGAGATAAAAAATATATGGAAGCTAGATAAAATTGACATAATTCCGATTATAATATCGGTGGAGGGAGCTATGACGAAAAATTTCAAGCCCAACTTGGAAAAACTGGGCCTTTCAGGTTATTTATACCAACTTATTCAGAAAAGCGTCATCCTCCAAACGTGCCATATAGTACGGAAGTTTCTAAACAGTACAGGTTAAGATGAATTTCTTCTCTGTACTGTAAATAACACCAGCCTTACCAACAAAAAGCTGAGAAATAGAACACTGAAAACATAATAATAATAATAATAATAATAATAATAATAATAATATAATAATAATAATAATAATAATAATAATAATAATAATAATAATAATAATAATAATAATAATAATAATAATAATAATAATAATAATAATAATAAGGAAAATATTAAAAACAAAACTAAATTCCAAAAACATGACAAAAGCAATAAACACATACGCTATATCTATTCTAACCTACAGCTTTGGCGTAATCTCCTGGACAGACACAGAACTCGAAGAGCTCAATCGTGACATCCGTACAATGAGCACCAAATTCCGCAAACACCACCCACGCAGCTCAATAGAAAGAGTGAACATCTCACGAGAAAAAGGAGGGCAAGGAATTATCCACATACCAAGACACAACCAAAAACAAATAACGACGCTCAGAAAATACTTTAATGATGAAGCCACTAATAACCAGTTATATAAAATCCTAAAAAAACTAGACAAAAAATCAACACCGCTAAACCTAGCACAAGAAAATAACGACGAACCTGAGGAAGATAACCTCGAGGATAAGTGGAAAAGAAAGGAATTACATGGCAGATATCCAGCATTGCTGACACAACCACACATCAACAAGGAAGCATCCCTCATGTGGTTAAAACTTGGATATCTATTTCCCGAAACCGAAGCATTCATTATTGCAATACAAGACCAAGTCATTGCGACACGCAATTATAAAAAATTTATAATGAAAGAACGTATCCCAACAGATAGATGCAGAATGTGCAAAGAACAAGCCGAATCCATCGATCACATCATAAGCGGATGCCAAACACTAGCCCCAAAAGAATATACCAAAAGGCACGACAATGTTGGCAAAGTAATCCACCAAGAGCTCTTAAAAATCCACGAACCGACAATCACCGAAACAATCCCATACTACAAATACAACCCAGAAAGCATCCATGAAACAGGAAACTATAAGATATACTGGAACAGAGAAATAATAACGGATCTTCCCTTACAACACAATAGACCAGACATGGTGTTCACTGACAAAATTAACAAACATACTTACCTGATCGACTTCTCTATCCCGCTTGCCGCAAACTTACAAAAAAAACACAGAGAAAAAATTAGTAAATACTTACCTCTTGCCAACGAAATAAAAGAAATGTGGAACCAAGAAAAAGTGATGGTAGTACCAATCATCATAGGTGCAACTGGAGAAATACCACACACACTCTTCGAAAACCTAAAAAAACTAAACATTAAAGAACAAATATACTACCAGCTACAAAAAGTTGTTCTTATAGAAACCAGCGGAATTGTCAGACGTGTACTAAACGACATCGACAACTGAAACTTGAACTTTTCCAAACCTACCAATCTACCTGCTTTCTTGCAACCAATGCCGAAACAGGATAGAAGCCATATCCAGATACAATCTGTGGAACCTGAAAATAATAATAATAATAATAATCTATATTTCAAATTATGTTATAATATACATTTCTTGTACAAAGCACACAAAACATACAAAAACACAAAAGGAAACGGCGTCATAAAAGGAAGAAAACAAATGTTCTTATTCTCTATAAATTATCCTTAATAATCCTGTATTGAGTACGGTTCTAGATTAATTAACATTTCTTTGACTTTAACTTTAAATACTTTAAGACTACTTATACATTTAATATCATTTGGCAACTTGTTAAAGAATTTTAGACCCATATAACCTGGATTTTTTCTGTTAATGTTAGTCTATGGATAGGGTAATTTACATTTAGAGTTCTAGTGTTATAATCATGAAAAGTTTGCAGCTCAAAAGTGTTTCTATTTTTAAAAAAGAACAACAAACATTCATAAATGTACACACCATAAACCGTTAAGATTCCACATTGTTTAAAAACATTCCTGCAACTTTCATTAAAAGCCATTAGTTTTATTATTCTTAATGCTCGTTTTTGAACTACAAATATTTTTTCAATTAAGCTATTGCTACCCCAAAAAATAATTCCGTATTTCATGATTGATGCAAAGTTTGCATAGTATATTACTTTCAAGCTTTTTTCCTTCATGTATCGGGCAACAACCCTAATTCCATAGCAAACCGAGTTTAATTTTTTTATAAGTGTATTAATGTGATGTGACCAACTTAGAAATTCATCTAGGTTGACGCCTAAAATCTTCGTTTGTTCAACAATTTCTACATCCGATTTCCCTAAATATATACTTTGTGGTTTCTCAACTTTTAACAGTTTAGTTCTGAAAATAAGAGCATTTGTTTTGTTCTTGTTTAAAATTAATTTATTTTTTGAAAACCAAGAGTTGGCTTTATTAAATAGTGTAGTTCCTATTGCCCTTAATTCAAAGATATTTTCCCCTCCCGTAATAAGATTTGTATCGTCATATGATAAAGAACTGTGAAAAACACTGCAGTAGGTAGGCAGTCCTCAAAGTCGCCCGGGAAACACAATCAGCAAGGCTTCGCAGTATAAACAAACTGCTACCCAGCCTTCCAGCGAGCACCCCTACGTGTGTATCCCACAGAAGACCAGAATCGAGATTGACTCCCAAGAACCTCACCATCTCGGGCCCATTGTGTTGTGGAAAACACCGTTCTGCTAGTCTTATCTTGGTTAAGAAGTAACATGTTGGCACTGAACCATTCCTCTGCCTTCTTTTACAGTCTTATAGATTAACTGATTGCATCATCTAGTGTTCCAGCAACAATCGAGACTGTGGTGTTGTCCGCAAAGAGTGTGAACTTAGCTGAGGCATCAATCATTGGCAAGTCGTTAATAAAGATCAAAAATAAAAGGGGCCCTAGGACGGATCCTTGTGGGACACCAATGGTAATCTCTCATTGCGGACATCACCTCATCCACCCTCACCGCGTGAAGCCGATTGGTGAGATAAGATTTCAAGGTCAACACTGTTTGGGTTAAAGTTTTATGTCTGTAACTTACGCAAAAAAATAGCATGTGAGACACAGTCAAACGCCTTGCTCAAATCGCAAAACAACTAAGCTGTAAACTCTCTCGTCAAAAGAGGTAAGAATATAGGATACCAAATCCAGGATGCCCAATGTTGCATTTTTATCCTTTCGGGATATAAATTGACAACCAGTCAAATGGTTGAGATTAAAGTACTCCACTATTAGAAGAGTCATGCATTTCTCTAGGATCTTAGACAATACAGGCAACAGAGATTGGCCTATTAGCCAGTCATATTAGGGTTTGACCCGGAAAAAAATAATGTAAATCTGAAAATTGGTAAAGATATTCTCTCAGTGTACTAAATAACATATCAAAAGTCCTAAGCCGTCCTATGTCGGCTTCATGAAGAAAAAAGCCATAGGCGGGTATTTGGGGTTTAGACAGAATATTATTATACATATTGTGTGTTGCTGTCAATATATAACTTAATAGGTTCTTTGTTTTAACAGAAGTATATTTAGTGTTTGGAAAGAAGTCAAAAAAGTAAAAGCAAATAAAAAAAAGGTATGTAAAATATATTTTTATTCTACAATAAAACACGGAAACTTAGTTTCAGCAGAATGAGTACAGTTGGAACCTGAAACAAATTGAATCTTGTTTTTTTTTCGTTTCGTGTATGATATTATGGTTGCTTACTTATATTTCGTCTTGATCATCGTCGACTTCATTTTCATTGACTGGAGTATCGTTACTGCAGCTTCGACTCCTGCAATGTAAGCACATCATTGAGAAGTCAAGGCCTGCAGTTCTACAGCAACACTGAGCCCCGCATTCCGATTTACATGCACAGGATATCATGTGCAGCAATTCATTTGGCGCTGGCGGTAAGCTGGTTCTAACAGGCATTAATGTTTTGTCAATTTTCTTCCAACCCCAGTCCTCCGGGGGGAGGGAATTTCCCATCCATTCTTGAACCTAGAACAGATTTCAAGTAATAAAATACATCACGCCCCAATTTTTACACACAAAAAAAATCGCCTACCTGCAAATAGGTTTGCAGCGAGTGCTGTTCACATGCAGCACTTGTGGGTGGAAGCGTGGCCAATTCAAAGCTTAATGTGACAGCTTTCCTGGCAAGAGTACGAGCATATATTCTACTTCGGAGCTCGTCCAAGCTGGAGTAGGTCTCAGAATTATAAAGCTTTATGACAAATTTTTCTCCGGCAATAACAATGTCTGATTTTGAAGCTGACGGGTTATTAAAAACAGCAGCAAAATCCTGCATCTCTCTTTTCTCCAGAAGTTTAAATGCTTTTTTCTTGCCTATACCAAAGAGGGATGATGTCGTATCACAGCCTGTAATTGCTTGCACAAACATCAAGTATTCTTTTTTAGAGCCTATTTGATCTTGGATTTCCTTGATATCGTATGTTTTATTCTCGGATCCAACAGGACTCACAACCTGAATATTGGTATCATTCTCCGCTTTATTTAGGCGCATCACAATTATATCAGTGTCTGTTGCCACAACCGTAACTTTCTGACCGTTGTTAACTTTCTCTAGAGCTGTATCGACGATCATGGTGTCCGCATCTGCTGCTGCCTGTCTTACTTCTAGTCTTTTAGCCAAAAATGTGTTGGTCAACAAACTAATTAGCCTAGACTTGTTATTTCCATTTACTAAGAAATCAGCTTGTGAGACAGAGACTGTAGTGTTGCTGTCGAAAACAATATCTGTGGATGAGTGTCGAGAGGCTCGTCGCCTTTGCTCTTCTGCTTTTGTGGACGCAACACGTCCATAACCATCAAACACAACAACTACATTTTTTGAATGTGTACAGAAATGTTGCCCGACGTAATTCTTGTATGATTCAAGTAGAGCTCCAAATGTTGCTGGTTTAGGCCAAACCAAGGCTCGAAGAAGATAGCCCTCGTCTATAACAACTACAGAAGATGAGAAATTTGTGTGATCCGAAGAAAAGCAGAAGACTCTCAAGAGTGTAGACTTGACCGTTTTCCTCATAGACACTTCATCAAAGAGTGCAGGTGGCCTTGGGGACAATTCATACTTAAGATATTCAGAAAGATTTCCAGAACTGCTGTTTATTGCCCAAGCTATACGCATGAAAAGTTGTTGCGACTTTACTGGTACGACTTCGTTTCTAATAATTACTTTGGAATTTACTGCCGCCAATGGAAGAACTTTTATTTTTTCTTGATAGCTTCATGTCGGAGAAACTGCAACCAAGAACTGCCTTCATCGCATGGTTGCCTAATTTCATCGCATTATCACAATTAATGGTTGGATCTCCTACAATCCCAGATGACAAAGACCGTAAGGCACTGCATTCCTGCCAAGGAGAGCGGGTCGACAGCCAATTAATAAAAATGTCCAAATGTTTTGCATCCACTGATCTCCTTGAATCTCTTAGTTCAACGGGTTGTTCTGTTGAAGTTTTTTTGATACCAGTAAGATGTTCAAGGGAACTTCCTTGATAAGTAAAATTGCTATCAAAATAATATGAGCTCAGTTGTTAAGTACCATTACATCCATTATAGCTTAATGGCAAGTTATATGCGTTATTGTAAAGTAAACAACTTTTCGTTTTTATTTTGTCTAAAATGACATGAAGCGGACATATTTCGCTTTAGGACTTTTAGTATGTTGTTCAGCACACCAAATAGACTATTCCTGCCGATTTTTAGATTTACATTCTTTTTTTCCAGGTTTTGGTGAAATTTTAGCTAAAATGCCTGGGCTATATAGATTTCAGGTCAATTCGGATTACCCTTCGTAACAAGTGCCTCCTTTAGGATGGATGGAAATATGTTTTCCTTTAAACATAGGTTCAATAACTTAGTTAGGGGAACTAGTATTATGTTTTTTATATTCCTAACTAGCCTTACGGTGAGGCTAAAGGCATCAGAACCCTTTTTGTTTTTAAGCTGGTCAACAATATTTCTTACCTCATTAAAAGTTACATTCCTGAACCGAAAAGAGGCTAGTGGAGGGGCAAAGGCCACCATGTTGTCAATAGGATCCATTTGTTGTGGGGGGGGGGGGGGGACATTGAACTCGTCAGGCGATAGATTACCTACGCTGGAGTTATTTTTTTTTAATGCCCCCATGTTTATTTATTAAGCTCCACATACATCTTGACGGATTATTAGAATCATGTATTACATTATTATTTGCTTGAACTCTAGCAGAACAGTTTTTTTTATCAGGCAGGATTTAAAAGGGACAAAGCAATTTAATTTTGGTGAAATTTATCAATAAATAGAGTTGGACAATACGATAAATTTACTTCAAAAATGTAGAAATATATGTTTTCGCCTATAATTTACATCAGAAATAAGTGTTGCACAACATAAATAATAAAATATCAATGTTTTTCGCACATGTGTTAAATGCCTCTTATACTTAGTTTATAAATTATGCACACGCATATTTTATTAGTTACTATACTGGAACATAAAAACTAGGGGTGATGAAGAAATTCTGAAGATGCAATTGTTTTCAGCTTTTAAAAATATTTAAGAAACGGGCATATTGATGCTTGCTACAAAAATCTTGTTAATCAGTTTAATTAAAGGGTGCCATATGCAAAAGATGGTATGTGCTACTTTTTGGTAAATGAGGGTTTTGAGCTAAATTGATAGTATTATTACTTAGTTGAACAGAACCTTCACATATAACAAATTAATCTAATTTATAAATGAAAACGGTACTTGGCCAGAATAGCCTCTGCAGCTTAGGCCATATCCTGAGGAAGAAGGAAGGCTAATTTGTAAATAACACTGTTTGTTATTGACTGTAATAAAAGCTTTAAAAAATAACAGAAACCGCTATTATTTCAGAATAGTTTATAACAGAGCTGGGCATAGCTCCGAATTAACTTTCCTTACATGAGAATATAGTTTTTCATTGAAATTTACCATAGCTTGAATGTAACCCTATCTATTTTTTTTAGTGAAAGCCGGAGGCATGAGGATAACCCAGAACAAAACAAGACGAGACTCTGGAGGACTCACTGAAGATACAACGGGAATTACTATTTCGGGAAGCCCCCCTAGGGTAACCACTGTATCAGGGGCTGTAGTTAAAGGACATGCTGACTTTTCTCCTGAAGCTGTTCAGAGCTTTCACAAAGAAAAACCTCCAGTTGCTCATGCCAACAAATCTTCTAGTCATATTATTCAACAACCTAAAAAGTAGGTTTATTACACTTCTTCCCACAGTCAAATGTACCTAATTGAAGGTATTTACAGGAAAAGAAGGAGATATGTTCATTTCTTGTTGAATATAAAATAACTTTACAGCAAATAGTGGATATTACCAAATACTAGAAGCCCAACTTAGGTTTTTAGAAACTAGATATTTTTAAAATTCAAAAAACTGTTTCAGTCTTAATTTTTCAGTAACTAAGTAAAAATAATTACTTATGTATGACTGGATTTTTTTTTTAAAATTAAATATTTATTTACGTTGTGAGATACAAGTTTATAATTATGAAGTCTTATACTCTAAACTTGCTCTTATAATAATTTAATAATTATTATAAAGACCTTATTTTTCCCAAATGCTGTTCTTTGACATCCCCCTTCTTTCCCAGTACCTTCAATTGATATTTGCTATACTTTCTGGCTATATTTTAAAAATAGTATATCATATATTTTAATTGTTTTCGTCTATGGTTTGCATTTATAAAGCATTTGCAAATTTTTTATATTACTTATGTAAAAATACGAAAAATATATTTTATATTCATAAATGGAAGAAACTTTTATTACGGTCCTAATGTTTTCTTAAGGCATTTACCGCTTACAAGAAAGAGAATTAACCCAGTTCTCACCAATTTTAATGAAATTGATTTACAAGTAAAATAATAAATGTGTTATTTAAGTAAATTTTATGTCCAGTCTAGCTAGATTTACAATATTTAATATTTGGGTAACATGTCCTTTTCATTTCTCTCTAAAACGCTTTAGTGAAAATTAGAGCAATTTAGCATTTTTAATGTTTTTTCCGTCCCGTAGTAAATATGCTACACTACAAGTTTTATTAGGTTGATATCAGAAAGCAACATTTTATATTAAACGATTTTTTTAAAACTAAAAATTATTTAATAAAAAATTATGTGTAAAAAAATGTTACAAACACTCTAACTATAGTCAAATTTTTTTAAGAAAACGCCAAGTCACTTGTCATTTATGACACCCTGTTGACGTCTGGTCTATTTTACGTTTAGAGGTTGGCTAAAAAGACAGGGCCGGACTATTTTTATGTTCCATTAACAAACTAAAAAAATATTTAAATATTAAGTTCCTTATCTCCCATTTTAATTTATCAAAGAAGACTTTACAAATTTTTCTATTTAAATCATCGTTCTTAACTAAAGTTGTCAAGAAACTTTTGGAGATGTTATCCAAATTGGAACAAAAGTCAAGAACCTATTAGGTATCCACTGAATACTACCTAGATATTGTGATAGGAATTACTTACAATAAAGTAATGTACTAATATTATCGACAAAGCTTTTAAAAAATTTAACTTATCGACACCGGTAATACTGCACCAGCTAGGTAGAATACGTAAAACATTGTATATATGGTTAAAATATTGGTATACAAAACAATCACTATGCTTCATTTTAGTTATGACTCTAACTTGCAATCAGAAAACTCTATTTCACAAACTACTAAAATAGTATAATGACTTAACAAAAGACATTACAAACTGATTCTTTAAATGCATTAGGCCCGTATTATTCATCTCCTGGTAACTTTATCAGCAAGATAATTTCCAAAGAAACCATTGTTAAGACAATTGTCTCCATAGAAATTATCTGGCTGGTAAAGTTACCAGGAGATTAATAATACGGGCCTTGTAATGTAAAAGTCTAAAAATATCTCAAATGTTTTTAAACACACACTATATAAAAAACAGCCACAAAAATACTAAAAAACACCAAAAAACAACGAAAATAATAGGACGCGAACTGACATGTGAACTTGTTACGGTCCACACTAAATCTAGTAACTTTTCGGCGGAACTAGAATCAGCTGTGAATGTCATCTGTGGCTTTCAACTGTCGAAACGCTGTTTTCTATCGCGATATGAACTCTATAAGAAATGTAATTCTCAAGAGTAATATACCGATAGAGAAGGTGTCTTATCGGTAATACCGCTGTTTTTACAAGAAATCGATTTTGTGACAAATTTTCACGAAATGTAATTTTTACTTCTAATCTAATATGATCCCGAGAGCTTTAACTCGAGGGTCTTATCTTTGATTATAAGTAAAAATTATATTGAGTGATAATTTTTTTAGGAAATCTAGTTTCGAATGAAAAACAAAGGTATGAAGAAAAGGCGCTGCTTCTAGAGGTGTATTTTATTGGATAATTTACTGAACCCGAAATAAAAGCCGTTTGTGATAAAGGAAAATATACAAACACATCATTATGATTTACTTTTAAGTTAATAAACGCGCCACAACTGACAATTAATTATAAATCCAAGACTAAATCAGATGCGTGGAACGTCAAAAATCAAATTCGCTTGTCATCACGGTGGCCATGAAAACGCCAAGATTTCTTAAGCTCACGTCAAAGCAAAGCACACTGGGTTTAATCTTACATACCTTTTGTCATAAAACATTTCTTTAAAAATGTCAAAATTAAGTTAAGTTTATGCCCTAAAATTACCTCAAATACTGTTGTGTGTCACTTTTATTTTGTAGGGGTTATATTTATTTATTAAACTTGAATTTTTGAAATAAACTACTGTTTGTTTGACAAAAAGCTACAGGGGTCTTATCGAGCTAGCGGTAGAGGTCTTATCGGGTAAGACCCCGAAGGTGGTTGCTATGGAAATTAGCGTTCTGATTGGTTCTATATAATAATATGTGAGGTAAATTATCAAGATTGGACAATAGTTGGAATTTACATACTAAGGTAGGCTGACCAGACGTACTCTTTTTAAGAGAACAGTTCTCTATTTATCACTCCAGTACTCTTTGCTCTTTTTTTGTTAAAATTTAGGTAAAAGTTCTCTTTTTCCGTTTTACAACTAAATGTATTGTTTTCGATCCTTGCGAAATCTTTTCGAGGTGCCTTTAGTGATTAACTTTCGCTCTTCACTATTAAATTTCTAGGTTTTGATAGTCCAAAAAAGGGCGTGGCACCTAAAAAGAATTTGCCTGCGGCGCATTTTTCAAGACAGAAAGAAAGAAAGAAAATGTGTACTCTTTTGGTTTCAAAATTTTCTGGTCAGCCTAACTAAGGGTCCCATTTAAAAACAGTTCACATTTAGATCATAATTTTTTATAGTGTCTTTTGCTTTCTTCAGTTTGTGCAAACCTAACGTATGACCAATATTGTACTACTTGGGGCGTTGCATTAGGTATATATGACCGATTCATTGGTCCTATGCCACTTTAATTTTTATGATGTCGTTTATGGACCCTGGTTAACTCTTATCGTATTCAAAAGGTTTAGAAATCGTGTTTGCGATATATATACTGAATAAGAAAGTTTTATCCAGTTTCTCACAAGCTCAGTATGGAATCCCGAAGAAAATTTTATGCCGTAAGTCTGTATCAATCTAAAACACCCTCTGTACCTTTATAACAAAATTACGTTTTGTTATATGTTCAAATCAATTTCTAAGATTTCGGGGATGGCTTTCCCCACTGCATCCTAACACCACTCTATTTGAACGGTGTTTCACATTTAACATTTATAAAGTATACAACGCAATCCCAAAGTTTACTCTATACTAGGATTTAATATATCTCCGAGGCCAAAACAATCGTTTCAGTACCATACTTAAAATTTCAATTCAGCCAATGATTAAATGTTTCTGTCGATAAAACTCCCCGTTTTGGTTTATAACTCGCATAAGGTACCCAGACAAAAAAAAATGGGTATAGGAATTGTTCGCTATAATACCGAATTCTTTTTAGGTATTTTTATGTTATTGATACGGAATTCAATGTGATTATCCAGTCCTTTTGCACCCGCTCTTCTAAAAAATCGCACTGCAGACTTGTCTGGATTAAGTTTTAAATTATGTTTATTTGAAAGTTTGTAAATCTGAGTTCCCTGTTCACAATATGCTCCATCAAATGGTATTCGTATGGATAGAAACTGTACCTGTAACGTTTAAAATATCTGCAGTGTACAATAGAAACAATAAGGGACCCAGTACTGAACACTGAGGTACTCCAGATATGACAGGCTTGGACGTTGAAACTAAGTTACAGGACCATTTGTGTCCTTCCAGACAAATAAGAATAATTGAGGCCCTTAGAATAAAAGGGGTATAAGTACAAAGATTATAGTTTTGAGATAATTGCATTTAAAGTTTATTGAACTTTAAAAAGTCGCCAAAAAAGATAGGAAATAGTTGTATCTTGGTCTATATGTAGTATTGGTAATTGTGTCTTAAATTTTATTTATTTTTTTGAAATTTGAAATATTTTTGTAAAAAATTTTACACGGTACAAGTGCACTTGCATCCGTTTTATTGTAAACATATTTCTGCTTTCAGATACATAGTATTTCTACTCGCTAATAGAGGGCGCACAAAGCCTGAAAATCACTTGTTCCTATTTTATTCCAAGCAAATATGAACTTTAGGTAGCCATTAATGCACTTATCTCAGATTTGCTTAAATGTGTACTTATACCCCTTTTATTCTAAGGGCCTCAATTATTATATTATTCCTAGAAGTAAAATATACCGACATGATTCATTTTACAAGTTGATATTATTCTGTCATATTTTATATAAGTACCTAGAGATAATATAGCTAATTGGTTTATTTGTCCGACTTTCTGTCATTTTTACTTGGTGGCCGCAGGTGATGCAAACATGACAAGTCGGTTTCCGACGTCTTAATGACCCAAAAAAGATTGACCATAGTTATGGTTAGGTAAGGACGTCAGGTCGCATAGAACAACGTCGGGCCGTCGTAATATTGCTGCTTGGGAATGCCTATGCAATCAGGAGGATAAACACTTAAAATACGACATTGTCACGACTAGTCTTATAAAATTTTCGGAAATGCATTTTTGGAAATATTTCCGGAAACATTGGAAATCTAAGAAAATAATTAAAGACAAAAAAAATAAGAAAAAATTAATTGGGCTCGGGACTTCCCGAGCTGGAGATATTCACAATAAATATGTGTTTGTGAAAATTGTATTGTTAGTTTAATGTTTAGAGGGTAACAAAATATAAAAGATATAATAAAAAACATTTGTGTTAAATCAATAAGAACAAGTTTTAAATATTCCCAATATTTATTTCCATTTACAACACTAGTCATGACAATTTTTATTTTTAAACAATTACAAAATTTTAAATGCTTTAAAGTCATGCTTTTTTTGAAAATATTTACTTGAAGATCTCAACGAGTTGAATTATCAACGTATTTTTTTTTGTTTAAAAATAAATATAACCTTGGATGTTTAGAAAAAGGCAAATGTTCACTAATCGAAAAACTTTTTTATTTTTGGAAATTTTATATAACATACTGCGAAGAAACAATAACCAAAAGACCAAAAAAGTTAGGGAGGAAATGATAATTTCATCGATTTTAATGTTAATTTGGGGATTTTTGGGACTAAACACTTTTGATTTCTTATTACCTTAAACAAATAGGAAATAAGTAATCGGGAAATGATTTTATTTGTTTTACCCTCGCAGCTAAATAAATATAAATAAAATGGAACGACTTTGAAAAATGATCTACAAATAATTAAATTAAAACAATTAATTTAACTATTAGGTACTCCTGGAAGAGTCGTTGCTTTAAAAAAAAGTGCAAAATTATGCAAAAATAGTTAGACATTCGCGATATACACAAAATGGGCTTTTTTTTACTAAATTTTAATTTTTACCCTATCTTATAGAGCACGAAAAAATAACATTTTTTACCTTTTCAGTTTTTAAATTCTTTAATTATTTACTGAAAAAATAATTAAACAAAATGCGCTCTCTAATAAAAACACGCAGAAGAAAGTACCGATGTCACAAGAAAACCGGCAAATAACCCGCAACAGCCTTTATTCGACACGCTCCGAGCCGAATCGACTTTGAGATTCAAATCGAACTCAATCCCCGTTTTCGATTCGGAAAGTGGATTCAGATCGAACTAAATACCTCATGAAAACGCAGTAAATGTTAAACCCACCATTTAAACATATGCTTTTATCTCCTACGTTCTGGCTATAATGCGCTGATCATACGCTCCATGTGAAACGACAACGATTCATACCTATTTATAATTTGCATGTTTAAATTACGTTTCAACTGGAGAGACTTACCAGTTGAAACGTTGTGATAATAAAGACAATGCAAGTCCAAAATTCTTCTATCACTCAAGAAACATCATTGCCTCCAACCTAACTGATTTTTATTTTTTTCTACTAATATTATTCTTTCTATAAACGACATACCTTTTTTGAAAAACATATACAAGAATTTACATTTAAATAAAGCATAATCCTTCAGAAGGATGTCACACGCAGTGCGACATCTGGTGTCGATATTGGACACTTCCGAAGAATACCAGCCCTCCAAAAAACTTTTAAAAAAGTAAAAATGTTTTGAGAAAAACACCTGTGTAGACACAGGTCACACTCACAAAACCCATATCGGTTTATTGGAACCGAAACCAAAGAACTCAGAAGAAAGAAGTTTTCTTTAATTTCGCCAGATTCGTCCTTAGACGCGTTTCGCCATATCATGGCTCATTCTCAGTATGCTGAATTCGTTGGTTTCGGATCCAATAAACCGATATTGGGTAGGTATAGCACTGCTAAGCAGGAGTACTGTAATTGTGACGTATATGATTTCCTCACAACATTTTTACTTATTTTTGTTTGTTGGAGGGCTGGTATGATCTATAAGTATTCAACATCAACACTAGATGTCATTCAAATTTTACCACCTTCTGTGCTTCTTCCAGCGGAAGTTGTTTCATAGTAAACATCAAATGTTCAGCTTTTGTGTTATTGAGGTGCAACAGATTAGCAAAGAACCAGTCTTCAGCCCTCGACTGACTTCTCAGACCCGGCCAGTGCAGCGTCATGATTCTCAGATGTAAAGGACATGGTGGTGTCGTCCGCAAAAATAGTGTACATCCGCATAGGGCAGGTCATTAATGTATATTAGGAATAGGAGCGGCCCGAGTACCGATCCCTGCGGAACCCTAATAGTTACATCATCAGCTTCTTGATAAGCAAATTTCAGTCCCTTCAGATATGTTGTAAAATAAATAACAATATGTTTAATAAAAATTTTATAATTAAAAATCCATTTTCCAACAACAATTAATACCAATGACGTAATTATTAATGTTTTCTATAACTTCACCTTTATATCCAAAGTATCACTCAATTTACACCCAAGTAAATTGAATTAAAAACCAGTTAATCTATTTTTATTAAAAAACTAATATCTAATATAGTTTATAGCATTCGTATTGATAAAAAGAAATAATAGAAAATTTTTAAAAAATTTTAGTTGTACATTTCATATTTCTTAACTTATGTCAGTGGCGGCTCGTGATATTTATCGTAGGGTGTGCGCAGCAGGCAAAAAAGCGCCGCAGGCGAAAATTTTTTGAGGTGCCACGCCCCTTTTCACCTTTGTATATGATTTAAATCTGTAATGCCTACACGGCTCCAGTTCTTGTCCATGTTTATATTATAAAATAATAAGCATGGGAAACAAAACAGTGAGTTTCTAATATTACACCCACATATCCATTTGTTTTTTTTTGTAAATGTCAATATTAAAATGTCTAATAAAAGATCGACCTTCTTTTTTCTTTTTACAAGTTTGATTTAATTTTAAATCCGGCGTAGGCCTTCCTAACCTTTTTATGTCAATTTTCCTTTGGAAATCGAATGTCGAAAATTTATTTATAATGTCCTCTACAGAATTTTGGTCCATAACTATATCACTTCGTGTGACACAATCCAAACTACTAGCCATTATTAATTTAAAAACAACACAAAAACATCCACAACACCGTCAATAAGCTCCAAACTTATCTAATCGCGTCAAAAACGCATAAAACAATCATATTAAATGATTGAAGTGTGTATTCAGAAAGCGCCCGGCGACGCCCTCTCATCGGGCGATTAACCGAATATTCCCGATCAATCCGCATAAGGAAAATCGTACGAAAATCCATCCATAAGAGCGCCGAACGAATACACACCAAAGACCACAGCAGTCACAGCACACAGCCGGTGAGTCTGCTCACGCGCTCGGTCGCGCTTGAAATCTTACGCCTTCGCCATTGTTATATTATACAAGTTCTTTATTTCAGTTACCTAAATATTTTTTTAAATAAGTATAAATTTTATTTTTGCTGGTGCTTGACTTTCTTAAGCAGTGCGCGCGCACGAGCGCACTTGTTGACGAGCCGCCCCTGACTTATGTAATGACGAATTTTCCACAAATCTGAGAGTTGATATTAAAAAGGGATAAAATACATTTCCGGAAGCCCTGGCGTTTGTAAAAAAGGAATTTTACTTCAACCCTAGACCACATCCTCAAAATTTAAGAATCCGTTTTATTCAATTAATCCGTCAAGACTACCCTCCCACGGATATATACATATGTAATTATATACAATATAATATAATACCTAACTTTATTTTTCCAACTTGAGTGAAGCATGATTTTTATTGGAATTCACCTGGCTGCATTTTAACGGTACATAAGTAATAAGGTATTCCTGTAAATACAAGAATTCACTAATTCAAAGTATAAACAATCTGGCTTCCTTGTGATACGCGTAAAATTAGATGGATGATTTTTTTACCACAGGTACACTATAGTGTCATATAAAGTATAAAACAATGTAAAAAATATTATTAATTATTTGTCAGTCCCTATAACTTCAATATTACTTTTGCTGTCTGTAAGTAAGCTATCCTGTGTTAAAGGAGTGTCATCATTTTCAAAAATTTGAATATCACCAAAACTGACTCTTTTGGTATTATTTTTCACGGGCGCCGTCTTATTTCCTTCTTTAGCTATACTATTTCTAGACACTGGTACTTTTTCTGTGATTGGCAAATCATTTTTCTTTATAACAATATAATTTAATGGAATCACTCCAGATTTACCATTTCGCACAGCATACGCCCAACCTGTATTTCTTAAATTCATTTCTTCTTGAAGGTAAGTAGGTGCCAATATTATATTATCATTTGTGTGAATAGTCAGTTCATTTTGTGAAGTGGCAATAAAATCGAAACAAGCTTTCGCCATAATACCAGGTGCCTTCCAAGTGGCAGGATCGCGCTTATCTGTAAAAAAAATACAGCATACGTTCATTAAAAGGGCATTGGTATAAGAATAAAAATGTTCAATAATGAAGCAGATGTCTCGACATTTCTTGCAAGCATATGGCTGACTCTTATATCTAGGAAGCCATAACGCATAAGCAACTCCAAAAACAGCGAAGGCGGGTTTTCAAACTTACTTAAGAAATAAATAAGTAGTGAAAACGCGACCTCGCCATCTGTAGGAGTCAACTCCAATGCAAAAGACAGACCCACCGGACGTGAAATCATAAAACTAAAAACAACCAAGACACGGTAGGACACACATCTAGTATAGGGGACAATATTTTGGGGTACTCTATAACAGTTTTCAATTAGCAGGTTTAGAAATAAATTACACCGAAGTACCCACTAGGGTGCGACGCTATTCGTTTACAAGCCGTGTAAAATAAAGTAGTGTCCGTAGAAAAAATAGAAACCATGAAGGGAACCCATTGTTTTGGCATATAATAGGACTACGTGAGACTGTTTGGTCTGAACCAAAGGTCTGCCACTCTTACCTAACCTAACCTTTGGCGTCACTGTGTACTTTAATTCTAAAGGAAGATGTACCACTTTGTATGCTTGCCGATATTTCTTTCTATTTTATTATTACGGACACTAAACTTCTACTACACAGCTTGTAAACGGATAGTCTCGCATCCTGGAGGATACTTTTGTGATCTATTACTTAACCTGCGAGTTGCAGACTGTTCTAGCGAACCGCAAAATGTCATCCCCTATTATACTAGATGTGTGGAATAGTGTGTCTTCATTTTTAGTTCTATGATTTCAAGTCAGGTGGTTCTGCCCTTTGCATTGAAGTTGATTCCTACAGATGGTGCATTTTCACTACTTGTTTATTTCTTAAGTAAGTCTTGAAAGAGCGCCTTCGCTTTTCCTGTATTTGCTTTTGGGTTATGGCTTTCTGTAGAGTCCTAATAAGGACGAAACGGCCGTCTACTTGTGCCCCAAGGAACCCAAAATCTGGTTACTTCCTGTTATTAAAACGTAAGTATATAATTTTATGTTCGGAGAAAAGCAACGACATAACAAACTAAGATTATGTTAATAATTTTATAACTAAATTGATTCACAAATCATTCCAACCCGTGTTTATTTTGAACTGTTACGAAACTGAAAAATTCATGCTTGCGCACAATATCGATATGAATTTTTCCAATAACCCTTCGGGGACGATACAAAAATCGTCTATATAAACCTACTATATACAGGGTGACAATTTGAAAACAAACAGCATTTAATATTGCCTCTACCAATGATAATATGAAAATTTGGCGAAACACGTCAATTGATATATCGAGGGGGACATTTTTTAAGACATTTGTTGTCGTGTTACTTTCAACCCCCTGACCCCCAGGGCACCTACCCCTAAAATTTTAAATGGCAACCCCTATTTATTTTGCCATTTTTGTGTTCCTTATAAAATTCTACATAAACTGTATCATTTTATTTTTTCTAGTGGCGATATCGAAGACGAAATGTAAATAAATAAAGGAATTTGGAATGTATGTATATTGGTAGGTACAAACAGTTTTAAACGAAGTGCTATGAGGCGGTGAATGCAATTCGTTTTAAAATTCGATATTAAATACATTTCATTAATTTATGAGGTTAATAATCACAATTTTGAAAAAAAATGATACAGTTTATGTAGAATTTTATAAGGATCGATATATCAATTGACGTGTTTCGCCAAATTTTCATACTATCATTGGTAGAGGCAATATTAAATGCTGTTCGTTTTCAAATTGTATAACAGCTCTAAGTCGAGTCCAATTTCATAAGATTAAACATATTTTATTATTTTATTGTTTAAAATGTTGATGTCTTGTTTATTTTTTGTATCAAAATTTATGATTTTCCAATGTAACTGAAGTTTCGAACGTTCATGAACGGTTTGTGTACACATACACTGAAAGAAATTGTTAAAAAAAATTTTTTGTACATTTATTGACAAGTCATGACATTTTATCAGTAATTTAATTTTGAGATATTTTTATAGTCGAGAAGGTGTCATGATGGGCCATACGTAAGTCCTAGAACCCCTAAAACATTCTAGGGATGTCATATTCATATCAGAGGTCACTTTTGCCTAATAAGCTCATTATACAGGGTAATAGTATTACCACGCTGCCCTGTACACATAACTTGAACGCATCTTTCCGCAACGCTTTTTAATAATTTCTCATGGTTAACGTCTTTAATATAGTCAGTTGAACCCACCTACCAAAAATCAGCGGTCACTTTTGCCTAATAAGCTCAATATACAGGGTACTAGTATTACCACGTGGTCGTTATGAACGCATCTTTCCGCAACGCTTTTTAATAATTTCTCATGGTTAACGTCTTTAATATAGTCAGTTGAACCCACCTACCAAAAATCAGCGGTCACTTTTGCCTAATAAGCTCATTATACAGGGTACTAGTATTACCACGTGGTCGTTATGAACGCATCTTTCCGCAACGCGTTTTAATAATTTCTCATGGTTAACGTCTTTAATATAGTCAGTTGAACCCACCAACCAAAAATCAGAGACCACTTTTGCCTAATAAGCTCATTATACAGGGTAATAGTATTACCACGCTGCCCTGTACACATAACTTGAACGCATCTTTTCGCAACGCTTTTTTATAATTTTTTATGTTTGACGTCTTTAATATAGTCAGTTGAACCCACCAACCAAAAATCAGAGGTCACTTTTGCCTAATAAGCTCATTATACAGGGTAATAGTATTACCACGCCGCCCTGTACACATAACTTGAACGCATCTTTCCGCGACGCTTTTTTATAATTTTTTATGTTTGACGTCTTTAATATAGTCAGTTGAACCCACCAAAAAAAAATCAGAGGTCACTTTTGCCTAATAAGCTCATTATACAGGGTACTAGTATTACCACGTGGTCGTTATGAACGCATCTTTCCGCAACGCTTTTTAATAATTTCTCATGGTTAACGTCTTTAATATAGTCAGTTGAACCCACCAACCAAAAATCAGAGGTCACTTTTGCCTAATAAGCTCATTATACAGGGTAATAGTATTACCCCGCTGCCCTGTACACATAACTTGAACGCATCTTTCCGCAACGCTTTTTTATAATTTTTTATGTTGGACGTCTTTAATATAGTCAGTTTAACCCACCTACCAAAAATCAGAGGTCACTTTTGCCTAATAAGCTCATTATACAGGGTACTAGTATTACCACGTGGTCGTTATGAACGCATCTTTCCGCAACGCTTTTTAATAATTTCTCATGGTTAACGTCTTTAATATAGTCAGTTGAACCCACCAACCAAAAATCAGAGGTCACTTTTGCCTAATAAGCTCATTATACAGGGTACTAGTATTACCACGTGGTCGTTATGAACGCATCTTTCCGCAACGCTTTTTAATAATTTATCATGGTTAACGTCTTTAATATAGTCAGTTGAACCCACCTACCAAAAATCAGCGGTCACTTTTGCCTAATAAGCTCATTATACAGGGTAATAGTATTACCACGCTGCCCTGTACACATTGCTTGAACGCATCTTTCCGCAACGCTCTTTTATAATTTGTCATGGTTAACATCTTTAATATAGTTAGTTGAACCCACCTACCAAAAATCAGAGGTCACTTTTACCCAATAACCTTAATATAAGGGTATTAGTGTTATCACCTTAATGTTATATGAATACATCCTTCCGAAATTATTTTAATAATTTTTTTTATTATTAACACCTTTCATTTAGTTTATTAACTCACTTACTCTGAATCAGCAATTGCTTTTGCTTAATAAACCCCGTGAACTTGCGAAGGATTTTAGTATGTATAAAATACCCTCACGTTCCTGCTTTTTCATAATTATAAATAAAATTTATATTTTATTGCACAGAAGAAATACTGTAGGCAGCACATAATATGTAGGGTATTTGCTGGCTGTTGAGCTTACTTATTACTTGTTATAAAGTTTCCTTTTCCAGAAAGAAGTAACAGTCAGGACTTGTCAATAAATGTACAAAAAAAATTGTGGCACTTTCTTTCAGTGTACGTGTACACAAAAATCCGTTCATGTGAACGTTCGAAACTTCAGTTACATATTTTCCAAACTTTGACTGGAAATTTATTTTTACATATTATGAATGGGTATTCTTTAGAAATAAAAATAATTGGTTTATGAAATATTAAAAAAAAAACGTTTAAAAATAAGAAATTTTGTAAATCATAAAAAATGTTATTGTAGATTTTCATCGTAAGCTTTTGACAAAAGCACCTAGTTTTCCTCCACATTCACACTGTTTAAAAATTTTTAAACTACCTTAAATTAGTAGAAAACATTAAAATGTTTTCCTATAATAAGCAAAATACCGCATATTGACGCTAGCAACACGTAAGGCGTAATTAAAGTTTTTGAAAGAGTTGGGCGTGTATTTACTCCTACTCATTATAGCAACTTAATTCTTACCAAAAAGGTTAAAATTGTAAAACGCGTTAAATATTATTTGTGTATGTACCAATATCTCATTTAATCTGACAAGGTTTTTGTTTCTAAAACCTATGTTATAATTCTTATTCTTAAATCCTATTATTTTAGATGAATCAACATCGTCTTTCAATCCAGGTGCATCAGCGACCTTGTTTCATAGACTTCCAATAAATGAATAGACTTACCCACATGTTTTGGTAAAAACTTGCTGATTAGATAAGGTGCTGATATAATAACTCCCAAAAATGCCAATGTAGGCCAGCTAGATCCAGAAGCTGGTGTTCCTTTCATAGCATTATTAGTTGCTTCTTTCCAAGCTAAAGATGTTGGATTGCTAGATACCTTGAAACCTAATATTTGCTTTATTTTTCGGTATAACCACATCAAGAACCTAAATATGTTAATTGAATGCCATATGTCTCCAAACATTGTCCTTAGCCTACCAAAATTTTCTGCTACGCCCAAAATAGCTCTAAATGAGCTGGTCATTGCAAAAAAGGTATTATCTAACATCATGGCTAGACTGTTAAAAGCCTGAACTACACTTTCAATACTAGCAAATGTTTGTCTAGAACTTTCCTCGGCAGACTGAACAAAACGTCTTTCATAATCATCTCTGGAAAATCCGGAATATTGAAACATGTTATAATTATTGTAATCCCCATATGATGATCTGTAGGCTCCATAAGGTGGGCTGCGGTAAGGGGTTCCCATATTTCCATATGATCCATACGGGGAGTTATAATCTATAAATAAATAAAATTATTTATGTTAATGATTAAACAAAAGAACAGGTACTTACGTACCAGGGGTACTTTTTATAAAAGATACAGTACGATTTTTATTTACACCAGTGGAATTTTTAAAACTTCATGAAACGACTACTCTTAAAAGATTATCTATAAACAAATATTTTGGAACAAATCTGGTATAAATTTGCTTAAGTTTAGGTATTGCAGATATTAAAGACAACATTTTTTATGAAACGAAAAAGTTTAATACAGAGTAAAGAAACTAAACTTCGTTATTTTTGGGCACTTAGGCCCATTACTTAAGAAAATGCTACAACGCGGGAACTAAATTATTAAGGGATACACTGTTATTAGCTATTTCCAACCGTTTTTCATTTACTCCTGCGTGTCATTTGATGGAATTGACGAAAAAAAAAATCACATGGAGAGGGTTACTTTTTACTTTATGATTTAGATAAATAATAACGAAATATTATGACGCGGTTATTGTCAGAGCCTAATATTATTAAAAAGAGGTCGGCCCGTCTGCCACGTACTGCTGCGACGTGGCTGCGATCTAAACAGACTGCGGGCTGCGGCTGACGCTTGATCCCATTCTTGTCTCTCTATTACAGACATATATATTGAGAAGCCTCCAAAGCTACAGACGTTTTCGAAGGCTAACAAAAAATTTTTTAACCGAAAAAGCATATTTACACCGCTTTAGGAATTTTATATATAGGTTTGCTTTGTATCCTGTTATTCTTTGTTTCTATATATGTACTTTTATGTGTACATGCCTAGGCATGTACACTGAAGTTACTCACTTTAGGGGTGTGACTTATTTTTTTACTTTTGTTAACAAGAATTTTATGATTCTTTAAACAACAAAGAATTTTTGACTTTGACTGATGTCTTTCTGTACTTGATGATTGTGTAAGTTTGTTACTAATTATTCCAAGGCACAAAAACTACTTTGGAATTAATAGTATAATCAAGGAAAAATTTAGGCATAATTCTAATATGGTATTTTAAAAAATAAATCTAGATAGCTGTAAAACAAAATCAACACCAGAGCTAGGCAAAGCACTTAAAAAAAATGCTTCAAGTACCAAGCCCTTTGGAAAAGTAATAGCCAGCATTAGGCATTTTGTAAATTCCAAGTGCTTGCAATTACCAATTGCCGATAAAAGTAATTTTGAGTGCTTGATAAATGGGTTGAAATGAGAATACCAATTACCAAGCACTTTTTATAAAGGATTCAAATTACCAATTACCACTGTATTATAAAAGTGCTACTATTGTGCTTGAAGATTTCGAGGCAATTACTGCCCAGCTCTGATTTATTTTTTTAAATACCATATTATAATTATATCTAAATTAAAAGTACTTATTCGATGATAATTTATATTTTTTTTTTGTCATGGAAAGCTTGACCACGGAACTATAAAAAAACTTCTTCGATTAAAGTGTTAAAAATTATTCATTTGGTAATAACTGAAACAAAAGAAGATATTGAACTGGGGTCTTTACATTTTTTCTTGCAAAATTAATATACTTTTCGAGTATGATGTCATAGTTATACCGTATGATTTGAAATTTCGAAATAAAATAAAAGAAACTGTTATTATTACAAATTGCGCCCTCTAGCAATTTTATTACAAACTATCATGAACCAATGGATACAACCACTAAAAGCACTTCCCTTTTTCTTCTACACAAGTTTACTAAAATAGGATAAGCTGGATAAGTCATTTACAAGTTAAAGTTATTTAAATGATTACACTTTCAATAGCCCGACTCTTATCAAGATGCATGGGTACGCCAATGAGCCTTAAACCAAAATGATGCAGAATTATCTCATTTTTCTAATGATGTTACTAAAAAAAACATTAATGTGAGAATTTTCAAAGAAATTTATAAATTTTAACTTTTAATTTAGCCGTCTTGCGGCCAAATGTGGAACTTAAAAATTATATGAAAGATATGGCCGGTGGCCAGCCTTAATCACACACCCTGTATGTATATTTTTTTTAAAAGTTTTAATCGAATTCATTGAATCAAAAAAAAAAATACTAAGTAAAAAAAATTTCCACAGATTTATCCTCTCAAATATATAAGTAAAGCTAATTTTGAGGCTAATTTTCATACATTAAATTAAGCTCTTTGAACTAAAAAAGAAACAACAAATTACAATAAATAAATGACTAGCTAGATACAAAGAAGAAAAAATATAAAAGGAACAGAGACAGTCAAAAAATAACAATCAACAGTAAACATTGATAAACATTTTAATCAATAAATCTTAATAGAGTAATGAAAACAATATGTACTTTTAATAAGATACTACAAGAAATCACATCTGGCTAATATGACGTTTTATAGCTTAAATTTGCCAACGGCCTTGAGGCTGGTCGAATCATACCTGGACGGCCGACAGCAATTTGTTGTGGACGCTGACGAATTTGGGGGCACGTTGACCTCGGACGTTCAGAAGGTTAAAAGGGGTGTGCCTCAGAGATCCATCTTGGGGCCGCTACTGTACATTCTATACACGAATGAGCTACTGGGGGTCACGTGTCACGTTCAGTACGCTGATGACGCGACCCTTATTTTTAGTCTTGAAGGTACCTCCAATGTGGCTGATGAGGTAGATCAGGCGCTGAGACTTTTGAAAGTATGGTTCGACTCAAACAATCTTATATTGAACATAAATAAAACATATCTGTTAAAATTTTCTTATCAAAATTCTGGGGAAGCAGAGAATTTGATTTTGAATGACATTACATATAAAACCGTCAATTCCGTATGTCTTGGGATAACCATAGACTCCAGGCTCGATTGGAGGAAACACATTAATTCTCTAGCTGGTAAAATCTCCCAGTTTTCTTTTACTCTGGGGGTTTTGTTGAGAAGTGTTGGGAGGGCAGCTGCCCTTACGGCATATCACGCTTATGTCCATTCTAGAGTTCGGTACGGAATTCTGTTTTGGGGCGGTTGTGCCGACGTGTCTAGAATCATGATTCTGCAGAAGGCCTGTCTACGTAGAATCTTTGGAATGGGACACATGGACAGCTGCCGACCAGTTTTTCGCAGGTGGGGCATCCTCACTGTAATTGGCACATACATCTACAAATCGGTACTTTTCTTTAGGCTTAACGGAGGATTGTTTGAGGAGACACATAGGGATCACGTCACCTCATCAAAGGTAGACATGAACCCTTAACTCCGAGACATAATTTTACCTATCTGCAAAAAAACGTTCACTATATGATAATAAAAATATTCAACAAGATACCTAACCACATTAAGAATACTAGTATTACCAAACTTCGGTCGTCATTTAAGAAATTTCTTGCGTCCAAGGCCTACTATACTGTGGAGGAATTTTTCAATGATAATGTCGGATATGGATTGGCACCCTTAAGGATGAATAAACCAGTTCATACATCGCTGTGGTGCTAAGACACTTAATAGGTGTTGAGTCTGCTGATAAGGATAGGTGTAGTGGAAAAATAGTGTGTAGAACAAAGATAAGGACAGTCCTAGTTTGGTAGGAGGAGTTTGTAGATGAAATTTGATAAACATAATTGTTTGTATTGGTTGGGATAAAGGGTTCCATTTTGAATAGTCCATCCAGGGGAAAATCCCCTCTTTAATAAAGTGCTGACATAGCAAAAAGGAACCCCTTCTTCCATCTGGTAAGGGTTGCAAAACTTATAAAAAACTCGGAGGAACACTTACTCGGAGAGTTGTAAAAAAGTATTCAAGTGTAAGGGTAACCTCTGCCCAAATAACTACTTAAAAGTTTAAAACAGTTTTCGAGCCATGAAGAGTACTGCCCCAGAACCAGTTTACTTTGCTGCGATTGCGTAAGTGTTCCTTACATTTAACTGTTAAACTGTATTAACTTGTATTCTTTTTATTTTGGTCAAAGTTGTCTATTAAGAACAAATTGTTTCTTTAAACTTACTAGAATAACACCTTTCTAAAGTAAGTCAAAAAGAGACAGTTTCTCTTCTTGTTAGAGAACTATCTAAATTTACCATTTTTATAATCTTTTATGTAACATTGTATTTTATTCACATTATGATTATTGTCCGTCATCGCTTTGCTATTCATTAAATAAATGTCTTAAAAATCCTTAGTGTTTCAGTGATTCGATAGCGCACCATAAGGGCACAAATAATAAATACTTATTAATAAAATAATTAAAACAGATTAAAACCGTCTAAGCTACACAACCCAGTCGCCTGTCATTTTAAGACGCGACATTTGGTGGAGGCGTGCCGTTTTCTATACGAGTGTATTTTTTAATGCTCTTCTATAGACGATTCCGTAATTTCTTTTTGGTGCTCTATTATTTTCACTGAGGTACATTTTTCCAAATTAATTATTTTCTAATTGTGATTTTAAATTTAAAGAAATTAAGATTTTCTATATTTGATGAACTCTTCAGACAGAGACAAGAAAAATAAGAAACCAATAATACTTTCAAATATACAAACTAGAGGGCAAGCAAAACAACGCGAAGAGGGTTTTAAATTAACTATTAAAAGTAATTCAAATTCTAGTTCAAGTTCTAGTTCAAGTGGTGTCGAGTCGTTTTCCTTAACAAATTTATTTGATCCAAAAAATCGAAGTACCGAGGTTGGATCAGAGCCAGATTTAATAAACAGATTACAAAGACTTTCACTTGAAACAACTCCTCTGGCATCTGGTTCACAACAGTTTCCTAGAGATAGTGATACTTCCTCTGAAACTATTGTAGCGAATTTAAGTACTTTGGACGATTCTCAACTATCAATTGACTCAGATATTATTATAATAAATATGAACACCACAATTGCAAGTGTACAAAATGAGGCCGCGGATCCGGCGACACCTAGATTTATATCCCCAGAATTATTTGATCCGTCGGAAAAAGAAGCTCGCGATTTTTTGAAAAATTTTGATCGTTGCGCCACGATAAATAGTTGGGGTGATAAGCATAAAATTCTTTATTTCGGAAATTTTCTTTTAAATGCTGCGAATCAGTGGTACGCAAGTTACAAAGCAGCGGCAGCAAATCAAAATAAAAAGTGGGAAGATATAAAAAATGATTTTTGCAAAGAGTTCGGTTCTACTATGCCAAAACGCGATTTAAAAATTAGATTATTGTCTGCAAAACAGCGTTTGAACGAAGATGTTAAAAACTATTATTATAGAATCCGAAATTTGTGTTCAGAATACGACCAAAACATGCCTTTTGAAAACATTTTAGAATATTTTGAAAGTGGTTTACATTCTAACTTTATTGCTAATTTTGTCTTACTTTGTGATGATAATGTAAATTCATTACAGAAATTATCTGCTATCGTTAATAAATTAAGTGAAATTCAAAAAGTGACAAATTTATCAACTCAGTTTTCTCAAGTTTTAACAATTTCAGAAAAACCTCAAACGTCTTTAAATAATGTGTCTAAGCATAATAACTTTAAAGCCAACATACCAAAATTTAAGGGGACATCACAGGGTGACAGATCAAATTCGTTTCGATATCGAGATTCTAATAACTTTGTAAGGGGTAATTTGAACCGCAGGTTCTCTCCACAAAATAGAAATAATTTTTATAAAAAAAATAATCAAAATCTTTTTAAAACACGTACTCACGATGCACGTCCAATTTGCTATAGATGTGGCAAAACCGGACACTTGTCCCGCGTATGTCAATCAATGCAAAGACAAAATAATTCATCAAAATATCAAAATAATCAATCAAAATATCAAAATAAAAATCAATTTTTAGCACTTTGTGAAGGTCCACACGAAAATAATGAAACTAACGTTTTCAATGACAAGCCGTCTACTTCAAAAAATTCAAATAACCCAAACTAATTAAGGGGGTACCGCTTAATTCAATTTGCGATGCCCCCGTCTCGACAAATTTTTCTAAAATTTTAGTTGTACAAGGCAAAGTTTATAATACAGATGTAGATATAATAATAGATACCGGTGCTTTTGAAAATATAGCGTCCGCAAAATTTGTAACAGATTTTAAACCATTACCTTTTAGTTCACGACATTTAGTCACCGCTGATGACCACAAAATTGAAATAAAAGGACAAAAAACTCTTGAAATAACTTTTGAGAATATTACTTTATTAGTAAACACCTTGATAATAGAAAATCTACCAAAGCCAATACTATTAGGTGTAAAATTTTTATTAAAACATGGTATCATAATTAATTTCTCTGATCAAATATTAAGTTTACCACATTTATCAATTACAATGCCTTTTAATACAGATTATTCTCAATATTTTTTCGGTTTGTTTAAAGATGATTATGAAATTTATCAAATAAATACAATTTATAAAATATGCCTAGAAACAGATATAATTTTAAATATTAATGAACCAAAAGAAATTCCTTTATTAGTTACCAATTTTAAGGACTCATATGAAAATATGTTAAATTGCTTTTTATTTGAACACAATGAAGATTTTATTATTAAAAAAGGACTCATTATCCTATCACCTTTGTATATTATAAACAATAAGTTATTCATTACAATAACCTCATGCAGATATGCTAAGCTGAAACTTTGTGCTGGCACAGCATTAGGCAGGTTAGAGCTGATAAATAATGTTGATATAAATACTTTTCTTTACACAACGGATGAAGTAATGAATTGTTTTAATCTAAACGATAAGATATCTTTCAAAATTTCAACAGCATTATCAAAAGAACAGAAAGATAATTTAGAACAACTTTTATTTAATTATAGGAACGTTTTTGCGATTACACAGAAAGAAATGGGTTTTACTAATTTAACAAAACTTGAAATAAATACAGGTGATGCAGACCCAATTAAAAGTAAACCATACAGGGTAGCTCAAAAAGAACGAGATATTATAAATAAGCAAGTTCAGGAAATGTTAGATCATGGTATAGTAAGACATAGTCAAAGTCCTTGGTCAAGCCCAGTTGTTATAGTCAAAAAGCCAGACGGATCGCACAGATTTTGTTGCGATTTTAGAAAGTTAAATGCGGTTACTAAAAAACAAAATTGGCCTTTACCAGTCATTGACGATATTTTATGTTATTTAAAAGGTGCAAAATATTTCTCTACTCTTGATATGTTTAGCCGATATTGGCAAGTAGGTTTAGAAGAAAGTTCTAAAGAAAAAACAGCGTTCATCACGACAGACGGTTTATACGAGTTTAACGTTTTACCTTTTGGAGTTTGTAATGGCCCCTCCCATTTTCAAAATTTAGCCGATAGAATATTTGAAGGTTTGAAATGGAAAGAAGTACTAATATATTTAGATGATATAATAGTTTTTTCTCACAGCTTTGAAGAACATCTTAAAAGACTAAATAATGTTTTTTCCAGACTGCAAAAAGCAGGTTTAACACTTAAACCTAGTAAGTGCTATTTTGCAGAAAATGAAGTAAAAATTCTAGGTCATATAGTCAATAATCAAGGCATTCTGCCAGACCCAAATAAACTTTCAGCTATAAAAAATTTTCCATTACCTACAACTGTGAAAAAATTACAGAGCTTTTTAGGTTTATGTAACTTTTATCGAAAATTCATTTCAAATTTTGCCCAAATAGCTCGCCCATTACATAAATTAACCAGTAAAAAAGTACGATTTTTATGGACAGAAGAGGCAACAATAGCATTTAAAACTTTAATAAATAAATTAATATCACCGCCTGTCTTAGCACATTACGATCCTAATAAAAATTGTGAGTTACGCATTGATGCGTCTACACACGGTTTGGGAGCAATCCTTTTACAAAAAGATGACGTAGGTAGCGACCATCCTATTGCATATATTTCACGAACTTTATCTAAGCCCGAGACAAATTATTCTTCTAGCGAACTTGAGGCGTTATGTGCCGTTTGGAGTTTAATAAAGTTTCGTCATTTTCTATACGGGTGTCATGTTGACATAATAACAGATCATCATGCATTGTGTTGGTTAAAAACAATAAAAAATCTAACAGGTAGATTAGCAAGATGGTCAATTAAAATTTCAGAATTTAATTATACCGTTAAACACAAAAGTGGTAAAAAACATGGCGATGCTGATTGTTTGTCACGCAATCCAATAGAATGTCCAACTCTTGCTTCACAAGAAAATGATTTTGACATTCCTACGTATATCTTGGATTCGGACACAATTCAATCTCATCAAAATAATGATCAAAATATTATTAAATTAATTTTTTCTTTAAAAAACCCAGATAATCCATCATTAACTTTATTAGATCGTAAAAAATTAAAAAACTATATTTTAAAAGACGATGTTTTATATCGAAAAAATCATTTACCTATTGGAAATCAAGAATTATTAGTAATTCCAAACACGTTAAAACATGAAATTTTATTTTCTCATCATAATGAACCACTTGCTGGTCACTTAGGCGTGGTTAAAACAACCAATAAAATAAAATCACGGTATTATTGGGACGGTATGCAAAAAGACATAGAAAGATATGTAAAAGGATGCGCGGATTGTCAGTTAAGAAAAGGTTCCAATGATAAACCCGCTGGATATTTACAACCAATAAAAGTGGGTACTCCATTTGAAAAAATTGGCATGGATTTATTGGGCCCTTTTCCAAAATCGATCGACAATAAAACAATGATTATAGTTGCTACGGACTACGCTACGCGTTGGGCAGAAACTAAGGCACTTAAAGATGGAAAAGCAGAATCAGTAGCAAACTTTATTTTAGAAAATATAATTACAAGACACGGAAGTCCAAAGTTTTTTATTACAGATCGCGGAAAAGTTTTTCAATCAGAGTTTATTACCGAACTATTACTAATAATGGGTATCAATTCCTTATTTACCACCAGTTATCATCCCCAATGCAACGGTTTAACTGAAAGATTAAATAAAACTATTGCAAATATGTTAAGTTTATACACAAATACGACTCATACTGATTGGTCTTTATATTTACCACATGTAACTTTTGCTTACAATACATCAATACAAAGTACCACTATGTATTCTCCTTTTATGCTAGTTTACGGACGAGATCCAGTTTTACCTACTGAAGCTTCATTAATGAAAAGAGTAAATAATCCTACAGTTAGGGAATTTAGGGAAAAAGCGCTTATAGTAAGAAACGATGCAATAAGTAAAATAGAATTGAGACAAAGTAAAGAAAAAATACGTTATGATAAAAAGCATAGAAATTTTGAGTTTAATGACGGTGACAAAGTGAAAATATTTACGCCAATACGGAAAATTGGTAGAAGTGAAAAACTTTTGTTAAAATGGTCAGGTCCATATTATATTGAGAAAAAACAGTCTGAAGTAGATTATGTTATTCGCAAGGGAACAGCAAAAAATGCTAAAAGAGACGTAGTACATGTCAGTAGAATACTACCCTATAACGATCATTGGGTAGTAGACGAAATAAATAACCAATAAAATATAATTTTTTTTCATACGGGACAGTTTTTTTAAATAAAAATAGCTAAATGAATAAATAATATTTAAAAACAGACGCTAAATAAATAAAAATTTAAGATTAAAAAAAAACTTACTCGCAAATTTTAGCTCTAGAAGTACAGACTCTTAACAGATCAAAGATCGAAGGTAAGAAAATGCATCTACTGTGATCGGTCGCCGTTCTATTGTCACATAAACATAGAACGATGATCGTTCTCAGAGAATGTACTTCCCAAAAATTTGTTTTCTGGAACACCAAAAATATTTTTTTGTTACACTTAAAAAGTCTTAAAAAACACGAAGAAATAATACAATAATTCAAAAAATGCAATAAAAATTATAATTTATTTTGATCACATCTCTATACCGAGTAATAGCAATTTTTTATTTAAAGCAAATTGTCGCAAAAACACCGCGTCGAGACTAAGACTGAAATCCTATTTTATTTAGCAGTACCCGTTGAAGATAATAATTATTGTCCATTTCAGCAGGTTCGATATCTTAATATTGTGATACGGAATATTAATTGAAAGAGACAGGATATTCATTAATTAAGATAAGGGATAAGTAACGAAGTACAGGCAACTGCTTTCACTTGCAGTTATATGTATGCCAAATTTATGCTTTCATAATAAGTTCTGTGTTTATTTTTAGATTGACGTTTTCCATTGTAAACGTACAAGTGGAAGCCACGAAATTTATAGCGTGGATGAATATTTATTATTCGCAGATAAGACCGAAACTTTTACTGATTTTACCATTGGACGATCTTTATGAACGACTTTTTGAGGACGAAATAATACCGACAGAGCGAAAATTAGAGACAGCCTTTAGGGATCTAAAAAATGTTTTCCCACCTCGTATATTAACACAAATAGAAGCAGATCAATACTACATGTGGGCTTCTCGTCTTAATTTAGGTCCACAGTGCCAAAAACTATGGGCATTGTCTTATACTTTATTGAAAATAAACAAAAGATACCCACAATTAGTTTCTACGCCGAAATACATTTTCGATAGTGAAGTCCATAATTTAATAAATGCTCCGGATAATTTGGATCTAGTCAATACCTTAATGACAGAACCTAGTACATCTGAGGCAAATACCGCAAGTACAAAAAATTAAATGTTTTGGGGGTTATAATACCAAATACCTAATATGCTTTTAGTCGATAGAACTAAATCTTACAACGTCACTAGTAATTTAGTTTGTTTTAACACATAACAAATAATTATAACTTTTATTTAACATATAACAAATCAGAAATTATTAACTACATATGACTACGGACTAATATTCATAAACATCATAAATCAGGAAAGGTAATAATAATATACTAATATTTTTGTTTTTTGAGGTATTTATTACTATTGCAAGCTTCGCTTTTGAATTCAATACCCATAAAAATCATACCAGGAGCGTATCTAAGAAAACTACCTGAAGTTACCACGTATGAAGCATCAATACCACTGATCTTTGAGGCAGCTAATCATCAAAATGGTTTGCACAGTCAAATTTTGCCACCAATCACGGACTCTCAATGTCTAACACAAAATTGTGAAGTTTATAGAAAATTGGATGAATTGAGAATGGCTTTTACCCAAGCAATACAATCCATGGACCCAAACATGACAAATCTTCATCAAACAGATAACATGGTACGTATTAAATCAAGAAAAGAACGTTAATTAGATTTTATAGGAGAAGCTATAAATTGGTGTTGTGGCCTTGTCACAAAACGACAATTCGAAAGTCTAGCACAAGACGACACAAATTTAAAAAATAATATTTTTAAAATATACGAGACTATGCAGTCTGACTATACTACTTTTGTTCAAAATTACAAAAATATCACTGATCAGGAATCATCAAATTTCTTACTTATTCAAGAAAAAGTGCATAATTTACAGAATTTTATAAAAACTGAGTCCCAAGAGACCGGTTATTTAGCAACTCAAATTTATGGTAATTTTTTAAAAATGTTTGAACTTTTATCAGTATTTAAAAAACATGAACTTATAGTTTCTTGCAGATATCACCACATTCCACGCTCAACTGTTTCGCCGACATATTTGAAAAAAGAATTAATTCACCTTCAGTCAGAAATTGAAAAATACCAATACACTTTAGCTATTCCAATTTCGAAATTGTCAAACTATTATCAATTGCCTATAACTGATTGCATTATAGGTCAAAAATTAACGTTTCTTACGATTAAAGTACCAATACGAAAAACACATATTTCTTGGACACTGTTTGAATTAATTCCAATTCCATTTGCTTGGAAAAACGAAACGTGCATTTTCCTACAACAAAACCATTTTGTTGCAGTCGCACAAAATTTAACCTCAAGGGATAATAACATAATTCATGTAAGAGCAGTTACTGGCATTATGTTACACCAGTGTTAACCTTACGAAAATCAATTATGTTATTTGCCTACCTTTCTAGCCGATACATCTTATGGTTCAGAATGTGCAAAAAATATGTTGTTAGGTCGAACAACAAAAGAACTATCACAAATATGTCCGACACGATGCCATCACTCTGATTTAACAGTCATATCTCAAATTGAAGACGATACGTACGTCATAACCCACCCCAAGTCAACAACCAACATTATTTGCCCTTTAAACACACACATGATACCAGATACAATATTAAAACAACCCGGAGCAATTGAAGTGAAAGTTCCATGCAATTGTCAATTAAGCATAAAAAATATTATCTATATAGATACAAAGTTTCCCTGTCGAGAAACGACGCCGTTACAGTCAACAGCTATACATATATTACCTGCTACTTGGTCGAAATTAGAATCATTTTTAGTAACATTTAGTAAAGATTTTGTTTCACAGCCCGTATTTACGGATATAAATGAATGCCTTAATGCTAACTGGTCATTATCTGTTCCACATTTAAATTTGTCAACATCAAATGACGTACATGTAATAAAGAAAGAATTATTTGATTTAAAAAATACTCCCGGACATTTTTATTATTTACATAATAATACGCTAATGATAATATGGAATATTGTTTTATCACTTGTATTAGTTTATTTACTCTGGAGATTGAATTTAATTAGATATTTCCCTTATTTTGAACCGGTTCACGCACAAGAAGTTCACGCACAAGGAGTTTTGCGTGATGATCATATTTTTGTTGCATTGTTGATATGCATTGTTTCATTGTTACTTGGATTATTAGGAATCATGATTTATAAGATTTGTCACCGCGAGAGAAATAATACGCGTAATGTAGACATGTCAGAAATATTAGGTAAGAAGGGCATATTGTCTCTCCCTTCTGGAAAAAATTTACATGTTTTATTAGACTTACAGGAAAGTCAGGAAGACGAAACTAAGATTTAAAGAGTTATGTCCTCTTTACTACAAATATTTAAAAAGTAAATATTTTTGAAAATTAGTTTCGCCACGTACGTGTTTAAGGATCCTAAATATGTTATTGTTCAACGTGTAAAATGTCACACGTGTATTTGTTATATTTTATTTTTATTGTATGAATATATTTTATTATGGCATAGCCATTTGCTTTAAAACCCGCTTAATTTGCTTTATTTATGTAACAGGTCATATATATAATTTTGTTTTACATAAACATGGTAATTATCAAGAATTACTTGTAACTTAAAAGTTTTGTGACCCAATTACTTAATTTTACTTATAACAGCAAAAAACAAGTATTAGTATTTTGATAGACCAGTATCATGGTACAATTATTGTCAGTACGATACTCAAACTCCTTCCGTTCATACTTGTCAAATTTAAAAACTCATACTGCACTATTTGTTTCATGTATGTACTACATCTGGAGACCTATGCACTACAACACCTGGAAAACCATCCACTCCACCACAGCTGTAAGTTACCGAACCATCCACCATACCTGGGCGAATTGCAGTAACCCAAAAGTCATTATGAGGGATGCCTCTCCTAAAGCTACTGTGCTAGTTATCTGTACAACCCTACAAGTCTTGTATCCTCCATCCCATGGAACTTCCAGTAAATCAATTACAAGTTGGTCGCCGTGGTCGTCGACCCTGGAGGAGGGGGTAATGTCGGATATGGATTGGCACCCTTAAGGATGAATAAACCAGTTCATACATCGCTGTGGTGCTAAGACACTTAATAGGTGTTGAGTCTGCTGATAAGGATAGGTGTAGTGGAAAAATAGTGTGTAGAACAAAGATAAGGACAGTCCTAGTTTGGTAGGAGGAGTTTGTAGATGAAATTTGATAAACATAATTGTTTGTATTGGTTGGGATAAAGGGTTCCATTTTGAATAGTCCATCCAGGGGAAAATCCCCTCTTTAATAAAGTGCTGACATAGCAAAAAGGAACCCCTTCTTCCATCTGGTAAGGGTTGCAAAACTTATAAAAAACTCGGAGGAACACTTACTCGGAGAGTTGTAAAAAAGTATTCAAGTGTAAGGGTAACCTCTGCCCAAATAACTACTTAAAAGTTTAAAACAGTTTTCGAGCCATGAAGAGTACTGCCCCAGAACCAGTTTACTTTGCTGCGATTGCGTAAGTGTTCCTTACATTTAACTGTTAAACTGTATTAACTTGTATTCTTTTTATTTTGGTCAAAGTTGTCTATTAAGAACAAATTGTTTCTTTAAACTTACTAGAATAACACCTTTCTAAAGTAAGTCAAAAAGAGACAGTTTCTCTTCTTGTTAGAGAACTATCTAAATTTACCATTTTTATAATCTTTTATGTAACATTGTATTTTATTCACATTATGATTATTGTCTGTCATCGCTTTGCTATTCATTAAATAAATGTCTTAAAAATCCTTAGTGTTTCAGTGATTCGATAGCGCACCATAAGGGCACAAATAATAAATACTTATTAATAAAATAATTAAAACAGATTAAAACCGTCTAAGCTACACAACCCAGTCGCCTGTCATTTTAAGACGCGACAATATGCATATTTAACATCAGAGTATTTCGTACACGAATCTCATACTTTTGTGTCTTGTAAGAGTCAGTATTTTAAATATGAATTTTAAAGTGTTGTGCCTGTAATAGTTAAGTTAGTTCTTTATATAGATTTTGTTCAAAGTAATGTTTCTACTGTATCTCTTTTGTGATTGTACTCTTTATCCTTTCCAATATGTTTCTACTAGTTTTTAGTCTTAGATTAGCCGACAAGTTCTATGCTGTATTGTATTTTTTTGTCAGAACTAATAAATAAATATTATATTATTATTATTATTACAGTTTCTAATAATCACCCTAAAACGTCCCTTTGAAATCATCACTTGAAATTGTCACTCCGAATTATCACTCCAAATCATCACACTCAAACTCAAATATGATTCAATGAATCAATAAATAATTGATATGATATAAAAATACATAAAAAAAGAGCGAATACAAGCAAATAAATAACATATCAACATCATCTAATCACTCGGAATCATCAGACAGAATCGGTCGTCCCACTCGTTTCCTCATACTACCTAGCCAATAGCCATTGGTAATTCGAGTGAAAAATCACTCAATTATTGAAATCACACGAGTACCAAGTACTACTCGTTTATTAAAATTATCCCATTTTTCATAACACTAATTAATTACTCTTTCCGACAAAAATCGTTTTCAGTTTCGTAGTTTACACACCAGTTTATTATATCTGAAAAAATAATGAATTCTGGCATGGCGTTCGTAATCGTTACTCACACAGCAAATTCTTATGTCTCTAACGTTGTTGAAACCACAGGTACTTACTAGATAATGAATATGGCAAATTGTATGAATTAATGCTTTGTGCAGGTAATCTGGGTGGTAACACAGGAACTGGCGGCACAATAGAAGATTCAGATATACCATTTGTATTTTTCATAAATTGAGACGAGTTCTGCAACAAAGTTGGTGATCCCCAGGACTTTGATAAATTCATATTTTTATATATAAAAATAGGAGAAACTAGAAACAGAAACACAAAACAACGTAAATTCGTGAAACCCAAAATCGAAATTTATAGATATGTGATTATTGTGTTTTGGGTTGTGATTGATCAAAAGTCAAAAGTTTAGGCTGAGTGCTGATTGTGATCGACAGAATCTGACAATCAGCTGAGTTTTGACAAATCAAACCAAGGTCACGTTCAGAGTTGACGTCGGACGGTCGTCGAGTGCGCACTGGGGACTCAATTCTCGAGTTACGACGACTTTTTCTAATAAATGCGACATTCATTGACTTTTTAAGCAAGATTCCAGAATCAAGTCCCAGAGCGCGCCCGATAAGCAACTGTGAACGCGCCCCAAATTTGCAGGGACTGCACTAGGGTTGCTTTCACAGTTCACGTCGGATGTGCGTCGGGCGCGCTTTAGGAACTTGATTCTCGAGTTACGACGATATTTTTCGAATGCCAGATCGTAGGACATGCTTAAGCGAGTTTCTAGAATCGAGTCCTCTGGGACTCGACCGGCAAACAATCGTAAACGCCACCCAGGGGCAAGGTTATTAGATAGATAAGAACCTTGCACCTTTGTTCGAGTTCTGTGATATTAATGAAAAAAAACAGTTATATATAGGAATGCAAGAAAGCATCGATACTTCGGAAGTATCGATATTTTTGCAAGGTTTCGAGTATTTTATCATCGATATTATTTTTTCCGATACCATCGGGGTATCGATATTTTTGTGCGGTATCGAAACAAAAATATGATTTTTTTGACACAGTTGACGTCGGACGACTCGGACGTGCGTCGGGCGCGCTATCAATATTAACGTATCGCGTTCATAGTTGTGGTTAAAAATCATTCGGTAAATTTTACCTGGGGAAGTTTTACCCCCCGGGTTAACAACTGTGAACGCGCCCCTGAAGGTGTCCACAATAAACCAGTGTTGCCAGATTTGAAGGGATCCCTTCAATATAAAGAGTTTTTGAATCGTGAACAATACCCTAGATTGACCTAGAGATCGTCATAGGTAGAAGGGTATTACACAGAAATGTAGCTAACATAAAGGGTTTTCGGTTCAATCTATTTTATCTCATTAAAATGAAATTAATTATTAGATATCAACATAATTTTTAGAAAGCAAGTCACTATTATTTGAATTATTTTAGTTTAAGGATGTATGGAGGTAATTTTTTTTTAGAAGTCACTTGAAGTGAGGACAAGTTTTGTGGAAGACAGGGACTCTTTCTTTTTAGAAGTCACTTATGATCTCAGGATAAGTTTTGTGGATGATAGCGACGTTTTTTAAAATTGTTTGACTAGAAACAAAATTGATGCAATATAAAGGATTTTGAAACGCTTTGGAATGGATTCTGCAAAAAAAAATTTGGCAACATTGAAACATTGTACCGACAACTTTTTATTTTTCTGTGGTGTCGACATCTAAAAATATTATTGTTAGAATAAAACTATTGTTCCTCTGTGTTTCTGTTGATATTTATTTATCAGATTAATGTAAAAAAAATTCCTTGTCCTTGGTGAGTTAATAATAATAAGTGCTCTTTTGGTCTTTTGAAAACAGAACCCTATACAACAAAAAGGTAAGCCTCCAGATAAATAATAAAATAGTTATACAAAGCGATATCACATCTAATCTGCTTTTGTGTTTTGGATAGGTAGGAACTCTTTTTTTTCTTTGAACAGTAGAGTATAGAGGTAGTTTATCTATCCAACCGATCACTAAGGGCTTTTAGGTTAGGTTGGAATTTGCAGTTAAAAATGAGTAAATTGTGTAGTTGTGTACTTTTATATCATATTTATGCTGTGATGATTAATAATGGGCGGCTTTCTTTGTTAAAAGTAATAAAATGTTGGGCCTGTTTGGATTTTTGATCATGAATGCGCGTTCGTCTTCAGCACCAAGTTATTGATTTTACCTTGCCAAGGCCGTGGTGTATGGCCTAACCTACACACTCCATTACATACTTTACACATTTTTTTACTGTTGGGATCACTTGAGTGAAAAATTACTTGAGTACCTACTTGATTATTGACACAACAGAGAGTTATGAGTGGAAAATCGACCACTTACAACGGGCATTAATTTTTACACAGTTAATATGGTATTAGGCTTGTTTCCCTTTCCCTTAATCTAATAAATTCTTACATGAAGTTAGAGGAAGCACTAAGCAGATCTAGCAGGGTGTTCTCCAAGGGTTAAACTTGGGCCCTTTTTTCTATAATTAAGTAGAAATATTTATATCATAAGTAACTTGAGGGGTATTATCTCTGAAAGCATCCTTATGATTTGTAAATCCTTTGCTGTGGACATTACCCACATGCTTAAAATGTTTTTTTTAAAGTACAATATGTTATTAGGTTGTTATTCATTTAGTGGGAAAAAAATTGACTTTATTTATGCTTACCTACTTATATACTTTTTATACCTGTGAAATTATTATTATGTATGTATCATGAATAAATTTTAATTGATTGATTGATTGATATATTGCTAATGCAAATGACTTAAGTCCATATATTGGTCCATATATTACTTTACAAAAAGTGAGTGATGCATTAGCAAGAAAAAATATGTACTGAAAATAACTTTAAATTTGATTTTACAACCAAACTGTCAGAAAAATACAAATACTTTAGGGGTTGATTATAATCGGGATTTCATAAATATTGATAACTATGCTCTAAATCGTGGAGCACTTGCTATGGACTAGACTTTTTGTCTAGGGAATGTGGCTTGCCTACCCATAATAATATCTCACTATATTTTGCTAATTTTCATAGCCATTTTAGCCTTAGGTATATTGAATTGAATTTTTTTTTAATTGAATGAATTAATGAATAATAATAGTATAAGGAACAATTAAAAAACTAGGGGAGCATCTAGAAAAAACCATTGCACTTACAGGAATATACAGAGCATAACAACTACATAATAAAAAATATTTTTTTATTTAATTTACATAAATACAAGGTTATGCATACTTGTAGACGAACCAGAGGAGGCAGGGTTACTATTTATATAAAAAAAGGTATCAAGTTTGTGAAGATAAAAAAATCGTAATCAATGACGCCATAAATTGGGTATGTGTTGATATAGAGGTGAATAAAAATTGAAGCTAAGCGCATATACAAACCACCACCGCATAATAACCAAGATTTTTTATCCAAACTGGAATCAATCCTAATCAAATAACCAAAAAAAACATTTGATAGTTGGAGAGTTTAGTATAAACTTGTTAGGTAATAATTGAATGATTTGAAGATTGAAAACAAGAGCTACATGGAACCTAGTAAATAATATTACTAGGAAACACTAAAAAAAAAGAACTATTTTTGATAACTTCTCTAACAAATATGATAGTAGAACGGAAATATTAAATAAAATAAATAATTGCTTCGTAAATACATGCCCAACATTTAACTCTAACAAAAATAATAATTTCATTAAAAATAGAGTCAAAAATTCAATTTTTTTAAACCCAGTCACTGATTTTGAAATTGTTAGGATCATAAAAGGACTTAAAAATAAAAAATCGGTAGGCGAAGATGAAGTGCCTGTATCTGTATTGAAAGAAGTGGCTGGTCCCCTTTCTTATATTATAAATTTGTCATTTTCTACGGGTGTCTTTCCACAGATGCTAAAAACCGCCTACATAAAGGCAATTCATAAGAAGGGCGAAATGAATGAAGAAAAAAATTATACACCTATATCTCTTTTGTCAAATGTCGGTAAAGTTTTTGAAAAGGTTATGTTTGAGAGAATGATGTCCTTTTTTGAAAAATACTCAATAATTACTGGATTTAGGGGTAACTCTTTAAGTTGGTTCCAGTCATATTTTTCTGAAAGGAACCAAATTGTTAGTGTGGGGGGTTAAATCGAATAAATGTAAAATAGAGGCGAGTGTGCCACTGGGTTCAGTACGGGGTCCTATCTTATTTTTAATTTACATTAATGACATGGTGTCCTTAAGGATTCGAGGTAAATTTACAGTATTTGCCGACGATACCACTATACTGTGGCATGCCAGGAACTCGGAAGAACTAACGACCATGATATCTGACGATGTTGAGCGAGTTAAGGGCTGGTGTGATGCTAACTCTCTCACTTTTAACTTTTCAAAGACTAATATAATAAATTTTAACTGTGCTGTTGGTGACGTCTACCTAAATAATTCCTAGTATCAAACTGTTCCAATGTAAAGTTCCTCGGTGTAAATATAAGTCGTTTTATTATTTTACATAATTGTTATACAAATTATGATATTTTCCACAGTGAATTATAATAAATAGAGAACGAAAATCCAGTTCACTTACATTGGCGTAGTTTTTGATATTTCTTTTTTACTATTTTTTAGTATTACACCACCCTTATTTATATGGAATTTTTCTTTTAATCCCACATTATAAAATGACCATTTATGACAATCTATTATTATGAAGGTCCAGTTTAAATCATGAACCGTTCAAAAGGGTCGCCCCACAATATGGGACTATAACAGCAAAGTTCGAGCCAAAAGTGATCTACCTGGTCATTACTTAAAATAATGTAACAAGAAGTTATGACCAGGTTGATCCCTCCTAAATCAAACCTGGCTGTCAAACCCACACTATAAAACGATCATTATTGACAATCTACCACTTAAACTGGACCTCGGTTTAAATCGACTTTATAAAATTGATCCTTAGGCAGTCCTCACAAGAAACTGTAGTAGCTTGAAAACTAGGAGACTGCGCGACTAGGTTACTCGAGTTGCCTCTTATCCTCACACTGCCGATACTATAGTCACTCAGTCACGAGCTAAAGGCCGCATAGCATAGATAGTAACCTGACGTTTAAGTCTCATATTACATTAAGGGTGATATCGAGGGAATTACATGTTAATACAATCCGATCGGTATATTCAGCTCTTATCGAGTCTCATTTGAGATATGGTGTCTGTTTCTGGGGGAACTCCAGTCAGTATCTCTTAAATTCAGTATTTGTACCTCAGAAGCGAGCTGTGAGGTATGTGTGCAGGGCACGAGCAAGAGAACCGTGTAGGCCGTTATTTAAACCACACAAATTATTAACGCTTACTTGTATTTACATTTTAGAGACGGCCTGCTTAATGTATAAAAAACTTAAGAGCCAAGATAGTTTAAGGGTATATCACTACAGTACGAGACAAGTGGAAGTTTTGCAGTTGCCCAGACCCCATACGTTGCTGGTAAAAAATTCTTATTTTTATACTGGCAAAAAAGTATTTAACCATTTACCAGCTCACATTAGATCTCTGAGAACCCCTAAAGAAATTTAATCGGCTGTGAAAGGGCTTTGCTAGAGAAATCCTAATCGTTTCAGAGTTTTTTGATGATCGTTTTTAATTGTTTAGTGTCCCTTGCTTATGAACTGTTAGTTCTGACTGAGCTTTATTTTATTTTTTTTAGCCTTTAACTGTTGTGATGGTTTTTGTGTTGTTAATTTTGTATAACTGTTGTATGTTTTTTATTATAATATATATAAATATTTCGGTCATACGGTACTGCAATGGCCATTAGCATTAAGAGTATATTATATGTATAAGTGAATATTGTAGTATGTATATCTAGGCTTAATTACTTTGTCAGCAAGATTAGATCTCTTTGGACAATAAAGGATTTTAAAATGGCTTCAGGAGGGGTAAATCCACAATAAGAGCAATTTATCAAGCATTAGAAAGAGTCTTGAACTCTTTAAATAACAAGAATCTAACAATGTTAATGTGTATGGATCTCTCTAAAGCATTTGATTCAGTAAACCATAATTTGCTGTGTCGAAAACTTGAGGCGTATGGAGTACGTGGTGAGGCACTGTGCCTGATTGAATTCTATTTAAAAGAACTCGTACAAAGAGTGGTTGAATATGATGAGAACGGTATCCTGTGCAGATCGGAAGAAATAATTGTAACCAGGGAAGTTCCCCAGGGATCAGTCCCTTCTCCTATATATTGTATACACGAATGAACTACCAAATGTCTCCGATGAATACACTGTAATGTATGCTGATGATACGTATCTTATATGTGGTGAAGAGAAGGATGAAATACTTATTTTCAAGGTTAATTCTGCGATGGAAGCCCTAGACCAATATTTCTCGAAAAATGATCTGTTGCTAAATGTGGCAAAAACACAAACTATTGTTTTTGGAAATCGATCAGACAATAGTGTTGCACTCTACTACAATGGTGAGGAGATTAAGGCACTTGACAATGTGCGTTTCCTGGGTGTACAGATTGATGGAAAGTTAAATTGAAGGGCGCACATCCATAACTTGGCAAGTAGCATATTCATAGATACTGTTTTGCCCTGCTTATAATATCCAATCATATAGGTACTGAAGCTGCCATTACCGCTTTTCATGCGTACATTCAATCTAGGTTAAAGTATGAAGTGATATTTTGGGGTGATTCACCGGACATACACAGAATCATGGTCATGCAGAAGAGGTGCATTCGTAGTATTTTTGGAATGATAAACCAGGAAAGTTGTAAACCTGTCTTCATTGAGAAAAGTATTTTAACAGTAATAGAAATGTACATTCTGGATTCGGTAATAGATAGATAGATAAATGTTTTTTATTCAGAAACCAATGGCATTGAACAATGTTAAGTAAAAAGTTTCACATAGTACATTATAAATATAGCATATAGTTACAAGCATAAACAACAGTTGGTACCACATTTGGAATAAAATATCCTTTGCTTGAAATAAAATATCCTTAGGTTAAAAAACAAATATTTAGAGACGATCATTAATAAAATGGGTATAACAGACACCTACTTTACAAAAACATAGTAGCGGCATTTGACTCGTTAGTAATCTAACAGATAACATTCTGACAAAAGGCACTCCAATAAACAAGCAGGAGCGAGACAGGCCCCCCCCCTCACAGAGGCATACGGGTTTTATCATAGTCAAAGACATATCTTTAAGCCAAGTAGGCATAGAACATTGTCAACATACTATATATAATAATAATAATAATAATAATAATAATAATAATAATAATAATAATAATATAGGTAGATACTACATAATATAATCATAACATAATATATTCATCATAATATAACAATAACATAATATAATCAACAGCACATAACGTTGACCAGTCAGTTTAAGATAGTAACCAAAAAAGTCAAAACATTATCACATTTTGTAGTCTAATAGATATCATAGTAGGGTTGCACCATGCGAGAAGCTCACCCAGATAAAACAAAATCGAAACAGGCATCAGAATTTAGCTTAAGCTATCCCCAGCCCCGACCTGTCAGGATCATTGAAGAAGTCATCAATAGAATAATAAGCCTTTCTTATTAGATACTTAGTTTTAATACTTTTTACTTGATTATGAGGTAATATTCGTACTCTTTCCGGAAAGCAATTATATATTTTAATGACTGAGCATACAACATTCCTTTTTATATAAGTAAAATTACATCTTTCTGGCACCAGGTCCGACCTATGTCTAGTTGAATATCCGTGTGCACTACCGCCATCATCAAACAAATCTCTGTTATCATATACAAACATAAAAGAATCCGTGTATAGAATATATATATACTTTTTTCTGAATTTCAAATTAGGTGTTTATACACAAGAACTTTCCATCTTAAGATATATACATACTTTATTTTCTTACGAAAAAGAACCGATAGGTATTATTCAGCCGCCTGAAAAGCATGCATCTGGTTGCCGAAACGGTAATGTTGTTGTTTAAAAAGGGTAAAAATGATTTACAATATCTATCACTGTGCGTATTTCAGTAAATATTTGAAATTTTCGGACGAAAGTGTTTCCCGATATGCCGTTGTGAACCTACTTCCTTGATGGCGCAATTGGGTAGCGCTCTGTACTGGATATACGGAGGTTGTCGGTTCGAATCCGGCTCGAGGAAATACTTTTTTCTGAATTTCAAATTAGGTGTTTATACACAAGAACTTTCCATCTTATATATATATATATATATATAGAATAAGTGTAAGTATCCTCCTACCAATAAATACATCCCTACAACTATCACGTTGTTTCATTCCAAATATACCCCTTATACACCTTTTCTGTAATACTAGTATTCCGCCGTGTCCGAAAACAGAAATCTTTTTGCTGAGTGTGACATGGCGCACGGTTATGATACTCGCTCTCGCTAAGTAATTTGGCACCTGAAAAATACAACTTTACGTACTTACAAAAAAATGTAAAATATTGTATTATAAAAATATTTACCTCCTTTCCAAATAAAATTAGAAACCTGCCAAAAAATACACTTAATGTATCTTGAAAAAATATCTAGTCAGTAAGGCATTTTATAATATTAATGAATTTTTTAATGATCCGAGTAAAAATCACCTTTTGAAGATTTTTAGGATTTAAATATAGAACAGTACCAAATAACATATGATGATTTATTTCAGATCAAGGCTAGACTTTAAACCTGTTAATGTCATTTTGAATTTTAAATTCCTTATTTTAAATTGTCATTTTAATTGCTTTGTTTTGATATATTTGTTTTTTTCTTTTATTTTAATTTTAATATTGTTAAGATGATTTATTTCAGATCAAGGCTAGACTTTAAACCTGTTACTGTCATTTTGAATTTTAAATTCCTTATTTTAAACTGTCATTTTAATTGCTTTGTTTTGATATATTTGTTTTTTTCTTTTATTTTAATTTTAATATTGTTAAGATGATTTATTTCAGATCAAGGCTTAATTAGATTTTAGATTAAACTGTCATGTTAAATTACTTTGTTTGATATGTTTTTTCTTATTTCAATTTTAATGTTGTTAACCTGTAAGTAATTAAACCTAAGAACTGTCCTAGTAAATAGTATTGTTAACTCTTGACTCTTGACATTGTTTAACACCCTCAGGGTGTGTTTATTGGAAACATTTGAGCAAATAAATATTCATTCATTCATTAAAATTTATTTATTACTGTTGATGAATCCAATGCTACCGGAGCTACAGATTACAATAAAAGCAATATTATAGACCCTAAATTAATAGATCAACATTTTAATATAGATTGCTCAGTCAATGTTAAGAATAAATGTCTTTCAGAACATAAATTAATTTCAATTACTTACCGTGGACAATATATTTAGGGTTTGTTTACCAAAGAAAAATTATAAGATTAAACTAATAGATTATAAAAAAATTGAGTTATTATTTAAACGTTAAAATAAAATTGATAGTGTAAATGTTGAATCATTTCGAGAGCTGATAGAATTTATTAAAACAGGTAAAACTGAATCGGAATATGTAAAGACAATTCGCGAAAATAATGTTTGGATGAATAAGGAAATACTCGAATTAATCGGACATCTCTATGATTAAAAAAACCAGGTAATTTACAAATTTGATCAGAATTTGAACAAATTTTAAATAAGATTAACAGCAAAATCATAGTCTTAAAAATCGTTATTTTCAAAATAAATAGCACCAGGCAGGTAGTAATCCAAAAAACAACGAATTTCATTAAGTTTATAAAAAATAGTATGTTTTTATATATATGTTACTTACAAAATAGAAATAAACGAAATTGTATAAGAACTCTGGGTTAATTCTGCGCAAGGTCATTATCAAATTTCAGTTTTAGATATTATTAATTTAAATGCAGATATTTTACCTATTTTAACAAAATTAATTAATATATTAATGAGTGGACTTTTCCCACAAGAACTAAAAATCAGCACAATTAACCAATATATAAAAGTGGACAAAAATACGATACGAATAATAATTAGATACAATACAATACAATAAGTGTATTATAAAAAATAGTTGAAAAAATAATAAAAAAAGGATTTTAGATTTTATAGAAAGGAATACCAGTACCAGTAGAGTAGTACATTAATTGCCACAGTAGATTTTGTGAACCATAGCTCTAGATAACAAATAGATAGTTGAAGCCGTCTTTGTGGACCCCAAAAAAGCGTTTTGAAGTTGTGAGTTTTGACATATTGCCGCATAAACTATAGATAATGGGATCTATTAAGGTTTAACATTTATAAACTAATCCAAATATATCTTTGTGATAGGGAGTAGTATGTCCAAATATAAGGGCGTATGTATTAAGGCATTAACAAATACATATGGGGTACCACAGAGGTCTGTCCTTGGTCCCCTGCTCTATACCCTCTATGCACTAGATTTAAAGATTCCAAATCTTCAGGGTCGATACTTTACTTTTGCCGATGATACTGTATTGATATACACAGGATCAGAGGGGCAAACACTTAACCTAGTAGTGAGCGCTGATCTGGGGTTCTTTATGCAATGGCTACTTTCTAATAGGATTAAAATAAATATGGAAAAAATATGCTATTTAAACAAAAAAATAAAATATTAGAAGATATGGATATTAAAATCAATTACTTCACATTACAAAAGGTAGCTGTTATAAAGCATTTAGGTTTGCATGTCAATGAACATTTATTATAATTGGTCTGAACATGTAAATAATATTTGTCATAAAATTATAATGATCCTAATGATGTTTAGATGCAGTTACTATTTGTCAGATATAATATCATTCATTTTTTCTGAGCAAATTTAAATATCTACTTCCTTTATGGGAGCACAATTTATATAAAGCAAATTTTACAAAATGAAATTTTAAAAGTTATTTACGGTTATGACAAAAGATCACACGTAGAGGTCCTATACGGCGAACTGGGTATCTGAAAGCTTGGTAAGATATTTAGAATTTCAACAATGCAAATTGATGTCAAGAATGAGGTACAGGGTCATTCAACCAGGACTGAACACAGGCCTATTTTTTGAGTTTCCTTGTAGTTTTATTAAAACCAATATATAGCCATCTTGTTTATTTTTGACCGTAGGATCTAAAACTGCTATTAAAAAAGACTATGCTTAAAATAAAGGAACTGTCACGTAAAGTTGTTGTTTTTTCAATGGAACACCCTATATGTTTTTATGAAAGGTCTTTCTTTCCTAATTCCAAAAATATATAATTTTTTTATATTAGCTCAAACCGTTTTTTAGATATGAGTGATCAAATTTTTAAAAAGCTGGGCTAATTCACGTTTAATACATCTAGAATGCCTTGAAAATTAAAATGTTCAATGTGGCCCCCATAATTACTATTTACATGGTTTTGTTTTCCAAGTCACTTTATATGGACATATCGAAACTTTATTTTCCAACAACTCCTGGATGTTATTTTAATGCAACGCGGTTACGGAGGTTTTACTCGTCCAAGGCATTCTAGACGTATTCTTAAAAATTTCATCACTCATATCCTAAAAACGGTTTGAGTTAGTATAGACAAACTATATATTTTTGGAATCAAGAAAGAAAGACCTTTCATGAAAATATACATGGGCAATTTTAGATTCTGTGGTCAATCATAAACAAGATCGCTATATTGGTTTGAATAAAAATATAGAAAATTTGTCCGCGTTTTACAATAACCCGGCAATGTGAGGTTAGAACCAGCACTCGCGTCCCTCGAATGCGACGGCATGTGCTGTGTGTAAAAATGATGTTACAAATTACCTACCATTTAGCTTAATTCATCAAAATCTTGGAAAAATGTTGATTACCTAAACCCCATTTAACATTTTGAACAATAAACGGTTTGGGCTTATAAAGGTAATAAGTAGTAATGATTCGAACTTATTAATAATATAAAAATAAGACTTTTGACACAGTGCCCCACAAAATACTAATTGATGTTCTTGAGCGTTATGATATTAGGAGTGCGTATTGGAGTTCTTTAAAGAATATCTTAAGGGCAGGAAGCAGGTGGTAAAAATTCCATCAATTAAGGGATATCTGTTTAAAGGGGGTGTGCGCCAAAAATTAAAGTGTTAGTACAAAAAAATCTAAGAATAACGGTTCAAACGTCGTCATTCCACTACAAACCATTGCTGAGAAATAGCGGGTTAAAGTTTTACGCGTCGATTGCACGACGTCACAAAAGCTTCGGCTAGCGGCGCTCTGTACATTGCTTCCTCGCATGTGGCAATAGATACGTTCTTTATTTCGTACCGATTTGTTCCAGTCTGTGCCCAATTTATAGTGGAAAGTTTTATTTATTATTAAGGAGTGCTAGTATTTGTGTAATGGCTTTTGGTTTTGAAGTTTAGTAAAAATGAGTTAAACGAATGGAAGAAGAAAATCGAGCAGTCAACATACCAATAAGTAAAAAATAAAGTAAATTGGTGTAAATGCTCGGGCTGCGTATTAATGCCGACTGAAAAAGAGTGCGTTTGCGTAATGGGAAAATTGCAAACACCACAAAACTTTAAAAGTGTCAATAAGGCGGTAATCTGCGCTAGTATAAACTGAAAATTTCTTAGTAGTAGCTGAAATTCTTCCTCAATTGGATCATTTTCAGAATTGCCCTGTTTCTCAATATTTTCCAGCACTTCATATTCACTGTCACTAATGTCAGAAGAAAATTTTAATTAAGAGTCCAAGCGTGAGACGAAGAATTAGGTTGCAATTAGACTTTTAGATCCGAGCTCCTAGACTCGGGGGGGGGGGGCTACCGCCCGGCAGCCCTCCCCTAAATACGCAAATGAAAGAGATTTTTGATAGTGAACAACATGGAGGTTAACAACCCGACAAATACTAAGCGCTAAAACTTACGTGAATTCCAAGCACTATACTTATTTATGCAGCGGCCAAGCTTTTGGGACGTCACGCGCTGAAATATGACATCTTTGAAGAGGCATATCTCCGTTATTATTTGCGATAGAAGGTTGCTGTTTGGACTATTATTCTTAGTTTTTTCTTCTTTATTTTTTTAAATAAAGAAATTATGAGAAACTTTTATTGTCGAAATTGTTTCGAAAAATTTTAATCCTTAAAAAAAGGTTGGTTGCCTTAAAAGTAATATTTCCGTTAAGAAATTTAAGTTATACTATACCTACAGGGTGCGACAAAAACTTAATATACCTTAAAATCGTGTCTGGAAAAAGAATACTGTATGTTCCGACAAAACGTATCTTACTAAAATTTAATTATACCTTAAAACCAGTTACAAAAAATGCTCAGGTACTAATTAATTGTTGTAAAATACCTTTTGGTTATACATAATGTTTTCTTACTTTATAGAATATAACCAATACACATTTTTTAGTTTAAACCTTGCATTTTTGTTAGATATCCACTAGTTTAACAAGACACATTTTTAAAAATTCTGCAGTTTAAGATATAACTTTTTTGTGAACCCTGTATAATATAACTTATCTTTCTAGTGGCATTATTATTTTTAGGTCAAGCAATATACATGAATGACGATTTTGCTAAATTATTGTTTCTTGGGGTACCCCTAATTTTACCTCCCTATAATAACTGATGACCCACCTTTGCCCCTTACGCCTTTTCTATTTAGCTTTTTAACAATATTGAGTTATTAACTGTGTCAAAAGTTTTCTTAAAATTAAGCGACACAAGAGAACACCTCTTGTCCTGACCCACATTTTTTTAATCTTAACCCAGAGACTGGTGATTACTGTCTACGATGCCCTCGTAGAATCTAGTTTAAGATATAGAATTATAACATGTTATAGTACATATGATACTACTATAAAAATATTAAAAACTTGTTCAAATATAATGGTAAAGATAATGTTTAAAACCCGAGACTAATCATAATATACTAAATCTAGGAGGTTCTTACAAGGTATCCAGCGGGAACCGCTTCGATCTATACATAGAAAAATTTGACAGGATGTTGATGGGGGCAACCAGGCTAAAATATTTTCAATATGGTGGCACTTCTGGTTATACCGGAAGTAGGTGTCAAAGGCAAAAAGTTTAAAAAAAGAAACTAAAGTAGCATTTTGCAACTTGCACTCGTCATTTTCCTAGATAATACACCTCTAAAAATTAGGAACAGCAGGAGAACCATGTAACAAAATTTAAATAGAAAAATGGAGTAGAAAGAAAATTTCTTTCCGATATAATTCGACACTATATAAAGATTTTCTCTGTTTGACATATTCAAGTAATAAAGAGAGAGAGAGAGAAGAGAGGAGAGAGTGCAGAAATACAAATATCTGGGCTGCTGGGTGAATGAAGAATGGGACTTAACTCAAGAAATCAAAAGCAGAATAGAACAGGCACGAACATCTTTCAGGAACATGCAAAAAGTCCTCACCAACAGAGCTCTAAAAATTCCCTTAAGAATACGCCTATTACGTTGCTATGTCTTGAGCATATTGTTCTATGGGATGGAAGCATGGACTCTCACTGAAACAATGTGCAGGAGGATTGAGGCTTTCGAAATGTGGACTTACCGAAGAATGCTGAGGATATCGTGGATGGACAGGGTGACGAATGAAGCGGTTCTACAGCGTATGAATAAAGAAAGAGAGGTACTTAATACCATAAAAAGAAGAAAGCTGGAGTACTTTGCCCACGTAATGAGAAACCCAAAATATGAATTGCTCCACATTATTATCCAAGGAAAAATAGAGGGAAAGCGTGGGCCTGGTCGCCGAAGAACATCATGGCTCAAGAATCTTCGCCAATGGTATGGAGTAAACACCGCGACACTCTTCAGGTCGGTTGTGGACAAAGTGAAGATCATGCGAATGATCGCCAATGTTCTGGGAGGACACGGCACAGAAGAAGAAGAAGTAATAAACTTGACACAGCAACCACAGAACAAGAAGACATCTTTAGAATGAAATAGAATGACGATTGGACAGAGTCGTGAAGTTCTTCCTATCTCGCGAATGTAGCCGACACTTACATAGTGCTAAATAAGAATAAAAAGGAAAATAGAGAGGAAGTTTCTTTTCTATCCTTTCCATGGTTCCGCTGCTGTTATTCTTATAAGTAAAACCTAGTGGGTGGCATTTTCTTGTTTCTGGGCTGGGTGCGCTATTGCGGCTCTCTGTTTCATATCTCATCAAGTTATACTGATGTCATCTGCGACTATAACTATGTTTGGAAGGGAAAAAGTAGCGCACAAGCTACATTTGTACATAGCTTCCCCTTTTCATGAATGAATGAAATAACGCGTTCCTATGGTATATAAAAAATAAGGGTTTCCAAACCTCTTATTTACAATGTCCCTTCTGGAGAGTAGTTATGACTTTGTTATAAAAAGATTATTTTTTTATGTTTAAATATAAAAGTGTAACTATGTTATTTGGAAGTCTAATTAGCCGATTTTCATTAATGCTATATGTCATATTTTAACTGACGTTAGCTACACTTACGTAGACTATGGTAAAGTTATAGCCTCTGAGGTATTGGCTTCGGGGCACGGGGTGATTCAAAAAATCCCTACCTATCACTACCCAGAAAGACATTTAAAACGTTTTAAAAATTGACCTTCTCGTATGACAAAAACCTATTTAAAATATGTTTACTGTAATTCAAAATTATAGAAAGTGTGGACGTTGTTTCAATAATACGTTTTTAAAAGGTCGTCTTTTTTGTTAGTTGTGTTTAAAACATTCATCCTACAGTAAAATTAATTATTGTTGTTAATTTGTATTTCATTTTTTTTTTAGAAACATGCCTGCTCCAGCTCCAGCAGAAAATGGTGCTCCAAGAACCGAATTGCAAGAATTGCAACTTAAAGCCCAAACTGTTACTGATGAGGTAAAAAAACATTTTACTCTACACAAGTAAATATGATTTTAAGGGACTTCTTTGTTCGATAATTTGAATGATTCATGATGAACGTCCGCCGTATTTTATTATATTTTAACGCACACTAAATTTCACTATTTTATTTATAATTACGCATTTACGGATTAGTGCTGCATACCAGTAGGCGACTGCACCCACCGCGATCTAGATCTGAATCTACAAAACCGTAGAGATGTGTAGGAAAGCACAAAAAATGTTTTCTATACTAGATGGGTGGCCGTTCCGTGCTTGATTTATTATATTTCTATGTTTTCACGTTAAAAGGCTATGTTTTGCATTGAGTTGATTCCAGCAGATGACGTTACTAGGTTGCTTACAGGTTATGGTTTTCTGATGGGTCCCAATAAGGACGAAACAGCCTGTCATTGTCTGCCTGTGCCCCAGGGAACCCATTACCTTTGGCGTCCCTATGTACTTTAATGCAAAAGATAGACGCACTACTGTGTCCGCTTGCCGCTAAATTTCCTTCTATATATTCTAACGGACACTAAATTCCACTATTTTATTGTGTTTTATGTTAAACGAAACATTTAAAATGATATTTGCTTATTTCCCGGTCCAAATAAAAAAAAATTATTACCTATTTTTTTTAAATAGGTATTTAGTCCAATAATTATGTAATATTATAATTTATACCTTCGATAATTTCTAGTAATAACGTTATAATATAAAAAACTCCTAAGAAAAATTCCGGGAATCCAATCCTCACCCTGGCAGACTAAAGACATTTTCGTGACTCTTGAGTTTTTTTTGCTGTGATCAGAAAAGCTCATTAAAATTTACATTATAATACTAGATACACTTTATTTTATAATACAATTCACAGAGAAGTGTTTGAAACCTAACAAATTAACGCAATTTGCAAATCCAAAAATGTAGGAAATTTAACCGAGGAACATTTTCCATAAAAGCAATTATATCTATTAAATTATGGGGATATTGTATTATTATGATCTCTCAGCCAGTTTATTTTACATATCTGCGGTTTGAAAAATGTGTGCTTATAATATTTATAAAATGTGTATTTGTTTTAGTCTCTGGAAAGTACAAGACGAATGCTGGCGCTTTGCGAAGAGGTATGTATTCATAAATTATTACTGATGTTCCTGTTGTTTTAATTAATAATTCTGACACTTTTTTAGGGATTTACTCTCCCTTGCAAATAAACCATTATTTATTTCTAAAGTTTTGCCTCCTCACCTCGAAGAGTTTGTAAAACAAAAAGTCATATTGCAGAAAAGGGGTAAAAAAAAACTGACCATCTAGAAGGCGGAAATTAAAGAGACATATTTTTCGTTAGTGTTCATCTTACTATTTGGTCAGCTTTGTTACCATTCTTCTGTTATATGGCTTTGTTTTTAAATACTCTCAAGATCAGGTATCAAAACTTTCGAATAGAGAGTAGGTATTCTTTTTTTTAGCGGAGGAAGCCTATAAAGTTGTAGTTACTGGCAACTTTTTTGGGTTGTTTGTTAGTATCAAAATAAATAACTTTTTTCTTCCATTTCTATAGAAAAATCCTAATATTCGAATCGCCATAAAATATGTATTTTGTTTTTGTGTTATTGGATGTGGATTATTTGTATTTAATAGTTTAATTATTTTTATTTAATACCTTTAAAATATTTTTTGTTTAGGGTCGGGTTGCACATAGATTTTAATTTAACTAACCAGATTGCTTAGACTGAAACATGAATGAAATTGACAGAAATAATTTTGTCGCCATAAAAATGATCTGATTGGCTGAATTATTCATTTACTAACCAGGCAACTTTTATTGTGAGTAAATAATTTGCTGCCAATGTCAACAATGTCGCAGTCAAAGTATCTGGTTTGTTTAAAATATTTGTGCAACCCATCATAAATCTGTTAAAATGTATAATATGTAAAACGTGTTTAGTCGCTACTTAATTAAATTTGTTTTGTATTGCTTTTTGTGACTCGATATTATTTAAATTTGATTTTGTTATAGGTTTGCAATTTTTATATTGTACCATAATTGGTATTTACTGCTTGGATTAAAACGACGACAATTTTTTTACATCCATTTTTATAGTTATTAATATTCAGATTTTCAGGATATATTTATTAAGATTTACCAGCTGTTTTAAACCAGTTTCGAATAAGTTGCTTTTAACGTATAATATAATATGAGAATATTCAATTTTTAATGCCCTTTAAAATATCGGGTATGTTGTTAATCAAGAATTGTTTTTAGGTAGCACACAAAGTGCTTAAATAAAATGGTACACACATAATTTAGCTCTCGACCATTTTTTTTTTGAAATTTTAGTATGATGTAGTTTGCGTCAAAGAAAAACTTTTTTGCTGTTGGTCAGTCTATACAACCAAAAAGTAAGGTCAAAAATGGTGGATTATAAAGTCAATATCTGCTGTAAATACCTTTACTTTTGAAATTTCAAAAACACGTTTGTAATATGAAAAAAGATTTCTGTCTTACACCACCAAATTTTAAAGTGCTATGCGGAGGGCCACGTTTCGGCCTCAATTAAAGACATCTTCAGCCTTACGAATAAGAATTATAAATAGAAATAATTTAAATAAATCAAATTGATTGACTCACCCGAGTAGGAATCCGATCCTTAATGCTGCGTTTACATGGGTCGAGCAGCCGTTCAATTTACTTGACCAAGTAACTTGCACAGTATCAACAGATATTCAAGTATTTGATCAAGTAACTCGAATAGTATCAACAGATATTCAAGTACTTGCTCAAAAACTAGAATGACTACCTTGTGTAAACTCTGCTTAAAGCAACGTTTACACGAGCTGTTCGAAGAAACGCATGAAGGTTCAGCTGTGCTTCTAACTGAACTCACATTAGAGGATGCAAAAGAAATATTTACTTACACGAATGTTCACATGAAGCAAGTATGCTCTACTACATTCCAGCATTGCATTTCGTGGTGGGGGACGCCATCTTGAGCAAGTAAGTTGATCGGGTTTCAAGTCACTTGACTTGCTTGGCTGCTTGTTCAAGTTCGTGATCAAGCGCTTGAATATCTGTCTATACTATTCAAGTTTCTGGTTTTAAGTTACTTGCTCGAGTAAATTGAACGGCTACTGGACCCGTGTAAACGCTACTTAACAGTTGATGGTACTTTTTAGTCATAGATATAAGGCATATGGTGATGCTAGAAACAATTTTGAACAATGCGCCTATCGTCGCTGTTAAAATAAATAATTCGTTAATATTTTTTGAATAATTTTTTGTTATCAATATGTATAAAAGTATAATATCTATTGAAAATATATGTCTATGTTGGAAGAAAACTTCAACAGTAGAATAGAGATAGAGATATGAGAGAAAACACTTAAAAGTTTTTGTTAAAATAAGAGATTAAGCTGTAACTGATCCAACTGTCACTATTGTTATAGATCAGATTGATTTTGATTATCTACCATTTTTTAATTCTCCTAAATTATAATTAATCAATTATTCAATACTTCAGTAATAATTATTCAAATGACCCCTTGTACCAAACTTGAGAACCTCTTATATACTTTAGTGTCCACATTACCTGCTAAATCTTAGATAACGAATTAGTTATTTTAAGGCAAGAACGATGATAGACTAATCTAAAACTTATAAGTACCATAAACCGTTAAAGAACACTCAAAAGTTGTTTCTATTTATAATTATTATGTAGGCTGAAGATGAGCTTAACTGGGACCAAAACGTGTCCTTCCTTATAACATTTTACAATTTGATTAATAAATTTGATGTTGCAAGACAGAAATCTTTTTTTATTCAACCCATCGCCACCGAAAATGGACTACTTTCAAAACGTTTATAATAGTTTTAGGCAGAAACACAAATGACAAGTTTTGTCCTTTTACGAATAACTTCGGACGTACTAGGGATTTTTTGAATTTCTTAAAGGCATGTTGGTCTACTCTAAATTGTGCAACTTTGCCGCCATTTAATCTCCTAACGTTTACGAAGATAAATATTGAAGGTTATTATTTAGGTCGAAACGTTGCTTTTTGAAAAAAATAGCATTGCATTATTATTCCATACATGATCTACGAAACTGCACTAAAAAATACGGCTACATATTTGTACATACCTGATAATGGTATCCGCAACACGTAACGTCCTAATCAGTTAATTACATATAAAAAGTTATATAAAATTAAAAGTGACAATTGTTGTCGACGTTTGTTAGTCGCCCCAATTTAACCTTCGCTATATCTCCTACCGTTTTGCGAGATCCCAATGGTGAGCGTCGAAGTTGTAACATCCTGTATAGGTAGTATCAATATACTGGATGGTGTATCGTGGTTGGAAACATAAGAAATCCCATGCAAGTTTTAGATTGTCCAAATATTTGCTTCCCTGTTTTAGTGCGGGATTGTAGGGTGATTTTTTAGGATCTCTGTGTGGTGAGTGCACAGGCGGAGTTTCAACAATTTTGGACAACCCGATCTAAACTTATTTTAATACGATTGCGGTTTGTTTTTAATTGGAATTCAACAGATGATGCTGCGGACACCAGCATTGATTTGCCATTGTCAAATGTAGGCTTTTTAAAAATCTTTAACAGATACATTTTACACTGGATTTAACTATTAAAACGGATCAATTAATAGAAAACGAATTATTTTACTTACAATAAAACCTATTAAATAGTATTCAAATCATCAAGAATCTCTAAAAGAGAAAAAAATAAGAGGGTGTTTAAAAATAAACAATTGTTTATAAAGAAACCTAATAATTTTATTTTAAGAAAACTGTACCATATTTTGAAATATGGTTAATTCTTAATTAAATATTCAAATAAACCGCCATTTGCTGCTAAACAATATCCTAAACGATCGTAAAATTTTCTACGAACATTAGCGAGTTGGTACTGGGTAATTCTTTCAGATTGCATTAAAATTGGATTTTTTAAATGCCCCCATAGGAAGAAGTCGTTTTGTGAGAGGTCAGGACACCTAGCTGGCTAATTAATTATTGAGTTTGGACCGTAAACGTGCCCATTAATGGAATTATTTAGATATTGGCATACCAAAACCAAATCTCCTGATTTTTTATTAGCGACTTCCTCCAGTGCGTGATTTTGAAGAAGATATAAATATGTTGGACCCGTAAGATTTCCAAAAATTCGTGCCCAAAGATTCAATTTCTAAGGGTATTGGGTTCAAGTGCATTCAAGACGGAATTCATTTTGTGGGCTCCAGTATCGATACTTTGGTATATTCGGCTCATTATTTAATGTAAACGTGCATTCGTCTGAGAAGCCAGTATTTTGTAAAACATATCTGTTGTTGTTAGCTTGCTCCATTATTTCAAAACAAAAAAGAGATCTTCGCTCATCATCCCCTTCTAGCAATTCTTGATGGTTTTAATACTAATATGAATGATATTGTTACACTACTGTGGTGTGATATTTCTACCCTTGCCCGAGGGTTCTAGTGCTATAATTTTTATTTTCTTCGACGTGAAGTAAAATATTAAGATCTCTATTATTGTTTTCTTCAGCTCTCTCATGATTCTGTGCTGTGCATTTGTAGTTGTTACAGTTACAACAGTGCCTTTCGCCTCAAACTTAGTAATAACTTTTTATATTGCCGACGTGGTAGGAATGGGTCTATCAGGGAAATAAACGGAAAACATATCCAATACTTAAGCTGTTTCCCGCATAGTGACTTTCTTCTATTGTGTAACTCAGAATAATTACCTAGTTAAAAAATTATTACTAGTACTACTAAAAATCACAGATTGTCAAGTTAAATTAATGCTGATGTCCGCATCATCACCTGTTGAATTCCAATAAAAAACCAACCGTAATCCTATTCAAATGAGTTAAGATCGGGTTGTTCAAACTCCGCATATGCACTCACAACACAGAGACCCTAAAAAAGTATTCCTACAACCCCGCTCTAAATTCAACAGGGAAGCAAATATTTGGATAGTCTAAAACTTGTATGAGATTTCCTATGTTTCCAACTACGATGCACCATCCGGTATGTTACCTATACTGCATCATACTGATATATTTATAAAAAAAATAACTTAAGATAGGAAACGCTTGGTTGAAATAAGAAGTCAAGCTTTAAATCCTCCAATTGTATTTTTTTTATTAAAAATTACATTAAAGGCATATTTATTTTTTAAATTTATTTTAAATAATAATTGGTAAGTTTGTATACCTACTTCCTCTATACTGGTAGTCAATAACTACTTCAAATATCATATATAATTTTTATTCATATACAAAGGCACTTTCGACTCTAGGTGCGCAAAAATGAATAAAAAACGTATATAATTTTTTTCTAAGCTGCTTTCTGCCAATTATCTCGATAGATAATTATTGGCTATGATATGCTCCTCTGACTTGTACTACATCATATTAAAATTTTAATAAATTTGACCGAGATGTCAGTTTTCATGAGAAAAATGCCGGTATTAAAATTTGATACAAACTCATAGCAAAAAGCTGAAACTGCATAGAATATTAATAGTACTACGATTTTAAAAATCTAATTATAATTCTTATTTTCTTTAAAGAAAGTGTCCAGGAAAAAAGTATAATGTCACTGTTTCGACAAGTTGGCAGGGACAGAATTATTTAAAATGTTATTTAGACAATAGCTCATTTGCTGGGTGAAATAAGAAATGCAATTAAACTTTTGTGACTTTCTGCAAAACAAAGTATCTGCTTTTTTTGCAAGAATTCGATTAGTGATTTAGAATATATTAGCAATATTCCAGACTTTTTCACACCCAGTATGATATTTTTTTGCTTATCTACATATATTACAAGTAAACCTTTGTCAATTTATGTCTGACATTTTAAACGCACTACGTACAACATTATTCATATTTTCGCCAATAAACTAACATGTTGCGGGTGTGTTCACTAACCCATATTAAACTAACATACATTTTAACACCTGTTTTGTGCTGCTATGTAGAGCAAGGAGGCTGGAATACGTACCTTGGTCGCTTTAGATGACCAGGGAGGTGAGTCTCTCCAGTCTGTACTTATCTACTGTTTTATACCATTTCATTACTATTTCATTCATTTACTTAATATTAAAGTATTTTTTACTATTTTATTTTACTTTGTGGTAAAACCATTTTTAAGTTTATATAATATATTATATTACCCATTTATAAGGTCACTACATACAGTTAATTTTTTATAGTTTAGTAGTAGAATTTTGCTTCCCATTCCGTCGGTCTTTTCACGTAATAAGAATAACGTATTTCATGTTTGCCTATTTTGGAGGAGAACAGAATTACATTTTTGTTGGGCATAAAGATAATAATTATAACTTGAACTGCGCTTCATTTCATTCAAAATTATGAAAGATAATAGTATACGCTAGTACGATCTGACAACTAGAATATATCTTTTTTGTTTGATTAGGTGACAAGACCGACAATTTGTTTTAAAACGAAAATGCAGATTTTGTAAAAATTTTACTTAGTGGTACTTGATTGATATTTATGTTCGTTCACGAGTACCTTAACATATGTTTATTTCAACTAGAAAATTATCGTCAAACCAAAAATCGTTCTTTTAAAAGCATACACTTAATTTTCTTCGAACTATGGTTTATTTTTTTATGCGGCTTTGACCTGGTCTAACAGTGATTGCAGAGTGTTTCTTCTAATACGGGACAAATATATTTATTATGTATATATTATGTTTGTCAATGATATCCAAGTAAGCTCCCTGAGCTGAAACTCTCTGTCACTTTACAGCAAATAACGATGTTTTTTGATCAAAATTTCTCGTGAACACAGCTAAACGGGTGTCCCAACAGTGTGTTAAAATAAAAGAATCTTTGTTGGTAAATAAACACAAACATTGACTTCAAGGTTTGTGTTTTAATTTGAGACCCGTATGTTGGGTTGCACGAATATTTGTATGTATAATTAGCTAACCAGACAGCTTTAACTGTAACATAAATGGCACTCACATACAAGTGATTTTCTCACAATCAAATTGGCTCGGTTAGCATAATTTTTGATTTACTAATCAGGTAATTTTGATTGTGAGAAAATTATTTTTGCCAATGTAATGTATGTTAGAGTTGTATTTTTTTTAATAATGGGACACCCGACCTGTATTTGAGGGCACTTTTATGTCCAAAAAGGAAACCATGTTAATTTGCTTTATTTCCTATACCTTAACTTGACATTTTAACAGATATTTATATTGAAACATGACATTTTTATAACTTACATACAGACATACATACATAGTATGGTAGACACAACTTGAAGTAAAACAACATAACTTAGTTGAATATCTAAAATTAAAGATATATTTTATAAAATACGGTGTTTTATTAAAATAATGTCTGGCATATCTAAATTTTTGAACATATGTATAACATACCATATATTTTTGAAATAACTAGATCTCGTGCAGCTCTATACATTTTTGGCTTCATCTTAGGAACAAAAAAAGTTATCGAAATGAGTAAATAATTTCAATTAAAAACATGTTTTTATTACCAACAAATTACCTTGCATACAGTGTAAAATTATGTACAACAAAATTAAAATGTCAAAATATTAACCTAACCTCGATAGCAAATAGATTTGAGACTTATTTTTAGTAAAGCAACTCATAGTGTTACTTCTAGTTGCAAAAAATCATTCAATCTATGCAAAACAAAGTCTTATAAGGATGCCTTGAAGGACTCCTTATAAAATATAGTCTTATAAGGATGCCTCGAAGAATTCTTTCAAAGTGTCATCGTTTCCTGGCTTGTCTAATTGAAAAATTAATACAAAAAGTCTTGTAAGGGGTTCACAATAACTTCTAGTTTGGCGAATACCTTATTTTTTTTCAAATTTTTTTTTAAGTTAAAAATTGTGCTCTTCAATAAATGGTGTTTATTCGTAATTTATAAACAAAATTTCCTGTCAAAATTGGTAGGCCGGTAGTTTTCAGTGTCCTAGATCAAGAAACCGTGTTAACTTTTGGTAGAAAGGGGTTTACGTGCCTATTTTTAAATTAATTTGGTTAGTTTTAAATACCAAATGAAATAAAAATGTCATTATACCGTAAACATTTCATTAATGTTGTCAGCAAAAATGCTAACGATATTGAACTTTTTTTTTACTAACTTCGCAGAGCATGACTAATTAAATTTGTCCTGAGAATTTAAAACACCATATAGAGCAATTAAAACTGAAATAATATTTGAGTCCTACTTAATTACGAGTATATATATGCTTTTAAGGTCGAAGTTGTAATAAAAGTTTGACGTTTTACTTCCATATAACTCGGTGTTCAATTCCTACTTATTTAACAGGAAGCAAAAGGTAAAAATAACAATAAATGGATGTATATATTTTTTGGATATTAAGGAAAATAAATTGTAGAGAACGCATCATTGTTGGCACAACATTATTATTCGTTATTTTTGTAAATCAACTATATCCCATAAGAAATTCGCAAGATGAAACTTTAATAAGCTATGCTGATGACACAAATTTGCTTATAATTGGTGAACGTATTGCAGATTTGACTGAAAAAGGTAACTGTCTTTTTTCAACGGCTAATGACTGGTTTATAAGCAATAAATTAATAACAGAAGAATTTTGGACTTGCATTATCTTGATCAGTAATTTTGTCAGTATTTACCTGATGACGACTGGAGATACTTACCAGTTGAAACGCTGTGATTCAAAACAAATAAAGACAGTGCAACTCCAAAATTCTTCTGTTATTCAAAAAACATCATTGTCTTCAACCCTTCAAACAGACAGAATAAATTAATATTAAATAAAGAAAAAACAAGCTCAATTATGTTTCTTATCCAGCTATGTAACACTCAAAAACCGCCTAACATAAAAAGACCCAAAGAGAACGCGGAACATCGTCGAAAGCAGAACAATTTAGGGTTGAGGATTGATAACTGACTTACAATGATGTGAAAGCCAAATTCCTACTGAGTGGGGCATAAGGCACTAAAAAAGGTAGTCGAAGGCTGATTTTTGCTTCTCTATGCCCAAAACAATTTTAATAACCAGTAATGTTTACACCCCAATAGCGCTAAGAATAAGGCGTTTGGCCTGCAATCCAAGGAAAGGTGGTTCGAACTCGGCAGTGGTAAAACTTTTTTCTTTGTATCATCCGACGCAGAAGAGTGCTGATATCATGATAATGAGTTCTGAATTAAAACTTAAATATAATTTTTAATTAGCGGAAACACGAACTGTTAATGATATAACGCAGGTTTAATGAACTGCTAACTTTTTTTACTTGACTTTTATCTAAATTGTAATGCCTATATAGGCATAGGTAACCTTGAATTGCAGAATTAACCTCCATATGAAAATACATGGGATTTTAATCCCTAATCGGCATTGCCTATCTACTAGGACATTTTTTTAAATAGAAATCCCTACTTCGCATTTTACTGATTGATTTTAAAGATGTATAATTGCCAATATTTGTTCCCTACCGTTTAAGAGATATAGGGGCTCAAAGAATTTGACAACGGTAGAATGTCCGACCGCTTTAAACACTAACATCATGGACAATCTCGCTCCACGATTTAAAAATATTGCCCGATATCAAGTCATATCATAATTTCTATGATTTTGCACTTTTTGTTGATGATAGACTGAAAAGAACCAAATTCGTTCTTTAAGCAGATTGGACCACCAATTATTACTAAACTGCTAGTCAAAAGGAACGTAATGAAGCATTTTTACAGAAAATGTTCAATCTTTGTCGATTGAACACGACTTAACATAAATATTAAAAAGGCTATTAATATTGAGATTTAACTTAATGCAATCGTCTTGATTTATTACCCGCTTTGGCTTAACCGCGGGTAGTTATTGATTGCAATCATATTTTAGTTTTGGCAGAATAAAGTTTTTCCTTTCATTTCGTCAGATCCATCCCTAGACGCGTTCCACCATACCATGTCAGTGTTCGTGAGTAGAATCCAGCGAATAAAAAAAATTATCTACTGCTTAAGCAATCCAACCTATCAGCAGAATGTAACATATAGCGACATCTAATTTCGTTTGTTAGACACTCTTAACACATCTAACAAACTTATAGAAATAAGTAAAAAATGCCAAGAGGAACTCACCCATGTTATTTCAATTATGAGTTACTAATCCTAGCTGAATTTAATATAGCTTATTTTATGGGGGATTTAAATGAATCTAATATTATCTAGAGTAGAAATCAATGTCTGGTAAAAATCTAAAAAATATTTTCGTAATTGGTTTGTTTTTTACTCTATGAAGTAACTAATAACTTTTTGAAAAACAGTTGCATTTAAGATAAATTATAAAATGAGTCGCTTCAACCTTAAAAAAATGCTATCAAGTTACTGTTAGTAAGCTTATTTTTGAAGAAAATCTTTTTATTTATACAGGTTGTCCTATATTATGATTAGAGTAAGGTAAATTGATGATTTTATTATTTTCATGCCGTAGAAGTTTGAAAAATTTGCATATGTCACATCATTTTAATGGATATGAATTCTTAACGAAATAATGAAACTCTGTTAGATAATTGACACACAAAAGACAATATAGAATTTTTTTTTCTTCTGGAATATTACGTCCATAGATTTAACATGGAGCGCGCATATTTTAACGGAATGGTGAGGAGACTAGGTTTCGACTGTTACCCTTTGCGAGGCTAGCACATTAGAATTTGTAAGTATCAACTAACTAAAACGTGGATAGCGTCACTCTGCAATTAAATATAAAAATGAAAGCGCTAATTAAAAGCTTTCACTGCACCAGCATTCAGAACTCATCGTGTAAACTCTCTACGTATCTACTTAATGAAAAACAAAGGAATTGTCAAATTTTCGCGTTTCGCTACCTTGTAGCTTCTTCGGATGTTTGGTGTCAACTAATTTTATCTAAATTTTACGTTTACAAATTATGTGTTAAAAACTATTAAAATTTTAGTTAGATATAAAAAAGGTATTTTGTTAAATATTATAAAAATGGCATTAATTTATTTTAATGATGGTTGACTATACTATAGAGAAACTAAATCAAGAGAAACCGTAACTTACCGCTCATAATTTTGGAAGACGCCGACGTCCAAATCTGTTAAAAGTTATGCCAAACGTTGCCTGTAATAAGCATTTATCGAACTCGAATATCCGTCTAAAGTTACTTTGCTTCTTGGCAATTGCGTCATGGCCTTGGAGCTCGCTGTCGCCCCTTTAGGTTGTATGCCTAGGTTTACTTGGTTTATGAATATACCCTGTAGCAATTCTCAATGAAACATATTTAACAATAGTGAGTTATTTAGCTCTAATTGGTCATTTAAAAAAACTGGAATTTATCAATCGATTTATTTCTAGGCTTTTGTTCTGCTAAAGATAAATCCTAGTCTCCTCAAGGCATGGAGTGGCACATTCACCATTCTGACAAAGTATGCCACTTTTTACAAATTTCACGCTTTATGTTATTCTTTTGTACGTTATATTTATGGATCCGTGTAGCTCGGTAATGGGTTATAAGTTAAAATATTATCCTAAAATTATCGGCATTTCAAGCTCTTTGAACGCCTAAAACTACTATAACTACACATGTCTATAGTCAATATCACCACACCTTTTATACTGATCAATTTATAAACAAAAATAACTCCATATAGTTCTAACTTTTTAATATGTTGTTAAGACCTATGCCTAAACTAACAAACTGAATTTGCAGCTTTAAAAGGCATTATTGTGCGTGTTGCGAAATGCCCTAAGCCAGCGATATTTTTGCACATGTCTTTTGCTCAATATTTTCTAAAGTACCTACACCCAACAGATTTTTTTTTTTCTTAAAACAGTGTAAATTTGCTAAAAAATATAATTCTAAACTAAATACGTTTAGAACTTTAAAAAAATTCTAAATTTCCTACCACAAAAACATCCATATAAAATAAAAATAAATAAATTGTATTTAAAAAATCGTAATTGGAGAAGACGTGGACCTCCTACGCCTCTTTAATGGTTTTCGCTCAGCTAAATCAACGCCCACCATTAGAAAACGACAGACGTGAAAATATAAGTTTAAAGATATTCTATAAAACCAAATTTACTAATAAAGGAATACCTGTATCAACATGAGTAAAATAAAAGCATTAAAGCATTGCTGTACTGGATAAAAACGACACCCATAATTTAATAAAACAGGATTTCAACAAATCTATTACGATACATAAATATGAAAAATATTTATTATTTATCTTATCACGACTCAAAATTGAATTAATCAATTTTAAATTAAAAACTGTTTAATTTAATATTTTCTCATACATAAAGTTATCAATTAACCAAACTGGGTTCTAAAATCAGGAAAGAAAGTTAAGAGTATGCATTAAGTGTATGCCTTTTAAATATTAAGAGAAGAATTTTTATGTAATACTTTTTATTTTGAAAGAAATATATTTTGACAATCACTTAAAAATGGTTTGCCTGCAGTTTAGGATTTGTTTGCATCATATTTGTTTCATTTGTAAAATCTTATTTGTACTATTAACAATTTTTACAGTATTAACTTACAAGTTTAAATATTTGTTATCTACACTTATACACAGCCTGCACTTATGCATGTTACGTAAGCTGCTTTGCTCAGGTCGTTGATTGTCCATTATCTAGGTCCTTTTTTTTTCAATGTTGTTGCAACCAATTGTCTGTTACAAATACAATTGTGGAAATATTTAAAGTCTCGCATCTTTATAACTATTAAATTCATTTTTAAAACAAAAATGTATATAATACATTTATTTTTATATTATAAAATTACCCTTTATAAAAACGAGTTGAGTTTTAAAAAGAATATTAAGCTTTAAATATGATCCAAAATTATTTGTAACTGTTCAGTTAGTTTCCCAGTTTAATTAAAGCTTTACCACTGCATTTTTTTTAAATACTTATATTTGGATATAAAATTTTAGAACTGTGGAGACATTAGAAACTTTTACATAATTCGCTTATTTTGAAATGCAATATCTTGTGATTTTTAAGTGTGAAGTTTAGCAATAAACCAACCCAGTTATTAACATTCTAAGGATTTAACAAGTGTTTTTGCTGAATTCCTTCCTTCTGCCTTTATTGAAAAAATACATTATGAGTGAATGTTAAACGACTACAACCAAACGCGGCTAACTTGTGCATGGCTAGTAATTCAATTAGATACTTACTTAATGATATCAAGTTGTATGTCTTAATTACCTTTTTATATTTAAACCTTTTCTTCCGTATTCACTAAAGAGTTGTAAATTTAAAACAGTTAATTTTACAATTAGGAGTTTAAAATGTCAAGTGTAAAAATCAGGCAGCCGAGTCTTGGTCAGTTACGACATTTAAAATTCGGACAGTGCTGCTATACTGCTATAAAGTAAATAGGACCTTATGGCTTGTCAAAAAGGGACAACATAATTTTGATTAATTATTATTTTAGAAAATAAGGGTAGGTAGCCAGTCAAAGATCATCGCCTGCCTAACTTCCAATATTTCATAATATAAATTTATTGGAATTTTAAATTGGGATCTAAATGTATAGGCCGTAGCTGTACTTGCATTTTGGGGTTTTCCTACTGTACTATACAGGGTGATTCCTAAGTTGATACTTCTTTTTTAGCTTTGTATAGAAGGCATTAAAATTTTCAAATACGGCCCTGCCTAACTTGCCCGTTGAAAAACATTAAGAAAACTTCTGGGTATAGGATGAGCTCGCAAGGGAAAGCGTTCTGCGTATAATCCCGAAGCAGCAGCCGCACTTTGACGACGCTCACCGTAAATTAGTACCATATCTACTAGTTCATTATTTTCAAATTTTACCATTTTCACGTGTTACCAATTAACTTGCTTCAGAAAAACACACCGAAGCAGATTAAATAAATAACTGACCACCGACCGCGTAAATTGCATGACTAATAAAACACAAACAACATAAAGTATAACAGACTACGTTTAGATGACCAGGCCCGCCCTTAGATTTGTTACTTCTGTATCTCGCCTATTTTTAAGTTTTTTGAAAAAGGACATTTGAAAATGTTGCTTATTTTAATGCCTTCTATACACAGCTAAAAAAGAAGTATCAACTTAGGAATCATCCTGTATAAAAAGTCTCAGATTAAAGCCGCGTTGACATGGTTCAAGTGACTTGAACAACTCACTTGAATTCAACTGAATTGAACGTGTAAACCCCCAATTCATCTGACTTGATTCATTTCACTTAAAAGAATCGCCAGTTGAACAAGCTTCAACTTTCTCGTTCAAGTCGACAAATTCAAGAAGGCCGGCACTAGGTGAACCGAGGAAAAGTCGCTGAAATTTGATTTAAACTATCAAAAATATCCATGTTTGTGGAACACAAAAAGTATAGATTATAGAAATAGAGATTTAAAGGCCAATGCGATTGCTGCTTGTAAAGTACCTAACGAGATGAATCTTTATCGGCGCCTTTTTTTTACTGAAATGCCTACATGTCAAATGAAACGTGTAAACTTTTTCAAGCATTCAATTCAGTTGAATTCAAGTCAGTTGTTCAACTCACTTGAACCGTGTCAACGCGGCTTAAGTCTGCGCTATTGCTAACTTGTTTATTTTTCGGTCTCCAACATGTATTAAATTAACAAACTTTTGGCTTTTTTACTAATAAGGATACTTTTTTTTAAATTATATTTATTATATACATATATATATTATTGGTAAATTCTTCCTAAAAATCTAAGCTTATTATTTATGTGTAGGCCAAAGTTTTTCAGTAGGCTGACAAATAATTTAATTGACTCGGTCGATACTGGTTGGAAATTTATAACGATGTAATTCGAAATGATATAAAAATACTTTTGTTACTACAAAATTTCAAATTTATTACATGTGATACATGACATGTCTTGCTAACAATATAGCTTTTTGAGGTAACAAAGTTGTACTAAAATTACTTTTTATTAAATTTACAAAACAAAGTTATTGTTTTCCAATTTATATAGAGCTTAATTTTGTGCACTAATAAATCTATTGTTTACATTACTTGTAAATAAAATGATGGGTTTCTTCGGTATGCGGTATGGCTAATAATAAGGGGACGTGATTTTAATCGTATTGTTTATTTAAATAATTAGTGATGGAAATTACTAAATTTACTTATTTCTAAATACTTAAGCAAATTTAATTTTAAACTTCTTCTCTGTATGTCAAATTTTAAAGTTTTCATTAAAAGTGTGGTCGTATTCTAATAAATGAGAAAAGTATTTAGAGTAGAGTTTTCTTAGTAAAACCTCGATTTGGGCCCTTTTTAAAAAAGTCTACCAATTGACTTATAAGTTTTAGGGCAATTAGCACAAGTTAATTTATATAATATGGCGTTTCTTGGGTTTCGGTTAATAATGTTAAAAAATAACAAGCTTAGTTTGTTGACGTTTCGGTGTGTAAACCATCATCAGAACTACAAATATAATTAGGAAATCATAGAAATCCTAACAAAATGAAAAATCTCTTACACTATCTACTTAAAAATGAAGTTTATAAAAACATATCACTATTCAATACATTTTATTTGGACAAAAATATAGGTACACGATCATGTAGTGACTATGAACTAATGTATAAATTTAAATGGTTATAAGTGATTATCTTGTTGGAAATTCCAGTAATAACAAATAATAATAATCTTTATTGTCTATTAAAAACAGGTTCCAATTAAAAGACAATATGACATTAAGAAGAAAAAATAAAACACAATTTACCTTCTTTCTAAGAATTTAAGTTTTATAGCATCACTAAACTGAGCAGAGGGCAGGCCGAATACATCAATGTCATTACAGATATTATTGAACATGAACATCGATTCATATAGTGGTGTTTAAATTAACCTCTTTAGTGAATCCGGGAATTGAGGTAGTGGTGGCTTGTGACTTTGATAAGGATTATGTTATCATTTATTAATCGTTCAAAAGTCAAGTTATATAACTCTTATTTTCGAAAATAGGTAGTGCTGCAGCTCTTTTGCGCAAGTCGCCACTTGGTTGATATCTAATTTCTTTACCCCGCTTAATTCCCAAATGGAATTAAAATAACTCAAATCCCTAGTTTTACCCTTGAAATGTCAGGCTTGATAAGCAACCAAGATACTATTATTAAAGAAGATAAAACAACTCGGCGATTTAATTTCGTACGACGTAGCGCATGACGTCGCTGTGAGACCACGATACTGGTTGTCGGTATGGAAAAGCACAAGCGCCATAATCAACTGTTCATCTGTGACGTCAAATCGGCGCACCGGCCGTGCAAATCCAATCTCGACGTGACGTCAAATTGACGCGTGGGTTTATCTTCTTTAGTATTAGTATCATGACAAGCAACTGACTCTTGAAGTTTGAAAAATATATATTACTTGTATATAAAACGGTATTTTAATAAGCATATTATTGCGCCATTCCAGAAACGACAAATGTTTTCGGTATCACAAAATTTCTGCCTGATATCACGCTGTGGACTGGGTATGTTTTTTATTCTCAATCCTGTATTCTAGAAGTTTATCCCTAACGGGCATAATCGCAACTAAACACAACATCTCTTACAAATTTTTAATGTCGCATGCTTGCATATTTACTCATCTGCAAAGTTTTAAAAACACGAAAATAAGTATCCGATACGTTTTAAAGAGTGCATCACCGCATATAAAATAAACACTTTTTTTGTCCTCTGCTGTCATTGCATTTTTCCTAATTGGGACACTCGATTTAATTACTTCAGTTTAAAGATATTAAAAACTAATCTTTACACTGTTTCTTTAAAAAGTATATAACTTTTTTTTTTAGATAAAAATTTAAAGAAGAAATAATTCTAGGGATCGAGAACTAAACCTTGGGTGTTCCACCAACCATTATTTACAGTATTTATTCGCATGTTATCACGTTATCAATTACAAAGCATTACGTCAAAACGGAATACCTAAATGTTCAAACGTGTTTGTCAATCACGCCTGTCAATTAAAATTTCTCACTCATATCAGACATGTTGTTTATTTCACAAATACTTTACACGTTTTCAGACTCAGAGAACTAATTTGTTCGTTAACACGGTGCTTTAAGGTTATATATCAAAAACATTAACAATTTTACCATTCTATCAAATCCCAATAAACACAACCAATACTCTAATCTCTAGACTACTAGGTTGTGGAACAGTCCAATAATATTTAAAATTTAAAAAATCGACAATTTACGCCCTGCCCACCGCATGACTTGCAGAGATTTAAGACCGATTTTATTCCCTTCGTCGTTTCTTTATTATTTGATTGTGACAATTTTGGATTCTAGTGTACTTACCCTTTTTTAACAAATTGTGGCTAATCTATAAATATGTAGTTCTTTGTTTCGTTTTTATTTGTTTTTGTGTTCTATGGCAAATGCTATTTGCACTATGCTGTTATAGAGCACGGATGCCGGAACCAAGACTTTGGAGATCGTCCATGTACAAGGCGGTAAGATTTATTGAAGAATGGTGTTGGACATTTTACATTATCTTCTATTAGTGGCTAATTGATGTTGTGGGAAAGCTATTGTTATTACTTACTATACTCTTTATTGTTGTCTTTATTGCATATTTACTTACCACATCACCTCGGTTACTTTTTCCTTTATAAGAAATCTAGTGTACATTCTTACCTCTAAATACTTTACCAGTAATAAGAAGAGGCGAGGATAATTTTACATTTTTCAAAAATACTGTAGAACAAAAAATTCGTTTGTCAAAAGACTACATACGAGTGCATATTATTAAATCTATTAGTATGTTTTCGTAAATTGTCAAATTCAATCAGCTGACCAATTGCGACTACCGAGTTAAAAGTAATTTTTAAAATAATTGTGATTTGTCAACCAGATTCTGGTGATAAAGAATAAATAAAAAATGAACAGTATGGGAAACACTTTTCTATTCTTAAATATGTATAGATATTTTTTTAGCGTTATTATACAGATTAATCTTATTGTGTTTTATCTATAACTATAGGGTTTATCAAGGAAGTAAACAAAAGAACGAAAGGAAATTAAAACAAGATGGATATAAATTATTAATCTTGTCTATATGAGCATCACCACTTTTTTGAGGGAGTGGTGTTAAATTATAAAAACGCAAATAATATTAATTATTTTTATATTGTTACTGTTTTCATACGATGTAAATTAGTTTAAGGGTCTCATTTATTTTGTTCTTTTGACTCAATTGACGCTGGATGTTGTTCTAATTCCTTGTTTATGATGTTTGAACGAGTCGATTCTCCCCCTTCTAAGTTCTGATTACCTTTTAACAATTGAACCCTTTGATCCATTCATGTGAGACCTTTTCTAACTAATTGTAATGCGATTACGACTCATTCTTGTTGTCAGAACGAGTCGCATCTCGCATGCTAAATACAATCAAGTTTTTCACCACTGTTCTAATGTTATACCTTACATATAATATATCAGGTCTCAACCTTGATGTTTGATATTCGAGTTGCTATTTTTGACTAAATACCCGATCACTATTAAACATTCAAAAATCGATAATATTTAATTTTACTTCCTAACGATTTAACTATTTAATCATACATTTTCTGTTGTACTTACCTCAGTTTATGGACATGACCTTAATATTTTTTGTTTTTTAATTTAAATCAATTGTTTTATTCTTGATTGATGGCGGTTTTTCCTAATTAGTTGTAATGTCAAAGGGTAACGGTATCCAAACCTGTTGCTCCATACAACCATTCTAAGTAATTTATAATAAAATATATATGCTTACATAACAAAATGCTAAATTATCATTTGATTAACATACAAAAAGCTCTCTTGAAACCTAATATAACTGGGGGACATATTAAAAAAAGTATTTATATTAAATATATATGTATATTAATCATAAAACAATCCAATCTCAATGTCGGATCTCTCCGCCCTATTAGCCCCCTTTTTACCAATTTAATAACCATATACTATGTTTGGGATATATTAATATTGCGCAAAAGGGAATTATAAAGAGTGGTTGCATTGAAAGAAAAAGATCCCATAAAAAGTTCTGTATTATGATAAGTTACACTAAATAGTTCTCTGTGTCTGTTATGTTTGTCACTGTCCTTTATAAATACGTTTATTAGATAAGATAAAGAGCCACTTCCAGTCATTTTTTGAACAGTTTTAGCTGGAAGCAATTTCAACGTTTAGCCAATGAGAATTTTTAAAGACTTACCGTTATATGATCATACCTACGAAGGTTATAACATAATCTTAGAAGAATTTTTGGTTTTTTGTAAGCTATTTTTATCCCTTTTCATCAAAACAGGCCAGTATTCGATATTACAAACACTCAATTAAAATAATACCAAGGAATTAGTTAATTTAAGTTTCAAATCAGTACTAAAAATAGAAGTTGTTAACGTCAGAATTAAACCTTAGATCAGCATCTATATACACTCCCACATTCTTATATGAATTAACTAGTGGCAAAACTACCCCGTTCAGCATGAGCATAAATGCAGAGTTGTGTTTTTCTTTTCTAAAAAACTAGTCCGTGAACTTTAGAGACCTTAAAGATTGTTGCTTGACTAAAGTTAATTTTATTGCTAACAACAGAACAAATATATAGAATGAAAAGTCAATTTGGGGATAATCAACGTATTGATGCGAACTATAGTATTTTAAGTAAAAATGAAAAGGTAAAAAGAGAAAAAATTATGAACCCAGGGATGCTATCTTGAGCCACTCTTCTATTTTCAACGTTAGCAGTTTTCCAAGCATTGGTGAATTTCCCCCTTTATAATCATTTATCATGAATAAAAATTAGATTGTTACTTAAGTGTGCGACGCACTTTCGGTGCTTTTACAATGACTTTAAATGGGTATTTTGAAGAATACCCCAATACTAACCGCTTAGACCTCAACACGATTAAACGATTAGAAGAAAAAATACAGATAAATTAAGTGTGTTCGCGTAGAGTGAGTGGTTAAGAGTGCTAGAGTAAAGGGTACAAAACTGAAATCGCAGTTTTAAACTCCGATAATGTACCATATTAAGACAGATTTAACTAATAGGTATCTACGAATCTACGGTATTAAAGAGAAATAGAGTACACGTCATATCTGCTAGCGACAATTTTAACCTTTTTGACGTCCCCCGAGGCCCACTACGCCCCTCTCTTTCCGATATTAGGAATAATTAGTAGCATACTGCATTCTTGTATCCACTAAAACTCCGAACCAACAATATTTTTAATTAAGAGTATATCCTCTCCGAGGCTCGAACTCGGATCGCCACTGACCTACTAGTGTGACCAATGTTGTCATTTACACATACCGACTTATCCGGCACGGAGCCAAAAAAGCAGATCCGACTAAGGCCCGGTTGTACAATTACGACTTAAACTTAGTTCAGCGTTAAACCAAGTTCAAACTTCATTTTGACAACATTTTTACATCAAAATGACGTTTGAACTTGGTTCAACGCTGAACTAAGTTCAAGTCGTAATTGTACAACCGGGCCTAAGCCACTTTTAAAAAACTGCTTTACTTCTTGGCATGAAAAGGTGAATCCTAGATAGACCTGGCATTCGATATGCATGGTGAGGATGACTATGGTCTGACTGAGATATTTTCCTGGCCTCAGTTTTTGCTTGAGGAATTTTGGTTGTTGTCTGGGGTTATTTAAAATCAGATTACTGCCGCCATTTTTTCATCTGTCCGGATCTGCCGACGTTAGGCTCCAGAAAGCTTTGGCAGCTGTCGCCAGATACGCTTGACATTTTAGATTTTTGCATCACCATGTATATTAAAAATATTTATATAAGCGATTTAGTTAAATCAAAAGGGTACGATGTTATTAATCTGCGAAAAACAATCATTAACTATTCGTCGCCTTCAAATTGGTGAAGCCTTTTTAAAACTACTGACATGTCAAAAAGATGTCATTCTTTTTGTCTCTCAGTTTATATTTTGGAGGCTAGACAAGTAGATTTTGCAAACGTATGCGCCATTTTTAAATACAAGATCAGAAAATGTGGTTAAAAGTTGTCCGGTTGTTCGTCAAGAAATCGCAAACAACATAACAACACTTGCTTTAAAAATATTAATTTTTGTATTTCAATTTCAATAATGGGGAGATAACAGTTTTTTTCCGTTGCCTACTTCCGATAAAATAGCGAACCTGTTACGATAACGAACTTGTTTTTCGTATGATGTTTCTATTTTTTAACACTTCCTTACAAATTTTCGTGCTCAATAAAGGCACTTCAAGCGTTCATTTAAAATGGACCTTGTTGCCTCACGATCTCTTCCAATACAAAGAAGGCAGCCTGTGAGGAATTACTATCCGTTACACATCATTTCTTAACATACGAGGTGTCATGTGCTTTCGGTGTCGGTCGAGTTCGATAGTGTAGAAACTTCAATGAAAAAGATCTAGTTGAGCTGTTTACTGGAACAGAAGCCTGTTTATATTGGAAGCGAAATACAAAAATTAAAGTTTTTTACGGAGGTGTTATAAGTAATATCATTTATGTCATAATACAAGTTGTCCGGCTAATGAACTATTAGTAAAAATCTTAAACTCAAATAGTTTTATTACGTATATTTCTTTTTATCCTAATTAGTTTATAAAAAAATTAAAACTAATTTCGAATAAAATCTGTGCTAATAAGCTTATTATATTTTGTGTACTCCTTGCTGCTTCTTGGTGGTCAACTGTATATTCTTACGTACTTCTGAAACTTATGTCAGTGTGACTTGATTAATATTTATACAATGAGGAATCCTTATTGTATAAATATCAAAACGAACCGGACGCTTTGGATGGATAGCGTCGTTAAGAATATTTCAATTGATTTTTGAGAAAACTCTCCAAACGTCGATTTATATTTTAAATATCCCTTATACATCGTCCTTCAAGAAGTTCACATCATATGGAAAACGAGTAAACATTTATTGCGGTTTTAATTTAAAATTAAACTTTGTCATTACCTTTGCATTGAAAAAATTGTGACTGCTCAGGTGATATTCGTTACCTCAAAATTGATAGCGGGCTGATTTATTAAAATTTCGAACAGGTTTATACAGAAAGGTTGTTTCCTCTTAATTAGGCATAACTCTACCAAATTTAAATATTCTATTAAAACTTTACCCTGTTTTTGCCATTTTCCAAAAAAATACAATTTTTTTAGAAAAAAAGGGCTTTCTGTTGCAATAATTGATGTACCGGGCGGCCAAATAAGAATGGACGCCGGCTATATCTCAGGAATCGTTTGTCACAACGTTTTAAAATAAAAAAATTCAATATAAAATCGACCAAGAGAAATCACTGGAAATTAATTTTAAGTTCCTAAATTTACGACTAGACGATGTTCAATCTCTGGCAAAGAAGATATTAGAATTATTATCAAAAATAGGCCAACTAAAGTTGTCAAAAATTAAGTGTTTTATTCTCTGAAATATATGGTATAACTAAGGGAAGGGAGGGAACTTCTTTTGACACAAATACTCAACTACATTTGGTCTCGTTCAAAAAAGTTTCTTTATAGTAACATTTAAAATTATGTATGACTATTTTTGCTTATATCCATCGCCGTCAGAGGGCGCCATTTGTACAATTACCAGATTGTTCAATTTAGATTATAAATGAAACCGTATATAAAAAATATTTATTTAGATAAAAGATATATTAAAAATGAAGAAAACTGGTAAAACCATATCCGGAAAAATAAATTATTTCAAAAACTATTAGATAGGACATTCTTTACAAAAGTTAAGAGTTGGTATTTCATTTGATAAAAGTGACATTTTTCGAATGGAAGTTTTCTGACTTTGGACCTAAAAAAACGCTGTAAATGATATATCAAATATTTCATAATGAATATGTTTTTTAACTTAATTTACTTAGGATCCAAAATTGTGATTAAGGTCAAAATTTAGGTTTTATTTTCACACTTATTAGATGCTTTCAAATGTTAAATTGTCAAAAGGTCGAAATATCTTGAAAACTATAACCTTTTCGTATATTTAGCCAATAATAAAAAGTTATGAAATTACATGTCTAATTCAAATATCCATTCAAATACGAGGTGTCCAATTTATAAAAATGTTACTTTGTGACACCTTACTTTTTGAATGCACCCTGTGCAGTTCAAAGTATTTTTAAAATGTGCAGAATATCCAACCATACCCTCACACAAAAGCTCATTAATATGCAACAGAAAAGCCTCCAGGTTCTCCCACAATTACATTTGGGTGTTTAATGCGCCTCCAGTTTCATTCGTTGAGGTGCGTCGATGTTTTTGGAATGCACATAATGAAGGGTTTTGTGACGACTAACGGAGACCTGAGTGCTTCATCGGTCCAAATAATAGAATTATGACGAATTTCATGACGACCATCGAGAAAAGTTCTATCATCCTCGTAGTCATAGGTTGAACGCCGTCAAGCGGTAAATTTAGGTACCTATCTTAAAATAATTTTTAGCGATTTGTCTTAATTGATTTTGTAATGAAAATTGTTTTTTAAATGTTATGACAAACGTTTCCTGAGATATGACCAGCGTCCATTATTATTTGGCCACCTGTTACATGCGTTCCAGAGCTAGGATGACTTGGTCATGTCATGTCTTGACGATATTAGGTCTGTTCCCACAAACAATCACGGACAAGTTACCCACAGTTTATTGCGCAGAATCCTGATTATCACGGACTGTCCGTGACTGCTGTGGGAACAAACCCACTATCCTCTGTTGTATCAACATTCAAAAACTTTCGCCAACTTTAAATTTTACTTAAACCAACAAATTTAATTTAATGCCGATAATTAAAAAAATGACCAAAAGAGTTACAATTGGACATTCAAATTTAATATGCCTATACATTGAAAAAGAGACAACTTTATCTCAAAACTTTTTGAAATTTTACCAATAAACTCATGTTCAAAATTTTTGCAGACCACTAAAATAATATGACCGTTCCCAAAAGAGACTTATTTAATATCTTCCTGAGACTCAAAACAATTGGAAAAATTAACTTCACACACAGTATTTTGTACTGATTTTACCCATATTGTGATGCGAACTTTTTGGACACTATACAAAATGTCCGAAATTCACGTCTTCTATTGGAACTTCTGTTATTAGAAGAATGTTTAAATAAGGAAAATTGTATATAATTTACAGCTGATTTAAAATATTTTAACATTTCTTCATACATTTTTTTTTGAAAAAAATTAAATGTGGCCGATTTTGTTTTTTTTTTAATGGAGCGTAAACCATTAGTTTTAGAGATGTCAAACTGTCACACTATTAAGACATTTTTTTATGAAGAATATTTGGGTCGTAACCTAAAGTTCAGATTCTGTTTTTCAGTTACTAACCAAAACTTCACTACTTCTTATGGCAAGCATCTTGCATTTTCTTATATTATACCTTCCAAAATTGCGTTTAAAATGATATATTGCTTTCTGGCCAACATTTTATTAGAAGGTTCAAAATTAAATCAAATAAATTGACAAAATTGCCTAGAACCTTGTGCGCTATAATTTAGCAGTTTGATTTTTAATAATTATTCTATTTGTAGTGTCTGTTATTATTATTAATATAGGGTTATTTTGTACTTATAACGATAGTTGTTACGGAAATAACAAAGTTGCTATGTTAAACTAGAAATTGGATTTCAATACGAGAACTGATTGGGACTAGATAAACTGTTTCATCACATATCGAGACATACGTAATATGGCCCACAATCCAAATTATGATACAGATCCAAAATATAAACCTTTTGTCACGCAGTCCGTGACGTCGATACTGGAAGTAATCTTTGGAACAAGTCTCTTGTTGGACTTGGATCCTTTAATCTTTTGTCAAAAAGTGTATTATTCATTTTAACTTTAAGTCATGCGAAACAATCTTTTAAATAGGCCTTAATAATGAAAAGTATCCTAATAAAGTAACCGGTTGACATCTGTTAAATAAATGGTTTTATCACTACTAATGAAAATCAAACGTGGACATTTTTAAAAAGGATTTGAAATCAGTTATAAATTTCATAAAACTTTCCTAACTCAACTATCTTGAATTTCGGACCCACTGTATGCCAAAAAAGCGCAGTTTTAATGTTTTTTCAATATGTCTCGCATATGAATTCAATGATTTGGGTGTTATTGGATTGAAATTTGAAAAATGACTTTGTTGGATGCCTCCAAAGAAAACTGCTTTGTAATTTTTTCTAGTCCTATTAAAGTTTTGTTAATCCGATGCTAATCGGATATCCAACCAACATTTATTAGTTCTGGTTCATCCCAATTCTTACATTTGTGAGTAAATACTAACAAATATTGTAATTTGTAAACCATTTGACACTAATGTGAACCAATAAACTTTTCAGTCCATGTTGTGAATTATCTCACTTTTTACTCTTTCACTGTAACTTACTTTTATAAATATGCAATACCTGTGCAGTCCAATAGCCTTTTATTTGGTACATCAACTATTTTACCAAATTTCTCGATTAATTTAATATAATTACTAAAAGATTTACGTTATATTATTTGAGATGCTCACACCTAACTCAGTCAGATAGGCAGAACCTGGCTAAATATCTCCCGAAGTAGTTTTTGAAATTTAATCCTTTTTGGTGTATAGGAGTTTTAGATTGTTCTGCATGCAATGGTGACGGTGAAGATGTTAAGTACCAGAGTTATGTTACTAAAACTTTTAGGAGGTTTAGGACCTTGTATTTTTGAAAACTAATTCTGTAGTAACATAATGAAATAACAACACTTTTGTCGTGCAAACTCAAACTATTTAAATATAAGGTTTAACTTTACATTTTATAATTTATTGTATGTGCACAATGATAAGACCACCCGGAATAATTTATACCGCTCAACCATGACAACTTTTATTCAGAAACGAAGTCTTAACCATTAATTCCGGCTTTTACTATTTTAAAATCGTAAAATAAAAAGTAATATCCTCCGCTGGTTACTTACATATAGAAATAGATTAACATTTAAGAGATATCAAATTGAAAGTTATCTGCATGATCGAACTCAGAGTGTTAAGGTTCATACCTTTAGTTCGAGCATGGTTAAGGTTACTCTAGGGGTACCCCAGGGCTCTCACGTGGGTTACGATTATAAACTATTACAGTTTGATTTAAACAACTTGACTGAAATTGAGCTGGTCTAGGTTGAATAAATTGGGTCTTAACTCTTCAAAGTATCACTTTATGCTGTTCTCTAGGTCTCGAAATGATGCATTGAAACTTGTGGATAGTTTAGTTTATTTGGAGATTATATTGAATCGTTCTCTTAACTTGGTGCTACATATCATAGGTAAAGCACTAACAATGCTGGTTTTTTAAAGAGATCCTGCAGAGGTTGCATAGGTCCACGATTCTTAAAGTATCTTTACTATTCATTGGTAAGATGCATCATCGCTGTGGAATTCATTTTATGCGATACATGTGTACAGTTTGTGGAGTGTCCAGCACAGATTTCTTAGATATTCAGCATTTAAAATTCAAAATGGAGATGCAATGACTCATCCTGAACTTCGGCCGGTATTTTGTCCAGATCTATTATTAAAAATTCCAATATTTGTCCCACCCACAACCACACGTACCTACCTACTAGTTCGCTTTTTTTTCGCACAAATTATGCTTCTAATTTTTTTTACAGAGATCTATTAGGTTAGCTAACTCTTAATTTAACGAGTTGGATTTTTTTCATCTTAAGTTTTATAAGAACTTGGAACTTGTTACCTCTGATATCCACAGTAATTTTCTTTATTCAATTTAAGTATGTACTTGATTTTGAATACTAGATGGGCAAATCACCAAAATTAGTTGGGCTTGGCTGTATAATTTTAGTATTGTTATTATTACTATCATTGAGAAACCTCCGTAAGTATTCATAGTGTTATTATTGTTAAATTATTTTATATTATTGTTAAAAAATGTATTGTAATAATATGCAGTACTCCTTGATTATATATTTTCTTTATTAATAAAAGATAGATCGAATTTCAAGTGTACATTCCAGGAACGGTTTCTGTCGAAATATTCGCAGTTTCATTAATATAAAAAGTAATTTTTTACAGATATAGGTTTTTTTAGTTTTTTCGCACAATATTGTTGTGTAAAGCGATCTAGAACGACCAAGGTCATATACAGGGTGAATCACGGTGATCGGCATTTTAACAGGGTTCAGAAACAAGTAGACCTATCTTACCAACGCTTTGAAATGCGTAACTAACTCTAAACTTCTTGTTATGTTCGCTTATACCGGAAGTTTAGATACGACTTGATTTTAGACATGATCGTGCGGATTTAGCATATTTTGTAAAATATGTGTTTACCCTATAATAAATATGTAGATTTTTAGATACATTTACGAACATTTAAAAAATTACATTAACTGCACTTTATGGCATATTAGCGCTACTTTTTAGAAAAAATGGCTTACACATTACTATCTTAGATTTTAATTTCTACCCAAAAGATACATCATGCTTATGTTTTTTGGAAGAGATGGGTAAAAACCCGTTTTTCTCTAAGAGACACCATACAGCCAACACTTACCATGTTATGTGATTTTATTAGAAATATTGTTTGACCTCCAGCGATTTCATGTAGGTTAAATAAATAAGGTATAGGTATTCGTGATATAGGTAACTTGGTAATATTTTTGCCTAAAGTGTGGGAGAAAATAGGATAGTAACAAATAATTTAGTACATCTCGTGGCAAAAAATGTAGCAAAATTTAGTCGTACTTCTGCAACTTTTTAAAATGTAACTTCTCACAAGAAAAGGGAGTCTAGCGACTCATCTGTTATCTTAGTGTCTGATTTGAAGTTTAGCGATCCTCAACCAAGTTATTCAAGAGCAGTATCTTCTTAACACATTCAAAGAAGAAACAGGAAATCTACAAATAACGTAAAAAGAAGTCTGACGGTTGGAAAAGCGGTGTAAAGATTTAGGAAAATATGGGGCATTATGGGGGTTCATTGATCATTTTATTGTCCGCCTTATTATATCAAATATCAGGTACTAAGTAGCATATTAGTAGCTTGCTGGTAAACCCAACACGTATGTAATTATTTTATTACATACAAAATGATTTAAGTAAACTAAAATATTACCAACATACCTTACATAAATACCTATTCTTGTTAAATTTGTAAATTAGTTAATTTTCACAAGTACTAGATTAAGCATGAGTAAGCCTACCGTTTCCACCCACTCTTCACCCTACTAGTTCCACGCATTCTTCACCCCACCACTCCTCAGTCTACCACTCTTCATCCCACCACTTCCAACATTTTCGCATACATTTAAAATAAATAAAAACCGACATTATTTAACCTAAAAAAATGTTACTATCTTTAACAGTGCCAATAGATGTCGCGTAGGACACAACTTTTAGACCTGTCACTGTGGTAAAAAATGTATGAAAATTTGCAATAGATTTTACATTTTGAGACAGCATTGGAAAAGGTAAAAAAATAATTAATTTTGTCTTTGAACCATGCAAATGATCCTACCAAGAAATGAAAGTTTGGTAAAAGTTTTAATTTTTTGGTAGTAACATGCTAATTAATATTTTGATATCTAACTGTGATAAATAAAATACCACCTTTTAGTACAATTTAGATATACAGGGTTATGATAAAGAAACAGATCAGCCTTTTATATACATGGTGTCTTACTTATAATGGAAAGAAGTCTATATTTTCGATATTTCTAAATTGATTATTTTGAATTTTGGTATGGTTACATATAATCCTAGGGTGCACTTTTTTTATTGTTTACAATTTTGGGCGTACGGATTTATAGGGGTTTTAAAATAATGATTTAAAGAGTATAGTACCTTTAGAGATTATTTTATTTTAAAACTAATGTCAGAATCGATTTGGCATCCCTAAAAACGATCAAATACAAATATTCAATAAATTGGCACACAGCGGGCGGATGACCAATTTTATTAGTACCTACTTCTTTTAAAAAATATTTACATCTAAAATACGCGCGATAAAACCAAAAATATTGACTGTTTAACTGCTTCATCTAAAAAAATACTATCGTTAAAAGCAATGGCATACTGTATTTTTTGCCTTAAAATTAAAATTTGCAATGTGACAAATTAGAAAATAATCGAATACGCATAACTTTAGTGACAGAAAAGTATAAAAACCCAGTTGGTTAAGTAAATAAAACGAAATAATTATTCGAAAACAACAATGACAATTTGATATTACCAAAAACAAATTACAATAAACATGATTGAGTGGATGACTCTGAACTAATAACATTAAAAGTCAATATATTCGACCAAACCACTATAATTTTCTAATGCATTTTTCTTAAATTTTTCAAAGTTCAAGTCTGGAGCCCTAGGAGGTCCTATTGCGACCAATTTATTTTCAAAATTTTCATTGAGCCAGCCTCTTACAAAAAGTCAACAATTATGCATTGACGCGCCATGTTAAATATCATGTGAATGAGCTACAGAAATCTTACACCATTTAAAGTTGTATTTAAAAAACGGATCCAATAATATTATCTTTTAAAACACCGCATAGGCGCAGAATATTGACTTTTACAATTAATAACTCAGTGTGAACTGCAAAATCTAATATTTTGAGATGACACGGTCTCGTTTGTAGATCATGTTAGCTTCGTCGAACAAAATGTGGCCAAAAATACTATTTGTCTTCATAAAGTTTTGCCTGCATTATTAGGCACTACTCCATTCTCCATTATCTGTTTGCAACGTGTATAGAAAATTTTCAAAGAAATGGTATTACTTATAACTTCAAAAAAGAAGTTATATATTATTTTATTTGTTTATTTACTTACTGACTTGACCTTGAAAGATTTGACTTTTAATGATCAGGATTGAATAGGCAACTGTCTTTATCGTACGTTTTAGTGTTAGTCTAGTTTTGTTACTGTGATGTACTCATTTTGTTTTTAAAAACAATTTTAACATTTTTGAACTAATTTTATATTTCAGTTTTTCTTGCAATTTATAATTACTTTTACTTGTTTACACACAAACTTAGAATTAACGAATTAAAATATAATAAAAAAATTGCTTTTGAAACTGAGTGGCAATTATATTTGACTTTGACGTTATAATAACAAAATCCGCTCTAAAATAATGCTTTTCCATGCCGACAAGCAATATTGTGGCCACAGAGTGACGTCATGCGCACCGTCGGCGTCGTAGAGTCAAAAATCAACCAAGTAAAGTACAATGACTTTGGCGACAGTGGAGAGAAAACTTTAAAAAGCTGCTACATAACTTAAAATAATTAATATGTTATTTATAAGGAACGTCTAAATAATGTTCAAAGAGTGACATAAAATTTTTATTATATACTTATCAGCGAAACTAAATTTCAAATAAACATCTTAAAATGACAGTTTAGTGTGCTCCATTTAAATTCCGTAATGAGACTCACTGTTACATTTGGAAATTATTATAACTAAAAATGTAAAAATAGTTTTATTAGGTAATAAGCAGGATTCCATTTAAAAAATGTAACCCCCCGAAAAACTATAAAAGCTACCAAAATAACAACATCACCACTGTATCCATAACGATTTCTTAGCGATAGCGATAGATATCAAAATTGATTAAAATTTCAATAAGTGGTACGTTTTCAAAATTTAATATAACGTGAGATATTTAGCCTGGTTTAAATTTATGCCCATACCACAAAGGAAGGATAGGTCAGCGCGTTCGCTGGACCAAAGAGGACGCTCTTGCTTTTGCAGGGCCTTTCTTACACATTTTTTTAATATGGCGAAAATCACACCAGAAGTAGCCTTTTTATTGACCTGGTATGATTATATTTATCCAACCAATGCGGCTTGGTGCCACTTCAAAAAAGTACAGTATTTACCCTAATTTTAGATATTCCTCGAATGTTTATACTTCAAATTCTACACGACCTAAAGATTTTGTCATAGAGTTTATTAAATCAAATCAGTACAAAAGTTGTTTACATAAGTTGACAGCAAATTTTTATGTTACGTTATTTTATTCGTTTGTCCCAAGACATAGGTTTTATAATAAAAAGCCCCAATGCCCATACCAAGCTAATTAAATACATATGGTTCCCATACTTTATTATCCTGACCAACACAACATATTCTAAGTAAGTTTACCTTAAAATTTAAATCGACGGAATTTTCTCAAAATATAATTATTGTGGTGATAAGGATTTTTGAAAATAGCATAAACTGCAATTAAAATGTTTTTAAAGTGTACTCTTACTATTTATTAAGAGCTAGTTGGCATTGACGTACCGGCTATATCTAAATGAAAATTTGCACCATATGAATAAGGATGAAGTTTTGATATTGTTACCATTAACAAGAAGATGCTTGCACACACTTATTGGTACCTTGCTGATATTCTTCATGTTTATAGAGCCACGAGGTGGGAATGAAAACCCTGGTCATGCTGGATGAGCAGGGCGGTAAGCATTATCACTGTTTCGTTATACTGATCTTGCGGCGAAAGAAATTTTGCACACACTTATTGAACTACAACTAAATTCTTAAATCCATACTTTTAACCTTTAATGTGAATAATTAAGGCTCAGATACAAGAACCAGTCGAACTTCTGGCAATTTATTGGGTTCTAGTTACTAGGTTAATAGAAATATTGGATTTCCTACACATTGCTAAAATTAAATAGTGTATCAAATATACCTATGAACTAAGCCACAATTTTACAAAATATACCTCAGCACCATTCGCTGATTTTTGTCTGCTGGACAAACTTTTTGGAATTTTACCGCATAGTCTCGAGGTTGGTCTTGTGCTCAAATGTTGATGGTTCTGGTATAACAGAATATAAACTTTAGAAAATATATTATGTAGAAAGTTTGCTCTAAAAAAGATATACCAAGGTGAAAGACACCTTATTTTAAAAGGAAGGTTTTGTAAACTTGTATTTTTCAATTATGTAAATCCAGAGGGTAGTGACTTATCAGAGAATGTGTGGATGAAAAGGATATTTTGTAAAATGTGTTGCTGAAGCTGGTATATGGCTGGTACATAATATTGATATCGACTAACTTTGATCAATGTTTTGACCGTTGTGTTTTAAATGTGAATCAGAATCGAAGTACTCTCCACGGTTAATGCTCTTACACACGTTACGGCTATTATCTGAAATCTTTCGAACAGTAAACCGTGTATATTGTTGAAATTGTTCTGGTTGCTACCTTAAGTTTCATTTTGCGAAATGTTGCTATTATAGTCTGGTTCAACAGGAATTTATTTTGCTATTCAGTTAGGTTATGGTTGCTATAGATAGATGTCGGCAAAATACACAATTACAAAAAAATGTTGAAATCCAACAAACAATATATTAACTAAACGATATTTCTTCAATCTTAATAAGAAAAGTTGTAAATTTTATTAATTGAAAATAGTTAGTTGATTATAATATAGATTAACAGTGGTGGCTGCTGGGGGAAGACTGAAACTCCACCTTCCCAGGAATTTTTACTGAAATTAAAAAATCCCTGTTTTGTTTTTAATTAATTACGCCTAATAATTTCTTTGTTCACATTTAAAAACAATAAATTGGACTCCACGTGTTCGCGGACTTCGCTTCTACGTCTGCTTTATTTGGCGCGTTAAATAATGTTTTCGCGAAATTAATTTTTACCACGAGGAGTTGTTACTTAAAAACACTTGTTTTTAAAGACAGAAGTCTAGAAGAAAATGTAGATATAAACAACAACGGACCTCCAACTGTAATATAATTTTTTTTTTAATCGGTATTGAGAATTCTGACATCAGTAAAACTTACGACATGATCGGTTTTGGTGACGTGTTTTGCTAGAGGGCAAGTTCGTTTTTGAGATGCGCAATGGCTTTTATGTCTCTTAATTCTATCTTGTAATACAGTAGAGGTTTGCTTTCTAGTCTTTATTGCAATCCTGACACAAAATTTAATTTTGTCAACGGCAATTAAAGTTGTTTTTTTTAAACTGGTTAAACATATTTTGAGTTTTTAATATATGCTTACCAAAAATCTTGAACCCTACATGTCTTTTCTTCTTAATAAAGCATCGGTAGTAAGGAAAATAAGAATTGATGTTCTTCCAAAAAGGCAGTAATATCTGAAAAACCTTGATTCTGATACAGTTGTGGTGGTTCGGAGATAAAAGTACAGAAATGTATTTGTTGTCTCATTAAATTGTTGATATATGTAAGGATTTATAGAGGAACCATTTAGAACACAATATTAATTAAAATAGTGTAACGTTTCATTCAAGTTTTTTCCAATAAATGAGGGATGACAAATTTTGTGAATCCTATTCTCTTAATGCAAGAACAGGGTTTATATCAATTTTTTTGTGTGTTATAGTTAATATACCAATCTGCTTAAATTTTTGCCCTGACACCGCCAATTTCCAACCTTAAATTTTAAATTATTATAACATAGTATTTATTAAATTGAAGAAATTAAAAATGGAACTGTTTTAATGATAGTTGACCGTACCTTGTAGAATTTTCCATTGAATCCCCATTTTATTAATAAAACAAATTTAACAATGGTGAGTTATTTAGTTCTAATGATCATTTCATATATTTTATTAGGGGATTTTTCAATCGTTATATTTCTAGTCTTTTCCACAGATTAGGCTTATTTCCTTTTTTTATCAATATAAAAAATATTAAGTGTATAATAATGAATTTTCATCAAGTAAAGACCTCTATCATTGAAAAAAATCAAATGGTGGTGTTTATTATGAAGAAATTGTGCGAAAGTTAAGCTATATATTGAGTATAAATGTTATCACTATCATCTACAACTGTGACAACTTATTATTTGGTATTATTTGAAGATATAATTAGTGTGACAGATGTGTTTCTTAATGGATTTTAGTTAGTCCATAAAATGTAGTGGAAGTGTGATTATAACTATTTACACTTAATAAAAGAGCGAAGAGATGGATGGGGTCGGGAGTGGGGATTACGGTGCATCTCCTAGTTACCATGCTAGTATAAGATAATAATAGGAGAGTTGCTGACACTTTTCAGGGATTATTTATTAATTGCCTATTTGTTGTAACAATGTTGAAGGAGGCATGTTTAAGTGTCATTAATAAGGATTTTTTTCCCTGATAGCGGTATGGGACGGAGGCGGATCACCCAAAAAAAACGAATGAAAACTATTATTTGTTCAAAGCTGCAACTTTCTGTATTGTTTATCTAGCAGTTAATATAATTATTCATAACATTTGCAGATCGATTAGCCCGTATTATCAGGGTTGCATATTAGCCCAAAAGTGTGTGTGAACGAGGAAGTTATTATTATTTATTTCAGCTTCAAATTTTCATATGTACTGCATATGTTTTAAGTGTACACTGATAGAACAAAATATCCATATTAACCCCATTGCAGACTGATTTGAACCAGGCGCGTTCTCAAGGGGAGTTATTGGGAAATTGAAATTTACCAATAAAGAATATAAACCTTAATTGTTTTGCTTCAAACTTAAAGAGCTAAAACAATTTTTTTAATACAAGTAAAACTATTTATTTTTATTAAAATCATTAGGGTCAAACATTGACGGGGCTTTAATTTCTTAAGATGCAGGCGGTGAAGTGAGCCATGTGTGCTCCGAACATGCGTTGCAAACTTTTTAAGCAGCGTATGTGTGCGTGCTCAAGGCTCTCTGGTCTTTCTTTTCTTGTTTGAAAATTTCTGAAGTGGTAATTGTGGTCACACATTAAAGTATAACCACACCTCGTTCATAGGCGTGCGAAATATGTGCTATTAACAACACTTTTAAAATACAAAGGTCTCTATGGAAAGAAGTTTTAGAAGAAACGAAAATACAATTCTTCTCAAAGTGATGAAAGTCACCAACGTCGCTTATTTTTCTTAATAACTCATTCACATTTTTCTCTTGCGGTTGCGTAGTCTTCACGTCTTAAAAAAGGTATTTTCTGACAAATAAACATTATAAACAGGCACTTATTAGCTCTTTAGGACTTTGCATGCCACTGCAAACATTCAAAAATTCAGACGTCCCTTTACTTTTAAAAATTCATACATTCCCGCTTCCACAATGTGAAAAAAATACGTACAGAGGACACGATAAAAGTATTGATATGACACGCACGTGTTTCTAGTTTTAAATTCTGTTTTTGAATATGGAAAATAACGTTTAATTAACGTCAGTTAAAATACGAATTAATATACAGGGTGTTATGGAATTTACACATTATTTTTAAACCCGTAAATTCTGATATGACAACATCCGAGGGACACATATTTTTAAATGTCGCATTACTATATTAAACGAGAAAATTCACCAGTTGTGTATTGGTATTATGGCTTGACCACACCGCCACTGGAGCAGTCCTAAAGAAAGAGTGACATACATGTGTTTGTTTTTATTTAAAATGTTAATGTCAATAACCCGTGGTTACCTATTCTAAGTTAAGAAATATAAATTAAACTTACCTCCTTAAAAATCCAAGACTGGTATAACTATAATAAAACCAATGACTATAATTCCAATCAACTACTAAAACATTTAGCACATTTCACATTACAACATTACACTGACTTCTCCAAGGCGTTTGACAAGGTCAACCATGAAGTTCTTTTGTCTAGGCTGGAGGGTCTGGGAGTTGGCGGTCCGTTACTTTCCTGGATACGAAGTTACTTAACTGGGCGACCCCAGATAGTTCGATTCAATAATTTTCAATCCAAGAGTATAGAAGTCCCATCCGGAGTTCCCCAAGGGTCTCACTTGGGTCCCCTGTTCTTTAATTTGTTTATCAACGACCTTGGATCTCATTTTGATTACAGTCTGTTCCTCCTTTTTTCCGACGATTTAAAATTGTTCATGAAAATTTCATCACCGGAAGATTGCTTAAAGCTTCAGTCCGACCTAAACAAGTTAGTTGCGTGGTGCAAGACCAATGGTATGAAGCTAAATGCTTCAAAGTGTTACTCCATCATTTTTCTCAAAGCTAGGTCAGGGGTTGAGCCACCTTATTTAATAGAAAATAATGTTTTTACTAGAGTTTCCGAAATTAAGAATCTGGGTTTGACTATGGACTCAAGGCTCACTTTTATACCTTACATCCAGAACACCCTTACTAAATCCCTTCAACTTCTCGGATTCGCGCATTACCAGCGAATTTACTAACACTAATGCAATTAGACAACTATATTGCTCATTAATAAGAACCCATCTCGAATACTCCTCCTGTGTCTGGAATCCTTGCTACAATGTACATATCCAGAATATAGAGAGGGTTCAACATAAATTTCTAAAATACATGGCCTTCAAACTTAATACCCCAGAACTAACATATTATCAGCTGGAATCTAACATCCAGATAAATACGCTTGAACAACGCAGGAATCTAAAAGACCTTAAAATGCTCTACAACTTAATACATAATAAATATAACTGTCCTCTCTTGCTTAATAAAATAGGGTTGCATGTGCCTTCAAGGGAAACACGTGTGAGGAATACCTTCTCAATACCTCCTCACAGAACTAATTACGGCCAAAATGCTTTTATATCAAGGTCAGCCAGACTAGCCAATGAGCATCCCACACTCGATTTCTTTTCAAATAGATCGGACTTCATTAAACAAGTACATACTATGATTTGAGGTCTCTAATTTCGTCACAAACCTCATCATTTATGTTTTTCATTTTATTTGAGTTATTAGATTGTTTGAGTTTTTTTTTTCTTATTATTATTTTTATTGTTTACCTAAACATTTAATTATTTTGTATATGTTACTCTGCGATAGATTTAATTTAATTACCACTTTATTTGTGAAATTGGGCAATGCCCGTTAATAAATAAATAAATAAATAAACATACTTATTTTAAACCCAGGATACAACTGTGACAAAATACTTTATAATATTATTGAAAATTATTTGTTTAATCGCAAAGTCCACAAACATTTAAATAGTGTAAAGGTAAACAAACGACTCCATTAAACTGTACTCGCGAAAGGCACACAAGTAAGGTCGTTTTAAAAAAAAATGAAATGTGGAATGTTTCTCTAAAATACCCATTTAAATATAATGCATCAATTCCATAACATCCTGTATTTATAATAAAGTATTATAATATTTATATACAAAAAGTCTTACACTCTTGTCATAAATGGAAACAAATGGCTTACATGCATTTTGATCTTGGAGTTAGTTTTTACTTAAAAACAACGTCGAATGCAATCATATGACTTAACTCTCAAATTTAGCATTTTCCCAAAAACTACGACAAATGGCATTATTTAAAAAAAAATTTATATGGAAAAAGTTCTTTTTTACTCATTAACCCTCTAGTAAAACTTCTATTTGTTTATGTGTTCCCAATTTAATGGAACCTGTATCAAAATTATTTTTGACACTCAAATCACTTTCCAAATGTGTTATTAATTCTGAATGTTATTCTAAATAATTGTTTTTCAAAAAAATTAAATTTATAATAAAACTTCACCAGAATTACTGCAAGTTAATTTAATTGATACACCTGAGCACCCACCCTAATTTAGTCCTTAGGAAGTCCTCTTTAGATCTAAATTAATTGAATTATTAAATAAATATTAGTAAAATCAGTTGTTATTAGATTTACAAGTGTTAATCGTGAGAAAATCTACTTGCTAATCAGGTAACAATAACATAATGTAAATACTCAAAAAAAATAATGTTTCCAACCATCTCATGATTCCTAATACAATAAGGATTAAACAATTATTGCTACAAAATTTTTTTTTATGTATTTTGTCCAACACTGTTAGATATCAAAATGCTAGTTAAAATTACATGGTACCACTAAGAAAAGGAAGCTTTTCTTAATGGTAGAATAAGGATGTAGAGTTGTTAAGAAAGAAACGGAACAGGTTCTTGAGAACAGGTATGAGGTAGCCTGTTCAGCGAACTGTTCTTTGTAAAGGAACTACATCGGTTTTTTAAACTATGATACGGCGCTGGTTCAACCGAAACGGCACTGCGTAATACAAAGAATTTATTTTGGATTAGGAATATTATTAACAGACAATCAAATTACTATGAATTTTCTGCGACCTTTAGATAGAATAGAAAAATATATTATTAATTTATTTTATTCTGTTCTCCCCGTTGGCCGTTTAGCATTTAGACATGTTTTCCAGTAAGACAATATTTTGTTTCTGCAGTGAAAATATTAAATAAAAGTGACTACTTAACGATAATATTAACAATCACATTGACACAGCCAGTGTCAGTCAAATTAGTCAGTAAACAGCCGCAATAGCCAGATCATTTGCGTCGAAGTAACACTTTGCTCGTTCTAGACGTTCTGGATAATTTTTTCTGCGCAAATAAATATTTCTGGTATAATTATTATTAGATTGTTTAATTTATTTATTAATACAAATTGGTAAACGCACCAAAAAAAAAATTTTGTAAAACAAAGTGTCTGCCTTTTTTTATTGGTCCTGCATCGGGATTTAAAAAATCTGGTCACTTTAACGTAAAGTGCTGCCGTGAGCCAAATGGGTCCAGTCTGACACAGCTGCAAATTGATAGTTGACTGCATTTCACTGAACCAAAAACTATTAAAAATTGATCAAAATGAAACAAAAACTATGAGAATCTCCGTATTCTTTATCTCTACAAAATTAGCAACTGAAGAAAAAATTTTCAATGGTAATAAACTTGTGATCAAACAAGAACAATCAGTGCAACATGTTCGGAGCAATAAGCGCGTTTCTGTAGGTGCAAGTAGCTTAAAAAATTCGGAAAAAGATGCGTGTTGCGGGCGGAAAAATCACATTACGCAAAAGTGTCGTTTTCGAAATTAAGCGTCCAATTCCTCTAATGTTAAAAATGATTTACTGCCTATGTGCCCTAGGTAAAAGGTTAATAGTATTCATCCAATTACTGGCTGGATGCAGGTTAAAACTCACAAATACATAATTATGACAGAAACAAAAAGTAAGTTAGGTCTGTTATTAATTAAAGGGTCCTGTCAATTGACGTAAAATTCCTTTTAAGAACCTTTGTCATTTCGAAGAACTTTAATTTTTAAATAATTAATTGGAACATATTCTGAAAATATGTCTCATTATTCAGCAAAAGAAAAAATTCCTCTTTTGCAGTCTAATTAAATTCTGACAGAATTGAAATATAAGATTTAATTAACGACATTACTCGAATCAAAAATTACGTCAGAAGCTGTGACGTGCATCCAGCCAGTAATTGTACAGACTTTAACAGTGATAATAAAAATATAATAGGAAAACTCAGGTACAGTGAAATCCACCTTCGCGGAGACCCCTCTAACACGGACGCCTTCCTTGAACGGACAGCCTCTCATGGACCCGACTGATTCTTATATAATTTACATTGTGTTAACTCCCTCTTGGACGGAGACTCTTTTGAATGGACGAGGATTATATAAATTTAAAGTAGCATATGACAATGTATCCAAATTGTTCGATATTTATATAATTAACATTTGCATTAATTGCTTTAGGGTGGAGATTTTATGTTTCTATAATTTAAATATTTCTCTAATACATTTCTTCGAGGAATCAAATTATCAAGAAATATAATACACTTTTTTCTTTCCGGGATAGGTACTTTTAAAGAATCAGAAGATTTTTCTGATTGGGCAATCCTCATCGTACCAGTTCCTAAAAAAATATGGCGATTTTAAGGTTACCTTAAATCCTGTTTTGGAAATTTATCAATTTCCTTGCTTTGAAGATCTTTCTTCTAAAGTACATTAAGGAATAATTTTCTCAAATTTGTTTTTATGAAAAATCCAAACATCTAATCATAATTTCTATACACAAGAGTTTATTTCAGAATTAAATATTACCAAGAGATTATGGAATCTTTGATCCAGGATTTATAACGTTGTGTGTACTTTTTGTATGATATATTTGTCTGTGGTGGAAGTTTTCTAGAACATTTATTCAGATTGAATAAATTACTGTCTAGACCAGCGGCTCACAAATGGCGATACATTTAATTATTCCGGGTGGTACGCTAAACAAGATATAAAGCACAAGAAACACGCCGCGCGACAGTATCATACATTACTAAAAATATTTTAGTAATGTATGAGGGTGAAGAACACCAGGCTTATTTTTCAAGGCTTTTCAACAAATAAGTCACATAGAATTAAGAAAGCTGGAGTGGTTTAATTTTGAAGCATCTTCTTGATTTTGTAAGATCATATGTAAAACATAGAAAGCAGTTTGTATTTGGTAATGAATTGGACAATTGGACATCCACCAACAAAAAAATGTATTCTAAAATAAGTAATAAAAATATGTTGCATAACCCATTGATATAATTATTGTATAAGATAAATTAAGCACCCAATCAAAATGTAAAAAAATATATCCAATAAAAAATATGATAATTATAATTTAATCTTTCTAGGGGATTAAAAGGTCTTTTTGGTCTCCGAATCGAAAAAGTAGGATGGCCATCATAGGTCGTACTGCTTGAGTTCTTATCTTGAATATCTTCATCGTTCTACATTTCTATTATGCCACTATTATTATTATCCTCTACCTCTATTACCCCCCTATCTTTATTTTTACCATTATTCGTAGAATTCTGTATATCAAGGTAATCACTTTAAATTTTAGTTTTAATTGATTAGAGTGATGTTTGCAGGTTTTATTAATTTCTGGAATTTTAACAATATAGATACATTTACTAATTAGTATGTCAACTATGCCCAGTATCCAGGAAAATTTATTTAATTCGAGAAAATGTTTATTTCTGAAAACTTTTTTACTGATATTTAGAATGTATATAGAAAAAGGGTACGTGATATCAACGGGTACCTGCTGTATGGTTTTATTCAGTACATTTTTGACCGTCCAAAACTAAAACTATTTTAAGTAAAATTTATCGTCTTTCCGTTATCACCAATTTCCTGAATCTAGGATTAAAAATGATTCCATAATCCACATGGAGTATTCCAAAATTCACAATTCGCAGTCTTTGATGCAATACCTTTATTAAATTTTGGTTATGATCTTGCAATAAATGGCCAAACCATCCAGATAAATAAAATTCGTAGTTAAGACCCGTCATTCTACAGTCATCAATCTGGATAATGCACTGGGGCTTATCTTCATTCCTATGGGTAATCGTTTCATTTCATATTGACCAGTATCTGTTCTTAATGCCTTGTACGGCCTACTCTTAGGGTCTAATTCTAATTTACTGTATCCTTGCACCAGATTGAGGCGGGAAAAATATATTGCGCCCGATAAGGAATCCAAAATTTCCGTTATATTTGGCATGGGAAATCTTTCATTCCTTATTGTTTACTTTACTTTAAAAATGCGTAAATTAATTTTAAAAAAATACATAGTTTAATTTCTAGTTCACGTGTTTTAAACAAATAGGTATAATTTTCAAAAATATTGTAACTAAATGTAATAGGGTGTTAAAAAAAATAACTATTCCTTATATAAAGGCGAGGAGTGCAATCGCTTTCGCTACGTTACTGCTACGGTAATATTAGAAATACATTAGGAGATTTACAATTCCCATGAGGCTCACCAATGTTTTCGATTCTGTAAAAAGAAGAATGGGAACATGTTTGGAAGTAGAAGGAGAATACTCTTATATCTCATTTAGTTTAAATTTATAATTTTAAAGTTCTTTGTTGTATCTGTTTCTTTTTAAAATTTTATAATATGCAATGTCAATGACAGTAATGTAATTTCCCGAAATTCGATCGGAAATATTGACTTTTTTGATAACATTTCTTTAAGAAAAACTCAATATTTCCTTGCACCTGTTAGGAAATATTTATTATTGTACTGTGAGGAAATATTATTTCTGTACAGCTACTTGTAAACTAAAAGGCGTCAAGTTTGACAATTCAATATTACTTTATTTTTATAGTTACAATACAAATATTTTATGGTATCCTTTATTTGTTAAATTAAAAATGTTTATTTCAAAATTCAAAAAAGTTTATTGTAATAATGTATGTCCTTTTAATAATTTTTGATTTTCGGAGAAATAGTATGTATACCTAGTAGAAAAAGCCGCATTCCCGGATTCCGTATTGCCAGTCTCGACTTGCGCCTCGACATACAATATTTACGGTCGTCCAGAAATATTCAGCTTTTCTTACTAGGTATACAATATACTATTTCACAAAAATTAAAGAACTGGACAGCTATATTATTGTTCTTTTACCTTTACCTTTTGCCTAGGTGGCCTTTCAAGAGTAACAATTAAGGACCTGCGAGATCGATTCCATAGCATACTTTGAGGACTTTTTATTAAATATTAATTTATCTAACAGTGGTAGACACAATACTGCAAATTTTTTTGTAGCATTATTTGTGTAATCCTTATTGTATAAGGAATTATCAGGTGGTTGCAAAATTATTTTTCTTTTACAATTATATACCATTATTTATTTTAACCCCAAAGAACCCAAAAATGCAGGGGTTTATTTTTTTTAGTGCGATAAAAAGTTAATTAGAGCTGTTGTCTACTAATATAATTTTTATAATTTATAAATAATAAAAATTCTTAAAAGCTGGTCCAGGTTAATGCATTATTGTAAACTCTGTTTAATAAGTTACCAGCACTTAGTACTAAAATTTTTACCCGTTATTTTTCTTGCTTTTTATTTTTCAATTGCCACATACTCATGTTGGGTTGCACAAAAATGTTTAACCACAATTAACTAACCAGCAAGTTTGACTGTGACATACATAACATCGACAGAAATTATTTTTTCACAATAATACTGGCCCGGTTACCTTAATTTTTAATTTGTTTGTTAAAATGTCATTTATGTCGGAGTCAAACTTGCTAGTTAGTTAATTGTTATTAAAAATCTTTGTGCCACCCAATATTATAGTTTGATGGAAGTTCATCTTTTTAAATTGGACTTTATGTACAAGTAGGTTAGAGAAGGGAGCTCTAAGAATAAAATGCCTTTCATTTTAAGAAATGTATTTACTTCATCAGGTATCCTGACAACTTCGGATATTTAATATACGAATGTTTAAGCTAAGGTTAAAAATGGTGTGAATATGCTCCTGAAAATCACAATCATTATATTTACTTTTTAATACTTCATAATAAAATCCACAAAAACGCATTTTTGGTATCTAATATGCTCATTCCGATATTAGAAACTATTTAATTTTTTTCTACCCATGTATTGAATTGATGATAGATGTAAGTCAATATCTATGAATTTTCAGAAGTAAGTCTGTTACGGTTAGGGGAATGAACAAGCGACCAATTGAAAAATAGCCTCTCCAGTTATGCGGATGAAACAGGAAGGTTTACATTAATCGATAGATCGGACACAGTAGGATAATGCTTTTCAGCTCTCAAAAGGTGTTTTTGTCTTCGAGTTTTTTAAAGATATTTCTATTATGTTTACAATCTTGAAGACTGTTTAAATGTTCAATCCTTTAACATCCAAATTTAATATTAAGACTTCTTTCACATCTGTTGAATTTTGAATGATAGAGGCCTTTATTCGAGGGATTCATTATACATTTAATCCTCGCTATTTATACACATATCTACTTAGAAAATTAATTTTCTACGCATTGATTCCGCCCCCTGCCTTTAGGCAGCATTGCTAAAACTATGTTTTTTAAATATTTTTCTTTAATAACAAATATTTCCGTGCATGTTTATACAGGGTGAGTTTTTTAAAGTGTTACAAGGCGATATCTCGAAAACGATTTAAAATATTTTCTTGAAATTTTAGGGAGATAATGGGGAGATAGGGGGACATATTTGTACATGTTTTTGACACTTACCCCCTTTCCCTATTTTGAGGGGTGGGGGGTAACTTTGCAATTTTAAATGGGATTATGTACTTTTGTTTATTAAATATGAATCTACGTAAAAAACTGTATACGTATACAAAAAATTTTGCTGCCATGGTTACGGAATTATGATTTATTTTGTTATAAAAATTTAAAAAATTAATTACCATTTAATTTCAACTAATTTATCGTCTATCATGCTTAAGAAGATGTTCGAAGTGTCTTCCTTTAACTTCCAAACACTTTGTCACTCTTTTTCTAAATGAATAACGTACCCTCTGTAACATATCAGGTGTCACTAATAAGCAGGCAACGCGGATTCGGTCTTTCATATCATCTAAAGTTGTAGGTGCAGTCGCCATCACTTTGTTTTTGATAAAACCCCAGAAGAAAAAGTCAAGGGGGGTCAAATCCGGGGACCTAGCAGGCCAGTTGATCGGACCAGCTCGACCAATCCACCTGTTTTCAAACAATTCGTTTAATTCATTACGGGCCTGTATCGCATAATGTGGTGGAGCTCCGTCCTGTTGAAACCACATGTTAGGATTAATCATTTGGTTTAATAATAGGGGTAATTGGTTCCTTAAAAAATCTGTGTACATTACTCCATTTAAATGACCTTCAAAGAAATGCGGGCCAATAACTCTATCACCGATTATACCACACCATACATTAATTGACCAAGGATGTTGATTTGGCACAGTTCTCATCCAATGGGGATTTTCGGATGCCCAGTAGTGCATATTGTGTCCATTTACCTTTAAAAAAAAAAAATAATTTCTACTGACAGGGAAAATAACTTAAAATCTTAACTGGCCACAATTATGGAAATTAGCCTCGTCAGAAAAAACAACATTATTTAGTAACCTGTTATTTCCTTGGATTTCTCTTGTGATCCAATTGCAGAAGGTAACGCGATTTTCAAAGTCTTGACCATATAGCTCTTGATGGAGTGTAATGTGGTATGGATGAAATTTGTGCAAGTGCAATATGGTCTAACTAATTTTTGACTTATTCCAGCATCTTTAGCAAGCTGCCTGGAACCTACATGCGGGTCAATAAATGTCATTCCTAAAACTCCAACTGCCCTATTTTGATCTGTCTTTGTTCGCTACCGAACTCTTGGCTTCGTCTTTAGACTGCCAGTAGTACGACTTCTGGTTTCCAGCCTTTTAAACGCCATGTGCGATTTCGGGTTCATAGGAAACCTCTCCGCCCACACTAGTGCAGCTTGTCTGTAGTTTTTTCTGCACTCCCCCAAAATTAACAACATATCAACTTGCATACTAAAATTCGCTTCCATGTTTATTTGACCACACAGAAATAAACGTTAACACATTAAAAATATTAACTGACTTACGTCAAAACAAAACCACGCATTTCCATGGAAACGAATAATAATTTTAAAATAAGTGAACTTGATTTATGGGATTATTTTATTAAAATTAAATGGTAATTAATTTTTTAAATTTTTATAACAAAATAAATCATAATTCCGTAACCATGGCAGCAAATTAAAAAATTTTTTGTATACGTATACAGTTTTTACGTAGATTCATATTTAATAAACAAAAGTACATAATCCCATTTAAAATTGCAAAGTTACCCCCCACCCCTCAAAATAGGGAAAGGGGGTAAGTGTCAAAAACATGTACAAATATGTCCCCCTATCTCCCCATTATCTCCTTAAAATTTCAAGATAATATTTTAAATCGTTTTCGAGATATCGCCTTGTAACACTTTAAAAAACTCACCCTGTATACAGGGTCCGAAAAATAAGCAATAATTATTATTTTACTATTGAAAAATGTTTAAAAAATTTTGTTCACTGGTTCTGATTCCAAGCGAAAAACCTAACAGTACTTTACTAAAAACAATTACGAAAGTACGAAAATTAATATTATGTAGGTTAGGTTCACTAAATTCGACATTTTAAAATATTATATTTTATTTATTTTTATTTTTTCACAAAGTTTACTATTAGTTATAGCCACGTGATGATTTATTAATGTGAAGGTGTATTAATTAATTTTATTCACCATTTGGTGCGGATTTTACTGTTATTGTATATTAATCATTTTTTACAATTAAAATGTTGACAAGTAGTTGTGGTCATTATTATCGTAGGTTAGAGCATGAGCATGCCAGTTTGTAAATAACTTTAGATCATACACGATTCATGACACGAATAACTTTTCTGGATATACGGCGTGTTCCAAATTCGATGTTTACCACTGGAATCTTGGTTGATAGAAAAGTTAGACGGATGGTTAAATTGGGAAAGTTGTGTGGAATTTATAGTTGATTTCAAATAATATCGTTGCAAAACTGTTTCCACAACATTAGAAGTTGCGATGTTTGGGAAAACCAAAAAGTATAATTTTTTTCCCGTTAATATCTCGAAATCTCAAAATTTAAATTATTTAAACACATTTTTATGAAGAATTTTTTAATTTTTAAATAATTCTTTATTTTCCATTTATTTACCTGAACTTGACTATGTCTTATGATCTTGGATTATAACAAATTATTATGATCGCTCTTCAAATTTTCTTTAAAAATGGTTATTATTAAAAATTAATATTAAAATAAATATATTATTACAATTTAGCAATACTACGATGCTTAAATTTGCATGGAGTACATTTTAATTTTAGAAATTGTAGAAATAGTTCATACGTGTAGTGGAGTGGTAAGTTAAAGAAATAAATGAGACGCTTTAAGTCTTCCTTCACTAAATATTATAAAAGCAATTAGAAAGTTAATTCTCTACATGTCTCGGACTTAGTAACGTCCATCTTCAGGAGAGATGGCTGACTAATGTTGTTTCCAACTCTTTCATCCTCCTAACTCAATAATAACCCCAATCTTATTGGTGAGCGATCCCATTGGTGAGTATTGAATTTGAGACACACGGTATTGAGATCATTTAATATAATACAGTGCAGCCGGCACTCGTCAGGCATAAGTACCCAAACTTATTACGATTTAATTATTTTTTCTTCATTCGTTTACCGACTGATTAAAATAGTGCATGTGACCGTTTGGAAACCTTAGGCGCTAGTGCCTCACTAAACATTTTTTTAGAAAGCGGAAAAATGTACATTATTTCAGCTCCGTTTAAGTATTTTTTGGTAAGTAAGGAGTGTTTTATTACTTTTTTACAACATAAAAATCTATAGTCTATTTATTTCCAACAGGCACTAAACTGAAATATATACCGGGTCCGCCAACGTGGCGGGGATGGAATATTAAATCATTATCGAGGAGCTTATCAAAAATACTAAACCAGCATAAGGTATCGACTTAAAAGCGGCAGATTTTAAAAATATATTACATTATACAGGGTGGCTCAAAAAAGTGTGGCGGACTAAACTTGCATTTTTTAAATGGAACGCCCTATATATTATTTTATTTTCTAATTCCCTATACAATTCCACGTATATTTTGTATAAAATGTCATATGTCTAAATTCAATTGTTTTTGAGTAATTGACGTTTAAAATATGGCATTTTTTGACTTTGACAGGCTGTAACATTGGAACGGTTCATCTTAGAGAAAAATGGTTTTCACCTCCCTATCTTAGTTTTTCATTCTCTATCCAAAGAAACAAACCTCCGATTTACCATGTTAAACCAAAAAAATGGTTTTAACGGTTTAACATAGTAAATCGGAGGTTGGTTTCTTTGGATAGAGAATAAAAAACTAAGATAGGGAGGTGAAAACCATTTTTCTCTAAGATGAACCGTTCCAATGTTACAGCCTGTCAAAGTCAAAAAATGCCATATTTTAAACGTCAATTACTCAAAAACAATTGAATTTAGACATATGACATTTTATACAAAATATACGTGGAATTGTATATGGAATTAGAAAATAATATAATATATAGGGTGTTCCATTTAAAAAAATGCAAGTTTAGTCCGCCACACTTTTTTGAGCCACCCTGTATAATGTAAAATATTTTTAAAATATGCCGCTTTTAAGTCCATACCTCATGCTGCTTTAGTAATTTTGATAAGTTCCTCGATAATGATTTAAATTTCCGTCCCCGCTTCGTTGGCGGACCCGGTATATACGTGGATACTCGCCTGAACAGGGTCGTATTTAAAAGTTTATAATACTATACGGCTGCACAATACGACAAGAATTTTCTAAATGCGACTCTATTCAAGCCGAGTGTCCACGTCTATAGTTTCAATTTATTGCCAGTTGTAAGTAAATAGACTATACTTTTTAACGATATTCTTGTTGTAAAATTAAGATTTAGTCACCATTAATCTCTGGAGCTACTATTTCTTCACCCGCCATGATATGAAAAAATCCAAATGAAAATTTCAAATGTATTTTATGGACCCATAGTTTTTCTAGAGGGTTTCGGAAAAAAAGTTTTTCCAACCTTTAAAAATAGGCAACTAGTAACCGCATAGATTGATAGTAGGTACCTAGATTAATTTTATAAAATTAAAAAAAAAAAAAAAGTTTTATGTCCGGGGAACATGTATACTGGGTGATAGATTGCGCTTAATTTCTCACTCTTATCTCTGGTTCTGAATCTTAAAAATTTTAAACTCTCTAATTTGACTTTTTTGACCGTTTGAAATATAATTTTCTATATCAGAAATTTAAAAAAAAAGATAGTTCTAATACGCCTTTAAACACAGCGTATCAGATAATACAACTTTTAACCGTTGACGTCGCTTTTTTCCATTTTTAATAACAGTTTTTCAGTTGTCACGTACCTCGCAATTGCGCGCCTATACAGTTTTTTAAAATAGACCATTGGAATCTCGTAAACGGTAAGTGATATAACGAAGGTTCAATCCAGTGTTAAGTTGCGCAGTTGAGAGTGGACCGAAAATGTCTTCAAATTCTACTTCTGAAATGCTTAAATGAGAGCAAACAGTAGGCGATGAGTCATCACGAGCAAATAGTGTATTTCTCCCACATCGCGCTTATTGTACTCTGTCATGTACAATAAAATGTCTTTTTAATTACAAAATATAAAAACTAATTTCACGAGAATTAAGTGGCGCGGCGTCAGTGGCGTTTTTCAAGATAATATCGGGGCGTTTTAATTTGCATTTGTGTTCCTCTAAACCGATGATACGTATTTTATGAAAATATTGGTTTCATGCAGCCGATCTCATAATTTTTCTTGTATCTCCGGCTTAAATTAAGATATCGACATGCGGTTTTCACAAATTGTCTTCGTTTTGATTGTATTTTTTATCTATATAAATATTTTGTATATGTTTCCATTTCAAATTTTTGAGAAACCTGGGGGTTGTGAAAATAGCGCCTTCTAGCGACGATGGATATAGAAGGAAATAGGCGTACATAAATTTATGTTACAAATGTTACGTTCTACAATACCCTCTAAGATGAGTTCGGAGCGGAGCAAATTTGGAGTCACATGGTTGGAGATCTGCCCGCGATCATATCGAGCACGAAAAAATAAAAAAACGCCCGAGTTTTACAAATTTAATAATCATGGAAGAACTAGTGCTACTACAAACAAATTATGGCAGATTACTGTTTGTTCAACCCAAAAAGTAATCGGTCTTCTAAGAATTCAGGAACAGTTATATTTCCAATGTTGCATCTATATCAATTTTAAAACTTTTTGATTAAAATAATAAAATGCAAACTGGCCTACAAACGTAAACAACCTAAAAAGTTAGGTTATTACAACATTATTCGCCCCACGGTTGATTTGATCGAAAGTCAGCTGATTGACATAATCAATCGGCTGATTTTTGACCAATCTTTACGCCGTCAAATTTACGCCTATAGGTACTCGGTCTAAATAAGATTAAGTTTGTTAAATTTGGTTAAGGCACACCGGCGTTATGAGTATTTCTTTCAAAAGAGGTGCCCTCTCCTTCAGTTTATTTTGCGAGTTAGATCAAAATATATGAAAGCTATTCCAAAGAATAAAACACAAAATTTTTGACATAAATTTATTTGGCATATTCTCGATAAAAATCCTATAATCTTAGTCATAGGTTAAACTGATACTGATAAATTTAGGACCTTCAAAACATAATTTTGTAATGAACTTTTTATTTTATTTGGCCACCCGGTACTAACAAAAAGTAGAAATAATCCATGGTTTTTCAATTTCAATAAAATTTTAAAGATCTCTTTGAACGATCGAAAGGAGCTTGGCATGTTTTGAGATTTTCAAACTACAGTAACAGATTAGATGGTTTCTGAACGGTAGCATATACTTTTATAATCAGTACTCATTTACTATTATCATTATTAGTATTAAACATTTAGCACGATTAAAGAAAAAGTTCTAATCGGAATAGTTGTTGATACTCATGCGCTAGCACCGCCGGCACTAATATAATTTTATTTAAATATAATACGTTCCTTATCTTATTTAGAACAATTGGACCGCATCGAAGATGGTATGGATCAAATTAATACCGACATGAGGGAAGCTGAAAAAAATTTAACTGGAATGGAAAAATGTTGTGGTCTGTGTGTTTTGCCGTGTCAGAAGTAAGTACTAGCATAAATTTAAAAAGATAGATAGCTTACGTAAATGGACGAATGCAAAGCGCAAGTTCAAGATTTAATGGATAAGAACGAAGTAACAAAATCATAAAGATTTCTAATTCTAGAGAAAATCCTGACTATATATTTTTTATTCAATTAATATTTTTATCTACAACCATTTAATAATAGGTGCATAATACTTCTGATAATAAGAGCATTATGCTATCCATAATACAATAAATGTAATTATCATAAAACAACAAGTGTAATTATGAAGCCACAATAGTAAATTTTAAAAACCAAAATCGCCATAGCGTTTTGTGGTTTATATAATACATACGAGGACGTATTCAGACGTAATTCATAAGACAAACATGTTTACTTTTATTTCCTCAAAAAGTTGTAATCTTGAATTTCGTGATAACATTTTTCAAAAAATAAAAAAGCGAAAAAAGTTTCCCATATGAACTCAACTTATTTTCAGGCACTGTATAAATGGATGGTTGTAGATAAAGTATAGTATTTGACTCGCGTCTAATGAACCATAATACACTCGGATGATTTACAACACTCGCCTTTGGCTCGTGCCGTAAACTTCATCCTCGTTTTATTATGGCCTACATTATACGCTCGTTAAATAATATACTATTAATGTGCCCTATATTTCACAATTTAAAATTTAATTCAAACAGATTATTGAAAAACATCGTCTGCCACGTTCGACGCGTTTTTAAGGCTCTTGCAAAGTTCTTTAAAAATATTTGTTATCTCTTATAAGGTTATTGATTCAACAGACTCTCTTATGCGATTTTTCTAAATCTCAACATTATGACTCAAGGAAGTACCATAACTACCATAGGTAATTTATTCCACCCCCCTTCTTCATAAGTAGCGATCTATAACACGGACGTTGCTGGAAATACATTATCTACCAATCTGATACAATTCTGCAATAATGGACTGGATAGTGGCCGTGTATGTTGTAAGGAAAGTGAGTTCCGGGATTCTAAAAGTAGTTCTAATTTGTCGTTGAAGACATATTTGGATTTAGGCCAGCAGAATCTAGATCTAAAAGTAATTACTATAGATGCGTTAAATAGGAAATTGGGTAAAATAACATATTCAAAATTCCTCCTTAGACCATTTGTTTTTCGTCCTCCATATTAAATAAAATTACTACTTTTTCCCAATTTTCTTAAATACAACAAGGGTTATGTACACAACTTTTCCTAAAAAGCACGGGTAACTAGATTTTTGATGGTTTACATTTAGCTCGGATTATAACTTACTTAAAAAGTAGGATAAATGTTGCAAAGTTTAAAATATTGTTTCATGCAGATAAATGTGTGGTACGCCTATGACGGTTCAATGTTTAACAGGGTGAAAAATTAAATATTTCAAGTGCTGCTACCAAGTTTTTTACAAAACATTGAAATGATTATTTGTTCAAAACTGTTGGACTTTATCCAAATGTTCAGACTCTCTAACGACAATCAACATGAATATCTGTGGGGAAAGTAGGCTATTTTTAATTTTACAAGAACATAAACATACAATAACCTGGTTATAGTACCCTTTAAAATGCCCTGTAAAAATAGGGCACAGAAGAGCCACGGATCTAATCAACGATGAGCTCTTGGAGATGCAAACAGATCATATGAAAGAGGTCTACAACTTCACAAGACCATTCAACATCAGGTGCGACTCACACTTTATGGTCAAAAGGGACAATGGCCTACACTGATGGATCAAAAACAACCGACGAAGTAGGCGCAGATATATTTGGGAAAAGGCCCAAAATTGAAATTAGCATCTCCCTGGAAAACTACGTCATAGTATACCAAGCGGACGTACATGCAATACTAACATGTGTACAGAATAATTATTTTAAAATAGGGCTACCACGACTAAGAGATTACCTATATTCTGTCAGACAGGCAAGCTACTCTCAGGGCTTTAAACTACAATCGACTTAAATCGTGGATTACAATGGAGTACCTTAATGACCTGAAAGCAAGCAACAAGGTTGGACTCCTATGGGTTTCTGGTCACTCGGGGATAGCGGGCAACGAAAAATCAGATAAATTGAGTAGAGCCGGATCTGCTCAGGGACCCTGAACCCACAGTTATGCCGTATACTCCAACAAATAAAATACTTAATTTTTGACAAGAAGTTATTTGGCATACAATCGATAAAAATCCGATAATCTTGGTTGGAATAATTTCTAGCGATTTTTCTTGGTTGATTTTGTAATAAATTTAATATTTCAAAGTTGTGTGGCAAACGGTTTCGGAGATATGGCCGGCGTCCATTCTTATTTAGCCACCCGGTATTGTGCTGCCAATTACAAAACTGTAGACTTTGCGTTTTCAGTTGGTGCGTGAAATTCGAGTGGGCTCCGAGTGGTTTTTAATGCTTCTAGTCGACTTAGAATGTTGCGTATATTGCTCTTTTTAAATTACATTGGTTATAATCTATTAGTTTTGAATCTACAAGCTGACCTGCAGGCTTAACACTGGTTATTTATTAGTAATTAAGCACAAAATCCTACGTTCGAAATTAGTGAAATTCTTAAAAACAGTTATTTCGCTATTTTGTAAAACGTTAGTATACTGCACGCTGCACTGCAGTACATTTTTTAAATTGTTTGGTTTTTTTTATATAGAGGTTCATCGTTTAAAGAGGACGAAGGTACCTGGAAAGGAAACGACGATGGAAAAGTAGTAAATAATCAACCGCAACGTATGATGGATGATCGCAATGGTATGGGACCTCAGGGTGGATACATTGGACGCATTACTAATGATGCTCGGGAAGATGAAATGGAAGAGAACGTTGGACAGGTAAAAAATCTTTATTAAGCTGATAAAAAAGCAATTCGAAGTGGGTAGACATTCAAGTAAATGTATAATACAAGGGATATAAGCTAGAACTCGCAACGTGAAGTTATATAGGACTGTGCCTTACTATAGCACGTAAACAAATATTTGAAATTACTGTAGTCTAGAAACATTAATCTCTAACCTACAAATCCGACAACATGGGCGTCCGACTAAATTTTTCCAGGGGGCAAACAATTTTTCATTCAGAAATGTCTAAAAGACATGTTACATTTTTAATTGTTTTTTTTTTCTATTAATTTTAAAAAACATGTAAAGAAAAGCAAGTAAAACTACTACAAAAAGGCACCGCATAAAGAAACTAATAAAAATTTGCAGAAATTAGCTAGGCACAAAATGAAAAGGTAAGAGGGTTAAACTATTAAAATAAAGAATTTACAACAGCACTGCAGGCAAATATTTTAATCTACATAGTGAACATTTTTATATTTTACTTTGTAATAAAAATAATATTTGCGTAACATTGCGTGAGTTTCTAATGAAACTGCGCCACAGGCGAATAGTTTGGATTTTTTTTTAATAGAATCAAATTAAATGGGAATAAAATCAAGTTTCTTGTGGCAAGCTCTGCCCGTATCCGACAACAAATCTACTAACATCAATATACTCCAGTGTGAAGTGAATTAAGATGCACATTGCGCCTCTTCTCTTTGTTTACCAAACTGACGCTGTTAAAAGTATCAACGATGTTGAAAATAATAAATATTATCTAAAACCTTGTAAAAAACAGCAATATGCCTTTTAGACATATAGATTCGCAGAACGAACTGTTCGCATGAGGTTTATTTCATCCATCGTTAGCAGTATTGCCTGAATAATAGCAAACTTTTCCACGTTCAGCAGATTTTTGAAATCATCTACAGAGCTGTAGATTAATTTCATAATTTGCAGATTTTTAAAGAATTTTTAATAAATAAGAAATAATTATTTACCAAAATAATGCAATATACAATAAAAATTTAAAAACAAACATAAAAAATAAAGATTGTTTACTGATATGTTTTTACATAAATGTTGATTTAGGTTAGGAAGTCTGTAAAGTAAGGACAACAAAAAAAAAGGTGGCTGATTCTACGACCTTGGAGGAGAATTCAGCAGATTTTTTACAACATTACGTACAACATTTTGGATAGGAGTTTACTTTTTACCATTTGATATAACTTATTAATATTGTTTATTATAGGTTAATACAATGATTGGTAACTTACGTAACATGGCTATCGACATGGGCTCAGAATTGGAGAATCAAAATAGACAGTTAGAGCGTATCAATCTAAAGGTAATGAGAATTTTTATTATTCCATATAGTCTAAACATACGTAAAATTTATTTCCAGTAGGTGAGCTTGTTGAGAACATTGTTAAAAACACGTAGGGGTCGTAGGTGTACCGAAACATTGCCGCGATTGATCGAGGATAAAATCATTACAATCAGAAAAAACAATTTTTTAGTGAATTACAAAAAGATCGTAAAAATAAAATTGAATTGACGAATATCTGAAATATAATTATATCAGTTTTTAAGTAATTTTACCAACCGCAGCGGATAGAATGTCCATCATAACAAATATTTCATCCCTTATTTTAAATGGACTTTAAATTTAGCCACCATAGATCTTATTTATGATAAGCCAATGGGCTTTTCACGAAATTTTAACCGTACCGCATAAGGAACAATAAAATGTTTCAGGTTTTAAAAACTTGAATTATTTACTGACGAAAAACAAAATACTCTCCCTGATAAAAAAAAAAATACGCGAAACCTATCCACACCAGACGCGCTCTCGCTTCAATTCTTATTTCTAAGTTATCGTTTTTTCTATTTAAATTATCTAAACAAAGATAACATTAAAATCGGCCGCTCGACTAGCACATAGAAGCTTTGCTGTAATGAGATGACGTACATCTGCTTATATTCAAACTTTTTGCTTTAGCGGCATCTTTTTAAGGTCCGTTCGAACAGAGATATCGAGCTGCGGTTTTAATATTTTTTCTAGCAAATTTCATCTACTTTTCGATTATGGTATCATAATTATACCGTATGATTTATTTTTTCGGAGTAAAATCAAAAAATGTGTTATTATTGCAAATTGCGCCCTCTAGCATTTTTTTTTGAGAACTGTTATGGACAACTAAATACGATTGGTGAAAGTGCATACATTTCTCTTCCAAACAGTTTTAAGTTTGCTAAAATCGGATAAGTCGTTTAAAAGTTACAGCGATTTTACTAATTACACTTTAAACAGCCCCCCCTCTTATTAAAGTCGGTACGCCAATGAGCATAAGACCAAAATGATGCATAATTGTCCAAGCTTTATAATAGTGTTATCAAAGATATACCTTAATGTGGAATTTTCGGAGATATGTAAAATTTTAAAATTTACTTTTCAATTAGGCCCTCTTGCGGCAAAATGCGGAACTTAAAAATAATTTCCAGCATTTTCTCTTGGGCACTTTTGTCATAAAAAAATTTACCCGGATGCTGTACGATTACTAGTTTCTGAGATATGGCCGGCGGTCATTCTTAGTTGACCACCCGGTACTTTTGTTGAAAATAAACACGGCGGTCTTGTTTACTGTGCGATTTACTTTACAAAAACCGTGCGATTGACTTTACAGTACGTAACATTTACGTACGTAGATAGTATGTTTTTTGCTATTTACTAGTTCCAGTACTACCGATAACAATATTTATGTTTCTAGTGATGGTGTGTGTGTGTGAGAGAGGGTGTATGTGTGTGTGTAATTAAGTATTTATTAATACAGGTTAGAATTGAAAGATTTGTGTATTCTCGGCAGTGGCGTAGCCACAGGGGGCAAAGGAAAGATATCGCGTCCTCGGTTTGGCGCCTACCCACCCTAGTAATATAATACTAATACATGCATATTTGTAAGTTTAGATCAGTAAATTATGATTTAAATGGTTGTATTGAAGTTAAAACTTTAACTTCAAACATTCTAAAAAAGTAATGATCTTGGAATTTTTAGGATAATAAATCAGAATTGAGTGTCAACAATATTGATTTGATGCAATAGTGTAAAATTTTGTAAATCCAATTTATTTTAAAAAGTACGTATTGTTGGCGGTCTTAAATTATAAATAAATGCAAAAGAAGATTATTGATTTAATGGTAAATATATCATGAAATTATTAGTCAATTAATTGAGTTTTTGCAGATAACTTTATTGGGATTCTGATTAATTTGATAATGGTATTTTCTAAAGAAAAAATGCATACCCTATTTTATTAAAACCACTCGTTTCCGAGATTTATTGTTTTGATAAAAAAAATTAGATACTATGCGTGGGTGGTGGACATTTTCACATTTATTGAAATAATTTTAATTCATAATTGATTCATATTGATATTAATTTTTTTGTCAAAACTATATTTTTGTCAAAAATAAAAACTTCCTTGCAATGTTATTTAAAAATACAAATATTTCGGAAACGGATTATTTTAATAAAATAAATGAAGTACATATAGGTACTTTTTTCTTAATCTGTTATAAATTTCAATCAATAACCAATAAAGCTACCAGCAACAAATTTTGGGCGAGTAGAGTGTAAGTAGTGCCCTCTACAAGTTATTTAAAAAGCAGGAAAAGATTTATGCTACTCGTCCTCAAAAACCTCTAGTTACAAATTTTATATATATTTTTTTATATAATATGTAAAAAAAAAGCTTGTGCTATGGAAAAAAAAATTTGGAATTATTATTTATTTATTAATATAATAACATAATAATAATATTGAAATAATTTAAATATATAAATTAAAGAATTACATTTTATTACCGACCAACTTTATTAAAGCATGTTTAGTGTATAATCGGTTGTTACTCTAAAATAATACTCGACATTTAGTTTACGTACGCCATTAAATATATTTTTTTAAAAATTTAGTTATAATTTTGGACCACTATAATTAATATATAAATATAAATAATAATATAAATAATTCGAATTTAATAAATTGAATTCAGGAAATTTTACACTATTACGTCAATCTTGTTGATACACTCTCATTTATGTATCTTATAAATTCCAAAATAATGGCGTTTTTACTCAAATTTTGATTTTGACTCTATCATATCAAGCAAGAAAAAATAAAATTTTCTACGCTTTCAGTTCTTAAATTGTTCAATTATTTATTGAGAAAATAATTTAGAAAAAATACACTTTCTAATAAAAACACGCGAAACAGCGTACCGACGTCACAACAAAACCGGCTAAAGTGCAACCCGGTACAGCTTTCATTCGAGACGCTCCGACCTGACTCATCTCTCGAGACTGGTGTTTTATTTCTAATCTGCTCTTTTCTATTTAAGTTATCGAAACAAAGATAACAGTATAATCGGTCCCACCACTCCCAAATCCCGTACATCCCTTCTCGCATTAAGTTTTTAAACTTCCAGTCTTCTCGCAGTGTTTTTATTTGTTTCTAGAGAATGTTTTTGATACTCTAGGAAGATTCTTATTATTGAGATATGTTGTCAGTAGGTTCTAGTTCAGGATGTTAGTGCTGATTATGATAAATTCGATTATAGTGAAAAAGTCCATTACCTCTTGTTTCTTACAGTTTCATGATATTTATTTTTAAAAACTTCAAATTTTCCGGCGTCTTGTTTCACTTAATAATAACATTTGACATTTCATTTATAATTTACTTCCCTACTTTAATATACTAGCACATGGCTTCTCGAAGAATTAAACCATCAGAAATGTAATTTTTTGATTTTTATTAACTTTAAAAAGTTTTATTATATGTTAGATAATGCCTAATTTTACTTTTATTTGCGTATGTGAATTTAATTTTCATAGCGTTTGTTGATTTACCGATTGTATCTACATTTCTAACAAGTAATGAACTCATTATAACATTTAATTATCAACAAATAAAATATATTTATATAAAAAAATTAAATTAATTTAGTTGATCCAAATAATTTTGTTTTAAACATTCCAAAAAATGTCTCTCTTCTTCTGACAAACATCACTCATTGCTTCAGTTCAACAAAATATATTATTTTTAATTTCCTTAAGCTTTATTTATTACTTTGCAGGAGGCATTGATGATGACCCTTAGAGTCGAGAGCGCTCTGCTATTTAATAATAAACTTTGCACCGAGAAAACAAAAGTCTTTCAATTCTAATTCTTCACAATCTTTTATTGAAACAGGAGCGCAAAAAATTGTTTACTAAACCTACAAAAGCACCTACGACCCCATATTTTCTTATGAATTCGACATAGTCGCTAAATTCTCACTTTCGAAGACCTGTGAATGATTTTTATTGATTATTTGTTATTAATCGTAATGTTGTTTATTTACATTGCTACCTCGTTCACCCCATGACACAACATCAACTACAATCTACAATTCGTACACTGACGCCATGCCCTGTTAAAATGGTTGTACGTTTGTGCTTGAAAAGGGCGATTCCAATGCGGCGAGGATAGAGGTGGCCAATCAACGTGCGCATGACCTTCTCAAGTAGACACTTTAACACATTAACACTATTGTTTTTACTTATTGTTCGCTTCTAACTTGTTCCCATTAATAATCGATTTATCTGCTGCTTTAAGAAGTTCCTTTTATTATAATCTTCAAACATACATAATAATTATCATAGTAATTTAAAATATTTTTTATATTATGTGGGAACCGGATAGATGTGATTAAAATTTAGTTTATAGTTATTTTGGGGCACACTGGTTATATGTTTGTTGGATAGGGTGAAAGCAACGAAACACGAATCGCGGTGGCAAACCAGCGTGCTAACAAACTTCTCAAGTCCTAAAGGGAGTGGATTTACCAGTCACCTTTTATACTCTTTTCTTCTCACTCTTGATGTTATGGCTTAGTAACTAATATTAGTTTACTAGTGTTAACAGTATTATTAATCCCGCGTACTAAAAATTAATTTTGATCTTAAAGTAAGTAGTAGTAGTATGAGGACAGTTCACTTCATATAGACACAGTGATAGGCAAATACCGGGTATATTTAAATCTGGGTAAATGCCATATACCCGGTACCAGAGCTGGGCAGTTGTCTCGAAAGTGCTTCAAGCACAATAGTGCTTCGAGAACAGTGCTTCCAACAGGCACTTTTATAATACAATGCTCGGTAATGGGTAATTCAACCCTTTACAAACAGTGCTTGGTAATTGAATTTCGTATTTCAAGCCATTTAAAGTGCTTGCGAGCATTAAAAATTACTTTCCTCGGTAACTGCAAGCACTTAGAATATCCACAGTGCTTGGTGCTGGCAATTACTTTTCCAAAGGGATTGGTACTCGAGGCACTTTTTTCGAGTGCTTTGTCCTACTCTGCCAGGTACTATCGAAAGTGACTTTAAAAAAGTCCCTTTATAGAAACTTCTATCTTTTTGGATGATATTAAATCCGGGTAAATACCAGGTATATGTCCAATATACCACCAACCTGCTTGGTATATACCCAATTTAATTTACCCCATGGCCCCTCACTGTATAGACATATCAAGTATTTTTTAATGCCAAATGAACTGGTTTATTTTGCTGTCTGAAAATTAATAATTCCGTAAATATGTGCTCTAGATTATTAATAATGTGAGAATATAAACCATATTGTTATAAGAATTACTTCATTAATAAAATCGTTTAATTATTTAGGCGGTATTATTATTTGTAGTAAAATAAATATGTTTTTTGTTAATATTTTAACTTTTCCTCAACTACTATTTATTTATTTTTTCTAATCGATCTTTAAATAAGATACAGAGTATCACATAAGTCATACATTAAACGGAACCCTTATTGTAGGTAGTCATTTCTAAGAAATAAATATAATAGTCTATTATTGACCAAGGTTTAAACAGCTATCATTATTGCCCAAACGTCGAGTTGAAATCACGAGGGAAGCGACGCGGGATTTAAGACGCGAGGCCTATAATAGTGTAGCTGTCTAAACCATGGTTAATATTTTTTTTCTACTGTTTTTACACTGTAACAAGATAATTATTTTTACTGTATTAATAATTATAAAAATGTATATATTTAAAGGATTGCTTCTTTAACTTTTTTAATCAAGTTCGTGTTTAATTAATTTATGGTGACATAACTAATTATAACCTTTATTACGACCCGAGTGCAAATCCGAACGAATATGGCACATTGTTTTCACATAGCCTATATTTGTGATTTACAGTACGGATACTTTACAACATCGAACATTTCTGAGAATCTGATATCTGGTTGCCTACCTACAAGTAACCTCTTGGAAATTACCAAATGTTATTATTGTAGAATCAAAAAAATCAAGTCATTTGCTTTCAAACAGATTGTTTTCATTATGAACCATGGGCAATAATAAGTAGCAAGATAAAGAGAACAATTTTCTAAGGTCAATAATGGTCGTTTTATAGGTTAGTAGTGGAAAAACAATATAAAATATGTTGTCTGTATATAATATTATTAGATATTTTATGGTTTGGAGTATAACTGAGCTTCTTAATGAAAAATAATTTTAATAAAAATTTAATGTTTTTTGAAATTAACTTTCTCAAAATATGTTTTATTCTTACGGTTGTTTTTTCAAAAGTTTATTCGATTTGTTTATTATTAAAAACAAACCTTAATTTAAAATGTCCTTAAGAGGAAAATACAGCACAGAAAATTTTCACGTTTATGAATTGACTAGGCAAAACGGCACAGCAGTATTTCGGGTAATTTAAGATTTTGCGCGTTTTTCTTGGGCTCATTCAAATTTTAAATTCTCGGAAAGAAAAGGGTATGTAACTTTTGCAATATACCAAAAATTGTCCAAGAAAATCCATTGTGAAAGGACCTTATTCAGAAATACTATTTATAGTAGCAGTTATTGGAAAATATCGAAACTCGTAAATAGTCGAGATTTTTTGGTTGCAGATGACCCCTATTATAACTTTTCGTTTGATTTATGACTTATGGGACAGCCTGTATAAAACAATTAAGTACTAGCCATTAAGTTAAGTCTTGTAAATTGTAAACCTATAAAAAATTATATTTGTTTATCGATAATAGAAAACTTGTAAAAATTATATTTGTTTGTCAATAATATAGATATATTATGAAGTTATAAAGTAGGATTATGTTATTTATTGTTAAAAACTACTAATAATCATAATTTATAAGAAGTTTTTAAGAAAATCTGTTAAATAAAAACCAATAAAACTTGCATTTTAAGGGCTTTTTCAAGTATACATGGGCACCTGGGCATAATTGGACCTGATTAAATTTTGCATCTACCTCCAATTTAATTGTCGCATTTTTTTATAGTAAAAGACAGTAGCACTACCCAGCAGTTGGGCAAAAGTTCCAGGCCTATGCGTTTTGCGAATTTTGGTCTTTTTCTAACTGCTATTTTTAACGATATGCTTACAACGTATTCATTTTATGTAACTCAGAAACCCCCTCGGGGTGTTAAAAATAGTGTAACTTTATTATGTGCAAGATAAATACATTTAAACATCATTAAATTCAGATTCATTTAAATACTCAGTAATTAGTTAAATTGAATTTATTAAGGGAGTTCGTTTCAAAGATTAGTGCCATCGTCAGATATGTAGATTGTATTAAAAATGTTCTATAATTCTATTTTTATAAAAGGTCCTGGGACCAATCTGATTAATTATCTGTATAGGAGAATACCTCTAACAATATAGTTTAGAAAGAAAAATGTTAAATTGGCTCCATATTTAATCGTGTGATTGACCAAAAACTAAAAAAAAATAACCATGAAAAAATTTAAATAAATTGTTTGAAAAATTAAATTTTATTGATTTATTTTTTTCTTGTCATTGGTTTATTATATATATTTAATTAATTTTTCAGTAAGGATAAGTTTTTATTGATTTAAAATCAAATGTGTATAATAAACTATCACTAACAACAACTAACACACACAAGTTTTTTTTTATATTAAAATGAGTTTGTTAAATTCATAAATTACAAAATTTAACAAGTATAATAAACGTCCCAATTTGCCCATCTGTCCTCTACTTACTAATAGACTAAAATAGTACGTATTCTTGACCAAGTCATTTATTAAATAGCAAAATAAGTATATCATTAAACAAGTAAAGCATTAAAACTAATATTATTAAGAATAAGGAAAGACTGAGGTAATAAACACGTTTTTTTATTGCTGGCACAAAAATACATTTAAATAAGTTTAAATTAATCAACTGTAATGTGCTCAGTTAAATGATTTCTTCCTTAGTTAATTACCAGACAGAAATGTTGTCTGCTTTAAAATAAGAAATCCACAAAATAAAGTAGCAAATAATTATTTGTGTTTTTCTATTAAGAATTAAAAATACAGAATGGAGAATTATAACAGTCCTTCAATCATTAGGTAGGTTATTTTATTTTACTTGAGAAATAAACTAGCCATTGACCTCTCGCATTGCAATAATATCTGGCTCAACTAAAAGCATAGCGAATGTGAATTAGGCTCGACCATTCGTCTAAGTTTACTGAGCCGCCTGTAGGTGCATTATTAATATTGGTGATAGTATTTACGGCAGCATCTTCGTGAGAATTCAAAGGTATGTTATACATTTTTATTTTCAACCTTCAATATCTTCTACACTGGAATGCAATAAATTTTTCAGGGTTAAAATAACATATTAGAGAAAGTTCTTACTACCACAAGTCAGGCGTGTACGCAGGATTTTCGTTAGGAGGGATGTGATTGGAAAAAAATTAATCGATTTTGAGGGTTCTGAAAAAAAAATTTTAGAATTAATCTTCTTAAGTTATATGTATTTTTTTAAAAATTGCGAGGGTGGGGTTCAACCCAATAATCCCCCTCCCCTGTGTAGGGCCAGCCCCAAATGAATTTAAATACCAAATAATATAGCATGTAACGTTCAGTGTATTTACCCCCACCTGGGGTAATTCGAACTTTAGCGTTCGGTACTAAGAACTGGTCCTTTTTTCATACTAAAATTAGCTAAATTAATTTTATTTTTTTCTCCCATGCGCCCAATAAGTTCAAGAAAGGATATGTAGAATGTTTAGTTTCTTTTAGTACTTTCAGCTTAAAGTTAAACCATTAAACTTATTACCTCATTCATTCCTACTATTCAACTTGATTCTGTAACAATAAATTAAAAAATGTTTAAATTACTTTAATTAAGGGAATAAAATTAGTACCTATCGTTAATTTTATAAAACAGTAAAATGTTGCGTTCGCTCATAACTTATGTTTTATTTATTATACATAATAATTTCATCCTTTTTCCTTTAAAATCCAATAAACTTTCTACTTCGTATTCAGTTGTGCTATTATTAAATGTGAAATTCAATTTAGCATTTTACATTTATTGTACCTAACATTAATTGAAAGTAAGGTAAGCTATTCTAAATATTAAAAACCCGTATTCACTAAAGGGGTTTAAAATTTAGACCATCGAAATTATTAGATCTATATAGTCTCACAGTTGTGTTTTCACCGTGGCATTATTTCATATGCTATGTCACTATTGGGCCACTATTGGCAAACTAGAATCTAGGGTGTCGATATAAACGCATCAGACGGAGATTATTAGTAGCGTTTAACAGGTTAAATAGAGAACACGCTATCCCCTACCTCCCACCTTCCATTCTTTAGAACACGCGATCGAAGCAGTAACGGGAGCGATCGATACGTCGACTCGGCAACACCACACACATATCCCCCCTTTCAGTTGGAATGTAGAAGTGGTTAGGTGTATCTTTTTAACTGAAGGTTTTGCCCATATATGTCTTCTTACTTGGTTGCATTAGAGATTTCGCACCCCAGATTCGATTTTGCCAATAGTGTATATGACGCTTTTGTGTTAATTTGATTTTTTTGGAATTAAATTGTCTTACCGATAAATAATTTGACCGAGATGTTGCAAATACATTTTCAGTTCTATTAAAGAACACAGTACGTGCAGTGGCGGATTAACCATTAGGCACATGCCTAGGGCCCCATAGCAAGGGGGGCCCCGCAGGGGCCCCCGAGGTGTTACAAATATAATACACATACATAAAAACATAAAAATAACATATAACGTAAAAAATCCAACTTCCAACTTAGAAAGGAAACCGAAATAAAAATTTTGGCAACATCGCAACAGTAATATTCATAATAACGATCGTTAATCATTACGCTCATTGACAGTTATTGATCGCGGATCTCCTTAGTTTTTGGAGTGAGTGTGTTAGTTCTTTTTAGTGCCTTAGTGCTGATATTTGAAACGGTAAGTATTTTATTGTAAATTTTAAACTTTTCCTTTTTGAATGCTGAAATTATACCTTTAAATAGTAAACAGTATGGTTTTATCCCTTAAATTAGACTAGACTTTTAAAGGGCACACGTTTCTCTGCCTAACTAAATTATATAAATAGGGTAAGGCTGTGTACAAAGTGAAATCAAGAATAAGATTATGTTTGTATTCAGTGTAGCTTTATTTAAAACTTTCTTTTTAATTGCAGAGCGCTTTTGGCCACTGAGAATGGCCGTTCAAAGCGAAGCTCCAGTTTGACCGTCTCCCGATTCGTACCACGACGTGCGACGTTGCCTTCTCGTCGAGAATTTGGTTTTACTAAGCAAACATTCGGTTTTTAGATTTATGATTTGATCGAGTAACAATACACTAATAAAAAAACGTAAATAGGGGGTGTTTTTTTTAAATGTATTTTATGTTTATAAATCTAAGCAAAAAAAATATTAGCAATTAAAAAAAAATTTTACTTGATGTTAATGTTCGATTATTTATTTTATGGTTCTTTGCTGTGGTGCCTGTAGCTGTGGTGTGGGTGGATAACGTTTCTGTTTACATTTTCAGATAAAAAAAATGATGTCAAAAAGGACCTATCCATCAGGATTTGAAAAGAGAAAAAGGAAGCAACAGCAAGAAAAAGTGAAAGAGAAGTTTCGTGGTTCACTGGATGACTTTATTCGTAAAACCAAAGATACTAAAACTGATGAAATTTCTTGTGAAAAGATAATTGATGTGTTGCCCTCAACCTCGATTCAATTAGAAAACGCAAATCCGATTAGGCTTCCTGAAGAACATTCAGCACTTGTCATAGGTGAAGCAAGTGCTTGTATAAATGAGAGTGAGGCGAGTAGTGATGGTGCTTCTTTAATGGAAAAATACGTAAATGTTACGCATTTACGTATTTTTATATATGTATGTTTAGATTGTTTAGATTAGTTCTCTTTAATTAATGTAATCAATAAATAAAATTAATCGAATCGTCGCTTTAATTTTTTACAACTTTCGCCTACGGCAAGCTTTCAACTTGTGTCTCGACCCTTAGTAAGGGCCCCATCTGACCATTTGTGCCTAGGGCCCCCAAACGTCTTAATCCGCCACTGAGTACGTGATAAAATACTTTTTTCTTGATAAATTTAAAGAAAAATCATAAAAAATGTATACAATAAAAATTTAGTCGAGTTATTCTGATACTTGATGGAAATTCATTATTATTTTAATAAGTAACACAACGGTTATAATGTCCACTATGTTTTTATTTTAAATTGCCATAACAATAATTTGAAGAAATAGTCCATACTTAAAGTGGAGTGGGAATATAGAAGGTAAAAATAAGAACACAAAGTCTTCCTCCACTGATATATTATAGAAATATTTTAGTAAACTTCTCTACATGTTTCGAATGCAGAAGCATTCATCTTCAGGAGAAAAATTAAAAGAAGAAAGGACCAGTAGATATCACCCTAACTGAGCAACATAAATATAGGTTCGGTATAAAATGAGTGAAACATTGTTCCACAATGTCAAGATGAGAACCTTTCTCCTACAAGATCTGCACTTTGGATGAAAAAAAGTAGAGAGCACATATGAGCCAGTACCAAACCTTGTGATCCAGACTTATCTTTAACTGCGGTAGTTTTGATCCGCCGTGTGTGCGACCCAAGCATAGACATTTAACAAAAGGTAGATTGCTGACGTCCCATAAGGCCGGTATATTTAAAAGCTGCATATCGCCTGATCGTCAACTGGCGTTGCCTCTAAAGGTAAAAGTCATTACATAATTTTTTAAAAAATTTGAATTTTTTGATTTTTTTCGTTTTTTTTTAAATATTGTTTTATTATATTATTTACTTTTGTATCACACTCCTGCGGACTGTGATGTGAAAACATATCGCGTAATTTGTAAATAATAACTACACCCAACAACACAATTTTTTTTTTTCGCGATTATTACACATAAAAAAATGTCAAAATGACAGCTGTCAGTATATAACCAATAATACTGTAACTCGTGTATTTCATGTTTATCCCTTTTATTTATGTTTCACAAAATTAACACCTAATATTAAATTTTTTTCAGAGCAGATATAAGTAGTTTTCAATTTATGCTTTTACTTCTTCGGATATATTCGTTTTTCTAAGCCCATAATAGCAGTCCATTTCAAATTTCACAACCATCATACTTTTCCGAATATAAAGATTGAAGATGTTTTTTTATAGGGTCGAAACGTTGATATTTGGTTACAGCAATATTGCACAAATACGTTAGAAGAAGCAAGATTTACGAAACTGCAATAAAAATTACAAGTTTATATTTAAAAATAAAAACCTGATGATGGTATCTAGATGACGAAATGTTTACTCGAAATCTGATGACATCATATGATAGGAAACAAAATACAGCAATGCAAAAGTTAAATTATTTTTTCTTTATCTTTTCAAATAAAGTCACATATCCAAATATAAAAATATAAAGATTGAAGATGTTTTATAGGGTCGAAACGTTGATATTTGGTTAAAGCAATATTGCACAAAGACGTAAGAAGAAGCAAGATTTACGAAACTGCAATACAAATTACAGGTTTATATTTAAAAATAAAAACCTGATGATGGTATCTCGATGACGAAACCTTGTACTCGAAATCTGATAACATTATATGATAGGAAACAAAATGTCGCAATGGAAAAGCTAAATTATTTTTTCTTTATCTTTACAAATAAACTCACAACGAATAAAAACGGGACAATTTTCGGCTGTTCCGAATATTATTATGCTAGAGCATTGAAAATATTGGGTTCGCAGACCGACATTAAAATAAAAAATGCATCGATAAATACTATATTTGGAGCTATCTGTTTTATAGCACTCTAATGTAGAAGTCTCGAGCTATCTCTTATCCCAAATTTTAAAGCGCGACCTGCTAGAATAACTTTAAAAATTTGCGATGAAATATGCCATTTTCGGCTATTTTTGGCCTTTTTTGACACTTCATATTTTTAATATCCACGATAATGTTTTATGCATCCAAAGCAATTTCTTCGAAAAGTCACAATTCTGTTAAAATGAAACTTAAACGGAAATTGCAGTCTTTTTAAAATTGAAAATTCGATAACTAATCTGACATATGAAGCTTTAATTTTGGTCTCATTAAATTGTAAAAGTCCCAAATAATCTATAACATTCAATTTTTAACTTCAACACGTTGAATTAAGGTCACATTCTGAAGTCAAGAACACCCATTTTAGGCCAATTTTGACAGCTGTAATTATTTCAATATGGAAGCCGATCTTGAATTTCATGGCATTCTATTTAAAAACGTTGCATTTCTTTATTCAATGCCTTCTATACACAGCTAAAAAATCACCACCCTGTATTTGCGCGTACAATTAAAAAGTATTTTCTTGGCAACTTACGATTAAACCCAATAAAAAGAGAAGTCTTTGGCAAACGGGGCACATAACGGGAGTATCGAAAATTTACTACATTTACACGTGAATTCATTTAGAAATAACCTTCGAGGTTCCATTTAGTAACCAACTGGAACATTTAAGGTCATGTTGTCTTGAGCTTATAAAGCGAATAACAACTCCTTATTGCTTTAACATTATGTTATAAGCTGATTGACCGGTGACGGCGTCTAAACTTTATCCATTTGAAAATATAAATTTAAAAAAAGAAAACAATGTTTCTTCAAACAAAAAATCACCATATAATACTGTATAATTTATATAATTTTACATTTTACTTTTTCTATGGATAAACATCTCGAAGCTTTCTCTATCATGGAACGCAAGCAAGAAGGTTTCTGAAAAAAAATTGTTAAATTAGACAGCTCAACCAAAAATCGAGTGTTTTGAAATATGTTCGTATATGTATTTTGTTGTGGTAAATATCTTGAGGATCTGTCTACCTTTTACTAACGCAAATATCTATCCTGTAAAACAAATTTTCAATATGGCGAATTCAGAAAAATATTGAAAAGTCCACCGAAAAATGTTACTAAATTTAGTGTAATAAGTATTTGTGTATTATGTAAAAAATTACTTAATGCTTCTTGTGTGATCTTATTTTCCTGTAAAAACTTTTAATACTATTTACTTTATTATTAATTATATACAGTGTGTTCGCTTCAGTTCTTCATATGGGCAACTTTTTAATTTTAATTTTACGAAAAGAAAAAAAAATACTGGGATAGTATGAACAGGATAGTCAAAAATTTACAAAAGTCAAAATTAACCCGAGAGTGGTTATTTTAATTTTAGAGCGGAATGGAATAAAAACATATTACTTAGAATTAAAAACTACCTACAAGTTTAGATGGATTACAGGTAAAAAAATTATACACATTCTAAAGCCAGTTAAAGCTGAGATTGCAAATTTTATAGATTTATGTTTAACAATTCAACAACACTGCGATGATTAAAAAGAGTTTTTATTGCTTTCTAAACTTTTCATACAAGAACAACCTACTTAACACACAACAACTTAAAAAAGCTTACCTAACTTTTCCTTAACTTTGTTAACTTCTCCATGGTTAATTTTGTACAAATTTTTTCCATTCCTAAAAATAATTCGAACAATGTTAATTGTTATAGAAATTAGTAGAGTGCAAAAAATGTCGCATAGGTTGTTTTCAAAATTAAATAAAATTAAGCAGTAGCGTAGCCATGAGGGGAGGGGTTGAAATGGAAATCTTACGCAGCCGGTCGAAGCTTTTTAGGAAAAAAATAGTAGTTTGTACAACAATAGTGGATATGATGTCCATATCGCACGAGGAAGTAAATTGCTTGAGGCGGAGTGCTCAAACTTCCGAGTGCAATATGGACAATTCATTCGTGTTGTACAGTATATTTTTTCTTCGACTTAACTTCCGAACTTTATACTAAAAATTTAAAAAATATTTAAATCAGGCATTATAAATTGCCTTTTTAGTTGGCCGTGAACTTGTGAGAAATATAATAAAAAACAATTGAAGAAAAACTCATTTCGTTGGAAAATCCATGGACCCGTAACATATTTATTAATTTGGGACATTTCTTATATTTATACAAAATCACTTTGAATATATCTATCTTTCTCGCATTCGGCCTTTAGCAGAAAAACAGACAAGAAGCAATATATTTACTAATTAAAATGAAAAATTTATTTTTCTCAACCATAGCTAGTTTTCTACTGAAGTAGCCGATACTTGATGGAAATTCATTATATAATATTAATGAGTAACAAAACTGTTATAATTTCCACTATTTAGTGAAGAAATAGTGGAAATTATAAGTTTTGTTACTCATTAATATCATAGCTAGTTTAGTTAAATTGTTCTGCTGAAATGCACAAAAAGAAAAAATGGTTTGTCGTTTTTTTTTCTGCTTGCGTAAGAATTATTATAACTCCGAAAGTACAACAAAATAGCTGTAGAATTTGTTTTAAATAATAAAACGGCGTTTGTGCATTAATATAAACTTTTAAAGTTCGCTGTGGTAAAGTTTTTTAAACTAATCGCCAATTTACAAACTAGCAACACTGTTAACGTGGAACGAGAAGCGGCAATAATGTAAGTAGAAATAACATAACCTTAAAACTTTTAGTAAAAAATGTTTTTTTTTTCTAGAAATCTTATAATTTCGTCTGTTTTATCTGGTTTTATGTACTCATTTTTATGTTCTACCATTTAAGAAAGATTTACCAATTATTTTTTTATATCTGTTGCGTATAATAAGTTTTAAGGTCGATTGGGGTTGGATCCCCGTGCAAAATATATCAGAAAATATCACGGTGGACAAATATTTGCATGGCAAAAAACCAACCAAGGTTAGTAAAAAACGTTAATCTTGTAGGTATATAGTACCTTTTATGAATTAAATCTTGTGGTGCGTGTCTAGAACTGAGTGTAAAACTGGAGGTTTTTGAAATACGAAAGTGCATCTGTGCACAAATATTTAGTTCGGTCAGAAAATAACAATAGTTCGATAGAAATTTATTTTGGTATTATACCTTCAATTTTCGCACCATTTCGTGTACTCTTTAGAAAAAAATTATGTTTGTACTCTGGGACAAATGTTTTGATGTAAATTCAAAAACAACATATTCTATCTGACAGATATGTCTATTTTTGAGTACATTCTTAACCTCACTTCTGTCAGGTGTCAGAAAACGTTTTGTAAAATTTACAACATGATTGTTAATTTGGTTCCTTGTTTTTTTAATGTAATTTGTTATAACTGACCATGTATCGCTCAACTCTATTTACAAATTATTACATATTCAGGAAAAATTAGTATTAAAAATCAAAGAGACCATTTCGAGCACTTAATAAAATCATATTACTAAGCAAAATATTCAGTTCTTTTTATTCACGACTAAATGTATTAATTTTGTACCTAAAGAAAACATTCTTCTGGAGATCTGCATGTATGTTCCTGAATTAGATGCTTATTCAGCGTTTTCTTAGAAAAGAGCAAAGATAAACGTATTTCAAGCATGTTTTATGTCACTGTATCAACTTTATACAAAAAAATATAAGATATATTTGTAATAAAAGACAGATTATAATTAAAATTCTTTGTTAAACGAATTAATATATTTGCAAAATGGCGGCAAAAATGAATTTTTTTCTATATCAAACAATTTGGCAAAAGTTGCATGTGTTCTCTTTTTTAAATTTTGATAGAAAATGTTAAAACAACATTAAACTTCTTACCTTGTACTCTTATTTAAGACATTCATTTTGCTAAAACTGTTTAGACAATTTGTTAGACTATCTAAAGTCATACAATATGGGTGAATAAATATAGTCCTTTTACTAATTACATCTTCCATAAGTTTCTGAACATTTGCCAATGCAAATTTTTCATCAATATTATCCGGCGCATCCTAAAAAATAAGATATGAATACAGTTAAGGTGTGGAATAATGCATCTTCCTAAGAAAAGTACGTTTGGGGCAAAGGCGTCCATAAGGGAGGGAGGAGGCATTTGCGTCCCCTAGCCCGTATTATTTAAAAAACGGTAGTGAAAACGGTTTGAACACGTTAGGGACGTTTTTTAGGAAAAATTATTGATATTTTAAAAATGGCAATATTGACACCGCCGTAAAAATTCCTCTGTATAAGTTATGGTCAGTTTTCTCTTATAAGATCATTCTATTCTCCTTTGAGTTACGAAAACTGTAACCCTGTAATATAAATCAGCTAATATTTGGATGACATTTTGAGATGGTAATTTTTCTTGGATTTTTTTTTTGAAATTATAGATAGCGAGGCGAACAAACATTAAACTAAAATACGACAGTATTTAATTCCGTAGGGGTTGACATTTAAAACAACAAAGGTTTTGGCCGCTGTCCTTTTGTGAAACACCCTGTATACTAGAAAATATATTTAAAATATGCATCTCCATGCATCCTATAGCTTTTCTATGTAATATTTATTTGTATTTCTGTTGACAATTAAGATAATATTGGACTTCCTAGCATTAATGTGCCCCCCCTCTATGTCTAATGGTGCTTATCTCGTTTGTACCTGAACACGGTGTTAAGTGCCAAGGCCAATAGCCCAAAAAGCGTGCAATGTGCCAGAAGTATAAGAAATATTTTAAATAAGGTCTCAAAGATCGCGCAAGTGTCAAGTCTAGCTACTTACTTTAACTTTACTTTCAAAATATCTTTATTTATTTACTCTTTATAATTACATGTCATTTTACTTTACAATTTACATAGTTTTTATGTAACTATGTTTGTAGCTGGACTTCTAGCAACTTGCCAGGACATTCGTCGGAGCAACGCTCCAACGGGGCTGGTGTAAACCCTTTAGGTAAAAGTGAAATTGACTTTAAATAAATGATTTTGGTCAGTTTCAGTAACCCATACACTGCCATGAAAGAATTCTATTTTAGCTATTGCTTTGATTGTGTGTTTGTTTGCGATTGGTACTTTATAATAATAATAATTTATTGCTTGGTGTTTGCTGGAAAAACGTTTTGAAAAAAACCAGCATGGATTTGAATGAAGTCTAGCTACTCCAATTTATTCAAAACGTTATTTTCTTCGAATTATAATTTTGGCATAATTATTCATTCATTTCATATTCTTGATCTAGATTCAAGAACCATTATTTTTTATTAATACATTAGGCTTGTTTTAAAGGATATATTAAATTTAATTCTTACCTGTAAAACATTCGTCATAACATAATAGATTAACACAAAGGTTTGAATACTGTTCATTAGCAGTTCCTCAAAATATTTATTTTCGAAAATGTAATATTTATCATTTCTTAATACTATGATATTTTCGTTTGTTAATCTGACAAGTGCTTTCTCAAATTGCTACAATAAAAGTTAAAATATACCCGTCCCTATAGGAAGATCAGTTTTAATAATTAAAAAATACCGAATACTTTGTTAATTTAAATACAATAGTAATATATTAACACCGCGGTTGTATATGCCACCACCTGTATACAGATACAGATACGGCATGCATAAGGAAATATACAGGGGCGGTATACATGTTATTTCTCATGGATGGTGGTGGTGGTATATACAACCGCGGTGTTAATATATTACTTACAATACTTCACACACAAATTTTACAAAAATTCTAGAAATCTAATATAGTGTGGATATAATCTCCATCCTTACAACACTTAGCTGCTACTAAAATTGTTTCTTTGACCAATTTTTCATTTTATCCAAAAATCGGTCAAATACCCATGTTTGGAGCACAATTATCTAGTCGAGTTTAAGTTTAGCTTTATATAGTAATAAAAGCAGAAAAAATAAATATATATAAAATTAAATAAATTTAGTTTTCTTCATTTAATAATTTATCAAGATAAATTTAATTAAAACTTAAATGTATGTAATTGCTACCCAAAGACCGGTATTTGGCCGATTTTTGGATAAAATGAAAAATAACTAAATATTGATCAAACATTTTTTTAAAACATTTGCGTACAAACCAAACTTCGACCGCCATATTACTTCGCTCATTTAATACAAGATTATAATTTACAACACATTCTTATCGTGATAATGCAAACTATCAAAAGCAAGGGAATGTATAAGACTATTAAAATTTTGGTATTATTATGTAGGTCAGAAGCGGACTAAATAATAATTTTTTCGCGCACGAAAGGTCCTCTGAACTTAGAACCTTTAGTTTTCAAGATATGGATAATTGACTTTAAAACGATGCATTAAAAAAACTGTTTTACAAAAACATTAGTTTTTTAATATCAATTTCAAAAATACTAACTTCGTTAATTGTGATATCGTTTGCCAGCTACACAGTTGTAAATATTTATTTGCCCGTATCTGAAAAACTAAAGATTCTAGGTAGAGAAAAAAGTTAAGCAACATAGCTAGATTTGGTCTCTAGAATTCAAATCAAGTATTCAGTTCAATTTCAAAAATAACCACTTTGTCGTGGGTCTTAAATTTACGACACCCTGTATACTGGATTGTAATTTTATAATAAGAAACTTAGACTCCAGTACAATTCTTAGATATTTATAAAAAAAATCGTATATTTAATCATAAAGGAGTTATTTTTATTTAATTTTGAGCTCTTAAAAAGTATTGTCAATAATAATTAAGTATCAAGTAGATTTATCAGTATCAGAAGTTTATGTAACATTTTATTATAGGCTAGACGTTTTTCCATACGTATTTGAATTAAAGCAACATTTTTTCGTCCGGTTCTAACGAATCTAAACCTAAGTTTTTGAAGTATAAATGAACACTAAATAAAATAGCTAAATTTAAATTTTCCATGCCGAAATACATTAAAATTCTAAGTAAATAATTTAAAAAAAAAACACCCACCATTTTACACCAACTTTCCAACAGGACAAATTCATAAGAAAAGATAGATCGTAAGGTGCAGAAATCTCTGAACAGCTCATCTAATAAAGAAAATGTTATTAGTATCTACCACTACCCCACCGTAAAGTTAATATTAGAAAACAATTTTAGTCTAGAATTTGTTTTTACAGTCCATTTAGTGGGTGATTTTGTAATCTTTAAAAATAGAGCCGTTTTACCCTACTTCAAGAAATTAACCTTAAATTACTACCCATGCAATACTGTAGTGTACCTCCTACCTATGGGTTATATTGACCCATCATCTTTAAGGGTTTATTTAAAAACAAGGAAAATATTACAAGCATATCCATTTTTTTTAAATTTAAATTGAATTTAAAAATAAAACGTTAGTTATTACTATCCTTGGATGGGCCAATTTAATCCAATAATGCATGAAACTTTACAACATAACAAACTTTACACCCATACTGCTATATTCTAAAGTCTACTACTCTAGGCATAGGTAACACTATGTCGAATGGCACGTTTGTGCTGACATCTTTCAGTGTGCCACATGTATTTAAATCGCGTCGATGATTCCTATGATACCATGACACTTTATGACACACCATAAAATAGACTAAACAGTAAACATTCGCAACTCCGAGGTCTCGAATAATACACTGACACTTTATGATAGTGATACATAAACACTCATGACGTTATTTTTCGAGTGTGCCATGGCGCAATTGTGCTGACACAGTGTGTTGATACCGAAAGCAGTGCCGGTATCAATGTATCGACACGCGAAAATTTAAGTGTTACCCATGCCTATACTACTGTAATTAACGGCCGATGATCATAGAATACCCACACCAGTACGAGATAGCTATAAGGATTTAGAAAGTTAGCTGTGGCTGTATACACGTTTAGTAGAATATAAAAAAGGAGTCTTTCTATTACATGTAAAATCATATATTTTATCAAATTCCTAGCAGAGAGCTTACGACTTTCGCCATCATCAGTGCTATCTGAAATGAAATAGAAATATTTTTAATCAAGGGTTGAATGAATACTGAATTAGGAAATTTAAAAAAAAAATTGTTCATTTAAACTTGTGGTTTTCAATACTGAATCGTCAATATGCATACATTTAAATTCTCATCAAATCACTCGAAATTCTCATCAAATCACTCGAACAACATAAAACATGGCATCGTAAGAACACTTGTGGATAGAGGTATATCAAGACCGATCCAACAAAAATAGCTACCCCATGAGATTAGTTGTCGAAATATTGGAAAACGGCAAAAAGGGGCACAACCAACATTCAACATTTCGTATGTCAAAAGAGTATCTAAAAGAATGAAAATACTAGAGCAACGCTATAACATCAATACAGCTCGAGAGACACTTTAAGAAGCCACTTGGCGAAGACGAAACCAACAAGCCAGACAAAAAATAGAAAAACTGTGTCTACCGGATCCCCACAAATGAGGACAATCTTATATTGGTGAGTCACTAAGGCCACTCGAAATAAGGATATGCTAAAGGGAAACACCAAAAAATCAGGTGCGGCTCACCATTCCTGAAATTTTGCATAAAAACCAGTCTGGAGGAAGAGAAGATTCAAGAAAGCTATTTCTGTATACTAGACCCCATGTTTTAGTACGCCCTCATTGGATATTATATCTGAAAACCTTTTCTAAGTAAATGTAAATTTAGAATAACACAGCGCATGAATTAAACACATGACTGCGCCCATCCCAGTTATACTTCAGTGCACCTAGTTAGTATATATAGAGCTGTACTTATTTAGTTTTCACCTGAAGACGACTGGAGATGCTTGCCTCTTGAAAAACTGTGATTTAAACTCTCTAACCTTTCCACAGATAATTTCACAATATCGCTTAAAGGTGGAATAGTAGGTAATTAATCTAACAGGTACCCAGGCTAATTGTAAATTTGGTGATCAATTTATAATTATTTCATATTAGTGGCGAGTATGTCTAACATACCAGCATTTCAAGTTATTTTAGAAGACATACGTACCCAGATGAAAACTACCTATACGCAAACAGCCTCGATATTGGTTTATCAATAATTTAACCAATAAAAACAAATTCCAGAAATACATAAGCATTTTACAAAAATCAATATCTTAGCCAAAAAGTTTTTTAAAGTCAGAGCTTGTTTGACTTTTTCAATTAAACTGTTGTTACACTTATGTAAAATCAAGTCAAGTACGCTGATGATGGCAGTCGCAGGCTTAAGTTATGAAACCCCTCGACTTGTTATCGGCAAGTTTGTGTGACAATCAGTAAATTATCTCACGTAGATACAACTAATGCAGATATTACAACTCTTGCCTGAAACTGCTATTATTGGGTATTCACTTAATTTAAGGCGTTTTCTATTAGTACAATCACTGCGCACCAAAAAATATAATATTAAGTAAGTATATTAATTTTGTGTGAAGTAGTCTTAGTGGAGTGATATTATAACAAAAAAAAATTGAACAAAATCTGATCCACTAGTTTATTCAGTTATTTATATTATATCATCCGTACATGTTTCGAAGGTAAACACCTCCATCTTCAGAGAAAAATTCATTGTTTAATACAATATTACTTGATTTGGAAGATTATGAAAACTGGAGAGCAGAAAAGAAAAAGTAGTGAACGCATGTGTGTAAGATATTTTAAGTAAAGTATTTATAAACAAATATAAGAATGGAAAACATCATTATAGTTAAGCTTTGAATTTAAATTTAAGAAATATTATACTTAAGTATAAGCATATTATATAAAAATGCAAGTAATGCAAATCACTCTGATAATCAACTCCCGCGGACTCTCAACCATTTTTAACAAAGTTATTTATTTCGATAAGTAAAAAATTTTATTAATAAATTACTTACCTTTTCCACATTTACCAGAACTTCTTAAAATAATAACAATTATGGCTGGGTCGACTAAATAGTGCAAAACAGGATTAGCATAAATTTGTAACATTACAAACGGTACAGAATAGGTTATGGTACCCTCAGAGAGAGCATAAGCTTTTACATTTTTAGGGTCGAGTTTTTCCGTGGTAATTCTATTTGTCACCAAGCTGACTACTCCGTTTTCTCGACAGGTAATTAAGTTACTATGAATCAATAAACTCTCTTTTATGCCCTTATATATGTCTTGTTCAAAAATTGTAGCATCCCATGACTGCAACGTATTTTTAAGTAATTTTATTTCCGATACCAACGTCTCCATGTGCACAAATTCCTTCCCGTTAGATAAATGTTTGTTAAGAATCAAAGCAATTAGGTTAAAATAATTTAGTGGGTTGTGTAACTGCTGTTCACGTATGATTTCATAAGCTAATGGTGGAATGATTCGTTTCTCTTCTTCGGTAATTTCATGTAAGTGTAGAGGTGCAAAACTATGAGCAGATCGGTCCAATTGGTCACCGAAAAAGTCTCTTGTTGAAATAGGTCGTCCAAAGTGGAAGTATATATTACCAAACTTTTCCTTGACTATTTTTAATGATTTAAAAAAACCCTAAAAATAATAAGTTTTATTTTAGAATATTTACAGGTTTAAAAAAGTAAGAACTAACTATTGACAAAATGTGTCTCCATGTGCTGTACCTATATTATGATATAGTTCTGATTTTTTTAATAATAAACTATAAATTGACCTTTAGTTTTTTTTGGTATTACGGCTTGACAACACCGAAACTGGACGAGTTCTAAAGAAGCGACAAGACAAGAGTGAAATGTGTTTGCTTTTATTTAAAATGTTAATTAATCAGTCAGTGACTCGTGATTACCTGTTCTAAGTTAAGAAATAAAAATTAAACACATCTAAGAAATTCCAAAACTGGTAAAGTCTATACGAAGTCAGTGTAAACAGCAAAGAAATTGGGGTTCGATCAAGTTTACGATCAATTTCCTATGGCTTTGCATTGAAATAAAAATTATACTCCTTATTGACGGCTCCTCGTCGAAAGTCCACGTGGACTTGATGCAATGATACAATGAGGGCGGGTTAGCAAGACTAGCGCCTTTGATTGGCCCCTGCCGAAATTCTTTGGGTAAGGCGTTCTTTTTATACATTGCCGACAATGATGCCGACTTAAAACCATTAAATATGATTTTTGGGTGACAGTGCGGTACATCGTAGTTTCAGTTTAAGTGTTTTGCTAGTTTTATCAGTATTTGCTTTGTACTTTGCATAGGCGTAGTTAGACGGTCAACACTGTGGGTGCTGAAGAATCGTCGCATTGCACGATTTCTGAGATTTCTCCATTAATAATACCCGTGAACCACACGGTACACGGAGAGAAATTTGGAACAGAATCCGCAACTACCTAAATATACTTGAATTTGTACCAGAATTCGAATGCTTAAAATATTAATATGAAAAATTCATTACATATAATGTATATTATTAAAATAGGTAAGTTCTAAAATTAACCTATGGCCTATTATATATTGTAAATATAATTTTTTTTTGGGGGTGCTAATTTAGATTTCGAGGGTGCTTAGCACCCCCAAGTACCCCCCTAACTACGCTTATGGTACTTTGTAGTTGTTATTGCCATTGGTGTTATTGTGTTTGTTGTTATAATTATTGTTGTTGCGAGTAACTTTGTTTTTATTACAACATAGCCTTTGTTGTTGTTAATAATGGCGTTCTGGAGACCTTTTGATGTTTCTGATAGTAAAGGGGAAACTGAAAATCTCGAAATGAATGCAGTTGCAGAGCCTTCGAAATTTCGTAACAAAGACTTACATATTCAAGCAGAGTATTATTTTAAATATCTATACATGCTTGAAAAGTAAAAATCCTGAAGCGTCTGAAAATTACATAGTAAAACGGATTTGTGAGCTAATCGTTAGTTACCGAAAATGTAGTATGAATTGTTGCTAAAATGGCCAGTTCTTATTTTTTTCTAGCTTAACTGTTTAATGTATAATTCTGACATAAAAAAAGGTCTGTTTTAAACATACGCTCGCAATCAAGCAATATTCGTTTATAACATAATATAGTAATTATTATGTAAATATTATGAAAACTATTACTAATTATTTTTTCATTTCTACCGTCGCGTGGCACGCCTATGTTTCACAAAGTAGAGTTTAAGGTTTTTTGCTATTTACACTGACTTCGTATACACTTTACAACCATAAGGTATATCCTTAAACTCACTTTGGATACGGGTCATAAAACGATGCGTAAAATTTACAACGTGCAACTCGAAAGGATGGCAGTTTATTAAAGGTGATGACCTTATTAAGAAACCATGAAGGACAGTGGTGGATATATAAGAGTATATATACATAATTTTTTGTGTTTCCTCACCCTTTTGGCTCGGTTAAGTTACCGTGTGTATAACAATACCTAATTTTTGACATAACGTTATTTGACTATTATCGATAAAAATGTGATAATCTTCTTAGTCATAGGTTAAATGCCCTCAAGAGGGAAATTTTAGAACTTAAAAATAATTTGCAGCAATTTGTTTTGGTTGATTTTGTAATGTATTTTTTTTATTTCAAAACTTATTTGAAAAACGGTTATGACCAATATCCATTTTTATTTCGCCACTCGGTACAATCATAAATAATTATTAAACTAATTTTGTATACAATATATAAAAAAATATCCAATTAAATTAAAGTGATCTACATACATATTTTTTTTTGTTTTGTGTACAAGAAACATGTCGCGTTTCATTGCTTTTTGCCACACGGTACGACTATTCCGAGGTAATTAATAATAAATCATTTATATGCGCATCTTATTACAATGTAATATATAAATCTAAATTGGTTGCATTTAGTATCTCCAATAACACCATCAATACTATTTATATTTTTCATAACTGAAAAAAGAACCCCGATCCTAAGGTGATTCCGCTATCAGCTACACACTTCGTATTCTAAATGCAAGTAAATAGGCTATGATACAAACTACAAGAAGTGACGTCATCTTGTGTATAAAAACCGCCATATAGCGATATTCTTCGTTGTTTACTATTTCTATGTAAAACTTTGGTCGAAACGAATTCCTAAATACTTTAATTTCCCTTACAACATAATCACATCTACAAGTTTAAGTTAAAAGGAAGGTATTAAGTATATTAAGTTTTCTTAATGATCACAGTAATCAATCTAAAATGTATGTTTAAATATTTCAGTCACAGTACAAATTCTAATGCTAATATGATTTATCATAAATTTATTAAAAATATCATATAAAATTGCATGAAGCGTAAAAGCGGTTCAATTCAAAAATTCCTCACAAAGTGACGTCAAAAATCCACTGCGCACCCTGTTGATATCATACCTTGTATAATTGTATCATGCAGGGGGCGCGATCCGACCTCACTGTAGGAGATAGTGACGTCGCACAGCGGTTGACACGAAAGTGCAGCTAGTCGATGTTTGCTAATTATTTTAAAGGCTTTGGAGGAGTCAGAAAACCATAATTTTTTTTTTAATGTAAAAAGTAATCCTAAATAAGTCTATTATTCTGATTTGTGGGCGCTTGGAATTTTATTAATTAGGTCGAGATAAGGGGTTTTTTTAATTATAGAGTTGACAATGTAGTAATAATTACTTTATTTGCTTCATTTATTGCTAATTCAAAATACTTACCGACGTGCTTTCTTTGGGCTTTGGAATCCCAAGTAATTCAAAGGCAAAAAGTCTTTCTTCTAATATTTTATCATAATTTATACTAACTGGCACAAATAATATGTCAGGTACTTGAGCAAGAAAAAATGCCTTTAAAATCATATTGAATAGACCTAAAAATAACAACAGATAGATATTATGGAGCAAAAGTATACCATTTTATCAAAATACTTTCAATTTATGTTGCTATTAGGGCCTCGACTTTGATTGAAAATTTGATCGGGATTAGCTTTGATAAAACCTTTGGCTATTCTAAATCTTTTAGGTGGTAGAATCAAATATAATACCTACAGGTCCTAACCTGCAGTTTAAAATAACTAACATAAATTTAAGAAGGATTTGAAAATTTCCAAAACTACAGGAAATTTAGGTTCGTAGTCACGAAAGTTATTTTTTTCCAAACTAACAAGGATGTCTCATCAAGTTAGCGCGATCTAAAAGTCTATGCGACTGCCGTCAACTAAAGTTGACTGACTAATGATTAATATCTCACCCATCGGTTGATTCCAAGGCAAATATAGTAATGACCCTTTTGGTATAGTCTCTACTAAGTAGTTTTTGCAAACTGTTTAATTATGGCCAGGGTGTTACATGTGTACTGCCTGGTGGTAGCCGCATTAGCCAGTGGTACGTTTATTCTTAAAATAATGACGATATAAAAAAATATTTCAAAATGGCTTTTATGCTTCGTATGCTAGCTCTTCGGGGTAGGAAGTCTACTGAGTCTCTTACGGCTAAATATGTATGCAAAATTCCAGCTTTTTATCTTTAGTAGTTAGAGCTGGGCGTTGATAAATCAGTTATAAGGGGGGTTCTTATCCCCTAGGAGTAAAATTTAAAAAGTTAAAATTTCTAATAAAGTATGTTAACATCTTCCTTGGAACTTGGTAGTTATTTAAATATACCGGGTGTTGCATCGTCGAGCGGGACATAGGAAATCCCATGTAATTTTAAATGGGGTCAATTATTGGCTTCCCTAATTATTTTAGAGAAAAATTCTATTTAGGTTCATTAAAGAGCACTAAAACCCACATTCAAAAGAATAACTTTAGATATTTTTGATGAGCCCGTTTACGGGTTATCGCCGATTTCTTTTTAACTATTTCTCCTTTTTATGGCCCCGTATTTGCGGGCACCAGTCAAGGTAAAAGATTACTGGCAAATAAAGTTGTCATTTTGAAATGTGTGCTTTATTGTTATAAAAACTTGTACATCGAAAATATTAAAGGTGTATTTATGAGTACAAATTAATCTGAATAAAAATAAAATAATGTATCCAATTATAAGGTTAATTATGACATTTTACATGTTTCAATATTTTACTAATTAATAGGTAGGTACTATTAAATTGTTAGAACTTTAGGATTTAAGAAGATGTTCAAATATTCCTCCATTGACTGCTAGACAATAACCGAGGCGATCATAAAATTATCTTCTTATATTCGCTAATTGGTAAACTGAAATTCTATTGCATTCGGCAAAAATAGCATTTTTTAACTCGTCTAGATTTGGGTATTTTTTATCTTTGTATATCCTGTTTTTTAAATGGCCCCAGAGAAAGAAATCATTTGGCGATAAATCAGGAGACCTGGCTGGCCAATTTACTGTATAATTTAAGCCAATAACATTTCCATTAAAAGCACGGTTTAAATATTCCCGGACAGCCAGGGTACTATGTGCCGGCCAGCCATCCATTTGGTACCAAACTTCCTGATTTTCCCTGGCGGCATCATGTAAAGTAGGTAAAATATGATCTTCAAGTAGTTCCAAAAAATATTCTGCATTTAAATTTCGTGTAAGAAATAATGGCCCGATAATATTTTCTCCGAAAATCCCAGCCCAAACATTAACTTTTTGTGGATATTGCGTCCTTGTTTCGACAAACCTGTGTTGGTTTTCTTTGCTCCAATATCGATAATTTTGAACATTGGGTTCATTGTTTAAGGTAAATGTGCATTCGTCAGTGAAACAAATGTTTTTAAAAAAATTCCCTATCCATGCTTGCTCTTTCAACTTTCAATAATACCAAAACAAAACTCCTATCGTCGTATTTCGTCCCTATCTCTTAGCTCTTGGTGCTTTTCATATTTGTATAAATAATATTTATGTCGTTTCAAAGCTCGTAACGCTGTGGTGTGATCTAATCCTATGTCATCCTCAAGTTTCCTTGTGCTGATCTTCCCATCATTTTCTTCCACGCACAATAAAACTGGCAAGTCCCTATCATTTCTTGCATCTCTTCTTTGTTCCTGCCTTTACAAGTCCTTATCATTTCTTGCATCTCTTCTTTGTTCCTGCCTTTCTTCACATCTGCAGTTATTTATTACAGTGCCTTTTGTCTCAAATTTCTTGATAGTTCTTTCGACTGTAGATTTTGCAGGTATCGGTCTATTCGGATACAGAGCAGCAAACATGTCCGACAAATTTTGATAATTATTTCCTTGATAATACCATTTAATCATCAATATTTTTTCTTCAAAAGTGTAATTCATGGCTAATATTTTCGATGTACGAGTTTTTATAACAATAAAGTACACATTTCAAAATGACAACTTTATTTGACAGTCATCTTTTACTTTGACTGGTGCCCGCAAATACGTGGTCATAAAAAGGAGAAATAGTTAAAAAGAAATCGGCGATAACCCGTAAACGGCCTCATCAAAAATATCTAAAGTTATTCTTTTGAATGTGGGTTTTAGTGCTCTTTAATAAACCTAAATAGAATTTTTCTCTAAAATAATTAGGGAAGCCAATAATTGACCCCATTTAAAATTACATGGGATTTCCTATGTCCCGCTCGACGATGCAACACCCGGTATATATATAAAATAATTTAATTTTAAAACCCAGCAATGAGGTCTCGGAACCAGTAAACTGACGCCAGGCCCAATCATAGCGCGTTGTTGAGCATGTGATAACATTTTAATTTCAGGGCATTTTCAATAATTTTCTATATCCTAAAGGCGAAGTGGGTAAAAATATTTTTTTATGAAATATGTTGTATTTTATGTTATTTTAAATTTTATGCAAGTTCCCTAAGGTATGTATTGGAATTTTACTATAAATCGAAAATTAAAAGGTATTTATATATTTTTCAATGTTTAATAATAATAAATTAATTATGATAAAAATATGAAGTGTTGGTTTATTTTTAAATTATTTTAAATTTAATTTAAATTAAATTAACTGAAAAGGTTTAGCGGCGTGCAGACAAAGTTATAAAATTGAAAAAGTTTTATGCCTTAGCTGGGAATAGAAATAAGTATCAAGTGCGCTACCAATTTTTTTTAAATTTATTTATTAATAATACACGAGATGCTCCATTTATAAATTAAAATATATATTATTAGCATTACCAAAAGTTAAATATCTGAGTAACATTCATATTAGTATTAAATAACAATTTAACACTAAGAAAATATATAAGTAAGCGTAACACATTCATATTTTTGTACGCATGACACTGTTTTGGTATCTATTGAATGAGCCTCCGAAGAGATCAATCTCAGGATGAGCATTCCAAAGAGCAAGGCTACGGGCAAGAGGAAAATGAGCACCAGAATTAGTCCTAGGTACGCTCAGCGAAAACATTTCATTTTTCCTAAGGGATCGACATGGTACTTTAAGAGGAATTTGACTGAGAAGATAGGGACAGTCTATGTAACTGTTAATAAGTTTATAAATGAAGTCGAAAGTTTTTCTTGTGTTCTCAAGTGTTGGAAGATGAAGATATCGTTGGACATCTTCATGTCTATCAATCATATGACGCTTATAAGCACAATATTTAATAAAGTTCCGCTGAACTTTTGTAGATGTTGTAATCACAGAACTGAGGCGTATGCCAAGTGAGATCTCACTAGGGAGCAGTATAGTATACGAAGCGAGTCAATCGACAGATTTTTACCAAACCTAAAAATGGTCTCTAAAAGTAATTTCAGAATCAAAGTATACTTCCAAATCCTTTATTGAGTTTACAGCATTTAACTCTTGGCCTTCAATGTTATAAGTAGTATTATTAATAGGATAACATTTAGCAGCATTTAGGGAGAATCCATTGAGTTCCGACCATTTTACAAATTATGTTACCGACACGGATTTTTTTGAAGTATCGTAAAATCATGATGGGTATGAAGCAAGAATTGGTTTTAATTCGTCCTAGCAATGATCTGGATGCCGAAGTGTGTGAAGATGGAAGTGAAAAATGAAGTCGGTTAAAAATACTGTCTCGTTTAAACATATTGGGTTAACCTGTTTTTTTTTTTAAACAGTTACAACTTTCATTATTTTAACCAAAGCTGACTTATATCTGAATCCACCAATAATATATCTCTTTAAAGCCAAAAAGTTATAGGGCAGGCCACTTTTAAAAATCACTTGCCATATACAAAACTTCATGTTTAAAGGATCATAAATAATTATAATAAAGGAAATGACGAACAAACTTCTAGCTTATTCCATACGTGTTCAGTTTTTTTTTATTTGATACGGAACACTAAAAATAGTAGTACTCTCCTATTTAATTCTTTAAGTTTTTTAATATTGGTGCGAATTAGATTAAGAGATGGGACGAGCATGTTACTAATTTTAAAGTAATACATTTTATACTATCTTTTAAAACTTGTGGTTTAATTATTAAAACAACAAATACATACCTAACACCAGTCGTTTCCAATAGTAGTCATTTTTTGACATGATCGAAAAGATTAAAAAGAAATTATTTTAAACTATATTATAAATTTAGTGTGTATCTGCAAAACAGTTATTGGGTACTATGCAATACTAAGTTCCATAGGCGTTCAAGAAGGGGTGTTTTATACAGAGCTTAAAATTACAATTTGAAAAGTTATCGGAAAAAATCTTAAGCATGGCAGGCTCGTTAGTTCGAAAAGTAATTATGGCTGCAAAAGCTCCAAGGCCAGCAGCTGGCTCGCCTTACAATCAAGCGGTATCCTTTAACAATATAGTATTTTTATCGGGAGTGTTGGGAGTGGATGAAAATATGAAGTTAGTGGAAGGAGGTGCTTGTGGTCAGGCTCGACGGGCTTTATTGTCAATTGGTCACATACTTGAAGAAGCTGGAACATCATATGATAATGTAATTAAAAGTACCATAATGCTCAATGATATAAAAGATTTTGCTGCCGTAAATGACGTTTACAAAGAATTTTTTTGTAAAGATTTTCCTGCAAGATCAACTTTTCAAGTAGGTAAACTTCCCATGGGTGCAGTTGTTGAAATAGAAGTAATAGCTGCTATTCTAAAGCAACAATGTTCAAAAAAATAAATTCAAAATGTTATTTTCTGTTTGTGATTTTTGTAAAATAAAACTAAATTACATACTAAGTTTAAGTATTTTTCAATTATTAAATAAATGAAAAGTTTTTCCCTTCCTTCGTGAAACTTCATTCCTAGACGCGTTTCGCCATATCTGTAAGGATAGAAGTCGACGAATGAAGGCAAACGGTCTACTGTTGAACAGTTTCTATAGCATCAAAACGGTGAAGTACTACGAGTTGCGATAGTCAATGGTAGATTTCGACAGCATACCTGCAACTCTAAGGCCCTTTGCACACAAGGTGACTAAAAAGAGACGAATTACAAATTTAAATCACCTACCAGTTACTTAGTAGTTATTGCTCATGTATTTCAATGAACATCCGCATACAACGCAACTAGTTGGTAACGTTAATAACTAGTTGCGTTGTGTGCGGATGTTCATTGAAATACTTGGACAACAACTACTAAGTAACTTTAATTTAAGTTTGTAATTTGTTTCTTTTTAGTCGCCTTGTGTGCGAACGGCCTAACACTACTTATAGAGTTTTGCTTATTTCTTCTGTTTGATGTGAAAACACAAATATTCCAGGTAAAAAGGGCACATCAAAAAATATAACCTCGCAAGTTTAAATAATATTTTTCAGTGTTTCTCTCAAAAATTCTAACGAACGCTTGTCGTGAATCACCCAACGTAGGGGTTGTTGTAACCCTATTGATGATTGATATTTTAATAAACATCTGCATCTTGTACAATGTGAAACTGAATATAAACATAACCTGACACACGCATCCTTTTTAGGTAAGCGAATATTTCTTTATAATTAATAGAATACCTATTTGAAATATAACATATAACTCTCACTGTGCACATCTTATTGCTTAATCTACATAGTCATCTGAGGAACTGTGGTAGCGAAACATTATTTTATAAATATGGCGGACATTTAAATTTATTTAAAAAACTTTGTATCTTTTCTTGAACCCATAAGAATATTTGGCATTGTATTAAATACTCTAAAAGATTATTATTTTTCATAGTTGTAGTTGACATTATTTTTGCTACCATCGCTAAAATCGTAGTTTGTATAAGAGTAAGAGAAATAAATTGAGCACGACGTCGCCGCCATAGGTCAGCCAATGGCCTAAGGGTCAAAATTCTAGCATCTTAGCGCTCGGTTAAATGATCTTATTAGACATTATAGTAACAGCAGACGGTAACGCCTAGATGCATTATGGACAAAACTATTATAAATGTGTACATATTTTCATATATTGAACAACGAATAACACATTGTATCTGTTAGCGTCATCTCCCTTTCTTCACCCATCATAGGATCACTAGTTTTATAATTTAGACTTTCATTTGGGGTTAAAACAACCCCTACGTTGGTATTTTACCAGCACACTAGCCATGAAGCGTTGGGCGATTTGAAGAACAGTAACGCATTTGTATACCTTGACGATGTACCAGTCTAATCGAAAAAGGAATGCATAATTAAGAGAAAGGGCTAAATAGTTTGTCAACTAACGAGGTTTCTTTAAACTACGACAAATGTGGATTTTTCGCGTTGGAAACTGATATTCTTCAAGTCGTGATAAGCGCGGGAACAATACGTCTTAGTCCTCGAAAAGTTAAGGCTTTGATTCAAGCGCCTCCGCCTTCGGATATGAAAGATGTGCGTCAGTTTATGGGTCTTGCCGGGTATTTTTGTCGCTTTCTTAAAGAATTTTCTTAGCTAATTATAATTTCATTTAGGGTTACAACAACCCCTACGTTGGGTGATTCACGACAAGCGTTCGTTAGAATTTTTGAGAGAAACACTGAAAAATATTATTTAAACTTGCGAGGTTATATTTTTTGATGTGCCCTTTTTACCTGGAATATTTGTGTTTTCACATCAAAAAGAAGAAATAAGCAAAACTCTATAAGTAGTGTTAGGCCGTTCGCACACAAGGCGACTAAACAGAAACAAATTACAAACGTGAATTAAAGTTACTTAGTAGTTGTTGTCCAAGTATTTCGCACACAACGCAACTAGTTATTAACGTTACCAACTAGTTGCGTTGTATGCGGATGTTCATTGAAATACATGAGCAATAACTACTAAGTAACTGGTTGGTGATTTAAATTTGTAATTCGTCTCTTTTTAGTCACCTTGTGTGCGAACGGCCTAACACTACTTATAGAGTTTTGCTTATTTCTTCTTTTTGATGTGAAAACACAAATATTCCAGGTAAAAAGGGCACATCAAAAAATATAACCTCGCAAGTTTAAATAATATTTTTCAGTGTTTCTCTCAAAAATTCTAACGAACGCTTGTCGTGAATCACCCAACGTAGGGGTTGTTGTAACCCTAAATGAAATTATAATTAGCTAAGAAAATTCTTTAAGAAAGCGACAAAAATACCCGGCAAGACCCATAAACTGACGCACATCTTTCATATCCGAAGGCGGAGGCGCTTGAATCAAAGCCTTAACTTTTCGAGGACTAAGACGTATTGTTCCCGCGCTTATCACGACTTGAAGATTATCAGTTTCCAACGCGAAAAATCCACATTTGTCGTAGTTTAAAGAAACCTCGTTAGTTGACAAACTATTTAGCCCTTTCTCTTAATTATGCATTCCTTTTTCGATTAGACTGGTACATCGTCAAGGTATACAAATGCGTTACTGTTCTTCAAATCGCCCAACGCTTCATGGCTAGTGTGCTGGTAAAATACCAACGTAGGGGTTGTTTTAACCCCAAATGAAAGTCTAAATTATAAAACTAGTGATCCTATGATGGGTGAAGAAAGGGAGATGACGCTAACAGATACAATGTGTTATTCGTTGTTCAATATTCATTTTGCGTTGAATGGCCGGCGGTAAACGCGAATAATGATTAAAATATTAAAATGGAAAATATATTGATTTATGAAATGTTATGATCTTATGATTCCCTATCGTGACAATATAATAGATAAAATAACAGCTAAGTTGATAATTCATCAAGAATTAAATATTGTTAATTTTTAAAATAAAAGTATGTACGTTAACGCCCCCTTTCAATGCGGAAGTAAAAGACGGCACTATTTGATAGTAAAATAAGAATTATTGGTATGAGCTGTCGCTTCAGGTACTAGCACTAAGTCCCACGTTGAATGAAACAGTGGAATAGCCCCGCACGTTCCCCTTTTGATAATCTGTATAAAATGATTAGGAAAGTGAGGCTAGACTTATGGGGCACTTTCTAATAACAAATAAAAACGTTAAAACCTTTAGTACCGGGATTGCTAAATAGCAATAGGAGCAGAAATGACAAAGTTTAGGGAATTTAAATAACTAGGATAGCACGAAGCAATATTGGGATAAATTGACAACTGTTTCACAACGTCAAAATTAAGAGTGATGACGAACATCGGCATAATGATACATATAAAATACAGTATTTTAATTTTCTTACCGTATTTCGGGCTTATAGTTTTATTGCTTCTACTTCTAGTTCCTTCAATAAAAAATTCAATTGGCAGGTCCCCTTTCGATACAATTTGGTTAACATATTCCTTAAACGTTGTCCAATATGCACTATCGTTATTGTACGACCTTCTCATAAAAAATGCTCCGGTGTTTCGCAACATTTCTCCCATTCCCATCATTCCATGAAAATCTAGAAAACCCGATATATGTATAAAATTAAAACAACATGCCACAGTACTATTTTTAAAATTATGTTATACAAAGATCCAAAACTATCAAGGTATTTTTAATAATTTTGGCTTAACTGTTTTGGTTCAATTACGAATTTTTCTTTTTGTGTTAGTTCTATCAAGAAATAAAAACGCGTTTAGGTTTTTATTCTAAAACTATAAATGCTTTTGTAGAATGGAAAGACTTTCCTACATATCTTCCTATTTTATATGGAACATAAAATTTTTTTAATAAAGTCCGTAAGATATAAAAATTTATAAAAAACAAAAGTATAGTCATCCACGTATAGTTATCCACACGATAACGTAACCAAGACGAAAGGGCGGGGTAATACAAAAAGTTAAATGTAAAATTTGAAGTCATAAGTATATAATTGAATTTTTTTTTTAAAGTTTTTGGTGGATTTTTATCTGTAATACTATAACCTGTCCAATGTTGTCTTTCAACAAATTGTACCTTGTCCCTGGTAAAGATCTGAATTTGATAATGACCACTTCCGATTATGACAATTTCTTTTAATAAGACTTGCCTGATTTTGACTAAATGCTCAATCAATCAATGGTTTTTGTTTTTATTTAAAAAATATTGGTTTTAAATTTTATTTATTACTATTAACGAAGGTAGATATATTTGCGGTTATAGGACGAATAAAACAATTCCTTCTTAACTAAAAATAGCCGACGTTTGGACCGTTATCAAGTCTCTATCCAGGCTGGAACAAAATAACAATATTAGGAAAAATGTTAATGTTATATATATATATAAATCTGTATTCAATTATTTTAAATTAAATCTTAGATTAATTTTTATTATTAATTTCCTGTAACTAACCCCTTAATAATCGGACCGAATACCTTCTTACCTTTGCCAACTAGCGCTCTTGTATACAATTCTATTATATACAATTAAAAAAAGATGTTTAATCATCTCCCTCTTAATATAAAATTCTTAAGTAATTACTTAAAGTTTCGAATTCAGGTTAAAAAATTGTTATTGGAACACGTGTATTACACCGTATCTGAGTTTTTTGTAGAAAATTTGTAATAGTTCGGTTTATGTATTGTCCTTTATTTGCTTTTGTATAATTTTCTCTGTAGGTATATATTTGGTTTAGCATGAGATTGTATAGATTTTATTATTGTCGTATAGATTTTATTATTGTTGTGTACATTTCACTTTGACTTTTATTTGGACTTTATTTTATTTAGTTCTAAGTTTTTCAGCTTTGTCAACAAGAGTATAAACTCTTATGATTAATAAAGCATATTTTGAATTTGAATTTTAAAATGTGGCCAACTGAGTGATTCATCATTGTGCAACTTGCTGATTCATTATTATATTTCAGTTATAAAATACGGATAAGGAAGTTTTGTTTTTTAGGAAAGAAAGTACGATAGTCTAGAATATTAATAAAAATAATCTAACCAGCAAGTTCGGCTGTAACATATACATAACATTGGCAGAAATAATACGTACTACTTGTCTTTAAATATATCCAAGAAGCATGTCGTGTTAAACTTAACCATCTAGTTTGACCAAAAATCATAAACTGCAGATTTCAAAACCGCCATTTATAAACGAATTTACAAAGCGATTCCGGCAGTTACGAGCGGTTGTAGGTTTTACTTAGGGCCGTCGTGGTATAGAAAAATTCTACAATTGGGCTTAGCTTCAGAATATCAAAAGAGGGAAAATAAAACCCTAATTTCTAAGTTTTTAACTTATATTTTTGGATTACCGTTTCTTTATCGTCAAGAAGAATTCATAAAATATTTGAGACTTGACCAACGTATAGTGTGTAGATTTCATTTAACTTTGAGTGACAAATAATTTTTTTAATCGGGTCATTCAACATCACGTCGTAAAAAATACCGTTCTTTAAGCTCGAGTAGTGAAAGTTCAGTTGAGAGATATCGGAAAAGAAACACTGATAAAAAACGTTAGCGAGAAAGAGCAAGAAGAGGGTTCTTATGCCCCTAAAAGAAGACGATCTTTTAGTGGACCTGACCGCTCACGTTCTCGTTCAAAATCCTTACGTAGAAACAACAAGATCTGAGTGCAAACCAACGCATTAAACACTTGGAAAGGTTGGTTGAGAAATTGGTGAGAAAAGGCGATGACACAGATAAATATTCTCATTCGCAGGTAAGTGTAAGGGGTGATTGCATGCCCAAATTTTCGCCGAATAATGCTAATTTACCCGCGTCAAAGCGTCTCTAAAAATTCGATCAACTTAAAGAAATAAATGAATGCTGGGCGATACCGTAACTCTGAATCAAAGAATGTCAAAATCAGCTATCCATGATGAAACTTCTTATGCAACTAAGCAAGAACGTATCTATTCAAGGCCCTCTACATCCTCGAAAGTTATTGACGTAAGAAATCGTCCAGAGGAAAATGTATTGACGTCGATTCTTAAAGAATGTCAAATACTACAACTGTGGTAAAAGGGGCCACGTTGCTGCAAAGTGTGACAAGGAGAAGATAAGAACTGTCTTTGTTGAGGCATGATGTTTCAAAAACCAAGGATAATTTCGCCCGAGGATCTGAAAGTAAATGTATGTTTAAATATGATTTTTGTACAAATAGTAATAAAAGTATTGTTGATAAAGAGGATCATATTGAAAATACGTGTTATTTTATTGTTGGCTTAGTGAATGGGCTTTTGTCACGTGATTATGTAGATTCCGGTAGCAGCGCTGTAACAATACCTGCTACAGAGGCTACTAGGGTGAATTAAATGGTGGTGTAACTTGTGTATAACTTCGCGGTATATTACTTTAAATACAGCAAAATGGAGATTTAAAACCAGTGGAATAGTTCAGCAAAGCAACTACAAGGGAAAAGCAAAAATATCATTCCTACGAATTAGAGACGCTAGCAGTAGTTAGCTCCTTAACAAATTTTATAGTCTACCTCATAGGAATTAATTTTAAAGTTGTCACCGATTGTAATGCTTTGCGCTCTACTTTTACGAAGCGTGATTTAATTCCAAGGATAGAGCGCTGGTGGTTAGCAACACAGGAATATGATTTTTCGATTTAGTATAGCGCTGGGCCGAAAATGAATCATGTAGATACTCTTACCAGAAATACAATCATGACTGGTAATTAATGTGATAATGTTACATGTAAATATTTGTGAAGAAGATTGGGTACTGTCTGCTCAACTTACAGGTAAACGTTGTCGTGAGATACACAACATTCTGACCAGAAACGCTATTGGTTCCCGGCGATGCGTAGCTATGTTCGAAATTATGTACTGTTTACATAATAACAAACCACACTGACAGCCTTTACAGCATGGATAAGAAAAGTATTCCAATGGACATTTTACATCTCGACCATCTGGAACCATACGTCAAGAGTCGTAAAAAGAATAGTTACCTCATATTTGCTGTAGATGACTATACCAAGTTCGTTTTCATGAAGGCTGTCCAAACCACACCAATTGAGACATTTGGTGTTCTACGGCGCCTTATCTCTGACAGAGGGACTGCTTTTACAAGTAGTGCTTTGAAAATTTATTGTGGAACTTTGAATATTAAATAAAGGCAGTATGTTTGAAAGTTGGAGACAATGACGTTTCTTGAACGGCAGTAGAGTTTTGGACTTGCATTGTCTTTATTTATTTATAATCACTACGTTTCAACTAGTAAGCATCTCCAGTCGTATTCAGGTGAATACTAAATAAGTACGGTAACTACAGCTTTATTTATACCAATGTTACGACGAAGCTCAGATTTTTAGAGTTTGAAAAGTGGACTGTATTTTTTATTAGCGAGGTATTAAAATAAACGGAAAAAATGGCGATGCTAAGTAAAGGCATAGAAATTTTATAGAAAATATGAAAAAAAACGGGAGACACTTAAACGGCTTACCTTGGTGTAGTCTTCGTAGAGCTGGTACCTTCGTGGCCTAAAGAAAAAATAACTTCCGAAATGTGTGAGCGGCGTAAAAATGTTTAAAGAGGCGAGAAATTAACTTCGTACGCGTATATTGGTACTTATTGTACTTGTATTGTACTATACACAGTGTGCTACGGCAACATCTCGGACAAACAGCCAGGTGGAACGGATGATTCGTGTTATTCTAGATGCTTTTACGGCAACCGTTGAGGATGAAGAGCGCTGGGACGATATGATTCCAAAAGTACGATGGGGCATAAACTCCACGATCAATACAGTAACTGGCAAGTCACCGTATGAGGAATTGTAAGGGTGTAGTCCGCGAGGAATATATCATGCATATCTTAGCGCCGAGGTGTGTGAAGTTAATCCTGTGGACCTGGGAAGTTTAAGAGAAGGGGTTTCTGAACGGATTGCCGAACAGCAGCTGATTTAAAAACGAGACAACGACAAGACACCTTTCTCCTCCTGTGTATAAAGTAGGATAACAAGTGCTCGTTCGAAAACAAAAGGGCTTAAACACGGGTGCCAGTAAAAAGCTTAAGCCACAGTTTAAGGGGCCTTATGTGATCATAAAAGTACTTGATAAAGATCGGTACATAACGTTTGTTCCTACAAGCGGTCACGGACAAGTTACCGATAGTTTGACAGTTCTCTAACCAATCCAAACACCCAGAAATCCACGTCCGAGTCTATTGCGCAGAATCCTGATTGTCACGGACTGTCCGTGACTGCTGTGGGAACAAACCCATAGTGGAAGATAGGTCTGGGGCAAAACGTGCACGTTTGGCATATAAAGGGATATGTTCCTCCGATAAGTTAAAGGCTTATCAAATGAGTGTAAGCTCCGGGTTGAGCTCGCAAGAAACCCAGTAGGAAGTATAAAACTAATTTCATTTTATTTAAAGTCGAGTAGTTGAGATGCTATGGAATCCTGCGTAGAGAGCAAGCCATCCCGTATATATTTTGCATTTGCATGGAGCTTCTCGTTTGGGTCTTATTACATTTTTAACCGTGTATTCTGTTTACAGAACATATTACAACGTATTTTATAAACATTGCTCTGACTTTAGGTAGAGAAATTTATATTAAAAATGAAATAAGAAATAAATGAATGTAAGATTTATTTTATAAAATTGTATACAAATTTTTATTTATTTATATATAATACACATTAATAGTATTAATACTGTTGTTTTGTTCCAGACTTGATAAAGACCCAATAAAGGCCCAAAAGTTGGTATAATTTTAATTAGGAAGGAATTGTTGTATTGGTCCTATACCCGCTAATAGCCAGTTTTTGGCAACCAAAAAATCCCGCTATTTGATTTTTCAGACGCTAAAATCTCATGAACCGCTGACTCCTGAAATTCCATAGGATAATTGATACTTGCCGCTCAATATGAAACAGGTTTTGATCAAATTGTTTCTGTAGTTTCAGAGAATTTGCCTTTGAAATATCGTTTAGCGGGATTTTGTGGGTTGGCAAAAACTGACTGATATCTACCTACCTTAATTTGAATTAGGACGCTAACCTCAGAATATTTATTACTATTATTATTAAATAATATTTACCTGTACTGATATTATTTCAAAATAACGTATTCTACATCTTTAGAAAAATAGTTTTTTTGTTAAGCCTCTGTTAAAGCGATATTCTTTAAAATGTATGAGATGGTTGGTAAAACGTGGTTTTGATTATAGGCCGATAAGAAATGGAAAAAAGGATTATTATTTTATAGAGGAAGTTAGTTATCGTTTACTTTTTCCATTTGTACTTTATTTGAGAATAAATGTATTTATATATTTTCATTTCTTTACAATATTTTACAATATGTATATTTATTTAGGTCAGTAGTATTCACAATGGACTGGTAGCATGTGTATGCATTTGGAATAATTTCCACTAATATATTAGTTACTAATATAAACTTACGTAATTAATTGATTCGCTGTTTAAACATAATTATTAAATTTTTTGAAAACCATGATATTATTATTGTTCTTCATAAACCAAATAGTCAATCTGTCCCTAATTCTATTAAACGGTTTTTCTCTTAGTGATTTTTTTAGAACAGTCTGACGATTACTTTAACAAACATTTGATTTAACTTTAAGACTTTTGCTTCATTATATAATTTTTCAGTCAAATAACGTTTATTTTTACCTTAAATTACCTTAAGAATGTACTTTTGGGCGAGCATCAAAGGCTGCAGGACCGTTCTACGAGTCCCCCGCAGTAATGCAATATCCTATTACAGTCAACCAGTGCGTAATATACTATTCTTACCAAGGATATTAAAGCAAAGGGGGATACGAAGTTGGCTCACAGTCTTTGAAGCACAATAATGCCTATTATTAGGTCCATTGTAAACAACTTTTCAGAAAAACACTTGGGGAATTCGGAAAATTAGTATAATTTACCTTTGTCGTTTTGTGTTAAAGGACGTCAGGTTGCGTTCGAGCGTTCAGAACGTGTTTTCTATTGAGCCTTTTTTGGGACGCCCGTCTTTCATATCTGTTAATAATCTGTTAAATTAATAATAATAATAAGCTGTTAATCAGTACCTGATTAACAGCTGTCATTTATTTGTTGGTTTTCAGTGTTTCTGTGTTAAATTTAAGTATTTTTGGGTGGAAAAAGCAACTCGACGTAGTGTGTGTAAAGTGTGCGGTAAATTAGAAATGAAAGAAAATAGAAAAGTATGCCTTTTGCAGTTCCAATGCGGTGGCGAAAACCCACCGATCATTTTAAAGATTGCCATTTTTATATGACAAAGACTGAAGGTTATTCCAAAAAATAAAAGCTCAAGATCGACTATCCGAATTTGCCTTCTTCTATAAGACTTATTCTTCACGATTCAGATCTATAGTACCGACTTTAGCGCGTTTAGATTGGCAAGATATTGTTTTGGGAGACAATGGAGATAATAACACATCATCAGGTAGCTCCGAAGATATGTGGGGATTTAAAAGTTGTAGCAATTTTAGCGAGACTTCAGAAAATATTTACAAAATATTGCGGTTTTCTTTGTTTTTGGGACAGTCCTGCCGTGAATGAACATTATGTGATGAAAATTTGGCAGGAAAAGAGTGAAGTTCAACCGGGATTTCAAAGTTTTGAGGTAAAAATGTTGTGGCTGCACACTACGAACAACCTGGTTGCCGAGTGTTATGTAAAATGCACTTCCTCCATTCTCATTTATTATTTTTTTCCTAAGAATTTGGCACTGTTAGCGATTAGCAGGGACAATGTAAATTCGGTACCAAGGACAATGGGATCCAGACATGATGGGTGATTATTACTGTTAGTTTTTGAGGAGAGAAGATGTGATCCTCCATAAAAGGAAAACATACAATTAGTGTGTTTTAAATAAATATTTTTGATGTTTGGTTTTCCTTAGATAGAAATAGTGTAAAATCAAGAAGTTTTTCATTAGGCTCTGTAAATCAGTTAACGTTATCCGAAATAAATAAAGTTATTGGCGTGCATGACAAAAAAAATATAAACATATCAGTAAAAACATATGCTGATAAATATAAGAAAGGTGCAAATGATAAAGGAAGAGATGATGTACAAGGAGCGGTCAATATGGAACTCAACGATGATCCGTTTAAACCAACAACACCTAAGGTAAATCGAACCCCACCAGTAGGAAAAAAAAATGATAATACCGTTAATCCAATAACATCTAAGGTAATTCTAACCCCGCAAATAAAAGATAAAAAACCTGCAGACATAGAAAAACAAAACCTAGTTTCGAAAGAGAGTGAAAATAATAATAAAAGAAATAGATCAGATACTACACCAGATCAAGTAACAAAAAGGCTCTGTGATAAAAAAAGAGAACACTATAAACCAAGAAGATCAATTTAAAATAAGCGACATGCCAGATGGATCAGAAATGTTTTCAACAGAAAATATAATTTTTGAAGTATTTTCAGCCCTTGATGAAATTCAAGAACAAGCGGACTGGCAAGAAGGAAAAATATTCTCAAGGGAAAACAAGGAGTGTCTAAGAAAGGCAAGTAATAAAATTAATAAATGCCTAACTTTAATAATCCATAAGATTGGAAGCTTAGAAAGGGAAAATCTTACATTACGTCATCAAGAAAAAAGTGGCCCAAGTAATAAACAAATTACAAATGAAGTATTACCAACAAGGACCAAGACTTATGCTACTATAACAAGCACTGAAAAAAACCAACTGCCAATAGAACCAACATCAGATACAGACAAATGGGTAACTCCAAAGTCAACAAAGAAGCTTGAAACAATAATCACAATAGAAAATGTAACGGATGCCAAAAAAGCCAATGAAAAATTAAAACAAGAGATTTCTCCCAGTGCGACAAACGGTGGTTTCAAAAGTATACGACATTTAAAGAGCGGATCCATTGTGCTTGAAAGCCATAACGAAGAGCAACAAAAAAAGCTGAAACTAGCACTAAATAACAAGGATCATATTAAAATTAAAGAGGTTCAAAATACGGATCCAATGTTCATGATAGCGGGAATAGAAAAAGGAATATCGAATGAAGAATTTTTAAGAGAAATAGTTAGACTTAACAGTGAGATTGAGGATGAGATAGGATGTAATGTTCGAGGTAAGATCACAGTAATTGCCAAGAAACAATGCAGAAACCAATACAAAGAGAACTGGATTCTTCAGGCGACACCTGAAATAGCAAAATGGTTCCTAAAAAAAGAAAAAATCAATTTTGACCTTATCAAGGTATTTGTTAAAGAGTATTTTAACATTGCTATATGTTTTCGATGCTCTGGATTTGGTCATGTAGCTAAATACTGTACAGAGAAACGATGTTGTCATAAATGTGGTGGTGAACATTTTGGCAAAGACTGCAAAAGTGAAACTTATATATGCCCAAATTGCACAAAGCTAAAATATGATTCTCAGCTAAATTATCACAGTGCGCGAGATATAGAGTGTCCGGTTTTTAAAAAAAAACTAAGTCAATATCAAAGTCACATCAACTATTCATCGTCTTTTTTATAAATAATGTAGGCAAAAAAAGTATCATCCACCAAAATGTCCAGTCAATAGGAAATTCTATTGATAGGATAAATGACATGTTACATAAACATAACGATTGTGAGATATTATGCGTCACTGAACATTGGAAATCAGAAGCACAACTCGGGAGTCTGGCTATCAAAGGTTTTAAATTAATATCAATGTTCTGTCGGGAAGAGGCGAGACATGGTGGTTCGGCGGTTTATGTTAAAAAGAAGGTAAAGTGTAAAGTTCGGGCAAAACTAAATAAGCTTTCAGTAAATGGTGTGTTTGAATGCGCGGCAGCCGAATGTGAATTTAATAAAGCACAAATGATAATTGTTTCAATATATAGGCCACCCTCAGGAAGTTTAAACATATTTATGGATAAAATGGAAGAACTTATGGTAAATATATTTAAAGAAAATAAACTTATTGTTATAGTAGGAGACTTCAACATTGAGATGATCAAACAGAATAAAACAAGGACTGAACTTTTCTCTATAATGAACTCATTTAATTTAATTTCAACCATTTCAGAAAACACACGCATATCCAGCTACAGTGCTAGTTGCATTGATAATATTTTTACAAATGCTGATTTTTTGGAAGCTTACCCATTTGAAAATTTTGTATCGGACCACATGGCACAGAAAATTATTTTTAGGAGTGAAGTCAACCCCCGTAGGGAGTTAAAATATAAAAGATTGTTTTCAATGGAAAATAAAAATAACTTTCTGTGTTCTTTGAGGGATCAAGATTGGTTGGAGGTATATGATGTTAAAAAGAATGATGTTAATGAGCAGTGGGTTGTTTTTATGAATAATTTTATGTTAATATTTAATGAGAGTTTTCCTTTAACATTGGTAAGTAAAAAACAAAAATTTACGGCAACAGAGAACACTAACCTCATAGAATGCAAGCGTAGATTAGATATTTTTTGTCCTTAGCAAGGCATAACCCAAGATATAAAGATCTGTATAATAATGAAAAAAAAGTATTCGATCAGATTTTAATTAAGTCGAGAGCAAAAAAGTATGAGGATAGAATTAAAAACTCCGACAACAAAACAAAATGTATGTGGTCGATTTGTAGAGAAATAAATGGCAAAGACGGAAACTTTGCAGAGAGTAAGTTAGAGGGTGACCCCGAGGTTATTGCAAACAAATATAATCAACACTTACTGTCTGTAGTTCCGAATCTGTTAAATGATTTAATAAATAAACCCTTTAATTGTGACGTGAAGTATAATGATAAGTCTATATTTTTAACTCCGGTAACGCCAGATGAAATTTGTAAAATAGCAAAAAATATAAATAACAAACATAGTAGTGGTATAGATGATGTTCCAACAAGTATTGTTAAGTTAGCTACTAATGATTTGCAGGATGTATTGTGTTATCTCATAAATAACTCTTTTAAATTTGGCATTTTCCCTGACAATTTAAAAATTTCATTAATTAAACCCTTATATAAAAAAGGAGATCCTGAAAGTCTAGACAATTATAGGCCTATTAGTCTGTTACCGGGATTCTCTAAGATTTTTGAATCAGCAATGAACAGTAGATTAGTTAGCTTCATGAAAGAATGCAACATATTTACCAAATATCAACATGGTTTTATTAAAGGAAAATCCACACAAACTGCTATCTTTCAGTTTATACAATTTATTATTGAACACCTTGAAAAAGGCGAAATGGCTCTTGGGATGTTTTTAGATCTGTCAAAGGCATATGACTGTCTTGATAGGGAATTATTAATAAAAAAACTAGATCTATATGGAATCAGGGGGAATGCCAAAAAGTGGTTTGTATCGTATCTAAACAATAGAAAACAAACGGTATCAATCACTAAAGGAGGTAAAACATGTAAATCAGAATTACTTTTAAATGATATAGGAATAGCACAGGGTAGCATTTTGGGGCCAGTTTTGTTTATATATAATGGACCGAATCAATATATTGTTAAATTTGCAGATGACACGAATCTAATTATAGGTAATGAAGTTTTAGAGATTCTGCTCACTGAAGCAAAACATTTTTTTGCAAAAGTGACAGATTGGTTTACAAAGAATAGGCTTATATTAAATAAAGATAAAACAAATATTATTTTATTTAGAACAAAACAGTCAACAGTAGAGAAACCTCCAACTGTAGAACTAGATAATAAAGACGTAAACTTTTCAGAAAATACAAAATTTTTAGGTATATTTGTTAATGAAAATTTTGATTGGTCATGTCATATAGATAACTTGGAGCAAAAACTTAATTCGGTTTGTTATGGAATACGGGTCGTTGCGAGATATGTGGAAGAAAGGACTCTCAGGATGCTTTATTATGCAAACTTTGAGGCATTGATACGATATGGGGTTATTTTTTGGGGCAGACACAGCTCAATCCAGAATATCTTTGTAGCTCAAAAAAGGATAGTAAGAGTTATAAAGAAAATGGAATATAGGGAAAGTTGCAGAAATGTTTTTAAAAATTTAGGAATGTTGACGGTATATGGTATTTATATTTATGAATGTTTAATGTTTTTCTTTAAACACAGAGATATGTTCAATCTAAGGGTAAACCATGAATATGGAACAAGAACCCTAGATGTTTCGTATCCAATACATCGATTAACTCTTACTGAAAAATGCCCCCATTACATGTGCTTAAAATTTTTTAATGCTCTGCCGATTAGAATAAAACAAATAAACTCACAAAAACTTTTTAAAGTGGAAATTAGAAAATTGTTAATTGATTTAGAACCCTATAATTTAGGTGATTTTATTGATAGTTTATAGTGTGAATTGTTTATAAAGTATTTCCATTGTTTTGTTATGACGTCATTTCATTTTGTATTCTTCTTGACTATGACTTGAAATAAAGAAATTTATTATTATTATTATTATTATAAATATAATCGATATACAGGGTTAAAAAACTTGTAAAATCGTTCTCTCAATAGATATTCATCGATCGATAGTGCAAACGCATAACAGCCAAAGCGCCTACTAAACCATGTATACACAAAAATAAACAGTTATTTATGAAAATAAATTATGTATTCAAATGATCATTTTTATTTGAGCAAGGTATGTAAAATACTTAGCAATTTCATGATTTTTCTTGATATAGTCCACTTGAAATCTATCATATGGGTAGGTGCTATCCAATAGTTATAAAAAAAGCGCTCACGCTTATTAAATTATCAAATAATTTTATGTTAAAAAAATAATTCAGACATTTAAAACATACATCGACTTAAAATCTACCTATTCTGTCTTTGAAAAGGTTACCTTGTTATCTTAAACTATATTTGAGTTTTAGAATGGAATCGTATATTTATAATGAAGCGAAACAGTAATTTTTTATGTTCTGTAAATGGTAAATTCAAAATATTTGTTGACTAAGCATTATTGCTACTAATACCACGACTCTTGGTAATAATTATTTTATTATATTAGAAGTATCCATCCCTCTATTAACGACCTTTTTATTTCATATGGAAATAACGAAGCAATTTGAAACATTGTTTAGGGCCTCAAATTGGCTAATGCGTAACATCTTATTTCCCACGTTTTATATAAAGTAGCTCCCAATTATTAAACGATAAATATTTTTTGTGGAAATCTCATAATAAGTAAATGCAATATTTAGAGAATCACGGAACTGTTTGTTTTCCTAAATTTCGCCTGTGAACTTTTGAGTCACGTCCGTCGATTGTATACTTTCCACAAACGAGACATCAAATTTATCAGCTGTTAGAATGACAACAGAGACAGACTTAAAATAAAAAGAAATAGAGATTCTACATGTAGAAGTTGTTTATTTATTTTCGTAAAGAACAGGCGTCAAGCTGACATGTACAAAGGGAACAGAAATACCGGATCCATGTTTATTTTATGTCGATGATTCTTACCAATTTCTTTGAGAGTGTTTCTCTAAGCTGATAAAATTTATACACCAGCTTTCGGATTCTGTTACGAACACATTGGATGTGTCTCCCATCATACGGTCCATTCAAAGAAATGTGTTTCTTTAGGGCACCCAAGAAGTGAAATATAATAAGTCACTTCCATAACACCCTAGATATGCATGATATAAACCCTTGCGCGCGCACTTTGTCATTCAATTTATTCGATCCAGTCACTCAACTTTAGCAGAAAATATTATTTGTAGGTCTAGAATCATTCATGTCGCTCACTTTTCGTAGGTACTCCCTTTTTTACATCTTTAATAAATAATTGATAAAACCACCATAATCTATCAAAAAAAAACATATCACTAAACATGTGGGCAAAAAATATTATTTTATATACTTTAAGTTCTTTAATTTTTGTGTTATATATAAATAAAAATTGTTTTCTGATCTCGGTATCCCTGAGAATCTTTTTAATGAAAATGGTATTTCATCCCTCCTTACGCTTACCCCTATAACTTGGTAGCCCTCTATACGACACGTCATTGCCCCAAAGACCCTAGTGACATGGTCAAAAGCATTATTAAATTATGACCTACTGAAATAACAATATATTACTTACCCATTCCAGCAGCGATTGCAGGAATTTCAATATCATAATTAAAACATACATAGGAAAAAATTATAAAGTCAGCATAACTTCTATGGGATGGTACAAATATTACAGGGCATCTTCCCATTTTTGATTTGACCTGAAAAGTACATATTTTATGCATTATTTATTTATGTTTTCAGAATCAATCCCTGAGGCTTATGCTTTTTTGATTGCAGAAATTTTTGATTCTCTAGTTTTGAAGTTTGTATATTTGAAGATAGAATCGTTAAAAGGTGTGTAGTTAAGCATTTTTCCATGAAGCTAAACTATTGTTTAGGAATATTGTCACCAGGGTACATTGACCATGGTGTGGGAGGCCTGTGCGCACGATCTTCGCGGCTTCCCCTGCCCCTCGTCAATGCCTCGTCGGTGCGAAGCGTCACTTAACTTTTGGCTGAGAAATAGATCGCACCTGGTGACACTTCCGCCATGGGACGCCCCAGAACTTGCAAGGTAGGTACATATGTACACATGTAAATTGGGTAAATTAAGTGTAAACTAGGGACATTCAGGAATAAAGCATGTATATGAAGTTAGAGAAACAACTTTGGCCAATCCAGTTTTTTATGATCGGAAAATTTGCCGTTTTTTGTCGTTAATTAGTTATGGAAAAATGAATTTTGTCGTTCTTATTTTTTAAAAACTACGCGATGTTTTGCTAACTTCATATAAACTTAGCAAGACAAAAAAAGAAAAAAAATGTTTTTTGCAAATGTTAGTAGCGTAAAATTTGTCTCTATTTTATCGTTAATTAGTTGTGATAAAATTAATTTTGTCGTTCCTATTTTTAAAAAATCACGCGATGTTTTGCTAACTTCATAATATGAACTTAATAAAAGAAAAAAAAATATTTTTGCAAATGTTGGTTGCGTAAAGTTTGCCTCCATTTTGTCGTTAATTAGTTGTGAAAAAATTAATTTTGGCGTTTTTATTTTAAAAAATTTTCGCGATGTTTTGCTAACTTCATATGAACTTAATAGAACAAAAAAAAATGTTTTTGCAAATTTAGAAGCGTAAAGTTTGCCTCTTTTGTGTTGCTAATTAGTTGTGAAAAAATGAATTTTGTCGTTCTTATTTTTCAAAAATTACGCGATGTTTTGCTAACTTCATATGAACTTAATAGAAGAAAAAAATAGTTTTTTGCAAATGTTAATAGCGTAAAATTTGCCTCTTTTTTGTTGATAATTAGTTGTGGAAAAATGAATTTTGTCGTTCTTATTTTTTAAAAAAATTACGCGTTTGTTTTGTTAATTTTATATGAACTTTGAAAAACAATAAAAGAAAAAATAGTTTTTTGCAAATGTTAGTAGCGTAAAGTTTGCCTTTGTGAACATAAACACAATTAAAATGTTATATGTATCCTTGGTAAGATCAGCGTTGGAAAATAGCACTTGTGTTCGGTTCCCTTATTATGACACCCATAAAAAAAATTGAAAAAATACAACATAAATTTTTAAGATATGTAAGCTACAAACTTCATATATGGAGGCATTGAATTATGAACTTTTACTTTAAAATTTACATATGTTAAACCAAAGACATTTTCTGTCGAGAAAAATCGAACTTTATATGGTAAATATTCTGCAATCAATAGGATGTTGGCAAATACGAACAGTGTAAAAGTTGATGTTTGCTTCGTCTTTAAATGCAATTAAAAGTTCGTTGTAGTGTATGATGATTTTTGTAATTGTAACTTTGAATATCCATCCATCCATATCATAATTGTAAATTATATTTGTACTGGGTGTACCCCGTTGATTAAATAAATCATTTATCTTATTCCTTATCAGCTTTTCTGGGATCTTACCACAGACTGGCAGTGGTGTGATTGGACGGTAGTTATTGACTCTTTTATGGTTTAATTTGGGCGAGAATATGGGTTATGGTATGTTATTGATTATTCCGTTTCCAAATATTTAGAAAGAAACTGTTCTGTAGGCAGTATTGCATTATTCTTAAAATATGTCGGTGGACTTTTGGGGCTATTTGCTTAATAATGAATCGTGGTATGTTGTCTGATCCTGGGGCACTATTTTTGTGATTGTGTATAATTTAACTAAACTACTTACCTCTAAAATACCTTCATAATTAACATATATTCCAGAACAGACATTTAAACAAATTTTTATTAGGGTATATCCTATTAACCTGATTATATTGAGGTTTTTAGTGTAGCCAATTTCATCTAATATGGTTTCAATTCGTCTTTTAACCTCCTCAACTGAAACATCTTCTTTCTTTCTTATCTAAAACATCATAAAATACATAACTGGGTGGCACAAAAAGTATTAACTCCCAAGTTTTTTCCATCATTCTTGAGTATAAAATTTAAAATAATCATCTTGATATAGTAGTGTGTGTAATTGGCTCTGCCTTTTATTTGATTTTTTAAATGGTCATAGTTGTTGGAAAATTTTAATTTTTTCACTAGTTGTGTATCACTTTGCATTCTACTCGCTAGATTAATATCACAAGTTAAAGTGTTATGGTTTCTAAACTTCCTTACATTTAAGTGAGAACAATAGCCGTGCCAAAGATAATAAACACTCTTTTTTTGCGCTATAGCATATTGTATTGCTGATATACTGATATAATCTAGTCCATCAAAAAAAAGTATTTTTATATTTTGTATACAGTAAGGCAATAATTATTCAGATTTAACCTATAGTCTAGTCAAATAAGGATTGTTTAAAATGACCAAGTGCGGAACCTGTGATTCTGAAGAAGGTGGCTCTTATTTTCATGCTAAATGTGATATTTGTAATACCTACTTATGTGTAAATTGCTCCTCATTGTCAGCCTTTAGAACAAAAGGGAGTAACAGTTAAAAATAGATGACCTTGTGTTGGATACAACTGTAAGGATTGTGTTAAACAAAAACCGGAAATGGTGATATGGAAGTTATCATAGCCAACATGGAAGACATAAAATCGTTATGCTCTCAGAATAATATTAAAATTGAGAAGGCATTTAAATTGATGGAAAGCAATACAAAATCCATCACTAATATAATATCGGAAATTTCCCCCCTGAAGGCAGTTTGTGATAAAACGAATGACCTGATCAGTGGTTTGAAGAGCAATATTAAAACTAACATCAAAAAAGTATTATTGGATTATGGGAAAAACTTTAAGAATATTCAAGATGGAATGGAGTCCCACAAAATCAAAATTCAGAAGGTTCAAGATGGAATAGACGCTCACAAAACTAAAATTCAAAATCTCATTGACCTCAATGTAGAAATTAAAGACGATGTGAAAAATGGTTTGGATCATAGCCAAAGAGAAAACTATACATATTCAGAGAATGTTAACAAAAAGATACAGGATCACGAAGGTAAAATCTTATTTTTGCAACAAGAAATTGAAAATTTAAAAAAAAGCGTTTAAAGACCATAGAAACAAAAATGTGAATAAAATTAGTACGAAGGTAAGGAAGTTACATGTACTATATTAAAAGCCAAACATTCCACTGCACAGAACTCACAGGTCAACCGTGAAGATATTAATGTTCCTAGATTAGTGACAAGAAAGCCCGAAAATAACACCAAACCAATATATATATATAGGAAATTTTGATGTAACTATGACCAACAATGACGTTCAAAATTACCTTAGTGCTAAATTTATTGGGAGGGAGTACAATATTCAGAAGTTAAATACTAGATCAACAGAATATGCTAGTTTTAAAATAGATGTCCCTCAAGATAGATTTCCAGAGGTCCTAGATATATCTAATTGGCCTAACGACATCATAGTAAAAAGGTTTTTTCAAAGAAACTACCATGGAGGTTTTAGAAACAACCGAGGCTACTACCGAAGACATTAGCTTCATCGAGTCGAATGGTGATAGCTTTACCTCTTCTTCCGGTAGCACCAGATCATCTACTACTAATCACGAATATGTTATATATTATCAAAATATGAGGGGCATAAAAAGCAAACTGACTGAACTTAAAGCATCAATATGTGTATCCGATTACGATTTTATAGCTGCCACGGAGACCTGGTTAAATCCATCAGTTTTTTCAAATGAATTTTGTGACAATTTTAATGTATTTCGAAAAGATCGAAATGCATTGGTTTCAGGTAAATCTCAAGGTGGAGGTGTTTTCTTATTAGTGGCTAAACATATAATTGCACGACAAATTGATATATTTAAAAATTTGTCAACTATAGATGCTATTTGTGTTCAAGTGTCTGGAAATATGGGGTCATTTTTTGTCATTGTAGTGTATGTTCCTCCTGGAAATAATTTAGAACATTTAAATACTTTCTATGAAAACTGTGAGGAAAAATTGTTTAATAAAAAGTGTATTATAGTAGGAGATTTTAATATTCCTAAATACAATATTAATTCAATAGGACCTAGTGATCGTCTGACAAATTTAAATAACTTTTTAGACTTTAACGCACACTCACAATTTCATTTTGTAAAAAATAATCAAGACCGCACTTTAGACCTGGTGATTAGTAACTTTTCTGTTGTGCATGTGGGTAGGGATGTTGTGCCACTTTTGCCTGAACACGGTCATCATCCTTCTTTGTGTGTAAAGCTAAATATAAGTAAAAGCCAGGCACGGAATCACTTTAATAATAAGATTCAGTATAATTTTAAGAGAGGTAATTTTGAACTAATATACTCAAAGTTAATAAACATTGATTGGTCCGAAATATGTAACCAAAATAATGTTAATGTAGCAGTAAATAGGTTTTATGACCATCTTCATACGATATTCGATGTTTGCATTCCCTTAGCCAGGAATTCTACACGGAAATATCCAGTTTGGTATAATTACAAAATAATAAAAAATATTAAAAAGAAAGATAGGTTTCGGAAAAATTTTAAGAGAACGGGTCAACGTCAGTGGGAATTGAAGTATAAAGAATATAGGCAATTGGTGAAAAGTTAAAGCACAACTGCATATGTTTCGTACCAGGAACAGATGCAAAGGGAAATAAAATCAAACCCTAAATCATTTTGGCAATTTATAAGAAATCAAAAAAATAATTCAGACATATCGGAAAATATGATTATCGATCAAAACGAAATTGACGGAACTCAAAGCATTGTAAATGCCTTTGCTGATTATTTTAACTCTATATATAATAAAAATAACAATCAACCCTATACAAAAAGTTTAAATACTTAGGGCAGTTTCGCTTTTGAAAGAATTACAGATATAGAAATTAGGGAGGCAATCCAAAAATTAAAAGTTAATAGGTCCGCAGCAACAGATAATTTACCTGCATATGTTATTAAGAGTTGTGCTGATTCTTTTGTAAAACCCCTAAAATATATTTTAAACCTTTGTTTACAAAAAGGTATATACCCCACAAAATGGAAAGAAAGTAAGGTTATTCCGATATTTAAATGTGGTTTTTTTTTCTTCGGTGCTGGGTGGCCTGAGCTACTGGGGCTTAAATGTGGTTATAGAAATGACATTAAAAATTATAGATCAGTTAGTCTTGTTTCGGCTTGCTTAAAGATTTTTGAGTTAATTCTTTGTAATAGAATATATAATGATGTTAAACACAGAATTTCAGACCAACAACATGGATTTTTACCCCAACGCTCAACTGTCACTAATTTAATAAATTTTACACAATTTATTCATAATTCTCTTAAAAACGGTCAACAAGTTGATGTGATTTTCAACGATTTGGAAAAAGCGTTCGACAAGGTAGACTTCTCAATAGACCAAAATATTATTTTACTTTTATCATCATATTTACATTAAAGATCATCATTTGTTGAACTTAAGGGCTACACATCACAAACATATTCACCTACATCAGGAGTGCCCCAGGGTTCAAACCTTGGGCCGCTTCTCTTCATACTAGTCATAAATAAAATTGGAACAAGCATTAATTTCACCAGAGGGCTTATTTTTGCTGATGATTATAAAGTCTTTCATATTATTAAAAATGAATTTGATGCAGAGATCCTGCAAAGTGATTTGAATTTGGCTGTGCTTTGGTGTAGAGAGCATGTCAGAACTTACCGAGTTTGTAAGCAATGAGCTTGATCATCATGGTCAGGTTGACATTATATACATGGACATTTCAAAGGCATTTGACAGTGTTGACCATCAATTACTATTGCATAAACTTCAAGTGTTAGGTTTTAATAGTCAACTATTGAGTCTGTTAAAATCGTATTTACAAAATAGAAATCTATTTGTTGAATGTCAAGGACATACATCTAAAACTTTTACGCAGACTAGTGGTGTGCCTCAGGGAGGCGTTCTCGCTCCGCTGCTTTTTGTTCTCTTTATCAATGACATTTGGCAGGTTGTTCTAAGTAATATGCTTTTATATGCAGACGACGCAAAAATCTATAGTAAAATTACGACCATTAATGATTGCCGCACACTGCAGGGCGACATTGACAGAATATTGGAGTGGTGTATAAAAAACCATCTACAACTTAGCATGGGTAAATGTAAAGCAATGACTTTTACTAAAAAGCACTTTAAATTTTAATATCAATATAATATAAATGGAAATACACTGGAACGCTGCAATAGCTATAAAGACTTGGGAGTGATGTTTGATACAACACTGTCATTTGCACAACATATTGAAAATATTTGTAACTCTGCCATAAGGATGCTAGGATTTATATTTCGTGTTTGCAAACATTTCACCAATATTGAAACCAATAAAACTCTGTATTTTGCCTATGTAAGGTCCAAACTTGAGTACAGCTGTATTGTGTGGACCCCCTACTACGCGAAATACAAAATGGAACTAGAGGCTGTGCAGCGTAGACTATTAAAGTACTTAGCATACAAAGTGGATAATATCTATCTTCCAAGGGGTTATAATAGCACAATTTTACTTGACAGGTTCAAAATAAATACTATTGAAGATCGACATAAATATCACCAAATTCACACAATATATAAATTATGTAATAATAAAATTGACTCATCATATCTACTCAGTCAAATTAATTTCTATGCTCCGAGCCTAAATCTACGACCAAAAAATAATTTATTTTACTTGCATACCCCAAACACAAACATTTTATATAAATCCCCAATACACAGCATGTGCACAAGTTACCATTCATTGTCTAACAAAATAGATCTATTTTTTACAAATAAAAATGAAATTAGGAAGATAATATTGGGTATTTAAAAATAGTATACAAAATTATGTATGTATAGTTATAGGATAACTAGGCTAAGTATATTGTCTTGTAAATAGTATATCAATGTACTGCTAGACAATTAAAGCTATTTTATTTATTTATTTATAATTTGGATTTAAAGTGGATTTACCGTAAATAAATAAATAGTTATAATTTAAATATAAATATAGGAAAGTGCGCAGTAATGTCTTTTACATGTAGAACTCAAAATTGAATTTACATACTGCATTGATGATATACCTCTAAAACGAACTGATTTACACAAGGATCTTGGAGTCTATTTTGACCCTAAGTTAAGTTTTGTTGGGCATATTGATAACATAACTGCCAGCGCTCTAAAAATGTTAGGATTCATTTATTAGAACCTGTAAATTCTTTAAAAATATTAATGCTATAATCACATTATATAAGTCGCTGGTAGTTACAAAACTTCAGTATGCATGTACTATTTGGGATCCACAGTATGCAAAAAAAATTAGTCTCTTGGAGTGTGTTCAGCGAAAATTTTTAAAATTCTTGCATTATAAGTCATTTTCAACTTATCCACCAAGAGGTACTGATCAAAAGCTTTTGTGTAGTCTGTTTGACGTTCCATCTTTGAGGCTGTTGCGTGTGGAGATGGGTATTGTTTTCCTATATAAATTAATTCTAAATATGATAGATAACAGAGTTTTTAGAACAGCTCCCATTTAAGATAGCCATAATTAATACTCGATCTTTACATATGTTTTATGTTTCTGCACAGAGGACAAACTCTCCGCTTGTAAGACTATGCTCTCATTTCAATAAATATTGTGGAGATATTGACATATTCAATATAAATTTTGAAAGATTTAAATTAAAATTAAGAGCTCAGTTAATTAGGCAATTACAGTAATAAATATTAAATTCCTATAGCTTATAAGCTCTTAGAATTAGGTTTATGTATGTATCTATAATTAACTTGTATAAGTTGTTGATACTATAAATAAATAAAAAACTTTAGAAGTGTGTAACCTACCTCTATCAATTTAACCAGAAGTGAGACTAACTTCTACAGCTGTATTCACTAAAGAGGTCTAAATTTAAAACCGTCCTATACTGACTGTTCTGGGTTAAAAAAATAAGTGTCAGAATAAGTCAACTAAGTTTTGAGTGCACATTTTTTTTGGATTTAAATTAAATAGGGCGGAATTTCTTAATTTTTTCAAATAATAAAATATCTTTGTATTTAAATTGTTCATTAAATATTTTTTCTAACTGTGTATTACAAGCAGGACCCCTAGGCTAAACCTGTGGCGAGATCCCGACTGTGGAAAATATATTTTTTTGAAATTAACATAAACCCAAATTTTTAGCAATTCTATAGGTAATACTATTAATCAAAAGGTTCACAATACTCAATGTTACGCCACTTTCATCAAGTTTATGAGTACTGAAATTAAAGTTTAGGTCAGATATTATGAGCACCATTAATCCGTTATTTCTATTGAAATCAGCAAAGTTGTATAGTGTTGTATAACCAGTTACAACTTGTTTAACATGTTAAATTGTAAAACCGTAAAAGTACTTTACTTTAATATAATAATGATAATAAAAATAGTAATAATATATATTGGCAGTGAGATTTACATAGTAAATATTGACGTTATAGTTAAAATAAGCCTTTAAAAAGAATAAAGTTAGACCTAATCCCAAATTATAAACAACAAAAGGAATAGTTTACGTAAAATTACATAGCTAATTGTTCACAAACTATCACACACAACAGATAAGCAGTTAGTTACTTTATTGTCTGAAGAAAAGATCTAGTTGAAAAAGTGTGTTAACTTAAAATAATTATAAATATACATAATATATACTATTACAAAGTTCTAAAAAGACAAAAACCGTAAAATACTACACATCTAAAATACACAGTTATATAGTACTCCTCCAACGTATAGAATGCTTTTGTCAACAGTAGCGCCTTAAATGTTTTTTTAGTATTAGTATTTTGTGTAAAACAATATGAGGAAAAACAGAATGAATCGAAAATTCTCGCAGTTCACTGTTGACTTACCTCTTCAAGAAGTTCCTGGATTTTAGGACTGTTCAATACAGAATTTTTATGGGATTTTGGCGATGGTCTAGGTAAAAACTCAACAGCATGTGTTGGTTTTAGTTCTCGGTTACTCCAAAGCCAGTTGCTTATTTCTTGTCTCCGTTCATATAAAATATCTTCATATATCCTTTTATAAATAGTCATTTTAGAGCAGACACAGACAGTTACCTAAAATACAAGATAAACATGTTTGCAAAAAGTTTTCAAAATATGTAAAACACTAATAAATCACCCAAAAAGTAAAGTTCAAGCAGGTCAAAGGGCAAGTTTGTAGTTTTTCATGAATTTGAAATCACATCCACATCACAATACTGGAACGCGCAACTTTCTTTGGTTCCAGGCAACGGTTCAGGGTACAGAGAACACAGACTTATGTTATGTTTTATGTTCAACGGGTTCCAGCCTCAAGGATTTAATTTTTGTTTCGTAGTTTCGTTGAATAGATTATATTGTTGGTTATGTCCACAGAAGAAAAAAGGGTTATGTATATGCCACAGAGGAATGATTGGTCGTCGTGTGGCTAAAAGTAGGGATGCATAAAACTCGAGATCCATCGATATATCAAAAATCGATGCATCGAAATTGAATCCACCATTGTGATAGAATAAACATCTACCCCAATGGAATCCACCAACATAGCAAAAACATCGACCTTAATTCATTCGATATATTTATATTGAGTATCGACCCAAATCCCACAGAAAAAAGATTTTTTGGGATGTGATTTTTTGTAACTGTAACCCTATAAATTTGTCTTTAGTTTTTAAGGGTGTTTTTTTGGTTTAAATAGATTTGCAAATGAATCATTATTATCAAAATATAAACTTTAAAAAGCAGTGTTTTAAAACAAGTGCCGTTTTTAAAGATGATTTGTTAAATTTAACGATATTTGAAAATGGAGCCGCCTGGAACCTTACTGTAAATATGATAATATAGAGGGTAGTGTTAAAGGCTGCTTACTACCTATTGCCTTTTTACATTAAGTGAAAGTTTGTAATACTGTAATTGACCAATAGCAAACGGTAAAACCGATGAAGCTATTGTTTATTAACTTGTGTTATTGTTTACACCATATTGTCAATATGCACTATAATGGATCATTCTTGCTGCACTTTGTTTTAGTTCTTTGTCCAACCGGTTTTTAAATACATTAACATTTGCTGCGGTCACTGTTTCCTCTGTTAGTGCATTCCATGAATATACCACACGATTGGTTAAGAAATTCTTCTTCTGGAATTTCGCAGCTTTTTCTTTGTCTATCTTAAATGAGAAAATATGCATTAGCTGCTAAAAAAGTGTTCAAAGCTTATAGCTTCAAACAATTTTACTTGCACTTGGACCTAATGTAAAAAGGCCTTAAAAGACATGCTGGGTTCTTTCAAGTTACCATTCCTTTTTATTACATTCGCTCTTTTCGGGTGATATGTATATGTCTTAGAGTTTGGCAAAGCACCCAAAAAAAGTGCTTCGAGCGCCAAGTCGTTTGGAAAAGTAATTGCCAGCACCAAGTTCTTTGGAAATTCTAAGTGCTTGCAATTATCAATTACTGAGGAAAGTAATTGCACAATTTAATTACCAAGCATCCATTACTCAAAAAGTATGTGAAATCATTGTTGATTATTTGCAGGTGCTTGCAAGCCCTTGTTTCTCAAATCAATTGCCAAGCACTTATTACTTCTCCAATTACTAGTAAGTAATCAGTTACTTCAGATAACCCCCTTTACTCTTTTTCTGTCTCTCACACTGACTTCTAGTAGTAACTGACTTTCGGTCACTTGATCATACATAAACTGTTATCTGCCTAAGGTTGTTACTACTACTACTGCTTTGAAGTTAGCAGTTTGACTGAGTTTATACCAGTACAGTGTGTCAGAAAGTTTGAAATATAGCCCAGATTTCAAAAACTACCTAAAATAATTTTCTCCATAATTTTTTATTTTTGAAAATTAACACATTCATATAGTTAAAACGGCATATCTAGGAAGGATGAAACTATTTCTATAACTAAAAAGAAAAAAAAAATTATAAGGAAAGTTGCCAAGAGAAATAAATAAATGTTTATTAATGGCCTTGCCATTTGTTAATTTACAAAAATAATATTTATACTAAAAATAAAACGAGAAACAGAGAGAGAGCTGCTGCAACAAAATCAACATCGCAAACATGAGAATATGTAATAAAGAACTACTCTTTTTAAAGTTGACTATACCTTTTAGTGCTGTCATAACAAAACATTGTAAGCACGAAAATATGTACTAAAGAGCTACTCTTTTTAAAATTGACTTTCAACCTTTTAGTGTCAGGTTGAGAAAATCTATATTTACAGGCAGTTCATTTGCTTTTCAACAAAATCTAGAAATTGGGCTGTGATAGGTACCTACTAACCCTATGATACTCAATACTAAACAGATTAGTTTGGTTACTCTTGCTGGTGCATGAAAGTTTTTAGTTGCAGTAAACTAGAAGGATCAATTAAACCATTAATTTTTTTATATAATAATAATCTATATTTCAAATTATGCCATATACATTTCTTGTACAAAGCACACAAAACATACAAAAACACAAAAGGGAACGGCGTCATAAAAAGAAAAAATAAATTTCTTATTTTCTATAAATTATCCTAAACAATCCTGTATTGAGTATGGTTCTAAATTAATTAACATTTCTTTAACTCTATTTTTAAATACTTTAAGACTATTTATACATTTGATATCATTTGGCAAATTGTTAAAGAATTTTAAATACATATAACCTGAATTTTTGTCTGTTAATGTTAGTCTATGGACAGGGTAATTTACATTTAGAGTTCTAGTGTTATAATCATGAAAAGAAAAAAAGAACAAAAAATATTCATAAATGTATATACCAAAAACCGTTAAGATTCATAGCAAACAGAGTTACATTTTTTAACACGGCCGACTAGAAAGTCGGCCGTGATTTTTTAATAAGTATATTAATGTGATGTGACCAACTTAGAAATTCATCCAGGTTGACGCCCAAAAACTTCGTTTGTTCATAATTTCTACATCCGATTCCCCTAGATATATACTTTGTGGTTTCTCAACTTTTGACAGTTTCGTTCTGAAAGCAAGAGCATTTGTTTTGTTCTTGTTTAAAGTTAATTTATTTTCCGAAAACCAAGAGTTGGCTTTATTAAATAGTGCAGTTCCCATTGCCCTTAATTCAAAAATATTTTCCCCTCCCGCAATAAGATTTGTATCGTTTATTTTCCGAAAACCAAGAGTTGGCTTTATTAAATAGTGCAGTTCCCATTGCCCTTAATTCAAAAATATTTTCCCCTCCCGCAATAAGATTTGTATCGTCAGCAAACCATGTTACTTTTTCGTGTTGAGAAGCTTCTGGAATTCCGGTCGTTTAGAAAAAATTTAAAAAAATTATTACTCATTAAGTTAGAAAAGTAAGTTTGTTCGTTCTTTGTTACCTTAACTTTTTGTTGCCTATTAATTAAATACGATTCAAATAATTTAAGAGCATTTCCTCTAACACCATATAATTCCAATTTTTTCAATAATAACTTTGGGTCGATACAATCATATATGCTTTTGATAAATCTAATATACCAAGTGCCAAATTTTCTTTCTATAAGGTACAAAGAATGAAATAAAGTCTGTGGTCTTCAAGCTTTGAAGGACCTAGCAATAGATATTTGATTTCTTTCTTTACAAATTACAATAATAAAATACATAAGTTAAATCATTTCCTATCCTAAATATCATATATTTTGTATATATCATTTGATACAAGCACCTAGATGTACAACATCTGTGCAGTATTGCTTAGTAATTTTTGTTGATGCTCATTATTAATAATATGTACAATTAAGTATTAGGAAACATGAGAAAGAAAAAAAATAAAACATTACAAATGTCATTAAATTATAAAAACCTGTATACAAACTACAACTACAACTAGTCCGAACTAGTTAATTATTAATTAATTAAGATATAGGTTATTATAATTAATTTGTTTAAATGGTATTTGTAATTTGTAGGCAATATGTCTAATAAACCTTTTTTGAACTTTTTCCAAGGTGTCTATATGTGATTTTTAGAGGGGAGCCCAAATCTGACTAAATTTAAATTCAAAAGCATTTATTGTCATACAAAAAACCTATAGGACATCGACAACGTCAATTTAAAACATACCTACAAAGATAAACATTATTCTTCAAATAAAATAATAGAATTTAGTGTCTGTTAAAATATATAGAAATAAAACTTAGCGGCAAGCGGACAGAGTAGCACTGACAGCTGACTGAGCAGCGCGATCTAGATCTGAATCTACAAAACCTTAGGGATGTGTAGGAAGGCGCAAAAAATGTTTCCTATACCTACTGGATGTGTGGCCTACCGTGCTTGGTTTATTTATAGTTCTACGTTTTCACGTCTGCTGGCTATCTTTTGCATTGAGTTGATTCTAACAGATGGCGGCTAGGTTTTCATCATATATTTATTCTTAAAAAATCTTGAAAATACATTTTCGCTGTATTGGGAATTGCTTACAAGCTATGGCTTTCTGAGGAGTTCCAACAAGGATGAAACAGCCTGTCATTGTCCAGCTGTGCCCAGGAAACCCATTACCTTTGGCGTTCCTGTGTGCTTTAATGCAAAAGAAGATTCACTACTCTGTCCGCTTGCCGCTAAGTTTAGTTTTTATATTATTTTTCAAATAAAAAGTAAAAAAGGCAGACCCTTATAATATATAAGTATAAATATAAATACATTACACAAAATAAACATAAAACAATCTTAGTAATAATAATATGATTTATTTATTTTTAAAAATAAGGTAGGAACATAATTTTTTTTAGATAGTTACCGGGATTGAAGTCGCTGCTAAAAATACCGATGACTTTAAGGTCACCGGTTACTTGAAAGTCACCGTTTATCTCATCTATAGTATTTTTCATAGTAAGTTTTTAAAGATATTTTAGCATTGCGCGCTTTAAAATTAAAAAAAAGATATTTTGGAACTTCTTACTATTTATTCCGAATATAAAGATTGAAGATGCTCGTGTAGGCTCGAAACGTTGATATTTGGTTACAGATTAGAACCAAGACTTAACTTAAAACCACATTTAAAAATGCAGGCTTGTATTTAAAAAAACTTACCTGATGATGGAACCTAATAGAAGACGAAACGTAAAAGTAAAATTTTTTTTTTCATATGCAAATAAAGCCAAGAGACAATATATAATAATATATACCTAGTCGGACATTTTCGAAAATCTCCGAACATATTATGCAGTGAAAACAGATATAGATTTCCAAACCAAACAACCTACGAAAACATCATGGAACTGCAATAACTTTTACTACGATTTTTAGACCTTAAGATACTATATACCTACTTATTAATTTTTTTTTTCTGTAAACAAATTTTATTTAATTAATTACACTTATACAATAGCAAACAGAAATAATATGTAAACTTTACTGCGGCTGAAGGACCTCGGTCGAAGGCCAATTGGGTAACCAATAAATAACATGTTAATAATAATAAAAAATAAATGTAAATACGACACGCAGTATTGTTTTTTAAATCAAAACATTTTATATTGGTACTCTAGTTTGAGCCATCTGCTATATGTCATTAGATAGTAAGAGTTCCAAAATGTCCTTTTTTCCAATTTTAACGCGAAATGGTAAAATACCTTTAAAAACTTACCATAAAAAGAGTCATTTTCGACCTTTCCGTATATGTGCAGAAATGAATAACTGCAGGGAAAATACATAGCATTTTAAAATTCGAAAACAAATCTAATACCTATATGAACCTTTAAATTAGGCCTCATTAGAAAGTAGAGGTCCCAAATTATCTAAAACATTCAATTTTTAATTTTAAAACGTTAAAACGACTTCACAATCTATAGACAAAACCCCCATTTTATGCTAATTTTGACGGCGGTATTTAATTTCAACATGGATGCTGTCTTTAGACAAAACAACATTACAATCTTGTCGAACGCTATGTATTTTCGAAATTTGAAAATTTTTTCTTTCCCCGCTCTCAAAATATTAAGTTTTCTCAAACTAAAAAACATTTTTTGATATAGAAAGGATTGGGGAATAAAATAAGTCTAAATTGAACTATCCGATTATATTGTAGAAAATATAGTCGATTAAGTAAAAATTTAAAAGAGCGCGCTTGGTGTGAAATTGAGAGCCCATTTATCTTTTTCAACAATAGACCAAAAAAATGTTAAAAGTTAATGACGGGCTTAAGCGTAGCAGTGCAGTTAGACGCGAAAATTCGTTTATACTGTCGATCGGTCGACTGGTGAGAACAAAATGGTCGACCGACAGGAATAAAAGTGAGCGATCTAATTCCATTTTAAAAACCTCTTCAAATGTCGAAGAAAAAGTAAAAACCGTTTTACTTTTTTAAATTTTATAAATTTCTTCTTTTATCATAATTTAATATAAATGTCTACATTCTACTTATTACAAATCTTCACACTATCTCAATTTTTCAATTAATCTTCTAAAAATCTCTAAACCGTTCCACCCCAATTAAATAATGTGGAGGATACTGCGAGTTTACTTTCCTGTTTCTCACCAGCTCCACTTTGAGAAAATGGATAATGGAAGATTAAATTTATTAAATACTGGGTGATTTATTTAAAAATCTATAAGTTTGTTTGATAAAAAAAAAATGGGTCTCTGCACAAAAAAAAATTTAAAATACCTATGTAGATATCTGTTCCACCACAATTATATTATCCATAAACATTTTCGTAAAGTTCTATGGTTTTCCTATAGTTTTTTTTTCTCGATCCTCCTTTGAACACTCTGTATAGTTACCCTGGATAGTTAATGCCACCAAAAGGAGAAAACTAACATAAAAATAAGATTGTTATCGTAATTTGGCTGTTTTAAAGGGTACAGGCGGCCAACTTGAAAATAAGCCAATATTACGTAAATAACTGCTTCTCATATTTAACATGCTAACAATACTCGTTGATAGTCATAAGACATATTAGGTTAAGTTGATTATCAATATTAAATAAATCAAGACGGAAAAATAAAGATCAAAAATGACAATACTAAATATTTTTTTTTTTTAAATGTCTGGCCTGTTGGAAATTTTCCAGTGCCATTGAAAATTATACACACACACACACACAACTGCTTCTCAATTAGTGTTGATGCCCAATTTAATAATATAGGTTTATATGCATAATCACAACTACGACATGAATACCTACCTAACCTGCCGGTTCCCTACCTTCCAGACGTATGGGCCATAACATTTTAAAACCCGTGACGCAACTGGAATATATTTCTGGCAGGATAGCCGGATTACTTACAGTAGAATGTACCCGCAGTACATAAAATAATAATAATCCTAGCGGTACAGAGTCGATTTTTTTTTAGCTTTCGAAAGATGATATTTCCAAGCAGGCACGAGATATTGCTAAGCAGGACGAAGATAGCTATTACAACAATTTAAAAATCTACCTGAGGTCATGTCCAGAGAATGTTGAATTTAATTTTATTGATGGAGAACTAAACATTAATCTATTGCTTAAGAATAAAATGAAAATTTTATTTTTCACCAGTACCCTAAAACAGGTAAGTTTATGACACAAACTGGTATAGCAGGAAAGTTTGGCAAAAGCAGAAATAAAAGTGTGGTCAGGAAGCCACCCACATCTAATTTTTATTAGAAATTCAATTTCTCAATAAAATTTTATGACTACTTACAAAAAGTGTGCACCATATGGGATTTTTTGATCTTTGAATTTTATTTTCTTTTGAAACTTGTCCCGATATTTCACTTTAGCAAACATTTTATTTCAAAATTAAAAGGTATTTTAGTTCCATAATAGGGATAATCAAACGCTCCAGGGAACTTTCACTTTGCCACCTTTTATCATAATAACGAGCAACGAAGCATGTTTAGTTCTATAGTCTAATTCAGAAAGGTGTAGAGTAATAAAATGGGAAATTCCGTCCAGTTCGGCTCAATTTCGGTGTCGGCCATAGGCGCAGGTAAATTTTGTGCATTCAATTATTTATGATAACTAACCAAACATTTTAGAGAAATGGGTTGACGGGTATTGAGATAAAATAGTATTGTTTGTAGTATTATAATTTTAAGTAATTGCATAAGAAGATTAGGAAAGGTATGTTTTCTGGCCTGAAGTGTCAAAATCGAAATATTGTGTAGGGATTAATTAGGTACTAGATTATAAAGTTAGGTTTTGTGTTTAACAGGTACCGTGTTTGGCTCTGGCCTCTTTGGCTGGATCATATAAATAGGTGGTAATTTAGAATAAACTTCATAATATTGTGTGTGTAAGAAAAATGGTGTGTGTGTATGACCTTAATAAGTATATTTGTTTGGTTAAACGCATCAGTGTTTGTTGTTAAGGCGGAACTTTGTGCAGCAAGCAATTTATTTGCAAGAGAGTCTCACCCGAAGTGGGCATACTAGCGAGCTTATGACGTGGTGAAAAATATTCCGTAAACATCGACACACACTGAAACCACGAGACGAGGCGGCAGGTTCTTTCTTATGCTAATGAGTTTCGGTTGATTTTATTTCGAAGATGAGAAATTTGTTTTGAGGAAAATAAGTATTTTACTTGTTATTGTATTAGTTAAAATAATGTATCTAATCGTTATACGGATATATCTTTTAAATTTTGTCTTATTTTATTATTAAAGCTATAGAATATTTACAAAAAATAAAGTTAGGTAGAGCAGAAAGTTTGAAGTGTTAATTAATAATAGGAATAGGTATAAAAGCACCTGCAAACAGGGTGTTCGTGTTCCACCGGGAACCGCTTCGAGCTATATATGGAAAACTATACATAGGAAAATTTTCAAAATTTGCCATCGTGGTAATGCTGATGGGGACGACCGGACTAAAAAAAATTCATAATGGTGGTACTTCCGGTTATACCGAAAGTTAGTGTCAGCTAGGGTAGTCAGGTTTTAAAAATTGAAAAGCGGGAGGTGGATAGTGCCTGGAGGACAAGTTTTTTTTGAGGTGCTTAAAATAATTATATTGATGATTTCTAAAAAAAAAGTCGATACCCCGTTGTCCTTACGCTGTGGCGTGCCTTTTATATTTCTTCCTCCTCTCATCAAACGTGCTTTCTAAAAAAAAAAGGTTGCCCCTCTCTAAGGCAGCTGTACAGTTATTAGGCGTCCGTCGTGTTATCGGAAAAGCGGGAGTTTTGTTTAAGTGAGGGGGCGGCGGGAGGTTTAGTAAAAAGCGGGAGCCTCCCGACTAAATCGGGAGGGTTGGAAACCCTAGTATCAGCGTCATTATTTTAAATAGAACATCCTATATATTATTACATTTTTGCATTCTACGTAAGATTCTAGGCAGATTTTGTACAGGGTGGGGACTTTAATTGGAATAAATTCGATATTATTAAAACTGCTGAAGTTACGCCTACAAAATTTGGTATGTGGGGTTTTGAAGCATGCGGAATTGAATTATGATGTCGGCGCAGTTGCCAGATTTCTCAGCTTTGCGCTACACGTAGTAATTTTAATATTTTAAATCGAATGCCCAATTTATTTTTATTGCAGTGCATTGGGCGTGTCCAATTTAATAAGATGCCAAATTTACAAAATTCTATCTTCACTAATTGCTGAGCTCTGGCAACACTGTAGTTCCATTAAAAAGTATCATGAGAATTTCTATTTTTAAAGTTTAAATTAAATTGGCCATTTTGAAAAGACAAGAACTTTTCTTGAAGCTTGTCAATAACTTAGTAACTATGGAGGTAGACAAGCGTCCCGGTACTTTTTAAGCGAACTACAGTGTTGCCATAGCTCAGAAACTAGTGAAGATAGAATTTTGTAAATTTGAGATCTTACTAAATTTGATACTACCAATTCACTGCAATAAAAATAAATAGTGCATTCCATTTAAAATAACAAAATTACTACGTGTAGCGCAAAGCTGAGAAATCTGGCAACTGCGCCGACTTCATAATCCAATTCCGCATGCTCCAAAACCCCCACATACTAAATTTTGTAGGCGCAACTTCAGCAGGTTTAATAAAATCGAATTTATTTCAGTTAAAGTCCCCACCCTGTATACCTATACCTATAAATATCTAAGCGTTTTTGACATATTTGAATTTTTCTGTTAAGAATGACGTTTGCAAGCCTTAAAATAATTATCAATTTTTTCTATAAAGAAGCCTTATATTTATTTAATTTAAGCGGGATTCCTTGTTATAAAGGACCTGCTTTATTAGATTTTTTATAATATTTTGATAACTATTAATTCAGGGTGTTTAAACAATAAGATTGAAAAAACTGCAAAAAGTCTAAATTTTATAATTACTTTTAGTTAAGCATTAAAAAGGGTAAGTTTGTATATTCCAAAAATGTTTAGTTTTCGAAATATTGCTAATTTAATATTTTTATATGGCAATTTTGCTGCAGATTTTTAGTTCAGTGACTCTTAGTTGTCTATGACGGCGTTGAAAAACAGCAAAATCTAATTTTACCATTTGAATATTATTAATAAGCACATTGTGATGGCTTCTGTTTTGAAGATATCGATTGGCAAATGTGTCCCATGTTCTTAATATAACTTTAACACATTCTCCATAAATAATAAATAAATTTAAATAATCTTCGTTTGTACAATTTAAGCGCACATACATGATAATTAATGATGTTTAAATGGTAAGTGACAGCTTCATAAATTTTTCTCGCATTTGATTGTTTTTCAACGCCGTTATAGCCAACTAAAAGTAACTAAACTTAAAATCTGCAGCAAAATCGCCATATAAAAATATTAAATTGGCAATGTTTCTAAAACTAAAATTTTTTGGGATATACAAACGTACCCTTATTTTTAATGCTAAATAAGGAATAATTATAAAATTTGTGTATTTCCATTTGAAAAACTAGTCTTTTTGCAGTTTTTCAATTTAATTTTTAATCGTATTGTTTAAACACCCTGTATTAATAGTTATTAAAATATTATAAAAAATCTATTAAAAATATCTAAAACGCTTAGTCATAGGTATAGGACATGGTATACAAGATATGCCTAAATTCTTGCGTAGAATGCAAAAATGTAGTAATATATAGAGTATTCTATTTAAAATAAGCAAGTTGACACTTACTTCCGGTATAACGGGAAGTGCCACCATTATAAAAATATTTTGGCCCGATCGCCCCCATCAGCATTAGCATATACTGTCAAATTTTCAAAATTGGGAGGCACAGGCCTACCCTGAAACTAAAGGTTTTCAGCATTGGTTATCAAATACTTCGTAAGGTCAATAGTTTTTCAATCAAAATTTTCTTATATTACAAATTTTTCACCGTGTTTATTTAAAAAACAAAAGATAAGTCCCGCTGGTTCCAGGTTTTGTTGACCGTGGTTACTAACTCGCGCAGTATTTTGTCCGTCGCGTTCCGTGCCATTATAATTATTCTTTTTTAAAGTGGTATGTTTTTGACGATTAGTTGCGCTGCACCCTCAAAAGAGGAAAAAGTAAGTACCTAGACTTTTTTTTAGTAACACAGAAACAACAGGAGGTAGTACCGTATCGTCGCGCCAATCCGATACAAAATCACGGTATTAATGTTTTTTATAAACATAAAGTGATAGGGGGGTAGCCAAAAAAACGTGTAAGTTCTCAAGAGTGACTTCTATAAAATAAAAAAGTTAGTAAAAAAGTATATCTACCCCCCCCCCCCCCCCCCCCCGCTCCCCCTTGGTCAAGAGCAACAGCCCACTCTATGGACGCCCATGCCTAACAAAAAATTGTATTTTATTACTCTGCGTGGCATACTGTCCAATTTTTATATATTACCTACCTAGCTTCTTAGAAGCATTGTCACTATACAGTAGTCTCGCTGCACCAAATTGTAGCTGCGAGCCAATAACATGGACAGATAAATATCATGTGACCAACGCCAAATTCGTGCCTGACAACTACTTTTAAATCGTTAAACCATGGATAAAATAATAAACACATTTCACCTTTAAGATGAATTCAACAGGTTTAGACAGAAGCTCACTATATAAACAATATATTATAGAGCCTGTATAATAAGCATAAAATATAAAAACAATCGAATAGAAATAGATTCATTATGCAACAGTTGGTTTCCTTACTCACTAAGAACCTTCATCAATGGCTTTATTTTATTGCACCTATCACCCTTTACCAAGACAAATTAAACTTTAATTTTAGATCTAAGAGTTAATATACCAGGGTTACCATACATCCTGGGATTTGTCATAAGTTCCCGGTGACCCAGTTTGGGCCTCTAATACCAATAAGCTATTTACCTTAGTATATTTTGTTCACTATCAAGACAATGGCCCATTTCGATAAAAAAACGAAACAAAAAAAACTCAATATAGCCCATTTTTGATTGCAATACATCAACAAATCCACTGCATTTCGTTCAATTCTTATCCTTACCTAACATGAATAAGAAATTTTGAAAGCCCAAACACCCGTTTTGACAAAATGGTGAAAGCGCCTTGAACATTTTGCCTTCCGGCGCATTATAAACCATCTCGGTCTAAGCCGAAACATTTATGGCAACCCAGAGTATATAGCACAACTACTAGTTGCGTCTTTTTAAAATTGACGCTTAGATATTCTGTTATTGGCATTGACAATCCAAAAAGAAGAACATAAAATTTAGCCCAAAATTTCCCCCGAAATTACTTCTTGTTCGACCACCTATAATTTTTTTCAGTGTATCATTATTCTCTCTGAATGTAAATTGTTTCACGTCAGCCGAGAATAAATTCAGCTGTATATAGGCAACTTCTATAACATGACAACAAAATTTACCTAAAACATGAGTTGCGCGCTGCAAGATAACGGACTTATTACGACATTGTTTTGTCTCAATTTTTGAAGTCTTAAAGATAAGACATGGAACTTCTAAGGTACATGGCTATTTTTTTGAAAAAAAAATTCTTAGCTACGATATTAACCTTGGAAAAGGGCCTAAAAATACGCACCTTTAGTGGGCATTTTCTTATACATATTCTTATTTTTTTCAAAAAAGGGCTTTGTACCTTAGAAATACAAACATTCCTTTATTAAATTTTAAATTGTCCCGACAAATATCTCAAATAGCCTTTGCAGAATCCTGCAGTAGCGAAACGGTGTTTTTCATCCTCTAAATTTGCGCGTGGTAGAGCCTTAAGCTGTATATTATAGTGTTCCCAGTATCATAAGATTAGTATTAAAATGGCAATATTCGCACCAAAAAAAAGATGTTCCAATAATTCTCCACTATCTGTGAGTGAAAAGTTATTATTTTAAATGTGCATGATTGCATAAAATACGATTACCGAATTTTACTGTACAAGAAACTGTCGACCGATGTTCCCGAATGACTGGAGTTGGAAAGTCCACCAGTTTTTAAATTATTGCGGGAGAGAAAGACAACAGGTCAAGTGGAACCTCCCAAAAAAAGTCGAGACATACCAGTAAAAGTCCTTGATGAAGACACCAAAAGTGTCGTTCGAAGAAAAAGTTCACTCTTTTTATTTGAAAAAAGAAATACCCACCCTAGATAAGATTCTAATGGAGCTTGGCCAGGATGACAGTATTCCGTTGATAACTAAAAAACTTTTATGGACCACTTTAAAAAATATGGATTTTGTCTGGGAAAAGCATAAGCGTAAATCACTTTTACTGGAAAGCGATGAAATTTTTTTCTGGCGACGAAAATACTTGAGAAGTATAAAGCAGTACAGAAGAGAGCAGAAGAAAATCTTCTTAATGAGACGTGGATTAATGAAGATTATATAGTACTAAAATTGTGGCAAGACAAAAATATAACCCGTGCTCGCCAAGCTTTCATGGAAGGCTTGTCAACGGATATTAAGGTGCCTTCAGGTAAAGGGAAAAGACTTAATAATCGTCCATATTAGAAACGAAGAGAGATTTTTAAAAGAAGGTTTGCTAACCTTTCAGTCGTTCAATAACGGAGATTACCACAAGGACATGAATTCGAATGTTTTTGAGGACTATTTTGGTGAAATGATAAAATATCTTCCAGCTGAATCAGTAGTAGTTATGGATAACGTCATATCATTCACGGCGCATAGAGAAGACTCCGACTTGGAGAAACCAAGAAATTATCGACTGGTTAATCACCAAAAGTATTGAATTTGAAGATAATTTGATAAAGAAGGAATTATTAGCTATAGCAAATTTACACAAACATCGTTTTATGAAATATGCCGTGGAAGATTATGGCTGAAAAACATAATGTAACTGTGCTGCGCATACCGCCACATCATTGTGAACTAAATCCTATAGAACTTATATGGGCGCAAGTGAAAGGATTTGTAGCAAGACACATCACGACATTTAAAATGAAAGACGTTAAGCCACTGTTTGATCAAGCCGTTAAGGAAGTGACATCAGAGAACTGGCGAAAAGCAGTCCATCATGTCATTAAAGAAGAGGAGAAAATGTGGGATCTTGACCACCTGATCGATCGGACAGTCGACCCGTTAATTATAACGTCAAGAGGAGATGACAATTCCTCAGATGACGCAGAATATTATGATTTTTTATATTTTGTCTTTTTTACAATGTTTAATAAAAAATAAGTGTACCTAATACTATGTACCGGGTGGTCAACTAAGAATGACCGCCGGCAATATCTCAGAAACTAGTAATCGTACAGCATCCGGGTAAATTTTTTTATGACAAAAGTGCCCAAGAGAAAATTCTGAAAATTATTTTTAAGTTCCGCATTTTGCCGCAAGGGGGCGTAATTGAAAAGTAAATTTTAAAATTTTACATATCTCCGAAAATTCCGCATTAAGGTATATCTTTGATAACACCATTAAAAAGCTTGGACAATTATGCATCATTTTGGTTTTATGCTCATTGGCGTACCGACTTTAATAAGAGGGGGGGAAGCTGTTGAAAGTGTAATCAGTTAAATCGCTGTAACTTTTAAACGACTTATCCGATTTTAGCAAACTAAAAACTGTTTGGAAGAGAAATGTATGCACTTTCACCAATCGTATTTAGTTGTCCATAATAGTTCTCAAAAAAAAATGCTTGAAGGCGCAATTTGCAATAATAACACTTTTTTTGATTTTACTCCGAAAAAATAAATCATACGGTATAATTATGATACCATAATCGAAAAGTAGATGAAATTTTCTAGAAAAAATATTAAACCGCAGCTCGATATCTCCGTTCGTTTCAGCGTTATCGCCAATAGAATAATTTTTAAAACTAAGCGATTATATGTTTTTTAGGAAAAAAGTAGTACGCCACTGATATTTTTCCATGTGGAGATTATTTCTGATTAGCATGGTCAATTCTGCATAAAAATGGTCTCTTGCGTTTTTCTTCTCAGGCACACTGCTCTTAAGGCGGAACTTTGTGCAGCAAGAAATTTATTTGCAAGAGAGTTTCACCCGAAGTGGGCATACTAGCGAGCTTATGACGTGGTGAAAAATATTCCGTAAACATCGACACACACTGAAACCACGATGCAAGGCGGTAGGTTCTTTATTATGCTAATGAGTTCTGGTTGATTTTATTTCCGAGACGAGAAATTTGTTTTGTGGAAAATAAGTACTTGTAGTATTGTATTCTTAGTTAAAATAATGTACCTAATCGTTATACGGATATATCTTTTAAATTTTGTCTTATTTTATTATTAAAGCTATAGAATATTTACAAAAAATAAAATTAGGTAGAGCAGAAAGTTTGAAGTGTTAATTAATAATAGGTATAAAAGCACCTGCAAACAGGGTGTTCGTGTTCCACCGGGAACCGCGTCGAACTATATATGGAAAACTATACATAAGAAAATTTTCATAATTTGCCATCGTGGTAATGCTGATGGGGACGACCGGACTAAAAAAATTTCATAATGGTGGTACTACCGGTTACACCGGAAGTTAGTGTCAGCTAGGGTAGCCAGATTTTAAAAATTGAAAAGCGGGAAGTGGATAGTGCCTGGAGGACAAGTTTTTTTTGAGGTGCTTAAAATAATTATATTGATGATTTCTAAAAAAAAAAAGGTCGATACCCCGTTGACCTTACGCTGTGGCGTGCCTTTTATATTTCTTCCTCCTATCATCAAACGTGCTTTCTAAAAAAAAAGGTCGCCCCTCTCTAAGGCAGCTGTACAGGTATTAGGCGTCCGTCGTGTTATTGGAAAAGCGGGAATTTTGTTTAAGTGCGTGGGAGGCAGGAGGTTAAGTAAAAAAGCGGGAGGGGGCAACCCTAGTGTCAGCGTGTTTATTTTAAATAGAACATGCTATATATTATTACATTTTTGCATTCTACGTAAGATTCTAGGCAGATTTTGTACAGGGTGGGGAATAAATTCGATATTATTAAAACGGCTGAAGTTACGCCTACAAAATTTAGTATGTATGGTTTTGAAGCATGCGGAATTGAATTATAATGTCGGCGCAGTTGCCAGATTTCTCAGCTTTGCGCTACACGTAGTAATTTTAATATTTTAAATGGAATGCCCTATTTATTTTTATTGCAGTGCATTGGGCGTGTCCAATTTAATAAGATGCCAAATTAACAAAATTCTATCTTCACTAATTGCTGAGCTATGGCAATACTGTAATTCCATTAAAAAGTACCATGAGAATTTCTATTTTTAAAGTTTAAGTTAAATAGGCCATTTTGAAAAGACAAGAACTTTTCTTGAATCTTGTCAATAACTTAGTAACTATAGAGGTAGACAAGCGTCCCGGTACTTTTTAAGGGAACTTCAGTGTTGCCATAGCTCAGAAACTAGTGAAGATAGAATTTTGTAAATTTGAGATCTTACTAAATTTGACACTACCAATTCACTGCAATAAAAATAAATAGGGCATTCTATTTAAAATAACAAAATTACTACGTGTAGCGCAATGCTGAGAAATCTGGCAACTGCGCCGACATCATAATCCAATTCCGCATGCTCTAAAACCCCCACATACCAAATTTTGTAGGCGCAACTTCAGCAAGTTTAATAATATCGAATTTATTCCAGTTAAAGTCCCTACCCTGTATGCCTATACCTATAAATATCTAAGCGTTTTTGACATATTTGAATTTTTCTGTTAAGAATGACGTTTGCAAGCCTTAAAATAAATATCAATTTTTTCTATAAAGAAGCCTTATATTTATTTAATTTAAGCGGGATTCCTTGTTATAAAGGACCTGCTTTATTAGATTTTTTATAATATTTTGATAACTATTAATTCAGGGTGTTTAAACAATAAGATTGAAAAAACTGCAAAAAGTCTAAATTTTCAAAGGGAAACACCCAAATTTTATAATTACTTTTAGTTTAGCATTAAAAAAGGGTAAGTTTATATATCCCAAAAATGTTGAACATTATTAATAAGCACATTGTGATGGCTTCTGTTTTGCGGATATCGATTGGCAAATGTGTCCCATGTTCTTGATATAACTTTAACACATTCTCCATAAATAATAAATAAATTTAAATAATCTTCGTTTGTATGTACAATTTAAGCGCACAGGCATGACAATTAATGGTTTAATGGTAAGTGACAGCTTCATAAATTTTTCTCGCATTTGATTGTTTTTCAACGCCGTTATAGCCAACTAAAAGTAACTAAACTTAAAATCTGCAGCAAAATCGCCACATAAAAATATTAAGTTGGGAATGTTTCTAAAACTAAAATTTTTTGGAATATACAAACTTACCCTTATTTTTAATGCTAAATAAGAAATAATTATAAAGTTTGTGTATTTCCATTTGAAAATCTAGTCTTTTTGCAGTTTTTCAATTTAATTTTTAATCGTATTGTTTAAACACCCTATATTAATAGTTATCAAAATATTATAAAAAATCTATTAAAAATATCTAAAACGCTTAGACATAGGTATAGGACATGGTATACAAGATATGCCTAAATTCTTGCGTAGAATGCAAAAATGTAGTAATATATAGAGTATTCTATTTAAAATAAGCAAGTTGACACTTACTTCCGGTATAACGGGAAGTGCCACCATTATAAATATATTTTAGCCCGATCGCCCCCGTCAGCACTAGCATATACTGTCAAATTTTCAAAATTGGGAGGCACAGGCCTACCCTGAAACTAAAGGTTTTCAGCATTGGTTATCAAATACTTCGTAAGGTCAATCGTTTTTCAATCAAAATTTTCTTATATTACAAATTTTTTACCATGTTTATTAGATAAGTCCCGCTGGTTCCAGGATTTGTTGACTGTGGTTACTAACTCGCGCAGTATTTTGTCCGTCGCGTTCCGTGCCATTATAATTAATTTTTTTTTTAAAGTGGTATGTTTTTGACGATTACAACCTTAAAACAGACATTTTTGACGATTAGTTGCCGTGCACCTTCAAAAGAAAAAAAAGTAAGTACCTAGATTTTTTTTTAGTAACACAGAAACAACAGGAGGTAGTACCGTATCGTCGCGCCAGTCCGATACAAAATCACGGTATTAATGTTTCTTATAAACATAAAGTGATAGGGGGGTAGCCAAAAAAACGTGTAAGTTCTCAAAAGTTAATTCTATAAAATAAAATACTTCGCAGCCTTTTCTACACTTTCTCCACCGTTTAAAAGTGGCTACAAAAGAAACAAAACTTTGCGTTTCTAAGAACTTCTATCAAAAGTGATTCCTACAATGTCGCAGTCGTTTCATAAACTCCCCCTAACAAAAGTTAGTAAAAAGTATATTTACCCCCCCCCCCCCCCCCCGCTCCCCCTTGGTCAAGAGACAGGGGCAACTGCCCTCTTTATGGACGCCCATGCCTAACAAAAAATTGTATTTTATTACTCTGCGTGGCATACTGTCCAATTTTTATTTATTACCTACCTAGCTTCTTAGAAGCATTGTCACTATACAGTAGTCTCGCTGCACCAAATTGTAGCTGCGAGCCAATAACATGAACAGATAAATGTCATGTGACCAACGCCAAATTCGTGCCTGACAACTACTTTTAAATCGTTTAACCATGGATAAAATAATAAACACATTTCACCTTTAAAATGAATTTATATTTTAACAGGTTTAGACAGAAGCTCACTATATAAACAATATATAGAGCCTGTATAATAAGCATAAAATATAAAACAATCGAATAGAAATAGATTCATTATGCAACAGTTGGTTTCTTTACTCACTAAGAACCTTCATAAATGGCTTTATTTTATTACACCTATCACCCTTTACCAAGACAAATTAAACTTTAATTTTAGATCTAAGAGTTAATATACCAGGGTTACCATACATCCTGGGATTTGTCGTAAGTTCCCGGTGACCCAGTTTGGGCCTCTAATACCGATAAGCTATTTACCTTAGTATATTTTGTTCACTATCAAGAGAATAACCCATTTCGATAAAAAACGAAACAAAAAATTCAATATAGCCCATTTTTGATTGCAACAAATCGACTGGATTTCGTTCAATTCTTATCCTTACCTAACATGAATAAGAAATTTTGAAAGCCCAAACACCAGTTTTGACAAAATGGTGAACGCGCCTTGAACATTTTGCCCTACGGCGTATTATAAACCATCCCGGTCTAAGCCGAAAAATGTATGGTAACCCGGAGTTAATAGCACAACTACTAGTTACGTCTTTTTAATATTAACGCTTGGAAGTTCTAAGGTACATGGCTATTTTTTTGAAAAAAAAATTCTTAGCTACGATATTAACCTTGGAAAAGTGCCTAAAAATACGCACCTTTAGTGGGCATTTTCTTATACAAGTTCTTATTTTTTTCAAAAAAGGGCTTTGTACCTTAGAAATACAAACATTCCTTTAATAAATTTTAAATTGTCCCGACAAATATTTCAAATAGCCTTTGCAGAATCCTGCAGTAGCGAAACGGTGTTTTTCATCCTCTAAATTTGCGCGTGGTAGAGCCTTAATTAAAATAATTAAATTAAATTAGCTTCATGCATGCCTATTAAGTGAAGGTGGTCATTTCCAACAATTTTTATAAAACAAAATTTTGCATTATCAATGTCAATTTTTGGAGATATGTAAAATTTTAAAATTACTTTTCAATTACGCCCTCTTGTCGCAAAATGTGGAACTTAAAAATAATTTCCAGCATTTTCTCTTGGGCACTTTTGTCATAAAAAAATTTCATTCTTAGTTGACCACCCGGTACATAATGCACGCCTTTGTCACACCATTTTCAGTGTTTTTGAATAGATAACAATAATCAAAACCCATAAATTGACCCATACCCGGGTGGTACTACCTGCACTTGATGAAAAGAAAGGATTTTGCAATGAAATCAATGCTAAATTATGAAAGTGGCTTAAATATTCGTTGGGTTACTCTGTAGTCCCTTTGCATACCTAATGAACTTTTATTACTCTACACCTTTTTGAAATAGACTATAGTGACAGTAAAATATATATCAATAACCGCTTGTCTGTCGAAACTTTTTTTTTATTTATTTAATCTTTATTCAAAATTACATTGTCAAATACAAAGTAAAAAGAAATGTCGTTAAAAATAAATTGAAAGAACATCTTAAGTCACTGATGTGATGAGTTTGTAATTGTTTCACCTTACCATTTTATGTGGTTTTCTCGTTACTGGAGCATTAATTGTTATATATTGCTATATTTTTTTTTAATTCTATGTATGCATCGTATTTAATTTATTTTGCGTAATTAATCTATATTAATATTATTGTGTTTTTTTTTCTCCCTTCTTTAAATACTTTGTTGTTCTAATTTTATATTTGTATTGTTGTTGTTTTTTTATTAGTTTATTTTTTGGGTGGTTAGATAAATAGCCATGCTAGATCTCGCCACCTGTTTGAAATTGTATTTTTATGCCGTTTCTATTATAAAAAAATATTATTACGCTATACCTATTAGCTATGTGCCCTTTTAATAAATAATTAAACTTTTTAGACCCTAAAATAAGCCTTAAAAAATTGAAAATAAAATCCTATATTTTGAAAAGGAATATGCTTATAGCCAAATTTAATCATGTTTTGGCATACCCTTTATTTAATACAGGGTGAATTTTTTAGAGTAATTAATAATTAGCGAGTCGATAGACGTGCGAAAGAGGCGGTGGGTTCAGCGCCAAGCCAGGTACCGAAGACGCATTAGAAACGGCGCACAGCAAAGCGACCACCGGCTTCACGCATGATAGAACAAACAGAAGACATGATACTTAGCGAGCTCAAAACGGTCCGATGCGGGCATGACGTAAGAGGGTTAGCATAATTTGTATCATAGGCTTCAGTAAGAGTTAATAAAACGGATGAAAGGGAAACCAATTTACAAAAGACCTTTGTGTATCGATTCAAGGCCGTTTACTTACCAGGATAAAAAAATTTCCTGTATTCCTCCGCTAACGCCATCAGCCGTTAGAGGATTTAAAACAATCAAACCACATCGAATTTCACTTGTAATTTTGTCATTTATACTCTAGATATTTTATTTTTTTATTTAATTTTACCTGTAACATCGCCCGTTGTTCTTTTCGTGGAATTACTACTTAAGGCGGAACTTTGTGCAGCAAGAAATTTATTTGCAAGAGAGTCTCACCCGAAGTGGGCATACTAGCGAGCTTATGACGTGGTGAAAAATATTCCGTAAACATCGACACACACTGAAACCACGAGACGAGGCGGCAGGTTCTTTCTTATGCTAATGAGTTTCGGTTGATTTTATTTCGAAGATGAGAAATTTGTTTTGAGGAAAATAAGTATTTTACTTGTTATTGTATTAGTTAAAATAATGTATCTAATCGTTATACGGATATATCTTTTAAATTTTGTCTTATTTTATTATTAAAGCTATAGAATATTTACAAAAAATAAAGTTAGGTAGAGCAGAAAGTTTGAAGAAACAGGGTGTTCGTGTTCCACCGGGAACCGCTTCGAACCATATATGGAAAACTATACATAGGAAAATTTTCAAAATTTGCCATCGTGGTAATGCTGATGGGGACGACCGGACTAAAAAAATTTCATAATGGTGGTACTTCCGGTTATACCGAAAGTTAGTGTCGGCTAGGGTAGTCATGTTTTAAAAATTGAAAAGCGGGAGGTGGACAGTGCCTGGAGGACAAGTTTTTTTTGAGGTGCTTAAAATAATTGTTGATTGATGATTTCTAAACAAAAAGTCGATACCCCGTTGACCTTACGCTGTGGCGTGCCTTTTATATTTCTTCCTCCTCTCATCAAACGTGCTTTCTAAAAAAAAAGGTTGCCCCTCTCTAAGGCAGCTGTACAGTTATTAGGCGTCCGTCGTGTTATCGGAAAAGCGGGAGTTTTGTTTAAGTGCGTGGGCGGCGGGAGGTTTAGTAAAAAGCGGGAGCCTCCCGACTAAATCGGGAGGGTTGGCAACCCTAGTATCAGCGTGTTTATTTTAAATAGAACATTCTATATATTATTACATTTTTGCATTCTACGTAAGATTCTAGGCAGATTTTGTACAGGGTGGGGACTTTAATTGGAATAAATTCGATATTATTAAAACTGCTGAAGTTACGCCTACAAAATTTGGTATGTGGGGTTTTGAAGCATGGGGAATTGAATTATAATGTCGGCGCAGTTGCCAGATTTCTCAGCTTCGCGCTACACGTAGTAATTTTAATATTTTAAATGGAATGCCCAATTTATTTTTATTGCAGTGCATTGGGCGTGTCCAATTTAATAAGATGCCAAATTTACAAAATTCTATCTTCACTAATTGCTGAGCTCTGGCAACACTGCAGTTCCATTAAAAAGTATCATGGGAATTTCTATTTTTAAAGTTTAAATTAAATTGGCCATTTTGAAAAGACAAGAACTTTTCTTGAAGCTAATAACTTAGTAACTATGGAGGTAGACAAGCGTCCCGGTACTTTTTAAGGGAGCTACAGTGTTGCCATAGCTCAGAAACTAGTGAAGATAGAATTTTGTAATTTTGAGATCTTACTAAATTTGACACTACCAATTCACTGCAATAAAAATAAATAGTGCATTCCATTTAAAATAACAAAATTACTACGTGTAGCGCAAAGCTGAGAAATCTGGCAATCCAATTCCGCATGCTTCAAAATTCCCACATACTAAATTTTGTAGGCGCAACTTCAGCAGGTTTAATAAAATGGAATTTATTTCAGTTAAAGTCCCCACCCTGTATACCTATACCTATAAATATCTAAGCGTTTTTGACATATTTGAATTTTTCTGTTAAGAATGACGTTTGCAAGCCTTAAAATAATTATCAATTTTTTCTATAAAGAAGCCTTATATTTATTTAATTTATGCGGGATTCCTTGTTATAAAGGACCTGCTTTATTAGATTTTTTATAATATTTTGATAACTATTAATTCAGGGTGTTTAAACAATAAGATTGAAAAAACTGCAAAAAGTCTAAATTTTATAATTACTTTTAGTTAAGCATTAAAAAGGGTAAGTTTGTATATTCCAAAAATGTTTAGTTTTCGAAATATTGCTAATTTAGTATTTTTATATGGCAATTTTGCTGCAGATTTTTAGTTCAGTGACTCTTAGTTGTCTATGACGGCGTTGAAAACCAGCAAAATCTAATTTTACCATTTGAATATTATTAATAAGCACATTGTGATGGCTTCTGTTTTGAAGATATCGATTGGCAAATGTGTCCCATGTTCTTAATATAACTTTAACACATTCTCCATAAATAATAAATAAATTTAAATAATCTTCGTTTGTACAATTTAAGCGCACAGACATGATAATTAATGATGTTTAAATGGTAAGTGACAGCTTCATAAATTTTTCTCGCATTTGATTGTTTTTCAACGCCGTTATAGCCAACTAAAAGTAACTAAACTTAAAATCTGCAGCAAAATCGCCATATAAAAATATTAAATTGGCAATGTTTCTAAAACTAAAATTTTTTGGGATATACAAACTTACCCTTATTTTTAATGTTAAATAAGGAATAATTATAAAATTTGTCTATTTCCATTTGAAAAACTAGTCTTTTTGCAGTTTTTCAATTTAATTTTTATTCGTATTGTTTAAACACCCTGTATTAATAGTTATTAAAATATTATAAAAAATCTATTAAAAATATCTAAAACGCTTAGACATAGGTATAGGACATGGTATACAAGATATGCCTAAATTCTTGCGTAGAATGCAAAAATGTAGTAATATATAGAGTATTCTATTTAAAATAAGCAAGTTGACACTTACTTCCGGTATAACGGGAAGTGCCACCATTATAAAAATATTTTAGCCCGATCGCCCCCATCAGCATTAGCATATACTGTCAAATTTTCAAAATTGGGAGGCACAGGCCTACCCTGAAACTAAAGGTTTTCAGCATTGGTTATCAAATACTTCGTAAGGTCAATAGTTTTTCAATCAAAATTTTCTTATATTACAAATTTTTCACCGTGTTTATTTAAAAAACAAAAGATAAGTCCCGCTGGTTCCAGGATTTGTTGACTGTGGTTACTAACTCGCGCAGTATTTTGTCCGTCGCATTCCGTGCCATTATAATTATTTTTTTTTAAAGTGGTATGTTTTTGACGATTAGTTGCGCTGCACCCTCAAAAGAGGAAAAAGTAAGTACCTAGACTTTTTTTTAGTAACACAGAAACAACAGGAGGTAGTACCGTATCGTCGCGCCAATCCGATACAAAATCACGGTATTAATGTTTTTTATAAACATAAAGTAATAGGGGGGTAGCCAAAAAAACCTGTAAGTTCTCAAAAGTGACTTCTATAAAATAAAATACTTCGCAGCCTTTTCTACACTTTCTCCACTGTTCAAAAGTGGCTACAAAAAAAACAAAACTTTGCGTTTTCAAGAACTTCTATCAAAAGTGATTCCTACAAAAAAAAAATGTCGCAGTCATTTCATAAACTCCCCCTAACAAAAGTTAGTAAAAAAGTATATCTACCTCCCCCCCCCCCCCCCCCTGTTAGTAAAAAGTATATCTACCCCCCCCCCCCTCCCCCGGTCCCCCTTGGTCAAGAGACGGGGGCAACAGCCCTCTCTATGGACGCCCATGCCTAACAAAAAATTGTATTTTATTACTCTGCGTGGCATACTGTCCAATTTTTATTTAATACCTACCTAGCTTCTTAGAAGCATTGTCACTATACAGTAGTCTCGCTGCACCAAATTGTAGCTGCGAGCCAATAACATGGACAGATAAATATCATGTGACCAACGCCAAATTCGTGCCTGACAACTACTTTTAAATCGTTAAACCATGGATAAAATAATAAACACATTTCACCTTTAAGATGAATTCATATTTTAACAGGTTTAGACAGACTATATAAACAATATATAGAGCCTGTATAATAAGCATAAAATATAAAAACAATCGAATAGAAATAGATTCATTATGCAACAGTTGGTTTTCTTACTCACTAAGAACCTTCATAAATGGCTTTATTTTATTGCACCTATCACCCTTTACCAAGACAAATTAAACTTTAATTTTAGATCTAAGAGTTAATATACCAGGGTTACCATACATCCTGGGATTTGTCATAAGTTCCCGGTGACCCAGTTTGGGCCTCTAATACCAATAAGCTATTTACCTTAGTATATTTTGTTCACTATCAAGACAATGGCCCATTTCGATAAAAAACGAAACAAAAAAAATTCAATATAGCCCATTTTTGATTGCAATACATCAACAAATCCACTGCATTTCGTTCAATTCTTATCCTTACCTAACATGAATAAAAAAATTTGAAAGCCCAAACACCCGTTTTGACAAAATGGTGAAAGCGCCTTGAACATTTTGCCTTCCGGCGCATTATAAACCATCTCGGTCTAAGCCGAAACATTTATGGCAACGCAGAGTATATAGCACAACTACTAGTTACGTCTTTTTAAAATTGACGCTTAGATATTCTGTTATTGGCATTGACAATCCAAAAAGAAGAACATAAAATTTAGCCCAAAATTATCCCCGAAATTACTTCTTGTTCGACCACCTATACTTTTTTTCAGTGTATCATTATTCTCTCTGGATGTAAATTGTTTCACGTCAGCCGAGAATAAATTCAGCTGTATATAGGCAACTTCTATAACTTGACAACAAAATTTACCTAAAACATGAGTTGCGCGCTGCAAGATAACGGACTTATTACGACATTGTTTTGTCTCAATTTTTGAAGTCTTAAAGATAAGACATGGAAGTTCTAAGGTACATGGCTATTTTTTTGAAAAAAAAATTCTTAGCTACGATATTAACCTTGGAAAAGTGCCTAAAAATACGCACCTTTAGTGGGCATTTTCTTATACATATTCTTATTTTTTTCAAAAAAGGGCTTTGTACCTTAGAAATACAAACATTCCTTTATTAAATTTTAAATTGTCCCGACAAATATCTCAAATAGCCTTTGCAGAATCCTGCAGTAGCGAAACGGTGTTTTTCATCTTCTAAATTTGCGCGTGGTAGAGCCTTAAACATAAAAAAGGGAAGAACTGTTGCATCACCTCGGTATATAAATAATTATTTGGCGAAATGAGAGGAAAGTAAAGTCGTTCTTTATGAGTAAAGAAGGTGGATAGGACTTTACTTCCCCCATTTTCCCAAATAATTACCTAGGCATAGAGTTTACTATTAGGCGATGCAACATTCTGGACCAGCCCGAATTTTAGGTACACCGCGTCCAATTTTAGCTTGCATAAATAAGTTAATTCCTCCGTAAAAATATATCGCTTCTTTTGGGAATAGAGTTTTTTGTCAAGGATGCAACATACTGTAACACGTTTTGCATGATCGATGTATAGAGTTCTGTCAGGGCCTCAATTCTTCAATCGGTTTAACTTATTCCCTTGGGGAAATGCAATATCCCTACGGAGTTAAACTGTAATTTTAGTTATCTTATTGGAAAATTTCCCTACGAAATGTGTTTGTTGATCGCCATTTTCATGAGAAAAATTGCATATCCCCATAAGAAAGTCTACTCCCATAAACCAAACCCTGGCGATGTAACATCCAATAATAAAAAAATCCAGATCTTGATGTTTATTTTATTCAATGGAAATAAGTTTTATTAGCGTTAATACGCGAGCTTAGATGTAATTTGCAAGGCAATATACTAATTGTTAGCAATTTAGTGTTTTGCGTTTCTACCTCATAATAATGCGCAGAATAATTCTGAGACCCCTCCGACAACTACACCTGGCAAACCGATAATAGTCCCTGTGTTACTATCACATCAAAGGGTGACGCTCGAGGCTAACCGCGAAACCGACCCAGGGAGTAGTCTTTGCACATGCGCAGAAAATACACCCCTTAAGGGAAGTAAGAACTTCACAAGTTTCTTTAAATTTTACCGTTCCATTTAGGGATAGAAACTAATACAACTTTTTTTTCAAACTCAAATGCAATGTATTGTGATAGCTTGGGCAAAGAGGCATAAAAATTAAATATAACCCGCTATTTACTTTTGAATTTCCAATTACCAATTTGCACGGTATTTCCTAGACGTACCACAGATTATATAGCTACTATGTGCTGTAATCTTCTGTTAGTAGACACACTAATTTGACTAAAATTAAAGGACAGAGATTGTACAATATTTAAAACATTCCAATGAACTCAGTGCTCATGATTCCCTCTGCCCCCTCATGTTTTATCAGTTTTTGAAATAGTACATCATGTTTTAGGTAGACTTTGATGAACACATATTTCATTTAGTCGAGAGGCTTTATGAGGATAAAGTACAATGTTTTACAAAGTTAGAAAACTTGGAAAGGCAACATAAGAATCTTCAGACAGGTATTTTTATTTCTTTTTTTTTTCTATTTATGTTTTCCTGTGACTATTAGAGATTTTGTTTATTGTATGACTTTACAACAAAATCTAGTAGAGATCATTTCAAATATATTTTCCGGAATGGAAAATAGTTGCATGGACGGGGACGAATTGGGTTCGGATAACGAGCGAGTATCTAGCTGGAAAAAAGGAAAGGGGCCTAGAAGCTGGTTATGTCGTTACTTAATGAAACACCCTGTATTTTAGATTAAATCAAGAGAGAAATCTGACTTATCACACTTTTTTATTTACTGGTTATTTTTTACCCAAAATGTTATAACTAGGTTGTAATGGTAAAAAATAGTATATCACTCACTTTTTCTACGATGATTTCAAAACTTGTATTATTTTTGTGAATTACTAAAAATTTTGATGGGGTTCTCTACAGTAGGATGGACTGGGTAATCGCATATTTTTTGAAAATTTTGGATATTGGTTTTAGAATAGCCATTCAAAATTGCCTTTTAAAGTTTTAAAACAAATTTTTGAAAAACTAGAAAATTATATTTGAAATTTTAGTTTGGAATACCTACTACTCAATATTTTGTAATTAATATAACAAAGACACGTTTTATTTACAATATTTTTATTATGATAGATTTTTTGCCCTTTACAGTGGTGGTCTATAAATTGTTACAAACGTAATATTTAATTTGTTTATTGCGCATACTTTTAACAGTTAGGTTACCAATATTTTTTTGTACACTGAAATTTACGCCAAATGTTGACCTTGATCTCGACAAATTTGGTGAAGTATAATTATGCTAAATTGGGCTAAGTAAAAATTGTCTTATAAATTTTATTATTATTATGCTTTTCAAAAGATAACTTTACTTGCTTTCGAGATCTTCTAATATGCCACTCAACGTGAATCGCTCTATATTATTAAAGTAAGATTAATTTAACAGAATAATCAAAAATACCATTGTTTTTATTATTTTTGTGTCTGGCTGAATGTCAGATCTGCCAAAGCCAAAAAAAAATTATTTTCATGATATTTTTTTTTATAGATAACAACAATTTGATGGAAAAGTTGGACAGTTTTTTAGAACAAAAAAAAGTTGAAGAGGAAAAACTATATAGTCAATTTTTAACAGTATTAAATGAAAAAAAACTGCATATACAACACCTCAATGATCTTCTTATTGCTGTTAAGAAAGGAAGATCGTCAATAAATCCGGTGTTAAATAATATTAAAAAAAATAACGGCCAATTTAGAAATAAATTGCTCACTAAAGAGGTAGCAAATATTAAGATGTTCTCTGAATCTAAAGATAGTAGTGCATCATATAATTATAAGACTGATAATGATGACGCAGATAGCATTGACGGACACATCAATACTCTTCGCATGTCACCAAGGGCGAGTTCATCAGGGCCGACTACTTCTAAATACAAATCAAGTTTTATTGAAGACGCGCCGACTACATTGTTCGAATTTTCAAAACGAATTCGAACTAATTGTAATTTAAGTACAAGTGATGAGTTGCCGGACAAACTACTAAGTAGAGACTCAAACATACATGAAAATATAATTACCATGGTTTCCGATACAGCTACGACAGAAGCAAGTCCTATGGTAACTTTTAATACCCAAGATTTGCTTGATAATCTTTAAACTATGTGCACTAATATTAAAGTTAGTCTTCAAGTATTGTATATTATTTTCTAGAAAATTAAGCAATTTTCTGTTCTTATGACCGATGCGGTTAAAATATATGAATAATTTAATTTTATACTAATAAAAAATTATACCCTTTTAAGAACAGACAAATACACTTGGTAGAACGAATAAATAATATGTTCATAATATTTCGTAATTTCATTTAACATAAATGAACAAAACAAATTCTTAAGAGTTATGTCCTTCAATCTTTCAGCTAATCATCAGTTAATAGAATTTTAAATAAACAACCATTGCCTTTGCACTATTGCACAGGAGAGCCATATTTTTATTATCAGTAAGACAAATCATGAAAATGTTTATAAGAAATGATTTTTTCAGAATTGGCACGCAAAAATGCGACCAAATGTGACCCAGGATCTAAATAAATTCTATTAGTGTTAAAGTAACAACTTTAGCTGCAGCTCTTCCATTTTAACTGTTTAGAATCGGTAGCTCTTACTGGTTGAACTATTGGGTATACGGTACCTACAATCCGTTTTATTAGTAATATTAATATGTACTAATATAAATTACAATCAAAAAACGTATTGGACATTTGTATTTTAATAGATATAAAAACAATATTTATAATAGGTAGATTATATTTTATTACCTACACATAATATTGTTATTAACCGGTTAAAAAGCGAGCACAAGACCGAAAGGACTTTAGGCCGTAAACCCATTTATTTATAAATTGTAAATGTAAGGAGATTTTTGTAATTTAAATATTTTTTACAAATAAATTTTGATTTTGAATGCCATCATTTATTAATATAAATCCCAAAATTCGAGTCGCCTCTGACACCATTCTTTCCATATGACTGCTATAAATTGCTGGGAGTTTAATAGGATTTACGCAAAAATAAAATTCATTAAAAAACAACTATTTACAAGCACCAAGCATAATTGAATTCTCTTACGGCGGTAAAAGATTACTGGAACCTGCCAAATAAATAAACTTAAAATTAGATCTTTCTTACCCCGGGTTAAAACCAGCCCCAATAGAGCGTTGCCCTGCCCTAGTTAGCTAATAACTTAGAAGGAGCTATTTATTATAATTATTATATAATAACATTATATGAAATATAATGAAGTAAGAAAACTGATATGTAAAACAACTAAAAATGAATGAATAAAGAGTGTTTTTCAAGTAAGTAAGTTAATAGGATTTAAGGATTGTAAATCTTAACATTAGTAAAAACATAAATGTAACACAATGAAAGACATTTACCCAGTTTATACTTTTAAAATGTATAAAAATAAATAGGACACCCAACATTGTCGGCGTCGGTACCATTAATACAGAAATTAATTAATACTGTATTAATGTTTAATGAATTAAGTTTAGTGTCCGTAATATAATAAAGTCACGGCTCCAGTTAGAGCTCCCCAAGGACACAATAAATAAAAAATATAACTAAAATATTTTCTATTGCCAACAAGCAAATATAATACTTGACATTCGCATTGTAAATGACTGCAAGCGACACAAATAAAGTCGACTAATGGAATAACCTACCGGCTCACGCTATCGCCGAGTTATTATTTATGGGCCACACGAACGTGCTCTCCGAGCTCCTTGAAACACCCGTGTGGTACTCCGCTTCCACCACGTCCGTTTAAAAAATAAAGTGTAAGTAGAGGGAAAAATTACACACGCAAATTTAATAAAGTGCAATAAAAAATATTCTTGACCAATTTCACGAAAGGTAAGGTAAGCTATCTTCAACAAAGCCAACGGCTAGATTTGAAATATCCGCCTGTTGGAAATTTCATTTTTCTCTGTCTAAAATTCTCCGACGAAAAATATGTACCTCCATTTCTTGCTCGTCGATATGATAAACGAACGACATCGACATTCAGATTTATTTTTATCCCCTGAAACATTAATTACATTGTACGGAAAAATACTAGTTTATCTGAACTTCAATGGTTTATCCCCATATAATCTTTATTCAATAATTATCATATTAATTTTATTCATGCCCCACGGTTATTTGCTCCTGAACAAGTAACTGTTTTTTCCCTATATTATAGTTCTATTTTTTTTTCTTGCCATTAAATTGTATATGCTTAAGGTAAAGAACAGGGGGAGTGTATTGCCTCCAGGTTTTTACACTCCTATCTGACCTTCGGCATTTTCCATTAGGTACCTACAGTTTAGTATTATTAAATGTATTATAATTACAATGGAAATAAAGACCTCATTTATTTATTTATTTATACAGTAGTTGCATCATGGGCGAGTAGAAATCTGATGATAAAATCGAACACGCTTTAAAAATATTGCACTCATGTCGCACCAGTTCTGCCAATGGAATTACTACTCTTTTAAAAATCGAGAAGGCTATGGACCTACAAATGAAATATATGATTTCTCTTTATACGATATTTTTATATTAGAGATTATTTTGCAGCCACATTTATTAAAAAAGTGCCGTGTAGTGTGGTAACAAAAAATGTGCCAAAACTTTTTAAAGTGTACCAAATTCGGTAGAAAAGCTCGCTCGGCAACATATTTATATAATATATTAGTGCCCTATTCTCTGTGGTTTAGAAATGGTTCCACTTTTGAATATCCCGCCAGATTAGCTGTCAGTGGTGCGCTTGAGCGCCTGCCACATTGGCATCTCTCTTACATCTTACGTCAATCGTCAATCATTTGTTGAAGTTTTATTTTAATAGTACCATTTTGTATTATTGGTATACGTCCCAAATTTGTATAGTTTTTACTCTTATTTTTACATTTTAATTGCGTTTGCAGTGATAAATTGTGTGAAATAGTAATTACAACGTTACTTATATAATTTTAAGTAATTCTACAACGTAAAACAATGAATCCCGAATAGTAAGTATCGATTTTATGCCTTTTGTTTCTGGATTATTTTTGACAAATATTTTCTCTGATATGAATTGCGCAGTTTTTAGACAAATTTCAATAATTTTTCCAATTATCTACGTTTAAATTATCATTCTATGTGTTTATTTCTTTAAATTTAAAAATCTGGAGCAAATATTTAGTACCGCCCACCCCTTACCTGCTAATCAGAAGGAAAATGAGTATTATGTTTTTAAAATTCCTTTTTTTCTGAATCACATACATATTATGTTGGTAGCGATTGTGATGATGATTCGTGCTGTTTGTAGATTTAAAATCATTTTATGATTTAGAAACGCCTAGATTAAATAGGCTAAGGAGTTTCTTTAAAAATTCATACTTAGCTTAAGGTACGTTTTTCTCCATGGTTGCTAGTCGCTGGCGACTACGACCCAGTAGCGAAAATTGATTTGCCAAGACATGTACTATAAGTGCAATTGTTTTTTGAAGTTGGGTAGCAACCGTCAGGTAGCTTCTAGGAAAACAAACATGTTTAGAAATCATTGTACATGTTTTGGCGAATCAGTCGTCGCTACTGGGTCGTAACCTACCTTTAGAGAATATTTTTTTCATTCCGCATTTCGCCTAGACGAACCATAAGATTTGTATATATATCTCTAAGAAGTAGGTACTCAAGGATATTGTCAAGTATAAGATCCTTTGTTTTTTATAACAATTTTAGCTTTATTGAAAAGTTTAGCTCAAATTAAACAAGCAAGATCTTACGCAAGTAAAAAAACGTTGAATAAAGCATGTTTGTCACCAAAAAAATCACAAAAAAGCTCTTGGTAAAAATTGACTTTGCAATTCTATCTTGATATCTTAGTTACAGTGTTGCCTGTGTTGCGGGGTTAATAACTTTTTTGTGAAATAAGTAAGTATTTTTAAAATCCTCAAAGAAAAGCTTGAAGAAAAAATATACCTAGTGGGAATTAAATAGAAAAATGTAGGACATATTATTTATTATAGTTTATTGCCATTTGACAAAGGGCTGACAACTGGGCTCTTTCCGCCCAGGAGAATTACAATATCATCTGCTACTTAAATAGGTAAGGTAAACCACCCAATGATTGACAGGTTTTAGAGACATTTTTTCCAAATTGATCATCCTGAGAAAGTCTTTTGTTTTTTTAAGTATTTAACTACTTTACGCAAATCGTAAAAGGTATTAAAATCGTCGAATTTAAAAAAAACGGCAATATTTAAAAAAATTTTAAATAAAAAAAAAACATTATTAGTTGCATTGGGAAATCCTTAAATTGACAGGCCGAAAATTAGGTTTTCCCAAATTTTGACATCCCAATAATTGACACAATTTATTGTTTTTTACAAATTTATTCACAACTTGAGAAACTAAAATACTTACTAAGGCTAAAGTAGTCAAAGAAAAAAGGGCGAATATTAGTAGTATATAAAATAAGTAGAACCTAAATTAAGTAACTAAGCTTCAAAAACGTCAACTTTTTTTTCAAAATTATATTTTCTGTCTCCAGATACATATAAGCATTTTGGGAGTTGGTAACTTTCCCAAAAAGGCTTCTTTTGAAAAACTGAAACACCATTTTCATCAATGTTAAAATCAGTTTTCTCCTCATTAACTGCTTTCATGTGCATAGCTTCAAACTCCTTTTCCTTATCAAAAATACTTTGTACAACCAAATATATCTAAAGTGTGTAGCTTTTCTCTTACCCCCTAAAAACCTAACCAAAATGTAATCTCCAACTCTAATGTTATTTATCGATTCTAAGGGACAAACAGAATCTTTGTTAGGATCATCAAAAATGTTGACATCATCCAGACTGTCGCCGCTGTCAGTCCAGTCAGGTTCTTCTATCGACTAAAACATTCTTGCTTCTTTCAGCTTTCCCTTTTTCTTGAAGAAGTTTTCTTTCGGCTTTTTTCTGTTCAAGTTTCCTTTTCTTCTCATCTTTTTTCTGTGCATATTTTCTCCAAAGACTGGAAGTAACTACTAAAGGAGTTATGTCAGTCTTCCTCTTTTTTGTTCGAACAGGTATATTTGGCCAGTATAATATGTGTTTAAAGGGAGAAGGCACTTCAAATGGAAGCTGGTTACTATTTGTACTCGGTTGGAGTGATGGTGATGTACATCTTGATATGCTAAAATATTTTCTTCAATTATTGACACCCCACGTACCAAATATTGACATAATTTGTCAATAATTGGATAGCGAATATATTTAGATAAAAACCAAATATTGCCAACATTGTAAAAATACGAGCTTTTAACCCGTATTAAAACCGTTAAAAAATTCAAACTTCCAAAGATTGACAGGGGTGTCAATCATTACAAAACATGTGTGTTTTTTTAGCCAATAATTGACATCCCCCTTTTCCTTCTGGTAATCATTCTTGTAGGATTACTTTATCTTACAAAGGTTAACTTTAGGCTTATTTAGCTTAACTAATACCACAAATGTTTAAAAAAGTAAATATGTTATTGATTACATAACTTTAAAAATATTGAGGACTTTTATATTCACAATAAGCAATAACACTTAATATCACATGAAGAAATGAATGAGTCTTCTCAACAGGCATTTCGCCGATTTTCGCCATATTGTTTAAAATGTAACATGGTAGAAGGTTGCCAGGTTGTAGTCTCTATGCGTTGATGCATTTAATTAATAGGTCAGATATAAAGGTTTCTTAAATTATGGTGTATTTTAAAACATGTCAATTATTGGTTGAATGTCAATAATTGGGTGTTTTACCTTATTGCAGGTACAAGAATGAACGTTTTTTAAATTCCAGTAATACTGATATAAAAAAAGATTCAAATAGAAAAAGAAAGAGAAAAAGGAAAAAACAAATTAAACATTCACCATAGTGAATAAGATCACTGGATTGGTTTAAATCATACTTAACTGCGCTTTACCAGACAGTGTCTATAAATAACAGATTATCTTCGCCACAGATAACTTCAGGGGTACTGCAAGCTTCTGTTTTAGGGCAGTTACTGTGTGTGAACGACTTACAAATGTTGAATATTACTGGAAAGTTTCGCAGACCACACAATGATTCTCTTACATCACTTATATAATAATATATTTACACTGGTGTGATTTATTTATTTATTTAGTCTTGAATACTATTACAGGTTAAGTAGCTAACCCTATAATAAAGTACTGTAAATGTACTAAGCTTAGAAATAAAATGGATGAAATGAAACTAGCTTAGACTGATTTAATAGCTTAATTTGTTCTTGGTTATTCAAGCCTTTAATAACTGTTCTTGGTATTTAGTGTTTTAATTTATTTTTATCTACTTATTATGTTTTATTGTTATATTTGATTACATATATCTAAATTTTTATTATACAGCAATGTTTATTGTACTGTTTACAAAATGGGCTTGCCCCTGAATAAATAAAATAAAATTCTTACAAAATGATACTCTGCGATTAATAAAATATGTTATATGAAGTAGATGCAACAATTTCTTTTTAAACTGCTTAAAGGGCCGAGAAAATATGTCACACTCTCCCTGGCAATTATTACAGTGGGAATACCACAGGGTAGTGTTATAGGGCCAATTCTGTTTATCATATATGTAAATAATATTGGTAAAATTTCTAGAATACAACAAAATATTAAAATCAACTATGCAGATAATACAAATATTTTAGTATAATATAAAGATCTTGTGTTTCTTGAGCAGAATATTCAACAATTTATGATTGAAGTAAATAATTGGTTTGTTAAAAATAAACTGATTTTAAACAAATTAAAGGCAGCTATCACCTTGTTTAAGACTAACCATTCCACTCTGAAAAATCCGGAAACCATATCTCTTAACAACAGTGATATTAAATTAAAGGAAAATATTAAAGGTTTAGGTACCTATTTTTCTGGATATTAAAATGTCCAGGGATAGTCATTTATTTATTTATTAACGATCTTAGCCCATTTACAAAATACAATCATAGTCTAATGCATATAAGGATACATAAAAATTCCCAAACTTATTTTAAAACAATAGCAATAAACAATTAAACAAAGTCCCAAACGAAATAAAGTAATTTGCCCATACAGTAATTAAAATCAGGTACTAATATAGTATAGTCAGTGTAAAGAATTAGTGCTCCCTGCATACTTTTATGGTTGTTTTGGGATGGTGATTGTGGGTGGGGATTTATTTTCTGATTAACTTTGATTGAGTGATAAGATCTAATCATCTTGTAATTTTATCACTTCTTTTGTCTTTGCTTGTTTTTTGCTTGAGCTTTTTGCTTGAGTTTCTTAGCTTAACTTTATTAAAAGGTATATAATGTCTTATAAGATATGTTTTGTAGTGTGTAAGTGTAGTGTTTTCTATTGTATAATATTATTATAACTATTTACTTGAATTCTAATTAATAAAGACCTGCGTACAGCATCAGCTCCTGCAGGTTCTTGTAGTTTATTTGCTATGTAATTAATTTTTTGTGAATTATTGTAACCATTTTATTTTTGATTGGTAAATAAACTTTATTATTATTATTAATTGAAACAGTATACAAAATAAAATTACTCCAAAATCAGGTCACAAGTCTTAAGCTCCCATAAAATTTAGAAGATGATAAAAAAAAGTCCAACTCATTAGAATAAGAGTTAGCTAACCTAGTGGATCTCAATAAAAAAGAAATAGAAGGCTAATTTGTACGATTGAATGGCTGATAAAAAGTGTAATTCGAACGTGTGATTCTGGGTGGGACAACAATTGGTATTTTCAATAACAGGTCCGGACAATGGCAAACATGATTTAAGATATTGTATAATAGTTTCAAAATACGTCTCCTACGGCGAGTTTCTAGTGAAACCAGCCCCAACACAGAGAAGTTCAGGATAAGTTATTGCATCGCCATCTGAAACCACCCAAGGTCTCCGTCAGAAAATCAGTATATGACACCAAGTTAAGCTCTGTTGATTTTCCACCCTGAAATCCAAACTGTTTATCCCTCGGTTCATCTATGATATAACGCTGAATGACTCTGTCAGATAATCTGTTACTATTTATGTTCAAACAAGTTTGGTATTGTGTTTAATATACTTACAGGTCTGTAGTTACTGACCTCTGACTTGTGAATGGGCAGGTGGATCCGTCAAAGTGCCGAAATTAAATGACCAGGGATCACTTTGAAGTCAAGAAGGCTAGGAAAAAATCTGCTGTTTAGCTCTAGTTCGGCTTGAAAAAAAATTTTGCATGCTTGTAGAAAAATATTTTAACCATAATGGCACCGAAAAATAGGATGTTCTCACGTCTTAAATTATAAATATTTAAAGTTTGAGTTGAATCATCGAATTGAGTTTCATGCCCCGATTGCAATATACAATGCTCAACTACAGTCCCGATCTCTAAAATATAACAGCGCACCTAATTGCTTAACATTGGTAATTTCAGGAATATGGAAAACAGTTACAAGGTTAAAATGCAAATTTTTGAGAAACGAGAATCTCTTTAATTGTTGCATACCAACTAGCAGCTACAAAATAAGTAAATAAATATAATAATTTTTTTTTTTCAGCGATTATTTATTCAAGCTGCTGCTCATTGGAGATTCAGGAGTAGGAAAATCTTGCTTGTTGTTAAGGTTCGCTGTAAGTATTTTATTCTAGATTTAACAAAGGCCACTAAAAATTACTTGTAACAAGCGTCTTTAGCTGACACGTTGTTATGTTCTGTTAAACGTTATAAAAGCAATCATGTGTCTGGCAAAGCTAAACTAAATCAAAATATTACAAGGCCACATTTAGTGGGAGTTTAACTTTCCGTCTGAAATTTTAAAATTACTTAAGTACAGACAGTTACTGAAAAAAATTAATTTACATTGTATCTCCGGCTAAAATTAAGATATCGACATGCGGTTTTCACCCGTGTTCTTCGGGTTTAATCTACTTTTTATCTATACAAATATTTATAATATGATTTCATTTAAAATTGAAAATGATGGTGAATGTGCAAATAGCGCCCCTCTAGCGGCGACGAATATTACAAAAAATAATAATACAGTTTTAAATCTTACTATAGGATAAGCTGTTTCAAATGACACAAAAATTGTTAAACTTGGTTAAGGTGAACCGGAGTTCTGAGTGTTTATTTCAAAAAAAGTTTCCCCTTTTCCCCTCAGTTTATTTTAAGAGTTAGATCAAAATATATCAAAGCAAAGGTATTCCGTATATTAGAAAGAATAAAATACTAAATTTATTACGAACCGACAACCTCCGTATATCCAGTACAGAGCGCTAACCAATTGCGCCATCAAGGAAGTAGGTTCACAACGGCAAATCGGGAAACACTTTCGTCCGAAAATTTCAAATGTTTACTGTAATGTACACACGTCAATAAATATAAAATATCAAAACTACAAAAATACATCCTTCTTTAAAAATCTAGACAAACCAAACACTTCATAGACATAATTTACATTTAAAATAACAAAGAGTATACTATGGACTGAAATAATTAAAATAACAGGAAATCCCATGCAAGTTTTAGACTGTCCAAATATTTGCTCCCCTGTTGACTTTAGAGCGGGGTTGTAGGGAGACTTTTAGGGTCTCTGTGTGGTGAGTGCACATGCGGAGTTTAAACAATTTGGGATAACCCGATCTCAACTTATTTGAATAGGATTGCGGTTGGTTTCAACAGGTGATGCTGCAGACACCACCATTGATTTGACTTATCAACCTGTGATTTGTCATTGTCAAATGTAATTTGCAAACGGTAGGCTTTCTAAAAATCTTTAACAGATACATTTTACACTGGATTTAACTAATATTTTCAAATGAAACGAACAATGTTTTCAAAACGGATCTTTTAATAGAAAACGAATTATTTTATTTACAATAAAACCTATTAAATAGTATTAAAATCATCAAGAATTGTAGGTGGGGATCAATAGCGTGGCCATCCAGATCGCCCGATTTTAACCTACAGGACCTTTGTTGTTGGACTATGTCACAAATTTAGTTTATAAATCCAATCCCAACTCGATAGATACGCTTAAGGAGTCAATTTGAAGAGTAATACATGACTACACTGGATTTAACTTATATTTTCAAATAAAACGAACATTATTTTCAAAAGGGATCTTTTAATAGAAAACGAATTATTTTATTTACAATAAAACCTATTAAATAGTATTAAAATCATCAAGAATTGCTAAAAGGAGAAGAAAATAAGAGGGCGTTTAAAAAAAGCTGCATATCGCCTGATCGGCAACTGGCATTGCCTCTAAAGGTAAAAGTTATTACATAAAAGAATTTAAATAAAAAATGGAATTTTTAATTTTTTAAATTTTTTTTTAAATATTCTGTTTTACTATATTATTTACTTTTGTATCACACTCCTTCGGACTGTGATGTGAAAACATATCGCCTAATTTGTCGATATAACACCTGTCAAAAAATATTTACAAATATTTCATTTGATATTTAAGTATTTCAATCTTAATATGAGAACTGCACTAAAACAACAAAATATTTTTTTATAAACGCGATTATTACACATAAAAAATGTCAAAATGACAGCTGTCAATATATAACTAATAATACTGTAACGCGTGTATTTTATTTTTATCCTTTTTATTTATGTTTCACAAAATTAACACTTAATATTAAATAGTTTAATTGAAATAGTTGAACTTTGAAATTGTCAAAATGACAGCTAGCAAGAAACAACCTCTTTTTCAACATACAATCTTTGTTCCACACAATAACTCATTTTTCATTCGTATGCCAAATTTTGTTCAGACCAGATAAGTAGTTTTCAATTCATGCTTTTACTTCTTCGGATATATTCGTTTTTCCAAGACAATAATAGCAGTCCATTTTAAATTTCACAACTATCATATTTTTCCGAATATAAAGATTGAAGATGTTTTATAGGGTCGAAACGTTGATATTTAGTTAAAGCAATAGTGCACAAAGACGTTAGAAGAAGCAAGATTTATGAAACTGCAATAAAAATTACAAGTTTATATTTAAAAATAAAAACCTGATGATGGTATCTAGATAACGAAACGTTCTACTCGAAATCAGATGACATTATATGATAGGAAACAAAATACGGCAATGCCAAAGTTAAATTATTTTTTCTTTATCTTTTCAAATAAAGTCACAAACCCAAATATAAGAACATAAAAATTGAAGATGTTTTAAAGGCTCGAAACTTTAATATTTTTTTAAAGCAATATTGCACAAATACGTTAGAAGAAGCAAGATTTACGAAACTGCAATAAAAATTACAAGTTTATATTTAAAAATAAAAACATGATGATGGTATCTAGATGACGAAACGTTTTACTCGAAATCTGACGCTATTATATAATAGGAAATAAAATACGGCAATGTCAAAGTTAAATTATTTTTTCTTTATCTTTTCAAATAAAGTCACAAATCCAAATATTAGAATATAAAGATTGAAGATGTTTTATAGGGTCGAAACGTTTTATATTTAGAAGAAGCAAGATATACGAAACTGCAATAAAAATTACAAGTTTATATTTAAAAATAAAAACCTGATGATGGTATCTAGATGACGAAACGTTTTACTCTAAATCTGATGACATCATATGATAGGAAACAAAATACGGCAATGCAAAAGTTAAATTATTTTTTCTTTATCTATTCAAATAAAGTCACAAATCCAAATATAAGAATATAAAGATTGAAGATATTTTATAGGGTTGAAACGTTAATATTTGGTTAAAGCAATATTGCACAAATACGTTAGAAGAAGCAAGATTTACGAAACTGCAATAAAAATTACAAGTTTATGTTTAAAAATAAAAACCTGATGATGGTATCTAGATGACGAAACGTTTTACTCTAAATCTGATGACATCATATGATAGGAAACAAAATACGGCAATGCAAAAGTTAAATTATTTTTTCTTTATCTTTTCAAATAAAGTCACAAATCCAAATATTAGAATATAAAGATTGAAGATGTTTTATAGGGTCGAAACGTTGGTTAAAGCAATATTGCACAAATACGTTAGAAAAAGCAAGATTTACGAAACTGCAATAAAAATTACAAGTTTATATTTAAAAATAAAAACCTGATGATGGTATCTAGATGACGAAACGTTTTACTTGAATTCTGATGACATCATATGATAGGAAACAAAATACGGCAATGTAAAAGTTAAATTATTTTTTGTTTCTCTCGACAAATAAAGTCATAATGAATTAAAACTCGAAAAAAATCTAGTCGTTAATTTTCGGCTGTTCAGAATATCTCCCAGCATAGAATATTGATAAAGTTTAAGGTATGCAGACCAATATTGAAATGAAAAATGCACCTATAAATACTCTATTTGGACCTATCTGTTATATAACACTGTATTGTAGAAGTTTCGAGCTATCTCTTATCCCAAATTTTAGAGCGCGAATTGCTAAAATAACTTTAAAAACTTACGATGAAATATGCCATTTTCGGCCTTTTTTGACAGTTCATATTTTTAATATCCACGATGACGCTTTATAATTCCAAGGCAATCTTTTCGAAAAATCATAATTCTGTTAAAATGAAACTTTTACGGGAATTGCAGAGCATTTTTAAAATTGAAATTTCGGTAATAAATTGGACATATGAAGCTTTAATTTTGGTCTCATTAAATTGTACAAGTCTCAAATAATCTATAACGTTCAATTTTTAACTTCAAAGCGCTAAAACAACTTCAGAATCTATAGCCGAAAACACTCATTTTAGTCCAATTTTGACAGCGGTATTAAATATCAATAGATACTGACTTAAAACAAAATATTTCAAAGCACTCTATTCATATCCAAGTTAGTTTGAGATTTGAACATTTTTCCTATCCGCGCTATCAAAATGTTTATTTTTCTCAAATTAAAAAAAATAAATTGATAAATTAAGATATGGGGAGACATTGAGAAAGGGTTGTAGAATAAAATAAGCCTAAAAGGAACTGTGTAAGGATATTATTGTAAAAAATATAGTCGATTAAGTAAAACTTTTGATATAAAAAAATCTTTAAACATTCAAAAAACATTTTTTTTAAATATGAAATGTATTGCTGGAGGAAGCGCATAGTGTTAAATTTAAAGTCTACTTATCCCTTTAGACAATAGAACAAAAAAAAATCAAAAAGTTGAATACAGGTTATCAGTGGCGGGTTTGAGCGTACCAGTAACTTACTGAAAAAAATTCAAAAATTTTACATCCAATCGTTTATTGCTCTTTTAGTAAAAAAGATTTAGTATCCAAATAATACATTTCCGGTGTATTTCGACGAGCTCTTTCGGATAAGGGCTATGCCATTTAAATAAAAAATGTATTTAACACGAAAAAAACTTAAAAACCGAAAAAAATTTTAGTCTAAAATCGTCATTTCCAGTTTTTCTCAAATTTTAACGATTTAAAAAAATATTAGGTATAGAAACATGTATTGTGAAAAAAAAGTATTTGAGACGGCCTATCAGGCTGTCTACGCGAAAGGTCTGTCCGATCATTTTGAATATACCCTTCAAAGTGGCTCAAAATGACCCTGCATAGAGCATTTTTCGATTTTTAAAGATACAAAAAAAATACTACACATTTTCTAATCTTCTTCAAAAACAATAGGGTTCGGAAGCTGCCGGTCCTCTCGAACCTCCAGAAGTAAAAATCGAAAAAAATAATTTTTGCGACCTGAAATGGAAGACAGCGAATTTTGCATATTTTTCGACTTTGGCGTTTAATAACTTTTTTCCGTCACACCCTGTATATTTGAATTTTTTACTGAAGATACTCCTATTATTTCGCTATATACCCAGAAAGTTTGAATATTTCAACTTTATCCGTTTTCTAGAAAAAAAATCGGGAACAGGAAAATGTCAAATGTTACACAAATTTCCAAGATAGAATACAATAGGAATCCTAAGATAGGGGATATAAACATATCGCTCGTTCGCGATATGTAATAAACAATTGTTTATAAAGAAACCTAATAATTTTATTTTAAGAAAACTGTACCATCTTTTGAAATATTGTTAATTCTTAATTAAATATTCAAATAAACCGCCATTTGCTGCTAAACAATATCCTACGATCGTTAAATTCTCTACCAACATTAGCGAGTTTGCACTGAGTAATTCTTTCAGATTGCATAAAAGTCGAATTTTAAGTGCTCCAACTAAATCTTTAAACCTAACACTTTTAGAAAATGTTTTACATGCCCCCAGAGGAAGAAGTCGTTTGGTGAGAGTTCAGGAGACCTAGCTGGCCAATTGTTGAATTTGGACCGACAACGCGCCCATTAAATGCATTATTTAGATACTCGCGTACCACAAGCGAATTGTGGGCCGGGCAACCATCCATTATTTGGAACAAAATCTCCTGATTTTCATTGGCGACTTCCTCCAGTTCGAGTCCAATTTGATTTTGAAGAAGATCTAAATATGTTGGACCTGTAAGATTTCCGTCAATAAAAAATGGTTCAGCGATGCGATGTCCTAAAACTCCTGCCCAAATATTCCCTTTCTTGTAAATAATATCTATTGTTGTTAGCTCGCTCCATCATTTCAAAACAAAAAAATTATCTTCGCTCTTCATTCCCTTCTAGCAATTCTTGATGGTTTTGATACTTATATGAATGATATTTATGCTTCTTTAAAGTAAAGTTCGCAATACTGTGGTGTGGTGTAATAACTTTTTGTATTGTCGACTTGGTAGGAATGGGTCTATCATGGAAATCTAGTATGCGTAATGTTTTGTGTAAGTATTGAGTTTTGTGGTTGTGTACATGTACCTACATGCGTGTGATAATACAAATCAAGTTAAAGAAAAATGAAAAAAAATTCATTCGCGGCACACTTTTCTTATATGTATTATTCGCAATTACTTCCGCTTTTTAAAGTCTTCAATTATTTTTTATGTGTAAGAAACACAAACTAATTATTTTTAATTTTGTTTCAGGATGATACCTATACCGAGAGTTACATTAGTACAATAGGTGTAGACTTTGTAAGTACATATTTATAGGCATATATTAATTAAGTATCTACAGTGTGTTAATATACTTAGGTTGAAATCATAGGGAAAACGTTCGTATTATAAAATTTAAGAAAAAAAGTTTTTCTTCATGGTCTAAAATCTAAAATGAAATAACCAGATATCAAATTTTGAGTCGTGTACGGGGTGTGTCTAAAAAAATTAAATTTTCTCAAGAGTAAATACCTTTATTTTGATAATATCAAAAATTGTTATAAAAAAAAAGTTTATCAGAATTGAAAACTATATTCAAATATACTTTTTCCAAATTTATCTCTACAATAACGATGGAAATTTGCTGTGCAAATTTAACTGAAAATATTTGAAAATTAATAAGTGGAAATAATAATGATAATAATATTTTTTTAGCATTGTTACGTGAGCATCAAACATAAATCTAAATAATAAAAAATTGATGGTTTTTAGGAAGGAAATGTTTTGTGGCGAAGATTACGAATCTGAAAACTCTTTTTCTCGGAAACGCTGTTTTTCTTCTTAAAGGGTCGTTTTGTAGAGGTTAGGTTTCAGCCGCATATCTTCATATTTACTTGTTTGTGGCATAATATAAAAGAAGAACAACTCGAGAGAGCAATCTTTTATAGAGACTGGTGTGCTAAAATCCCCTCCGTCTTTTCTTAGTGACTACTAAATTTAAAAAAAAACTACCTAACTATTTTTGGGATCGCCATATTATTACATCAACAATTTATATATTCCAGGCTAGCGGGGGCCAAGTACCAAAGAACACTAACTTTTAGTAGATAAACGGGCTCATATGCCAAAAAACAAAACAATTCTGCGGGCTAGGGGGAGAGGGAAGTGCCTCATTTGTCCCATATTGAAACTCTGGGCGGTGACAGTTTAAAAGCAAATGACAACTAGCCTGTTTTACAAGTATATTGATTATTACTTTAAATAAAAAATTTAGTTAAAAAACACAGAAAATTAGGTTTTTTTCTGCTTTTATATTAAAAAAGGGTAAATGTAACTATTTACAATAAAACACAATGGTAATCAGCACCAAATTGCTGCCATTATGCATCCGAAACGTAATTTCTATAAAATGGCAATATAAGAAGGAACATTTCAAAAGCTATGCGTTTTCAAGAAAAACTGTTTAAATTCGTAATATACGCCAAAAAATAAATCATTTCTAAAAAATAATAAATTTCGTCATGGTGGGCGTATAATAGATATTTTCTACATAAATTCCTTATTTAATGCCGTGCCCAAATTATTTTGTCGCGTGCCGTTGGTTCGCCATCTCTGCACTAGGGGAAATTTACTCATGGATATGATTTCATATTTGAATGTAGTTTTCAATTCTATTAACTTTTTTAAATAACAATTTTCTATATTGTTAAAAATAAAGGTATTTTACTCTTGATCAAAATTCATATTTTTTGAAGAACTTCGCATACGACTGCAAAAAATTGATATCTGAATATTTTATTCTATTGGTCTTAGATCACCCTGCTTACAGTTCCGAAAGAACGAACGTTTTATAACGATAATAAGCTTTTATTTGTTCCGATGTCACAGAAAAAAAATGGAAAAACATTTATTGATGGGCAGATTTTAGGTAACATATTATGGGAAAAAAATTATAGATGGATTTTAACAAATACCGATATTGGCAATCGTTTCTGCGTCATCGGAAATTCCAAATACCATTAAACAGCGGCGTTCGTCTTTAGGGGTTTGCGGGAAAATAAAATCAAAATTGTAGAGAAACTGACCTAAATGAATCATCAAAATTGTTTATTATGAAATATTGTTTAAAGTACAGTGTAAACTCTTACACCAATTTTGAAGACAATTGAATAACAAGTACTTGTTTTTGCAAAGTAAGAATTTGTCAATAAGGCAATTTTTAGTGTATAATATTATTAACTGCATTAAAATAACTGCAAAACACGTTCCCTAAAATTATACTTCTTAGTGCCTTTTTTAATAAAAAAAAGAAAATTGTTCAATTCTGGCTCGTACCCATTGCTTGTAAATATTTTTATGACCTCTGCATGCTAGACTCAGAAAAATGTATTATTAATAAAAAGGCATACATATCTATGTTTATTAATTACCAAACTTGGTAAATATTACCTACTCAAGCGGTATTAAAAATAATAAACTAAGTACCTACTTAGAAATGTATTTTTAAATTAAAATGACTACTCCACAGGCCCACCATCTCGTTCACATAATGGTCTTTTGCCCAAATGATTTTAGTAAATACTTTTAATAGGACATCTGGTGTTATTTTCGACATGACACCTTATGATGATATGATCTACGTCTCTAAATGACCTTGTTTTTAAGGTGTCCCGACAAGAAAAATCCATTGGGGTCAGGTCCGGGGATCTTGCAAGCCATGGATTTACCGAATAACCATTTGCCAGGAATATTTGTAACCAGCCATTGCCTTAGCTCAACGGTACTATGTATTGACGCGCCATCTTGTTGGAAAAACATTTCATGTCGCTCTAGTAAGGGTAATTCATGTAGATCAACCATTAACGCATTGCTTAAACGCTCTGAGTACTTAGCTGAAGTTTTTCTGAAAACTGAGGACCTATACTTTTTGTCTTAATAATACCGCCCCAAACGTTTGTTTTAAATGAATACTAATTTCTTGCTTTAGCGGTAAAGTTTGGATTTTCATCTGCTCACCATCTGCAATTTGAAAACATAACATTTGATGTAATTGTAGTAAAAAGAACTTTTTTGCAAAATTTCTATCGCTTTTAATCATTCCTTAAAACCAAAATGAAAATCCTATGCGTACTTCTAAATCCCTTTCTGATAGGGTGAATAAATTTTGGTTGGTACACTATAAATCCATGTTGTTTTAAAATTCTGCCAGTTCATCTTGAAGACATACCACCTTGTTTTTTTCCTTCTGAGATATTTGATATTAAAACATGTCATTGAAAATGGAATTTCCTATAAAATCCTAAATAAAAACTGACCTCACTTCCTGTTTACCCGGAAGTGGGTTTGATTTGACCAAAAACTGTCAATTTACACACTTATTATCTCCGAAAAATTTTTAAAATATTCACTTCAAGAATTACAGAAAAAATTGATGGAGGGTGTCACACCTTTTTGTGTCACCTGGTATAATTTTTTTTAATTTCCCGCCAAATCCCTAAAGACGGACGCCGCTGTTCAAAATTTTTTTGGTTTCCCGATGATGCAGAAACGATTGCCAACGGTATTTGTTGAAATCAACCAATGTAAAAAATATTAAGTATTTTTAATGACTGGTTTCATTCTAATATACAGTGGGGCACTGGCAAAGGGGGATTATTACATTACAACAAAGAATAAAGATTGGGGGAGCATATAAAGGAAATTATAATTAAACGTTACTGTAGTTCAATATTTGTTTTGTTGAAAGGTGAAGTTGTCGTTTTGACATGTTTCACACATTCACCTATACATATCACTCTACATACATAAGTGACCACTAATAATGCAATGCAAATGCAAATATGCAATGCCACGTATCAATAATGAAATACTTTCAACGTGGCATCCGTGCAGCTACAGCATTCGTTAACTAGGGCACGTAAAGCTCACAGATTCAAAATTTCGTCACAAATATCATTATAGAATATGAAGGGATCAAAGGATATAAACGTGAGAATTTCAGGAACTAAATTTGCGACACCCCGTGTATAGACGAAAATTTTACGTAATAAAAAGGAGCTGGTATCACATTACTATATTTCGTTCTTAGCAAAAATAGATACCTATTTCGCGTTTCGGAAATATTTAGATGGCAAAATATAAGCCAAAATGTTGAAAATTTTACGCTAATAAATACTAAAAGTTCAATATCGTCGATATGAGCGCAGTTTGAATCATTTTGCAAGGAAAAATACATATATTCTGTCCAGACACCGTTGAAGAACATTTTGGTTGTCTTAATGAAGGATTGGGCCGTTAATATGAGAAAAAGAAATGGTGATGGTAAAAATAAAAACTTTATGGAATGTTACTATAAGAAAAGTATTTTCATGAAGTAGGAAGATAAATCCTTTTTCTGAGATTTCTTTCAAATCCGTAAGAGATACTCGAGATGACGCAAGAAAAATTTTACAAAAGAGAGCATCTAGCGCAGTTGCATTAAGTTATGAGCACTTTTTAAAAATGGTAAAAATATGGGATGAAAACACACCGGAGAGCTTGCAGAAGAAGTTTTTTCACGTCGTTTCTTATGAACTTTCTAATGTCTAAGAGTTGAAAATAAATGGTATATGGTTAAAAAATTCGCCGATTGGTAGAAATAAAATTTCAGGATGGATAGCAAAATCAGCCAAAAATGCTGGTATAACGCCTTATAAAAAAGTTAAAGTCATTCGCACAGATCAACAGCAGTAAGCCACTTATCAAAAATGGGAGTGTATGCAATAGTAAAAAATGACTGGTCACGCAAATGTAAGTTCCATCAAACCCTATCTGCAGTTAGATTCAGTGTTTCAATTGTGATGAAAACTAGAGACGCTGGAACTTCAGTCGAAACACAGAATGACGCCTGCACCCTGGATAATGTAGCGCTTAGTCAACCCTAAACATCTTCAGACTTTCAGATTCGAAAAGGATTCCCTGGAAAATATTAACTACGACAACTGCGTATTTAGTTGCCAGAACTTTAACAATAAGTAACAAGTATAATAAGTAGAGTAGCCTCTTTCGCTAGACTGCTTCGCAATTTCTTAACAATTTTCGTATTACTGCTATCTTTATATCAGTTTTTTTTGTGTTTCAATAAAAGGCATTTATTATTATCACTATTATTTTTATTATTATTATTAATAATAGCAAAGTTAATAATGGCGGCGTTATTTTTTTCTATTACTAAATAAAAAGTCAAAGGTTACATAGTGTTTTTTTATTATGACTGACAAAAAAATTTTCGGGGGTAATACCACGAGTGCTTAAAAATTACCGATAATTTTCATGAAAGCTTGTTATTTATAATTCCACGAGTTCGAAGAACGAGTGGAATTAGTATAACAAGCTTGAATGAAAATTATCTGGTTAATTTTTATGCACGAGCGGTATTTAGGGAGAATATTTCTAGAATGAAATATATATAAAAAAAAATTTTGTCATACAATTTTCAATTTCATATAACATAATTAAAACTGTAACTGAAATCCAATAACATTTTTTTTTTATTTTATAAAAAAACTTAACAAATAGCAACAAACAATTGAAAAATATTAACTCATAACAATAACGATCACGTTCGCAGTAAAAAGGTAAAGAAAAAACTGTCTCGTCAAATAGGTTCGATTGTTGTGTGTTGGATATACAACGTTGTATATCCGCTGATATTTTTTTATTTTTAACGTTTCTTATGGGAAAATTTATACATGAGTGAAATATTCGGGGTAATATCATAAGTGGTATAAGAATTATCGATAATTTATACGATTGCGTGTTTTCTCTCCTACGGACTACTACTGAAATTTGCAAAGACAACGCGCCAGAGTAAACATTTTCTGGTTAATTTTTTTACCACGAGTATTCGGCATGAAATTTCACGAATACAAAAAATAAATTTAGTAGAAATTATTTATTGTAATTAATGGTACAATTGTGTACGTAATTAATATACATGTTTTTTTGTGATCATATTGGTACACTTGCTGATAGGTGATATAATTACAATGCAAAACGTCAAAATTATTGGATTACGTCATCGCAGTGGAATTATCACTTATTAATTTTTCGGTAAGTTCACACTCTTATGGGCGTTTTTACATATGACTGGAATTTCCGCGATAATTTACCTCACATATATAGAACCAATCAGAACGCAAATTTTCATAGCAACCACCTTGGTAACGTGGTCTTACCCGATAAAACCTACCGCTAGCTCGGTAAGACCACTGTAGCTTTTTGTCGAACAAACAGTAATTTATTTCAAGAAATCAAGTTTAATAAAGAAATATTATAACCCCTACAAAGTAAAAGTGACACACAACACTATTTGAGGTGATTGTAGGGCATAAACTTAACTTAATTTTGACATTTTTAAAGTGTGCTTTGACGTGAGCTTAAGAAATCTTGGCGTTTTCATGGCAACCGTGATAACAAGCGAATTTAATTTTTGACGTTCCACGCGTCTTGGATTTTTAATTAATTGTTAGTTGTGGCGCATTTATAAACTTAAAAGTAAATCAATATGATGTATTTGCGTATTTTCCTTTATCACAAACGGCCTTTATTTCAGGTTCAGTAAATTATCCAATAAAATACACCTCTAAAGGCGGCGTCTTATCTCCATACCTTTGTTTTTCACTCGAAACTAGATTTTCTAAGAAAATTATCACTCAACATAATTTTTACTTACAATCAAAGATAAGACCCTCGAGGTAAAGCTCTCTGGATCTTATCAGATTATAAGTAAAAATTACATTTCGTGAAAATTTGTCAGAAAATCGATTTCTTGTAACAGCGGTATTACCGATAAGACGCCTCCTCTATCGGTATATTACTGTTGATAATTTTTGCAACAATATACGTAACCATATTAACAAACAATAAAATATCTATTGATTTTTACAATGAAAATTTGGGTAATTTTAGGAAAAACTGCATTTATGCAATTAAGAGTATAGAAGCGTAAACTCGTGCTTTTTCTGGTTCACATTCCGTTCATGCAGATTTTCCTAAAATTACCGATAATTTTCATTGCACTTTATACATGAAAATATTTATTAGGGTAAAAATTATTTATTAAGGCGGAACTTTGTGCAGCAAGAAATTTATTTGCAAGAGAGTCTCACCCGAAGTGGGCATACTAGCGAGCTTATGACGTGGTGAAAAATATTCCGTAAACATCGACATACACTGAAACCACGAGACGAGGCGGCAGGTTCTTTCTTATGCTAATGAGTTTCGGTTGATTTTATTTCGAAGATGAGAAATTTGTTTTGAGGAAAATAAGTATTTTACTTGTTATTGTATTAGTTAAAATAATGTATCTAATCGTTATACGGATATATCTTTTAAATTTTGTCTTATTTTATTATTAAAGCTATAGAATATTTACAAAAAATAAAGTTAGGTAGAGCAGAAAGTTTGAAGAAACAGGGTGTTCGTGTTCCACCGGGAACCGCTTCGAACTATATATGGAAAACTATACATAGGAAAATTTTCAAAATTTGCCATCGTGGTAATGCTGATGGGGACGACCGGACTAAAAAAATTTCATAATGGTGGTACTTCCGGTTATACCGAAAGTTAGTGTCGGCTAGGGTAGTCATGTTTTAAAAATTGAAAAGCGGGAGGTGGACAGTGCCTGGAGGACAAGTTTTTTTTGAGGTGCTTAAAATAATTATTGATTGATGATTTCTAAACAAAAAGTCGATACCCCGTTGACCTTACGCTGTGGCGTGCCTTTTATATTTCTTCCCCCTCTCATCAAACGTGCTTTCTAAAAAAAAAGGTTGCCCCTCTCTAAGGCAGCTGTACAGTTATTAAGCGTCCGTCGTGTTATCGGAAAAGCGGGAGTTTTGTTTAAGTGCGTGGGCGGCGGGAGGTTTAGTAAAAAGCGGGAGCCTCCCGACTAAATCGGGAGGGTTGGCAACCCTAGTATCAGCGTGTTTATTTTAAATAGAACATCCTATATATTATTACATTTTTGCATTCTACGTAAGATTCTAGGCAGATTTTGTACAGGGTGGGGACTTTAATTGGAATAAATTCGATATTATTAAAACTGCTGAAGTTACGCCTACAAAATTTGGTATGTGGGGTTTTGAAGCATGCGGAATTGAATTATAATGTCGGCGCAGTTGCCAGATTTCTCAGCTTCGCGCTACACGTAGTAATTTTAATATTTTAAATGGAATGCCCAATTTATTTTTATTGCAGTGCATTGGGCGTGTCCAATTTAATAAGATGCCAAATTTACAAAATTCTATCTTCACTAATTGCTCAGCTCTGGCAACACTGCAGTTCCATTAAAAAGTATCATGAGAATTTCTATTTTTAAAGTTTAAATTAAATTGGCCATTTTGAAAAGACAAGAACTTTTCTTGAAGCTTGTCAATAACTTAGTAACTATGGAGGTAGACAAGCGTCCCGGTACTTTTTAAGGGAACTACAGTGTTGCCATAGCTCAGAAACTAGTGAAGATAGAATTTTGTAATTTTGAGATCTTACTAAATTTGACACTACCAATTCACTGCAATAAAAATAAATAGTGCATTCCATTTAAAATAACAAAATTACTACGTGTAGCGCAAAGCTGAGAAATCTGGCAACTGCGCCGACTTCATAATCCAATTCCGCATGCTTCAAAATTCCCACATACTAAATTTTGTAGGCGCAACTTCAGCAGGTTTAATAAAATGGAATTTATTCCAGTTAAAGTCCCCACCCTGTATACCTATACCTATAAATATCTAAGCGTTTTTGACATATTTGAATTTTTCTGTTAAGAATGACGTTTGCAAGCCTTAAAATAATTATCAATTTTTTCTATAAAGAAGCCTTATATTTATTTAATTTATGCGGGATTCCTTGTTATAAAGGACCTGCTTTATTAGATTTTTTATAATATTTTGATAACTATTAATTCAGGGTATTTAAACAATAAGATTGAAAAAACTGCAAAAAGTCTAAATTTTATAATTACTTTTAGTTAAGCATTAAAAAGGGTAAGTTTGTATATTCCAAAAATGTTTAGTTTTCGAAATATTGCTAATTTAATATTTTTATATGGCAATTTTGCTGCAGATTTTTAGTTCAGTGACTCTTAGTTGTCTATGACGGCGTTGAAAACCAGCAAAATCTAATTTTACCATTTGAATATTATTAATAAGCACATTGTGATGGCTTCTGTTTTGAAGATATCGATTGGCAAATGTGTCCAATGTTCTTAATATAACTTTAACACATTCTCCATAAATAATAAATAAATTTAAATAATCTTCGTTTGTACAATTTAAGCGCACAGACATGATAATTAATGATGTTTAAATGGTAAGTGACAGCTTCATAAATTTTTCTCGCATTTGATTGTTTTTCAACGCCGTTATAGCCAACTAAAAGTAACTAAACTTAAAATCTGCAGCAAAATCGCCATATAAAAATATTAAATTGGCAATGTTTCTAAAACTAAAATTTTTTGGGATATACAAACTTACCCTTATTTTTAATGTTAAATAAGGAATAATTATAAAATTTATGTATTTCCATTTGAAAAACTAGTCTTTTTGCAGTTTTTCAATTTAATTTTTAATCGTATTGTTTAAACACCCTGTATTAATAGTTATTAAAATATTATAAAAAATCTATTAAAAATATCTAAAACGCTTAGACATAGGTATAGGACATGGTATACAAGATATGCCTAAATTCTTGCGTAGAATGCAAAAATGTAGTAATATATAGAGTATTCTATTTAAAATAAGCAAGTTGACACTTACTTCCGGTATAACGGGAAGTGCCACCATTATAAAAATATTTTAGCCCGATCGCCCCCATCAGCATTAGCATATACTGTCAAATTTTCAAAATTGGGAGGCACAGGCCTACCCTGAAACTAAAGGTTTTCAGCATTGGTTATCAAATACTTCGTAAGGTCAATAGTTTTTCAAACAAAATTTTCTTATATTACAAATTTTTCACCGTGTTTATTTAAAAAACAAAAGATAAGTCCCGCTGGTTCCAGGATTTGTTGACTGTGGTTACTAACTCGCGCAGTATTTTGTCCGTCGCATTCCGTGCCATTATAATTATTTTTTTTTAAAGTGGTATGTTTTTGACGATTAGTTGCGCTGCACCCTCAAAAGAGGAAAAAGTAAGTACCTAGACTTTTTTTTAGTAACACAGAAACAACAGGAGGTAGTACCGTATCGTCGCGCCAATCCGATACAAAATCACGGTATTAATGTTTTTTATAAACATAAAGTGATAGGGGGGTAGCCAAAAAAAAGTGTAAGTTCTCAAAAGTGACTTCTATAAAATAAAATACTTCGCAGCCTTTTCTACACTTTCTCCACTGTTCAAAAGTGGCTACAAAAAAAACAAAACTTTGCGTTTTCAAGAACTTCTATCAAAAGTGATTCCTACAAAAAAAAATGTCGCAGTCGTTTCATAAACTCCCCCTAACAAAAGTTAGTAAAAAGTATATCTACCTCCCCCCCCCCCCCCCGCTCCCCCTGTTAGTAAAAAGAATATCTCCCCCCCCCCCGGTCCCCCTTGGTCAAGAGATGGGGGCAACAGCCCTCTCTATGGACGCCTATGCCTAACAAAAAATTGTATTTTATTACTCTGCGTGGCATACTGTCCAATTTTTATTTAATACCTACCTAGCATTGTCACTATACAGTAGTCTCGCTGCACCAAATTGTAGCTGCGAGCCAATAACATGGACAGATAAATATCATGTGACCAACGCCAAATTCGTGCCTGACAACTACTTTTAAATCGTTAAACCATGGATAAAATAATAAACACATTTCACCTTTAAGATGAATTCATATTTTAACAGGTTTAGACAGACTATATAAACAATATATAGAGCCTGTATAATGAGCATAAAATATAAAAACAATCGAATAGAAATAGATTCATTATGCAACAGTTGGTTTCCTTACTCACTAAGAACCTTCATAAATGGCTTTATTTTATTGCACCTATCACCCTTTACCAAGACAAATTAAACTTTAATTTTAGATCTAAGAGTTAATATACCAGGGTTACCATACATCCTGGGATTTGTCATAAGTTCCCGGTGATCCAGTTTGGGCCTCTAATACCAATAAGCTATTTACCTTAGTATATTTTGTTCACTATCAAGACAATGGCCCATTTCGATAAAAAACGAAAAAAAAAAATTCAATATAGCCCATTTTTGATTGCAATACATCAACAAATCCACTGCATTTCGTTCAATTCTTATCCTTACCTAACATGAATAAAAAAATTTGAAAGCCCAAACACCCGTTTTGACAAAATGGTGAAAGCGCCTTGAACATTTTGCCTTCCGGCGCATTATAAACCATTTCGGTCTAAGCCGAAACATTTATGGCAACCCAGAGTATATAGCACAACTACTAGTTACGTCTTTTTAAAATTGACGCTTAGATATTCTGTTATTGGCATTGACAATCCAAAAAGAAGAACATAAAATTTAGCCCAAAATTACCCCCGAAATTACTTCTTGTTCGACCACCTATAATTTTTTTCAGTGTATCATTATTCTCTCTGGATGTAAATTGTTTCACGTCAGCCGAGAATAAATTCAGCTGTATATAGGCAACTTCTATAACATGACAACAAAATTTACCTAAAACATGAGTTGCGCGCTGCAAGATAACGGACTTATTACGACATTGTTTTGTCTCAATTTTTGAAGTCTTAAAGATAAGACATGGAAGTTCTAAGGTACATGGCTATTTTTTTGAAAAAAAAATTCTTAGCTACGATATTAACCTTGGAAAGTGCCTAAAAATACGCACCTTTAGTGGGCATTTTCTTATACATATTCTTATTTTTTTCAAAAAAGGGCTTTGTACCTTAGAAATACAAACATTCCTTTATTAAATTTTAAATTGTCCCGACAAATATCTCAAATAGCCTTTGCAGAATCCTGCAGTAGCGAAACGGTGTTTTTCATCCTCTAAATTTGCGCGTGGTAGAGCCTTAAGGAAAAGAATCACCTTTTAAACACAATTTTTTATTAGAATACGACATACGTATATGTTCTAACTACAACCGTAGGTGATCCACTGACTGGTATGTTTGTATAAGTAAGCTCCGGTTGTACTATTACGGCTTAAGCTTAGTTCAACGTTGAACCAACAAGAATGGAAAGGTGTTGTCAAAATGAAGGTTGAACTTGGTTCAACGCTTAACTAAGGTTAAGTCGTAATTGTACAACCGGGCCTAAGTGTATGAACTATAGCAGCGAATAACTCGGATAAATAACTGGGTATTGATTTTTTTTATTGAACTATGTACATAGAATTTAGAACTTGAGTTATTTGTAATTTAAATATTCATTTTATTTTTCAGAAAATCAGAACTATTGACTTAGATGGAAAAACTATTAAGTTGCAAATTGTAAGTAGACCCTAATTTTTTCTTGATATGTACCATCGCGCCGATAAAAAACTGGGACAGGAAATTTTTCTATTTTCTCCTAGACTATTAAGAATAATTTTACATCAAGCCTGGTACCAGTAAAATGTCATGAAAATTTGCATGTCAATAAAGATTGTCACTTTATGATTGACTCGTCAAACATACAATCATATATTATTTGTAAATATGCCACAATTAACCCCCCAGCAAAAGGCAATTATTTATAGTCGGTTGCGAGATAGTGTTGCTATTAGGGATATTGCAGATGAACTGGGAGTAAGCAAGAATACCGTGCTATTGGCAAAACAAAAAATAGCAAGACATGGGACTATTATTAGGAATGCAGGTTCTGGTCCCCCTAAAATTTATACTGATGATCATGATAGAAGACTGGTTAATTATCTAAGGGATCATCCCTTCGAAACTGCAATCAAGGCAAAAGAAGAGACGAATTTTCCAGGTTCTGCAAATACCGCTAGAGACAGGGTTCGAAATTCCGATATACGAAGCCGTTGTGCTGCCAATAAAATTTTTTTAACGGAAATAAATAAACAGGGCAGGTTAGAATTTGCACATGAATATATTAATCAAATAAATTTATGGGAAACAGTAATATTTTCTGACGAGAAAACTTTTCAGTCATGCAATAATGGGAGAATTCGGGTGTATAGGCCTTCCGGCATGCGGTATGATGAGAGATACACCCACAAAACCAACCAAAGTGGGCGTTTCTCCATAAATGTTTGGGGCTGGATTAGCGCTAGAGGACCATCGTCGAAGGAAGACTAACTGCAGCAGTATACGTTAATATACTAAACGAAGTGATGATACCATCGGTAAACGCTGTATACGGTCAAAATTACACATTTCAGCATGATAATGCTCCAATACACACAGCGCGCATTGTACAAAATTTTCTCCAAGAAAATAACATAGCAGTTCTTCCCTGGGCTTCGAAGAGTCCCGATTTGAACCCGATAGAAAACATTTGGGGTGCCATGGTCAATACACAGAAATGGTTCTATGACCAAATATTAATTTTGTGTTGTTTTGACAAACTTTGTGTTCGCAATTTTTTTCTTTTTATTAAATGTATTTTATTACCTGTATTAGCTTTATTTATTATTTTGTGGTAATGGTAAATATAATAATTTATAAAATATTTGACTTTAAAAAAATCTAATAAATTTACTTTATCCATATTATATGATGTCTCTCAAATTTAACCACCCCGTATCGAAAAATACAAAACATTCCATTATGTAACCTAGGTTACTTTTTAAATTTTGAATGTTTTTCCTTTTTAGCTTTAGACACCTTTTATAGTCTAGGGGATATGTATTTCTTACATTGTTTTTGTAAATCTCTTGTCCCAGTTTTTTATCGGCACAATAGTACACTAAAATTACACTGGATGCTCATTTGAAAAGTTACCACCTTTTCTTTATCTAAGAGAGAGTGAGAGAAAATCAGTGAAACACATCAGAACGATAGTAAAGTGGACGAAAAGTTAATATTATGAAATAGTTAAACCCTCTACCTTCTGGACAGACACTCAAAAATCGTTAAAAGGAAGGGACTCAAGTGACACCTCATAACAAAGATATATTGTTTGCTATTTGGTATTTCTAATTTGAATAATTTTTTCAAAAGTTTTGCACTTAAATTTTCTAATTTCATATTATTAATATATTGAAGGTATTATTCCATTTCTGTAGTCAATACGTCCAAATTAATTCATATAGGCCAAATTTAGATTTAGTGGTCGAGTTTTGTACACTACAGATTTAATAAGACTCCATAAAAAGAAATCAAGTTGCTTTAAATGAGGCGAGTTTGCAGGTCACCCTATTGGTCTCTGCGTCCCATCTAAACGAATAACAGTCTGTTAGACCCGGTAACTTTTTAATATTGCGATAGCCAGAAAGAAGAAAACGATCGCTTTGATACAAGTACGGAAGGAAATGACATGGCTTGCTTTTACCAGGAATGTTAACAAAAATTAGCAATTCATAATCTTTTCTCTGAGCTAGCAACGTGAAATAGAGATTGTTAAGGAAAAATCGCTTCTTGCTAATCAAAGTCCTACCTTTTTGTGCCAACTGGTATGTTACTGTCACCAAGGGTTATTTCGTTATATAATGTTCACAAATTTATTTTATTACATTCAATTAAATGTTGTTTTGGAACAAATAAATATTATTAGTAAAAACATACACATCTAAAAAAAATATTAGGAGAATGACGAAACGTTAAAGTTAAAAAAAACTTTGAATTATTTTACGTTTGTAATGCTTAAGTCCCTAAATGCGTATTTATATTTCCAAATCCGGCGGTGGTATCCAAAGAACGAAACATCGAATTTGGAAACTAATAACGCCATCTTGTAGAACAAAAAGCGGTTATAAAAAAGTATTTTTTTATATTTTCCCCAAAAAAAGTAAAAATCAAAACTGGAAATATTTTTCCCGGATATTTAAGTTATTCGGAATATTTACAACTTTCTTTCGCCAAATTATTAGGCCCCAAAGTACGCAACTTTGCCTCCATGTACTCAGACGAATTTGTAACACCCTGTATATCTAACTCAAACTAATATACACTTCTGCCTATAGATAGTAATATAATTTGTATATACAACTAAACAAATAAATTAGGAATAGGCAGATTTTTAGAAAATAATTTAAAGATTGAGGTATTTTACTGCTAATATTTAATTCGGTAATAAAAATTAAATAAAAAAATTCATTATATGAGACAGATCGTATATACCAATTTGAAAAATTTCGGTGAGATGGAGGATAAAAATGTTCCTAGGTAGAAAACTTACAGAATATGCTATTCTAGGCAAATTTTAGGTTGCAACAGTGATTTTTACTTTACTATAATATAATCACAAAATACATTATTAATTATTTTATTGGATTTTATTTAGTGGGACACGGCAGGACAAGAACGATTTAGAACAATTACATCAAGTTACTACAGAGGAGCTCATGGTATTATTGTTGTATATGACTGTACAGACCAAGATTCTTTCAACAATGTGAAACAATGGCTGGAGGAAATTGAACGTTACGCATGCGACAACGTTAATAAATTACTTGTAGGAAATAAGAGCGACCTTACTACAAAGAAAGTGGTAGATTTTCAGACCGCTAAGGTGAGTGATTTATTTTTCTCGTATCAAGATTTATATATTTATGATATACAAATATACAGCGGTTTTTGGTATGAGCTTTCATTATACTTAGGCCCAATTTTATAAAGTCCTCATAAACCTAAGTTTAAACCTAGATTTAAACCGAAGAATATTTCTAAAATCGTAGAAATCTCACAATTGGTCGATTTATAGTGTGAAATTGACTGCAAAGTTCAATTTAAGAGTAATCAACCGGATCATAACTTGAACGGCAGTAGAGTTTTGGACTTGCATTGTCTTTATTTGTTTTGAATCACTACGTTTCAACTAGTAAGCATCTCCAGTCGTCTTCAGGTGAATACTATTCAACTAAACTAAACAAATAAATATAAGACAATGCAAGTCCCAAACTCTACTGCCGTTCAAGAAACGTCATTATCTTCAACCTTTAAAGGGGTCATAACTTATGTTACATTATATTAAGTTATGACCAGGTAAATCATTTTTATCTTGACCATTTTTGACATTTCTTCCATTTAAACTGGACATCGGTTTAAATCATAGATGTTCTTTTGTCCAATTTTATAAAGTCGATTTAAACCGAGAAAATATTTTGGCGTTAATAAGGTTTGAGTTTTATTTTCAAGGTGTACAAAAATTAGAAAAATATTACGAATTAGCAAAAGTAGTTAGAAGTAATTTTCAGAAAATGGTAAACTTATCAGATCTGTTTATTGTCCATTCACAGTTTCTTGGTAGTTTCTGTAACAAATGAAGTTAAAAATGTTTTCAAATTAAAAGTATAATAACTTGAGCCTTTTAGTTTTATTAGCTTCTCGAATTTAGCTGAAAATGCATTTCATATTAAAGATAAAATCGCCCTTTTTTCATTCCAACAAAATTATCGTATCGTCGTTCCACGCTTTAGGGGTCTTTAGAGTTATGAGCGTGCGCGATTAACCTTAAATTATATCTCTTAATACGTGACAACGTGGCTTCATTTTCGAGAACATAGAAATAATTGCTAATTGAACTAATATATCACATAAGTTCAGTAAGTTAAAAATAATTTTTTAAGGATTAATAAAAAACAATAGGATACATAAATTCCGCAAATTTGCCCCCGTTTGACCGATACGTATCTCTTATAGTTTCCGAGATACCCATCGAATTTGGGACACCCTAGGGTGCGACGCTATCCGGTGTGTACACTGCTTGTAAATGGATTTTCAGATAACTCCGGAAGTAGTCAGAAGTTTTTTAATTTCTCAATGGCATTAACAGCTCCAAATAATGCAACTTTTTCATAATTTAACCTTTGCTGGACCTTTTATAGTTTCTGAGATCCCAATGGTGAGACACCTTGTACATACCTTCTTTTAAAAAAGGTTTTCATAGAATCCGTCATGCTTAATAATTTTAATTATCTTAACCCAGGGCCCTGCCATCTTCACATATTTTTATCGCTTGACAACAGAAATGATTGCAGCCCAGTCATTGGTCAAAGTGAAGGTTGATTCAAGAAATACCGCAGAAACTGTGGAAGTAATTGAAAAGTAGACTTGAATAAGGGGCTAAGTACCAAAAACAGGGCATTTTAATTTTTTCTATAAAAAGACGTTAAATATCACACGTGTGTGTCCCCTAGAAGGGGCTACGTTCCAAACGAATATTTTGTTCCCGTAATCGGCTACAGAGATGGCGCACCTGTGTAAATGGCAAGCGTCGTTTAATATTAAAGGGGTAAAGTGCCATCAGTACTATTTTGTATTGTAAATAAATGAGACGCCCAGATGGTTGGATAGGAATCGGCCCAAGAACTTAATGCAGCTGAAAAGCAAAATGTACGTGCTATGATTCCTTATCTTCCTTTACCAGACCACCGGGAGTTCCATTAACAACTACAGTATAGTTGCCGACACTTACCTACCATGCAAATGCTAATGGTACTTAGTCCTTTATTTTTTCATTTTCTTTTTGCATTAAAAACATTTTAAATTCTTGTATGCTTTTTTTGTGTATACAGGGTGACAATTTGAAAACGAACAGCATTTAATATTGCCTCTACCAATGATAGTATGAAAATTTGGCGAAACACGTCAATTGATATATCGAGGGGGACATTTTTTAAGATATTTGTTGTCGTGTTACTTTCAACCCCAGGGCACCTACCCCTAAAATTTTAAATGGCAACCCCTTATTTATTTTGCCATTTTTGTGTTCCTCATAAAATTCTACATAAACTGTATTATTTTATTTTTTCTAGTGGCGATATCGAAGACGAAATGTAAATAAGTAAAGGAATTTGAAATGTATGTATTGGTAGGCACAAACAGTTTTAAACGAAGTGCTATGAGGCGGTGAATGCAATTCGTTTTAAAATTCGATATTAAATACATTTCATTAATTTGTGAGGTTAATAATCACAATTTTGAAAAAAAATTAAACAGTTTATGTAGAATTTTATAAGGAACACAAAAATGGCAAAATAAATAGGGGTTGCCATTTAAAATTTTAGGGGTAGGTGCCCTGGGGGTTAGGGGGTTGAAAGTAACACGACAACAAATGTCTTAAAAAATGTCCCCCTCGATATATCAATTGACGTGTTTTGCCAAATTTTCATACTATCATTGGTAGAGGCAATATTAAATGCTGTTCGTTTTCAAATTGTCACCCTGTATGTTTAAAGTACGCAAATAAACAGTGTTGTCAAATTACAAAGATTTTTATTCATAAATGGTGAATGGGTTTTTTACTCCTGAAAGTTTTTCTTTTTGGCCCTCAGCCACAACGTAAATGGTTTTATTCAACAGACCTGTCGGACTGATCAACCTAACAAGGTGACAAATAGAGAAAGTCTTAGGTTAGAGTGGCAGGTTTTTGGCTCTGACGAAACCAGTCTCACGTAGTCCTATTAGGTCCGTTGTGATACCACACGTGGTCCATAGAACCCACCTTCATCAGAGTTATGATGGTTAGTGCGGTGTACACCGTAGAAGGATTTTAACAACTCATTCAAACCAGCCACTACTATTCAGAAACCTGCTCAGTCGTCCAAGTTGCTTAGTTCCTCCAGGCTATTGAAAAATGGTTCACCCAGGGCAGTGAACCTTTTTCTTGCGAGGCCAGGGCCTTCACACAGAAAATGTTGAATACTTTCTTCCTCATCTCTGCAACTCCTGCAGGAGTCGTTAGTGGGTATTTGCATACATTCGGCATATCTACCGAAAAGGCAATGTTCGGTAACAACCGCAGTAATATTTCTCACGTCTTTCCGACTGTGTCTCAATAACCCTGCGGTTCTCTTTTTATCGAGTGTGGGCCACAGTCGCCTGATTGTACTACAGGTTAACTCTGTCCATCTGTGCAAGCTGCTTGGCCGTTTAATCAATCTCCTCTCTGACTAATCCCAGTGGTTGGTTCACCGTATCGTCTGCTGGATCAGCTGGCATGCCTGCGCCCTCTCGCGCGAGCACATCGGCAGCCTCGTTGCCATCTATTTTGAAGTGTCCAGGAACCTAGCACAGAGTAACCCGATGTTGATTGCCAAGTGTGCATAGATTGCCTTAATCGCCGCCTGACTATCACTGAAAATGGTGATAGAGAATAATAAAATGTTTTGAAAATTTGTTTTATGGTTTAAATTATTTTATCCTAAAATAACAGATAATTTAAATCGTGTTTACTAGATACTATTAAAACGAGGTCAACTTTTAACGAGATGAATTATAATCTAAAAATTAAGTTTAATTTTCTTTATGAATAGGAATACGCCGACCAGCTTGGCATCCCATTTCTTGAAACATCAGCCAAAAATGCCACCAACGTAGAACAGGCCTTTATGACAATGGCTGCTGAAATCAAAAATAGAGTAGGACCACCATCATCAGCTGCAGATCAAGGTGGAAAAGTTAAATTTGATCAGAGTCGTCCCGTGGAACCCACCAAATCGGGATGCTGCTGAAATAGATTTTTTCTCCTGCTTGGTAAGTGGTCTAGTTGAACTTAAGCCATCAATAGTCATTTGTATAGTTTAGTGACCGACAGAAAGTTTTGCAACAAAATTTTGTTTTATTAGTATGGTCCAACAAGGACAGTGGTTTTAAAATAGCGCATGTATTTTTATTTTAAAATTTTTGCAATTAATCATTTTTATTAACCTTAATCGAGTTAGACAAAACCTATTAAATTCATTTAAAAAACCAGCCCATTGCAGCATGCAAAGTTTATATTTTCTCTTGGTCTCGATCGTTAAAAAATTTAAAAATTACTGCGGTATCATTTTCATTTATAAATTTTATTTTCTTTTAAGCATCTAACGTGAAAAAAAAGTTTTTCAGAAAAAAAGCTAAACAAATTATTTTTTAGAAGTCGAGTATCTCTTTAAAAACTTCCAGGTAAAATTAAATTCTGACCAAAGTTTTTCTTCGGCACTTTTTAATATTTCATCATCTAACCCCATTTTTCGTCTAATTACGCTTTTTTTAATAGCTGCCATGACAGTCGTCACATGCGATATGTCGAAATTTTGGGTTATAGGACATGCTGACTCTCCCAAGCAGTTTGTTTCAATACCTTAATATAAAAAACTCATTTGTTGTACATTTTTTCCGGTTACTGTATTACTGTTTGGTTCATGTAGATTAAAACTATAACGGTTTACAAATTTTTTTTATTTTTAGAAACAGACGTTTTTTTTAATTTTTCCTTTGTCAGGTGATCTAGAAAATTTAATAAATTTAAAATACGTGTACAAACACCAAAGTTAAAACTTTTGAATAAAATTTGGTTAAAGTGCGTGCGAAATTTAGCATTTTAGATGCTCGCCCTCAACTCAAATGTGAAATTTTTTTTTTTGGAACACCCCTTAGATTAATGGCATTTGATACAAAAATTAATCCCGTAAAGTTTTAGCTGGATAAAGGAAAATGGTGACACTGATTCTTTACAGATTCAGTTAAACAGTAGACAGGCCAAAAATAACTGTACCCGCAAAAAAAACAGGTGCAATGAAGTAAAATGTATGCCCTCTTTTGATATAAAAAAATATTTTCAAGATCAAATTTCAAAAATTACATTTTTTGATTATGTTTTATTCATAATAAGTGCTAACTTGAGCTGAAAGTCTTTTTTAAATTAAGGGTTGCAATAGAGCAAAGAGCTGCATGTAATTATTTCTTATATTTTTTTTATTTAAACGCAAATAGAAACAGATTTTAATCCAATCACAAAAAACAATTCTTTTTGATCCTATTTCACTATTTTTCTCACGAATAGCATTCCATTAAAATTAATACCCCACCCGAGAGAGGGCACACTTATCCAGATACCTTGTCGGAATATATTAAATTTTAAATCGAATATATAAAATAAATTTTCGATTAAAAACGCAGAATTGCAAGTTTTGTGAGATTTCGCGATTTTTGACAATCAAAGATTTATTCAAACATTAAAATTAACAATTTCAATCCACAATAAAAATAACATTTTTTTTCAGTTCAAATTATTACTTATCGCACCTAGATCACGAGCAATCTGTATGTGCAAAAAGAAATACTAAATACCAAATAGATTTTAATGTAATGTAAATAATAAATCAAAAGTGAAATAAATAAAACTTTTATCAAACCCAAGAGGTTAGCAAATTATTGTAAAAAAGAATTACAGTAAAAGAAAATAAAAACCAATCTCACTAATTCCAGTCAATCAGGATTGTCACCTACAGGCTGCACGAATATCCTTAGTAGAGGCAGATAATCGACTACTACTAAAATGTTTAAGTTCATTGTAAAATGCGACTTTTCTGGCAAGCGATTTTTCTCCAAACTGAAACTAATCAAAACCTATCTGAGGTCAACTATAAATCAGAGTAGACGGACAAATCTTGCGAGTATTTCTATCGAAAATCATCAATTTACAATTTCCAGTGATCTCTTGTAATATTTTTTTTTCACATCTTATACGGTACATGGTTTTCAAGATACAGCCAGGATCCTTTTTTACTTGTATTCCCGGTACAATGATTCAAATGTCACTGGTATTTTTATGGTGTTATCAAAAAAGCTTTTTAAAATAAAAATTGTATAATCTTTTCTGTTTCAGGTTTAGGTGGTCAAACTCTCAACTATTATTACTTTTTGTACAGTAGCCAGTTTGCTACGAGTTAGTAAAATACCCGTCTACATGTATAGTTATTTTATTTTCAGTTCATATCCAAATTACGATAAATAAGTTTTGTAATATAAATATAACATTAAACCTAATTACATCTAGACATTTTTTATGTTTTGTTATTTATTAACTCCATATGGAAGTTGTGTATAATACAGCAAATTTTTAGGAACAAAGGGACATCAATTATTAGTTATTTAGGAAATCTTACCACATAAGAAAAATTTTCCATTTTGTGATGTTCATTTTTGATCTTTGTTTTTAAAAATTGCAGAACTCCTTTGTTAATTCGTAGGATTATTTTAATAAAATATTATATTTCACCTTATTACTTATTATGTTTTATTTTCCGAATAAATTAATTTTTAGTGACATTAATTATCCCATTTATAAATTTTTACATGGGAAATTGAGTAAAGATATGTATAAATCTGGAACCACTTCGTTCGATGCTATAGTAAACTTCACGTACGTTTTTAATGCTTTGACGTTTATCTAGTCAAACGCGTTGGCCAACATGTGATTTAAATATTCCTTAATTCCGAAAACGGCTTTTCCTCATTGACATTGGCTAGATTCTTGAGAGATGGAATGAAACTGACTGTATATTTACACGTACACGACAAAGATACACACTTAACACTCCAATCTGTTGCTCTTCAATTAGCTAAAACCCGTCGAGATTATTGTTACAGAAGCTGATATCGCTGCCGTTAGTATGTGTATCTCTTTCTTACGCTTTCGCCTTCACACGCATATATCTCCTTACTTCAATACGCGTGTCTTCCCTGCGTTCTTTCAATATTACAGAGCCGGCATTCATTCGTTCACGTGTTGATTAATAAGTGCAATATTGAACAGCAGTAAAGTTTTGAACTTGCATTGTCTTTATTTATTTATAATCACTACGTTTCAACTGGTAAGCATCTCCAGTCGTCTTCTGGTGAATACTAAATAAGTCCGGTAACTACAGCTCTAGCTGTTCAAGAAACGTCATTGTCTCTAACTTTCAAACAGACACCCAAGTGCAGTATTGTATTTGGTATTTTTAGAGACCTTTTTGCAATTATTTTGTGCATAGACTGTCTGGTTATAAACTGTTGGACTGTGTGTATCTGTGAAGTGTTCTTATTACGAAAACAAGTAAATGGGTGGTGGTAATTAAAGTAATGTAAAATAAATGTTATTAGAAATGACGTGTGCCATCGACGACCATTAAAATCTTACGTGAAATGCCGCAAATGCGCTATATTAAACTTATTAGCTTATGAGTAGTTCACAAATCGCAATCGACTACGAAGTGACGCGGGTAGCTGGGAAAAATAGTTGTGAAAAATGAAAAAACACGTCGATTAAGATGTTTTGTGAGCTTTATGCTCATAACAAAAATGTATTTTTTAAAACCTCTTAAAAGGGCGAAACAACCCAAAGCTAAATATTATTAAATGGAAAATACTATTTATAAAACTTAAATTAATATTAAAAACAATAGAACCGTCAATTTTTTTTCAACAAGATACCACAAGTTGTAACTCCCCATTTAAAAAAAATTAAGTTGGGTTACGTTTCACCACTTTAAAGAGCTTGAAAAAACAAATTGCTGTTGTGTCCAACAGAGATCTCAATTTCTAGTTAAAAGTTGCCAGCTGCTTACATAAACTCTCCCTTTGCTAACCCGTAAATAGCTTGAGATACTTTATTGAAATTCGGTATCCGTAAATAATAAGTAAAATATTTACTACTGAACAAAGTGTTGTTTATTTATTCAAGATGAAGATGAAGATTTATTAGAAAATGTATTTAAATAAAAAGGAGGGTTGAGTGATACCTCATTCTAAAGATACTTTTATGCCTAATTTAACCCTGCAACTTTAAAACACCAACATTTATTGTTTCAAAATGGCCATGTGGAAAACCATAAATGATAAATAAAATACCGACTTATTTTACTACCTCATTTTAAACGTCTGTTTACGCTTAATTTAACCCTGAAATTTCAATATTGCAAAATAGCGAATCAGAATAATATGCAAAAGAAAACGTAATTTTTCAAATATCGGCCATCTTGGATAACAAAACAACATTTTTTAAAGTTAAGTATGTCAGTTATCATTTACATCTATAAAAATTATCGGGGGGGGGGGCAGTTTAAATAATTGAAATTTTCAGTTTTTCTTAAAAATTTTAAATGAAATCGTACGTCGGATTTTACATAGTCAAAAGGACAACTAAAGTTAAAACAAACTAAAAGTGAAACATTCTGGAAAATAGAATAATCTAAATCTAAAGGTAGGTACGTACTAATATAATTAATATTTGACATAACTTAAAAAAGGTGTTAATTTTAATACAAATTTCTCAGGTATTTTATAAACTATCTAAATGGGTTAAAGCGTGGCTCAAGACCGCGACGTAAATGCCGAGAAGCGAAGTGACTAGGATATTCGCGTTCGCTGATTTATTTATGTTATTACAGGCAACGTTTGGCGTTACAGATTTGGACGTCGCGTCGCCGTCGTCCAAAATTGTGAACGGTAACATTTTTACATTGCGTCCTTTCTCTTGGTTTGGTTTCTCTATTGGTCTTTACAGAAAGGTATTTTAATGGATATTATATTGTGATAATGTCACAAAATATGTTTGATCTTATTAATTCGCCTGTGCTCGTAAGTAAATAGGTAGGTACCTACGGGCCTTAGGCCCGTATTAATAATCTCCTGGTAACTTTACCAGCCAGATAATTTCCAAAGAAACCATTGTTAAGACAATTGTCTCCATAGAAATTATCTGGCTGGTAAAGTTACCAGGAGATTAATAATACGGGCCTTAGGCCTATGGAAACAATTGTCGCAACAATGGTTTCTTTGGAAATTATCTTGCTGATAAAGTTACCAGGAGATTAATAATACGGGCCTCAATGTCATTAATTAATTTGTAATGAATCATTAAAGTTTCGCGCTTCGGCTGTTCGATTTGAACAAAACTAAATGTAAATTTTGCATACTGCCCTATTTTAGGCCATAAAGGGGGTGAAAGCAACCCCCAAAAATTAAATTATTTTTAGTTTTAAGGAAAATGCCAAAACACGTCAATTTTATTTTATTATTTTACATAACTCTATTTTTTCTCGTGTCGCAATTTACCCGAGTAAAAACACCCCCACCACTGATTTATCAATGCCTAGCTCTAACCACTAAAGATAGAAAGCTGGAATTTTGCATACTTACATGTTAAGTTTAGGTCCCAGACATTCATACTAAGAGAGGATAATGCCAAACTCTCTCTAAGGAGGTAAAAGTAACCTCTAAAAATTAAATTATTGTTTTATATTAGAAACTACTAAGTTCTATGAAAAATGCCAAAACGAACTTTGTTTATTATTATACATAATACCTAATACAATTTTTTTCGTGTCGTAATTTTACCCCTGCCAATAATTTATCAACGCCCAGTCCTTACTACTAAAGATAGAAAGCTGGAATTTTGCATACCCCTGTTTAGGCTCAAGACACTAAAATTTACCCTCTAAGAGGTTAAAACCCACCCCTAAAAATTAAATAATTTTTTATTCCTATAACCACTAGGTTTTGTGAAAAAATGTCACAATATGTAGGTTTCATTTAATATTAGATCTGGTGAGAGGTTGCTTTTACCCCTTTCCAACACGAACATTAAATAAAATGTATATTTCGACCATTTTTAACAAAAACCCAGCGGGTTTTGGAATGACATATTATTTAATTTTTGGGGATGGGTTTTACCCTCTGTTTAGAGGGTAGATTTTTGGAAAATTCTATATTAGTGGATATTTTTAGTAGTAAAAGCGGGTGTTGATAGTTATTGGTCAGACCTGGGCAGTAACTGCCTCAAAAGTGCTTCAAGCACAATAGTGGTCATTCATAACAATGCCTGTTGAAATAGTTGATAAAATGACATGACATAATAATTTACAGGGGTTCCAATTTGAAATAAGAAAAATAAATTGATTTAAAGTTTGACATTACACTTTGGACACTCTGTACAATTCGTATTAATCAAACTTGGTTAACGAGACTGTTCGACCTTATTTATATAATAGTACGTTTGTATAATTTTAATAACGGGGCATTATTTTTATTAATTTTTAAATCAGTGGTGCGAAACTGATTTTTCGTAGTGTTTATTTTTTTTCGCTTATAATACTAAACCGATTTAATTGAAATTTTGGGGGTATGTAGGCAACTATAAGAGGCATTAAAATAAGTAGGTAAGAGTATTTATGGCATGTAATCTAAAAAAATAGATTCTTATGACGTCACACTTTTTTGGAACGCCCTGTATAAACAAAAATATTTTCCTGAAATGCGCCCTAGGATACAGGTAAAGTCTGCAAAATATCAAAATCATTAATTAATAAGTGAGCTATAGAAGACGGAAGGTGAGGTGCAGGACCCTGTATAGCACAGTGCTCGGTAATTCAAGCCCTTTATAAAAAGGGCTTGGTACTTGAATTTCGCATTTTAAACCATTTAAAGTACTTGCAAGCACTCAAAATTACTGTCCTCGGTAATTGGTAGGTAAGTGCAAGTACTTAGAATTTCCAAAGTGTTTGATGCTGACAATTACTTTTCCAAAGGGCTTGGTGCTCGAAGCACATTTTTCGAGTGCTTTGCCCAGCTCTGTTATAGGTATAGGTGTTTTACCCCTTAGGGCTAAAAACGTTTTATTTAAAAAAAGTTACACTAAACGTGTTTTGGCGTTTTCTTAGAATTTAATACTCTTTATTAAGTCAAGTCGAAGTCAAAATATGCTTTATTGTTATAAGAATACATCTCGTTAACAACGCTTAAACTATAAATAATATAAAAACAGTCGTGAAAATTTCAGATTTTTTAATATATCAAATAATAAATAGACTATCACACACTATAAAACAACAAAATTTACTTACAAATTAAAACCAATATTAAGACAATTATTCTAAATAACAAAAATAAAATTTTAAAAAGAAACTATAGTAGAAACACAATAAACGAAAGCATTAAAGTAAAAAAATTATGCTTTATTGTTATAAGAAATATATCTCGTTAACAAAACTCAAACTATTTTGATACTATAGAAACAGTTATGGTAATTCCAATAATTTATAGTAAAATAAATGAACTTCTCGCTTGCGGTGTATTTTTTTCGTATACCAGAGTAAATCTTTTGAATATGTTATTTTTATTAACAAAGTAAAATGTTAATATATAAAAATTTTCACTATTTTGAATAACATTTTAGCCCGTCGAGTTGTTATAAATTTCTGAATAAATTTACCCACTTACCTTTCATCGAAATGTTAATTACAAAAAACAACACCCTCCAGACAAACCACATCTTTTTAATTTAATATTTTGTCTTACTTCACTGATCGTTAAAAAATACACCACGTAGATGTTTGCCGGGCCACACACAGTCGCACATCCATGTACGCGCGTTAAAGAAGTACGGCACACTTCTTGTATGCGCATACATGTTCGCGATGGAAATGAATGACCGTAGAAAGAGGTATATTATTTAAATTACGCATTTTATAAGAGTTATCAATTACATATTTTTTTTATGTATAACCCAATCCGTTTCCAAGATAAAAATTTGTCTCATATAAATAAAGGTTTGCAATAAGTACGACACTTAACACCACATAGCTATCTTAGGGCTCATTTCTGCAAAACCAATAAAGCCCAACAGCACCTTACTTCAAAACCCCCAAAAAATCAAAACGATACTTTAAGTGACTTTTAGAGCGTTTTCACACGGCACCATATATCGCGCGCGACAAATGGTCGCAATATTGCTTTTACACCAAATTATGTGTTTTCTAATGAGCCATTTTCACACACAAGCGATATTAGAGAACACATAATTTGGTGTAAAGCAATATTGCGACCATTTATCGCGCGCGATATATGGCACCGTGTGAAAATGCTCTAAATAAGTAAAAAATAAATCATTCTACCCACACTTTTTCCCAATTCTGTTTTCAGCATGACGGGAAAATGCCTGTTTCAAAAGATATATTATTGGCATCGACCAATTCATGGAGAGCGCTTTCCGGCAAATTCTTAAAAATCTAGGTTGATCCGTTCCTGATAAATTCAAGTTTTCTTTTATCTTAGATTTAATACCCTTTAATTCAAGTATATCAGTGCCCTCCAAAAATAGTGAATCAAGTACAGAACTATTCTACAGATATTTAATTGGATCTGCATTAGACTGAATATTCAATTATGCGCTGAAAACAGCTAACAATGTCCACATATTTTCCAATTGTATGTAAAAACTTCAAATTCTTTGCGAAATTTGGATACCCTGCGTAATCCACCGTTTCTTTTTATTGAAATTAAATTTTCTAACAGGAAAATTGTCATTAAACAGTTTAGGAAGGAATCTCCGGAATTTGAGATACTTACCCAATCAATTTTATTTGCCTGAACGTATAAAAATTTGTAGAACTGTAAATTTGACCATTCCTAGCTTTCGCTGCACAACTTACACACATAGGCAAACATACAGTTACGGCCTCATGGTTTGATAAAGCAGCTTGGAATAACAAAACACGCGACATCCTCACAGTTAAAATTAATACAGATATAATTTATCACAGTAGAGGTATATTTGGATATGCGCGTGGGCCCTGCAACCAGTATTTGAAAATTAAAAGAACACAACAGGTTACTCAGTTCTTGGGTATCCAAGGAATCACAACCGTAATTAATATTCAAATCGCCCACCAATACTGTTTTAGAGCTAATTGGTAGGCATGACAATAATTAATTTAGACTATTAGAGTATTCCTGCTTGACATTTACACTAGGATTGTAATTTTGTGCCCCTGATTTATATACTTGTTCTATGTCCGTTTCCTTCGTTTTTAATACCATAGGCGTTGCTGAGGACACGCTTGTTTTAGACAAACCAGTGCTGAAAGGAGCAGTATCATGACAAGCAGATTTCGCAATTTAGAGGTCATCTAACTGCTCCTTTAACAGGCTCATGCCCATCTGAGCACAGTAGGACTCATTTTTAACCTCTAAAGTTTTAATCGAGGTAACTATGTGTCGGCTCAAATCATTAAATTCATCCAGTTCTTGGTAAAGGGTTTTTATTTCCTCCAATTGAGAGAGTATAGTATCGTCCAAGACCTTTTTGTGGCAGCATTTCAGAGAGTTCATTACGCACATTGAGAATTCCACTGCGTTTTGTATTAATGTTTCTACTATCTTTTTTCAGATTCGAATACTTCATCCTCAAACCCTTGTGCCTTTCGACGTTGTTTTTTAAATAATGCTTTCCTAGTCGTCATTCTCTTTTTAATAAGTACGATTCATTACGAAGGGTTGATATAATATCTTTCTCGGCTGCAAGATTCTCAAACTCATCGTTTTTAAAAGTAACTGGGTTGTTCAGTTTGTGATGAGACTGCTGTATTTTTTGTAATTTATCTTCCGTCATAACAAGAAAATGAAACATTCAAAGGTGGCAAGTAATCATAGCGACATAATTTAATTTCAGGAGTTGCTTTTAAACCCTCACAGAGTGAGTTTTGCAATATTCTTTTTTATGAATGTCTGGGGCCTAACTAAATAAGTACCTATGCAAAACTCTAGCTTTCTATCTTTAGTTATTAGAGCTGGGCGTTGATAAATTACATATTTATCATAGCCTAAAGTAAAACTTACACCTACTGCTTCATGATCTGATAAAGCAGCCGGAACTACAGAACATACTCTCCCAGTCAAAATTTGCACATACGTATAATCTATTAAAGACGAAGAATATCCCGAAATACGCGTCGGTTCCTGAACCAGCATTCTTAAATTAAAAGAGCAAAAAATGTTACTCAATTCTTGTGCCTCAAATGTGTTACCTTGAAAATTCACATTAAAGTCGCCAGCCAGAATTATATTCGAGTCGAGGGAGAAACATGATTACAGTAATTCAAGATTCTCAATAAACTTTTTTACGTTTGAAGATGGCGGCCTATAAAGGCTTATTAAATATACTCTAAATTTTTTAATTAATGTGACCAAAAATTCAAATTCATTTTCTATAAGCAAATGATTATAAGTATCACTCCTTTCAACTATGGCAGTTCCAGGGAACTGCTTGTTGACCAGTATCATTGTAGGCACCTTCATGAGCCCTTCGTTCACAACAAAATTTGGAGAGGGGCCTATAATTAGGACTGTAACACGGCTCCTCAACATTTAACCAATGCTCAGTTAGCACAAAAAAAGTTAGTGCATCCTGGTCCTCTACAAATACAGCGAGCTCATCAATCTTATTTCTTACTGATTGAATATTAAGTAAAATTAAAGTTGTCTTATTCATCTTGTTTAAGTTCGCCATGCTTGCAGATTCCGCCACAACTACACCACCCGTACCTACCCTACATGCTTCTGCTGATCCTCTAAAAAAGTTTGACCCACTTTTTCCTACAATATGCAGTCTCAGAAGCATGAACAAATATAAGATTCTTACTGACACTATAGCTTGTGGTTACTAGATAAGTTATCCTATATATAAGTTTTTGTTTACTTAAAATAACTGCATTAACATCATTGGAGTCAAGAAAATAAATATTATCTAGAATATAGTATCTATCCAGCCTAGTGACGTAACTATTAAGTTTAGAGTTAAAGCGATAAATTGTTTTTTTATATAGTAATTAATAGTGTAGGGCACCCCAAACAATCTTACATTTTTGTGACCTATAAATATGTTTGAGTATATTATTTATCCCCTTAAAATAAGGATATTTAGTCATTATTCCCGGCCGATATTATTATATCGCACTCGTTACAGAACAGTGTCATAACACAAAAATTTTCAAAATTGTGTTTTTAGGGTATTATTACTATTTTCATTAGTGTTTTTGAATATATAATCGGTATTTAATGAAATTTCTTACTCTCAAAGAGTCATATTTTATTTTATGACTGTTTCAATTATTGATTTTGGCAGTTTAATTGTAAACAAATAACCTAATTTAACTTGCGATAGTTTTTTGTGTCGATTAGTGAAAAGTTGACAAATCATATTTTTTTCATAAAATGACTTATTGCATTGCAGTTTTTTTTAACGCCTCTTATTTATCATAAAGAAGTATTTTTGTCGGTCACTCAATCGAAAAGCCAAACTTAAAAAATAACTTAGTAATGTAAAGGTGGAATAAATTAAGTAAATTAAAATTGGAAAAAATAATTTTGCCACAGCAGCTCAGTAACAGAGTATTATGACCCAGAGGTCGTTTTTCTAATTAAATTTACTTTATTTTCCACCCCCTTACCTTTTAGGTAATTTTTTTATAGTGGTTCAGTTATTAATCTGCATACATGTAAGTTGATATAATACTGCTCTAACTTTAGAAATTAATTATTTTATAAAAAGAAGTAGTATAAAAATTCAACAAGAAGATATTTATAGTAAAAAGGAAAATGGATAAAAGAAATCTCTGCGTATACAAAACAACTTACATGATGACTATTTTAGTGTTGGTAATTTTAAATGCAAAAAACTTCATTATATACACGCATAAGAAATTATGGTGCAAATTCTTAATATGCGGCCACACACAGAATGAAGGGGATTCGGCACATTCCCTTATCGAAAAAGCCGTTAAAAGATATACTAAAAAAAGTCCGATCTACACCCCTGCCTCGTATACCGACATAATCAAGAAGGCAAAGCCAAACAAGCCTTTTTTTTGAGTTAATTGAAATGACTCAAACTGATTTTTGTCGACTTTAAGAAATTAGAGACTCAATTGGGATCAAACTTTGATACAACGGTAACTGGCGAAAAGCTCCAAACTTCACAATACAAGATTTGTACCTACGAAAATGATATCCCGTTATGCTTTTATGTGCAAACCACCTACGATTGTGAAATTCCACATAAAGTCGACGTTGCATTTACCAAGAAGACAAAAGCAAAAAGTAAGGACACCCAAAAAGAGAACAAAATTAAAAACATTTTCGAGAATGTACAGCTCACTCCAGCATATGAACGAAAAATAGAAATACCTGCTAACAAAAAAAGTGACATAATGGACCTTATAAACGCAAATCAGATTCCAAAAAGTCATGCACTTTACTATAAGGGTTTATTTTCTGAGTGAAGTAGTTTAAATTTTCCTAAGAACTTTTTGTTTGGCCCTTTTAGTTTTAGTTATTTTTTGGTAGTCAAATACTTTTTGTTGTTTTGTAATACCATTTTCAGTTATTAATACTTTGTGTTGTTTTGTTGTACCATTTTCAGTTATTATTGGTATTCAAACATTTTGTGTTGTCTTGTACTATTTTCAGTTATTTTTGGTAGTAAAATATTATTTTTGAATTGGTCACATTGTGTTCTTTGTATTATTGCCTTCTTACAGTATTTACAAGATCACGTCAACTTGTTTTTAATGGCTCTAACCATTTTTTTAAAAATAATCCCACTAACATTTATGGTAGAGGTTATGATATAAAATAAGTTACATAAACCGTAGCCATTAATACAGACTTCTTATAATATCACTTTTTTAGTTGTACTTATAAGAAGATTAAATTATATCATTAAGTACCTAATTAGTTTAATCAGATCAAATAAATCTAAATCAGGAAAAGTGTCACAACAAAAACTAATGGCGACGTAACCCAGTGTAAAATGAAAAATTTGATGGGGAGATCTACCATTCCCAATATTATTTGTTTTGACATTGTTGCACATTATTCTGACGTAGTAGCAGATCGCCGTAGCTTGAGTAAGAGAAAGAAAAAGTGCGTGCATCAGTGCCTAATTGAAATTGACTCACTAGTCAGGATAAGTGTCATAACATATCAAAGGGTAGTTTTAGGGGTTGGAATCAAATTTGATCACATTTTAATCAATGGCTTTAAAAAATAACTCAAGTTCTACCAAGAAACATGGCTAATATTCAAATTTTCTCTACAGTGTCAAAAAATGAGCCGTCCAAATCATTAAACATCTCTATCACAAAACTGAGTTTTTTGTAATGTGACAGTGTTCTGTAACAGGTGCGATATAATCATCTGCTGCAACATCACTAGTCAATTTAATTATATCGTCTATAACCTTAACGTAAGTGGAATGTGTCTTTACAATTGCCTAAATAGTAAATTTGTCCCATAACGAAGCGAAAGGATTTACCATTTTGTATCCCAACTGACTTTTTTTACTGTAATTTTTGTTTGACTTTGATATTTGTTACCATTTTAATAAAATATGCTTTATTGGCAGCATCTTGTTGGGCTACATTCGTTGCTTAGCTATTTTTGCTTAGTTTTTAAATAAAATTATCCTAATAATTGATGACAGCATTATGATAAGTACCTGTAAGTAATCTGACAAAATATTATTAATTAATTACCTAATTTTTTTTTCAGCAAAAACTATGTTAAACTTATTTTGTTTAAAGTGACCTCCATTAGCTTTTAAGTAGTACCTATTCAGTGGAGTGCATGACATTGGAAATTGTTGTCCTTTGAATTTCACTACCATCCAATTTTAGGAATGCTAGTCTAACTAGGTTTTCTAAATACACTGTTTCGTTTCTATAGGTGTTTTGTAAACCTGTCATTTATAACACCCAATAAATACGCATCAAGCGGTGTGAGATCTGGTGACCAAGGAGGCCAATCCTATGGACCTGGACGTCTTATCTATCGGTCTTCAAACATATTAGTAAATGCTTCGCTAATCGCGTAGTAAGTAAATGAGCTGGAGCCCCGTCTAACTTATACCAACAACTCCGATATAATTCCAGTGGTAAAGTCTCTAGAAATCAGTAACGTTTGTTATTAAAATTTCAAAATATTTCTTCGAATTCAAATTTTCCTCATAGATACAAAAATCATTCCTTATTAAACAAAAAAAAAATAAAAATAAAACTTCTTGGAATCCCCTTTCTCCAATCAATTTTAGGGTTTCGGATGCCCAAAAATGAGAATTCTTTCTGTTTAAAATTCCCTCTCGAGAAAATTTTGATTTGTTAGTCCAAACACCTTTTTACAAAATCAGAGTCTTCTTGCGTTCAAACTCACATCCTCACATGGAATGGACGCATCGGGATAGGAATGAAAATATCCTTAAACGGTAATTTTGTTTTCTTCGGAGTTCAGAACAGAGACATCGGAAATGTGCTTGTGGCTTTGGTATGACCAAATTTATAAAAATTGGCCTCAATTCTTCTAAATTGTTTATCGCTTATTGGTGGTAAATGTGGATATCGTTCACGTTCACGCGTGTTCTGCTTATGATTCGTAAACATTCTCCATGAATATAAAATGAATTTAAAATATAAACATAAGAATAATTGTTATTTGCCATTTTTAGATTACAAATAATTAAAATAATTTTAAATATGTAAACTAGAATATAACAGGACCATTAGTGTCAACTTTAAAATCATTTCAGTCAAAGCCTACTTTATAAAAATAATGTCTTATGAACCCGAACAAACCGAGATTGTAAGATTTGTTTTAAACTGCTCATAACTCCAAAACGACTAAAAATATGTATAGTGACAAGTTTCTTAATCTAAAACTATTGTAAATTACTACCTCCAGCTAGGATGCAAGAATCCAATCTTCTCCTCATTGACTGCCAAACTCTTTCAAAAACACCAGGGTCGTTTCTATTGAGCAATTATCCGATTTATTAAATCGTCCACATTTTCCACCGAAGTAGTATATTGGCCCATAGGAAATAATCTAGTGGGTTAAAGTCCGGGATCGAGCAGGCCATAGGTGAGGTCCAACTCGACCATCTCCATATGTTACTGTTAAAAACTCACGGGCAACCAGACTAAAATGCGCTGGTGCACCATCGGATAATTGATGGGTGTAGCTCATAAACGACTCTGGTGTTTTTGAAAGAGTTCGGCAATCAGTGAGGAGAAGAAGATTGCAATCTTGTATCTTGTAAATTTTTTTCGCCCAGTATCTTCGAAACAAAGCGGTTTTTCAAAAATCATCAAAGGACAAAATATTATTAGAATAGTCAAGGAAATACCCCTATTTTTTCCGTATGTTTAACAAACACCCTGTAGAGAAGTTGACCCACTCTCAATCCAGGATTTCATAGCATCTAAATTACTCAAATTCTTAAATACAGTTATAGGGGACATTAGTTCTACAATCTAAAACTATTTTAAATCATACAGGGTATCCCAAATAGTTGGGGCATATCAAACATACTTTTTCTTGGAACGCCCTATACCGAGCCGAGCATAAATTTCCTCGAAAAAGGGCTTCAAGCAGTGCTTGCAAGCACTATTAAAATACAGTGCTCGGTAATTGAAGCCCTTTAATAAAAAAGTGCTTGTTAATTGAATTTCGCATTCCAAGCCATTTTAAGTGCTTACAAGCACTCAAAATCGCTTTCCTAGGTAATTGCTTGATGCTGACAATTACTTTTCCAAAGGGCTTGGTGCTCGAAGCACTTTTTTCGAATGCTTTGTCCAGCTCTGACCCTACATACCTACGAATTATATTATTTTCTAATTCTCCACAAAATTATACGCTTATTTATAAAATGCCATATGTTTTTTTTGAGATGAGAACGTTTAAGATATGGCATTTTCAAACTTTGACAGGCTGTAACATTGGAACGGTTTATCTTAAGAGAAAAATGGTTTTCACCTTCTTATTCTCTATCTAAAAGTTACAATTTTCGATTTACCATATTAAACAGTCTTTTTTTGGTCTACTTCAACAGCCACTGTCATAGCAGTCGCGTATACGACCGCCGGGTAAAATGGTTTGAATGCCATGGCGGTCGTATACGACTGCTCTGTGGCTGGCGAAATTTTCGTTGCTGTATTATACCAGCGTTCGTAATAAGAACGGTTCTCTCTACAATTTACGACCTCTGTGGCATACGAGTATCGCTTATCACTGTTTTCGCATTGTTAATAAAATGTGGAAAAAAATTACATTTTTATTTTTATTGTTTTATTGAAAAAAATAAAAGAACATTAAGAAAAAATTCAATTTACATAAGGCAAAAACTGTATAACCTCCAAAAAATATATTTCTATCCAAAATCCTAAGGGAAAAAATAAAATATTTACCTGATACTTGAGGTTTTCCAACGTAAGTTGTAGAATTTTTTACTTTATTGACTCATTCTTGCAACACTTTCAACAACAATAAAAATAAGACTAATGCATACAAACGCATTATTACGTGTGAATATCACTCTGCGTAACAAGTCCTAACTCAAGTAATACGACTGCTGGCACTATTGGCATAAATATGCCCTAGTGTCCGGGCGGGTGTATACTGTATACTCCCATCAGCTAATTTTTGCAAAATTTTTGACAATTTTGATAAATTTTAGAAAACTACATAGTGGAACATCTTTAGAGTGTGATTTTAATAATTATTTTCCTATTGACATCCGAAGTAATTTTATTGATTTATATACGGCAGCAGTTTTTAGATTGTAGAACTAATGCCTCCATATAACGCCGTTTTTTAAAAATAATAAAAAGTTAAGTAGTTTAGATGCTATGGAATCCTGCGTTAAGAGCGGGCCACCCTGTATACAGGGTGGCCTCCTTATAACTCTGTTTTTGAAGAATATTAATAAGTTGAGTAGGTGGTTTGGATGCTATGGAATCCTGCGTCGAGAGAGGGCCACCCTGTAAGTTTTAATATTTTTCAAAAACGGGGTTATAAGGAGGCATTAGATCTACAATTTAAAATTATACAGGGTGCTTCATTAAGATTGGTCACCGGCCATATCTCGTAAACTAGGTACTGGTCAGGGAAAAATCATTATTAAAGTGGCCATGAGAAAGTACTGGCAATAATCTTTGAGTTCCGCATTTCACTGCAAGGGAGCACAACTGAAAATTAAATAATAAAATTCTAAATTTCTCCAAGACTTCCACATTAAGGTATACATTTCGTAACATCGTTACAAAGCTTAGATAATTATTCTCCATCATTTTGGTTTATGGCCGTCGCATTGGAACAGCGCATCTTAGAGAAAAATAGTTTTCACCTCCCTGTCTTAGCTTTTTATTCTCTATCCAAAGAGGTCAACTTCCGGTATAACATGTTAAATCACAAAAATGATTTTACGGTTGTTAAACCGGAAGTTGGCCTCTTTGGATAGAGAATAAAAAGCTAAGACAGGAAGGTGAAATCCAATTTTCTCTAAGATGCGCTGTTCCAATGCGACAGCCCGTCAAAGTCTGAAAATACCATATTTTAAACGTCAATATCTCAAAAAAATTGAATTTAGATATATTACGTTTTGTAATACGTGAAATTTTATAGGGAATTAGAAAATAATAAGGGATTTAGGGTGTTTCATTTTGAAAAAGTATGTTCGATATTCCCCGACTATTTGGTATACCCTGTATAATTTAAAATAACTTTAAATTGCCTCCTTATAACTGTTTTTGAAAATTTGGCTAGTTTAGATGCTATGGAATCCTGCCGTTCAGAGCGGGTCACACTGTATAGTATATATTAATTATTATTTAAAACTGTAATAAAAATTATCATGACTCTTTTAAAAAATTTAAATTGACAGCATCGGTATAACCGGGAGTAATAGAAAAGCGTCAATATGAATGTTAAAAATATAAAATACAAAGTTTTCAGAATATAGCTTTAGGGACTTCAAAAATATTAACGAATCCTTGTTGTTGGTTGATATTTTTTAAACCTGATTCCACATCAAAACAGTTTAAAAATATCATTAACATTAAGTACCAAAGTTATGAAAATTTGAAATAATAGACAGTTTTGGCTAACCAGTAAAATCCTTTAATACGTTTTTTAAACGTCAAATTCTCTGAAGCTACAAAAACTATTTAGTAAATACTTGCCTTATATTGAACGGCAAATATTATTCTTTCTAGTGAACAGAAAATCATGATTCGGGAGTTAGCGAATGCCAAGATATTGCGTTCGAAAATTCGATTTGCAGAATTTAGCTGGTTTGCCAAACCTGGCCAATATACTTGTTCTGAATATCCTTACTTCTATTTAGCAAATATTTGTTCAAGGGCTAATAAGTATTTTAAGACCTAACCCAAGAAATGGTAAGTTCTAATAATAATTTAAAGATATATTAAAATTTATTAAAACAAAACAACATGAAATAGTAGCCTAGACTAAGTTTCACCTTAAAACTAATCAAAAACCAAATAGGCTCATAATAAAGAAGGGTTTACAGCAGCGGCGGCGCCAGGGTGAGCACTGGAGGATTTGATTATAAAAGTTTTGATGAGAAAGAAGTGGTATGTTATTTTGAAGAGAACGATGACCTTATTTTCTTTTTTTAGACGTCACTTGGACAATAGGGCAGTTTTGTTAAGCCCGCTAATGGAGTTATAGAGCGTGGGGCAGGCGGCGACCTTTTTTTGGATTTGGGTAGTGCCCATTCAAAAATCATCGGGCCCACTTGTGCCCACCTATACCAAAAATCCTGGCGCCGCCACTGGTTTAGAGCAATGTCTATTAAAAAATATTGACACTTTTACTTTACTTTCAAGCGTTATAAAATAAGAAAAAACGAATAACGATTATGCTGTACTAAAAGGTTTCTTGAGAGCTCAATTTTAAATAAATTATGCTTTTATAAGAAGACAATTATTGTTTAAAAAATTAATTGATTCAGCCGATACAAAAACAAAGACACAAAAAAAAATAAACAAAAAATCTGAAGTCTATATATGAAAATGTAAAGATTGTCCTAAAACATACATTGATCAAACAGCTGGACATTTTAACAAAAGAGTACAGGAACATTATAACAGTTCAAAAAAAAACCGCCTCGAACTATGCTAACCATTTACTTGATAATCAACATAATTTCAATCCATCTTTTAAAAACTTACATACAGAAAAGAAAGGGTTAAAATTAAATTTGTTAGAATCTACGGAAATAAATAAACTTAAAAATACGGACCTGTTACTTAATGATGAAATAGATTTAAATAGTTCACCTTTATTAAATTTCCTCTGTTAATCATGACAAGCTTGCATTAGCACAGGGCGAATTTAGTTGACTGATTTTTGTTGATCAAATAAAATCGAACAGAAATGGCTGTGAAAATGTATATTAATCACAAAAGATTGATCCATTCAAACTTTATCGTTCAAGTGATTAGTCATCATTGTATTTTAAACGAGTTTAAACGTAATTGAAGCGTGTAAACTGAAGATTTGTCAGTGGACTTGAATCATCCGATTTTAACAGTATCCTGCTTTTGTATCTTAGGTCCAATTTTTAATAGCAGCTCTTTAAACTTTTCTTTCAACATTCTCAGGTTATTTCTATATCCTTCTTGATCCTCCAAAGCAAGTTCTTTTAAGAGGGTTCCTAAAACTCCATACTTAATTCTTCTTATAATCCAATTCCGTACCCAAAAAAGGCGTTTTTTACGATGTCTGTCCAATCCTACGATTATTTTTCTCAATTCTACAACCAATAAACCAGAAATAACTCTTACAATCGCGCGAACAGGTGTTTTTGACGCCATTTGATTTCAACTGTCGATTATATCCTTGATTCGATTTATATTGAAACTTGCGAATGAAAATTCGGTTCAATTTTAGGTGATCTACAAAAATCGGTCAACTAAATTTGCCCTGTGAGAATGCGCTTTAATGATGTAAAATATCCATTATTGTACTTAAAGGCGGGATCTCACGGTTAAATTTAACAGAATCAATTTTACTGATTCAGTGATACTGAAGAAATAATGAACGTAAGAACACATATTCAATTAACAAGTTAATTATTCGTTTAGTATCACTGAATCAGTTAAATTGAATCAATTAAACTGAAGCGTGCGAAGCCTTAATTTAGACTGAACCCGCTTTGGGATTTTCCGAATATCTTTAATAATGTGAATTTTATTGTACTTTTTTTATTTTCAGCTATTATTATATCATTATCATCTGACGAAGCTACAGTGTTAGCGAAACATGTCTTTTCTTTTTAATATAGTGGATATTTACAAGTTCAGTTTTGTTTTACTGTATCCCATAATATTGCAACTATTGTTTACTTTTATTCGTGTTTTTAACATTTTCTATTTAATGGGCAGTTCTTACACTTTTAAAGATTTCTACAATTTTCTTGGCAACAGAAAGACTTTCTTATGAGTCATTGTGAAAAGGAAAGCTTATCTATTAGTAAAAGTTCATTTATAATTACATCATAAATTTATGTCCTTGGCTAAATAATCTAGAAAATCGACAGTAACAACAAGTAAGGTATGATCTTTAAACCAATATGTGACAAATGTCAAAAAATGTACAAATCTCTTAAGTGTAAAAATAGGCAAGTGCCTGCTGCCTTAACAATAACCTAGTAAATACCTATAATCACATTGGCGTATAATCCAACTGTACAAAAATGTGTTTTACTCCAACCGAAGCAAAAATCATTTGCGTATGCTGCACTACATACTTTGGGTCTACATTTTTTGAAACTTCAAGTTTCAGAGCACCTACGTAAACGTCACTACATAGCGTCCAAAAATGGGGATCTTGAACGGAATATACCCCCGCTAAACTTATAACTTTTTGATAACACTGTGGCAATACATTGTCTAAAATATGAGGCTGTCTTTGCATTAAAATAGATACAGAATCTTTTATAAGCGCTAAGACACTAAGGGCAATAAGTATGGCAATAAACATTGAACAGATTGGGTCGGCGATCATCCATCCAAACATCTGCATCAGGATAGCTGAGATAATTACACCAACACTTCCTACAAAAAATGCCTCGTTAACAAATGTCTAAAAGGGGCAATAATGTGATAAGAAAGTGCAACAGTTCCTTTAAGTAACTTACATACACTGAATATTGAATGTAGTTTCTTTGTAGACGAGTTTAAATTTTTAATTTCAAATGGCACCCTACCAATTGAAAGGATCATTAAAGACTCTTTAAACTCTTTTCAGTAATATATCACAAGTGGTAGTTTGCTTTCAAAGTGGAGACCTTTTTCTCAGTTTGTGTAGGTCGCCAATTTGAAGTCCCTAGTTGTTATTTTCAGAAAAATAACTAAGTAGTTTACTCAACAATATTGTAAAACTGTATTTTTTTTATCATGATTCTGTAAAGTTCTTTTTAAATTATTTTCGATTTATTAATATTTTCTATTTTTAAAGCAAATTTACACCAAAGTACATTAAACCTACCAAAAGTAAAATCGACCCAAATTTTTTTTATAAAAATTCTTATCTTTAAAGATGTAGCTAGTAGCCGCAGAGATGGATGGAGAACAAATTTTAAAATTTCATTTCTTGAGGGCAAGGTTAAGTAATGTATTACCATAAAAACGTATATTTGAGCTAAAATTGATCATTGTTTATTATTCCTATTTCAGTATTCAATCTTATAAGATAAAAAAAAGTGCAATCATAAAATACCGCCAAGATTGCATTATTATTTTTATAACATAATAAAACATGTTTTAATTAATCAGCCTGACTTGGGGTGTAAGCCCGAATGTCGTTTAATTTTAGAGTAGCGTTGTTCTAAAATGAAGTTGGGTTTGTTATTTAATACGGGTAGTTATCGGCTTCCAAACACCAGCGCGGTAGAGACAAGAGGGCTCGGATTTGCGCGGGGGTTTGTAAGCCTATCCGGCGCTTAACGTGTTCCAGGCATTTCAAAACACCAGTGAAATACAAAGCAAAATACGCCAGATTAAAAAGTTCGTGCCAATAATGTTTTTTTTTTGCAATACGCGTGGTTCCGCCGCATTGTCAGATTTTTAAGGTTATATATATTGCATATTTATTATCGTTTGTAATGTTTAGTGGTAGTACATAAAGAAGAAAGAAGTAGTTAAGGTATTAAATGCTTTATGCGATGACTAAAACAAGGACTGAAATTTTTTTTCTAGCTACGGAGTGCAAACACTATTTTAAATTTACTTACCCAATGTATCCGCCAATATATGCAAAAATACCCCTTTCATGATCTGTGAACTATGTCCACCAGAATCAATGTCAATATTAAAATCATGTGGATGGTTATTGTGCGAATGCCCGTGGGAACTTCCTCCATGAGAATGGTTGTGGCCGTGGCCACCTCCGTGGGAATGTCCATGGCCGTGCTGAAAGGCGTAAATTCCTACCAAATTTACAAGAAGACCTAGCACGGATACTACAAAAAGACGCTCATGTTTCACCTACAACCAAAATAGACAGAATGTTTTAGATTAAATATAAATATTTTCAAAAGGTGTAAATAAATTCTTGGGCCAATTATTGAAAAAACTGCATTTTGACGAGAAAAAAAGAAAAAATGCAAGTAATAAAATGGATATAAAATACTTCTAAACACGAAATTTCGTTGAAATCAGTCCATTGGTTAGCTAGCTAGAATTAGACCATCGGACACACATTTAAAATAATTCTTATTATTACAAACAATACCGAATATTCTGGACAAAACATCTCTATAACTTTAAGGTTTCCATTTTTAATAGAACAGTGCCTAACATGAAGTCTAACATTTATTTTTTTTACTTAGAAAAACGGACTTTATCTTCCCAGCGGCAAACACCAGCAAAACACAATTAAACAGATACGAGTATATTATTATTACCTGTTTAAAACTTTGTGGGATTTATTATTTATATTAATATTACCTGTTTAAAATGTGCTCCTTGCATGATATTGCCATATATATAAAGATGTTTGTTTTTGTTTGGGGGGGCCAAAATTTTCACTACAATTTTGGACAATGACGATATAAACTTATAACTTATTGTATTTAAAGAACAATATAACCAGTATTATATATAATATATATAATTGTATAAAGGTGAAATTACAAAAGCTAAAATTCAAGCAAATAACAATATTGTTAAGGCATCCAGTAACTCTAGCCGTACACTTGGACAGATTATTATTTTTTTTTAAATTTCCGAAGGCCCATCCATACGCCAGGTTTGGCCTATTCTGCTGGATTAACAAACATAGGGGTAGCAACAAAAATGAGGCACAGGTAGTCTAAAGCCGGAGGACCTTAACAACAATTCTTTCTTGAATGTTGCACATAATCTAGTTCAAAAAAGTTCCAAGAATATACTTTTGATACCTATGACCAAGCTTATGCATCAAAGAGAAGACTTTTCCTGATGTCTTGGTTGTTTCTGTTTAAGAATGGAGATCCTGAACAGCTCAAGAGCTACCGTCCTATATCCCTGTTACCAAATTTATTAAAAATAGTTGAAAAATATATGTCCAAACAAATTTTTTTTTTGATGTGATGAATTATTTAGTCAGTATCTGTTTGGATTTAGGCAAGGTAAAAATTTTAAAAAAGTTTAATAAGAAAAATGCACACAGGTAAACAATTTAAAGAAAGACTAACTAAAAAATAAGGAATTTAAGTTTATTAGTTTGAGAAGATTTATGACTGTTACAACAATTTCTTTTTTATATTTTCGGTAATAGAGATTCCAGAGTATATTCTTAAAAGTCGAATCTATTTGATTTGTCATTCTATGTAGGAATAGACTACTCTTAAGAACTGCCTGCTGGACAGATTTTGATGAAACTTGGGCTGTGATTTTGGTATAAAATGCATTATTTTTAAATTATTAAAATTCGCATGCAAGGGCCAAGATATATCCAATTAAATTTTAAAATGTGGTATGAAGTTTAACTAAATTTCAAAATACCACAGCAAAAGGAATACATTTAGATTTGATTTTTTGCAAGCAAGTATTTAGTTTGGATTATATAGTTATTTTTTTATTTTAATTCAATTTGTAATAAATAATAATCAAACCACTGAGATTTTTGAACCCCAGGTTGCCCTAGTATATTTAAATTAAAATATGAAAACACAGGTTAACTTACTCGGGAATCTTCTTACCTTGAAGTTAATTGAATTGTACTGATAAAGGTACTAAGCTATGAGATAACATAACACACTCACCTCTGGTGGTTCTATTGCCCGTTCAACAGCTTCCGACATTAAAAAGAATGAAATAAATAGTAGAAAGAGGCCATTTACAAATCCAGCTAATATTTCGGCTCTTACATAACCATAAGAGTACTTATCATTGGCTTTCCATTTCGTTATAACAGATGCAACAAGGCCAGCTACAAGACCCGTACAATCAAAAAACATATGGAATGAATCAGATATTAAACCTAAAACATAAAAGAATTATTAGTATAGCCTGAACTTTCAGAGTTTATGATGTAAAAGACGAGGCATAGGACAAAAATATTCTAGATCCAGGTAACTGACAAGAAACTAAGCTCTTTTCTGAAACGACGAAAAGGATGCACACTTATCTTGATAATACACCTTACCCCCCAGGTTACCTTCTCTAAACCTGTACGGACGGCAAGAGAGACAAATGTAGAGGCACTTAACGCTGAAATAATAAAACCGATGCGGAATTGTTCTAATTATTTGTTTTCACAAAAAATACAAATTGAAATGACGTCAACAAAAAAGAAAAAAAATAAGTATTTACTTGTTCTTGCTTTATAATATTTTATATTTTTAAAAGGTCATCCACATCCAAGTTAGTAAAACCATTTCGAGTTGCCATTGAAAAATTTTTAAATTTTGAATTGTTTTGAAATTATGGGGTAGCTTTTTAAAAAATTAAAGACACATAAGTATTATAATGTGGATATTTTTTACTAATCGTAAGACGATGTATGGGATAAGTTACATTTTTTGTTCTTGTGTTATATTGGTGTAAGGATGGAGTTTCAAAGCAATGTTTGTTTTTAAAAAAGAACGATAAGCATTAACATATATTGAGACCAATATGTGGTTCAAATATAAGCATTCTTGAATATTGTCCTATAGGATTCATAGTTTTCCATCTTTTTAATTATTCCTAATATTATTTAATTTTCATTGTCGTTCCTATCAGTGATGTTTCTACATTTGATTTGAAAAAATGAAAATGCTACCATTTATTCCAGTAATGGGACCTCCTTTTTTAACAAAAGACACAGGACGCCCTAGCAACAACGTTGGCAGCATAACCTTATGTCTAGCAATTTGGTAAGGAATCCTTCGCTATTTCTGGTAAGATCGAGTATTTACACCGTTTAACCTACAATTGTATGAAATTTAACGAGAGTGACACTTAACTTTCTTTTTACGGGCCAATCCAACTACATAAATATAATTTTAATTTATAAACGTAAATTTAGTAGCACAAAGTTAAAAACATTTATTGAGATCAATAGGTTTATACAACTACTTAAACATGATACATAAGTTTAGTTAGTAGGGTTGATGCGCCGTTTATGGCCACTATACCACTTTTGGCCACTTCCACTAATATATATTTTTTAAGTAGCTTGTTAAATCTAAGCCTCTGTCTATAATCTTATTGAAATCTATATATCAACTAGTTTAGCTTCCCTCGATTTGGGGACACTACAAATGCAAAAAGTATTTTTAATGGCTGCCGAAATCAGTTTTGTGTTACTTTCGATGAGTTCTTAATTTATTTGGTAAGGAAATTACATTATCATTTAAACAAATTTTTAGAAAAGATTGATTTTAAATGTAGATAAAATAGTAAGAATGCACTCTGCTTTACCTGAATATGGCACTAAAATTAGCCTAAAACATCAAACTACAGCTTTACAGAAATGGCCAAAACTAGCAACAAATATTATTTAATATTCTATTTTTGGCCAGGGGATGGCCATAACTGAACATTACGTAACGACATATGGTCATCATTAAGAAAATTTGGTCGATATATTTTTTTATGGTAAAAAACTGACCAAAAAGGTATGGAGCCAAGAAATAGAAAAAAAGAATGGGGCAGAAACATCATCGAGCTCATTATCTGTAACCAAAAAGTCCCTAGAGAATATTTTTAACGATGTAATAAAATGGCCAAACCCTAAGCTACCAAGTTTACAAGAAAAAAATAATACCTACACACCAAGTGTTGTCACCTCCAATAAATGGGTTGAATATTTCACACTGAAAGAACAGCAAAAAGATGACAAGGAAATGAAAAGCAAAAAAGAAAAGAAGAAAGAGAATTAAAAAAGGAAGAAAATGAAAAACTGAAGCCACAAAAGAAAGCAGAAGAAAAATATGCTAGTTCAGAAGATGTGAGAAGATGAATGGGAGGAAACCGGAAGCAGTACAGATGAGGTTCAAGAGTTTTAAACTACTAATTCAATGGATCTGTTGGCCAAAGATAATTTAACAAATGGAAATTTTGTCATGGTCCAATTTAAATCTCATGAAAAAAGGGTTCCAATAACGTACAAATATGTCCCTACAATACTTTAAAAAGTTTAGATGTAGAAAATACAGAATTTTATTATATTATTATAGAAGATTACATATCCATTATAGATATAACCAATATATTGGGAAAGCTAGCAGACCCAAGTGTTATTCAAGACGGACGAATTTTAAAAACTGTGTTTCCTGTATCCTTTGTGGTTTTCAAAAAGTTGTAAAAATGTATACCACTTTTTTTAAATGTATTTAGCCTTTAAATAAAATATGATAATAAGCACTACATATATATTTCTAATAAATTTTGGTAATACTTGTTTCAATCTTCCAATATCCTGGTGAAATCTGATTATTACACTTTTCATTGCATATGATAATTTTTTCATGATGAAAAAAAAATGAAAATATTTTCAAAAGCGCTATTAAAAAAAAATAAATTCCTAAAGTAACCATAAACGGCGCATCGACCCTACCTATATATTTTATTAATACATATAAAAGTATATTTTCACAAGTTAATACTATATTTATATTTATACATACAAAAGTAGTAGTTTGAATAAATCAATACACAAAACAGGCAAGAGCTGATCCAGTCTTTAAATTTATATTTAAGAAATTCATCACTGCTATGGAAAGCCCTAGATTTAAAAAATATTTTAAAATCATTTTGAAATTATTTTTGTGGCAGATTCTTTACTGTTTTTGGTAAAACATTAAATATCTTAGAACATAGTGATTCGGTCCATCAGTGGCTCTAGATTTTCTGTTGTAGTCAGTAACCAAGTTTTATTCATCTTGGTATTATACTTATGGAGATCACAGTTTCGTCTGCATGTAATCAACCAGATTCTTTCGACATGAGCAAGACCGGTCGGGAAATATGAACAACTTCAGGTTGAATTGATACAAAAAGGCAATTATATAAGTAAGTAATCTCGAAATTTCAATGTGCAGTGACGAAAGAGACAGACTTGTTAAGGGCTAAAAAAAACTACGAAGCTACTCTTCAATCCCAAAAACTTGAGTTAGATCGTATAAATAAAGAGTTACCTAAATACCTAAAATGCGTATCTCAAAAATTAAGTGCCGTGAAAATAAACTTGCTGAACTTAAAAACTCTTTGCTTACTAATATTTCCTATCTATCTAAATATGACTGATATTTGGTCGATAGAAGTCAGTATGTAGAAATAAAAGTATTTTGATCTGTTGTTAATAAAGAGTACCTACATCAGGAGTGCCTTAGGTCTCTAATCTTGGATCGCTGCTCTTCATAGTTGCTTTTAACAAAGTTATGACGAAGGTTAAGAATTCAAAGAACTTAGTATTTGCGGATGGGAAATATCTCATTAATTAATTTTAAGATATTTCTTATTCATTAATTAATTTCAAGAAATATCTTGAAATTAATTTGAGGGATGATTGTGAGTCATTTCAGCAGGATTTTTGTGATGTTGCTAGTTCGTGTAATGTAAATGGTTTTAACTTGAATGTAGATAAGTGTGCCTGTATATTGTTTACCCTTAATAAAAATATTGTTGTCCATGATTATACATTTAATGATGCTGAACTTAAGAGGGTTGATCCAATCATATAATTTCTAAAATTGAGAGTGCCCAAAGAATAGCAGGATTATTTGCAAGAAGTACTAAATACCTCAATATTGATGATGTCAGCCTTTATTTGTTATATAGCTTGGTGGTACCAATTTTGGAATATTATGGTAGTGTAATTTGGTCTCCCAAGTATAACCTTTGGATAAAGATATTTGAGGAGTGCAGAGAAAATTCTTGAAATGCATTCATTACAGAAAGTTTGGAATTTATCTTCTTCAACGTTGTGATGAGTATCTTTTGGGAATCTTTACATAAAAGAAGGATAATGAACTTCTTGTGTAGGTACAGTGTTTAAAATCCTTAAGGGGGATATTGACTGTCCTGATATTCTTGAACAGCTACCATTTACCTACAATCATGTTAATTCTAGAAACCTTAATATTTTTTAACTGACCTTTCCGCAAACTAATCTTCATAGGAGTTTTAAATTTCTATACTTCTGATACTGATATTAATCTTGTTAATCTCAGAAGCCTTAAGAAACTTATACAGAATAAATTATCTATAAACTAATTGTTATATTTTATAATTCTGTGTTATATTTTGCTAAACTAATTGTTATTGTATTTTCTGACTTTGTATTATTTTTTTGCCGGACTATTAGTTTAAGTTGAGTGTCTGTAATTGGCTTTTTGCTGTTGATGCTTTAAATAAATTTAAAAAAATATTTGGGGCCAGGAATTGTTGTGTAGTTCTGTAATGTAATTACATGTAAAACAAGCCCTGAGAACATACATATGTACAAAAGACAATGTTATAGGGATAAAAAAAACATGGATAATAGTGAAATATACCAACAAGAAACAGTTTCTATGGACAAAATAATTTTCGATGTTTTTTTCATCATTAGAAAAAATACAAGAACTGACAAATAAAGATGAAGACTGCTTTATCCTTTCGAAAGATGACCAAAAAGGTGTCAGGATAGCCAGTACTTCCATATACAAATGTCTTACTTTATTAGTTCATAAGCTTGGCAATTTAGAAAATATTAATACCTCTTTGCATTACCAACTGGCAGCGGTAAAACAGTATGAGAAAAGTAACGAAATGATAGAACTACCAGTAACTAAAACAAAAACATATGCTACAACAGCGATAAAAAACTTTCCTCTAGTTACCCCAACCCCAGAAAAAAAAGGTACCACAGCTAAAAAGGACAATTAACCCAAAAGACATAGATGGAGGATTTAAAAGTATCAGGCATTTAAAAAATGGCGCAATAGTAGTAAAATCCCACAATAAATCACAACAAGATAAGCTGAAACTGGCGCTAAAGGACAAAGAAAATGTACAACTTAAGGAAGCACAACAATCTGATCCTATGTTTTTAATTACCGGTATTGAAAACTGTTTCTCTGATAATGACTTTGTTAAAGAACTTATTCATCTAAATAACGAAGTTGAACTTGAATTAGGCTACAAAGTACTGGATAAGATTAAAGTTATAGCAAAACGCCAATGCCGCAATCTAAACAAAGAAAATTGGATATTGCAAGCACCATCAAAGAAAAAATCAATTTTGATTTGGTAAAAGTATTTGTGCAGGAACATAATATTGTCAATAATGATAAATTAATTTTTTTAAGGCCGGTAGCAAGTGAAATATGTGAAATAGCGAAAAAATAAAAAAAATAAACATAGTTCCGGTTTGGATGAAATTCCTACCAGCATTGTAAAATTGTCTATTAGGGTATGTTTAATAGTTTTAGTTTTATTTCTAGAAGAGACTTCCTCTAGAAAATGGATTTATTTAATTTCTTTAAAAATTTTACAATAATAAAATACATAAATCAAAATATTTTCCTGTCCTAAATATCACAAAAAAGTTTTGATACCAGCACCTAGATGTACAACATCTGTATGTGCAATATTGCTTAGTAATTTAACTTCATTATTAATAATATGTAGGTACAATCAAGTATTAGGAAACATGAGAAAGAGAAAAAAAATAAAACATCACAAATGACTTAAATTACATAAATCTGTATATAGACAATAAGGTTCACAAAGCAACTAGTCCGAGAACTAGTCAATAAACGTCGCAACACAATTAGTTAAAAAACCTCTCAAATTGATGCAGATGTTCCAAAATTACCTTTTTACTTAAGCACTTGAAACTTTTTACCTTAGAGCAATTTCTTACTTCACCGGGTAGTAAATTGTACAGTTTAGGACCAAAATAATTTATATATCTTAGGTTAAGATTATTTGTACTTACAGGTTTTTTTTGATTTGTCTGTTGTTCCTGGTTCTTGTTTCATAAGAATGATCAACAAAAAGTCTCAAGTTAGGTCGAGTGTGCATATAAGAACAAATTTTAAGAATGTAAATTGATCGAATGTTCAATATGTCACTATTAAAAAGCAAATGTGTAGGGTATAGTCTATTTTTTTTTTAAATAATTTTTAGTATATATTTTTGTATTATATTTAATTTGTATAGGCTGTTATTATAAAGTCCACCCCACACCAATATTCCATATCTTATAATTGACTCTACAAATGCCTTATAGATTATGTAAGAACATTATTTGTTAGGTATATAAGGAATAACTCTTTTAAGTATGGTATTCCCTGAAAATTTAAAAGTTGCACTAGTAAAACCAGTCTTTAAAAAGGGTGATTGATACAGAACAAATGGATAATTATAGGCCCATAAGTTTATTGACAGGTTTTTCAAAATTATTTGAAATGGCAATCAAGATTAATAAATTTTCTAACAAGCAGTAATATATTTAGTAAAAATCAACATGGTTTTTTAAAGGGACGATCGACCCAAACGGCAATTTTTCAGTTTATTCAAACAGTTCTGAATCACCTTGAAGATGGTAACATAATTTATCAAAGGCATATGACTGCTTGGACAGGGATATACTAGTGAAGAAGATTGAAATGTATGGGATCAGAGGAAACACTCATATTTGTTTAGTGTTTTTCTTTAAGAATAGAAATTGTTTTGAAACTCCAGTTACCTAGTCATCAACATAATACAAGAACTTGTAATATCAATTATCCCATACATAGGCTGACTCTAACCGAAAGATCACCGAATTATATGTGCTTGAGACTATATAACAAACTGCCGGAGAAATTAAAAAGAATTAACAGCGAAAAACGATTTAAAATAGAAATTAAAACCATGCTATTGGAATTGGAGCCGTATAGACTCGATGATTTTTTGAATATGTGACTTTTATTAAAATTTAAGTAACACTTCCGTTTTGTCCTTTCTTTTGTTTTGTGACGTCATTTCACTTTGTGTTTGTAATTTAAAGTAAATTATGTAACATAATTTTGAAATAAAGAAATTAAGTAAGTAATTACTGTTGTAACAGAGAAACACATTTGTGTTAAGTCAAGTCAAAATACGCTTTATTGTTATAAGATATAAATCTCGTTAACATCAATACTATAAAACAGTTATGACAATTCAAAATTTCGTTATATAAAGTAAAAACAAATAAATAGACTAGCACACACTTTCAAATAACAAAATTAATATGGTCAAGTGGTTACTCACAACCCAACACCAAGATTAATAATAATAATAATAATAATAATATTCTTTATTGCCAGCAAAAATCACATGGACATAGCAACGTCAAAAAAAAAAGTGGATTAGGCTATTGCCCTTACAAGTAAAAGTGGTAATAAATTACCCAAAATATATATACTTATATACTACGAGAAAAGCAGTTATAAAATATAGTGACGGTAAAAACCACACGTTAAAATTTCTGCAAAAATGTACTACACAACAATCAATTATAATTCGAGTATAAAAATGGTAAAAAGAAAACAGAGATAGCACGGACAACAATACACATTAAAATTTACAGCAGTTAATTACAATTTAGAATTTAAAATAGTAATGACAGAACTACACGTTAAAATTTTGTAAAGAATGATTGTGCTTTTTAGCGGTTAAAATCTAAATTGAAGCTATATAGACACTTCTCCTGCAGGAATTTGGTGGTCTGCCTCTTAAATTTCTTTACATTTGATTTCGATCTAACGTCGGGTGGAAGCAGATTGTATGCCTTAATTGCCATATAGAGTGGCGTTTTCTCATAGAAGGTAGAGTTATGAGGGGGCACACTTAGGTCAGCCCTGCCACGGGTAATCACAGTCATGCTGTCTGCATAGTGTTGTGCATTAGTATTAAATAGATGGGGGTGGTTTTTGACAAATAGAACCAATGTTAAGAAGTATAAGGATGGTAATGTTAGGAGACCAAGTTCTGTAAAATAAGGTCTGCATGAAGTACGGGGATGAAGTTTGAGTAAGCATCTTATGATGCGTTTTTGTGCAATGAAAACTGATGTGGCACCACGAGAGGAGCCCCAAAACATGACGCTGTAGGTTAACATTGATTGTACAGAGGCAAAGTAGAACTGTGTGAGCTTAGTGAGACCACCTGCGTAGTCTGCGAATCAAGGCACAGATACTGTGTAGTTTGGACACTAAGGTGTTGGTCTGATAGTCCCAGCTCAGTGAGGTGTCGAGTTGAACTCCCAAAAACTTAATGGTCTCCATCACGGGCACCGTTTTTCCATCACACCAAACGCATAGTGACTCGTTTTTTTTTGAGGTTTTGCAAAAAGTGAGTAAACCAGTTTTTGTAGAGTTAAGTTTTAAAGCATACATAGTGCACCACTGTTGCATCTGCGCCACTGCACGTGAACAGACTTCAGAGAGGCCAGGGAACCCCAAATGTGACAACACAATGGATGTATCATCTGCATACTGGCAGACTAGACCCCACAGAAACCCCTCGCAAAGGCCATTCACGTACAGGAGAAACAGTACTGGTCCCAGTATAGAGCCCTGAGGGACACCTTGTGTTATGAGTCTCGATGCAGATTGGTAACTGCTACCATCCCTAGAGATACTGACTAGTTGTTCTCTTCCTTGTAGGTAGGAGCAGATAAGGTGCATGCAGTTGCCTCTTATACCATATTTATTTAGTATCTTTAGTAGTATCCCATGATTAATTGTATCGAACGCCTTCGAGAGGTCAAAGAAAAGGCCCGCGACCTTTTCGTTTTTATCTACATTTTCAACAATAAAAGACAGAACTTTAAAGATAGCTAATTGTGTTGAATGATTCGGGCGAAAACCATATTGATTGTCTGTAAGAATGTTTTGAGTGGAGAGAAAGTTCATCAACCTAGTGTAAATGGCCCTCTCAAAAACCTTCGATATTGATGACAAGAGAGAAATTGGCCTATAGTTTGACACATCCTGTCTATCTCCCTTCTTGTAAACTGGAACCAGTTTGGCTATTTTTAGATTGGTTGGAAAAACTCCCGTGAGAAAACTTGTGTTAATGATTTCTGTTAAAGGAGAACAGATCTGTCTAGAAATTTGTTTTAGAATAATTACTGGAATTTCATCCAGACCCGAAGAGAACTTGTTAGGTAAATTGGAGAGGATAGTGTATATTTCTGGATCGTTGACAGGGAAAAGAAACATCGTAGGGGCCCCAGGAGTGCCGCCGACATCCGGATGCCCATGTGGGACTGCAGAAATGTTAAATTTTTCGCAAAACATATCGGCGACAGCCTGAGGATCCTCAACAATGTCGCCATCAATGGAGTTAAGTGTTATGTTTGCGTGTTTGTTGATCTGATTAGTTTCAGCTTTAAAGATGCTCCAAGCTGTTTTTGTAATATTTTTAGAATTAATAATTTTATTTTCGTTGAGAGCTGTTCGATACTCTGATAAGAATTGTCGATATTCACGTCTCTCCCTTTTATATTGGTCAAACACTATGGGACTATTAGTTATCTTGTACCAAACATACAAATCTTTTATGTGTCTGGAATAATTTTTTATCTCAGAATTGACCCAGCTTTGGTCCCTATTCTTTATTTTGCAAGTACAAAGAGGAAAACTCAAATCGAAATAGTAGTACAAGATATTAAAGAAGCTTTGATACTTGTCGTCAGCTCCAGCAGAGCTATAGACGTCAGCCCAAGATTCATGATTTAGTCTATTGATAAAATCAGTGATATTGTCGTTAGTGAAAAATCGTTTTTTTGTGTAAGTTACCTTGCTATACAATCTATCAATTTTTAAATGCAGAATTTGAGCGAAATGTACGGAAATATTTGTTTGAATAATTTTACAGTTTGCACTGCTTGCATGAATGTTGCTGAAAATATTATCAAGTTGAGTACCAGTGGCAGGACCCATCCTTGTAATGCCCTCGACATGGGGTTCCAACCCATAACTCGCCATAAGCTGTAATAGAGAGAAGGATGCTTCACTATTAATAAGAAAATTAACATTAAAGTCCCCGAGGACCACCAAATACTTACTTGTGGAGTAGATTGAGTTTAGAATCTCATCAAGTGTGGTTAAGTACAAGTCAAAATTACCTAAAGGTGACCTATATAAGCAAAGAATGGTGTAAGTTTTTTTTATTTAAGGTAAACTGAGTAATGCAAAATTCGCAATGTTTTTCTATTGGAACTGTCTCCGTGTTTATTGCCTTGGTTTCTATACAGGTTTTAGCAAATATTGCGGTGCCTCCCCCTCTAAATTCACTGCGGGATGCGGGATGAGTAAGTAATTGGTTTGTAGTCGTCCATTGTTACTTGTAAGATGTTGGCTTCCTGCAGCCAGTGTTCCGTTATACACAACACATCCGGTTCTGTTTCGGCGAGTAGAACTCTAAGCTCCAGGGATTTGTTGCTGATGCTTTGTATATTTAAGTGAAATATCGACAGTACATCATTAGATTTTGTTTGTTTATTATTGAGAGTCCTATTTTTGTTAGATATAGGGTTTGCAGGTAAACTATTTGGTTGATTGTCTTTTGTGGTGGACCTGTCTGCTATTAAGGTGTGATTATGAACTATCGTTTGTCTAAAAAATTTCGACCAGATGAGAAGTTAAACCTTTCAAAACCTACCCCTCGAGGCCAAAAAGCAGGATCGTATACCTTCTCCTTTAGTTCAGGTTTTACTCCAACCATAAAGCTTTTATGCTTGCCTATTTGTACCTTTGGTAAACACATTTTAACGTAAACATCCTCTGATTTTGCTTGAGAGTGCTTGACAACATGATTTTTGATGATATCCTCTGAGATGTTTTCTCTAACCTTAGAAAGGAAAAGCCAAATTTTTTGGTTTTCTCTTGGTGTTTTTGATGAAACAAAATCATTTCCTTCATCTCTTTCGCCGTATTTAACGTTTTTCTTTTTTTGATTGTGACGTTTTTGTTTTCGGGTTTCATATTGGATTAGGATAAAATAAATATAAAATCAAAATTCAAATATGAGAGGGTAAGCCCCAAAGATAAAACAAAACAAGCAATTGGGAGTTTCTTATGTCGAGCAATCAGAATATAGTCATATTTTTATGATACTCTACTTACTTACTCTTCTCAATATACTCTATTGTTTTAAAAAATTGATCACAGGGGTCAGTAGGCACGAACCTATGAAAAAAGTAGGAGCCTCTTAGGGAAAAGAATAACTCCCGTTTGTGACCAGGCATATGTTTAAACCAGTGGTGACAGTACTGACCACATAACTATCATTCTATTGTCGGGTTGCACACAGAATTTTAATAGTAAATAACCAACAAGTTTGACTATGACAACATGACATTGGCAGAAATAATTTTCTCCCAATCATACCTTAATTTTTAATTTACTAAACAGGCTCCTTTGATGAGTTCATAATGCCTTTCAATGTCAATTATGTCACAGTCAAACTTGCTGATTAGTTAATTCTGGTTTAAAATGGTCGGGGACCCAACATTAATGGTTATTCTGATGCCGTGCTGCGTAGACCTACTCTGGTAGATATTAAGGAAGCTGGACAGAGTTCCCCCTTTTTTGACGTTCAATAATATTACGCTAATCAAAGTTACTGTTCTTCAATGTGTTAAAAAGCCCATTATGACCTTTACATAATTTTCTAACCTAACTGATGTAACCCATGATACAAAGAATACAGCTATGGTATCTACCGTCATTGTGTGAGTAAAATTGTGTAACTATGGAAACACAATGAAAATTCAGTTTGTTTCCATGGATATGATAGCAATTTTACTAACAAGCTGACGTCAGATATCATACCTTGTAATTTTTGTAACATGGATGTAACCTAATATTATCAAACTTTACTAAAGGCTTTGTGAATTATTTAAAACTGATGACATGTAAGATCCTATTTACCTAGGTACTTAGCAGTAATTATGATAATCATGTGCATTTCTACTTACCCAAACTATTACTCCACACTCCATAAAATAATTCTATAAATGCAAAAGAAAAATTCAAAATCAAAAAGAGAAATAAATTCCGTGAGTTTGGATCAGAGAAAATAAGTCTTATATAGCCATTAATTTTTTCTTTTATTCTGGAGCCAAAGCCCCTGGGATAAGTGTCTTTGTGCGACAAAGGTAACATATTGTTCGTTGTTCGGTGGCAATTTCTCTAATTTATAATAAACATTGTTTCTATTTGATGTTTTTTGGGTACGTGTAACTTTTGCATTAAAAATATTGCAATACTTTTTTTAATGATTAAAAAGGCGTAAGTATAAAATATTTTACTAGTATATACATATATATTAATGATATAGTTACTTAAATTATGTTTGTAATTATATGTACAAAAGCTAGAAAACAAAAATATTAAACTTTTAAAATTGGACGAGCAGCAGCTATCGGCGCGGCTGTCAAAACAATTTTTATGATTTTATATTATTTATCATCTGGTTTCGCAGTGTTGCCGCCACACTTCTTCTTCACTTCTTTTGGCGTCGGCTGCAGTTAGCGCCATTTGGCAGCACAATTTGGGCGTTTTGCCGTCACACCTTTCTTTAAAATACGATAGGAACGTTCGAATTCCTCGGTAGAATGTAAAATAAAACTAATTTTACGTTTCAAACAGGCGCGGATCCAGGGGGGGAAACTGTCCCCCCTTTTTACTGTGAGCCTTAAAAATTGTAGGGGGTGTGAAGGGTCTGAATTTTTTTAGAAGCCACTTTTGAGGAAGAAGATTTTTAGAGCCGGAATACGCTCAAGATAAAACACTGGTCTAAGCCAAGGTCTCTAAATCCTAAATTTAGAGACCTTGGGTCTAAGCATTTATTAGTTAGTTGTCAATTGGTAGTTGTTGACTTTTAACCAATCACGTCTTACTTACGCTGTCATATAATATGTACGCCGTTTGCGCTCCAGTGAGATTATTGTAGGTGTTGTGATTTCATCATACACAGGGCTATTTTGATTGCCTGGAACTGAGTCTTATCTATCCTGGCTAGATTTACTTTGCTGCTTCTTGAAATAAATATGTTTCCATAGTTCAAATATCATCTAACGATTGCCTTGTATATTATGTTGGGATGACGGTACCACATTCATTGTCAATACCAGCAGCCGTTTGAAGCGAGAAGACACGTGCCCATTGTGCGATTCAAAATAACCTGAGTTTGGGCCCGTGGCACTTGCGCAGTAGGTAAGAAATTAGGCAACCGACACGGTATCAAACAGAACCGGCTCGTCGTTGTTTGTATTTCGTCGCCATCTTTTGTTTCGTTCGATCGTGTGTGGTTATAGGTTTCAAGTTTTAGGTGTTAGTATTTATAAAACTTTACTTTAGACAATTTTTTTGGTTAATTTGTAAGTTGTTAGTCGTGTCCATCTTTTGTTACGTTGTATTCCGTGTGTGATTGTGGATGTTATTCTTAAGTTTTGGGTGCGAATTTAGGTATACAACTTTACCAGACATTTTGCGGTTGTTAGCCACTTGTGTCTCAAGATGAGTAGAAAAAAGTGCATGATCCTTTTTTGCACGAATCGCGGTTCAATACCAGGAATAAGGTATTTCAGGTATGTAAAATATTGGTTACTTAGTTTTATTTGACCATAAACTGTACACACCCGAACTAACGGGTGAATTTAAATAAAAGCTTGTAAAAATAGTTTGAAAGTCGATCTTGTCAAATGTTTACATCAAGAAGCAAATTTCCGAGCTGCGCACACTCAACGAACACTGATCATCTGCCTACAGTGGTGTCATCATTGAATTATGGTATTAGCAATATAGTGTATGTAAATATGTGGGTGGAAAAGCCACTTAATAGCCAGTTTTTAGCAACCAAAAAAACCACACTATTCGAATTTTCAAACGCTACTAATATATCTTGGCCTTAACTCTAAAAACCCGAATTTTGGTTCGCTAGAAAGAATGATATTTGCCGCTGAATATAAAACAGGTTTTTACTAAATTGCTTGGGTAGTTTCAGAGAAATTCTCGTTTAGCGTAATTATGGCGGCTGGCAAAAACTGTCTTTTATATCCTGTTAACCCCAAAATGCCAGTGTTGTATATTTACAAAATCTATTTTTGTTAAAAGCCACCGATCTGATGATACTGATAAAATTACACAATTCAAGAATTTTAAATGTTACTGCATATCTAACAAAAAAATCTCAACATAATATTTTAAAAATAATTCTCTGTAATATCAGTACATACCTTAATAAGTGATTTATTTATTTGTTGTAATTAAATCCAATTACAAGATTATGCGATAAAAGGTCGATATTTTATTTGCAATATTATAGTGTATGTATTATGTGGTCGGTACCATCGAGATATAAACAAATAAACAAGTAGGCGACATCACGTGACCCTACCTGCGCCATTTTAGCTTGATCTTTCTGTCATTCATGTAGTCAGCTGTTCGATCAATCATAATCGAGGTGGTTTTAGATTTTATGAGAAGGTTTTCAATTTTTGTGTAAAACTATTGCTACTGTGTAATAGATATTAATTATTTCTCGTGCCGTGCGAAGTTGTTCCAGCAGAAATGCGGTGGATAAGAAGAAAACGGCGAAAATTACGTTTCATAGGTTAGTATAAATAAATGGCAGGTCCGTATTTATAATCTTTGGGTGCTAATTGTTTCCTATGGGTTGTTTAGTTGCAATTTTATTTAAATTATTAAATAACAAAAAATATATAAAAACAATACATCTACAAAAGTGACAGCAGTTTTGGACTATAACTGCTTAACTGCAATTTCAGCATTTTTTAGAATTGTTCAAAATAAATTTAATCAGGACCTTATGAATCGGCCTTTTTAGCTTGATCCTTTGCCCCGCCCCCTGGTTTATTCTGCCCCAATGGGTCGGTAAGCAATTTCCCCCCTCCCCCAAAACATTAAATAGAAACATGTGGTGCAATCCTTTGTAACCTATAATTCCTCTGTGACAACAGCAAGGCGTGTTCGTAAATATGAGTTCGAGTTCTGTGATGGTGAATAGGACATTAAACATTTTTTTCGGGTTGTTTATAATGCCGGTGCTAAAATGGTTTTCCAAACAACTTTCAGATGTTGCGTTTCACTGGTACAACAGTTTTTAGGGGATAAGCCATAGCAGCAAAGCAAATTATATAAAGATATATAGAAGCTAACCGATATTTATCAAGAAAGTATCGGTATCGAACTCAAAATAGGGATTTCTAAAAATCTTCCGTTTGCTAAAACTTTTCCGGTCATGTGACTTAAAAAATATTATTTTTCTGTCCCCAAAACTAGATACCCGGGGGGTATCGAAAATTATTTTTTTTATGCAAAAAGGGTGCATCATACTAACGTAAATCTATGGACCAAATTTGCTCCAAAACAAATGAGGATTTTAAATATGTTTGGTTTTTAAAAAAATCAGTGGCGTACCATTTTTTTCTTTAAAATTATTCAGTTCAAAACTTGTACGGACGTCACTGGTAAAATTAAAAATCTTTAGTCAAAAAACGCTCATTAATGATTAAGAGGTATACAAAATTTCATAAAAATAAATAAGTGATATAATAATTATGATGTGCACCTACCTAAAATAGGGTGTAAAATGGCACTATGGGTCTTTGGCTGTTGTTCTCACCCAGCTTAGGCACAACATTAAGTAACGAGCGGAAAAATAGAATACAAATACATTGGTACAAAAATTACAAATTTAATTTTTTGATATGAAAAATTGAACGGAATAAAAAACAATTTTTTTTCTTACTTTTATATTAACATAAAATTACAACTCAGGCAACTGGATCATCCCCCTTGGTCGTTCTGGTATAGATAAGTTGGGCTCTATGTTGAACAACTTGTTTAATCAGCCCTAAAAAGAAAGTATAAATACATTTTTTTCTGTAACAAGTCTTTACTTATTATTAAAGCAGGTCTGGATATAAATAGGTAGTAGTAACATAAAATATATGATAATTCCTTTAAAATAGACATTATACTCCTTGGAATATTAAAACTGCTTCCCCACTTTTTAATTTTTTTTTAAATCTTAGATAATACATATTTCATCCCCTTCAAAACTCTTAGGTTTGGACGGTTTGCGCCGGGAGTAACATGTTTGTGTTAGTTTTATGCATGTACCAAGTGCGAAATAATAAAATGTATTACAAAATCGACCAAGAGATATTGCTGGAAACTATTTTTAAGTTCCTAAATTTACCGCTAGGGGGCATATTATTATAGCCTATGACTAAGAAGACATGATTTTTATTAATATGCCAAATAAAGTTATGTGGAACAATTTAGGGTTTTATTCTTTGGAATATATGGCACCTATAACTTTTCTTACGCTTTGAACACGTTTTTTTTTTGTATTTTTAATGGAAAAGTATTAATTCATAAAAATTATCTTTGATCATTATAGTCGCCCTCGTATACTACAGCCATCAGACAGATAAATAAAACTGTTTTTATATTTATCCTAATGTTTTATTTTCAACCCAAAAATGCTAACTTTTGGTTTAATGTAATAACTTGTTTTACGGGGTTTACAAGTTTAAACGTTAAACTAATGTTTATTTATTAATCTACGGGATTAATCCCATTTTTATAACAATAATATTCTTAGAGTAAAGGAACAAGTTTAAAACATTTCACAGTCTAAACACTTAGCTCACAAATAAAACAGTAAAAAAAAATTTAATTCAAAGAAGTACAGTAAAAACAGATTATAAAATTTTCTAAATTAAATTTTAATTTGAAAAGGTGTACAGTACAATGTTCGGTCAGAAAAACATTGGGGGAGGTATACCAAAGAACTCAACACATGTTACGTTGACATAATATGTGATTGTGTATAAAACTATATATTTTAGATAGATATAAAATAGGTAAATTCTTAATTATTATTATAACAATAGAATTTATTCTAATGTTCTTGAGATACTGGAAATTCCCAACGAAACCCCATTCGTGTACCAAAATAAATTATTTTGTGATGTGTTTTTGAAAGTCATGTCAATATAGATTGAGTAAGGGATGATAATATAGTAGTTTGTACAATAAGAGAGCACGACAATGTAGACAAAATGCTCAAGCTTCCGAATGTGTAAAATTGTATGATGTCTTTTTTGACAAATAGAGTAAATTTGATTTGTGTCGCAATTTTGTATACCACGCCTAAATGTTTTAACTCTAGACATTACGATTTTGACTGAACTAATTTTTCCTTGTCTGTATTATGTATAGAGGGTGGCCAGCGCTCAACGCAGGATTCCATAGCATCGAAACTACTCAAATTTTTAATACTTTTTGAAACCATAGTTATAAGAAGGCATTAAATCTACAATTTCAAATTATACAGGGTGTCCCAAATAGTCAGGCATATCCAACATACTTTTTTTTGTGCAAAAGAGAAATATAAACAAAAACAAGTGTTTGTGTAAGGACCCCATATGAAGTGAAGAATTAAAGAAAGAATATTTAATGTGGCTTAAATAACGTGTTGTTTCGTTGTGAAATAAGGGTTAATTTTCAAAATTTGAATCGCAGATTCGATTTAAAAGTAAAATCACTGATCTTACTTTTTTAGTTTGACAGTTCAAAATCAATACAAACGCACGTGGGTAAGCCAGTGACGGCGTCTGCATTATTTATTATTATTAATATTAATATGTTATTTATTGGTTACCCAATTGGCCTTCGACCGAGGTCCTTCAGCAGCAGTAAAGTTTACATATTATTTCTGTTTGCTATTGTATAAGTGTAAGTATTTAAAAAAATAGTTTGTTTACAGAAAAAAAAAGGTAATAATAAGTATTATAGTATCCTAAGGTCTAAAAATCGTAGTAAAAGTTATTGCAGTTCCATGATGTTTTCGTAGATTGTTTGGTTTGGAAATCTATATCTGGACTGCCTGTCTTCTCTTTTTCTGCTGTGGGGTTCGATTAACTCGATATTGTTGTCTCTTGGCAAACTTTGTGTTTAACTGTTGTATTCTTTGTTTGATAGGTTGTATGAGTGTTTTTCTGTACAAAAGTTCGTTGCTGGGATTGTGCCATGAATTTTGAGGATGCCTCATTTTGGTTATAGCACGCAGAGCTGAAGTTTCTGCGACTGAGATGTTTTTCAGTGTTGATGGTCTTAGATTTAAACAAAAACACAAATTGAATTGAATTTTCTGTTATAAAAGCAAAGCGAGGTTAAAAAAATATTTTTTCTTTGAATGTTTCATATTAGTATTTTTACAGGTTCAAATATACTAAGACAATTCCATAATACCCTGTATGTGACTTTACTGCGTTTGTTGTTAGAACGGCACTATTGTCGTGAAACTAAAACCGCGGTCACATCGGCGGCGCAAAACGTATGTGAATGTTTGCAAACGCTGACACGCAAGATGAGGAATTTTCGCTATTTGTTGTTTGCGAACATTTTTATATTTCTTTAGTGTGAACGGTATGGACTTTTTTTGCAGTTCACTTTCCTAAAATCCATACGCGGAACACCGACAAACATTTACAAATCGACAGCGTTTGTTGTTTGCAAACGTTTAGTCTAATCGAATGCTACAATGGAATTTGCAAACGTTTGTGTTCGCGAACGGTGTGGTCGCGGTTTTAGGGTGAACTAGAAATCGAGATGGAAGCAACTAAAATTGTTTACTTACCTTTTTGTTGCAATTCAATAAGAGCCCTCCTGGCAAGTGATCCTCTAACCTTAAGACGTTCAGAAACCACAGAAGGGGTGATCAGTTTGTATGATGGAACTTCCTTGTACAATTTATCATAAGTAGCTTTGTCAAACAATACCTGGTTATTTAACTTGTCGCGAACTTTTCCTTTAGACCACTTCTAGAATTAAAATGCATTTGGTTAATATCTAAATAATAATAGGCTGATAAAAATCTCGGAATTAGCCTAGAATAAACTGCTATAGAACTTCACTCCACTTTTCCTCAAGTTACACAGTACATTTCTTTTAAGTAGGTACTACCAAAGAGTATTCAGTGTGAAATAAAAATAAATAAAACAATAATTCACGGTAAATTCCAAATTAGCCATATAAAAAAAAAATGGCAAGGTTCTTCCTAATTTTCTTAAAAATTGCGCAAAAAAATGAAGGTGATGTTTTGTGATAATCAAACGCCAACATCTATTTATTTTTGCTTTTGATTGTAACACAAAAATTAAATTAACGAAAATTCCTTAAATCCTAATAAACACATGTATTAACATTAGTACCTCTTATTAATAAACAAAAAATATACATATTTAGAAGCAAATTTAATAGTTCAAATGTTTTTTGAGCAAACAAAGGCGCGAAAGATAAAAATTAGAGAACATAATTGCAAAGTCCACAACAACCAATCTGTTAGAACTTCCCGAGTTAGTGAGCAATGAGCTTGATTGTTATGGTCATGGTCAGGTTAACATTATATGCATGGACATCTCAAACGCATTTGACAGTATTGATCATCAATTACTATTGTATAAAAGTCTCTTGAAATCCTATGTATAAAATAGAAACCTATTTGTTGAATATCAAGGACATAAATCTAGAACTTTTACAAATACTAGTGGAGTGCCTCAAGCAGGAATTCTCGCTCCGCTGCTCTTTTTATAAATGACATATGGCAGGATGCATAAAATACTTACGTTACGCACTATAGCAAGTGAATAAAATTTAACGTTTTTTCCTGACGTTACTTTACGCACTAGTGCGTGATATAAATAAGTACCTGCAATTAAAATTGGTCTGGTTGGCCATGGATAAATGGCAATATGCCAGATATTATATGCATAATTTTAAGAACTTATTTGAGATTATTAAAGATTTTAATAAAGTTAGTTTGAATTGTGATATCAAATGTAATATGTATATTATAATTTAATTTTGAATTTTTAAATTTCAATAAAATATTGATAGTGATTTATCTGATTTCAAAAACATTCCGCTGAATACTGCACATTCTGTACGAAAAGCTACTTTTTCCTTCCTTCTCAGAAAATGTATGAACAAAAAATATACATTTTTGCCTTAGTAGAACTAATACTTTTAAGTTATCTATGTTTGTTGTCAATATTTAGTCATTAGAAAGTAAAGTAAAATGCTTAGTGCATAAAGTGAAGTGTTAGTATTTTGATTTATATCATACATTTTTCTGTAGTTGAAATTTTTTTAAAATTTATTTATTTATAAATGATCTCAGGACAGTAACAAATAGTACTAACACGGAGGCTAAGGCTGCCAACTTTTAAAATGAAAAATGCAGGACAGCAAGACAACATTCGCTTTTTTAACATTACATGTAAACTTATATGGGGTTAAGATTGTCCACCCCTTGGGCCCCTCAAATTCTTCAATATTTAATTGAATAGAACAAAAGTAAAATTTATATAAGGTATTAAACAAATATTCTATTTATTTTTAAAATCAGTCCCTCCCAAATAGGTTAGGCGAGATCTTTAATGAGATAACTGCTGCATATGATGCTTTGCAAATATATATGTTCATTCCAGGACATACTAAATATTTAGGGAATGTGATGGACCTAATATCACAAGTGGGACAAACATATATTAAGAGACATATTGAGTGAAAAACTTTTGGTAAGTATTTACAAGGCCTTAATCGAATCCTTACTCCGGTATGGACTTGTCATATGGGGCGTTCTATATACAAATTCTGTAAGTCAACCGAACATTGTTCAAAATTACATTTTTAAAATTATTTTTAGAAAAACCAAGAGATTCTCCACTCAACAGTTATATTCTGAAGATATCATGAATGTTCGCTCACTTTATGTCCTAAGTACCAGATGTTTTGTGCATAGAAATAACAAATTATAAACTTATGTGGATCATACATACTACACTAGAACCAAAATAAATAAACACTTAAAAATACCAAACAGTAATAAAAACGTCAACTTATCAATTCATTAACTATCTTGCTCCAAAAATATATAATATTTTAACACCAGACTTGAAAAGTATCACTAATATAAAAACATTTAACATGAAATGTAAGACTTATTACTACAAATTGGCCCAAATTTGGAATACTGTTTTAAATTTTTGTTTATAACAATTTTAGTTATATACTATTACAATGAGATATACTTCCTACTTTATCTCTTTTAGCCAGGTGTTCTTAAATTAGATGATCTGTAACAAATTTTTTTTCTTTCTTTAAAATAGAAATATAATTTTACTTTTGCACATACAGATGTTTCATCTAGGTGCATGTTAACAAGTTTTGTTAAAACTCTAATTAGTTTCTTACAATTATTTATACTTATAATAACTTTATAATTTGTTAATAAATGATTGATTGATTTAAATTTAAAGTATGTAAATTATATTGACCCTAAGGTTTAAGTTAACAATAAGAAAAGATTTGCAAATCTCTGCAAGGAATTTATTCTCCAAAATTTTAAACAATTTGAAAGTTAAATGCTATTAGCAAACTGCTGTGTTGTCATTTCTTATTGTAATAAAAGATGCTCATTATCACAACTCTGAAGATGATAAATCCCAAACTTTCTGTAATGCATTCCAGAACTTTCTCTGCACTCCCTCAATCATCTTTATCCAAAGGTTATACCGAGGAGACCAAATTATGCTATCATATTCCAAAATTGGTATCACCCAGCTGTCAAACAAATAAGGCCGACATCAACATTGAAGTCTTTATCACTTCTTGCAATTCTTTGGGCACTCTTTTAATAATTTAACCTACCTTCTTTTTAGCTTTACCTCCACCAGACCCTTCTTTCTTTTTCTGAGTTTTTTGAGGCTGTTTTGCTGAAGATTTCGAATCTTTTTTGGGAGGCTAAAATAAAGAGAAATGAGAAACTGTCGAAACAAATCGATCGTGCATAATAAGATATTAAACATTCAGACTCATTAAATCAGTTTTTACAACCACGAGATAGTCTTGATTTAAATAAGTTTCATCACAATAAAAAACACGCGGACTTTATATTTTCTAGGTTCCATGTTCTATGCGAACAATCATTAGATGATGTACAACTTGTTAATTAAATTTTTTTCTTGAACATTTTGTAATGAGTGAAATATTTTATTTAAAGCTTGTTGTAAAGAAAACTAGACCTATTTAACAGATTTTAGGGACCACGGTATACTCACCATTTTGACTTTTAACAGAAAGGTAGGAAGCAGGAGTGGTAGAACTGTTTTGATGACATGACAGAATCCCGGAATAAGAACTACCAACTCAGAAAAAAAGTAACTATAAATACTGCGGTTGGTTAATGCAAATCTGTCGCTTCCGTCACAGAGGAATGATAGGTCGTCGCTTTCGCTATACTCTCGGTCACTACCTTAGCCTCGAAAGAAGAGGGTTTTGCCCGGTCTACCAAGTGGTTGAGTTTCGCGTTTGTTTATAGATCTGACCTCTGGTGCATCTGCTCGACGTGTGGTATTTGAACTTTAACATTGGATCGGTAAACACTACGCGCTCGTTCAGCTCGAATATCACGTGACATTACATCTGCTCGATTTTTTCAAAACCAAACGCAGTATTTCTGTGTTACTTATGGCCACTTGCCGTTGAATTCTCTGCAGAATTTATGAATGGAAGAATTTTTCAGATCAAATTGAAAAATCTTCTTCTTCACTTCTTTTTGGCGTCGGCTGCAGTTAGCTCCATTCGTCAATCGCTAAAAAAAAAGTTGGCAACTTTGATATTATAGTATAACCAATTTTCTGTGCTAAACGCCCAAGAAACTAGCAGAAAAAGGCATAATCCTTTATTGTGTTGTTTTTTTATACTAACTGTTACTTACCTAAAGAAAGAAGATAGAAACAGAAACCTAATAGTACCACCCACAGCACTTATACGAGACGTGTCCAGGACTGACTAGAGTCAGACAACAGCTCGGACACACCCAAATAAGGTGGCAAATTGTCTTGCAAAGGAGCAAAAGCCAACAACCCAGTAGCCCGAGTTCAAATGGGGTGAAAATCTGTCCAAGAACCTTGGGTGCAAACGGCGTAAATATGACAGCGTAAGGCAGGCGTGATTGATCGAATGTCAATCAGCTTACTTTAGACCACTTACGTCTTACTTACACTGTAATATTTACGTCGTTTGCGCACCATGTGAACTCGCGCGTAATCAATCAATCAAACTGGTTGTCTTATATTATATTGGCTACGGCTTTATAAGTATCAGATTTATGTCGGACCACACAGTGGCTGAGAGGTGAGTTACTGGCATTCGACCGTGGCGGTCCGAGTTCGATCCTCGGAGTGGGCATATCCACAATACAAAAAGTATGTTCGAAATTTAGCACGTTTAAGAATGCAGGGAAGAGTGTAAAATAGATCATCTTCCAACGCACCCCATTCATGTCGGTAACCAGGCTGGATGAGATCGAACATCTCGTGGGATGCGGAAGATACACACTCTTCAATTGGTAGGTCATGCAATGGCAAGAAACCGAGGGCTGACTCATGGTTCAGAATTCTCGCTAAGTTGTAGGTCCTCCAAGAACACGATGGCTGAATGTTCGAAAGGACAAATGGCCATCAGTACACACAGCAAACAAACAAACCGGGGGAAACCCTTTTCTTTTCTGTGGCTCAAGATACAAATGTTCCGTAAAAAGATAAGGAACTGTTTGACTGTGTTTGAAAGTTTAAAGTTTATTTTATCGGTCTTATAATTAAAAAAAAAACACTTTTGTATGTTTAGTTATAGTTTAGTAACCAGTGGTTAGTTCAGTCTTCTACTCATGAGCTGAGCATATAAATCTGTGATTTAATTCGATTGTATGCTGTATACTTTAGAAGCGAAATTTAAATAAGACTGTCGTAATTTAAAGAAGTGCTATGTTTGACGACTGGGACGATACAGCAAAGGCTGTTCCAGAAGTTAAAAAAGGTAGGTATTAAAATGATATAACTTAAAGGCGTGTTCAAGACAAGACACAACTTGACAAAATACATAATTACTTTCAGTTCAAATTTATTTAAGTAGTTGACAATAATGTCATTCCATATCGCAATTTAAAATAAATACATGTTAATGTATAGAAGGCACTATCGAAAACTAGTTTTTATTGATGAAGCCACATAAAAACAAAAACATTTTCATCGAAATATCCACACCTGCAAACACCACGCCAAAATTGACGATTTTTCCACAAATAAAAAACTTAGGGCCTAGACTATTAATCTAAAAACGTGCTGGATTTCTTAAAAAGGGATAAATCAAAAAATAGATTTTCTATAATATACAGTTCCACACATGGACATTAACCACCTTCGAATTAACCAATAAGTATGTCACTGTTTTCCTACTAAACAACAATCATCCCTAGAGGTTTGTATTGTTTGGTCTATAATAAAATTAACGAGACTGTAGGCCTGTTGATATAAAAAACAACTATTATAGTTGGTCAATAAAATACTTCAAATAAAAATACCAAACTTGGTTCTTTATATTCTAATATTTCTAAAAATCAATACCTGTTTTGCACGTAGGTGATGTAACCTGTATGTGCAACTATTAACAACTTGTTTACTACTTGCGTAGCCATAACCAAACCAGACTATTTTAAGAAACTTATAGATGTAAATAAAAATATACTATTTACACCGGCTTTGAAAAAGTTTTTCTTGGCAAATTCCCACATTCTACTAAGTATATTCTAGTTCTACTTTTGCCTCCGACTTGTATGGATCCTAATGTGGCAAGTTTCAACTTGAGAATATATTTATGTGTACTAAGATTGGGTCTTGTATTTTTGTCCTATTGTTGTTAATTTACCTTTGATTTAGTACTAGATATTATGTGATAACATTTGATACTCTTGCATAAATATGAGCACATACATCAGGTATCCTATACCTAGGTGCTTACTAAACTTTGGATAAATTATTATATATATTATAGTTACTAGGTACAAATTGTATTGTAAATATTTATATCCTGAATAAATAAATCTAAAATCTAAATCTACTACATAGATCCATGCACGCAGCTAATAATAAATCTCTACAGTAGTTTTTCAACAAGGCGTTGGTTTTTATGTAAAAAACTTCTAGATTTATAAACAAAAGATTTGTACCGAGATATTGTTCTCACCTCAAGGGGTAATAGATTATTATATTTTTGGTGCTAAAATTAAAGTGATTCTTTGATCATATCTTCTAAAGGGTACAAACATAATTTTATTGATGTTGTGCCTAGTTTGCTAACAGTGGTTTACAAAGTACCTATTTCTATCTTTAAAACAGTAAACACAATTACTAAGATAGTTTAAACATCTAACATTTAATATATGTTTATTGTAGCAGGCTAGTTGAGTACAATCTTCCCAGAAAAAAACAACCCTCAATATAAAATTCTGTACAATGTTCAATGGCTTCAAAGCGTTCTTATTTAGCGCCCCCCCCCCCCCAGCGCCCCCCCCCCCCCCCGACAATGATTCAAGCAGTGACTCAACTAGTGACCTATAAATCTGGACAAGTAAAAACTCTTGCTAATATCTTTTGTATTAGATAAAAATTTATGGATTAGACGTCTAAATTTGTTGGTCAAATCTAAAATGTGGTGAGTCCATTTTGGATTTTTATCCATAGTAAAAGATACTTTATTGTGTTAGTTTTCCTTATAATGAGATTAGACTTGACCGACATAATTGATTCAAAAATAGGCCTTCTTCAGTCAAAGAATTATTTAAAAGAACTGTAAGGGAACTACTGGCGGAGAGAGCCTATTACGAGTTGGTTGAGTATTACAATGACACATTTTAACTCAGTGTGTTAACAGGATTGGTCATTTTGTAAAATTTGTTTTGTGTGCCATTTACTCGTAAGTTGTTTGTCGCTACTTGTTTGTTTTATAGCGTGTTATGTTTTTGTCTTTGATTATTTTTATTGTGTACTTTTTAAGGTTTAAGCATGGTTCTGTTGCACCTGCTTGTATATATATTTTAGCTTTGTTAACAAGATTATTTCTTTAGAACAATAAAGCATATTTTGATTTGATTTGAAAATGCGACGTAGAATGTATTATCCGCATTTAAAGTTAAACATTTTACTTTTTCCGATACCTTAATCACCTTACTCCTAGTATTCTCCTAAGTATCTTCTTTAAAGGGAAATACTGTATCATCAGCATATGAGATAGATATGCCGTCTATATTTAAATTTAGTAAGGAATTAATATAGGTGATAAAAAGAAGGTGTCCAAGCACTGTCCCCTGCGGGATGCCAATTCTGACCTCCAATGGATCACTATAAACGTTTCTTATTTTTACCACCTGCTTCTTACCCTCTAGATAATCTCTGAAAACCTCCAACACCACCCCGCTAATACCATAACGCTCAAGAGCATCTTTAACTCTTACATGTTCTATTTATACTAGCTAGGTGTAATGACTCTAACTGGATGAGTCATGCTCATACCCAATGAGTCATGCGTTTAACTCCCTCGTGGTTTTATTCTAAGATTGCATTTAATTAACAAAGGTTTCCAGACGTTTCTCATATCTAATGAAGGCTTATTAAAACAACCTGGGTTTTGGTGTATGGTGGCAGCTTCCTTAAACTTCCTCTTTCTTCAGTGCGGTTTTTTTTGCAGGATCTCGGCTTCTGTCCGCATGATATGATGGCTGTGCCTCCAGGCGTGGTCAGCTGCACCTGATTTTCGGTCTCTCCCTTTTGAGTGTTTTTAAGTTCTTTAATCCTTACTTCGAGTGGTCTTAGTGTCTCACCAATATAAGATTGGCCACACTCGCAGGGGATCTGGTAGACACAATTTTTCTTGTCTTTTTAGCTTGTTGGTTTCGTCTTCGTCAGGTGGCTTCTTAAAGTGTATTATAATGTACAAATAGGCTGGAGATATTTACCTGTTAAAACGTTGTGATTCAAAACAAACAAAGACAATGCAAGTCTAAAACTCTACTGCCGTTCAAGAATAGTACATTATGATATTAGGAGAATAAGAGTTACTTTATGTGCTGAGCGTGGAAAGCTTGTCTGACGAACGTAGTGAGTCAGACAGTCCATGCGTCCATCACTTATATGACGTTTGAAGAAAAACATCATTGTCTCCAACCTTCAAACAGACAAACTGGGCGGTTATGTGTTGTAAATATTTGTATAATTACTCTATCTACTATTTTAAGCATTTATGTTATACATTAAAAACTTCTAAGAAGAAACTTTCTCTCAAACCGTGTGGTTTACAACTGGAATCGACTAAGTCAAGACACAGTCAATGCAACCTCTATAAACCAATTTAAGAATAGACTGGACAAAGACATTAAACAATGGAACAATTCATTCGTCCATTATACGCTGTGATATTTTGTGATTTTTACATGTGACAATAGAATATTTATTTATTTATTTATTTATTTATTTGTCAATATACGGGACATAGATGCAATAGTCTCATCGGTTTTACCGCTCACTATTGCTAAGTAATAATAATAATAATAATTATTATTATTATTATTATTTTTATATACATATATATTAAGTATGCATTTTTTTTTATGTAAAATGTATATTGTATCTTGTAAAGTGGATTTACCGTAAATAAATAAATAATTAAATAATAATTAATAATTAAAAAAGTAGATCATCTTTAAGGGTTTCCCGTGAAAATTTTACTTTGAAAACTTCACCCTCAAAAATGCATAACTTTAAAAAAAAAAAAATTTAAATTTATTTGAGGTGCCCTTAGGGCAACTAATTTGGGGGGGGGGGATTAATTATTTTGACGTATGTACAGGGTGTCCCAAATTCGATGCTCATCATGGGTATCTTGAAAGAGATAAGAGATACAGCATCAGTCAAATGGTGGCAACGTTGCGAAATTTTGTGCCCAGTAATATTGTTTAAAAAAATTTGAGCTTTCTTTTTTACTTTTTGATATAGGTATTCGAAAAACCTAAAATTTTGAGTTTTTGTTTTTTTAATTTATCCGACTATTTTAACCACTACAGAAAAACCAATACAACATTATTAAAGCAACTTTTCATTTTTGTAGAACTCTTATCAACTTTAATTTTTTAAATACGTACCTGCATTTGCATTACAAAATATAAGCAATTAGAAATATTTAAAAATAATCATATTTGTAAAAGCTGGTAAATAAAAAAATAAAATAAAAAAAATCATGATTTATTAAAAAAAATCATCGATTTTTTATTTATTTTTTTAAATCATGATTTTTATCAACCTCGATACAAAGTACTACAATAATTGGAAAAAACGTCATGTAAGGAAAATGATTACACTACAAGAAAAACTCACTAAAACTATAACAATTCTTTTGAAATAACAACTTCTTAAGTCTACTCTTTTAATTATCGATGTTAGGCGCCACTTTTATGCTACTATCTAGGCTAGGGCAGTATAAAATCTTAAACGGTTAAAATAAAAACTCTTTTGATAGGTAGCTGTTCGATGAGGCGGAGGCAATAATCTTAAGTGTCTTCTAGTGTTATATTTATGATTAAGTTGACAACCCTCAAACAGATGCCTGTCTCTATAAACATATGAACAAACTTCAAGTATTTATATGTCAAAAACCGTAAGAATTTTATTCCTTCTAAAGGCTTGTTTACAGATTTCCCAACATTGAACCTTGTATAATATTCTAATTACAAACTTTTGAAGTAGAAAAACTCTATTTATTTGACAGCTGTTACCCCAGCACAATATACCATATCTAAGGTGGCTATGAAAATTAGCAAAATATAACGACATAAGGGTAGGCAACCACATTGCCCAGACAAAAAGTAGTCCATAGCAAGTGCTCCGCAATCTCCATTTAAGTATGAAATAAAGCTAAATAAACCAAAAGTACCTACGACGGAAACTTGAACTTTACACTTGATTGTTTGGCTTAATTATGTTGACAGATGTAGTGAGTACTAGTAGTCCCCTTTTTATATTCAACGGGCGATATTGAAATTGCGAAGGCTTACTCAAAAATGCATTTGAATGAATAAAGTAGATCATCTTTGCCAGGCTCCCAAGATTGAATTTCCTCACTAATAGAGTCGTTTATCCCTGGAATAGCTTGCGAGACGATACTGTCGGTGCTTCCTAGGTTAATAGTTTTAAGAACAGAGTCGACGATAACCTGAAAACCATACATGCTCCCTTGGTCCACTATCTGTAATTTTAATATTGATAATAATATTAAAATATATACTTATATAAAATATTATTTATTTGTCAAAAAAGACTTAAGAATTATGTTAACTACATTTTAGAGAATCATGTAGAGATAAATTTAGGATAAATACAATTTTAACGCTAACAGCTATTTATATTCAGGACTGTGTAATATTTTTTTACAAGAACAAACCTATGTTTAGTGATGGCTTTCCACAGAGTGCATATCCATCTAGACATATAAACTATAATAATCCCAAACACAGATTAACGGTCATTGAAAGAGGTGCATACTAAGACTGTTTAAAGTTTTTTAATAATTTTTCTGCAAATATAAAAGCAATCAACAATATTATAAAGTTGAAAAAGAAACTATTTAATTTGTTTGTTGACGTCATTTCACTTTATGTTTGAGCTAGGACATTTGTACACTCTCAATTAGCTCCTCTCCCTCAGCTCGACTTTAAATTTAGTTTGCATTTTCGCTTTTATTTAATTACCTTTTTTTTTTGTTTGCGCAGTGCAAACAAAATAGCTTGTCGAATTTTCTCTACTGTTGTTTCCACACATTTATATTTCTCCTTACTATGTATGTAGGTATGGGAAATCTTTTTTAAGTAATTACTTTTTAATATATTAGTGAAGGAAGACTTAAAGCGTCTAATTTCTTTCCATTTTTGTTATTTTTAGATTGGCGTAACTCTCAAACATTTACAAATTCAAATAGAAATAAAGATAGAGGTGGTTCTTCTGGGGGACGTGGTGGAGGACGGGGTCATGGTAGAGGTGGTTTTTCCAATGATAACCGTGATGGAGATAGTAATTTTGGAAGAAATAACGAAAAATGTCAGTTGCGCAGAGTTCCTACTAGATTAATTGGCAAAATAATTGGTAAGTAAATATGTAGGAAAGACCAGATAAAAATGATACAAATTTATTTATTCATCTTATGATAATAATTAACCACATTTTTACAATTACAATGTAGTGTAACCGGAAAGATTATACAATTAGGATGTTGATAACCTGACCTTTTAGATTGACAAGACGCTAAAGATATTTAGTGAGTTCAGCTGTTTCAATCTGTTTTCCTTAAGCAGAAAGCACTTTGTTCCCTCTCTCTATCTAAAAGCTACAAATAATAATTGAACCGTGTTGTGTACTGGAATCGACTAAGTAAAAACACAGTTAATGCAACCTCAATAAATCAATTTAAGAATAGACTTGACAGAGACATTAAACAATGGAACAACTCATTCGTCCACTACACACTGTGATATTAATTTGTAATATTTACATGTGATAATAGAATAGATGCAATAGTCTCGTCGGTTTTACCGTTTACTATTGCTAAATAATAATAATAATAATAATAATAACATAAGAGAGATGACAATTAAAAAAATAGAGAGTAGGGGCTATTGTTTCATGCATTCATCTCCTGCAAGAAATGAAAGTTAGTTCATCATTTTATATTTTATTTCTCCATCAGCCAAACAGTCAACCTTGTGGTTCGGTTTCTTTTCACCTGGTTGGACCCCACGGATTCGCTCTAGGTCCAATTTGGGTAATGGACGACGAGTCTTTGGATTCAGATTGGCAGCCTCATGGCCATTTCAAGTGAAATGATATCATCCTATGAGTTGAACCGTAGCATTTATAGCTGTACCTTCTTTATTTTAATTGGTAACACAATTTGCAATTGGTTGCATGGTAGTAGTCCCAATTTGGAGTGGTAAATATTTTACAGATAGTAGTGCTGCTCTGGCTTAAAATCGTACCTATTTAGTTTTTTTGTGTTCTTTTTATTATCGGCGTAGGGTAAAATACCTATTGGTTACAAAGGTATATTATACGGTAGAGGAATATCTTATGGATAATGCAGTGTGACGAATACCATGGCCTGAATATTTCTATTTTAAATTTTATCTTTGTATATTCACAGTTATTGTCTTAACTTGTTTTTAATTGTGAGTAGGTTTTTGTCCTTATATATTTTGTGTCCTTCCTGCGTTGACCAAGAGCCTATTTTCCGTAATGGTAAAAGACTATTTAATGATCTGCCAATAGCTCTTGGGCGGAAGATACTATCTTAGGTTTGCTTGGGCAATGTATTTTACAAAAATTGATCAGAAAAAGTAGATGTTTAAAGTACTTTGTTTTCAGGTAGGGGTGGGTCACAGATTGAAGAACTTCAAGCACAATCTGGTGCTCGAATACAAGTAACGAAAGATATTAAAGAAGATGATACAATTATTAAAATTTTTGGCAGTGATACACAAATTACTAAAGCTGAAGAGCTAATAAATGAAGTGACCGAAGAACGGCAAAAACGAGAAGATCCTAAATCAAATAATATTTCTAAGGATAAATACTATGATGTATCCACAGAAATCCCAGAACCTAAAAAGGAACCATATAATTGGTTTGCTTTTCTTAAAGAATGTGTAAGTGTGTGAACCATATAATGTTGGGTTGCTAATCAATATTCTAAAATAAACATCTAAGGCAGGTTTAAAACATCAATTTGTCTGTCAATACGAGTTAAACAATATTAATGAGATTGAAGAATTTAATAAATTATTGTTGGGTGGTACAAAGATTTTTAATAATAATTAACTAACATCTATAATGGTAACAATCATGACATTGGGAGTCATACTGGCCCGGTTACCTTAATTATTAATTTACTAATCAGGCATCTTGGATTTTGAGTACTATTGTGCCGATAAAAAACTGGGACAAGAGATTTACAAAAACAATGTAAGAAATACATATCCCCTAGACTATAAAAGGTGTCTAGAGCTAAAAAGGAAAAACATTCAAAATTTAAAAAGTAACCTAGGTTACATAATGGAATGTTTTGTATTTTTCGATACGGGGTGGTTAAATTTGAGAGACATCATATAATATGGATAAAGTAAATTTATTAGATTTTTTTAAAGTCAAATATTTTATAAATTATTATATTTACCATTACCACCAAATAAAAAATAAAGCTAATACAGGTAATAAACTACATTTAATAAAAAGAAAAAAATTGCGAACACAAAGTTTGTCAAAACAACACAAAATTAATATTTGGTCATAGAACCATTTCTGTTTATTACTTTTTGGAGCCTTTGTGGCATACTTAAAACTAAGTTTCTACATAATTCGAAAGTTATTTCATCCCAAGCTTGATTTATCCTATGACGTAATTCATCCCTGTTTCTAGGTTGAAAATCATGTTTATACATAGATTTGACCATGGCACCCCAAATGTTTTCTATCGGGTTCAAATCGGGACTCTTCGAAGCCCAGGGAAGAACTGCTATGTTATTTTCTTGGAGAAAATTTTGTACAATGCGCGCTGTATGTATTGGAGCATTATCATGCTGAAATGTGTAATTTTGACCGTATACAGCGTTTACCGATGGTATCATCACTTCGTTTAGTATATTAACGTATACTGCTGCAGTTAGTCGTCCTTCGACGATTTGGCAAAGTCCTGGTCCTCTAGCGCTAATCCAGCCCCAAACATTTATGGAGAAACACTTTGGTTGGTTTTGTGGGTGTATCTCTCATCATACCGCATGCCGGAAGGCCTATACACCCGAATTCTCCCATTATTGCATGACTGAAAAGTTCTCTCGTCAGAAAATATAACTGTTTCCCATAAATTTATTTGATTAATATATTCATGTGCAAATTCTAACGTGCCCTGTTTATTTATTTCCGTTAAAAATTTTTTATTGGCAGCACAACGGCTTCGTATATCGGAATTTCGAACCCTGTCTCTAGCGGTATTTGCAGAACCTGGAAAATTCGTCTCTTCTTTTGCCTTGATTGCAGTTTCGAAGGGATGATCCCTTAGATAATTAACCAGTCTTCTATCATGATCATCAGTAGAAATTTTAGGGGGACCAGAACCTGCATTCCTAATAATAGTCCCATGTCTTGCTATTTTTTGTTTTGCCAATAGCACGGTATTCTTGCTTACTCCCAGTTCATCTGCAATATCCCTAATAGCAACACTATCTCGCAACCGACTATAAATAATTGCCTTTTGCTGGGGGGTTAATTGTGGCATATTTACAAATACCTAATATATGATTGTATGTTTGACGAGTCAATCATAAAGTGACAATCTTTATTGACATGCAAATTTTCATGACATTTTACTGGTACCAGGCTTGATGTAAAATTATTCTTAATAGTCTAGGAGAAAATAGAAAAATTTCCTGTCCCAGTTTTTTATCGGCGCGATGGTACATAATGCCTGTCAATGCCAGTTATGTCACCGTCAAACTTGCTGGTTAGTTAATTATTGTTGTAGTTGTAGGTGAAACTTTATTAAGTGTACGCCATGAGGGCAAAGAGGACCTAGAGGTAGTCTTGTGATATAAGAATTCGTTTCTGAATAAAAATAATAAAAACAAAAATCCAATTTATTTACTGACAAAAAGAACCTCATTCCAAAAATAGAGATAGTCCTCAAAGTTTAAAGTTAAAATTTCGAGTTTAAAGTCGAAACTTCAAGATTGAAGTCGAGTTTAAAGACAAAATTTCGAATTTAATGTCGAAATTTAGAGATTAAAGTTGAAAGTTTGAGATTAAAATCAAATTTTCAAGATTAAAGTCGTAAGTTTTATTATGCATAATTTTATTTTTTTCTACATGGCCCTTCCACGCCTTTGTAGGTTCCCAAACTTATATTTTTATTTATTGGAATTAAATCAAAATTAGTACTTAAAATTCGTTAGTTCCCGAAATAAAGTTTTCGTCTCGCTAGAAAAGTCTTTAAGTAAAATAGTGTTTTAAGTAAAAGAATGTGTTAAGTAATAAAGTGGTTTAAGTAAAAAACTTTTGGAGAATTTTGTGTTTAAAAAATCGACTAGCAATTCTAAAGTCTATTATTTAATGCAGCGCAAACATTAACTTATCTTTTTTTCTATCTAGGACTCAGTCGCCGAAGCAGAATGGAACAAACTTCCTCCAATAATCAAAGACTTTTACCAAGAACATTCAGAGGTTACTGCTTTAACGGATGCACAAGTGAAACAATTTAGACTGGAAAGTAACAATATTGGTTAGTTTGATTTTAATTACTAAATAGTGCTAGACTTTTGGTTGCATTGTCAGCAAGGCTGCACAATAAAATATCGTTCTCTGTTTGCCTAACCGTCTAATATAGTGTAACAATAAATATATATTTACTACATCTTACCCTTGAAAAATATATAGGTTCACTTTTATGTATGGGAACTGTCTATTTCTTAAAATAAGATAGCTAGCGAAAAATGTTAAATAGAAAAGTTTTAGGGTTTTTAAAAATTTCTTCAACAATATATACAGTATGTCCACGGACGGGGTTTAAAAGAGGACAAATGAACTAAAAATTGAAAAATACGAAAAAAAGTCACTCTTAATAGACGTTTTTGCTTGTCTAGAAAATACGATTCATCATAAGAAACTTCAATTTTTTTATACAGGGTGGGTAAAAGCTGCAAAAATGTTATTTTGCTGAAGAGTAAACATACTTTATTTTGAAAGATACGAAAAAAATCCACTCCTAATAAACGTTTTTGCTTGAATAATGAATAGGTGATACTTGTTGTCAATGTCTTTATTTAATGAAGTAATTATAATAATAATACTAACATTTTTATTAACATGAAAAGAATACGATAACGATTTCATAATTCAAAAACACCCCCGTACTTGACACATTTTTCTAATTGCTTTCTCAAATAAGTGAAAGAATTTCTGATTTTTTCCTAAGATATCGATTGGACAGCCTAGATAATTTTGCCCTTCAGCACTTCAATATCATTAATTGGTACTGCGGTAGCAAAAACAATTTGTTTTAAACGGCCCCATAAAAACATATCCGCCAAGGTTATGTCGGGGCTTCTTGGGGGCCACAAAACTGGGCCATTCCTGCCAATCCACCTTGCACCAAATCTGCGGTCAAGCCATTCTCTAACCTTACGAGCGAAATGGGCTGGACAACCATCTTGCTGAAAATGCATATTTGGTCGAAAATTTAATGGTAGATTTTCGAACTCATCATTGAAAAATGTATCCAGCATTTATAAATATGATAATCTATTGCACATATTATCAAAAAAATATGGCCCAAATGTTGCAAAGGATTCAGGAGGCAGCGAACGTAATTCCAAATAAAGAAAGAACGTTATTTTTGAAGTAGGGCGTAATTCATAATTTTTATTACGTTAATTGTTATCTATTTTTTTCAAAACCGATCAAAACTGAATGATTATTTTTGATAAAAATAATATCTCAAAAACAGCTCGAGCTATTAAAAAAATTTAATTTAGAAATTAACTTGTAACACCCTGTATCTCATTAACGACCAACATTTTACTAATGCATGATTAGCTCAAACCTATTATTGTCATGTGTAGAATCGGTGGTTACTCTATGGCGTATTTATTACAGACCACCCTGTATGAAGTTGATTTATTTTAAATGGAACAGCCTATATATTATTTTATATTTCAATTATTTCCAAAATTCTAAAACAAATTGTCAAGCACACCACCAAACTTAACCGTTTTCGAGATATTGAAGTTTTGAATATATTATTTGCTAATAAATTATAAAATTCCTTAATAGTACATCAAGATACCGTAGAAAATATTTAGCACCATAACAGCATTCTTGTTGTCAATGTGGCGTTCTTGACAACAGATGCCAAAAATACATTTTGAAATGAGAAATTTGCGAGTAAAAATGGCACGTTTAAGTAGCGTATGGAAATTCGGTGATAGAACACGAATTTTTACCGAAGTGGTTAATATTTTTTATGAATTGCATCCAGACCGGTACCCTATCTCTAAATCAACCGTTTCCAAAACATTGCAGCGTTTTCATGAAACTGGAGGTGTCAAAGATCGACCAAAAAGTGAAAGACCAGTAAGGGTTACTAATGAAGAAATTTCTACTATACATACCTTTTTTTATTTTTAAAAGCACTTCTGTGTGTGTAACTATTATGAATAATTCGATTCTATAAGAACTTATATTTTTTTACATTCTGGCACAAAAATTACTTGTACCTGTCCCCCTCTGCATGGTTGGATTAAATTTGTTTTTGTAAATGTTTTTTTTACATTGAGAGCTGTCTCCTTATTATATCTTATGGATAAAAAACATTTTTTATATTTGTGAAAAATATGAATATTGGTGTCAATCCAAAATTTTAACATAAAACGTATGTGTATGACTCTGACCCACGTTTTTCGGGCTCGGTTTTTCATGATTAAAAATAAAGTAAATATCGCTCACCATGCCAAAATTGATGATTTTTTCAGAAATCATGTATTTTAGGAGCGTAGATCTAAGAGCAGTTTTTGGTGCAAATTATTAGGTTTTGAAATAGTCCTTTTTAAGTGCCGTTTTATATATTCATAATAAAGCATTCTCGTTTCTTTCCGCTCTTTTTTTTTATTATAAATAATTATCACACGTCTTCCATAAGAAATGTTTTAAATAAAACTTTTACTTTAATTTTTCTCTTTTAAAAAAAAAATACCTAATTGTTTTTTGTTCTTGTTGTAATAATATTTTATTGCATTGGGTTATATTTTTGTTGATTTAAAATAGCTCTAAAAAAGGGAAAACGGAACAGACAAGTATTTTATATATTTTTTTTAGTTGTAGACCGGACTTTTAAAAATGAAGATAGTAAACCAATACCCAAACCAGTATTAACTTTTGAGCAGGCTTTCCATAACTATCCAGAAATATTAGAAGAAATTCGGAAAGCTGGTTTTGAACAACCATCTCCCATTCAAAGTCAAGCCTGGCCTGTTCTTCTTTCTGGAGAAGATCTTATAGGAATAGCTCAAACAGGAACAGGTAACTAAAGTGTTATTTAAACAACTTGCTTATATAATAATACAGATGATTCAAGCAAATGGCAGGGGATATAGTATTTTTTTAAAACGCTAGAAGGCGACGCTTGCTACTGAATTGTGAATTTTTAAAGCCGTGTCGTCGAACCCAGATAGATTTTACCCTTTTTTTAAAAGCAACATTGGCCGGAATCTTGCTCTAGAAAATAAATAAAACAATAATTTTAATATATTATACTATTAGGATCTTTAGTAAATACCTACTATAATATATATTTGCCTGAATTTATCACAAATAATAAGATACTAATAATAAAATATTAAGTTACGAATATTGATTTTTACTAAAGAAGTTATTAAAAATTAACCTGGCGCCCCAATAAACATTTTCCGTAACGCCAAGTTATTTAATGGTTATATAAAGGTAATAGAGGTATATAAGAAGGTTTCGGAGTTTTATAATCTCTGCCTTTTGGTAACCTATTGTTATAACGGCTATATAAAATCACTATAACCTACAAGTATAAACGAAGGTAACGTAACTGTTTCCATCACCATTTTATAAAACTTGTAGTAATCGTTACCAATGGTTTAATAAACAGGTTATATAGGGTTTGCCGTAGCCTTATTATAAAACTTAAATACTTTTAGTAATGTAGAAGTACTATTAATTACCATAATAATAACTGGAAAATGGTAGTGTTGGATATGGTATAATATAAAACTCTTGGTGATATATCAGTAACGACCGCTTCTTTTATACAACTTCGCAAACACTATAAGTAACACAAATTACCCCAATAGGCCCAATAAACCTTCTTGTTTATAAAATGGCCGTCTGTCATGTTTGAACGCAAACACGTAAGGTTTTTGGTACTATTTCTCGTATTTCACAATGAATAATTGGAAAAAAATAAAACACAGCACTTCATTTCGCCGTAAAGTTTCGAAAAACTTTAAGCAAATTTTAAATTCTGTGCCATCAGACTCCTCGACCAGGATTATTAGGGGTCATAACCTAAAAATTCGTTCGCAGTGTCAAGTTAAAAAAATAATTTCTACTGCAGATGCAAGTCCATGTAATATATTGGAAGATGTTCCAACTAAACCGTATGTGGAAGAAAATGCTGAGACCACAGACGAAGACACCAAATACAATAATAAATGGCTGATTGAACTTGACGATGACAATTCTGTAATTTACGAAGAGACATTATTATACCAAAAAAATTACCGCTTAAGAAATGAACTGAGAAAATGGGCTTGCGATTTTAATATAACACAACGAAGTTTAAAACAATTAATAGGAATTATTAATCATCGTTTACCAAATATATTGCCTGTAGATCCGAGAACATTGTTGGGAACTCCAATTACAATATATCGGGCGAATCATGTAATGACAATTCCTTCGACCGTTGTCAATAATTTTACTGTTATAATAATTTTATTTTCATTTTTCATAAATATCTTTGATTTGGAGTATTTTTATTAGCAGTTTAAACCGTTACGTACGACTAATAAACACAGGCAATTTTTCTGATACGAGAATAACGACGGTTGCCTATCTAAAAGATACTGTTAAATTACTTTAAGTAACATAATGGTGTTAAATTTATAAAATGTTACTACTCGTTATATAAGGGTGATATTATGCATTCCAATGTTTATATCGTTACTACATTGATTCCGCCATGATTGTTTAGTTAAATTTAGAACTATTAAAAACGGACTTTACAAAAACACTAAATTTGACAACAATCAATACGAATAAACGCTTACTTATCCAATGGTGGCATATACTAATAACATTTGGTGTTAAATCGTCGTAAAAAAAAACATTATATATTTACTGAAAACCTGGCCTGAATTTGATTGTTATTGGGTACTTTAAGGGCCCCTGCATTTTTTGGAAGTATACGTTCTAATTTTGCAGTAAATAACTGTTCGCACCTATATTTTGGGTCATACGTGGGTACAAAACATATAATCAAACTATACCTGTATAACATTTTCTTCTATATTTATTATTTAATTTAGCGACCACCATCTGTAATAGTCTACAAAATCTGAACACCAATACCTATTAAATATTGTGAAAACAGAAAAAGACAAATAATAATTAATAAAGTGTGCTTAAGAGAGAGAAATATACGCCTTCAATAAAAAGAAGTGACAGATCAGAAATGATATAACAGATAGAAATGACGAAATTTTGGTAACGGAAATGTTTCGAGAACCTTTGTATGCAACGTTTATTACGGTAACCGAAACATATATAACACTAATTTATATCACTAAAGGTGTTAAGACCCGGTTATTTATGATGTTATATAGTGCTTACTACAACCTTTCTGTTACTTTTAGTTAGATAACTTAAATTTATATAGCGTTACCAGAAAAGTTTTCCGCAACCTTTATAAACTCCCCATTTAAGGCTCTACCACGCGCAAATTTAGAGGATGAAAAACACCGTTTCGCTACTGCAGGATTCTGCAAAGGCTATTTGAAATATTTGTCGGGACAATTTAAAATTTAATAAAGGAATGTTTGTATTTCTAAGGTACAAAGCCCTTTTTTGAAAAAAATAAAAATATGTATAAGAAAATGCCCACTAAAGGTGCGTATTTTTAGGCACTTTTCCAAGGTTAATATCGTAGCTAAGAATTTTTTTTTTCAAAAAAATAGCCATGTACCTTAGAACTTCCATGTCTTATCTTTAAGACTCCAAAAATTGAGACAAAACAATGTCGTAATAAGTCCGTTATCTTGCAGCGCGCAACTCATGTTTTAGGTAAATTTTGTTGTCATGTTATAGAAGTTGCCTATATACAGCTGAATTTATTCTCGGCTGACGTGAAACAATTTACATCCAGAGAGAATAATGATACACTGAAAAAAATTATAGGTGGTCGAACAAGAAGTAATTTCGGGGGTAATTTTGGGCTAAATTTTATGTTTCCTTTTTGAATTGTTTGTGCCAATAACAGAATATCTAAGCGTTAATATTAAAAAGACGTAACTAGTAGTTGTGTTATTAACTCCGGGTTACCATACATTTTTCGGCTTAGACCGGGATGGTTTATAATGCGCCGCAGGGCAAAATGTTCAAGGCGCGTTCACCATTTTGTCAAAACTGGTGTTTGGGCATTCAAAATTTCTTATTCATGTTAGGTAAGGATAAGAATTGAACGAAATCCAGTCGATTTGTTGCAATCAAAAATGGGCTATATTGAATTTTTTGTTTCGTTTTTTATCGAAATGGGTTATTCTCTTGATAGTGAACAAAATATACTAAGGTAAATAGCTTATCGGTATTAGAGGCCCAAACTGGATCACCGGGAACTTACGACAAATCCCAGGATGTATGGTAACCCTGGTATATTAACTCTTAGATCTAAAATTAAAGTTTAATTTGTCTTGGTAAAGGGTGATGGGTGCAATAAAATAAAGCCATTTATGAAGGTTCTTAGTGAGTAAAGAAACCAACCGTTGCATAATGAATCTATTTCTATTCAATTGTTTTTATATTTTATGCTTATTATACAGGCTCTATATATTGTTTATACAGTGAGCTTCTGTCTAAACCTGTTAAAATATAAATTCATTTTAAAGGTGAAATGTGTTTATTATTTTATCCATGGTTTAACGATTTAAAAGTAGTTGTCAGGCACGAATTTGGCGTTGGTCACATGACATTTATCTGTTCATGTTATTGGCTCGCAGCTACAATTTGGTGCAGCGAGACTACTGTATAGTGACAATGCCTCTAAGAAGCTAGGTAGGTAATAAATAAAAATTGGACAGTATGCCACGCAGAGTAATAAAATACAATTTTTTGTTAGGCATGGGCGTCCATTAAGAGGGCAGTTGCCCCTCTCTTGACCAAGGGGGAGCGGGGGGGGGGGGGGGTAAATATACTTTTTACTAACTTTTGTTAGGGGGAGTTTATGAAACGACTGCGACATTTTTTTTTGTAGGAATCACTTTTGATAGAAGTTCTTGAAAACGCAAAGTATTGTTTTTTTTGTAGTCACTTTTGAACGGTGGAAAAAGTGTAGAAAAGGCTGCGAAGTATTTTATTTTATAGAATTAACTTTTGAGAACTTACACGTTTTTTTGGCTACCCCCCTATCACTTTAGGTTTATAAGAAACATTAATACCGTGATTTTGTATCGGATTGGCGCGACGATACGGTACTACCTCCTGTTGTTTCTGTGTTACTAAAAAAAAATCTAGGTACTTACTTTTTTTCGTTTGAAGGTGCAGCGCAGCTAATCGTCAAAGACATACCACTTTTAAAAAAAATTAATTATAATGGCACGGAACGCGACGGACAAAATACTGCGCGAGTTAGTAACCACAGTCAACAAATCCTGGAACCAGCGGGACTTATCTTTTGTTTTATAAATAAACATGGTGAAAAATTTGTAATATAAGAAAATTTTGATTGAAAAACTATTGACCTTACGAAGTATTTGATAACCAATGCTGAAAACCTTTAGTTTCAGGGTAGGCCTGTGCCTCCCAATTTTGAAAATTTGACAGTATATGCTAGTGCTGATGGGGGCGATCGGGCTAAAATATATTTATAATGGTGGCATTTCCCGTTATACCGGAAGTAAGTGTCAACTTGCTTATTTTAAATAGCATACTCTATATATTACTACATTTTTGCATTTTACGCAAGAATTTAGGCATAGGTATCTTGTATACCATGTCCTATACCTATGTCTAAGCGTTTTAGATATTTTTAATAGATTTTTTATAATATTTTGATAACTATTAATACAGGGTGTTTAAACAATACGATTAAAAATTAAATTGAAAAACTTCAAAAAGACTAGATTTTCAAATGGAAATACACAAATTTTATAATTATTTCTTATTTAGCATTAAAAATAAGGGTAAGTTTGTATATTCCAAAAAATTTTACTTTTAGAAACATTGCCAACTTAATATTTTTATATGGCGATTTTGCTGCAGATTTTAAGTTTAGTTACTTTTAGTTGGCTATAACGGCGTTGAAAAACAATCAAATGCGAGAAAAATTTATGAAGCTGTCACTTACCATTAAAACATCATTAATTGTCATGCCTGTGCGCTTAAATTGTACATACAAACGAAGATTATTTAAATTTATTTATTATTTATGGAGAATGTGTTAAAGTTATATCAAGAACATGGGACACATTTGCCAATCGATATCCGCAAAACAGAAGCCATCACAATGTGCTTATTAATAGTGTTCAACATTTTTGGGATATACAAACTTACCCTTTTTTAATGCTAAACTAAAAGTAATTATAAAATTTGGGTGTTTCCCTTTAAAAATTTAGACTTTTTGCAGTTTTTTCAATCTTATTGTTTAAACACCCTGAATTAATAGTTATCAAAATATTATAAAAAATCTAATAAAGCAGGTCCTTTATACCAAGGAATCCCGCTTAAATTAAATAAATATAAGGCTTCTTTATAGAAAAAATTGATAATTATTTTAAGGCTTGCAAACGTCATTCTTAACAGAAAAATTCAAATATGTCAAAAACGCTTAGATATTTATAGGTATAGGTATACAGGGTAGGGACTTTAACTGGAATAAATTCGATATTATTAAACCTGCTGAAGTTGCGCCTACAAAATTTGGTATGTGGGGGTTTTAGAGCATGCGGAATTGGATTATGATGGCGGCGCAGTTGCCAGATTTCTCAGCTTTGCGCTACACGTAGTAATTTTGTTATTTTTAATAGAATGCCCTATTTATTTTTATTGCAGTAAATTGGTAGCGTCAAATTTAGTAAGATCTCAAATTTACAAAATTCTATCTTCACTAGTTTCTGAGCTATGGCAACACTGAAGTTCCCTTAAAAAGTACCGGGACGCTTGTCTATCTCCATAGTTACTAAGTTATTGACAAGATTCAAGAAAAGTTCTTGTCTTTTCAAAATGGCCTATTTAACTTAAACTTTAAAAATAGAAATTCTCATGGTACTTTTTAATGGAATTACAGTATTGCCATAGCTCAGCAATTAGTGAAGATAGAATTTTGTTAATTTGGCATCTTATTAAATTGGACACGCCCAATGCACTGCAATAAAAATAAATAGGGCATTCCATTTAAAATATTAAAATTACTACGTGTAGCGCAAAGCTGAGAAATCTGGCAACTGCGCCGACATTATAATTCAATTCCGCGTGCTTCAAAACCATACATACTAAATTTTGTAGGCGTAACTTCAGCAGTTTTAATAATATCGAATTTATTCCAATTAAAGTCTCCACCCTGTACAAAATCTGCCTAGAATCTTACGTAGAATGCAAAAATGTAATAATATATTATAGGATGTTCTATTTAAAATAAACACGCTGACAATAGGGTTGCCAACCCTCCCGATTTAGTCGGGATGCTCCCGCTTTTTTACTTAACCTCCCGCCTCCCACGCACTTAAACAAAACTCCCGCTTTTCCAATAACACGACGGACGCCTAATAACTGTACAGCTGCCTTAGAGAGGGGCGACCTTTTTTTTTTAGAAAGCACGTTTGATGATAGGAGGAAAAAAAATATAAAAGGCACGCCACAGCGTCTGGTTACCCTAGCTGACACTATCTTCCGGTGTAACCGGAAGTATCACCATTATGAAATTTTTTTAGTCCGGTCGTCCCCATCAGCATTACCACGATGGCAAATTTTGAAAATTTTCTTATGTATAGTTTTCCATATATAGTTCGAAGCGGTTCCCGGTGGAACACGAACACCCTGTTTGCAGGTGCTTTTATACCAGTGGCGGCGCCAGGATTTTTGGGATGAGAGGGCACAAATGGGCTCGGTGATTTTTGAGTGGGCACTACCCAAAATAAAAGTGACTTCTAAAAAAAAAAAAAGGTCGCGGCCTCCTGGTCGCTCTAGAACGCTATAGGCCAGCGGACAAACAAAACCTTCCTCTTTTCTAAGTGATGTCTAAAAAAAAAGGTCATCGTTCTCTTCAAAATACCATACAACCACTCATCAAAACTTTTATAGCTAAGTCCCTTACACAACGGATCCATCAATTTTGGGGGGGCACCAGGGTGGGCACTCATGTTTCTAGGGTGGGCCAGTGGCCCCCCCTGGCGCCGCCGCTGTTTTATACCTATTATTAATTAACACTTCAAACTTTCTGCTCTACCTAATTTTATTTTTTGTAAATATTCTATAGCTTTAATAATAAAATAAGACAACATTTAAAAGATATATCCGTATAACGATTAGGTACATTATTTTAACTAAGAATACAATAACAAGTACTTATTTTCCACAAAACAAATTTCTCGTCTCCGAAATAAAATCAACCAAAACTCATTAGCATAATAAAGAACCTACCGCCTTGCATCGTGCTTTCAGTGTGTGTCGATGTTTACGGAATATTTTTCACCACGTCATAAGCTCGCTAGTATGCCCACTTCGGGTGAGACTCTCTTGCAAATATATTTCTTTCTGCACAAAGTTCCGCCTTAAGCGTTTTAAGGGTTTTATAAGAGTAAAAGAAATATTTCTATTACTAAATATATCACTTAAAGTTATTTAGGGTAGGTGATATAGCATTAACTGTAAATATTATACAACCAAAAATGTTTATTAGGGCACTGAGGAGCAGATAGGAATTCTTGACAAAAACTACAAATGGAAAAAATAAATCTGTTAAAAAAATACCTGAAAGCCATAGCTGAGTAATATAGCCACATATTTTAAATATTGAATTAAGTCTTCGCACTAGCGATCATTTTCAAAATGAGACAGGGCATTATTATCCTAAGATTGGTTATTTATTTTTATAAAAAGGTTGTTTTCTTAAGTGCAGTAAAATATTTTCAACTCTCATTACCAAAAGCCGAATTAAAATTTAGTAGATAAATACTAATACGTTTGCTTATAGAATTTTTGGAATATATGTTTGTCATTATTATTTGTTGAGGAAACATTAAACTTGATTAGAAATTTAAAAAAATTGTGCATGTTGTTCCTTTGATAATTAATAATGCTTTGCTTTATGCCGATTACAGTGTTTATATTATTACAATTTTTTTATTTAAAAAATTAGAAATATTACAGAAAAGGTTTCTAAAAGTTATATTTAATAAAGATTATTTTTATCCTCCAATAAAATTATATTTTGTAACAAAAAAAATTAATGTTAGACAACTTTACATTTATAACATCTTAATATACATATTTAAAAATAAAAATCTTATACACTTTAAAAACCATAATCATAATACACGTCATAAAAATGAAATAACCATAAAACCTAAAATAAAGAAGTCCATAGGACAAAAAAGTTTCAAATATTTATGTTTTTATTTAAACATTTACCAACAAATATTTTTTAATATAAATTAAATTAAAAATATAAAGTCTAAATAAAAGCATGGATATTGGAAACAGATAACTTAAAACAATTTTTGGAAATGCTTTAATAAATATTGTTATGAATAATATATTATATCTTCAAAAACAAAACTGCGTTTATATTTAAATACAGATAGTTAAACATTTTTTATTCGACTGACAGTAAATCTCTTGTTGAAATGACAAATAGAGAACGACAATTGAGTTTTTGAAATTTTGTTAAAAGTCATAGGCGCAACTAGAGGGGCTAGGGGGAGTTAAGTGCCCCTGAATCGAGATAAGCCCCCCCCCCCCCCCCCCCCCACCCCCTAGACCTAGACAATTGGTGTTTTCACATCATTTTCTATATATGGCGACTTTTTTATAAATCATCTTTTAGAGGTGCGAAGATTCGCATGCCCAACAAAAATATCAAGTTTTGTTTTAAATATAGTCTTTGAATTTTCAATATTCTAGGCTTACGAGATAATTTTGATGTTTGTAATAATAAAAAAAGTGTACTAATGTTCCCGGGGGTTCGCCAGGCTCCCTCGGTACTGTTCTTCTTTAATTCCCAGGGTCGTTTTTGTAGTTCTCTGCGTCGTCGTATGGCGATTTATTGTATATAATTTGCAGGTAGGCACTGGATCGCGTATTTCGCTGTCACTATCCTCGGGTTCGACAGTCCGACCAATAGTACTTACTATTTTACGGATTCGGACCCGCCGCATGTGGGCCCAATCCTCAAGAGTCAAGGGAAGGGGCCTACCCTCTATATTCACCCCTATTTCCCTTAGTACCCCTTGACTGATACAAGCTGGACATTCATTTAGATCCCTTCCCGACATACTACACAAAATCCCTGATTTTATCCCCTTTTCCCTATCACCCTCATTCGCTCCCAGGAAGTCGGCCCGGTCTGGATCCTGGTGATTCCCACAGGAAATTGCTTCCCGAATCTGGATCTGACCTTGGTTTGTCTCTATCTGACCGGCCGGCCGCGCCACAGGCGAATGAGTGGGACATAAAACCATTACATCTCCCTGAATATTAATCCCTTGATCCCCATAACTATTAAAACTTTGTCTGAAATTCTTAGCTCCTTCCCTGGTGAAATAAGCTTTATTCCCCCCTGAATCCCGTATCGGGAGAGGGGCGGCCCGCAACCGTTCCTCTTGGCGGCGACGCTGAAGGCGTCGTCGCATACTTTTACTCTGGAAACCCACTAACTTATTCAACTTTATATTCATACATATATCCGCACCTCTTCCTTCGTCGGCAAAACTTCGCGGCCCAGGGCCGCTGGTTTCGCCGACAAAGCGGACTCCCCGCCATACTGGGTAACTACCCATACTGAAAATCAAACAACGAAAATAAAAACAATTAAATTTACGAACAAATGGATTTATTAATCCAAAACAGGATAACAAAATATAGACGTATTATCGTCAACAAATATCTTACAGACTATAAGAGCTAACGGCTCTGACCAAACAACATAAATATTAATGAATATTAATTAATACAGATAATTTAAAATAACATCAATTCCCGTGATTCTACATCAAGTTCATCCAACCCCCGTATACATTAAACTGTCGCCCTTTTACCGGCGTCCCCCACAAAATTACTTCCAATTTAAAACCGACTTACTTGAGATCCCCCCACTTATGAATAATAATTCCCTTTATTATTCTCCTCAGACCTTTCCCGGCCTACAAACCCTCAACTCCCATAGTTGATAATTATTCTCAAAGCCCCTGAACTTTAAAGAAACTACTTATACCTTAAGCAACAGGAGATCCCAAAAAACCACAAATAAATAACAATATTCCCTGCACCAGTTTAATGTATTTTTTACGCGCTAAATACGGATGGAACTTGACCCAAAAAATGAAATGAAATTATTAACTCGGCACGGCTTAGATGGTTAGCCTGCATCCGAGGGGTCAAATTTTTACATTTTAACTTCCCTGGTTTTATAAAAAATTATCGTACAACGACGGTAATTTATTATCTGATTCCGCAACACTAATTAAGCTATTCAACAGTTCTATTTTTATATGGAGATATTAAAACATCTTGAGTATGCTTCCGCCTGGTGATCATATTCTACTTTATCCTAATATGATCATCCCATCAATTCACTTATTCAAATATTTCAAATTTGATTAACGTTTATCTTCCTCACACTTCGATTCCATAGTTTTTGATATGCCGAGCCCGTAGTATTTTTCAAAATGAATTATTAAATTTCTACCCATATTACTCTCTTCTCTTAACAATTCTTTCTCACGCCTGGTTGTTAAACCTTTTATTCTACACTTAAACTCTTATAGCACCCAAAGCTACAAACCTTACATAAATTTCCCTTTTCATAGTGTGACGTGTTTTTTGGTGGAGATTTTCTTCCTATTCACTCATTCAACCTTTATTTCATCTAAAGGCCTTTTTACATTAGTTGCAAGTGCAAGTCAATGGTACTTTTAAATGGGAAAACTTGTATCAGCTGATTAAAATGTAATTTTTAATCAGCTGATGCAAGTTTTCCCATTGAAAACGACAACTTGCATCTAATGTAAAAAAGCCTTTATAATATAATCTTAATGCTCCGTTAAGATCCTCCTTTTCTTCTTAATTCCATTTGTTCTCCTGAAGATGAATGCTTCTGCATTCGAAACATGTAGAGAATTTCTATTTTAAAATAAGTTTTTGTATTAATATAAAAGTGACGAAAGACTTTAACTTTCCTTCTAAATATCATTTTTATTTGCTAAATTGTATCAAGAAAATATTTTTTAAATTATATTGCATCATACCACGTGCACACAATAATTCTTAGATTGTTTATTTACTAAAACCGACTCAAAGATAGAATACTATTATTGGCTATAAAATATTCACAATCACATTATCAAATGCTCCCGAAAACTAAAAATAAATAGCAAGCAAACCAACTGAAATGTCTCTTGACGATAAAACGCGCTGTTCAACCTATTTTCCATTAAACCCCATAGTTAAGCAACTGCGATAGAAACAGAAATATAGGCAGGGCAGATAACTATTTAAACAAACATATTTCAGAAAAACTTATAAATTAGTTTCTGGAGGGGTCATGGCAAACAGGAGAAGCGGTGCTTCCATCGCTTCTATGAACCGGACGCTACTGAAAATTGTATTTACATATTGTTTGTTTCTTTGTTTAGGAAAGACATTAGCTTTTTTGTTACCCGCTCTTATTCACATTGATGGTCAAACCATACCTAGACAAGAAAGAGGTGGGCCTGCAGTGTTAATAATGGCACCAACAAGGGAATTGGCTTTACAAATAGACAAGGAAGTCAGAAAGTATGAATACAGAGGGATTACTTCGTAAGTACAAAAAAATTAAATTTAAAAAACTATAATTTATTAATTCCAATTAATTATATTTCGCTTTCAAATTACTTTTAACACATAAACACAATTTAATACAGCTTAAGCCTATGTAATGTAGAAACCTAAAATTAATAAAACATTTTTACTTTATTGGTGAAATTGGAAAACCAATTTTATTTTCCAGGAACCATAATTGCGTCCTGGTATTTTTTTCCTAGGGTTCGTCCGTGCGCCAGGTTTGGCCCATTGTGCTCACCCTGTTTGGTTGTTACACCCACTCCGTGGTCCCAGTTTCTTACACTAGTTTGTGTAGGTCAACTGGGGAGAGGTTAAGGATGTCCTCTGGTTCCAGTTTTGGTTGCCTTTTCCAATCTAGTGATTTTTTACGGACTTCTGAAATTGTGCTATGTTGTACTTACCTTTATCCAGCGATGTCCAATTGCTACCTTAGATTGGTACCATCTTCTTTCTGAACCATTATCGGAACTATTTTTCATAGCTTTTTTTATGCCGATTGTTGAAAGAAATCGCTGCCAAATTATACACTTTTGAAACTTTTAGCCTTTTTGTTTGTGAGATTAAAGTGGCCCAGTTTACAAGTAAGAGTAACTACAGAAGTAACGAATAAATATGTCTTACTTCTATTTATAACATTTTTTATCAATCATACTAGGTGCTCTAAACTAACTTCGATCAGCAGTATAGAGAACTGGCATTTGTTTTCCAACATAGTTACATATACATTTCTTAGTTTTTAACGCTGTTATACGTACGATGCAATAATTTCATGTAAAAACAGCACCTTGTTTTCCAATCTTAAAATATTGTTCATAATACTTATACTTTTAAATTTCTAGTTACTTTGATTAAACACAAAAATACATATGAATGTCATAGATTGAAACAACGCACCTATTCATACATTGGGAAAAATACCATAACAATTTATTTTTATTCCTAGCAATGTGGTTTTTCGCTATAATCGAATTTATCATATTCAGCACTAACATCCTGAAATAAACCTATAAAAAATATATCCCAATAAAAAAAATCTTCCTAGAGTGTCACAAACCAATTCTAATATAATTTTATTATATGTATCATTAACTTCCGCATTTAGAACCACCAAAAAACTTATTCAGGCACAATTAAATACTTAGATATAAATAATTTATATAAGTTAAAAATTTGCATAAGTATATGTTTATTCTTTTATTTAAAAAAAAAATTTTGAACATAACCTTTAAAATTATCCATGGTGTACATACATACATACACACACATGACAGACAAACTAACTTTTTAAAACCCATTAAGATGAACAGTAGTTTTGGAAAACGGTCATTGTTATACATGTAATGGATTAATATTATATAATAATAACCCTATTTAAATTTCATACAAAAAAATATTTACTAAGATAATGTTAATATTTAAATTATAACATCACTAAATATGCGAGTATCAGATTTTATAAAATATTTTATAAAAAAATTCATATTTTTTTTATGTATAGGTAACTGTTTCATTAAATTATTTTTTGTATACTAAGTTAAAATATTGTGGTTTTATACTATTATTTAAATTAATTAAATTTAATCCCTGTAATAAACTAGTATAGTTGGTTGGGAATAAATAATATGACAAAATGTAGTTTTTTATATCTTTAAAGTTTTCCAAACTACACTATATTATATTGTCACTACGTAAAGATTGCGTTATAAATTCAGGATTTCTTCCTCCTTTAGTCCAGACAAAAACAGTCTTAACTGCAGAGTAGAATATTTACATCTACACGTTACAGTAATAATTAGTATTTTGTCCACAATGACCACAAAATAAATAACGATAAAGATACCCAAACAATTTTATTATTCCATTTTTTTTATTTCATAACCATCATTTATTTAACATCGTATTTTAGAGTTTGTGTTTATGGTGGAGGAGATCGCAAATCACAAGTGGACGTAGTATCCAAAGGTGTAGATATAGTTATTGCTACCCCTGGTAGGATGAACGATCTGAATGAAGCAGGTTAGTATTTTTTTTTTAATTTGGATAACTCCGCTACAAAGATCTTACAGCAATGTCCTAAAAATGGAATGCTCTGTAATACCTACAAAAGCCTTAAATGTTGAAAAATCAATTTTTTTTCTACTGTTCTTTTTTTCAGTGAGATACTTACCAGTTGAAACGTGATTTATAAATAAACAGACAATGTAAGTCCAAAACTCTTCTATCAGTCAAGAAACATCATTGCTCCAACCTTTAAACTGTATCTATTTAAGTTGGCTGCTTATTGAAAACTTTTTTTTTTGTTAATTTTATAGAAAAAAGTTACTCCTTGTAAAAAGTTGTGCATGGTCTAATGTCCGTCACACGGTTAAACACGTCTTTCAATATCTTAAAATAAAAGAATATCGTTTCGGAGAAATTCAGTGACAGCGGAGGGCAAAAAGTGGCATAAATGACCTATTTCAAGTCTACCATCTCCCGTTGCTGTATGGCCCTTAATTATGGGACACTATGTTAAGTTAACACCGCTTTTCCGGAACAGAGGTTATACTGTAACTTGACGAAATTTGGGACTTAGACCCGTCGAAAAGCTGCCGACATAATCAACTGTCGCCTTTATGTCCTGTTTTCACCGTTGCTACGCGACGGCCAAAACTCCCCAAGCCTACTCCGCGACTGTGTACCCTCGCTGCATGCCTTGTAACATCGCAGGCCCTTATTTTTTGCCAATTTGTTTTAAATTAATTTTATAACGAAATTAGTTTTAACACTCTGTACAGGTTGGGGACTTTAACTGGAATAAATTCGATATTATTAATACTGCTGAAGGGTTTTGGAGCATGCGGAATTGGATTATGATGTCGGCGCAGTTGCCAGATTTCTCAGCTTTGCGCTACACGTAGTAATTTTGTTCATTTAAATAGAATGCCCAATTTATTTTTTTTGCAGTGAATTGGGCATCTCAAGCTTAGTAAGTTCCCAAATTTTAAAAATTGTATCTCTACTAGTTGCTGAGATATGACAACACAGCATTTTCAAAAAAATTTAATTGTATTATTTTATTATTTTCGAATGCGCATTAAACTATTGGAAACGCCCGAAAATATGAATACAATATGAACAGTAGACGCTGCTTCATATTTTCGGGCATTTCCAAAAAGATTAATGCTCATTTGAAAATAACAAAATAATGCAATTTAATTTTTTTGAAAATCTTGTGTTGTCATATCTCAGCAACTAGTAAAGATAAAATTTTGAAAATTTGGGAACTTATTAAGCTTGAGACGCCGAATTCACTGCAATAAAAATAAATTGGGCATTCCATTTAAAATAACAAAATTACTACGTGTAGCGCAAAGTTGAGAAATCTGGCAACTGCGCCGACATCATAATCCAATTCCACATGCTCCAAAACCCACACATACCAAATTTTGTAGGCGCAACTTCAGCAGTTTTAATAATATCGAATTTATTCCAGTTAAAGTCCCCACCCTGTATATAATAATATTATAAAAACTAACAGTCGTATTCACTAAAGGGTTCTAAATTTAAACCCGTTCAAAACTGTCAGTTCTGGGTTTAAAATGACAAGTGTCAGAATAGTCAACTTTTGTATTACAAATATTTTTTGGTTGTTCATTTTAGTAAGTACTGTATTCTTTAATAGAACTAAAACTGTATTTGCAACAGCATCCCGGTCAAATTATTTATCGGTAATATAATTACATTAAAAAAAAATCAAATTAATACCAAAGCATCATATGGCATATAAAATAAGGCCACGATAAAAACACAACTGTGAGACCCTATATCTAAATATTTCTATGGTCTAAATTTTAAACCCCTTTAGTGAATACGGGTGATAAGATTTTAAAAACCCTACCATTTTAATCTAATCAATTTTAATTATCATAATTTTAGGTCACCTTAATGTAAGATCAGTAACCTACGTAGTATTGGATGAAGCTGATCGTATGCTTGACATGGGTTTTGAGCCTCAAATTAGGAAAGTTATGTATTCACTTAGACCAACCAGACAAAGTATTATGACTAGTGCCACGTGGCCCCCAGGTAATAATAGATTATTATTTAACTAGCAACGATTGATGGCCGATGCTTTTCAGTAATTCTACATTATAACGTACATGAGGAAGAAGTACGACTCTTAAAATTAAATTAAGACCCTCAATCAAAATTGTGGTAAATTAAGTAAAGTCAAGTTTGTGATTTTTCCTCACACAGTATTTGGAAACTTAAAAAAAGTTTCAAGTGCTGCACATTTTTTAGGATTAGACTAACGTAATTTGTAGTTTAAAAAATTCGTTAATATGCTCTCCAGAATAGTAAATACCTTTAAAACAGCACAATTCAGAGTAAAACTAAACGAAAAATTACTTTTTCACCTAACGCTAGTTCTACAAGATATGTATCCCGCCCAATCATATTCAATTGTTAGATTTGGCCCAGGAAACGTTTTGAGTTTATTTCTGAACAAATATTTAGCTTTTATTTTTAAATAAATGTATAGGTTGTGGCCTTTTTTACTCCTAATTTGGATATGTAAACTTGAAATATTTCAACGGCGCATTTAAAAAAATTACCCGTCCCTCTAGAATGCGTTCGTAATATAACAAAAAATTGTCCTCAAAGTTGACCTTGAAACATTCCTATAATAAAATAATAACTGTCACTAATAAAGGTGTGATTCAGGACATGTGCTATTTTAATCGCTTATTTTAAAGACTTTTTTATCTTACGTAAAGTAAGTTCCTCCCTTCCCTTGTTAAATTAGGGCCACTAGTATTTGTAAGTTTATTTTTTTAAATAAAATATACTGTTTTTACGAATAAAATCTGATAATATTAAATAGAAATATGGCCAATATATCGCACAGAAGCAACAAATTTATCGCTATTAAATATTTCGAGACCGTTCGAATGTTGGCTCTTTCTTCCGGTATGAAACGTCCAACCAGTATTCTCTATTTATTTCATTCTTCTATTTCTCTTATTACTCCTATTTTTAAAAGGGGCAACAGATTATAGCTTGAAACAAATTATAGAACGATTTCAGTTATACAAAAAATTTTAAAATTATTTGAAAAGTGTGTCGAACGTCGTTTTAATATTCTTTTAAACAAGCAATTTGGTTTTAGAAATAATTAGATTTGGTTTATCTAATGAAATTTTGTCTTATATCAATAAAAAAAAATAGTGTATTAGTATATTTGGATGTATCTAAGGCCTTTGATACGGTATCTCATGATGTACTGTTTAAGAGAATGGAGAGTGTCGGTATAAGAGACGGGCCTCTAACTTCAAATTGTCAGAAATAATTTTTTTTGTGTTTTAAATAAGAAAAAGAATAAAGAGTTGTTAGATATAAACGGTATCCCAAATTATCAAGAGTAGCCATTATTAGGTTTATTGCTTGCAGTCATTTAAATTTTTAAAAATCATATTACTGTTCCTTAACTTACCATACGCATTTTATAAAAAAATCGGTTTCATATACAGCCGATTTCATATTATGACTTAAATTTATTCGATTTTAACCTTAATCTATTTTTTTACTTAAATAAATATTTATATATGGTTCTATTTAAAATTTCTCAGTTTTATGTTGGCTTTAGTTAGGACCCAGATTTTTTTTTTGCCGAATTCAATAAAACTGCAGTGTTTAGATACTTGGGACCCTAAAATAAATAAACAAAACCTAACCGAAATTTACATAAACCTTGAGCAAAACCTCATTACGTTCTTGCATCAAAAACGTCACTAAATTGAATTAAAAAATTAATGGAATATATTTTTGTGGACAGGTCTTACTTTTCCGTTGTTCTTCCTTGAAATTCGTCGTCAGTTCGACCATGTTAACATTCAATAGAATGGAATGTGACTAGTTTCTTTAAAATATTAAATTTTTACGCATTTAGGAAGAAAAACTAAAATATGTTTCTTGTTATTCTTGACGTTTTTTTGTCAAGTATACTTATGGATAAAATGTTTATGCTACCTACTCGATTACAATTATTTAGTGATTCATTTAATTTTAGGTGTTAGACGATTGGCTGATTCTTATATGCATGATCCAATTCAAGTATACGTCGGCTCGTTAGATTTAGCAGCTACGCATAGTGTTACTCAGGTAATCCAGCTGATCGATGAAAAAGAAAAAGAGGAGTATGTAAGTATTTAGACTTGGTTTCCTAGTTAATATTTCTTCTATCCATAGTATAGGTATAAAAAAAATTAAATGAAGGCACCTTTGCTCATTTCCGGATGCGAGATGCCGCGCGTATGGCCACTTATTTTAATTGAACTTCGGACATACAATCCTGTGAACGAGATGTCCGAATATTTATTATTAGAGGAAGACAGCTGTGTTGGGCATGTATCACGAGTATTATAACACAGTCGTCACAACATAAATTTAACTACTAGAATAAAAATAATTTTAACTTGAAAAGCTCCCGTAATTTAAAAAATTGCAGATATGAGTGTGCTGAGTTTATAATTTCTAAGGCCACCTGCAAACCTTTATATGGCGATTTTTTCATTTATGGGTCTTAAAATATCAAAACCTCTTGAATCACCGTCTGCTTGAAAAATTGTAAGATTTGCTAAAAAATTTTCAAGATTCTTACCAAACTCAGAAATAGAATTATCGCCCTGCTTGGCGAAAAATAATTTTACCTGAAGGGCGGTATCGGATTTTTTAGTTAAAAGATGTTTTTTTTATGTCTCCTAATAAGAAATAAATAGAACCGTAACTAGACTTTAATCTTAATTTTACATTATTTAAAATTCGTGTTTTTAGAATAAATTTAATTAAAACAGTCTTGCCTTCATCGTTAAGCATAGAATCATAAAATTTCGCCGCGTCAATTAATTTATTGGTAATAGCCTCCGAGTCATCCATTACAGGTAAAAGCCGACATATTTGAATGTATACTTTTCGCGTCTTGGTTATCCCAATTTATACTTTCTGCGATTTGGTTATCACTATTTAAACCTTCCGTGAGTTGTTTATCAAAATTTATATTTTCCTGATACCCTTTTTAAATTTTTTCTATAGTACTCTTAGAATTTGCAATGTTTGATGATACACAAATCTACTTATTTTTTAACACCAGCGACGCCGCTCTTGCTAACGCACAAATGAATGAGGATTTAGAAGCACTACTTAAGGTTTTCAACAATCACCTATTTAAATTTAATAATAATTAGGTCCTTTGGACGAGGTATGCTATCTGGGTCATAAACCAACTGTAACGCCTGAAATTCTATTCACAAAAACCATCAACTACACAATAATTTAAAAATATGCCACTTAACGCTACTGTAGAGTTTAGGTAACCCCACTTCTGAACTATCAGACACATTTTTAATGCATCCTCAATTTATTAATTAAAAGTCACTTGCAGTAAACAATAGCCAAGATGACTGTAGGTTATCTTACACACCGTGCCGCACCGATTGACTCGTTTACTGACTGCCCTTAGTGCCCTCTCTTCATCGTTCCATCAGCTTATCGGCCTCGTCACGTCGTACCTTAAGCTGGTTACACCGTTGCCCTACTCACCTGGTTGCTACGTTTACAACATTTTTGGTTTCGATTAAAAATTTGACAATACTTATAATCCCATTTTCACACAGGAACAATTCCTGAAAACCCTTTTACTTATATCAATTTTTGTCCACGTCCTCTTAATGTTAAGTACTTTCGACGTCCGGTCTAAAAAAAAGTTTGAAAGGGTATTTAAATAGGGAAGCATTTTTTAATTTTCAATGCCTGATTCAAGATTATCAGCACTGTGTGTGTATTATCCAATATCATATCCTTCACATATTGCTGAAACTATTGAAATCACAAAAATGTCACTATGAAATTCATTGAAAATTTACATCGACTTTTTTATTTTACAGTTCATGAATTTTGTCCACAACATGGGTCCAGACGAAAAGATAATAGTATTTTGTGGTACGAAGGCAAAGGCTGATTATCTCTCTGTGGAATGTGCCATGCGTAGCATCGCATGTGCTGCACTTCACGGTAACAGAGATCAGAGTGACAGGGAACAAGCTGTTGCAGATATCGGTGATGGAACTGTCCGTATCTTAATTGCTACAGATGTGGCTTCTAGAGGCTTAGATATTGATGATATTACGTAAGTACTTGTTATTCTGAGACCTCCAAAATTCCTAGAGACTCAATATGAAGTTATAAATAATAATTATTCTAAACCGCCATATTTTTATACATATAGAACATTAGATGTGGGTGTAGAAGTTAACCCCCTTTTACATTTAATTTATTTTTAAATTTAGTTCTTATATTAATATTAGATTACAACGTTTAATTCACAAAAACGCCTTCAGAAGCTCTCAGATAATTTTGTTTATTCTTATACGTAAAATAAATTAGGCTTTGTAAAGTAAATAGTTAGAGCTTTTATTACTGTATATATTTTATTACTTTTGTTCTTTTACTGGCGCGTCTGTTTTACAAAATCGGAGTAACGGGTTTTCATGGTACTTGTTCATATTAGGTATTTTAAATAATTTTAACTTTTAAAATTCTATTAATACGTAGTCTACGGAGTAGGCAAAGGTCCCGTCACCTTATTATGATGTGTTACACATATTATGAGATTGACTAGAACGAAAAAATCAATCGTCAATTTGTAGAGTTTTTCATCTCGACAACAAATTAGTTAGCAGGTGGACCGAAAAGTCCCACTTTATTATTTTGGTTACTCATTGTTATAATTTAAACCTCATTTAAACATCAATTTTTGCAAATATTTTTCAATTAACTTATGTAAATATGTTTATTGTTTTTATTATGTTTAGGGAAAAATACTATTAGTAATAAAAATAAATAATATAAATTAATTTTGTACTAAAACAATATATTTTACACTTATTTGTTTAGAACTAATTACGCTAGATTCTTGATCAATAGAATTTAATAAAATTATTGTTATATTTATGAAGACAAGAACACTGTGTTGGTATCCGAGCTGGACATGAATCATTACATTACCGATTAATTTTTCGGAAAAAAATAATTAAATTATTTTAAATTATATAACCATTAAACTAAAAGTAGTTCAATTACTCTGTGAGGCGCTTTTTGAGTTTAATTTAATGTCTGTTGCTCGCGTCGCTTTTTGAGTTTAATTTAATGTCTTGCTCGCGTCGCTTACTCGTGACTCGGTCTATAACAATATGAGACGGAAAGTTATTTTTCCAACAGTATCTCAGACGCCACCCTTCGACTAATGTGGGAAGGGGCCTACGTGAGCTTGTTAGATTTTTTAAATTTAACTATAGGACTACATATATTGGAGAAAGGACGGGGTTTGTCATTAGGATATACTTAGCCAGAGCTTAAATCTAGCTAAAACTGGTGAAGACCCAATATCCATCCCTAATAAAACCTCGCATGTCAAATGCGGAAAAGTAACTGATGTCTGCTGTCAAAGCGGTATTTCCAAATTTCAGTGATACTTGGTAAGCTTCGGTTATTTGGAACACTACCGTTGGCTACTTGGACACTTTTGACCGGTGATATTACTTTTTGGCAGGGGAAAATAAAGACAAAATGAACACTCACGAGTCTACTTGTACGGGAAAACTAACTGCAACAATAAAAATACTGAAATACACAGAAGTAGGTGAAATGGGCCGGCCGGAATATCCTAAAACGTTTGAATATTTATAAGCTTCTATAGCCTTGTTTATCATTAAGGTTTTATTGGAGTTTAACAGCCTAGGACGTATTTTGTCATCGTCACCAGCAGTTACCGCGACGTATCAAAAAATTATTGCGTTTTCGAAAATAATTCTAAAACTCGTTTCACGGTTCAAAATTAAAAACACCCGTATTCACTAAAGTCGGTTTAAAATTTAGACCATGGAAATATTTAGATCTATCACAGTTGTGTTTTAACCGTGGCATTATTTTATATGCCATATGACGCTTTTGTGATAATTTGATTGTTTTTTTTTAATTACCTAAATCGTCGTACCGATAAATAATTTGACCGGGATGTTGTTGCAAATACAGTTTTAGTTCTATTAAAGAACACAGTACGTACTAAAATACGCTTTTCTTTATAAATTCGAAGAAAAACCAAAAGAATATTTACAATACAAAACTTGGTCGACTTATTCTAGCACTTGACATTTTAAAATCAAAACTGTCAATTTAGTACGGTTTTAAATTTAGAACCCGTTAGTGAATACGGCTCTACGAGTCTCTTTTTTTCTAACGAATACAAATATGTGAAATGTCGAAGTATTTATAAGGAGATAAATGTTTATTCATCAACTTCAAGTCGTGAGAATTGCGACATGGGGTAACTGATTACAAAGCATTTTAGGTTTGTTGCAATAGGCTAACATGACACCGGGTTACTCGTGGTCAAAGTAGGCACGTGGATATATGAGCATATAACATACATATATGTATAGAACGTTGGTAGTTGCACATTAATTTTAACATTTTAGGCATGTGCTTAACTACGATTTTCCCAAAAACATAGAAGAATATGTTCATAGAGTAGGGAGAACAGGTCGCGCAGGTAAATCAGGAGAAAGCATCAGTTTTTTTACAAGAAACGACTGGGGACAAGCAGCAGAACTTATTAAGATTTTGGAAGAAGCTGAACAGGTTTGTAATAGCTCGTAGAAGATATGTTAATGGGACCACACATTAATCGTTTCCATACCAAATAAACAAAGCTTTAATGAGATCAGGGCAAAATTAATTGATAAATAGAAATAAATTATACGCCTTAAGTCTTCCTTCACTAAGGAGTCGTCCACAAATTACATAGCGCAATTTTTTTTTACTTTCCTTTCCTCCGATGTACCAGGACAGTAACGATTGGGAGCCCCCCCCCCCTTCAGGAAAAACAGATTTTTTAGTTACCGATAAAAAATGTTGCTATTTCTGGCGTTCTAAAATCGTGACGTAACGCAAACCTTGACACCCCCAATACAACAAAATATAAAATGTTAGGCTTCTTTTAGTAAAAATGGACGTATTTTTTAATCAGAAATCTTTTGTTTTTAGTTTGGCTAAGTAAGTATTAAATGTATCCGTAATGAAATGAAAAAGATAATTTGAAAAATGTGTTATTAGATGACAAAAAGTTAAAATTTCAAAATTTTTTATATTGTATTAAATTTCTAAAGCTTAGAAATCCCTAAAACTGTATTTAATATTCCAGGTCCGTATTTAAAAAATTGGGTTGAGGTTGGTAGCTAAAGAACGAAACGTCGAATTTGAAAACTAATAACACCATCTTGTAGAACATAAAGAACGGCCATGAAAAAGTGTTTTTTATTTTTTTCCCAAGTCAAAAATGAAAGCGCAAAAAATTAAAAACCAGAAGTGGAAATTTCGGTTTTTCACAATTCACATTTGGCATTCGGAATGATTACCATTTTTTTTCACCAAATTATTAAGCCCCAAAATACGCAACTTTGCCACAATTTAACCATCTTCGTGTCTCCCACCGTTTTCAAGATTCCCTTGTACGCACACGAATTTGTAGCACCCGGTATACCAACAAATATTGCTTGATTAAAGATACGAATCCCATGCTAAGTAGCCATTTCTTTATTCGCGTAAGTGCATGTATAAGAAATAAATTGCATTTTTGGTCCAATTTTAGTCACAATATTAGCATCTTTTACAAAGATTTAGTTTAGTTACGTGACACGTGTTTGTTAATTAATTAGGTGGTTAAAGTTATAGGAACTAAAGTAATTTGTTGTTAATAACAAATATTATTTTTTCAAACTAGATTACTAGAGGAGATTCTTACACTCTATTCTATTTTAACGCGTAAACCATTTCAACAAAAATAACGAGACTTCGTATTTTGATTTAAAGAAAACTATATTCTAAATTAGTTACCATAATGCTATTATTAGTAGGAATTAGAATATGCTGAAAAGTAAATTTGGCATTAATATAAATTTCTATACCTCCTACCTACCAACAGTACAATCAGGTTTAGCCTGAGGTTAAACTAAATTAAGATCTAATTTTAAGAGTGAAGTCTAGTGATGCGTTTGCCATTTCATCTTTTGATCAATATTTCTTATCCTTTCTGATTTATTCAAAAAGGGGCCAAATACCCGTTCTTAAGTAGCAATTATCTACAGTTGAACTAAAGAAATTAATGAATTAATAAAAGCAAAAAACGAAAATTTGTGAAATTTATCCATTTTTCTTTTTCTGCTTTTATTACTTTATAAACTTAAACTTGTTTAACTTTAAATTGTAGGTAATAATGCTTCAAATGTTGGTATTTGGCCGATTTTTGGATAAAAGGAAAAAGTAACGAAATATTGATAAAAAAAAACTAAATTGCGAATGCGTCACTAGACCTCACTTTTAACTGAATCAGATAATTTAAATATTTGAAGCGTGATATTCCCAAAGGGTCCAAGTTCTATTTAATTTAAAATTAATTTTTTACTTAAAATAGGTATACCTATAGGCCTTCCTGCATGCCTCACATTAAATTATGTCCATACTTGGTATAAAATTAAATGTCAGTTTTCTTACTTTTTTAAATTTTAGTTTGTACCCGAAGAACTTACTACGATGGCTGAACGCTTCGAGGCAATGAAGGAACGAAGAGAGCGAGAAGGCTTACCAATGAATGGAGGCCGAGGGGGTAGACGATTTGGAGGATCTGGTAGCGGCAGACGATGGTAGAAATAGTATAGAGTTCGATACTGGTACGGAAGATTGTAAACGTGGACTTTTAGGTTTATTTCATGTTTAAATAAATAGTCCGATTATAAATATTTTAGTACAAAAATTTATAAATGCATTTGCTTAACAATCTGTAGCATTTTACATTCTAGCTTCTCATAAAAGGGTGTAGTTAACAGTTAAATATTTTATTAGGATTTGCCATAAGTGTGCTATTTTTATTTAATTCTAAAATGGCCCTACTGAATGCATAAATTATTAGGCCAACACAGATTCCTTGCAGTTAATGGTTTTCGGTTAAATTTCCTATAAATTTGGTACTTGTATATCTAATCAAAAGTTCTTATAGGCATCACTATTATCCAAAGACTACATATTAAAATGCAGAACGTCAAATTTGTTTTTTAACTGAAAAGTAGGGTTTATGTATTTTTAAACACCAAACAGATAACTATTAACTTGTTTAAAGAAATGGAAAAACTATACAAGACTCCTGGATACAACCGAACTTATTTTAAAAAAGGAATGTTCTAAAAGATTTAATGATTTTTAAGGTCATTTTGAATTCTAGGATTTCATCACAGTCAAGTTGACTCTATAATATTGGATATAGGAAATGGAAATAGGAATATGCTGTGCATGTTATGTCAAAGTGTAATATGTATATGAATTATTTATAGAGTTTTTTGTTAGATCCGAAAAATACCTTACATTATAACTGTCTTCCCTGATTAACACATTGATGCATGATTATTATAATCAGATAGTTATTTAAAAGTTGTCAACAGTGATTCATTCTTTTGTCACATAACAGGCCAAACATTGATCAAAACTAATCGATATCAATTGGACTGTCTAATCATATGTCGAAACTACCAGCACTTACAAACAATTACTCTCCTTCAATATTTTATAATGGGTTACAGGGTGTCAGAATAACTAGAATTTTAGCCTTGACGTAGAAATACTTGCTATAGAAGCATTTTTGGCATAATATGATCGTGATCATCAATCCTGTAATCAGTCGTTTGCATTGTTTTGGTCGACTGATGTACACACTGTATGTGAAATACCAAAAAACTTTTTCAGGACTGATCATCAGTCATGTATAAAACCGCTCCAAGCCCTATACTATAATTAAATATACATAATTTTTTTCATACCTATCTGATGTGTCCAGTATCTAAATGTTGCCTGTTTGAAGATCAAAACATTATTTGTTACTTAGGCTGAGTTTATCCAGTTGTTAATTTTTATTTCTTTATTCGTAAGTCGTAAAAATTAAAAGATGAAATTTATAACTTTCAGAGTTTTTTGTTATTCGACCTTCTAAAGCAAAAGTACTAGCAAAAATTCAAAATATACATTTTTTATTGTTTAAAAAATTAGGCAACATTAACAAATAACCATAAGAAATTAGCGGTTAAGAAATAGAATAAACCCAGCCCTACTTTTATAAATACTTTTTTACCTAATATACATTTTTATGAAAAATTCAGGTTAATCATATATTTAAAGAATGATTTTTACCGGCTTGTATAATTAGCTTTGTTGATTAGGTAACCTTAAACGACGGTTCCGTCTAAGTATTGAGAAAGTGATGAGATGAGTAAATTTTGATAAATTTGATTAGTATGAAATATTTTTGTGTTGCAGTTTTTTAAAATAATTGGATATGACTTGTCCTTCCAAAAGGATTTTTTGCAATTATGTTCAAGTCTAAAAAAGTTGGTTCTAGGTGACACGTACGGTGGCACTATTTTTAATAATTCAGGAAATTGATTTTAAAAGTAACTTTGGAGATTATTTTCATTTTTAAAAAATAACCAAACATTAAAAATTTTAACTTTAAATATAAAAACTACACTGAATCACAGCAATGCACTATATAGATATATCACAAACAGCGAATAATTCTGAGTGATTTACTTTAACTATTGCACTAAAAACTTATTAATAACGAAATTTCCTTTCTGACATATTTACACTATAAACTTATTAGCACATTAACTAACCTAAATTGGCAGTGTGAAGATAAAAATAGGGAGACCCCTTTATGCTAGGCTAGATGTGTTTAATTATTATAAAGAAAAATTTACATGTACACATGAATCTCAACATAAAAACTACTAAAATATTTTTATATGCGGCAGTTAAATATATTATTGTTTAGTTTAGAAACCATCTTTAATTTATAAAACTTCCTCGAAGAAATTTCTTATTTAGCTTTAATTAAAATATAGTTTAGTTGACTTAAGAAAAGCTGATTTGTTTATCATCCTATTTTTTGAATAAAAGCATTTTTAAGCGAATTCTTAATAAATAAACAATATGCTTTTTAATTCTCTATCTATTTTATCTACACTGTGTTCAAAAAGTAGACAACCTATGGAAACACATTTTATTAAGTACTGCTTTTTCAGAAAAAAATCTAAAAACATTATTTATATAAACTGACAATTATGACAAGCTTCCTTTTTTTTCACACTTAATCTACCAATCGAAAACAATAGAATGTCTAGCTACTTGACGTAGGTCTCTCTTGGCTGCCGAGCCCTACAAAGAGGCAGGAAAAACCGTTTCATTTCAGCATCAGGTATTTTGATGTAATGCAAAATAATCATTATATTAAAGTAATGTTACTTGAACGACAGTAGAGTTTTGGACTTGCATTGTATTTATTTGTTTAGAATCACTACGTTTCAACTGGTAAGCATCTCCAGTCGTCTTCAGGTGAATACTGAATAAGTACGGTAACTACAGCTCTATTTATACTAGGCAGGTGCTGTGACGCAAGACAATGCAAGTCCAAAACTCTACTGCCGTTCAAGAAACGTCATTGTCTCCAACCTTTAAACAAAGTAATGTTACCTTTACACTGTCTGTAGAATCATAAAGGTTTTAAAAATGCAGATCATTAATGTCGGACGATTATACAGAATGAAAAAGATAATATACGAAATCTGAAATGTAGTTATTTAAAGTAGTCGGAAAAAAATTGGCTTGAGTTCAAATCATTTGAATAAAAAAAAATTGTTTTCATAATTAGATGCTTAACACGTAGAAAAATTACCATTGACATACTTTTTTCAATATAATTAATTTTGAACATCGCTAAAATAACTATGAGTTATTATAGGAAATTACTTCATTTCTAGTTGCTCTATTGTGGATCCCCCTCTACTATGACGAAAAATTTCGCCTGCAGTGTTGTGTAACTTCCATTCCAAGATATTTTCGAAATAAGTTTTGTTTATGGTACAGTATTTAATCCCTCAGGGTGATGGAGGGATGTAAATTGTGAAAAAACATCGCTGAATTTTACATATTATATTAAAACTAGACACTATTAGAGGTCTTAGGTCCTCTCTAGACCTTGAAGAAATAGGACAATAAGTGCAGTAAAAAGAGTATACCGTATAAAGATGATTTATTGTTCACTGAAATTTGGTAGCTTGTTAAATTTATAATAACATTCTGAAACAATTGTATACAGTGATGGGCAGAATTTACGAAGCTTCTGGGAAACACTTTTATTGTTAGATTTCAACATACATACCGATATCGTTTCTGCATCATCGGAAATCCCAAAAACCATTAAATAGTGACTTTCGTCTTTAGGGGTTTGGCGGGAATTAAAAAAAAAATATATATATATATAGCAAAAGCTACCTTTTTACGAATTTAAATTAAACAAACGCACTACTTCTGTTTTGAGTCCAAAATACTTTTTCCTTCATAACTTTCGCAACTTCGTATATGTTTGTCTCTTATCTACTATTTAAATAAGGCTCGCTCAGTTCCGTACACTGGGCCCATTTAAAGGTGGAGCCCCTGGCGCGGGCTTATTGGGAAAATAGGACCTCTTGCTTGAGTCCGAACGTAATCTAATCACCATACTCAATCATCATTTGTTATTGAATGATAAACTAAGTAATTTCGCAATTCGGTGCGATTCGAGGCATTTTAAAGAAATAGAGTATAATGCTACTTTCTTAAATTAGCTCAGAGATGAGAGCAAATTTCTAATCACGTGGGATTCGAGCTCTGACGAAGCAGAGCTAACAGATTTCACTCTAAGGCATCGTGATTTTAATAAAAGAACAAATGAAACTTTTAACAGACTAGCGTTCCTATTGTAAGTATTACATTTAAACAATCCAGCGTATAATTCGCAATTTACAAACTATACCGTTTTATAATTAATACATCGATTTGAAGAAATGTAACTAAATATATCAATCTGAAATAAGAAAACATGTTTTTCTACTCTCACATGGAAATTTTCTGTTTCCTTTACACTTATAGCGTTTTCGATTTACTGCTCTCGGGCACTCTGAGAGTGCTCTCTCCGAGATTTGCGTGTTCGGTTATCAAAATCAGGTGATCTCGCTCGGAGTCATGCGTTCGATTTACAAATCTGGTTAATCTAAATCCGTTAGCGAGCGCTCCTTTTCGATCTGCAAATTTTTACGGAGTAGAGAGGCTGCGCCTGCGCAATGGATATACTTTTTCTTTAAGACTGTGAACGATGTTCTTTTGTAAATTCGCGTGTTGTTGTTTGAATATTTTGAACATAGTAATATTTTTGTTTAATTTAAAGAAGAATTGTTTTAACTTTATAATAAATTTAAAGGTTAAAATTATTTTACCATCTGTCATAATTTTAAGAGCAATCATACATTCTATTTACACTCCGTCCGAGGGCAACCGGATTCAGGGTGACAGCAAATCTCGGGCGAATGCAAACTTTTTAAAAAAATTTTGGAGGTGGCAAATCGGGATGACTTTTATGAAACAACGCAGCAACTTCTTGACTTAGTTTTCTTTCTCCAAACCTGACCATCATCAATATTTCAATTTTTAACGTTTCCATTAAATACATTTTTGAAATTTTTAAATCAAATCGTTAAAAATTTTAAACAACTTGTCAAAACTGGCTGTATTACCAAGGAAACAAAGTAATTGGCGTACGAATGGACCTGTTCCAAATGGGGCACATGTTCAACAATTGTTTTGCTTAAAAAGCGCCCCTCCTTTGGGATCCTATTTTTTTACATGATAAAGGCCCATAAAAAAAATGTGAGGACGTATTTTTTGTTTTTAGAGAAATCTTATTCCCAGGGCCGCTATAAACAACGTTCCATTTAAAATCCTCACCCTGTATAATAGCTATAAGAAATAATCGACCGTTTCCACACATAAAAGCGACCCTGTATAATTATTTTCGTTTACAATAAAGCAACCGTTTAACCAGGAAGATTTTACCAGCAAAAATGTCGTCATTGACAGTTATCAATTTTTGTCATTTGTGTTCTGTTTATGTATAACTTGTTCCGAGTATTTTTCGTTTTAGCGCTTTATTCCAATGTTCAAGGCGATGTCACCGACAACCTTTTTACCAGATACAAATATAGGAATAGTCGTAATTGCAAACATCGGCCATATTCTGGTTTTGAACCATTTTATCGCAAGAGCATAGTAGAAAATACTACTTATTTGATATTCATCATACTTTTAGGAATCCTTTTCGGTCTCATGTTTTTGGGTAAGTTGTAAAATAAATACACTTGATATTTGCGTAGTGATTTTCTGTTTACACATAGCCAAAGTTGATGGTTTTTTTAGGAATAATATATTTAGGGGCATAAATCACTTATCTGAACATTTTTATACTAGTTTTGGTTTTTATGAGATTGCTTCGTAAAGTGTCATTTTGTAGATAGGTTTAGGATCCCTAAGTTCAGATTTGTCTTTTTTATACACCTTTAGAGCGTTTTCACACGGCACCATATATCGCGCGCGACAAATGGTCGCAATATTGCTTTTACACCAAATTATGTGTTCTCTAATGAGCCATTTTCACACATAAGCCATATTAGAGAACACATAATTTGTTGTAAAGCAATATTGCGACCATTTGTCGCGCGCGATATATGGTGCCGTGTGAAAACGCTCTTAAGATAAATGAGTAAAAGAAACCATATTCTATATAATTTACTCTTTTTTATCGCACTTTTCCTTTGGAGCTTTTTAAAATATAAAAACCGCTTGCCATACAAATATTTTTCATTACCAGCTGTTGCAGTCTAAAAATAAGTGAACAACCTGGCTCTTAAAAGCTAGAACAGGGGTTCCCAAACTTTTCCAGTTCGCGGCGCACTTACAGGTTTAGAGCGTTTTCACACGGCACCATATATCGCGCGCGATAAATGGTCGCAATATTGCTTTACACCAAATTATGTGTTCTCTAATATTGCTTGTGTGTGAAAATGGCTCATTAGAAAACACATAATTTGGTGTAAAAGCAATATTGCGACCATTTGTCGCGCGCGATATATGGTGCCGTGTGAAAACGCTCTTAGTATTTTGTCAGAGCGCCCTTACTCGCAATATGTATACAGTCGTGTCCAAGAAAGTGCTGCATATGAACGGGCTTTTGGCGGCGCCCCTGATTAGTGCTCGCGGCGCACACTTTGGGAGCCACTGAGCTAGAATATGAAATATTTTAAAAGAAAAATGCTTGTGTCCCCAACCCTTCTACAAAGAGGCACTTTAAGAAAAAAAATCTTGACTGTAGAGTACTTAGCTCGAAATCGTTTCCTTCCACCACAGAAGAAGAAAGAGTTTGTTCCCTTCCGCTCCTATTAGTTCACTCACATTTTGACCTTGAGCTAGTACGTTTTAAGCTGTACTCTTACATAAAAATTTATCTTATTTTTACCTATTTTCCTGGAGAGCAGATTAGGTATATTTTTATTTTCACCGGTGAATTCAACCAGTGGTGGAAGTGATGAACGACAGCCGGTTAGATAATTATTTCAGGATTTCTCTTTCGTTGACGCTAATAGAACTCAACAGAAAGACACTACGAATAAAGGAACACGATTTATGTCCAACCGGTACGACAATTTACAAGGCAATTTAAGAACGCGATTCGGCTCAACCGGTGTCACCGGTAAAAAAATGAATATACCTGTTTTGCCGGGCATAAACGGCCAAATCAAGCCTATAACGGGCCCAAGGCTACATAATTTTTTGGACCCCTTATAAACATAAATATAGCGTAAAATTTAGAAAAAAACTTACATTTTTTGGAAATATGCTTACTTTTCTGAAAATCTCACTTATTTTCTCATATACATATTTGAATGTTTTTGTTTTTGACAGTAATCAAATTTTCTTACAGTTTCGTACATTGTTATCAATATATCTAGCCAAAATTAATACCGTTTAATATTATTTACCATCGATTGATACTTGCGTGTTCGCTGGTAGGAAGTAAATGAAAGTTATTTAAAATATTTGCATATAGACCTGGCTGAGTTCTGTTATTAATTAAAAGGTCCTGTCAATTGACATAAAATTCATTTTCCCTTAAAAAAATCAGGACATTCTACTCCTGGGTGGTTAGTAAGTACTCAAGTAGCATTTTAACGTTGAGTTAACGTCGGTGTCGTCGACTTTACGTTACCACACAACACACAACGTTAACAAGTTTTTTTTTAACTTTAATTAAACTATACATCGGAATTAGTCCAGGAAATGAGTGTTTCAATTTTAAACAGTAAAGTATTCTTATTTTGTTTTGTTATGATCTAAACGTACAGTCGTTACTTAAATTAAGAAAAACTGCCAAAGGGATATACTAAAAATTAGAACAGTCACTTTACTGTTAAATATTAATATAATACTTCGAAAATTTATGAATCGCCTTCAAATTAATGATTTTTTAACAAAATAAATAAAAGTTTAGCATTGTGTAATTTAGTATTTTCTGCCTAAGGGCATACGATATTTAGTCATACTTCTATCCTGAAAGCACGCATTGGTGATTTTAGTTATTTTTCTGCTCATAATAGATAGATATTTCAGTTATTCAAGGTGTGAGTCGATAATAGATATGGTTATATCTTATATTAAAATCAATCTAAACGTAGCAATTTATTGTACTTAACTGTTTTCGTCTTTTTAAATTTATATCGTGTAAATTTTATTACAAAAACGATTTCTTCTTAAATGTAATTTCCCTAGTTAATTAATTTCTCTCTGATAATTAGGGAATAGGAACAAATTTCTCTAACATTGAAAAGTATATTATCTTCCTTCCGGTCTTTATAACATTAACATAAAATATGAATGAGTAAACATATTTATTTTATATTAAATAGGTACAATTATGATTTTTAACATAATTCCCGCAAAAATTTGAAAAATGTCAGTTCCGATCATTTCCGAATTTCAACTAGGATTTTAGTGGGTGAAGTAAGCTGTAGTAAAAAAGGGTTGTCAAACAAAAGGCAATGAAAATACTATTTAAAAAAAAAACTACCCTAAACCGTATTCGCTCCATATCGGTACCGTTTTTCTGAACTTGTCAGCTATCTACTTGTTGTTTTATACCTATGGTCTGCCCAGATTTAGTTAACATATGGAAAACTTTTATTTTTTGCTTCGCCTAACTAACTACTAAAACAGGTAAGTTATATTATACAGGGTTCGAAAAAAAGTTATATCGTAAATTGAAGAATTTTAAAAATCATATAATACCTTGTTAAACTAGTGGATAATAGAAATGCAAATTGGACTTAACACTACAAAAATTGGATTGTTAACCTGCAAATCTAATTGACCTAAACAGAATTACAGGCTTATTGTAATCAGATGTCGCCAATTCATATCAAAAATTCATTTAGAAGTCAATTAATTAAATGCATAGAAAATGATGGTTCAGCCAGAAGCCTAATAATATTTTTGATACTTTTTATTGTCTTTATAACACAAATTTTTGATCCATAAAATTATTTTCCTGAACATCAATTTTTTAAGTTTTATCACACATTGTATAATACAGCTTACACTTTTTAGTAATAAGATTTGTTTTTGTCGCAACTGAAGATTTTTAAAAATATTCTCTTTCCAGGCATGCTTTTGAGGCATTTTAAGTTTTTGTCGCACCCTGTATAATATAACTTAAATTTCTTAACGGCAATTTTATTTTTAATTCAAGGAAAACTTTTTTCAAGGAATTAAATTTTTCGAAAAGATTGATATTAAAAAACTTTCCCATATTTTAACCAAATCTGAGCAGACACTGTAACGCAACTAATATTTAAAAATAAAATAGAAAATACCAATTCGATAATGGACAAATCAATATTTCGCGGAACCCGTTCAAAAAAGGCATTATGTCTCAGGTTGTAATACAAAAAAGTGATATTCAATATCACTCGATATTAACTGCATTATTGCAGCAACACCCATACAATGTGCTTGTTGTTATATTGTAGTAATATTAATTAAAATAATTTTAAAATATCGTGGGGGCGACATCTATAGTGTCGAGGTGCACACTTATATTTATGGCCTATCACTTTGTGATGTTAAGCAAATTAACTTAATATCTGAAATAAGAAAAGTAATGTCGTCTTCAGTTAAATAGCAGTTATACAGTGTGTCCACGTAAGTTGGCGGCATATGGGAAACTTCTTTATTATTAATTTTACGAAAAAAAGTTATTCTTCATAAAAAGTTCTGCATGGTTCAAAACCTAAAATGCAACCATCAGATGTTAAATTTTTTCAGTCATATACGAGGTTTGTCAAAAAATGTAATTTTTGCTCTAGAGTAAAGTACCTTTCTTTTTGACAATATCGAAAATTGTTATAAAGAAAAGATGTTTATGAAATATTTTTTTTAATGTAAATAAACAATGCTGAATATTTGAAAGCTATTTTTAATTCTAAACATCTTTGGTGTGCTTTAGAAAGCAACTTTAAAAAAATTGGATCTCCCTCGTATGCACTGCAGCTTTTTCAATTTTAATTAGCACCTTTTTAGTTTAAGGGGATACAGGATTTTCTGTGAAATCAATAATAAAGAAATTTTTTATATAAAACCAGAATTCTGCCGTTCACTGTATAAATTATTCACAACAATATTAATTAATAAAGCATTTTCAAAAATAGTTTTAAATAATCTGTTTTTAATATCCATATGTTGACTTTATATTTTATAATAAAATGTTTTTAAATTTTTGTTGGTGAATAATCGTTTAAATAAAAAATATTTAAATCTATAGGTATATTATAGTGGATTGATTATATTTCTTTCTTTTACCTCGATGCATTATTTACCTCCAAAAAAGATTGGGTTAGTTTCCATCCCTAGATAAAAAAAAACACCAGTGTTTTTGAATGTTTGTAGGAATGAATAAATTCTTTGTGAGGTGCGGATTCCAGTTTAAAGATTCACCGCGTTTTATAAACAATCAAAATGATATATATTTTTATTTTAAGGATTAATTAAAGGTATATTAGGAGTATGCTCCTCAAAAGAAATTGGTGAATACGGGATGAGTATGTTAATAGATCTTCCCAAACCGCTGGATTCTTATCAAGAAAAATATTTAATGGGAAGACCTGTGTGTTACGATATAGCAGGTTGGCCCGTGCACCCAGACAGTGGTGAGAGGACAGTGAGAATATTACCAATGTAGGTATTTAAATATACGGGGTGACAATTTGAAAACGAACAGCATTTAATATTGCCTCTACCAATGATAGTATTAAAATTTGGCGAAACACGTCAATTGATATATCGAGGGGGACATTTTTTAAGACATTTGTTGTCGTGTTACTTTCAACCCCCTAACCCCCAGGGCACCTACCCCTAAAATTTTAAATGGCAACCCCTATTTATTTTGCCATTTTTGTGTTCCTTATAAAATTCTACATAAACTGTATCATTTTTTTAATGTAATTATTTTATTTTTTCTAGTGGCGATATCGAAGACGAAATGTAGAAATACATTCCAAATTCCTTTATTTATATAATAATAAGTCACTTTTATTAAAATACTTTTCAAAACCAATTACGGAATTTTTAGTCTATTTCTATAAGCTTAATTATAATTCATCTCAGTCGCCCACTGATTCTCTCTCTTTCTAACGTCAGTGTGATTAACCAAACTGAACCTCTGTCAGTGTGTTTTCTGAAAAATAAGTAGCAAATAGAAACCGTTACAAAATGACACCTATTTGTAACTATAACCTTCCGATATTAAAAAATATTTATTTGTATGCTATGGGAGGAAAAATGAGGAATTATCATCGACCTACATACTTGGAGAAGCATATCTTATGCGGTGTGTTATTTAGGTTTTATACTCGCGTCTATTTCCCAACCTATTAAAGGCACACTGTGCGCATGTCAGTCGAATAACTTGATGGCGAGATATTTAAAATATAGGTAGAGGCTGTAAAGCACCTGCAAAGTAACCTTACCTCCACTTTTTTAAATTGTAGAACAATTTATTTGTGCACAGACTGTGGGATGAATTAATTGTATGTAGTACAAAAATATATTTACTTCACTGAAGAAAACAATATAGATGTTATTATGCTGGTCCATATTTATACATTATTTTCTTCAATGGAGCAAATATATATTTGTTCTACATGCAATTCATCTCACAGTCTGTGCATACATAAATTTATTAACAGTTAAAAAATTGGAGGTTATGTTTTTACTTTATAGGTGGTTTACGGCCTTAAAAAATAACAAAGTTTATTGATTAGCCTGCCCCTCCATTTTAATTATGGCCCATAAATTAACAGACCGGCAAGCTACGAATAACAACAATATTCTTACAAAAAAATTTAAAAGAGACTACCTAAACTATGACTCACACCGTGGCGTAATAAAACATTAAAAAATAATTAAACCCATTGCTACATAATATTTTAAACATCCCGCCAACGGTTATTCGATCGACATGCGCACAGGGTCCCTGCAATCGGTTGGGAAATAGACGCGAGTGGTTTTATGGATAAAAAATGTGTTTGTACCATGATACAACTATAGTTGTATCATGTGTTTGTGCGCACAGTTTATTGGTCAGATTACTCGAGTAAGCATATGATTCACACTGTGTTGGGTAATCTCATCGAGATAGAATAAACAAGAAGGCGACATCACGTGACTAAAAGTGACCCTACCTGCGCCCTTTAAAGCTTGTTCTTTCTGTCATTCATGTAGTCAGCTGTTCGATCAATCATAATCGAGGTAGGTTTAGATTTTATGAGAAGGTTTTCAATTTTTATGTAAAACTATTGCTACTGTGTGATAGATATTAATTATTTCTTGTGCCCTACAATTAAGTGAAAGCAGTTTTGGACGTTTTAGGACTAACTGCTTAACTGCAATTTCAGCATTTTTTAGAATTGTTCAAAATAAATTTAATCAGGCCCTTATGAATAGGCCATCCTTTGCCCCGCCCCCTGGTACCGTTTTTCGCAGACGAAATTAAATGGTAATAGCGCCTCCAATGTTGCCAGGTCAAAAAATTAAAAATCACCAGACCCTTGCCTTAAAAGTTGCCAGAAATCACCAGATTCTTAATTTCTCGCATTATCACATACAACACCATATAATTAATGTAAAAAAAAAAAAAAAAAAAAGGTCATACCTCGAAAATAACATACCTCCCATTTAAGGTTTTGACGCCAGGGTGGGCACTCATGTTGTTTAAGCTATAAACATGAGTGCGCATCCCGGTGCCAAGACCTTAAATGAGATGTATGTTATTTCCGAGGTACGACCTTTTTTTTTTTTAGAAATCACTATATAAAAAACAGTATATATAAAACAGTAACAGATACAAATTCTGTAAATCCCCCGCTATCATCTCGAAAAATCACCAGAAATTAGACTTTTTTAAAAAGTTTTCACCAGATCACCAGATGGGGTTCAAAATCACCAAATCTGGTGAAAAATCACCAGACCTGGCAACATTGAGCGCCTCCTTGTTTATTCTACCTCAATGGGTAATATTAACAGTGTCAATGCCGTCTTGATGTGACGTCGGCTACGACAGTGTCAACCGCAGTTTGAAGAGGAACGACGCCAAAAGTTCTATAAATACCGTCTACGAACATCGATGAAGGACGCTGGTGCCAATGCAATGGTTAATAAATCCAGCTTAAGGCGGAACTTTGTGCAGCAAGAAATTTATTTGCAAGAGAGTCTCACCCGAAGTGGGCATACTAGCGAGCTTATGACGTGGTGAAAAATATTCCGTAAACATCGACATACACTGAAACCACGAGACGAGGCGGCAGGTTCTTTCTTATGCTAATGAGTTTCGGTTGATTTTATTTCGAAGATGAGAAATTTGTTTTGAGGAAAATAAGTATTTTACTTGTTATTGTATTAGTTAAAATAATGTATCTAATCGTTATACGGATATATATTTTAAATTTTGTCTTATTTTATTATTAAAGCTATAGAATATTTACAAAAAATAAAGTTAGGTAGAGCAGAAAGTTTGAAGAAACAGGGTGTTCGTGTTCCACCGGGAACCGCTTCGAACTATATATGGAAAACTATACATAGGAAAATTTTCAAAATTTGCCATCGTGGTAATGCTGATGGGGACGACCGGACTAAAAAAATTTCATAATGGTGGTACTTCCGGTTATACCGAAAGTTAGTGTCGGCTAGGGTAGTCATGTTTTAAAAATTGAAAAGCGGGAGGTGGACAGTGCCTGGAGGACAAGTTTTTTTTGAGGTGCTTAAAATAATTATTGATTGATGATTTCTAAACAAAAAGTCGATACCCCGTTGACCTTACGCTGTGGCGTGCCTTTTATATTTCTTCCTCCTCTCATCAAACGTGCTTTCTAAAAAAAAAGGTTGCCCCTCTCTAAGGCAGCTGTACAGTTATTAGGCGTCCGTCGTGTTATCGGAAAAGCGGGAGTTTTGTTTAAGTGCGTGGGCGGCGGGAGGTTTAGTAAAAAGCGGGAGCCTCCCGACTAAATCGGGAGGGTTGGCAACCCTAGTATCAGCGTGTTTATTTTAAATAGAACATCCTATATATTATTACATTTTTGCATTCTACGTAAGATTCTAGGCAGATTTTGTACAGGGTGGGGACTTTAATTGGAATAAATTCGATATTATTAAAACTGCTGAAGTTACGCCTACAAAATTTGGTATGTGGGGTTTTGAAGCATGCGGAATTGAATTATAATGTCGGCGCAGTTGCCAGATTTCTCAGCTTCGCGCTACACGTAGTAATTTTAATATTTTAAATGGAATGCCCAATTTATTTTTATTGCAGTGCATTGGGCGTGTCCAATTTAATAAGATGCCAAATTTACAAAATTCTATCTTCACTAATTGCTCAGCTCTGGCAACACTGCAGTTCCATTAAAAAGTATCATGAGAATTTCTATTTTTAAAGTTTAAATTAAATTGGCCATTTTGAAAAGACAAGAACTTTTCTTGAAGCTTGTCAATAACTTAGTAACTATGGAGGTAGACAAGCGTCCCGGTACTTTTTAAGGGAACTACAGTGTTGCCATAGCTCAGAAACTAGTGAAGATAGAATTTTGTAATTTTGAGATCTTACTAAATTTGACACTACCAATTCACTGCAATAAAAATAAATAGTGCATTCCATTTAAAATAACAAAATTACTACGTGTAGCGCAAAGCTGAGAAATCTGGCAACTGCGCCGACTTCATAATCCAATTCCGCATGCTTCAAAATTCCCACATACTAAATTTTGTAGGCGCAACTTCAGCAGGTTTAATAAAATGGAATTTATTCCAGTTAAAGTCCCCACCCTGTATACCTATACCTATAAATATCTAAGCGTTTTTGACATATTTGAATTTTTCTGTTAAGAATGACGTTTGCAAGCCTTAAAATAATTATCAATTTTTTCTATAAAGAAGCCTTATATTTATTTAATTTATGCGGGATTCCTTGTTATAAAGGACCTGCTTTATTAGATTTTTTATAATATTTTGATAACTATTAATTCAGGGTATTTAAACAATAAGATTGAAAAAACTGCAAAAAGTCTAAATTTTATAATTACTTTTAGTTAAGCATTAAAAAGGGTAAGTTTGTATATTCCAAAAATGTTTAGTTTTCGAAATATTGCTAATTTAATATTTTTATATGGCAATTTTGCTGCAGATTTTTAGTTCAGTGACTCTTAGTTGTCTATGACGGCGTTGAAAACCAGCAAAATCTAATTTTACCATTTGAATATTATTAATAAGCACATTGTGATGGCTTCTGTTTTGAAGATATCGATTGGCAAATGTGTCCAATGTTCTTAATATAACTTTAACACATTCTCCATAAATAATAAATAAATTTAAATAATCTTCGTTTGTACAATTTAAGCGCACAGACATGATAATTAATGATGTTTAAATGGTAAGTGACAGCTTCATAAATTTTTCTCGCATTTGATTGTTTTTCAACGCCGTTATAGCCAACTAAAAGTAACTAAACTTAAAATCTGCAGCAAAATCGCCATATAAAAATATTAAATTGGCAATGTTTCTAAAACTAAAATTTTTTGGGATATACAAACTTACCCTTATTTTTAATGTTAAATAAGGAATAATTATAAAATTTATGTATTTCCATTTGAAAAACTAGTCTTTTTGCAGTTTTTCAATTTAATTTTTAATCGTATTGTTTAAACACCCTGTATTAATAGTTATTAAAATATTATAAAAAATCTATTAAAAATATCTAAAACGCTTAGACATAGGTATAGGACATGGTATACAAGATATGCCTAAATTCTTGCGTAGAATGCAAAAATGTAGTAATATATAGAGTATTCTATTTAAAATAAGCAAGTTGACACTTACTTCCGGTATAACGGGAAGTGCCACCATTATAAAAATATTTTAGCCCGATCGCCCCCATCAGCATTAGCATATACTGTCAAATTTTCAAAATTGGGAGGCACAGGCCTACCCTGAAACTAAAGGTTTTCAGCATTGGTTATCAAATACTTCGTAAGGTCAATAGTTTTTCAAACAAAATTTTCTTATATTACAAATTTTTCACCGTGTTTATTTAAAAAACAAAAGATAAGTCCCGCTGGTTCCAGGATTTGTTGACTGTGGTTACTAACTCGCGCAGTATTTTGTCCGTCGCATTCCGTGCCATTATAATTATTTTTTTTTAAAGTGGTATGTTTTTGACGATTAGTTGCGCTGCACCCTCAAAAGAGGAAAAAGTAAGTACCTAGACTTTTTTTTAGTAACACAGAAACAACAGGAGGTAGTACCGTATCGTCGCGCCAATCCGATACAAAATCACGGTATTAATGTTTTTTATAAACATAAAGTGATAGGGGGGTAGCCAAAAAAACGTGTAAGTTCTCAAAAGTGACTTCTATAAAATAAAATACTTCGCAGCCTTTTCTACACTTTCTCCACTGTTCAAAAGTGGCTACAAAAAAAAAAAAACTTTGCGTTTTCAAGAACTTCTATCAAAAGTGATTCCTACAAAAAAAAATGTCGCAGTCGTTTCATAAACTCCCCCTAACAAAAGTTAGTAAAAAGTATATCTACCTCCCCCCCCCCCCGCTCCCCCTGTTAGTAAAAAGAATATCTACCCCCCCCCCCCCGGTCCCCCTTGGTCAAGAGATGGGGGCAACAGCCCTCTCTATGGACGCCTATGCCTAACAAAAAATTGTATTTTATTACTCTGCGTGGCATACTGTCCAATTTTTATTTAATACCTACCTAGCATTGTCACTATACAGTAGTCTCGCTGCACCAAATTGTAGCTGCGAGCCAATAACATGGACAGATAAATATCATGTGACCAACGCCAAATTCGTGCCTGACAACTACTTTTAAATCGTTAAACCATGGATAAAATAATAAACACATTTCACCTTTAAGATGAATTCATATTTTAACAGGTTTAGACAGACTATATAAACAATATATAGAGCCTGTATAATGAGCATAAAATATAAAAACAATCGAATAGAAATAGATTCATTATGCAACAGTTGGTTTCCTTACTCACTAAGAACCTTCATAAATGGCTTTATTTTATTGCACCTATCACCCTTTACCAAGACAAATTAAACTTTAATTTTAGATCTAAGAGTTAATATACCAGGGTTACCATACATCCTGGGATTTGTCATAAGTTCCCGGTGATCCAGTTTGGGCCTCTAATACCAATAAGCTATTTACCTTAGTATATTTTGTTCACTATCAAGACAATGGCCCATTTCGATAAAAAACGAAAAAAAAAAATTCAATATAGCCCATTTTTGATTGCAATACATCAACAAATCCACTGCATTTCGTTCAATTCTTATCCTTACCTAACATGAATAAAAAAATTTGAAAGCCCAAACACCCGTTTTGACAAAATGGTGAAAGCGCCTTGAACATTTTGCCTTCCGGCGCATTATAAACCATTTCGGTCTAAGCCGAAACATTTATGGCAACCCAGAGTATATAGCACAACTACTAGTTACGTCTTTTTAAAATTGACGCTTAGATATTCTGTTATTGGCATTGACAATCCAAAAAGAAGAACATAAAATTTAGCCCAAAATTACCCCCGAAATTACTTCTTGTTCGACCACCTATAATTTTTTTCAGTGTATCATTATTCTCTCTGGATGTAAATTGTTTCACGTCAGCCGAGAATAAATTCAGCTGTATATAGGCAACTTCTATAACATGACAACAAAATTTACCTAAAACATGAGTTGCGCGCTGCAAGATAACGGACTTATTACGACATTGTTTTGTCTCAATTTTTGAAGTCTTAAAGATAAGACATGGAAGTTCTAAGGTACATGGCTATTTTTTTGAAAAAAAAATTCTTAGCTACGATATTAACCTTGGAAAGTGCCTAAAAATACGCACCTTTAGTGGGCATTTTCTTATACATATTCTTATTTTTTTCAAAAAAGGGCTTTGTACCTTAGAAATACAAACATTCCTTTATTAAATTTTAAATTGTCCCGACAAATATCTCAAATAGCCTTTGCAGAATCCTGCAGTAGCGAAACGGTGTTTTTCATCCTCTAAATTTGCGCGTGGTAGAGCCTTAAGGCGGAACTTTGTGCAGCAAGAAATATATTTGCAAGAGAGTCTCACCCGAAGTGGGCATACTAGCGAGCTTATGACGTGTGAAAAATATTCCGTAAACATCGACACACACTGAAAGCACGATGCAAGGCGGTGGATTCTTTATTATGCTAATGAATTTTGGTTGATTTTATTTCGGAGACGAGAAATTTGTTTTGTGGAAAATAAGTACTTGTTATTGTATTACCTAGTTAAAATAATGTACCTAATCGTTATACGGATATATATTTTAAATTTTGTCTTATTTTATTATTAAAGCTATAGAATATTTACAAAAAATAAAATTAGGTAGAGCAGAAAGTTTGAAGTGTTAATTAATAATAGGTATAAAAGCACCTGCAAACAGGGTGTTCGTGTTCCACCGGGAACCGCTTCGAACTATATATGGAAAACTATACATAGGAAAATTTTCAAAATTTGCCATCGTGGTAATGCTGATGGGGACGACTGGACTAAAAAAATTTCATAATGGTGGTACTTCCGGTTACACCGGAAGTTAGTGTCAGCTAGGGTAGCCAGATTTTAAAAATTGAAAAGCGGGAAGTGGATAGTGCCTGGAGGACAAGTTTTTTTTGAGGTGCTTAAAATAATTATATTGATGATTTCTAAAAAAAAAAAGGTCGATACCCCGTTGACCTCACGCTGTGGCGTGCCTTTTATATTTCTTCCTCCTATCATCAAACGTGCTTTCTAAAAAAAAAAAGGTCGCCCCTCTCTAAGGCAGCTGTACAGTTATTAGGCGTCCGTCGTGTTATTGGAAAAAAGCGGGAGTTTTGTTTAAGTGCGTGGGAGGCGGGAGGTTAAGTAAAAAAGCGGGAGCATCCCGACTAAATCGCGAGGGTTGGCAACCCTAGTGTCAGCGTGTTTATTTTAAATAGAACATCTTATATATTATTACATTTTTGCATTCTACGTAAGATTCTAGGCAGATTTTGTACAGGGTGGGACTTTAATTGGAATAAATTCGATATTATTAAAACTGCTGAGGTTACGTCTACAAAATTTAGTATGTATGGTTTTGAAGCATGCGGAATTGAATTATAATGTCGGCGCAGTTGCCAGATTTCTCAGCTTTCCGCTACACGTAGTAATTTTAATATTTTAAATGGAATGCCCTATTTATTTTTATTGCAGTGCATTGGGCGTGTCCAATTTAATAAGATGCCAAATTAACAAAATTCTATCTTCACTAATTGCTGAGCTATGGCAATACTGTAATTTCATTAAAAAGTACCATGAGAATTTCTATTTTTAAAGTTTAAGTTAAATAGGCCATTTTGAAAAGACAAGAACTTTTCTTGAATCTTGTCAATAACTTAGTAACTATGGAGGTAGACAAGCGTCCCGGTACTTTTTAAGGGAACTTCAGTGTTGCCATAGCTTAGAAACTAGTGAAGATAGAATTTTGTAAATTTGAGATCTTACTAAATTTGACACTACCAATTCACTGCAATAAAAATAAATAGGGCATTCTATTTAAAATAACAAAATTACTACGTGTAGCGCAAAGCTGAGAAATCTGGCATCTACGCCGACATCATAATCCAATTCCGCATGTTCTAAAACCCCCACATACCAAATTTTGTAGGCGCAACTTCAGCAGGTTTAATAATATCGAATTTATTCCAGTTAAAGTCCCTACCCTGTATGCCTATACCTATAAATATCTAAGCGTTTTTGACATATTTGAATTTTTCTGTTAAGAATGACGTTTGCAAGCCTTAAAATAATTATCAATTTTTTCTATAAAGAAGCCTTATATTTATTTAATTTAAGCGGGATTCCTTGTTATAAAGGACCTGCTTTATTAGATTTTTTATAATATTTTGATAACTATTAATTCAGGGTGTTTAAACAATAAGATTGAAAAAATTGCAAGAAGTCTAAATTTTCAAAGGGAAACACCCAAATTTTATAATTACTTTTAGTTTAGCATTAAAAAAGGGTAAGTTTGTATATCCCAAAAATGTTGAACATTATTAATAAGCACATTGTGATGGCTTCTGTTTTGCGGATATCGATTGGCAAATGTGTCCCATGTTCTTGATATAACTTTAACACATTCTCCATAAATAATAAATAAATTTAAATAATCTTCGTTTGTATGTACAATTTAAGCGCACAGGCATGACAATTAATGATGTTTAAATGGTAAGTGACAGCTTCATAAATTTTTCTCGCATTTGATTGTTTTTCAACGCCGTTATAGCGAACTAAAAGTAACTAAACTTAAAATCTGCAGCAAAATCGCCATATAAAAATATTAAGTTGGCAATGTTTCTAAAACTAAAATTTTTTGGAATATACAAACTTACCCTTATTTTTAATGCTAAATAAGAAATAATTATAAAATTTGTGTATTTCCATTTGAAAATCTAGTCTTTTTGCAGTTTTTCAATTTAATTTTTAATCCTATTGTTTAAACACCCTGTATTAATAGTTATCAAAATATTATAAAAAATCTATTAAAAATATCTAAAACGCTTAGACATAGGTATAGGACATGGTATACAAGATATGCCTAAATTCTTGCGTAGAATGCAAAAATGTAGTAATATATAGAGTATTCTATTTAAAATAAGCAAGTTGACACTTACTTCCGGTATAACGGGAAGTGCCACCATTATAAATATATTTTAGCCCGATCGCCCCCATCAGCACTAACATATACTGTCAAATTTTCAAAATTGGGAGGCACAGGCCCACCCTGAAACTAAAGGTTTTCAGCATTGGTTATCAAATACTTCGTAAGGTCAATAGTTTTTCAATCAAAATTTTCTTATATTACAAATTTTTCACCATGTTTATTTATAAAACAACCCCCGTCCCGCTGGTTCCAGGATTTGTTGACTGTGGTTACTAACTCGCGCAGTATTTTGTCCGTCGCGTTCCGTGCCATTATAATTAATTTTTTTAAAAAGTGGTATGTTTTTGACGATTAGTTGCGCTGCACCTTCAAAAGAAAAAAAAGTAAGTACCTAGATTTTTTTTTAGTAACACAGAAACAACAGGAGGTAGTACCGTATCGTCGCGCCAATCCGATATCAATGTTTCTTATAAACATAAAGTGATAGGGGGGGGGGGGGGGGGGGGGGGGGGTAGCCAAAAAAACGTGTAAGTTCCCAAAAGTTAATTCTATAAAATAAAATACTTCGCAGCCTTTTCTACACTTTCTCCACCGTTCAAAAGTGGCTACAAAAAAAACAAAACTTTGCGTTTTCAAGAACTTCTATCAAAAGTGATTCCTACAAAAAAAATGTCGCAGTCGTTTCATAAACTCCCCCTAACAAAAGTTAGTAAAAAGTATATTTACCCCCCCCCCCCCCCCCCTCTCCCCCTTGATCAAGAGACAGGGGCAACTGCCCTCTTTATGGACGCCCATGCCTAACAAAAAATTGTATTTTATTACTCTGCGTGGCATACTGTCCAATTTTTATTTATTACCTACCTAGCTTCTTAGAAGCATTGTCACTATACAGTAGTCTCGCTGCACCAAATTGTAGCTGCGAGCCAATAACATGAACAGATAAATGTCATGTGACCAACGCCAAATTCGTGCCTGACAACTACTTTTAAATCGTTAAACCATGGATAAAATAATAAACACATTTCACCTTTAAAATTAATTTATATTTTAACAGGTTTAGACAGAAGCTCACTATATAAACAATATATAGAGCCTGTATAATAAGCATAAAATATAAAAACAATCGAATAGAAATAGATTCATTATGCAATAGTTGGTTTCTTTACTCACTAAGAACCTTCATAAATGGCTTTATTTTATTGCACCTATCACCCTTTACCAAGACAAATAAAACTTTAATTTTAGATCTAAGAGTTAATATACCAGAGTTACCATACATCCTTAGATTTGTCGTAAGTTCCCGGTGACCCAGTTTGGGCCTCTAATACCGATAAGCTATTTACCTTAGTATATTTTGTTCACTATCAAGAGAATAACCCATTTCGATAAAAAACGAAACAAAAAATTCAATATAGCCCCTTTTTGATTGCAACAAATCGACTGGATTTCGTTCAATTCTTATCCTTACCTAACATGAATAAGAAATTTTGAAAGCTTAGACACCAGTTTTGACAAAATGGTGAACGCGCCTTGAACATTTTGCCCTGCGGCGCATTATAAACCATCCCGGTCTAAGCCGAAAAATGTATGGTAACCCGGAGTTAATAGCACAACTACTAGTTACGTCTTTTTAATATTAACGCTTAGATATTCTGTTATTGGCACAGACAATCCAAAAAGGAAAACATAAAATTTAGCCCAAAATTACCCCCGAAATTACTTCTTGTTCGACCACCTTTACTTTTTTTCAGTGTATCATTATTCTCTCTGGATGTAAATTGTTTCACGTCATCCGAGAATAAATTCAGCTGTATATATCAATTTTTGAAGTCTTAAAGATAAGACATGGAAGTTCTAAGGTACATGGCTATTTTTTTTGCAAAAAAAAATTCTTAGCTACGATATTAACCTTGGAAAAGTGCCTAAAAATACGCACCTTTAGTGGGCATTTTCTTATACATATTCTTATTTTTTTCAAAAAAGGGCTTTGTACCTTAGAAATACAAACATTCCTTTATTCAATTTTAAATTGTCCCGACAAATATTTCAAATAGCCTTTGCCGAATCCTGCAGTAGCGAAACGGTGTTTTTCATCCTCTAAATTTGCGCGTGGTAGAGCCTTAAGATCCAAGCCATTTACATTAATAATAGAATCAATTATGAACCTTAATACTATAAAATATATGTGCATCAAGCAAGGACAGAACAGGGCCTAACAAATTTTATTTAAAACTCTATTTAATAAACGATTTCTCGAGTTTGCTTATAGAGATTATTTACATAACTTTTAGGGCTAACGATATCTCCTCCAGAAATAATGCAATAATATTTTCCTACTAGCAATGTATTATTGTCTTCACAATTTAAAAGGGCTTATAAAAAGTTATAATACTAATTTTTAATTTTAGCAAAACAGAATTCTGTTTAAACATAATATTCTTCTTGGCATATCCACTAGCCATACTACTAAAATTATGTTCCATATGTTGCTGCATACGTGACTATCAGGGTGAAGATGACAGTTGTTTCAAAGAAGTTAATGTTATTAAATGCAAAGGGATAAAGAAGGTACCTATAAAATATTTGTTATACTTATTTCTATTATATTTTTCCAGGGGGAGGCTAAGAATTCTTAAGTTAAATTGTGCTGTTAACTTATTCTTGTCTAAGGACGGTATTTTCTTTTACAGTAGGTATCATTTTATGTCTTGAAAAGATGTTGTTGTCCTTACTATGCATGCATATACAGGATGTTACAAAATCGACGCTCACCATTGGATTATCGTAAACGGTAAGAGACTAACAAACCATTAAAAAATTTGAAAAATTCCGACTACTTTTAAAGATAGTCATAAAAGACCGAAAATTGTTATTTACAAAGATGACACATTTTACATTTCATACATCGTTGTCGTTTTTAGTTTTTTATTAAGTTAGTATGCCGAGATTTTGAGTACAACGTTTCGTCTTCTGTGGGCTATCATCAAGTTAGTTGTAAAATTATTTTTTAATGATTCATAATATTACTATTTAATAAAAATTAATATCACTTTTAAATTAAATCATTAATATGTCAAATTATTTTTTCTTTACTATTACGGCCCTGGAAATTATTTTTGGGATTACCCAAATATTAATATTTTAATCTTAATATAATATCTTAAGTCCTATGTTTTTTGCCTTAGACCTACACCGAAATACTGTAAAACAGAAAAAAGTTAATACACTCGAGTGAAAAAAAGGTAACTGGAGTGTTAGTCTAGCTATGTTACTGTAATGCGCTTATGTTTGTTTAAAAAAAAATTTCAAATTTTCTTTACTGTTTATAAGGTCTGATGATGCTAGTTTCAGGAAAAACATGAGACCGAAACTTTGGGTCTTATTTCTTTCAAAATATAAAATATGTATTCCTTAATTAAGTAAAAATGGACGGATTCTTCAAATCAGAATTTTTTTTTAGTTTGGCGCTAAATGTTCAGGACCGTAATGATATAAAAAGATAATTTTAAAAATGTGTTATTAGATGACAAAACGTTAAAATTTCGAATTCAAGTCGGAAATGAAGGCGCAAAAAATTAAACACCAAAACTAAAGATTTCGGTTTTTCTCGAATATCTCCGAAAGTATTCCAAATATTTAAAATTTTCTTTTACTAAATTAATAAGCTCTAAAATATGTAACTTTGCCTCAATTTAATCTTTTTCGCATCTCTTACCGTTTTCGAGATAGCCTGGTATACGCACACGAATTTTGTATAGCACCCTGTATATATTTTGAGATATTATTTTAATGTAAATAATTAAGCTATAAGTAGCATACTGGGTGGGTATATTAAACAAATAGTGCAAAATTGAGATTGGAGCATATTATACGTTGTAGCCAAGGTAAAAAATCTACCAGAAAAATAATTTATAATTTAACAACAATACTATTTTGTCATTTGATAAAAAAAAACGTTTTTAATTGTACCATTTTTTAAAGTTTTCACTAGTTTAAATTATTATAACTGGATCACCCTGTATATCTAAGATTAGAATGTGTTTAAAAATAATTATTGCAGAAAACATGTTTCAGATTGGATAATAAATTAATGAATTAATTTTAACCTAGAAATTACGTTTTCTGGTAAATTTTCTTTTTTCTTCTTTTAAGAAATAAAATACCAGGCAATATACTATACATCATCATACCTATCCCCATTTTCTTTCCTCCATAATTTTCGTGTTATTTTATAACAATTTTGATAGTATTTTGGTTTACCTAAATTTACCTATAATTATAATTACCTAAATTTCCTAGTTTATAAAAAAATGCTTACCGGCTCCGCCTTCTCCTCCTGCATTAAAGATATTTGGTTTCCACTAAGACTGATTTCTCTTGGCTTCCTCACACAGGTTTGCTAGCAGTGGCGGCTCGTCAGGTGAAATAGGTGAAGGGGCTCTTCACCAAAAAAAATAAAACCGGGAGGAAATTTTTTTGACAATATGAAATATTAGTGTACCAATACAATTACAGCTACCATTTTAGCACTTAAAAAATAATTATGTTCGAATTAATAATATTAATTTAATCCGAATGTAGCTACGCATAATAGGGCCACGGTTAACTCCGCTGGACAATAATTATAAACACTCCTGCATTTTGGCGCGCCACAGCCGACCCTGTCCGTGAGCTAAGTGAAGACTTAACGGCCAACATACAGTCAAGTGGGTTTGATTTTCACCGTTGCCATGGTTACGTGACGTCAGTCACGCAAACAGCATGTAACAATTTGCATTAAGATGAAGGACAATTTAAAAATAGATCAGTCGTATGCACCATTGTTTTAGCCTTGGTTCGCCTAACCTTAAGGTATTTATTTTGAGGCTTCGCGAAACTTGCGGTTATCGATATCGTTTTAAAGTGATTTACTGTGTGATTAAAAAGTTTGTTTTTATGTTTCAGTTTTTTCAGTTGTGTAGTCAATGTTTATTTAAGTACCCGCCACTGTTTGCTAGGCCACTAGTACAGAAGGATTATTGTTTAATTTTGCAGAAAAATTAATTTCCAGCTTGGTGTTTGAGTTGTTTTCAAACAACGCCTCGATCACACTAACTTAAGTATATAAAATACTTGCATACTGCTCTTTTGTCTATACACTATTGGCAATCTCGAATCTAAGGTGTGAAATCTCTAATGCAACCAAGAGAGAAGGCATATATGGGCAAAACCTTCAGTTAAAAAGAGACACATAAGCACTCCTACATAATTGAAAGGGGGGATATGTGTGTGGTATGGCCGAGTCGACGTATCGATCACTCCTGTGCCTGCTTCGACCGCGTGTTCTAAAGAATGGAAGGTGAGAGGTAGGGGATAGTGTGTTCTCTGTTTAACGTGTTAAACGCTACTTATAATCTCCGTCTGATGCGTTTATATCGGCACCCTAGATTAAAGTTTGCCAATAGTGTATGCAAAAAGATTTATAATTAAAACACTTTTAGAGCAGGTCAGGACCGGAAGTTGATAAGTACATTGAAAATGATTTCAGAGAAGGTAAAGATACTAGTTATGTAATTAACTGCATGAAACAAAGTCAAATATCATTGGAAAAAGTAAACCGATTAAAATTAAATGATATTATGTAGATTAAAGTAAAAAATAAACTCGTGTATTAAAAATGTCTTAAGTTTTTATTTATATTTTTACATAGTAAGTTTCTAAATATGCGGTAGTACCTACCACTAATAAAGTTAGTGCTTAAACACTAAAAACTAATGTTGAGTTGCATAAAGATTTGAACAATAATTAACTAACCAGCAACTTTGTGACATAATAAATGACATTTGAAGGTATTATTTCCTCACAATCAAAGCTGCCTGATTACTATTAAGGTTACCAGGCCATTTTGAGTATGAAAAAAGTATTTTGTCATGTATGTCACCGTCAAACTTAGTGGTTAGTTAGTTGTTAAAAATATGTATATAACCCGACATAATAAGTGTGGTAGATTCAAATTTCAAAATGTTTTTTATGATTCCCCTATTTTTGCAAATCATCTTAAAAATTTCAAAATTTTGTTCTCTCATATACAGGGTGAGTCGGAGGAACGGACCAAATTTCAGGAGTGTATTATACACGCGAAAACAATGTAAAAAAACCCATATGTTCTTATCCGATGTTCATTTGTTTATTTGAATAAGTATTTGGCATTTTGTAACACTTTAATTGCTCAAACTTGAAAAATAAACGTTTAATTACTGCAACAATACACAGACACATTGTCAAGACAACATAGATGTCAAATAGTTTAGAGTCTTGAGCATGGCATTTACGTAAAAATGTTGATAAAAGTGGAACGTAGAAAATAGTTATTTTCCTAACAAGTGCGCAAAGTGATACTTTTCCGCACGCAAGTACAGTTGGACGAACGACGCGAAGCGGAGTTCGGATAAGTTCTTGCGTGCGGAAAAGCACTTTGCGCACTTGTTAGGAACAACATTTTTCCTACGAGCTTCATATCAGATAACAACAAAAATAAAAATATGATAATTTATTTAACAGTGTTTAAGCCTTTTTATGATTTGATAAAAATAAAAGTGTCGGTGTTTGTAGATTCTTGTGGACATAGAAACTGAGGAAAAATCTGACATCATGTGTCAAAATCGACATGTACATTTATTGTTGCTTGGCAATATTATAATCATTTATCACTATACGAGGTACTTAAAAAATACAGTTTTTTTCGTTTTAAGCTGAAATACAAATATCGGGAATTACGATTAAAAGATAAAAGAGAATACTCTTGCAACGGCTTCTCACATTGCCATAAAATAGTTTACAGCTACTAAAATAAATATAAATATTCCCTACCAAGGAGATTTTTGAATAGTTTTACTTTTCCGCACCCAGTGCGGATAAAAGTCTTATCCGCACTAGTGCGGAAAAGTGTAACTTTGCACACAAAAATGCGTGCGCAAAGTACTACTTTGCGCACGCTCGTAGGAAAAAAATATAACTTGAGATAAGAACATATGGTTTTTTTACATTGTTTTTACTTGTATAATACACTCCTGAAATTTGGAACACAACCATAAAAGTTTAATGATTTACATTATTAAAATTAGAGAGGACGAAGAGAAAGATTTTAAAAAAATGTGAAACACGCTCCTTTAATCGCAGAGCAGCACCAAGCAGCGGAGGCGCCAAAGGGGGGGGGGCACTGGACCACCCTAGAACCATGAGTGCCCAACCTGGTACCCACCCAAAATTGATGGATTCGGTTTTGCAATGGAATTTCCGGGGGGAAGGGGTCTAGGCTATGAAAGCTTTAACGAGAAAAGAGTGGTGTTGTATGTTATTATGAAGAGAACGATGACTTTTTGTTTAGACGTCACCTTGAACAAGAGGGAAGTTTTGTTTACCCCTGTTTACAGCGTTATAGAGCGTGGGGGAGGCAGCGACCTTTTTTGTTTTTTTAGAAGTAAGTCACTTTTGATTTTGGTAGTGCCCACTCTAAAAGCATCGGGCCCACTTGTGCCCACCCATCAACACCAAAAACTGTGTTTAGTACAGAAAGATTCCAGAATTCTAACTTTAGCGACGATATTGTCAAGTATACCGTTATAGGAACGTTTTAAAAGATACCGACAAAATGAATTTCAAGGCTAGAGAATCTTCCAGTAGCATTAATCTATTTTTATTCTTCTTTGCATATGAAAAACCCTGGAATATTTTAGTAAAATGACGTATTTCTTTCACCATGAAAAAGGCGTCATTTAAAGGAACGTATAAATACTTGGCCTGTATGATTTTTAGGGAGAATATCCTTATATCGCTATAGTTGAATGATGAATTACTCGGGTGGGTTGCTATAAGATTTAATAATATTACTGTAACTGTTTTAAAAATTAAGTGAATATAACTTTTAAAGGATTTGTGTTTCACTAGGAGAAAAGAATACATTAAGAAGAAAATACAAAGTTACGAAAAGTTAGGCCATTTGGGGATTAAGTTAAAAATCATTACAGACAGCTAGGACAATACACTACAACATGAGTTAAGGGAGGAGGTAATTTTAATAAATGGATAATTCCAAAGCCAACTTGTCAAAACACATATTTTGTCCTCATTTCTTTTCCATGGCCATACGGGATAGTTTTAATAGGTTTCAATTATCTGTCTTATTTGTTTTTTTTTTTCGATAAACGACTTCTAGGTTAATTACTTTTTTACTATGTTTTTATTAATATTATAATAAAGTTTGTCTTATTTTAAAAAATATTTACGAAATTCGAAACTTGTTTGAAGTATCGATGCAACAATACTTTAAACAATGAGTTGATCGCTCAAGCTACTTTTTTTTGCTAGATAGACCTTAGTATACTTACCTAACAATAATCTTCACAAACGAATTTTAACTATTACTTGGTTGGCTTAGACAAAATTCTTTAGTTTTATAAACTAAATATTATTCTTAACTGTATTACATAGTAGTGAACCAAGTCGGCATATTGCAACTAATAGATTTTACTTAGTTCCCACAAAGTTTAAATATTTATCTTAACCAAACACACCAGGACTACCAAGAGATGGCGCTAAAAGTTATATTCAACCCTAGAAGGTTAATAATATTGTAATTTTTAGTTTGGAAGGTATAGATAACTACCCTACCAAGCTTATTATTATAAAGGCCATAGCCAGACCGCAGCTTACCTACGGGTCAGCGGAGTGGGGCTATGCTGACAAGACTCTCGGGATCAACGATGAGCTCCCCCCGATTTGTGCGTTTACATGTCGTCCGAAAACAATAATAAGATGTAGGTGTATTTACAAGTTTACATGTCGTTTTAAAATGATATTAGGTATTAAATAAATTATATAATATTACTTTATATTTATGAATATTTCCGGCTTTTTATGTAATTTGTAAAAATCTTAATTATCTTAGAATTCGTCGGTGCTAGTTTTTAGCTATATATCTGGGCACATTATAATAATTTAGCAACTTCGTAGGTACGGTGGTGAACTTTAATTATTTTACAAAAAATACTGAATGGTATAATATAATTAATTTTAAAAAAAATGTAATATACTTCTTGACAAAATGGTAAAGCCAAATGACAATTTTTTACAAACACTGAATCGTATAAAATTAATAATAGGTAGATACCATACAATGACATAATAATATACAGAGGTTCCAATTTGAAATAAGAAAAATAAATTGCTTTAAAGTTTGCAAAGTTTGACACTAAACTTTGGACACCCTGTACAATTCGTATGAATTATTTGGTTAACGAGACTGTTCGATATTATTTATTAAGTACCGTTATATTATTCTTTATTATTATTTATTAAGTACCGTTCTAATTCTATTATCTACGCATTATCATTATTAGTTTTTATTAATTTTTAAAACCAGTGATGTAAAACTGATTATTCTTAGATTTTTTTTTTCACTTATAATACTGAACCGATTTCATTCAAATTCTAGGGGTATGAAGGCAACAATAAGAGGCATTCAAATAAGTAAGAATATATAGCATGTAATCTAAAAAAATAGATCCTTAAGACGTCGCACTTTTTTTGAACACCCTGTATAAAAATATTTTCCTGAAATGCACCCTAGGCTGGGATACAGGTAAAGTTTGCAAAATATCAAAATCCTAACTTAATTAATAAGTGAGCACCCTCCCGCACGAGAGGTGTGAGGTGCAGGACCCTGTAGAATAAATTTGTTTTGAACAATGAGACTGATATAAACATTATTCTAACCACAAAATAATTCTAACCAATGCACCAGTCAAATTAAAGAAAAAACTTAACACGCGGATACATTAGAAAAATGGCAACACCAAATCTTTAATTAAAGTACGCTATCGATAGATACGCTCTTGTTTCGTACACAAATAATAATTTTGAAAATACATTTTGTCAAAATTTAGGCGTTAACGTACTTCACATAATACATCAAAGGTTTCACCCTGAGAAAGTTCACGAAATACAAAGATATGGCCCATTTAATAAATGTGGAAGTTAGTAGTGGCTTTTAATCCCCCCTTGTATATATATATATAGTCCTACATAATTCAAAATATATAAATATAATGTACCTTACAGTCCTATATTGTCGCACTATATACGCACAAGTCTCCGTATCTGACACACAATGAATTCGCGTTGTTCAAAGGCAAGAACCATAAATAATTAATTATAGTCGTTGGTTCAAACGCGCCTATAACATATGAATTTCGCGCCAATAAGTTATGTTAAACGTTAGTTCATTCGGCTACTTTCGGGGGGAGCTCATCGTTGATCCCGAGACTCTTGTCTATGCTGCCCCTTCTCATATTAAGAGACTTGAGTCATTAGAAAATCGCTATGTTAGAAGCGAAGTGGACGCACCTTGGTTCGTGAGAAATGCACAAATACATAGAGATGTCAACTGGGAACCCCTAACAGCCTTCATGAAAAGGAAAGCCAGGAAAATGTTCGAAGAAATAAGAATGCACCCAAACGAAGAACTTCGTAGGCTCACGGACTATAATCCGGATAAAGTACCAAATATAAGGAGGGCACACAAGCGGCCAAGAAGTCAACTATAGTATGAAAAAATAGTGAAAGTAGAATTAAGATAAGTGTGAAATAATTAAGTGAGATATATAGGTAAAATGTTAATAATTAAGTTAATGTAGAAGTTATAATTACAATGGCTTACACGCCAAAACCAGACTACTGGCAGAGGCATCCTACACTATACACCAGTACACCACAAATAACACATAAATATACCAACACTGTAAGTCATATCAAAAATAACTAACCCTTTCAAATATTTAGAGATGACAAACTCTTGTATATGTGGTCAACGTATAGGTAGATCCAAAACAAACCAAAACAAAAACATGCCCCGGCATGGAGATGTGGAAAGATCAGTAAGACGTGTGGAGGTTTTTATAGGCCATTCGGGCCCGGAAACCGAAAGAACGCGGGGAGTTTTAGTCGGTAGGCAACCCCTTCAGGGTTGAATCCGACACTACCTCGTCCCCACAAGTCTCCTCGAAAAAAAAAATACGTACCCTGTACGAACGAGAACGTATAATGTTCAAAACCAGTCTGTAGGAGGTTGCTTCTAAAAAGACTCGCGTCTATATCCCAATCTAATGGCAGGCATATAGCGTGGATATAGCGTGATGGTGATGGCGGGACATTTAAAATATAGGTAGAAATGGATTTAATTATTTTTTTACATCAAGGTGTTGAGTTATAGTCGAGTTATTCAGTTTTCTTACAAGAACAGTTTGTTAATTTGTGGCCTTGTGGGGCATAATTAAAATAGAGGGGCAGGTTATTAATCAGTAAGTTTTGTTATGGCTCACAAAATATTAAATTGTGTGGCGGCTGTTATCTGTCAAGCACCTGTAAAGTAAAACCCTAACCGCCATTTTTTAAATTGTAGAACAGTTTATGTGTGCACAGACTGTGGGATGAAATGTAGTAGGTATATGTTCACATGAAAAGAAAACACAAAGTCTTCAAACGATCACCTTTAAAGACCATTATATGCCATGCATTTCTGGTAATAATGTACTAAAAACAACATTAATGTTGGGTTGCACAAAGAATTTTAATAATAATTATTTAACCACATCTTTGAATTCCTTGAAACGTAAAAGAAAAAAGAGAATAAAGTGTTTGATATAAAAATATAAATAGAATACCGTAATATTAAAAATTTAATTAATTAATCGCTATATCAATCATATTTTATATGTAATAATTGAACTAATTTTTACCTAAGTTTCAAAACCAGCCATCACGTTATCCGCCTGACATGCGCAGTGTGCCTGCCATTAGGTTGGGATATAGACGCGAGTCTAAAAAGTATTCACTTTTTAATGGTGCAATCTGATTTGTATTTTGATATTTAATAGTTTTAACAAAATATGACCTTATATTAGAGGTGGGAAATACTGTTACCGATATGGAACTTTCCATTTCATACCGCGACAGAAAAATACCTCGACTAAATAACCGTTACTTGGGATCGAACTGGCGTGTAATCGCCATTAAACTTGCTTTATGTGCGTTTGGCCGATTCTTGCAATTTTTCAGTTGAAACGTAGTGATTCAAAACAAATAAAGACAATGCAAGTGCAAAACTCTACTGTCGTTCAATAAATTATTATGCTGTTGGGCGCAATTTCGATTAATTTATCGTCACATTAGCTACCGGTTGGTTAAAACTTGTTGCATTTGTTGACGCATTCGCTTTCCTTGGGCTTCAGGCTTTTGAGTTTTTTTGTTGTTTTAATAAAAAACCTGCCCTTTCCGTGCATTAACCGGCAACCGGCCTTATTAAGTGAAAAGCTCTGGCAACGCTTTAGCTTTAATCATGAATTTATTGAGTTATTCAGAATTAGAGTGTAAAAATACACGCCACCTGAAATTACAAAACGTGCTCATAATATACTGGAAAATAGATGTTATGAAATTAGAAACCCATTTTTTTTTACAAATACATAATTTTCTATGGCGGAGCTAATTATGCTATTGTCAAATTTATAAGCCAGATGTCAAGAAGTGACAGATACAACGCCATTTTGAATTTATATTTTTTTACAATACAGGGTTCTGCAGTAGTGTTTCAGGCTTCTATACCTCCTATACGAATTAAGTGAGAAATTTCATTTATATACAGACTAGCAGACTTATATTGTATCATAGGGTGTATTTCAGGAAAAAAAATTTACCATATACAGGGTGGTGCAAAAAGCGTGATAACAAAAAAATGTATTTTTTAAATGATAAACCCAGTATTTTATTACATATTTAGGTTCGTATTAGAGTATTTAATGATTGTCCAAAATTTTATTTATTTTGCTTTGGTAGTTTAGAGTAGTTAAATTAAAAACTAAAAATTTAAGTTTTACAGTCTGCAAAAAAAAACATGTAAATTTTTTTTTTAAGCATGGGTTTAGGTGAGATTTATGATTAATGACAAGGGGTCTAGAGATATTGTGTATCAAATAGTGTATATCCATTTTATACAGGGTAGAGTGTTCATAAAAAGGTTTTAAAAACCACACATTTTAAAATCATTTTTCTCAAGTTTTTCAAATGGAATATGTATAATATTTGGCTATTAAATGTAGAATTCATAAAAAAAAATTGTAATAGGTACAAATATAAGTTATTTTTAACCGTTTTCGAAATAATTGCAAATTTCATAATTATGATGTTTAAATTGAGTTTTATCATTAAAATTAAGCAAAGGCGATTAGACTAAACTAGAGTAAATGTTCAAAATGTATTTCTTTTTATTGTGTGCACCAGTCAAAACGTTCTTAAAAAGAAAAGATTTGTTTAGATCCCTTAATATTTCAGGTGAAATACTAGCAAAAAGGTGTAAAATTTGTAAAGGGTATGTTTAAGAACCATGGTAGGCATTGAAATAAAATAGGAATTAATTTATTTATTATAATTATCTTGACAACTTATTTAATTAATTTGAAAGAGTTGCTATTTAGGGCGAATAATTTATAAGAAATTAAAACGAATTTTCATAAGATTAGTTGGTTGATACGATTTTGTACTTCGTAACGGCGCCTTTATTATATATTACTTATTATACACAGGGTGTTCCATTTAAAAAAATTGTAAAAAATTATTTTATAGTGTATGTTTTTGAAACCTTTTTATGAACACCCTGTATAAAATGCTATTAGTATAGTATACTATTAGATTTACAATATCTCTAGACCCATTATTATAAATTTTACCCGATGCCATGGTTTAAAAATTGAATTATGTAGATGATTTTTTTTTACAGGACCATATAAAACTAAGTATATTTTTTTAGTTTTTAATTTAGTGTTCTTAAACTACCAAAACAAAATAAAATATTGGGCAATTATAAAGGACTTTAATGCGAACCTAAATATGCAGTAAAATATATGGGGTGTTCCATTAAAAAAAAATTTTTGTTATCACACTTTTTTGGGAGACCCTGTATTTAAAAAAATATTTTCCTGAAATACACGCTATGATACAGTGTAAGTCTGCATAATGAATAAAATTCCTAACTTAATTAATTCGTAGCCTGACGTCCTACTATTTCAGGACCCTGTATATACATTTCTTATCTTATTGTGTTTTGTTTAAAATTGTGCAGCCGTATAGTATTATAAACTTAAAAATCCTACCTTGTTCAGGTAATAAGGGTCCACGTGTATTAGTTTCAATTTTATTCCAGTTGAAAATAAGTAGATAAAATTAGATAGATATTGATGAAAGCGTAAAATAAAACATTTTTTAAATGTGAAAAAATTGTATAAACTTGCATATTTGCCTTCCTTATTCAATTTGTAGAATAAATCTTTTTTTGTAGAGTTTTATGGGAAAACTTATATTAAAAATAAAAACTTTAATAAAAAAACAGTAGGTAGTTTTAATGTAAGGTTAATTGGATTATTTTAAATAGTTAATTTTTACTTGTGGTTTTAAAGTTAATTATAAAATAATATAATGTTTCAGCAGCAGCGCGCTACGTAAATCGAGCGAAATATAGCGCTAAGCAACAAAAACCGATGGGAAATTTATAGGCCGCAAAACCTACGAACACGTAGTTATTAGATTAATGATCCATATTGCCGACGAAATGGATGGTAAATTGATTTTTAAACTAATAAAGCTTGCGTGTAACTTACGGTATATAAAAGCAGCACTATGTCAACGTAAAGTAACAGTTGCAAACTTATACCACAATAGTTAAATACAATATCTAAGCTCCACGAAATTCATTGATTTCTCATGTAAGTATAATAAAGTTGCGTAAAATCTACTGTGTGGTACATGTTTAAGTGCATGTAAATATACATGTAATGTAAAAAAGGCCTTAAAGAGATTCAAAAGCAAAGAGACTTAAATTAAGCATATTTAGCTTAATGTGGTGAAAAAAAGTTAAAGAAAATATTTCGGAGAGCACAAAAATAATAGAAATTTTAAACTTTAGGTTTTAATTTTTCATATCATGTCATATGATACGACAAGCCCACAACCTTTTCTTAATTGAATTTTCCATACATGTACATCCATATTACGTTTCATTTCTATCTCACACATATTAGTTGTTCAATCTTTCATTTTGCAATTAAATTCTTATAGTACCCAAAGCCACAAACCTACATTGTGTTTCTTTTTCACAGTGTGACGTGAGTATTGATTTTTTCACTGTTATACCTATTGAACCTTTATTTTATCTAATTTTACAACCAAATGCTAAGATGATCCTACCATTTTCTTCTTATTTTTATTTGTTCTCCTGAAGATTAATGCTCTTGCATTCGAAACATGTAGAGAATTTCTATTTTAAAACAAAAATATTTCATTAATATAACAGTGGAGAGTGGAGGAAGACTTTGAGTTCTTATTTCTATCCTTCAAATATTCACTTCACCTTAAGTATGGACTTCTTCAAAATAAAAATAGAAATATTGCGGCTATTCATGTTAATTTTTTATTTTCCATTAAAATTACGATAAGATGCCCCGATATTATCTTAAAAATCTTCACTGACGCCGCGCCACTTAATTCTCGTGAAATTCGCTTTTATAATATTTTGTATATAAAAAAAGGCATTTTATTGTCATTGCCAGATACAGGTACAATACGCGCGATGTGGTAGAAATCAACGGCGCAGCCCCCCTCCCGGAGTTCAGAACCTCGGGGTCTAATGACTCGCCTGAGCAGGGTCGTATTTAGAAGTGTAATACTATACGGCTGCACGAATTTAAACAAGACACAATAAGACAAGACATTTTTAATTACGACCCTATTCAGGTCGAGTGTCCACGTGTATTTGTTTTAATTTACTGCCACTTAGAAATAAACAGACTATAGTAACAGTTAACATTATTGCAAAACAACCAGTAATGGTGGTATGGTCTAGAGATAATACGAGTTCGTGCTTTCGCATTTTATTTTAACTAAAATTAGTTAGAATTATGTGAATGAATTTAGAAAAGTAGTTCTGTGTTCCATTAAGGTTGGCCATAGACCATATATCTCCGAAATCACTGAGCATAGAAATTTAGGGAAACAAATAAGGTGGCTATGAGGAAATCGTGAAAATTATTTTTAGGTTTCGTATTTCGCCGCAAGGGGGCACAACCAAAAAATAAATAAAACCAGGAGGAAAGTTTTTCGACGATAATAAATATTAGTGTACCAATACAGCTACCATTTTAGCCCTTCAAAATATAATTACGTTCGAATTAATAATATTAATTTAATCCGAATGTAGCTATGCATAATAGGGCCACGGTTAACTCCGATGGACAATAATTATAAATTCTCCTGCGTATTGGCGCGCCCCAGCCGACCAATCGGGCGATTAATAGGATGATATACATACCCGCTAAACAAGAAACAGGTGCATTAACGTTTTAAAATACTGCAAACCAACATTGCCAAAAATAACTGTGCCATATATTTATATAATGTTTGTTACAGCGCTTATGTCCTACATCTTGATATCACAAAATATAACATATTTTATTAACGTCTTATTTAAAAGATACAAGTTTTCCTGTTAAATCATTTTAATGTTTATTTAAAAATATCGTGGAGTGACGTGGAGTTGGCTATTTTGTGTACCTATACCTTAAATACAAGCTATATTTTTTGTGACATTTTAAATTTTTTTCTTGGTTGTATTTATTTTTATGGAATATTGCCAAATTGTCCTTATATAAATCCCCAAATGCCTTTGGCTACATTGTAGCTTTTTAGTGAGACTATAAGAACTGATGAAAAAAATAATGTGAGGTAAACTATATTAAGAAATATCAAAGGTGTAAGCAAGAGAACGTACCCTGGGGCGACATGTATAGTGTCGAGGTGGATACTTATTCATGGCTTCATGGCCTATTACCTTGATGATGTTGAGGAAATGTAACTTATAATATATCAATCTGAAATACGAAAAATTATGATGTCTTCAATTATTATAATATATATACTTTTAAAAATGTAACAAAAGTTACTTTTAAACAATGTCACCGATTTTAAATAAAATTGTTTTAAGCGTGTCTCAACTTAACCAATATTACTCTTTTTCAGAATATGACCCGACATTATGTTACAAAATTTTCTCTGGTGCTGATTGCTTCAACCATTATATTTATATTGTCACCATCTGAAGCCACGTATAGAAAACCTCCATTTAACGGATCCATATTTGGAAAACGAGCTGGCGTCTCAATTGGGGGTAAGTGATGTAGAGGTAGACAAGAAATCTATTTTCTTACTAGTTCAACTCTACTTAAGAAAAATTACCTTATGTTAAATTTTCATGTGGGGGGGGGGGGGGGTTGTTACCCTCAAGAAACAAGTAAAAAGTCAAATTAAATGATCGGTAAAAGTAGGATAGGTATATAACTCAGTGACGCAACCAGAAAATATGTTCAGAGGGGGGGGGGGGGGGCGCTTAATGGGCGTAACTAGGACACTTTTTTTTCTAGAGGACTAGGTACATGTATTTCATGATTTTGTATGTACTTAGTTAGGAAGGCGGAAAAGCACCGCAGGAAAAATATACGCGGGGCCACGCCCAAAGTTCGTTAAAAATTCACCCGCAACTACTATCATATTATTTCGAAAATTAAGTTATTACCTCTTCCCCCTCTAACTAAGCCATGATTGGATTAACTTTGGGTTTGTGGATGTTTTTCTCACTTTCTCCTTGATATTCCTAGCTGCCTCCTTAATTTTAAAAAAGAAAAACATTTTTTATATTTGTGAAAAATGTTAATGCTGTTTCAATCCAAAATTTTCACATAAGACCTGTATGACTTACCAGAGGTTTTCGGGCTCGGTTTTTCATATTTGAAAAAAAAAATTCTTGATACGCTCACCAGGCCAAAATTGATGATTTTGTAGAAATTATGTATTTTTGGAGCGTAGATTACTAATCTGACAGTCTTTTTTGTTGCAAGGGCTTAGGTTTTGAAATATGACTTCTTCAAGTGCCGTTTTGTATATAAGGGTTAGGTTTTGGATTCATAATGATGCATTCTCGTTTTTTCCTTCACTATTGTAAATTATCACACTGCTTCAATAAAAAAGCAAAAAAAGCTATTTTTATGTTTTTTCAATTAAAATTTGTACTTTATTTTTTGCCTTTTAAAATAGATCTAAAAAGGGGGAAACGGGACGGAAAAGTATATAATAGAAAAACACAATATTGTACTTATTACTCGTTATCCTTTAAAATTGCAACACAAATCAATATTATTATTATTATTATTATTATTATTATTATTATTATTATTATTATTATTATTATTATTATTATTATTATTATTATTATTATTATTATTAATATTATTATTATTATTAATATGATTAATATTAAGAAGACCTAAGAAAATTGTGTAATTATTTTTTAAGATGTTGTATTTTCTTTAATTATTATATTGTTTATATGTTAAATATAGGTATTAGTAATTAAAACAATAAAAAGCGTTACACTCATCTGCTTGAAATATTAGGTTGCCATATTTAAATTGAATGATAATGTGTGATTTATGTAATTGAAAAGAAAATTCTCTATAAAATGTCTATAAAAATCGAAGAAAAATGATGGGTTTCTATTTAAAGTTTAAAAGTTGATTTCACTTCCGGTTAAGTGGGTTTGATTTGATGGAAATTTTTAATCTTAGAGGGAGAATTACGGAAAAACTGGGGGTAACACCTTGTTGTGTTACCCAGTAGAAAACATCATTTTTGTGTCTTAGACATCTAATGCATATGAAGAAGTATTTCAAGGTTTTAACTTTAGGGCATTGATATTTTTAACCTATTCATCAACGATTTGAATAAAATTATAAACCAAGAACGAGAACGCAATTATTTACTAATAATTTGGTGGCCGTTTAGTGCGACAAACTTCAATAGCTTAGCAAAAACTTTTTTGACTTAATATCAAGAAATTATACTTTTTAAATAGAATATCCTGCATTTTATTATATCATTGAAATTTACTTATCATATACCAATATACCACGACATATTGATATTAGAAACATAATATTTTACTTACTTTCACAGACTACAATTTTTTAACAGTAAAACTTGTAAAAAGGATTATTCGCACATTCTTAACTGTTTTAAAAATTCAATATTTCGGTTTAACTGTAATTACTTAAATTGAGCAATTTAAAAACTGACCGGCGTGTGGTAAATCATATTTAGGTAATGTAGATATAAATGGTATTGTGTGAAGAGAGAAGACGGTAAATTTAAATTCACCACCAATTTATCTTTTTTTTTCAGAATTCGATGGAGCCAGCAAAACCTGGTCGGCAATGTGTGAAATAGCAAATGAAGCATGTCAATCTTGGTTCCTATCTCAAGAAAAGTAACAATAACTTTGTGGAACCCAATATGATAATAAAAATCTAACTTTAAATTTTGTATAGAAAAATAAAATAAAGTAGAGTACAATAGATAATTTTTATTTATACCTTTTAATTTACATCCTTTAGAAACAGGGATTTGTTGAAACACTGGAAGGGATGAAAAGTCTTAAACTTTTCATCCCTTTCATTTAAAAAAATATTTAACAACATATTAAAACATTTTACAAGTCGATTCAGTGCAGAGGGTTCAAGAGGCACGCACCGCCGTAAAGGTAGCAATAAAATTTTATTATACATATTTATTTGTGTGCGGTGGTATATCTATTATTTTCTTTTTCTTAGTTCTTTATTTCGTGGAATATTTATTGTCCCACCGCAAGTTTATAAATTATACAATCAGTTGGGTTCAGCACTAGTAATTGAAATGATTGTGCTATACCATAAATTATTGCAAATAGCACGCTATCTACAAAATATTTTATTTTACCACATTAAATGAATTTAAATTTTAACGATACAAATTTTTTGAAATAATACAAAATTTAATTAAAAAAAAAGAAAAGAAATAACATTTTTAAATGATTTCAAAATGTTTAATTATTAAATAAAATTTTCAAAAGTCAAAAATATATTGAATGGTTTCAAAATTTTTAAATTAAAATAAAATTTTCAAAAGTCAAAAATATTTTGAATGATTTCAAAATGTTTAAATTAAATACAATTTTCAAAAGGCAAACATATTTTAAATGGTTTTAAAATTTTTAAATTAAATACATTTTTCAAACGGCAAAAATATTTTGAATGGTTTTAAAAATTTAAAAAAATCCTAACAAATTTAAAAAAAAGTTCCAACAAAATTATAGTAAATAAAGCATATTAGATAAAATTTTGCAAAATTAAAACTAACCCCAAAAAATGTTCAAAATTACTTTTAATGGCGCAGAATATTAAATTTAAAATAGATTTAGATCTTTCAATGATAATAAATTTTCTGTACCTTATTTTCAAATTCAAATCAAAATTTGTCAAAATACTATCATAGTATTCACTAACAACGCAAACTGTCAACTAAATTCTAAAATTTTTCTTTTTCTCGTTTTGCTCTGTGAAATAGCAACACATCGTGATGTCATCTAATATTTTCATTTACAAATTTCTACATATAATTTGTTCAAGAACCCAACTTAGCAACGATAATATCACGTAGCCCTATAAGAAAATTTTAAACTCTGACGCTTAAGGCAAGATATTCTTCCAGTAGTTTTGCTCGCTAGAAGATTTTAGTAAAAACGACGCATTCCTTTAACCATGAGTAATAAGTCATTTACGCAAACATTATAAATACCTTGATTGGAGGATTTCGGACAGTTTATCATTATATATCGCGATATTAATACCGTTGTCAGTCGGACAAGAACTTTCATAAATAATAAAAGGAAAAAGTTAATTCAAATAATTATTAGAAAAAGTATACAGTAACGCATAACGAATATTATAACTTTCGTGACGAAAGATTTACAAGAAACATTACCGGCGGTACCGTGAATGGAATTAATTCGCCAATTTGTCAAAAAGGAGTATTGACTGAAAAAAGTGAGTTTTCTTAAAAAGTAAAGTTAATTGAACTTGTATTTTAAATAACGAATGAATTTTAGTGGCTTGCTATTAGATTTAATAATATTAATATAACTGTTTGAATACTGTAACTGTTTTTTTTAACTAAGTGAATAAAACTTAAAAGGGATTTCCGTTTGTTTTACTAGGAGAAAAAAAGATATCAAGAAGAAAATACTAGGTAAAGAGAAGTTGAGCCAACTTGACTTGCGGTGTTTTGCCCTAAAAACTGTGGGGGTTAAATAGAAAATAAATAGAGATAGGGTAAGGCACTACATTGGTGTCAGGTGTGGGGTGGGGTTTAAGGGTAATTTAATACGAATTACTGCAGTAGTGTTATTTTAGGTAAGAGTGGCAGACCTTTGGTTCAGACCAAACAGTCTCACGTAGTCCTATTAGGTTCGTTGTGATACCACACGTGTTCCGTAGAACCCATGCACCTTCATCAGATCTCTGACAGTAGTGTTGCAGGCCAAGAATATCAGAAAGTATTGAAAAGAAAATTTTAAAATTAGAGAGAAAATTTAAAAAACCATAATGACCACCACACCCCTTGCTTCAATCGCTACTTCGAACGCTGCTCCCATCACCAATAATATTGTTATGAATTCTCCCAAGTTAGTAGTTGGCATAGAATCAGTTTCTACATGCATACAACAAACATTGAAGAATTCTTGAAAGTAGTCTCAGAAACAGGAGTATTGGCCGACTGGATAAAAAATTAATGGTATCAAATTGCCGGTTTAAAATTAAGTTTCAAAGCAAGACAGTTTATAGTATAAGAACTATCGTCGCAAAGTACGGTGGACTGGAAGGTACTAAAAGAGACTTGCAGACAGTTTTTAACACTCACACTCACCGGCGATCATGACAACAATAATCCAATCAACCAGAAACTCAAGACATTACAACTCAGTTTTCTTTAGGATTAACTATGCCAATCAAACAAAGAATGCTATTCGGAAGTCCTAAAGATTTGATATAGCCGAAATCAATCGAAAACTTAGTGCACCCTTCTAGTAGTCGTGACTGCATAATAATTACTAATCATGATGGAATAAATCACTAGAATACCTACAGCAATAATGGAATACCAGCCCAGCCCGATAAGAAATTGTTACAAGTGCAAACAGCCAGGACATATAATTATAATGTGCAAGAATAGAGAACAAAATAATGGTTATCGACAGTTATCTGAAGAAGCGCGATCGGTGTATATCTATATCTTTTGATAAAAGAAGCGTGATTGCATGGCCTATGGATAATAGAAGGAGTGGGATTGGTATGTTCCCTTCTGTTCCAGTACAGTCTAGCGACATGCTGAATGGATTACAGGGTTACTTGGACACAGTTGTCGGCTGTTTTGATGTTCCTAATCCTTCTAATAATGATATTTTGAAAGTTATGAAGAAAATGTTCGATGAATTAAAAAATTCTGTCACATTTAACGGTACCATCATGGAGGGGATGAGATGAACTATTCAAACTCTACTTAAAGAAAATAAGATGCTTAGAAAGGAGCAAGATCATCTTATTAGATTAGTGGAGCTAGAGAAAACGAAATAATTTATATCAAAAGTAGCACCAAAAATGTGCAGGGTAAAAGAAGCAACAATGTTATTATTATGGGACTGAATGGTGATGGTAATTGCAAGGCGAATGTCATGAATACTTTCGACGCATTAAACGCAACGTTTCGGAGGACGATTTTATATTCAAAGTTTTACCAAGTCAAAAACCTGTACTTGACAGTGCAACCCTCATAGATCTCGTTCTAGGTTCCAATATACTGATCTTTTAGTTGCGATGCGAAAATGCCAATTACATATTAAGTTGGTTCTTAAAATCTCAACGTACTTTCATTACCTATAGAGACTTCAAACATTTTGATGAAGTAATGTTTCATAGAGATCTTCTTAATGTACCTTTTCACAATATTTTACCCGTACGGGATGTTAATGAAAAGCTTAAAAAAGTTAATTCGTATATTTTGGGTCTATTTGACATACATGCTCCAGTTAGAAACGCACGTATAACAAAAAAGAAAGCTCCCTGGATCACTCCTAAAATCAAGCACGCAAATAAATAAGAACAAATGCCCAAATTTAGGCCATGAAATAAGGAATACCTACTTCCACAAAAGCTTCAGAAGCGATCCTTACCTATATGGGGACATTTGGACAAGAAAATTTAAATCTTTGAACTGGTATTTAAAAGAACCGAAGAACCACGAATATCAAGAAAATCCTCTCAACTGGTGGAAACAACTTATAACTCCTACAATAATTATTCCAATCTAGCGTAAATTGTAAAAACTAACATAGTTATGTTGCAACATACGTCCCCTGTAAAATAATGTTTTCTAAAACAGGACACATTCTTTCAGATAGAATAGATTGTACGAAAGTCAAAAATTTATTATTTTTAAATTCCTACAGAATAGTGTAGAAAAATGATGAGTTCCTAATATTAGTTTCATAAAGTAGTGTTTTCTTTGTCTTCATGTTTATCGAGAAGGCCACGGAGACAAAACCCTTTTTCTTCAGTGCGTAGTAGTTACAGCGACGACCTATCATTCCTCTGTGGTGTGATGTGTGACAATATGACAATTGATGACAATAATAATAAATACAAAAATTAAAAATACAAGTACAAATACTTTTTTCCCAAGTTTTCAAATGATACAACTTAGTAAGTGTGTTTTATCTCAGTATCAGTGCTTAAAATGTTTTAGAAGAGATTGTTTACATAAAGTTAGTCAAAATTATGTTTACTCTTAATCCAGGGGGATATTTACTGCACAAAAAAGTATACAGCACATAGGTAATGATCAATTGTGTTATAGCTACACCACGCCAAAATTGATAATTTTTTTAGGAACCATGCATTTTGGGACGAATCTGAAAGCATGTTTTGTCGGAAACGCTGAGTCTTTAATAATATCTTTCTTAAAGTGCAGCTTTGTAGATGTTAGGTATTGAATGCATAATGAAGCAATCACTATTCTATAGTACTATATATGTATTTGATCAGATATACCATTCTTCATTAGATAGCAAAAAAACTTCATTTTCTACGTTTTTCAATTAAAATTTTTGTCTTTAAACATAATACTCAATAGCATTAAAGAAAACTGATTTTCATTTGTTTTTGAACTGTTGCAGCGCACAGAGCATGTAAAATAATTAGTTTGCGAAATATTTTATTGCATTCAGCTTTGTATTTGGTTATATTTTTAATAATAATATATTATCGGAGTCAGCTAATTACACAATCAAGATGTACATAGATTAAACGAGCCGTCTACAAAAGAAGACAAATTAAAACTAGACATATCACAAAAGTTTACCATTTATTCTTAAGTGTGTTTCTGAATTCGGAATAAGTTAATTATTAGATACTTCATCATATCCACAGCTACATTTGTTTTTTAGTCGTTTCACTATATCTAATATTTCCTGATTAATTACTAACTGGGTGATGACAATATAAAGTACATTCAAAAATAGTACTTTAAAGGAAAGAAAACTATAGTATCCGGGATCAGTGAGTTAATAAATTTGTGGCTTTTACTTGACTAAATTATTTGGATCCCGCTATACCTATAATCATTAAATATCTTTTAAAATAATTTAAAAAACTAAGTTTTTTTTATGGAACAAATAAAGAAGATTAATTAACTATAGAGACAAGTAAAAATATAAGGTCAAGGATGACAAATATACATACATATTATCAGTTGTATTGTTATCGCTGTAGCTTATAGTATTTTCCAAAGAAACAATATTCAGATTTTGTATCGTCAAGCTGATCTTTGGTTGATGGATCAAGTTCAAGAATATCATAATTGTCTTTGCCATTTGTATTCTCGCTCGTGTTACACATTCGCATATTGTACCTTTGCCTTCCATTGCTGATGTCATCCTTACTTTATTTTCATTCAGAGCATCCGACCAATATTTCTAAATTCTTCTCACAATTCCTGTGTAATTTTGAATTTCTAATAATAATAATAATAATACTTAATATACAGTGTGTCTCCTTAAGTTGGCTACATATGGGAAATTTTTTTATTAACTTTACGAAAAAAGTTATTATTCATAAAAAGTTCTGCATGGTCCAAAACCTAAAATGCAACCATCAGATGTTCAATTTTTTCAGTCGTATACATGGTTTGTCAAAAAATGTGAATTTTGCCCTAGAGTAAAGTACCTTTATATTTGACAATATGAAAAGTTGTTCGGTATGAAAAAGTATGTTCCAATATGCAATTATACTAAAAAAAATTCGGGCAAATTCTATTTTTTGACACACCTCGTATACGACTGAAAAAATTTAACATCTGATGGTTGCATTTTAGGTTTTGGACCATGCAAAACTCTTTATGAAGAATAACATTTTTTCGTAAAGTTAATAATAAAAAAGTTTCCCATATGTGGCCAAGTTAAGAAGACACACTGTATAAGTATATATTGTTAGTAAGATTTACATAGTAAATATTGACAACGTCATAGTTAAAATACGCCTAAATAATCAAGTTAAGCCTAATGTTCAATTACAAATAACAAAAGGAATAGTTTACATAATATTGCATCGCTAATTGTTTACAAACTATCACACACAACAGATAAGTAATTAGAGCCCCAAGTTCCCATGCTCAGTCATTCATCACTTAAGGGATTCAAGCCAGGGGCGGATTGTGGTTTTTTGGGGCTCTAAGCTGATTCAATTTCTTTTTTTATTTGCATGATGTAGTTATTTTTTGTTATAAAACAAATAAAACTACTACTGTAAAAAATAAAAATCTATTCTATTTAAACTAAAAAAAATACGAGATATCGGTAATTCCCTGAAATTTGACAGTTGGCCTATTACCACTTCTCTGTTATATCACTGTTGCCAACCTATAACTAACGCTTAAAAATAAGATTGGCGACGCGGCTTGAGTGCAGCATAGTGCGTGACCTAAGTAGTAAATAAATGATTTTCTTTTACAAAAGTATAGTTTTTTCAAATTTGATTTTTATTAATGATTCTTTTTATTATTTATTTTTAATAATCTTATTTTTAAGCACATAATGCAAAATGCAAGCGGTCATGAGATTGGTATTTGGTACCGTTTTTCATTGTGGCCCCTTTTTGCCGGGGGCCCTAGGCTTCAGCCTAGCCAGCCTAATGGGAGATCCGCTACTGATTCAAGCCGTTCGTGTAAGGCAGGGATGCACAGACTTATAGGGAACAGGGGCCACTCGGGAAAAATATAAGCCATGGACGGGCCACTACAAACAATACAATGATGTACATGTACAACTATAAAAATAAAAGAACCTTCAAAAATGTTTGTTGTAATTATGTATTATATCTAATCATTACAATGTAATATTTTCATGTTTTATTATTTTGATGCATGACATTGCATTGAACTAACAAATTTTTTTATATTTGGCTCCACATTACTTGTCGCCACACGTAAAATTGCTTCCAAATTGTCATTTGCCAGACGGTTTCGGTTTTTTGTTTTGTTAAGTTTCATCACTGAAAACGTTTGTTCACAAATATACGTCGATCCAAATAAGCTTGCGCATTTCAATGCATTTATTCGCAACTCTTTATAAGCGTTTTTATCAACGCAATGGTAGAAGTTAAGTAAATTACCTTCATTAAATTTGTTTCTCAAATTCTCATCATTTTGCATGTCTATTAACTCCAGCTGCATTGATTCCGGCGCATTTTCGGGTAAAATGTTGAAAGGATTGCTGAAAATGTCCAATAGAGGTTTAACTTTTTTGAAGTCTACAAAACGATTTTGAAAAGCTTGTATCAAAATATCAATTTTTTCAACATGAGCGAAATTGACGTCAGTTTTATTGAATTTCTCCACAATTTTTTTGTAGTTCGGAAAATGGCCGTAATTGGCTGAATTGATTTGTGTCCTGAAAAGACTCAATTTGCATTGGAAGGATGAAACATGAGAGTATAACTGCGAAATCAATTGATCTTTTCCTTGGAGTCGCGTATTTAAGACATTCAAGTGATTTGTGATGTCTACAAGAAACGCTAAGTCACACAGCCAATCAGGGTTGTTGAGTTCGGGGACGTCGTTTTTCTTTTCCGCCAGAAACAATTGAATTTCTTCAATCAAATTAAGAAACCGCTGTAGTGTCAACCCACGACTTAGCCACCTTACTTCAGTGTAAAACAGAAGATCACCATATTCGCTTTCAATATCCTCGAGAAATTGTTTGAATTGTCGGTGATTGAGACCTCGTGATTTTATAAAGTTTACAGTAGGTACTACAACTTTCATTACATTTTCAAATCCCAATAATTTTGAACAAAGGGCCTCTTGATGTATAATGCAATGAAACTGCATTAATTCCTTGGTATTTATGTTTCTAGTTTGTAAATATTTTTTTAACATAGTTGGTTGGTTGGTTGGTTCAAGGAGGGTTGACCTGTTGTCAGTATACTGCAGCCAAATGGCTTATTGTATCCCTTTTGCTTAACGTCGGGGTAATGTCAGCCAGACGGGACCTACAGTTTTTTACGTGGGATCCGAACCACGCGTATGCACTGGTTTATCCGTCAGTCCCCTAAAGGCAGGATTATCCGCCCTCAATGGGTCGTATTCGGGAGTCAACCAATGTCATACTGCATTCTTACCTCTAAAATCTTGGGTATACTTTTTTTTATTAAGCGTACACCCGTCCCGGGGATCGAACCCGGGTCACCTGCGGCCGAATGCGACAGCTCTACCACTGAGCTGCCATACCGTGGCAACATAGTTACTATCCCAGATGTACTTCCAACCATTGAAGGTGCTCCGTCAGTCTTAATTCCAGATATTTTCGTTAACTCCAAATCAATTATAGAACATTTTTCCAGAAGAGCTTTGAGCATGTCACTCCCCTTGGTTTGACTTGTCAAAGAACTCATACCAATCAGTTCTTCACTCACTTCAAAATTTTGCGTTACACCTCGTAAAAATATTAAGAGTTGAGCAGTGGAACTTATATCTGTAGATTCGTCGAGTGCTATAGAAAAATACTCAAAACTTCTCGATTTCGTAACTAATTGCTCTTCAATATTAGCTGCTAATGCGGTAATTCTTCTTTGAACAGTCATCCGATTTAACTGAATTTTTTCAAACTTCTTTACATTTTCTGGACAAATTTTTGTTGCGGCGATATCTAAACATTGCTTAACAAACTCACCATCTTTAAAAGGCCGACAAGCTTTCGCTATTATTCGAGATATTTCAAAGCTAACTTCAGTAGCTGTTTCAGCATCTTCAATTGGTTTTGTAAACATAGCTTGCTGGCCTATTAGTTCCCGTTGTAAAGTGGAAATTCTTTGCGTTCGATTTTCGCCAGTTAATTTGGTAAAAGCGGGATGCTGGGTTTCATAGTGCCTTTTCACATTATATTCCTTCGGAATAGAAACACTATTCTTGCATATTAAACAGACAATTTTGTTATGCGATGAAATAAAAAAGTATTTTTCAGTCCAAATATCTTGAAACTGTCGATTTTCGTCTTCAACCTTACGACTACGTTTCTTACTGGGGCCTGGTTTATCCATATCAAAATTGATATTATATTGTCACGTAGGTAGATGCCAAGTTCGAACGAAGAAATATTTATTCGTCACAGATTACAGTTCTCAATCAGTATAACTATAACATTCGCTTGTTCGTAGTTAAAACTTAACTTAACTGACCCGGTAGCTGGCGTAGCAACAAGAGTCTGCTTCAGGGCGCCCCGAAATAAGCCGAACTCCGATGCCGATCGAGATTATGTGCGTTTACATGTCGTCCGAAAACAATAAGATGTAGGTGTATTTACAAGTTTACATGTCGTTCTAAAACGATATTAGGTATCAATATTAAGGCCGCATAAATATCGCATTTAAAATTCCTTTGCGGGCCGCATACATATCGACAGCGGGCCGCGGTTTGTGCATCCCTGGTGTAAGGCAATAATAGAGCGGAGTATTTATTTTCATGGATTTTGTTTCTTCTCACTTCGTCACTGACGATAATTTTGGACCTGGAGTATATGTTAATTAGACCAAAAATATAGTGTTCTCTTGGCCCGAATACTGGCCATGTTTATTGATGGATTTTTAAATATGAACCTACAGATATTGGAGATCGTCAGAAAGTTATTTTTATTTAAAAAAAAAAAATATTTTTTACGATACAAATGAACTTTAGTAATTATTTGTATGGTTTTCATGGCTTAAATTTTTTTCTGGCTGATGTAACTTTCCCACATCCAAAAAGATACCACCTTTCCAGTGAGGGAAAGAAAACTGAATTTGTTTAGTTTTTTTGTAATTCGGGCCAAAAAGAGCCGCGATTTGACATGGAAAATTTAAGGGCGGTACACTTAATATTTACTTATACTTAATTAATTTCTTTATTTCAGATTATGTTATGTCACAAAACAAAAGAAAGGACAAAAACCAAATGTTACTTAGATTTCACAAAAATTACATATTCAAAAATTCCTCGAGTTTATACGGCTCCAATTCCAATAACATGGTTTTGATTTCTATTTTAAATCGTTTTTCGCTGTTGATTCTTTTTAATTTCCCGGGCAGTTTTTTATATAGCCTCAAGCACATATAATTCGGTGATCTTTCGGTTAGAGTCAGCCTATGTATGGGATAATTGATATTACAAGTTCTTGTATTATGTTGATGACTAACTGGAGTTTTAAAACAATTTCTATTTTTAAAGAAAAACACTAAACAAATATAAGCGTTTCCTCTGATCCCATACATTTCAATCTTCTTCACTAGTATATCCCTGTCCAAGCAGTCATATGCCTTTGATAAATTATGTTACCATCTTCAAGGTGATTTAGAACTGTTTGAATAAACTGAAAAATTGCCGTTTGGGTCGATCGTCCCTTTAAAAAACCATGTTGATTTTTACTAAATATATTACTGCTTGTTAGAAAATGTATTAATCTTGAACACATTGCCATGTCAAATAATTTTGAAAGACTTATGGGCCTATAATTATCCATTTGTTCTGTATCAATCACCCTTTTTAAAGACTGGTTTTACTAGTGCAACTTTTAAATTTTCAGGGAAGATACCATACTTAAATGAGTTATTTCTTATATACCTAACAAATAATGTTCTTACATACACTAATAGAAATTTTTACAATGCTGGTAAGAATTTCATCCAAACCGGAACTATGTTTATTTTTTTAATTTCTTCGCTATTTCACATATTTCACTTGTTACCGGCTTTAAAAAAATTGATTTATCAATATTGACAATATTACAGTTAAAGGGAATACTTTATACATTTTTCATAAGATGAGGTATGACTGATATTAGATACTCGTTAAAGTTATTTGCACCTTCGGTTCTCCCTCTATCTCTATGTCCGAGCTTTGGTTAGTTTTTCCTATAATTTCATTACTAATCGTCCACATACATTTTATTTTATTATTTGTACTGTTTACTCTATTGGCATATTGTTTTGTTCGAGACTCCGAGAGTCTTTTAACAATTTTTCTTATATTGGTCTTTTTAATTTTGATGCTGTCTTGATAGTGTTAATAATAAATCTAATTCGCGTTTACAATCAACAATTTCCCTATCCTTAAACATTTTTGAAACTTTTGTTCTCGAACATAGCTTTAAAGGGAAATACTGTTGAAATATATTAATAAAATTATTCATAAATGCACGTCACTGTCCATTTACATCATTTCTTTCAACCTCATAGACATTCAAGTCCTGCTCACTCAGACAGTGCAGAAACTCATTCTTGTTGTCATTTCTAAAAAAACGTCGGTAAATTTGGGCATCTCCGTTATGATATTCCGTTTCAAAAATGACCTTCTGCGCTGTATGGTCTGATATAAAATTCTCAAACACTAAAGTTTCCATCTGCTCAAAGTTTGTAAATATATTATCTATACAACTGGAAGTATTACTCGTTATTCTAGTATTTTCTAAAAAATTTGGTTGAAAGTTAAAGGAAGACATTAATGATAAGAAATCCGTTCTAGATTTGTTTTCTTTTATAATTTCTATGTTAAATTCACCTAATATAAAAATCAGTCCCGTTTCACTAAAAGTGGTAAATAAAATATTTTCAAACTTATCTAAAAACAATTTCATGTTCCCAGTGGGGGGCCTATGATATAAATAGTTATAACCAACATTATAATCTTTTCGCAATTAAAGTTAACGTTTCCGCTCTGTCAATTGTCAGCTTCTACGCACGTAAGGGCCACTCTGTGCGTAAACGTACATTTTAGTGGGAACATTTCCAGAAACGTTTTCATATAAGTTATGGGAAAAATTGGTAAATTTATTTATTTATTTATTTAGACAAACAAGGTCACTCAACGGACTGCTTGGAGCAGACTAATTATAGAGTGACACGGATTACAAAAAAAAATTACAAAGTTCGGTAGAAGTACACAATAAGTTTAACTAAAGAAGAAAAGGCTATTTTGTGCAATCAAATAATAAATCCAAAAACAAAGTTATAAAGCTAAAGATACGCGAGTGATAGTAATGCACTTCCTAATCAAAGGATAATAAATATTTTTTTTCTGATAAGTTTTTAAAGGCACATAAGTTAGTATTAAACAGGTCAATGCCTCTATCACCCGTTACAAGATCGTTGTATGTTCTCATGCAACGTATGTGAGGAGAGTTCGAAAGGTAATTAGTTGTAAAAGCAGGGACACTAAAAGTTGTAGAGTGTCATAAATAATTTATAAAATATAAATACCTAACTAATAAATAAATTATGAATAAATTAGTATTTAAAGTGTTTTTATATATTAATATATTTTTGTGATATAAAATACATCTATTAAATAACTGTCTTATTCGTCTTATATTATAATGTAATTGCGTCTGATTTATAAAATATATTCACAACAATAAATATTATTAATACTTTTTTTAAATAAACTTACAAGTACCTATCGTATCTCTATCTATTTGTGAGTACACCAGAATTGGTATTAGTTAATTAAAAAAATTATATATTAATTTTAAAAGTTTTATACAAATATTTGTATATACTTTTTATTATTATTAATAATTTTAATAATAATAATAATAATAATAATAAAAATCTATATTTCAAATTATGTCATATACATTTCTTTTACAAAGCACACAAAACATACAAAAACTCAAAAGGAAACGGCGTCATAAAAAGAAAAAACTAATTTTCTTATTCTATAAAAATTATTCTAAATAATCCTGTATTGAGTACGGTTCTACATTAATGAACATTTTTTTAACTTTAACTTTAAATATTTTAAGACTATTTACACATTTGATATCATTTAGTAAATTGTTAAAGAATTTTAAGCACATATAACCTGAATTTTTTTCTGTTTATGTTAGTCTATGGATAGGGTAATTTACATTTAGAGTTCTAGTGTTATAATCATGAAAAGTTTGCAGCTCAAAAGTTTAGTTATTATTTTTATTATTTAAAATATATAACAAACCGCAAATTTCAATGATGTTTGAAACGTCTCAGGCAATGTAATTGATAAAAAAATAATTCTCTCTTTTAAACGAGACTAAGTTCTGATAATTTTCGTTGTCTCTAACCGAAGTTGCCTAATTTTTACCAAAAAATGATTGTCTTTACCCTAACTCTTTATTTGAGCTGCAATAAGTACTGGACTATAGTTGTTCATAAGTTTTAAGATTACAACCTATGTATACATTTTGAATAAGACTAAGGTTTAAATAGGCATATTAATAAAAACTTTAATTTTCTTAGTTGCGCATTAGTATTACGCCCTCTAGTGGTCATCTGAAAAAATTAAAAATAATTTCCACCGATTTATCTTGATCATTTTACCTATATAAAAAGATAGCTGGTTACCAAACATCCGAAGAAGCTACAAGGGAATGAAACGCGGCATGTAAAGAAAGTTGCTTAAATAAAGGGGACTTTAACAAATACTTTGTGTTTTATTGAGTTTATGAATTCCCATCAATAAAGATAGATAAGATATTTTTAATTCCAGATACCTAGGCATTTTAATTTTGGCCATTATTTACAATTTCTTTACATCTTTCCCTTTTTTAATATTATACAAAAAAAAAATGAAACGTCTGAAGTATACAGTCATGAAACTAATTGTTACACTTTTGCAATACCATACTGATCAATAGCAGTGAACTTGGTGCCTTTTTTCTATATTTTATATCAGAAAATTCGTACACTGTCACTGACTTGGGTCCACTGAGTTAATGAATTTTAATTGTGTGTAAATTTAGAACAGCAATTAAAATTAAAAAATATATATAAAAAGAGTTACGTAATGTTTAATACCTGAAGGGAATATCATTTTAAAATTCCATGTAACTATCGATATTATATAAGATTAATTTTCACAATTAAGTTTTTGTCAGTTTCGGTGAAATAATTTAATAAACTTCGATTTTTCGTGTTTCGGCTTACCAGATCCAAGCATTAAAATGTTAAAACAAAAATATTTAAAAAATAGATATTTATTTTTGAAATTGAAAAAAATGGTATGGTAAGTTTCTTAGACTGATCGCGCCAACTATTCAACGTGTTTTTAAGTTTTCTTGTTGGTTACACATTGGAAGTAACGCAGTGGACGAAAAGTGGTTACGCATAAAAATCTCTGGAAAAACTGTTTTAATAAATAGTTTTTACAAATTATATTGATCTGACTTGAGTTAAACGTTAATAATTTAATGCAAAGATTGACATTTTTAACACAATTTTTTTTTGTAAAAGAAGAGATATTAATGTAAATTGTAATTAGGTTTTAACTGTGAACTAGATGCTCTAATATTTTTTATTCATTTTGTTTGACTGAATATTTTCAGATTTAAATACTTTTAAAGTCCGGTACATACAAAGTGTAGTCTATTTTAAGAATGACTCAAATCCGAACACATTGTGGCTGTAATGCTCTGTCATGCAGCAGTGCGTAGCTAGCTTTGAATGGGCCCTGTATCAAGAGCCAGGTGGTGGGCCCCTCCGCTAGGACATTTTTCGTTCTTTTGGTGGCCTCCTTTTATTGGGCCCCTCCAGGCCAGTGGGGCCTGTATCATTGTTACAGCTGATACAGCGGTTGCTACGCCACTGTCATGCAGACTCCGCTATATTACGGACATAATGCTCACCTAAATCGACATTATGACTAGTAATTCCAAGTAATGCTAATTATTCCGGGTTATGCGAAATAATTTCCTTTAAATTACACACACTGCAGCCAGTAAATACCCCCCAGCTCTTATCAGTTCATTTACAGCTTAAACTAAAATACATTTTGTTTTTAGTTCCCAGAATATATTAAAAATTTTAAAATGGATATACCTGCATCGAGGGAAAATCCTATTGTTAAGAAATTAGATAGTCCTAAATTCCACGCAATATTTACAGATGAATTAAAAACTTTGCTGGAACTATTTAAAAAGTATAACTATGAAATACGTGTGGCTGGAGGTGCAGTAAGAGATTTATTAATTGATATACAACCTAAAGACTTAGACTTGGCCACCACAGCCACACCAACTGAAATGAGGAAACTTTTTGAAACAGAAAATATCAGAATGATTAACTCAAATGGTGAAAAACATGGCACTATTACTCCTAGAATAAATGATAAAGAAAACTTTGAAATTACAACGTTAAGAATTGATGTGGTAACTAATGGAAGACATGCCGAAGTACAATTTACAACAAATTGGATCCTTGACGCTTTAAGAAGAGATTTGACTATAAACTCAATGTTTTTAGGTTTGGATGGCTCTGTTTATGATTATTTTTTTGGGTATGAAGATTTACAGAAAAGAAGGGTGGTTTTTGTTGGGGACGCAGCGAAAAGAATTCAGGAAGATTATCTAAGGATCCTTAGATATTTCAGGTAAATAGGATAAGGACTATTAACTAACAACCTGTTGAAATTGCACTAACAGTACAGTAATTGACACGTATGACGTGGTACGGCTTTAGACGTAAATATTTTTTGGCCAATAAGAACAGAAAATTAAGCATTAAGTATGTACGGATATGAAAAATACGCATTTATTTTGCTACTTATCTGATTATCTAATAATTATTTTTATGTTCATCAAATCAATTAAATTAGGATAAAAAAGAACCTTTAAGAACCCTCGGCTTTTCTTATGAAGAATGGCTTGCTGTTATGTTTTGGAGGATACCATTCAAAGTCAAAATAGGCTTTATTGTAAAAAATAATACTTCCTTGTAAACATAGCTGTATACGTATTCAAATGCGAGAAAATCAATATAAGTACTAAAAATACACATGAAATATATAAAAAAAAAGATGTTAAAATTAAAGTAGATTAGAGAATACACAAAAATTATATATAAGTACATACAAAATGAATACACACGTATTAAAAAAGGTCGTTAAAATTAAAATAGATTACACAAAATACAACAAAAGAAAATTAGTACCTACAAGAGGTCTCCAACAAAAACAGACATGGCAATGATAAAGTCATGTGGTACAAGAATAGTAGCCTGCTTAAGTTCCTACAACCCAAACATGTATTTTATAGTTCTCTTTTGTAGAACCTTTAAATTTCAACATTTAAAGAAGGCCGAATAGATAGGCGCACTATGATTCATTCGCTTCGGAAGAACCGACGTGACTTCGGAGCGCGCCGTCTTTTATTGCGTAAAATAATACTGTCTGTGTCTGAAATCGATCGAAAATGGAGACAAACATTAGTTTGTCTCCAAAAACGGTTGCCACATTTTTGCACTGATCCGTCGTTCTTTAAATATTGAAATTCAAAGGTAGAACAAACAACATATTAAAAATATACCGAGATCAAATTTTACAATGAGTGTGATTAAAACTGTAGAGAAAGAACACTGCGGCACTAGTTTTTTGTTACTTGCTTTTCTGGTTTTGTTCTGCCAAAGTGCCAAATATGTAACCGAGCCGATAAATATCCCTCAGTTAATTATTATTATCAGTACACTCGTATGTGACGACATGCGCCACGATGTTCAAAAAATGTTCATTGTTGTTTTAAACGATGCCCTCTAGCGGACACCCCAGGAGCCAAAAACACATATTATAATGCCAATGATAAAACAATCTTTTTTAAAAGCGACCCAGTTTACTTAATTTAAAAAAAAAATAAATAAAAATGTTTGTTGTCCACGCACCTCTTTATTTGAGGAGCTGAAGCAATAACTACTGAAACAAAGTTGCTCTTAGGTTTTTCAAAATTACAACATATACATTTTCAATAAGACTTAACTATGGATATTAGGAAAATCGCTAATCGAGTGAGACTAAAAAAATGCGTATAAATAGTTGACCCTTTATTTCATACCTAAAGAACCGGATGTCCAGTGATGTGGCAAATACAGGGTTATGATAAAGAAACGGATCAGACCTTTATATACAGGGTGGCCCATTTGTCTGACAAAGTAATATACCGTCTCTACTACTAAAGATAAAAAAAAAGTTTTTATAAAAGTTGTTTGGTATAAAAAAATATATGTTCTAAAATTATTTTTAAACATACAGGATGGTCCAGAAAAGTAGGACAATAAAAAAATAAATTTTTTTAAATGGAACACCCTATATATTTTAGCATTTTTTGTTTCCTTACAAAAATTATCCATATGACGCCATATTTAGTTTTTAATTTTTGATTCTTGATTAAGTGGGCGATATTCTATATAAAAGGCCTGATCCGTTAAATCCGAACCCTTATAATATATACCCTTATTATATAAGTTACAGTTTAACACAAGGTGAAATTTACTGATTTAATCAAATCAACTTGTATTTATTTTAATAGGTTTTATGGAAAAATGTCGAATAAGAAAAATCAACATGATATGGAAACCCTAAAAGCAATTAAAAACAATGGCCATGGATTAGGTAGAATATCCGGTGAAAGAATATGGACCGAATTAAAAAAAATATTGGAAGGAAATTTCGCCGGTGAACTTATGCAAACGATTGTAGAATGTGGACTATCAGAATATATTGGTAAGCACTAATAAATTTGCTTCTTAAATTGTTATTGTTTGTAGAATGTAAAAAAATAATATTTATTTTTGTCATATAATGGGCTTTTTCACTAAATGTTGATTTTGACCCTATCTTATAGAGCACGAAAAAAAAAATTCTACGGTTCGAGTTTTGAAATTCGTCACTGAGAAAATAATTGAATAAAACAAAATCTGCTCTCTAATAAAAACACGCGACATATGGTATAAGGTACCGACCGACGTAACAACAAAACAGGCAAATGAGTAGCCCGGGACAGCCTTTAATCGACACGCTCCGACGGGACTTAGCTCTCGTGACTGGTGTTCTATTTCTAATCGGTTCTTTTCTATTTAAGTTATCGGAACAAATATATCAATATAGTCGACCCACAACTCGCAAATAAAGACTTGCGCGGTTAATTAATAGGATGACGGACGCCTTGTTTATACACTTGCCGCTTTCCCGCCGTTTTTTTAATTCTTTCCAGAAAGGTTTGTGATACTCTAGAAAGATATTTTTTATTGGGATATGTTTTCAATAGATTCTAGTTCAGGATGTAAGTGCTGAATAAGATAAATTTTATATTATAGTAAAAGAGCCCATTGAATGTTGATTCTAAAGGGTAATACTTGGATGATTTTTAAAAAAATTCTTTATATGAACATAGGTCCGCAACCGCTTTATTTCAGAGATACAGGTTTTTTTTTTATTAAAAAAGCATTTTTTTCCCAATATCTAAAACCGCTTGTATGTGCAAAGTATGCATAATTTTTTCATGATAAAGATTTTTCAATTTTTCAGTGGCGTCTCTGTTAACATACCCTGCAGTTATTTTAATCAAAAAAATGATACGCCACTGTTTTCCTTTAAATAATAAGTGCTCTCTGCCTTCTCATAAAAATGGTATCTTGACTTTTTTCGTCAGTCTGACGGTTTTCGATTCTGTTAAAAGATGTTCCTATTTTAATGCGAAATCGCATGTGGTTTATGCACGTCATCGTACTTGCTTGTTTTAGGCTTCTGGTACGCGCATATTTAGACCAAAACTTTAATAATCGCTAGATAGATTGTAGGGGAAGATTCCCAGATCTGAACTGAATTTTTTTGGGGACATCTTAAGACCTTGGTTTACAGTCGACCAATTTAAACTGACGAAGAATTGGGAATACGCAAAGTCTCCTGTAAAGCTATTAGGAATTCTCCAGGAATTTTCCAACGTGTACGCGAGTCGATGACGAGGGTTGAAGCGTACATACTAGCAGGAGACGGACATTTTCAACAAAGTTTTTAAAAATAAAAATTGTATTTTTATACTTATTAATTTTTTATCAGGAGATAAAGCTGAATTAAAAAAATATTTATTTTAAATAAAGAGTGGCGTATCATTTTTTTTTTATTAAAAATTATGCAGGGTATGTTAAAATCTGGGAAAACGCATTTTAGGCGTACTTTGCATGTATCAAAATCGATTAATTTTAACACCGTTCTCAGAAATAAAGCGGTTGCGGACCTATGTTCACCTAAAGAATTTTTCTTTAAAACATCCAAGTAATACCGTCTTTTAGGATCAGCATTTAATTATGAAACACCCTGTATATCCTTATTATGATAAAGAAACGGATCAGCCTTTTTTAGAATACCGCCCACTTAATCAAGACTTGCTCGCACCAGTCAAATTAATATTTTTGAAATGTATTTTTTTTTAGAAAAAATATTCAGGGTAGATCATAAAAATGCTACGTGTATCAACTTACATTTTTTCAATGAAACATTTTTACATTCTACAATTAATTCTAGACATTTTTCATAAATCATCATCATATCCTCAACCATTTACGAAATATTAATTTTTAAAACAATATAGATAAACGACACAGCATGAAATTTTTTTTTTTATAAAATGTTGAAAATGTCCTCCACCAACGCACCAACTGTCTTGCAGTAAATCGATCGTTCCAAAAATTCCTGTTGTACATTTTATACTATTTTTGAAGAAATTTCTCGCATTCCTCGTCATTTGAACTCTGAACTTAAGCGCATCTATCGAGTTGGGTTTAGATTTATAAACTAACGTTTTTAGATATGCAAATATTGTTTCAAGAGTATAGTTTTGAAAAAGTCACTTTATTAATTAGTGTACTTTTTTATTAGAAGGATTTTATGTATCGGGCCCAGCCACCATTAAGTTTTCGCGAGAAAAATTTCGCTGTCCAGCGAATTGCGCTGGTAAGATAATGGCTTCATTACAAATCTGGTCCAAGGTAGATTGATAGAAATGGCCCTATTTTATGGCCGCTTAAAGAGACTTAACGTTGACCGATCATTTCATATGAGGACATTTAAAACAAATTGTTCATGCCACTCCAATACCAAATAATCTTGACGTATTACCTATGCTCTTGGTTCAAGATTTCCAGAAGAAAGACATAAAGGAAGCAATTAAAAAAATTTGTGCAAGTGTGCAGATTTTTATCTTTAAAATGGCCTAAAAATGGATCCAATTGATTAATTAGGGGGGGGGGGGGGTATTTTCTCTCCCACATTTGTCCAGTATAATAAAGAAGTTTGAATTTGATCATCGTCTTAAGGCTCTACCACGCGCAAATTTAGAGGATGAAAAACACCGTTTCGCTACTGCAGGATTCTGCAAAGGCTATTTGAAATATTTGTCGGGACAATTTAAAATTTAATAAAGGAATGTTTGTATTTCTAAGGTACAAAGCCCTTTTTTGAAAAAAATAAGAATATGTATAAGAAAATGCCCACTAAAGGTGCGTATTTTTAGGCACTTTTCCAGGGTTAATATCGTAGCTAAGATTTTTTTTTTCAAAAAAATAGCCATGTACCTTAGAACTTGCATGTCTTATCTTTAAGACTTCAAAAATTGAGACAAAACAATGTCGTAATAAGTCCGTTATCTTGCAGCGCGCAACTCATGTTTTGGGTAAATTTTGTTGTCATGTTATAGAAGTTGCCTATATACAGCTGAATTTATTCTCGGCTGACGTGAAACAATTTACATCCAGAGAGAATAATGATACACTGAAAAAAGTTATAGGTGGTCGAACAAGAAGTGTTTTCGGGGGTAATTTTGGGCTAAATTTTATGTTTTCCTTTTTGGATTGTCTGTGCCAATAACAGAATATCTAAGCGTTAATATTAAAAAGACGTAACTAGTAGTTGTGCTATTAACTCCGGGTTACCATACATTTTTCGGCTTAGACCGGGATGGTTTATAATGCGCCGCAGGGCAAAATGTTCAAGGCGCGTTCACCATTTTGTCAAAACTGGTGTTTAAGCTTTCAAAATTTCTTATTCATGTTAGGTAAGGATAAGAATTGAACGAAATCCAGTCGATTTGTTGCAATCAAAAATGGGCTATATTGAATTTTTTGTTTCGTTTTTTATCGAAATGGGTTATTTTCTTGATAGTGAACAAAATATACTAAGGTAAATAGCTTATCGGTATTAGAGGCCCAAACTGGGTCACCGGGAACTTACGACAAATCTAAGGATGTATGGTAACCCTGGTATATTAACTCTTAGATCTAAAATTAAAGTTTAATTTGTCTTGGTAAAGGGTGATAGGTGCAATAAAATAAAGCCATTTATGAAGGTTCTTAGTGAGTAAAGAAACCAACTGTTGCATAATGAATCTATTTCTATTCGATTGTTTTTATATTTTATGCTTATTATACAGGCTCTATATATTGTTTATATAGTGAGCTTCTGTCTAAACCTGTTAAAATATAAATTAATTTTAAAGGTGAAATGTGTTTATTATTTTATCCATGGTTTAACGATTTAAAAGTAGTTGTCAGGCACGAATTTGGCGTTGGTCACATGACATTTATCTGTTCATGTTATTGGCTCGTAGCTACAATTTGGTGCAGCGAGACTACTGTATAGTGACAATGCTTCTAAGAAGCTAGGTAGGTAATAAATAAAAATTGGACAGTATGCCACGCAGAGTAATAAAATACAATTTTTTGTTAGGCATGAGCGTCCATAAAGAGGGCAGTTGCCCCTGTCTCTTGACCAAGGGGGAGAGGGGGGGGGGGTAAATATACTTTTTACTAACTTTTGTTAGGGAGAGTTTATGAAACGACTGCGACATTTTTTTTTGTAGGAATCACTTTTGATAGAAGTTCTTGAAAACGCAATTTTTTTTTTGTAGCCACTTTTGAACGGTGGAGAAAGTGTAGAAAAGGCTGCGAAGTATTTTATTTTATAGAATTAACTTTTGAGAACTTACACGTTTTTTTGGCTACCCCCCTATCACTTTATGTTTATAAGAAACATTAATACCGTGATTTTGTATCGGATTGGCGCGACGATACGGTACTACCTCCTGTTGTTTCTGTGTTACTAAAAAAAAATCTAGGTACTTACTTTTTTTTCTTTTGAAGGTGCAGCGCAACTAATCGTCAAAAACATACCACTTTTAAAAAAAATTAATTATAATGGCACGGAACGCGACGGACAAAATACTGCGCGAGTTAGTAACCACAGTCAACAAATCCTGGAACCAGCGGGACTTATCTTTTGTTTTATAAATAAACATGGTGAAAAATTTGTAATATAAGAAAATTTTGATTGAAAAACTATTGACCTTACGAAGTATTTGATAACCAATGCTGAAAACCTTTAGTTATAATGGTGGCACTTCCCGTTATACCGGAAGTAAGTGTCAACTTGCTTATTTTAAATAGAATACTCTATATATTACTACATTTTTGCATTCTACGCAAGAATTTAGGCATATCTTGTATACCATGTCCTATACCTATGTCTAAGCGTTTTAGATATTTTTAATAGATTTTTTATAATATTTTAATAACTATTAATACAGGGTGTTTAAACAATACGATTAAAAATTAAATTGAAAAACTACAAAAAGACTAGATTTTCAAATGGAAATACACAAATTTTATAATTATTTCTTATTTAGCATTAAAAATAAGGGTAAGTTTGTGTATTCCAAAAAATTTTAGTTTTAGAAACATTGCCAACTTAATATTTTTATATGGCGATTTTGCTGCAGATTTTAAGTTTAGTTACTTTTAGTTGGCTATAACGGCGTTGAAAAACAATCAAATGCGAGAAAAATTTATGAAGCTGTCACTTACCATTAAAACATCATTAATTCTCATGCCTGTGCGCTTAAATTGTACATACAAACGAAGATTATTTAAATTTATTTATTATTTATGGAGAATGTGTTAAAGTTATATCAAGAACATGGGAAACATTAGCCAATCGATATCCGCAAAACAGAAGCCATCACAATGTGCTTATTAATAATGTTCAACATTTTTGGGATATACAAACTTATCCTTTTTTAATGCTAAACTAAAAGTAATTATAAAATTTGGGTGTTTCCCTTTGAAAATTTAGACTTTTTGCAGTTTTTTCAATCTTATTGTTTAAACACCCTGAATTAATAGTTATCAAAATATTATAAAAAAATTAATAAAGCAGGTCCTTTATAACAAGGAATCCCGCTTAAATTAAATAAATATAAGGCTTCTTTATAGAAAAAATTGATAATTATTTTAAGGCTTGCAAACGTCATTCTTAACAAAAAAATTCAAATATGTCAAAAACGCTTAGATATTTATAGGTATAGGCATACAGGGTAGGGACTTTAACTGGAATAAATTCGATATTATTAAACCTGCTGAAGTTGCGCCTACAAAATTTGGTATGTGGGGGTTTTAGAGCATGCGGAATTGGATTATGATGTCGGCGCAGTTGCCAGATTTCTCAGCTTTGCGCTACACGTAGTAATTTTGTTATTTTAAATAGAATGCCCTATTTATTTTTATTGCAGTGAATTGGTAGTGTCCAATTTAGTAAGATCTCAAATTTACAAAATTCTATCTTCACTAGTTTCTGAGCTATGGCAACACTGAAGTTCCCTTAAAAAGTACCAGGACGCTTGTCTACCTCCATAGTTACTAAGTTATTGACAAGATTCAAGAAAAGTTCTTGTCTTTTCAATATGGCCTATTTAACTTAAACTTTAAAAATAGAAATTCTCATGGTACTTTTTAATGGAATTACAGTATTGCCATAGCTCAGCAATTAGTAAAGATATAATTTTGTTAATTTGGCATCTTATTAAATTGGACACGCCCAATGCACTGCAATAAAAATAAATAGGGCATTCCATTTAAAATATTAAAATTACTACGTGTAGCGGAAAGCTGAGAAATCTGGCAACTGCGCCGACATTATAATTCAATTCCGCATGCTTCAAAACCATACATACTAAATTTTGTAGGCGTAACCTCAGCAGTTTTAATAATATCGAATTTATTCCAATTAAAGTCCCCACCCTGTACAAAATCTGCCTAGAATCTTACGTAGAATGCAAAAATGTAATAATATATAGGATGTTCTATTTAAAATAAACACGCTGACACTAGGGTTGCCAACCCTTCCGATTTAGTCGGGATGCTCCCGCTTTTTTACTTTTAACCTCCCGCCTCCCACGCACTTAAACAAAACTCCCGGTTTTTTCCAATAACACGACGGACGCCTAATAACTGTACAGCTGCCTTAGAGAGGGGCGACTTTTTTTTTTTAGAAAGCACGTTTGATGATAGGAGAAAGAAATATAAAAGGCACGCCACAGCGTAAGGTCAACGGGGTATCGACCTTTTTTTTTAGAAATCATCAATATAATAATTATTTTAAGCACCTCAAAAAAAACTTGTCCTCCAGGCACTATCCACTTCCCGCTTTTCAATTTTTAAAATCTGGCTACCCTAGCTAACACTAACTTCCGGTGTAACCGGAAGTACCACCATTATAAAAAATTTTTAGTCCGGTCGTCCCCATCAGCATTACCACGATGGCAAATTTTGAAAATTTTCCTATGTATAGTTTTCCATATATAGTTCGAAGCAGTTCCCGGTGGAACACGAACACCCTGTTTGCAGGTGCTTTTATACCTATTATTAATTAACACTTCAAACTTTCTGCTCTACCTAATTTTATTTTTTGTAAATATTCTATAACTTTAATAATAAAATAAGACAAAATTTAAAAGATATATCCGTATACCGATTAGGTACATTATTTTAACTAAGAATACAATAACAAGTACCTACTTATTTTCCACAAAACAAATTTTTCGTCTCCGAAATAAAATCAACCAAAACTCATTAGCATAATAAAGAACCTACCGCCTTGCATCGTGCTTTCAGTGTGTGTCGATGTTTACGGAATATTTTTCACCACGTCATAAGCTCGCTAGTATGCCCACTTCGGGTGAGACTCTCTTGCAAATATATTTCTTGCTGCACAAAGTTCCGCCTTAAGACAATAAAGTGGTTACATTTTTTTGAAATTAATACACTGTTCATTATTTACAGGTTTACCTCGCAACCCAAACTTGGAGGAACTAAACAGAGTATGGACTCAAAGTAGCCATTTAAATTTAAACGCTATAACATTGGTATCATCACTGTTACAAACTGTGGAAGATGCAGTAGTCATGAATGCCCGTTTAAAGTTGTCAGCTATTGAAAGAGATTTAGCAATTTTTATTTTAGAACATAGAAATCCTAAACTTCATCTAAAACCTTTGTTGCCCTATCAACAAATAGTTGTTAAAGCAAAAGGTAAACCGTTAGTCGTACGTGAGTATGTAATAGAAGTTCTAAAGTATAACAATTCGCCCAATTTGGAAGAATTTCTGCAGTGGGAGTTACCAAGGTTTCCCATCACCGGAAGAATTTTAAAAGAACAAGGTGTAGAAAGTGGTCGAGTTATGGGACTAGTAATGCAAGAATTAAAAAATATATGGGTTGAAAGCGAATTTAAATTGTGTACTGAAGATTTATTAAATAATATTCCAAAAATACTAGAAATATTGAGGCAGAAAAAAAAATAAGCCTATTTAATTATCATCAAAATTGAATTTGTAATTTATTTAAATTGTAATGGGTTTTACATGGAGATATTATGTATTCCAAACAATTTATACTTTTAGTTTATTTGAGAGCCAAAACTGTATTTTAATAATAATTAAAAAAGTTCTTGATTTCTTGTTGAAGTATAATCAGAAAATTGTTTAACATCAATATTAATTGTTTTATTTTTCTATGTCTGTTATTTCACCATTAAAACTTTTCAACGATACATATCGTAAGATCGTAAGACGTTCTTAAACAAGTATGCCGCGGAATCTATCCCGCATGCCTTAAATTATAACACTTGAAAGAAAGTCTTTATTTTTTAGAATTTTAAATTATTAATTATCACGGCATCACATTAATCTAATTTTCTTAAAAATAAAAACTTCAGAACTTGACAGTTCTCTTTTTCAAGAGTAATAATTTAGACGTGCGTGATCAATTCCACGGCATACTTCTATGACGTTTTTTTTAAACCTTACGATAGTTAAAGTTAACTGGTGTAATTGATAGTTATTCGTAACGATAAACTGTAAATCGCTCGGTTTTTAAAAGTGTTAAATCGCGCAAAGTTGAGAGCTTTGAAATTTTTAGAAAAAATATTTTGAAACTTGTAGATGCTGAGATAGTTCGATTCGCTTCCGAATAATTTTGCAATTCGGTTTATTCACGCTGGGTAGTTATTAAAAGTGTGCGAGATTATACAAATATGTTGCTACAAAAATACGGTGTTTCCGAAAGCGATCTTGTTGAGGTTATTTTATTGTTGACTCTACCTCTGCCACCTCCGAAAGATCATTTAGCACATTGTTAATAATTAAAAACTATAAAATTCCACTAGCAAAAGCTGCGTTGGTATAAAAGACCTTATTGAAAAATTTGCTGTTGGTAAAGCCAGAAAGAAGGGTTTTTTATTTCTGACGTTCGTTCCGTTGACGTATTTGACTTTTTTTAAATCCTTAATTTTATTTTTCGTAATACTTTTACAGTGGTGTGCCATGATAATTTATTTAATATATAAATTATATTCTTGTTATATGGTTTTTATTGAAATTGTGGGTTCTCTAAATAAATAAGAAATTAATCTTTTTGTAAGGGGCGCATTTTTCATGTTTTCTTGGGGGCCCAGTGTACTCTTTCCCCGCCACTGTTTATTCTGTATGAGACTAAGGAGCTATAATAAGAAATTAAGTAGTTTTTATGGCAGCCCCATTTACTCTTCCATTATACTGCTGCTACGATTGAAATCTGCGGCGACATCAAAGGCCATTTTTAATGCATATTTGTCACTTATTAAGGCAATTATATACAATATTGCAATGCGCTTCTTTACAACAATTAGAAGAAAACACTTGCAAACCAAGTTTTTTTTTTCTCAAAGAAATCTGCGGGTTAAACTAAATATAGTACATATGACAGAGAACTTATTTCCTTATATGAAGCTGTTAAGTATTTTAAATTTATGTTAGAAAAGAGAAAATTTTCAATTCATACTGATCATAAGCCGATAAGCCTCTTACATATGCCTTAATAAAGAAATCCTAAATCATGCATGGGCCCTTGGCAAACAAGATATCTGGTCTATATTAGTCAGTTTTCCACTACAATCCATCATATATCTGAAAAGAATAATGTAGCCGATGCCCTTTCTAGAATTTTTACAATTGACCTAAACTCATCATTTGATTACACTAACTGGAGAAGTGAACAAGATCAAAATCCAGACCTGCAGAACTTAATTAAAAATTCGACATCACTCAAATTAAAAGCAGTAACAATTTCTGGTACAAACATCAAAATATTTTGTGATACACATCAAAAAAATGTATGGAGTCTTTCCCTAGGATACTCAAGGAGTCACCCTGTATGATAGGTTGCGGAAATTTCTAAGCAAGCTACTTTTAACAGTATTCTACTAAAGACGTCTACCAATGAAAGGCTTCCGACACACAGACCACCTGCCTTTCCCGAAAATACCCGTACATTAATCCCGGATATTTGACTACTACTGTACACGACTGTCGGACTTACGCCACTCATATGTACATCGTTTTATATCAGTTCGCGTCTGTGTAATTGCTCACGTTACAAGGTTGGGTCGGATATATCGAATTGTTAAAAGAAAATTGTCGGGTAAAAAGAAAACCATCAGGTACTGATACGCGTAAAATATCGATTTGTGGTGGATAAGTTACACAAAATAAAGTATTTAATACCTCTAAAGCCGACAAGGAACCCGAGGAAAGGTAATGTCCCTACGTTCCTCACTCTTAAATAGCCAATCGCAATTTATGTCTTATCCATTATTTCTCACTAGGGGACCAGCAAAATGTATTGAAAAACCATCTACATTATTTAACTGTAATATATTTTTTATTTTAAAGCTTTATGCTAAATAAAACACAATACTACTACTTCTTTTCCACGTCCAACCATAACTTGTATGTAAACAATATCTAACGGGCCAATTGTATAATAAGGGCTGCACACATTTCAAAAAATTCCATTGTATGGTGACCACTGGGTTTAAGAGGTGTCAAGTTACCTAAAAAGCATTTAATTAGGAAATAGTGCGTAATTATTTCATATCTCTTGTCCACGAAAGTAGGATACATGCCACCATTTCACTTTATCATTTTAAGAATTTCTCACAAATCTAGTAATTTGGGAATTTTACAGGAAGCATGTAGGAAAAAGTAAAAATTAACGATTTTTATAAACCAATAACATGTATTATTTGTTATTAACTTAAATCCAAAAGCTGAAACACTTGATATGCTGGCAATATATTTTGAATGCTTCCAAAATGCAACAAGTGCTGCCAGCGCTTACAAAACGAGATATCGTGAAATGAGGCATTTTAAGCATAAAAACAATTTCTAGGGATTTGTCTTGTTCGATTTTGTAATGAGCTTTTTTTATTTCAAACTTTATCACAAACAGTTCCCGAGATATGGCCGGCGTCCATTCGTATTTGGTCTCCCGCTACTAAAAAATGATAACCCAAAAATATTAAGAATACAAACCCAACAAATCTTGGCAACTGATCTAAATATGTCTCTTTTTTTCTTAAGCCAAATTTGCGTTGTAGCAAAAAAAAACTGTTACTACAATATTAAAATGTTGCATTCTATACTATTTTCTTAACTTCCTAGGTATACAGGCTGTAGTCTGTGTCAGGCATAGGGCAGAATATTACAATAATTATTAAATATGTTTTTATTGCGTTCAAAACGTTATTTATTAAATTAATATAGTATTATTAAATTTGATATAAAGATTACGAAATATAAGTTTTAAGACGGCGAAACGTTGTACTCACAATCTTATAATAACGTATTATTAAAATGAAAAGGGGTAACAATTTTAACCACATTCGTTTTTCTATAAATATATTTAAAAATACTTTATCATTAAAATTTTCTTTTAAAATGAAAATTTGTATGGAGTTTTCAAAGTTAAGAGAAATTAATCAAGGGGAGCCTCGCGAACTAGATTTGTATATTTAAATGGAGAAATCTATTAATTAACATTTATAGTTCCCTAATAAAGAATAATACATTACCTGTTTGTACTGGGGTGGGTATAGTATCAAGCATTAAAGTAGCCGGATTTATATTATTAGATTCCGCTTCCTCATTGCTCAAGCTCTTAAAGTCCAACAGGTAGCTCTTGTAGTCCACCTAAAAAATATTATACATACATTTGTGTCGTCGAAAAGAATTTTTTTTTAGAGGGGAGGGAAAAACTATTCTGTACTTGGGCGCTGGCAACGATGTATAGAATTTTGGGCCTTAAATTAGCATTTGTTACTTATTTGTAGCAATCATTTTTTATAATTGAGTTTGGAAACATCCTAGCTTAAAAATTAGAACTATAATGTCTCTAAACGTAGCAGCGTTCCCGTTTTACAATTATTTAAAATGTTAAAATTAAACTTCTCTTTATTCTCTTACACATATTATCTTGTACATATCTTAGTTTATTACTATTGTAAAGCTTTCTTTATTTTAAGTGTTTTGAGAATTTAGTGTTATATTGCATCGATTATAAAAAAAAATGGGATTCATAAGCGCAAGAGTTGAACGGTACACGTCTTAAATATGCCCCGTTCCCGACATCAGTAGAGGCTGCCGTTGGATCAAACGTCAAACCTATTGTAGAAATCTCCACAACAGAGTATGTCTCATTCTCGTAGTGATGTGGCGCGTGAAAATCAAGTGGGTTATAAAGTGACGCGGGGTGTAAAAATCAAGTTGTCAGTTTGTAGAGTTATCAAGAGTAATGTCACGAATTAGAAAAATTGCTAAAGACTCGTTGCAGGGAAGAAATTTAAAATCCTAGACAAAAAAGGATGTAAATCATTTACTCTATAACGTGAAAAACCTTTCAGAATTCAGGGAGGGGGCGCATTTGCCCCACCCTGCCCCTCGCTGTGGACGCCCTGCTGCCCAGTTTAAAAAATCATGAGGTGCCACTGTTTAAATTACATTTAAAAACATATATTTTAAGAGGATCCAGATTGTGTGCTGAGATTTCTTGTGGGATCTTACCTGATATAGCTGCAATGACATCATAATGTATCTATCATGGAGTTTGTTTCTATGCCGGACTCTGACGTGATACGGATTTATTACCTTCCATTCATAATCTAAAGCTTTCATTGCTCTATAGACTTCCATCATGATATCATTTGGTTTACTTTGTGATCTGATTCCCAAATGCCATTTGGCACGTTTAACTAAAATAAAAAGGATTGATAGTAACTTAATCAAAAATTAACAGAACTCCACAAAATAAACATCTTAGAGCAAAAAAAAGAACAGATATAATCTAGGTACGTTTTATTTAAGTATGTTTTACTACTTCCATTAAAATATATTAATGAATGGAATAGACGCGCCTTTTTAGACCAATAAGAAACGAATTACAATGACTATTTTACTCATGTACTGTGTGGTCTTTCGCAAAATTACAGCAATAACTCCTCTTAAGAATTACATCAATAATTCCACAACAGCTGTCAATCATAATCAAAATTTGTACGAACTACTACCCTGTAGTAAGACTCTTACAAATCCATCATTTTTGACTACGTATAGTATATTCTACAGTTACTTTCTTTTCATTTAATACGTTAACTAAATATTATTATTCCTAGGGTTTAAAATTGATCTTTTTTATAAATAATTAAGTTATCTGTAAATTTCATAGTTTTCATACTCAGCGTATAATTTATAAAAGATTTCAGGCATTGTTTTAAACTGTATATAAGTATTTTATTTCATTACCATATCAGATCTTCAAATTATTGTTTACTTTTTATTTAAAACAGGAAAGTACATTTTTAGCACTCGGAGACAGAATTTTAACCTTAATTAGGAAGCAAGTGTACCAGTAGTACCGGTGTACCTGATAGTGGTCTAGTTCATGGCCAGTTTACTAATCTCTTTTGATTTCCAACAAGTCTCTGGTCCTTAGTATTTTGTTTATCTTCGGTACGTGACCGATAGTTTTGGTATCGCTTGGGCTACATCATACGAATATTGACCCCACTAAATTGATGACTTTTGTTTGGGTTTTATTTGCATTCTACATGGATTATGGATTTGTGTTACATTTTACTTGAGTTTTTGGAAAAATTATTACTAATTTTTAATAGTAACAATCAGCTGAAAATGCCGTTTGTCAAGTTGATAGACCATACCGGTGAATTTTTAGGGCAACGAACTATTAGGCAAATTGTGTTTTAATAGGCAGTTTTGTACAGGCCTTGGTAGCTATATTTTTTGATATATAGGATTCATTGCCTTCTCGATGTAAGTGTGAGTGAGACAGAATCTCTTGCCGGTTCATTTGGGGACTTTGAGTGATCTCGGTGCGGGGGCGTCTTTCAGGGGGCCTAACCTTGAGGGGAGACCTCCATGTTAGCGGCCAGAACTAAATAATTTGAGGTTAGTTTTGTTTGTCAAATCGTGACAAGGCGTTGACATCCGTTCACGATTAGGCAATCCAACGATGTGTCCAAATGGCGGCTGGCTGGCAAATACTGCGTTGTAATTGGTGCACGTGACCATTAAAATAATGTTGCTGGTGGCATTTAAGTGGTGACTTAATGCTTTTTGCCATCCAACCGCCATATTGAATCACGTGGTTTGGATTCCCTAATACACATCGGGCTGTTTATATTTTGAGGTTAGTGTTGTGACAAGATGTTGACATCGGTTTGTTTACTTGAACGTGTTAGAGACAATTAGTGTATTCTCCATTTTCACTCTGCAAAGAACAGTTTAGGAGAGTAGAGGTTAGGAATGTTGTGCACAGAACACTATGTGATGTGGTCAAAGACTTTCTTCTTCGATTTTTCCGCGAAATACATCCAGTGTCTCATACAGCAAGTGAGGGCAGACCGGATAGCACTGTTTTGTTTGTTTTGAAAGCAAAATAGAACGGCGTCGGTGTCTTTATAAGGAAGTGAACGGTTTGTTTTCTGTTGTTAGAATTTTCGAACAAAAAAACCGAGGAAACCTCGGAGGAAACGCCTTAGGTGCTGGAAAATATAAAAACATTTCTGATATCAATTATCAGCAAGACGCGACAATTCTCTAAAAACACTAATTTTTTGTTATCTTTTCGTTGCCTTAAGATTAAAAAGTCCGTAAATTATTTTAAAAAACTCAACTTGGTGAAAACGTCAAAAAATGAAGTACCATTTTGGCTTGCTTCTTGGCTAAACAGTTGATATCTTTACTCAACGAGTAGCAGCAGGCGGCGACCTACGCTATCTACCTGGTAAACGTCAAAATTTCCTCACTCCTTTCAAATGATTATCGTTTCTAACTCACTCTTCGTTAAATTCTTGAAGGATGATAGGATTTATATCGCCAGTTATTGTTATTTTTTTTTTTAGTAATTTTTACGAGATTGGTACGACGGTATGTTTTTTGGTGGATCTACGTTTTTGCTTGGTGGGTAACAATCGTCCCTTTCTGCGTTTGCCGTGAGAGAATGAATATGGGTTATTAGCAATTGCTCCCCATGTTTTAGTTTTTGACTTTGGGAAGGTCTAAATTATTCCGATAAAGCGTGTTAATCAGTTGAAATATGGAAATATCTTTTTGGATGTTATAATTTTTGATATTTTCCACGGCGTTATGCCCATTAAAATCACAAAACAAAGCTTCACCATTAAATTTACAAAAATTATGGAAATTACTTGGTATGAGTTGTGAAATGAATTTAAGATAAAAGACTCATCCGATGACAGTGGGGAACTTGAAAATTCCAATGTCGCGTCGGTCACGCCAAAATCTAGCCAAACTGTAGTTTCTATTGCCATCCAAAACGACTGCAAAGTTGGCACAAGCTGAAGAAACTAATTTAGACCTTAGACTCCAAAACTGCTCTTTTGACGAAGCGCTAATTTATGGAGCTCTAAGGTATCGACCTCAGGATGGAGTCAGTGGAAAAGTATCCAAAAATACGCGTCGCAAAATGCCAATCAGCAAAAGGGCAGAAAGATGATGTTAGAGAAACTTTGACTAATCACTATTACGTCCCGACTCAAACGCGGCGGGAATTTAAACTAACCGGGAAAATTAACTAGTATCCAATTACAGCCCAAACTAACAAAAGAAACAAAGTACATATACTTTTTAAGTGGCCCACTACGAAAACTGACCAGGGCACTTATCAAACACAAAAAACCCCATTAATTGCATTAGCAATATTTAAAATGAATTATCAAAGAGAAAGGCGATTTTTTAAATCGGTCCATGAGTGCCAACCTAATCACCAAAGGAACTAATTACATGGCTCCAGCACGCTCCGATTCGAGAATACGTGAAAGCGATTCAGGGAGCGGTATCGATAAACGCTACAATGCGAACAACGCTCAAAGCTGACATAACCTCGGCCCGAATGAACATTAAACGGATGATCAAAGCTTAAAAAACGACTTTCAGTGCACAAATACACACGCAAAGCCAATGCCCTGGCGTGTTAAGTCCGACAACACCGTAAATCAGTTCATTTTTGCGCGGCGTCCTTGGCGGCTGGTCAAAGTTTCGGGAACACAAATCTCTTCTAAAATTGTGAAAATCAATTAGTTTTTTCTAAATTTAATAGTGGAAAGTGCATATAGGATAAGGAACTTTCACCGAAAATGAATACTTTAATAATTTGCAAAGAGGGGGATTAAGCATTTCTACAGATGTAGTAAAGTCTGTCATGTTTCATATGTGCGCAATTTTCGAAAAAATAATTAATGAACCAACAACCGAATATGACTTTTTGAAAACCAATAATCAAAAGATTATTTTGTGCGATTTAACTTTTACTAGTATAAAGCACGATGAGACCTTAAAATATTTTTTTTTCACAATGCGTATGTGGTAATGAATATGAAAAAATTCTTAAAGTTCTGCATTTATTTTCAGGCAATTTAAGAACGTTTGACTCAACCGGTGCCACTGGTGGACTCACCGGTGAAAAAAATAATATACCTATACAATATTTTGTTTTGAAAGCGAAAAAAAGATAAGAAAAGTAATTTTCCACTGGGAACTTAAAAAGGAAATGTTAAAAGGTAGGAAAAAGTGTTAAAAATTATTTCGCGGCCTATTATAAACCAAGGTTGTTGTAGATCACCTAAAAAGGTAGGAGACGAGCCAGTCGCTGGCAGGGGTAAACTATCCTTCTAGTGGACAAACAGAGGCTATTTATGGAACAAAACTAGCTACCTACAACTCAGCAACCTACAACTAAAGTAGAAGTGGGCAATCATCTTCCCAAAATACAAAAGAAATTAGTGCCAGAATCTCACAAATGATACTAGGAGAAAAACAAATGTTGCCCTTAAAATGGGAAATAATTCACTAAAAGGTACGTGTGTGAATATAATTTTCGATGGCACTGGAAAACTTCAACATATTATATACAATCAAAACCTTAGGTCACTTCTACAAAAAAAATACTAGTTAAAGCCAAAAATGCATATAAAAATAAAAGCAAGGAACAGCTCGAGAAGCTAATATATAACTTTATATAATAAAAAACTTTAAAAAAATTTAGTTTTCATGGTGTGTTTTGCTATTTATTTTATTTTTATTAAAAATGTTAAGGCCGAGACCTTGTGTCTTTTTTCTTAAAAAATATCAATTTAACTACTTACCTATTTTAGTATGGCCACTTACAAAGAAAAAATCGATAATCTCGATTACACACATTGAGATGGCATTGCGACATTTGAAATAATAATATTACAAGTGTAATGCTTAGTATTTATTTTTTGCCACTAGATGGCGTTAAGATTTGAATTTACCGTAAAGGCACTAAATCAATCGGTTTCATTACAAAAACTCGATTTAGTCAGGGACTGCCGCTCAAGCTCAGTGGTCGACTTGCACTGATTCCGAAAAACGCAAGAATCATAGTCGTGTGAGCTTGCTTATAGAACTGACTGGACTGTAGGCACTAGTATTTTTTTGGGCTGGTCTACGGGATGCCCACAGCTAAATTAGTAACGCGAAGAAATCTTGGCTTCCAGAGCCACGATTGAAACTGAACCCGGTTGTTTTATTATAAAAGGGTTTTGACCTGTAAAAGATATTCGTTAGCTTTTCGTTTATTACGAAAAATATATTTTACAATGATTCTGGCTACCGCCCTGGAAAGCGGGCGGCTTAACACAAGGTAGCTGTTGCAGTATAAAGCTAACATTACTACCAATATTGAGGCTTCATTGTCCGACATTGAACTGGAAAGTACCAGATATGACATCTATCGACAGGGAACTGAACTACAAGGATTGAAGAGTTCTAGCGGTATAAGGTGCTTTACCAGCGAGAGTCCACATGAGAAAACAGTGCTGTCGTTTGGGACAAAAAACTGTAGCATCCCATGTGCTGTTAGAAGAAAAAAAGACCGAGACGTGACACCAGTTTTGTATGGAACAATTTGCTTCGTAAGATATACATATTTCGAGATATTTACAAAAAAAAATAACTTTTACTTATATGTAAAAATTTTTGACATTTCCAAATCGATTTTAAGGTCGCAAAATTAAAGGGGTATATACCACCTTAAACCGTAACGATTCGACTAAAAATCAAATCTGGAATTATTTCTAAGTCAACTCTTCTCATAAAGGACAGGAATAATGATATTACCATAAATTAGTGTTTATTTTCATTGCCTTGAGGTGGGTAAAGACTAAGAAGACTGATTTTTATACAGTAATTGAAATAGAGGGCACTAAGGTTTTCGTAAGAATTCACCATGCTAAAATAAACCAATTTCTCGGTCTCCGCAAACGGTGACGACTTGTGACTTTTTGCGTCTAAATAAAAATACCATTTCTAGAAGCAATTTAATAATAAACACGCTCACCTCTATTTCTGTCTCCAGCCACAGCAGCATGACTAGCAGCAACTACTCGATCCCTTAAAGGAGCAATTCTTTCTGGATGCGGTTTAAGCGGACTATTGCAATCAGCGGCACTCGGAATAATACTGACGGGAGGTGGACTTCCAGCAACGTAAAAATCTTTAATTTCTGCTTTTGCTGCTTCATCCGCTATACGCTTGTTATCAATAATTAAGTGGTAGGCAATTGCTAGTTGGTCATGTGGGTCGCCGCTAAGTAAAGCGTTGTGCACTTCCGATTCTTGAACACCAAATTTATCGCAAACCTAAAAAATGGAAATTTTCATCGATTAAGAAACTAGAATAGATAATGCATCAACTGATTTTGTTTAAACTCTAAATTTCAGAATTTGTTAGAAAAGTAATGTAATTTTTTTTAACTCTAGAATAAAATGGTAAATAAAAACTTTCTTTTATTTAATATAACGTATGTAGACATGATTAATTTATCTTCTTTATGTGGATAATCATGATTTATCCGTAAATTAATTCAGTACGCCATAACTAAGTTAAGTGCAAGAATAGATATTTCAACTGTTAAACTGCTCCTAGGAATGCGACCCTCTACATGAGTTTGTTAATAAATAGATAATTATGAATGAATGTTATTTTCACTAATAAAAAGTTATTATTGTTGTATACGTTCTTTGCTTAATACTTTTGTATTATATTTGTATATTAATGAAACTAAGTATAGTTTTATACTATTATTATCTCTTCACATAAAATTTCAGGGCATTTTCAATTATTTAGGTATATTTTATAGACGGGGTAGATGATTTTTTTTTGTTGAAATATAATTTATTCGTATGTTACGTCAGGTTTTTTTAGTATTATTTTCCCTAGTAGCCTTGTTATTGTTAAGTATTTTCATATTTCCCAGATAAAATTATTTTATATTTTTTAGAGCATCTAAAAAAAAATTCTTACCTCTCTTATTGCATCAATATCGATAACTGAGGAATCCTGCTCAACAGGCGAAGGAAATAAATAAGCCGGACAATCTTTTTGAAACCATTCGTGTTTCTTTATATCTTCAATGGAGGCTCTCTTCATGGGGTCAATCTGCAGCATCTGACATAAAAGACTTACAACTGTAGTGTTTAAATATTCAGGAATTGGAAATATACCAGATTTAATTTTCTTAAATAAACTGGGTACATGTTCGTCATCAAAGGGGAGTGTTCCACAGAGCAAAGCATAAAGTATTACACCGCATGACCAAATATCAACTTCTGGTCCTGCATACAATTTTCCAGATATCACCTAAAAAAAGTTATTTATGTGTCAAGAGCATAATAAATAGTATTTGACTCGAGGCTCGAATTTATTTTCCGGCTACAAGCGCTGTAAAAATAAGATTAATAATAAAAAGGCAATTAGTTTTTTTAGGATGATAAATCGTGTAACGAAGTTACATAATTTTTACAGGGTTGTATAATACGTATCCGTACCCATTGTTTCATTAATTTTATTCCATCCCGGAAACTGTCATTTTCAGGACGCTCAAAAGGAGCAATAGGTAGTCGCACATAGCGTAGTGATCGCCTCGTTTATTTTCTCCACTGTCTAAAAGCTCCCGGAGCAATTGTGGGCCTCTTACCACATTAATCCAAGAGGTGGCGCCCGAGATACCGTTGAAAAAGAACTTTCCGTCCTGTATTTGCACACATCGAGTTACTAGTAAGCGACGTGAGCAAAAATTTAGCAAAATAGTTAGATAGATAGATAGGAATTAAAAATAAAGCACCTTTACACTCGAGAACTGATTACAGTTTCGATGTACCAGTACATCTAAAGCTTCATAACTTTTTGATGTCTCGGTATATTACATTTTTAGTCAAAATCCTTATTCCTTGGCATTTTTATCTGAATAGTAGGTAATGCCTCAGGCCAGCCGTTTCTGAGATAATCGAATTTGGGTATTTTGAGAGCGGGGACGGGAAAAATTCTCTATCGAAATTACCTGGTTTGGGTATGGAACACATTTTTTGCATACTGAAACTCATTGCAGCCAGGCACCTATTTACATAGGGGCTATAGCTCAAGGCGGTATCAAACGTCTCTATTCACTTTGATGGAAAAAAAAGAGTATATATATATATACTGAGGTGTGTTCAGTCGAACTTCACTTTCATTGCAGGCTTACATTTACCCACGGCTCAGCCAATATACCTCCACCACAAATGTATATTTGTAATTCATACGTTGTAATATGTTATACACACGATACACTAACACAGGTATGCCAATGCGCATCATGTATGACGCCACGTTCGAGAGTCCAGCGCCAATCACCGCGTTTTAAACATAACAGCCAAAGAATGAATAAAAGTAATTATAATGGACCGGCAACGGTGTAACGGAATGATGGGAGCGATGGGCGGCGGTCTTCAAACTTCGGCTTGTTAATTGAAATATCGTTTTATTTGTATCGTAATGCAAATGCAGAGTATTTAGCGACATTTCAATTCGCTGCGTGCTGCGAATTGTATCGACACAGATATAAATGTAAAGAAAAGTTCCTAAATAAATAAGTGTACGTAAGCATTGGCGTAACTAGGAACGCACCCCTAGATTGCTTTTGTCCCTCCCCCTCCTCCAGGGCCAATTTCGCACACAAAGATTGTTTCCATATTGCAAAAACAAACAATAACAATAAAATTATATGGATATCTTTCAAATTCCATTAAACATTCTTAAAAGATATTTTTGCTGCCGGTGGTTTAATTTATTTATGTATTTTTAAAATTATATTAAAAATAAGCATACATTATAAAAAATTGCTCTCTCCTGAGCTGTCGCTAAGCGCAAGGGAAAGGAATCGCCGCTATAAGTAAATGAGACGGACAAAGTTTACTGTTTTTATGTGGTTGGTATATTATTGTTCAATATTCAGAAAATCAAGTTCAAGAAAAACTATACAATATAGTTAATAAAAATCACTTGAAATATTATTTATATTTACAGATAAATGTTTTCTATTTTTTTTGCGTATATGCGTTCTCTCTCTGCTTATATATTTAATACAGATCGGCAAGTTAGTGCTGCGATCACAACCTATTTATTATTACGGTGCGGAAATTCTTATTCTGTGATCATCGCACGTCCGCATAGCCAAATGTACCTAGGTAGTTTTGTCTAGGGTAATCGGTCTACAAGTGATCAAGGATAAGTCCCGTTCAAATTTCTTGGACGAGTCTTAAGCCTGACTAAAGTGTAAAGGGGAGACTACGATTAGTTTCAGTATGCAATAAAACATTTAAAATCGATTATCTCAAAATTAACTGCTTAAAGCGACACCTTCTAGGTATATCTATAAAAGATAAGAAGGGATAAGAAATTTTTACTAGAAATTTAATTTACCGAGCTCAAAACGTTATGAAGCTTTAGATGTAGATGAAGTGCTGCAGGTGGTGCCCTCTGCAATCAATGTAAATTGAAACGGTGATCATATTATGTCAATTTCTGATCATAAAAAATCCTAACAACCAAATTTTGTGCAAATCGTGCGATTATTAAAATAAATATTTTAAAAAAATTTACAACCTAGATTTTGGAAACTACTAACTTTTGGACTAAGGTAAATTGGGCTAGAGATCCTCATATTTTAGTCTCAGGAATTTCTGCTAGCGTTTTACACACACTCTTTAGAGATACGCTGTATAAAGTAAATGTCCTGACGGACCCAACTGATCGCCCTCACTGAGCCATAACTGCTGTAGCTGTAGATATGAAATTTCGTCAGTATTTATTTATTAAATTTTCGGGTAACTCCATTTGTACAATATATTCTATATAGACTATAATGTCAAACATAAAACTTAATTTTGTAGTCCATCTCACACTAGAGTGTTATTATAAAGGAAATAATAGAATAGAGTCTGCTCCGCTAGTTTATTCAGATATTACTTTATATATCCGTACCTCCATCTTCAGCAAAAATATTTAAATTATTACATGATGATAAACCTTCGACTATGCAATGGATTTAAGAAAAACTGGAAAGTAAAAGTGGGCAAATTATTTTAATTTAAGGCATTTTTTGTTAATAAATGAGTATTAATATAAGATGTTTTCCCCTTCTTACCAGGAGAGCAGAAAATAAAAAATCGTTAAAAACTATTAATTTATAAAAAATGAAATGTGAAAAAAAAAAGATTAATCATACTCAAATGTGCTCGACCTTTCTTGGTGGAAGGTAAAGCAAAATGGTAGAATAAAGATGCCATGTCAAAAGCTAACAAACTTAGGAGTAGTTCAGAGTAACAAATATAAAAGATAAAAATTATATTAATTTGTATTAGATAGAGAAAGCATCCATAAATTGGGTAGAGGGCGCTGTTAACCAGTAAGCTAATATTCTAACGCGTTGTTTGTGTAAAATGGGTATAGAAGAGAGCGTTAATTGTTTATTATTTATCAATTATTATAATAATAAAAAATGAATAAAATCGAATCTGTAAAATTAAATCTTCAAAAGTATCATCACAAAATCATAGATTAACTAACCTGTCCAACTTTGTAATGAAAAATAATTTTATATTTAAAACTGTATGTAATTGTAGAAATTCTAAAGAATTAAAAAATAATTTAAAAAGTATAATTAAGAGTATAAAAAATAAATTATGTTAAATTATTTGAATATAATATAGTATTTTTAGTCTATAGTCTAAGACTTAAATGTTTGCAACTCCCTTTGACATGATACATAGGAATCTTTAGCAAGAATAATTGTCTATCAGTTATAATATTTTTACTTACTATCGAAGGAATAGGATCTCCATATGTATTTTGTAACATTTGTAAATTTATCTAACATTGAATAAAAAGATTTTGATTTCAGAAAGGCGTAGAGAGTAATAAAAGCTCATAAGGTATGCATAGGGACTACGGACTGAACCAACGCCACGCGAGAAATTTTCATCGACGGTGGACGCCGCGCTCACAGTCGAAACTCGTTGGTCGACTAGCTAGAGGGGCCTGGATCATCTGCATTGTAATTGATAATAAAAGTAGTGTACTTATTTAAATAATTAGATAGATGCTCACTCTTAGTTAGTTTATCTTGTTATCATGTTGATTAATTTATATTTTTAATTTTCTTGTGAATGTTTGAATATCCATAGTTTTTAAATTATTTGGCAATAAATCAAAAATTTTAATATCCATTTAAATCCTCCAATAGGCATTCTTTTTTAAGTGTTATATTAAAATTATTATAACATAAACAAAGATTTGTTTTTGTCTTGTTTCATGTATATGGTTAACATTTTCGATTTGTAAAAAAATTAATTTTTATATACCGTGTATCTAGGAAATAATTATTGAAGTTGTACGATTGCCACTAAAGAGCGTAACTGACGGGACAAAATACAAAATTCAAGTTATTTTATAAATAGCCATATTAAGGTACTATTTTGATATTGGAAATGGAAAGCCTATCCATTCTTTCAGTAATTTGATCCTAAGGTTTTTTTATATCTCCAATAATAAGGGTGGGGGAAGCTGGTAAATAAGTTATTACTAAATGTACTGTAACCTCGACTGTATTTATCACATCTTTTATGTAATTTTAATAAATTCTATAGTTTCTAAGATTAGTCATTTAGGAGGTCTCACAAAAAGTTTGTTTATGATGACTTTAGGTCATGTCTGCTGGTTAACGTTAGAGATAAAAACAACTTCAAAGTATTTTGTTTTAATTAGAAAAAGGCGAAAAGAACGCTATTCCTGGCTATTACAAACTTGAATTAAAACTTTATAGTTGATGAGTAATTTTTTTTTGTAACTGTATTTACTACTCATTTTAAAGATAGTTTTGTAAAATATAATGCTGTATAAAAGGCTAAAGAACTTCGGTCAATGGTCAATTGATATCAATAAAGCATGTCATAATAGAAAAAGGCACTTCATTATAAAGTTTTAAGCGTTCATAACAACTTCACATGATTGTCACACTTTATATTATTCAATCATATTTAGATAATAGTTTAATGATTGATTTCAAGTTAAACTGAAGTAAACAATGCTTAAATAAGTAAGGACACATGACATATATTTCAGCTCAGTTTTCAGTACAGAATAAGAGATTTTCAGAGAAATTTTTAATGGTAATTATATTCTTTTATTTTTTACTCCTTTAAGCTTAAGGCCTGACATTGTCAAAGTTAAACTTTAAAAATTTTTTTATGACAATGTTGGGTTGCACAAAGATTTTTAATCAGAATTAACTAACCAGCAAGTTTGACTGTGACATAAGTAACTGACATTGACAGGCATTATGAACTCACAAGGACATACAAATGTACTTATTAGTAAATTAAAATTAGTAAATTAAAAATTAAGGTAACCGGGCCAGTATGACTGTGCGAAAATTATTTCTACCAATGTTATGTATGTCACAGTCAAACTTGCTGGTTAGTTAATTATTATTAAAATTCTTTGTGCAACCCGACATAAAATGTATTAAGTATATAAGACATACCTACTACATACTCATACTGATTAAATTCCCTCATACCTATAATTTACTATACTTACCTCTGGTGCAGCATAATTAGGAGAACCACAACTGGTTCTTAAAAATTCACCATCCATCATCATGTTGGACAAACCAAAATCAGCTATTTTGACATGCATATTATGGTCCAAGAGCAAATTTTCTGGTTTAAGATCCCTATGAACAATCATATGCCTATGACAATAGTCTACACCAGAAATAATTTGTTGAAAGAACCTTCGAGCTTCATGTTCCTGCAGTTTTCCATGTTTAACGATGTAATCAAAAAGCTCACCTCCTGACACATACTCCATGATCATAAAAATATCTGTTGGTGTACTGATAACCTGATATAATTTAATAATGTGGGGATGTCTAAACAATTTTAAGTTTTGAATCTCCCTTCTAATTTTTCCAACAACATCTAGACTTTTTATTTTTTGTCGGTTCAGAATTTTGACTGCTACTTTGTGTTTAGTGAGTTGATGTTCTCCTATTTTAACTTTACCAAAAGTCCCCACCCCAAGGGTTTGTCCCAAAATATAATGACCGATCTTCACTGGGGGCTGGACCCCAGATTTTGGATTTTCCGACATAGTTTTAAAATTGCACTTATTATACTACACTATAATTTATTGTTAAATATTAGTAATTAACGGAACGCTTTATTAACGTTGGTTAACATTCAACGTAATTCAAATCTGAACTTCATAGTAAAATCAAATCAAACTAAAATCCACAAAATAGTCTGTAGTCCAAAAAATATATAACAATTCTGTAGTCTGTATGTACAAGTGACACAAGTGTTGGTTGGATCTTGGATCGGTTCGGTAGTTCGGTATCTGAGCCCTAGTTTACATGGGGCGCAACGGATACAGCGTAAATACGACAGCGTTCGTCAGACGTGATTGATCGAAAATCAGCTGATTGACAGAATCAATGTTAATCAGCTGACTTTTGACCAATCACGTCTTACTAACGCTGTCATATTTACGACGTTTTCGCTCTATGTGAACTCGGCCTGAATCTGTACTTATAGCGAATTCCATTGGTAAAAAAAGTGTCGCACTGGGGTGGCACTCACTCTCATTCCGGTCAATTAAAAACATGCACTGGTGCAATCCCAATGGTGTTCGCATTTAACCTTGGAATCGGAAGCATCCATATTTTTTGTCCTGCCATAATAGTTTTAAAACCAAACAGATAAAAAATGAAAAATAAATTAAATATTTAGAAAAACGGTTAAAAATTTCAAAACTTCAAATTCTCAGTTCTCAGTGCCGCACGACCTCCAGGAGCACGTGCGGAACTGATTGCACTCGGGGCAAAAAGTGCCGCACCAGAATCCCAATGGGATTCAAAAACCTGCACTAAAGTGATAAATGGTTGACAACTATTGCACTAGTGCGCACCAGTTCGACCAATGGAATTCGCTATTAGTGATGTAAAATAATTTAAGCATCGTTACAAAGTAAGCGTAAACCACAGGCGTAAACTATCTGATAACTAAAAGTAACGAGTCCTAATTTTATAAAAGACTCGTTACTTTTGGCTTTTCGTTACTTACGCTTAATTTAAATCTAACTATTCTACCTAGAATTTTCAACGGATCGCTTCGTTCGTAGACTTGATAGCGAATGACGACCGGAAGCGCGTTGCTCTATTTTGTGTTATACTGTATATTTTTATGTTTTTAATCACATATTTGATAATTGACATACCTAAATTTAAAATATTGTCATAAGATTACAAGTATTTGGCAATCGATCAAAGCTATAATAGGGAGTTATTGGAAGCGTAAGAAAATGTAGCAGTAATACTGATAGCAATATTTTGACATATACGCATGCGCTGTGGCCCACTAAATACTGCTGCCAGTAATTGTGATAGTGCTAGACTTTATTACTGAACAAATAAGGATAGTGCACTATTAGTAGAATTTTCCCGTATTTTGACACTTTTGACATTTGTCAGCCTGATCTGTCGTTTTTAAAAGATTTGTTTTTGTTTATAACCTAAATAACTTTTTATAACCAACCGTTTTGCATTGTTGTATGGCTTGTTTAGGTCTTTGCTTTTTGATTTTGAGTTTTGAACAAGTATGTGTGAGTTAAAAAAAATGAGTGCCAAAAAAGTCCGACTGAGGTTTACATATGATGGCGACCTGCTTCTGCTGCGGGAATTTTTGAATGTAAACCCAATAACAAATCCTGAAGGCTGGAACCAAATTCAGCAGCCAAAAAGCATTTCCAATAACTCTTTTTTTTCCGGCCGCGTAAACGATCCCGCACTATTAATATACAGCTGTTGTTATTACTGCTGCCAGTATTTTGAAACTTCCAATAACTCCCTAATAACAATAAAACAATTAAAATAAAAGTAACGATTTACATAAAATAACGAGTCTTGAGTAACGAGGGCTAATATCCAAAGTTAGTGCTACTTCAGTGTCGCTAGAATTGAAGGAATTCCTTTAATATGAAGGGATTTTGGGATTGTAAAGGATTGAAGGATTTTACTCAGAAAACACCCAAATAGGAAGTGTTTTCGCAGTTTTGGAGGAATTTAAAAAAAATAGTCATTAATAATCTGTGATCACAAACAGACTTGGATTATTATGAAGGGTTTTGAAATGCGTTTTGAAGGACTGCTCCGATAAAAAGAATCTGGCAACACAGCTGTTACTTTGAAAGGGTATTTTTTTATACGGTCGTATTGCCCTCCAGTGGAGGCTTGTATGGTGGAGGGCCTCCACCATACAAGCAAGCAGTTATTCTGGAACTAGTGGGATTTTGTCCCTTGCACATGCGAACCGAGAGCGCGGTAAAGTTAGGTTTTCCTCCAAGGTCGCTAGTCGCTGGCAAACCAAGTAGCGGCGAGTATATTCGCTAAGACATTGGTTTCTGTTTCTGAACTGTTTGTCTTCCTAGTAGCTACTCGGTCGCTAGGAATGTGGAATCAAGTATTTTTTAGCAACAACAACAGCGATATCAAAAGAAAATAATAGCACTTGATCGTTTTTTTTTAAGTAGAAAATTTGGGAATAAAGGAGAGTCTTTTTTCTATTTAGAAGCCACTTTTACTGTGGCATCGACAATTTTACTGATACTATCGAGGTATCAATACTTTAAAAAAATTATCGATGTCGGATCGATATCCGTACTTATGGAAATTTTTGCATCCTCATTCATGCCGACAAGCAGTATTGTGGTCTATCAGTGACGTCATGCACAACTTACGAAATTTGATCGCCAAGTGGTTTTATCTTCTTTAGTAACATGCATCAATAGTACTATCTGTCCTGTTCCACCAAAACTGCTCTCCGATCCAAGGTAATTTACTATCAATAGTACGATAGCGATAGTTTTCCACCTCTAGTTGACAGAAGTTGTGGATACTGAGGTAGATCTGTGTTCTATTCATGAGTAAATTACTATCGCTATGTTCGTGTTAATCATGCAAAATCTAAAATTACTTTTCCCTTGTCGCTTTAAACAAAATGAAGGGAATACCTTGCTTTACAAGGGTACAAGTTGTTAGTAAATATAATTTAACGTTTATATCGACACTTATACAACCGGGCCTAAGGCCCATATAGGGTTGCCCCCTGGCCGGTTTTCCACCGGCCTGGCCGGTTTCCCGTTAACAAGGCAGGGTGCCGGTTAGCATCCAAAAAAGGCCGGTTTTCTTTCCACCTTAACATCATCGAATCGGACTCTCCGAACAGTAATGTAATGAAACTGTAATACATTGGTGGGTAGCCGTGTTTATCACTCATTGAATTTATGTTTTCTGTTACACAACAAGAGTATCCTGCTTTCCGTGCGGATTTGGGGATTGAGTCGCTCATTGGCATAGAACTTCAAGACAGCGATGGCGATAGTCTTTACGAAGAATTAATTTTGCTTCAAGACGCATCTCCTTCTTTTATCCATCAAGATATTTCTGTTGCGGTGTTTATTTTTGAAGAAAGTGGAAGTTCCAATCTTAAGAAAAACAGTTCAGGTAGTTTTGTCTGTTCCTTGTAGCAATGCGTATGTGGAAAGGATTTTCAACATCATGAACCAACTATGGGATGATGACAGAAACAGACTGGCAGTTGAAATGGTGAAAGCAGAACTTTACATTCGTCCTAACATTAAGCTTTCTTGTTCGGAATTTTATTCATCATTAAGTAACAAAGCAGAACTTATTAAAGCAGCAAAATTAAATACAAAATACCATTTTAAAATTTAAACAAGTATATTATATATATAAAGCATCATTTAAGAAGGAATCATATGCAACAGTAGTACAGAATAACTGCAATGAGAAGGTTACCAAGAAGACAAGTTTGCCTGCTATTGTTATCAAACCGAAGGTAGCACAAAATTCACAAAAAAGCAGAAGGGAAATACAAACATTAATAAACCCAGCAAAGCTAAATCTTGGAATTAGAATGATTAAGGAAACCAAACAGGGAAGTATAGTGGTTAAATGTGACACAGAACGATTTAAGGAAGAAGCTCACAGAAATCTTAAAGGAAAATTTGAAATTGAGCTACCTAAAAAAATGTCTCCTAAAATAAAAATTGTCGGCTATACTGGGGAAGAATCATTAGAGAATGTAGAAGCCAAAATTCGTAAGCAAAATAAATGGATTGACACACCAGACCATCTGAAAGAAACATACATTAAACGACTTAAAAATAAACAAAATTCAATTATTTATGCTGAATGCTCGGGAAATCTTTTTAACAGTATGCTAAATCATGGAAAAGTGTATGAGGATTTGTCTGTCTCGCGATGTTATAATTGTCAGGGTTTTCATCATAAAAGTAACAAATGCACAAAGAATGAAGTGTGTGGTAAATGTGCGGGAAATAATAAAACCCTTGAATGTGACCAACAAATAAAAAAGTGCATAAACTGCAAAGTGGCCAATGCGAACTATAAACTTCAACTAAAAATAGATTATATAGCACTCGACCCGGAATGCCCATCTCTAAAATACCATATAGGACTTTTAAGAAACAAAACTGATTATATTTTGTGAATAAATGGTATTGAACGCTCAGGATGAAATATTGGAAGAAATAAGTGAAGAACATGGGATTCAAGGTGAAATGGTGGACCTAAAGAGGCTAAGCGTTATTAACAATAAGAAATATATATTAAGCTTAATTCATTTTAATATTAGAAGCCTAAATAAAAATATTGATAATCTAATTACTTTTTTAGAAACATATAAATTACATTATATGGATTTTATTGTGCTTACTGAAACCTTTCAAATTGATTCGATAAACAACTGTAATATTCCAGGCTTTAAAGTTTTCTATAATGAAGCTAATTATAATAAAAACGATGGTGTTGTAATACTAGTTAAAGAGCATTTAAACGTTGATTTCTCTGTTGTTCAATTGGCAAACTCAAGAGCAACTCTAAGTAGGATCAGTTTTGAGATAAATGGCACAACATTTGGTTTAACTGCAATATATAAGCCACCACCGATTCCAAAAACTGATTTTATAAACGACATTTATACATATCTAGAAACAATGACTTTTTCTAATATCGAAATTTTTTTGGGAGACATCAATATAAATATTTTGGAAAAAAATGATAATCATGTTGCAGACTATCTTGCCATGATGAGTTCTCTAGGTTTTAAGTCATATATAAACTCGATAACAAGATCTCTTTCGAAATCTTGTCTGGACCATTTGTTTGTTAATCAAAAATTAAAATCTAATAATTTATGTTTTGACTCCTTTATATTGGAAGAAGATATAACGGATCACAGCCCAATTATGTTTTTTATCAGCCAGAGAGACAAACATCAAGAAAATGTAATTAAACCCCAAAGTCACACTAAATCTAAATTGAATATTCCGAAACTTAAACTGCTATTACAAAATTTTGATTGGTCAGGCGTAGTAAATCAAAACAACCCTGAAACAGCAACCGCTATTTTCTTGGAGACCTACCAACAATTATTATCAAGTTCCACACAAACATACACTACTAAACACAAAAAAATAAAAGCTTGGATTAGCAACGGCATTATTACGTCAATTAAAACTAGAGATAAAATGAAAAAAAAATTAGTAAAAAATTTTAACGCGCAATTGGAAAAGGATTACAGAGAATACAGAAATAGCTTAAACAAACTTATACATAAACAAAAGAATCAATATTATAAAGATCAAATTGAAAATAATAAGGGGGACATGAAAAAAATTTACAGAATAATTAAGGATGCTACTTATGAAAATAATAAAAACAACAATACTTTTTTAAATATAAAAAATAAGGATGGCCAGAATTTTAGTAATTCACTTGAGGCATCAAACTTTTGTAATGACTACTACATTAATATTGGGGTAGAAATGGAAAAAGCAATTCCACCGCCACAGGTTGAACAGGAAGTGGACCCGCCAATAAAAAAATCTATTTACTTTAACCCCATAACAAAAAATGAGTTAATCAATTATATTTCAACTTTAAAAAACAATAGTTCACCGGGCTATGATGGTATTCAAGCCGATATTATAAAGCAAACGCATTTAGAAATTCTTAACCCACTATTACATATACTAAATTTAATCTTAGAAACGGGAAAAATACCCACTGAATTTAAAACTTCAATAGTAACACCTATACACAAAGCAGGCACCAAGACCTCTATAAATAACTACCGACCTGTAAGCCTTATCAGTAATTTTGCAAAAATTTGTGAAAAATGTATAAAAACTAGACTAATTAACTTTTTTAAAATTAATAATGTATTATCTTCAAATCAGTTTGGATTTCTTGAGGCGTGCAGTACCGAGGACGCAATGCATAGATTAATAACTGAAGTTGTCAATAATTTAAATTCAAATAAAAAATGTTTGGCTGTATTTTTAGACCTTGCCAAGGCTTTTGATACGGTACCTCATAATGATCTTATTAATGTACTTGAAAGATGTGGAATAAGAGGGATAGCCTTACAGTTGTTTACAAGTTATTTGTCGGAAAGACCTCAAATGGTCAAATTAAATAACATATTGAGTAGTAAACAGGAAATCAAAATTGGCATTCCACAGGGAACGGTATTGGGACCAGTGCTGTTTATAACCTATATCAACTCATTGTTAAAATTACATGTCGAAGGTTTAACCGTATCTTATGCAGATGATACGGCCCTTATTATTTCTGGAGATACCTGGGACAATGTAAAAAATAAAGCAATGAATAATTTAGCAAAAATAAAGAACTGGCTTCAAACATACAAACTAACATTAAACTTAACAAAAACAAACTACATAGCTTTTTCACTGACTAATGCAGACAGACCACAATATCACTCCTTTGTCGTAGAGAATCATTGTATAAAAGAAACTTCATCCATAAAATACCTTGGAATTATGATTGATAAATTTCTTAAGTGGCAGCCACATATTGATTATGTTTCCAACAAAATTCGCAAACTCATTCATAAATTTTACTTGTTAAGAGAATTTTTAAATAGGAGTACACTTATAATAATCTATAAGGCATTTGTAGAGTCAATTATAAGATATGGAATATTGGTGTGGGGTGGACTTTATAATAACAGCCTATACAAATTAAATATAATACAAAAATATATACTAAAAATTATTTTCAAAAAAAATAGACTATACCCTACACATTTGCTTTTTAATAGTGACATATTGAACATTCGATCAATTTACATTCTTAAAATTTGTTCTTATATGCACACTCGACCTAACTTGAGACTTTTTGTTGATCATTCTTATGAAACAAGAACCAGGAATAACAGACAAATCAAATTACCTGTAAGTACAAATAATCTTAACCTAAGATATATAAATTATTTTGGTTCTAAACTGTACAATTTACTACCCGGTGAAGTAAGAAATTGCTCTAAGGTAAAAAGTTTCAAGTGCTTAAGTAAAAAGGTAATTTTAGAAAATCTGCATCAATTTGAGAGGTTTTTTAACTAATTGTGTTGCGACGTTTATTGACTAGTTCTCGGACTAGTTGCTTTGTGAACCTTATTGTCTATATACAGATTTATGTAATTTAAGTCATTTGTAAGGTTTTATTTTTTTTTGTTTTCTCTTTCTCATGTTTCCTAATACTTGATTGTACCTACATATTATTAATAATGAAGTTAAATTACTAAGCAATATTGCACATACAGATGTTGTACATCTAGGTGCTGGTATCAAAACTTTTTTGTGATATTTAGGATAGGAAAATATTTTGATTTATGTATTTTATTATTGTAAAATTTTTAAAGAAATTAAATAAATCCATTTTCTAAAGGAAGTCTCTTCTAGAAATATTTGTGCATTTATCCGATAGATGTAGCTCGAGCTCGAGTTATAGCTATAGCTTGTTGTTTGTTGTGCCTAAATGTTGCACTCATTTTAATTTTAACAATAAAGTTCTATTTTCTGGTTTTAAAGTAGTTTGCATTTTTTTAAACTAGTTTTACACCTGCAGGGTTTTTTTTTGGTCGACGGTCCCGAAGGCCGGTTTTCTATTTTCAAAAAGGTGGCAACCCTAGGCCCATATCCATCTCCTGGTGACTTTACCAGCCAGATAATTTCTATGGAAACAATTGTCTCAATAATAGTGTCTTTCGGTCCTAGAGGGTTGCACGTATGCAAGAAATTGAAACAAAAAAAATATTTTATATAAAATTTTACCATAAGGTATGTACTTACATCAAGAAACAGTAAAGAAACAGCAGTAGAAGAAACTCCCTCCCCCTATTACTCGATAATTATGTTTTCAAAAAGATGTCGAGCACAAATTATTTTCTTGTCATAACATATCTCTTTATAACTTAGGTTGGATACTTAAAGAAGCCTTTATTAAAAATGTTATAAGTTCCAACCCATTTTTAATGCATATACCGCTGTACACATCTCTTTATTAGATGCGGGAATCGAAAATGGCTACCGTACCTACTTGTCTTAACATTTTGGATCACATTTTACCTTAACCGTTTTGTCACCAAAAAAATCACATATTTTTAACTAATATTTTTTTATTGTCCCACTAAATAAACAAAACCGTAGGTAATCGATGTTTACATTTGTGCGGTATGTCTTCACAACATCGGCATGAAAGTGATCGTCATTATCCATCACAGCGTTGCCACATTTATTTTGGCGAATCTACCTTTATTTTTGCTTGAATCTACTAAAATCTACTAAAAATTTTTAAAAAAATACTAAAATCTACTTTACAAAAAAAAGCTGAAAATAATGAATTGGTCTAATTTTTTTATTTATTGACGAAACCTAAACATATAAATCTTAATTAAAAAATAATTAAAAGAAAAAAGATCTTGAATTTCGTCAGCTTTATAATATAGATTGTTATACAAAGTTTTATCATCCATTAACTTAATCATTGTTATATCGAGTTCAAAATGTGTGCAAGACCCAGTACAAAGCCAAGTGGTTCTGTTCCCATTTCCCATTCTGCTCAATACGATTGCTCATAAGCTCGCTTCATAATTTTCACATTAAAAGCAATTTAACAATGCGCATTTGTTTTCACTATTTAGTATAAAGCGAAAACCGTGTTGCGATTAGAATAAATTCAGTTGTTGGGGAAATACAACGGTGAACCCCCATAAGGCATAAAGGGGAATCACCGACAAAAAAGCAGGCCAATCAACCAAATGAATAAAAATAGCAAATTAGTTACACGTCAACCAACATAGAAATTAAAGTAAATAACTTAATTAAAATAATTTTTACAATAATTATATTGTTTATGGCATATTTACATTATTGAAATTGATTAAAATCTACCAAAATCTACTAAAGAAAATATGCCTACTAAAATTTTCTGAAAAAGAGTGAAAATCTACCAAAAAAGTAGAAATCTACTAGATGTGGCAACGATGATCCATCATAAAACTAGACGGTTTTTAACCGGACCAGGAATACGAAAGCGGCGACACCTCTGATCGGAAGAACCAAACTAAATAATATGATTTTTGAGCAGCGCTTGACGAAAACTATCAATACGACTGTGGCGCCATCCTATTCTGGAAGACGAAGTAAAAACAAAATCTCGGGGACCTCGATAAGAGCGCTCGAATATTGCTTTACACCAAAATATGTGTTCTCTAATATCGCTTGTGTGTGAAAATGGCTCATTAGAAAACACATAATTTGGTGTAAAAGCAATATTGCGACCATTTGTCGCGCGCGATATATGGCGCAGTGTGAAAACGCTCTAAAAGAAAGTCTTCTAGTAGAGGGCTATTTTTTTAAATAAATCCTTAGACGATAGATCTATGACATCGGATGCATCTGCGGGGTGTTTGGTAATCTAAATCTTCATTTATCTTCGTTAGTATTTGGACCCTAACATGGGTTCAGTAAACGCTACGCGTTCGTTTAGCTCGAATATCACGTGACATTACATTTGCATCTCGTCGCTCTGCTCGATTATTTAAAACACGAACGCAGTTTGCGTGCTGCGTAGTTGCGATTTGATGCTTTCTTTTTCTTGTTGGCGTTCTTTACTTTTCTGTGATGCTCACTGTGATAAGATTTCAAGTTCATTTACTTAAACTAGTTCATTAGTTCTAGTTCACCAAAAAGACTAGTTCTTCCAACTCGTTCAAAATTTTTTTTATTGAATTATCTATAGGGTTGCCAACCCTCCAGGTTTGGTTTGGAGGCTCCAGGTTTTAAACGGTGTCTCCAGGTCGAAATCCTTTGACTCCAGGGTACGGGTATCGAGGACACGTTTAGATTACCATTTTTTTGTCACATTTGATTGGGAAGTACCATGAGAATGTGTGAGGGGGGCGGTCTTTTTTTTTTAGAAATCACTTTAGATTGCACGAGGAAGAAATAGAAAAGCCACACTACAGCGTAAATTAACTCCAGGTCAACGGGAACGGAGGACGGGACCTTTTTTTTTAAATTTTAAATCACGAAAATATAAAACTCCAGGTAAACAACTTAAAAAAGTTGGCAACCCTAATTATCTATCATAATTTCACGATCGTTAAAAAACAAGCATTTTAAAAAAAAATGTAATAATGATCAGAAATAACCACAACAAAAACTATAAATATACTCTTCATACTCTAATTAATTTAAGAATGAGATAATTTATTTACCATTTAACCACATAATAAAAAATATATTTGCCGGTGCCGCCAGCCTCTCGGCGTTCTCAGTTAAATCAGTATCTCTCGCTCCGGATCGGATTTCGGACTTTGCGTAGTGAAACTTAAACCCGTAATCATAAACTATAACCTAAGAAAATACAGAAACTAGAATAACGAACACCCATAGAACTAAAGTTCTCGGTCTCCTAATCGTTCCAATCTTAATCTCGATCTCGGTCTTCCAATCTGTCTCCGTCTCGGCACAGTTTAGTTGACCCGTGAACCATTTTTTTTGAGAAGTCGTGAACTAGTTCATTTCGTTCACTATAGAGAATATTTCATTTGAACTAGTTCGTTCATGAACTATACACCTCTCTATGCTGTAGTTGTATCCAGAGAACTACAAGCATAGAGAAGCGACAAAAGCTCTCTTTTAGCATTGATCTTATGGGGACAAAATTATATGTCCTTGACTTTAAAGAATTGACAGTTCACCGGTTTACTACACTGAAAGAAATGCTCAAACAATGGAAGTTAATGCTTTACACTGAGATACGTTTATCGTAAAAATTACGTTTTGCACGAATAATTTACGAGTTTCATGTAATTGGCTTTTCAGTTAATTTCGTAAAATGAAAAATAAAATAGGTAAAAAAAACATAAAATTTTTGAAATATTTTATTGAGTTTCCTTACATTTTCAAACAGGTAATCCTAAAACTAGAAAAAAACAATTTTATAGGTGTTCGTCCTTAAATTTATATAATAAATAATACAAAATAATTTAAAACATAAATGGGGAAGAGTTCCTGGAACCTGTTTAGTCATTCAAAAGCTTTACTGATCTGATGGTTTTAAAAATATGTACATGTTCTTTTAATATGAAGAATACGAAAAAATAGCAGACAACAAAACTAAATGTAGGTATATGGAATATATGTAAGGAAATAACTGGAAGTGATGAAAAAAACTATGATATTGGTATTAAAGGCTGATAAAATACCGGATCACTATTTATTGTCCATAGTTTCTATCTTACTAAAAGAACTGGAAACACGGCAGACGAATTTTAAAATCAAAGAAAATAACCAGTCATTGTTTTTTTGTTATCTTATAAATAATTCGTTTAAGCAAGGTGTTATATATCTATTTATAAGCTGTCACTAAAGTTGCGATTCTGTGTCGGGTTGCTTGGAAAATAAAACAATTAAAACTTTTTGGACTATTCTGTATTTTAAAAACTTAACTTGTCTTACTAACAGCCAACTGACTACTTTTTATTTCTTAATCTAACAACTTGAAAACTAAAATCTCTATTTATCTAAAAACGCCATTGATTGCTTACCAGTTATAACCACTACCAATGGGCGTTACAACAACTATCATTAATAATTTTGAGAAATTCTATAGTTACAACAAATGCATAAAAATAATAAACTTATTATATTATTCAAGGAAGCAATAGTTTGCAGCTTAATGAATATTTACAAAATTTGTAAATAGTTATTGATAGTAATAACCATTGGTCCCTTTGCAATTTAAAAAGGATTAGGTCGTCTCGACAGGGATAGCTAAATTGAAAAGCAGGTAATTTAAAATGTTTGAAGAAGGAAATTCTGAAGTAATGGAAAATTATAGACATATAAGCGTTTTACCATCATTTTCTAAATTGAACTTTAAATGTAAATTATCCACGACACAGATTATCTTTGACAGAAAAAAGTCCATATTAAATGTGCCTGAAATTGTTTAATAATTTACCAACTAATGTAAAACGTATTGATAGTTTTAAGTTATTCAAAATAAAGGTTAGAAAATTACTTGTCAACTTGGACCCCTATTTATACAGGACTTTTTGAATGAGTTTTAGTAGTAGTTTGTAGTTTAGACAATTATTTTTACCGACGCCATTTCTTTTTCTGCTTTACCTCCTTAGAATACCTATGTGAAAGCCTTTTTTTAGCCTTAAGAGTGGCATGTGACTTAGTTATGTCGGCCAGAGGTTCATTAAGAAAGATGTCACATAATTTGCAGAAATCCTCAAGCGTGGCAGGCTCTTCTTTGTTGTATAACGCTTTCCTTGATTCCTTCTTTGCCACTCGTTTGCTCAAAAGTCGTATTTCCCTTTTCAATCTCCATTTTCTAGGAGTGTTAGAGGTAAGTTGAAGTGAAGTTTGCATAGATAATGTTGGAGAACTGAGAGGGGTTGGAATGATTTGTTTAGCTTCGGTAACCTCATGTTGAGAAAAGACCGTTAACTCACAAGTAGCATCTTTTGACGTACTGGGTCCTGTAACTAAAACGATAATTTGATTTGTAATTAAGCTTATAGTAAGAAAGTTTTGGAGCAAATAGTCAAAAGCTTATATAACTACTACTTACAATATGTCTGCAAAGAAGAGGGTTCTTTATCAGATTCACAGGCTTCTATGATGGGTCTATCTTTGAAAGGAGGAACCACTGGAATGTCTGAAAAAAAAGTTACAATTTATGATTTGATTAATATAATTCAATTTATTATTTGATTAATATAATTTTAATTAATAAAAATTGTCATTTACCAACCTGATAAACCAATAAGCTTCTTAGAAGGTTCTTCTGGAGTTTTTTTTTGGAAATGGCTATGTTTAATTTCTTCCTGAAGTTGTTTATGAAAAATTGTAGGACATGCATTCGGGAGCAAATGTTTCCTTGTAGATCCCTTAGATATGTATTGTTCTTCAAAGTGAAGCTCACACAACTTAAAGGTTTTAAATAAAACTGGAATCTTTGGAGAGATATGTTCAATGACAAGCTTCTAGCCATAATGTGACACTGAAAAAAAATATTTACATGTACTGTCATGTACATCAACAATAATAAGTATTATTCAATACAAACTACTAAATTATTATAACTACTTGTGCTTCGAGGAATATTTATAAAAAAACACAACAAAATCTGTTGGGAAAATAAAAATTTTTTTTTTAGGTTAGGCTAACATTTTTTTTCCGTCGCCTTTCCTTAAGCAGGTACTTGTTTGATAATTTAAAAGGGAACTTAACTTTACAAACATAATAAATACTGGTAGGTACTCTCCATATTATACTTTTAAGGTAAAAATAAAATAAAACAGAATAAATATAACCTACATTACAAGGGTGCAAATGTACTTACCGTTCAGGATCCTTTGGAAATGAAAACATGCTGATTCCTTGTCCTTCTTTTGAATGACACCCACGGAACGCACAGGTAGTACCACCAGGCATGGTTCTACAGTTTTTATACAGCACAGCACTTAAGAAAACAAACAGTTTTCAACGCAAACGATAACTAACTCGTAAACTTGTCGTCGACTACCGGACTACACAGCCGGCCCAAACGAATGACAGTTAACCGGGTTACCCCCTACTCCAATGTTTTGGCCAAATGTCATATTGTCGCTTCTCTATGCTTGTAGTTCTCTGGTTGTATCTTCAGTACTTCAGTGTAAAAACCCTTTTTTTCTTCTGTGGTGTAAACCCTGTTTCTGTGTCAGTGACTTCGCTTCGCAGTCAAATTGTTTTGTCATCCAAAGAGTTGATTCCGTTGAGAGTTTGAGAGTTGAGTTGTCCTTGTCCACTGTCTAATCACATTCAACATCAGATTTACATTTTTTTCTTTCATATATTGACTGGATTGAGAAAAGTGTTCTAGTTCCTCCTCGATTGAACATTAAACTTCAAGGTGAGATTTTTTATTTTATTTAACAAATTATGTACATATAAGTAACAATGGTAATTAAATATGTTATATCCAACTACAATATTTAATGCAGCTATGCAAAGTATAAATGGTAGTAATGTGGCGAATAAGAGTGAATTTTGGAAATTTATTAACTCCGAAAAGGGCTATTGTGATATTTCTAAGTGTATAAATTATAATGATAAACCTAGTATATACCTACCAAATATTGTAGTTTTTGCTGATATTAAATTCCTCCAACTCTGACTGTGATAACAATGTCTATTGTGATGCTTCAGCGACCATTGAGATAGGAAATATTAGTGTTTCGGACGTTTTTACGCATATTTCTGAGTTAAAGAATAATTTAGGATGCGGTCCTGATGGCATTCTTGTTGAATATTTAAAACACAACAAATGTGTACTTTCTAAGATATTGGCTAGGATATTTATTTATTTATAGTAACAGTACACTACAGACTCATAAATTCTAAATTGTACCTACAATATCATCACTATACACTATAAAACAAATCATTTTAAGTCAGGTCATACAACATTGCCCATTAGCTCTAAGAGTAGGTACTTATGTTTTTGTGGTGATGTTACATGTATTATATTTATAATTAGAGGCACTAGGCTAGATTACTTTGTCAGAAAGAATGTATTTTTTTTGGACAGTAAAGGATTTTAAAGTAAAAAAAAAAGTATCTTTAACGCCACAAGATATTTTAAAAATATCACAATTTGCAAAATGTCTTTTGTATAGTTGCTTAACATCCTATTAATGAAAGCACTTCGACCATAATTTGTTCTGTGGGTCTGTTCAAAAAACAACTGGAGCTGCCTGGTTCTCTGGACTGGGATATGAAATGAGACTCGCAGTTTATCTGCCATTGACTACTTTATATAAAAAGAAGACCAAAGGTACTTTTCTTTTTTGATGTTCAAGTGATTAAATGCCTTGATATGGAAAGTACAATTTAAAAATCAGATACTTTTTAACCCGTAACCCATACAGAGTCACTTTTAGGACATGAGTCGTACAGTGGGGTCTATGAGACACCTAGCCATATATACATATATATATTTTTGTAAGCGTGTGAAAATGGTCAGACTATAAATATACATTTATTAGGAGTTAGCCTATGTAAAAATTTTATGAAATAAAGTCATATTTTTATGAAAATATTTATTTAATTTTTGAAAAGTAAAGAGTACTTAGTGCATTTTTAAAATTTACATTTTTTTCTTTCAAAATGTAAAATAAACATGTCAACCGATTTTTATCTGTACAGAAACTAAATGAACAACAGTAAAACGAAAAATATTCATAAATTTTTATCAAAAATTACAAAAATAACAAGCTTTATTTTAGAGATCATTTTTACACTCTTTACATAGGAAAGGTGCACTCTAAATATATTAGATTTTTACACATAACACATAAGTACTGGGTTTTACGTTTAAGTCTTTTGGGACACAGTCTCTTCAAACTGTTTGTCACCATGCCGAACACGTTTGGACGGCCCCGGAGCAGAATCCATTATAAACGTTTTTTTTAAGTTACTTAACCCGTACAAAGGGGTCTCACAGACACTTCCGTACTTTAACCCAAAATAACTTATGCGTATGTTCACCTATATCGCTCAAAATCTTCAAGCACATTGTTGTCTGCCCTACCTAGAAGAAGATGGAAGGGCAGAATGATATAAGAAAAAGTTGAGGAGCAGCTGAGCGGTATTGGTTAACAAGGGTCTCCCAGACCCCATGATATGGGTTAAATTAATTCTGTACCCTTTCCGTCCTGTTAATATGACATTGATAATGTTAGCTCTATATTACAGAGCAATACTCTAAAATACTGCATACCAAACCGTTGTAGAGTACTGTCAACACCTTGATGTCAAAAATATGCTTTACATGTCGCTTTATGAAACCTAGTATCGAAACCGAATGTATTTTTATTTTAAAAGGTTGGCAAGTGGTACATCACCTACGACCTTGGCAAGTCATTGCACGCTGTAAAACGAAGTGAAATTTTTATTTCCACAATACAAATTGCTGCAAAACAACTTGCGTGAAAGAAAAATTGCAAACTGTAAAGCGGCCTAAAAAAAAAATTTGTTTTGGTATTTATTACTTATCAAAGTCTTGTAGAAGAATTACATTTTTTTTTCTTTTTTAATTATTAATATAACTAAATTTAAATGTAATTAGTATATGTAATACATCCTAAGATAATAAATGTGGTAGGGATACAGGGGTACTGTTCCCACCGAAATAATAATTATATTTCTTTAACTTTTCGACAAATATTAGATGATAGAACTTTCAAAAGAATATTGAGGAGGTATCTGGTCACTTGACCCTACTACTTTCTTCAGGAGTATTATGATGATACTGTGATTTAGTTACTGGTTCACGTGTTGTATTTCTCTCAATATTATCTGTTCCTTTTATAGTATATAGAGGAGTAGCTTTACAGGTGTTTACAAGTTATTTGTCAGAAAGACCTTAAATGGTCAAATTAAATAACATCTTGAGTAGCAAACAGGAAATCAAAATTGGCATTCCACAAGGAATAGTCTTCAGACCAGTGGTTTTTATAACCTATGTCAACTCATTGTTAAAATTACATGTCGAAGGTTTAACCGTGTCTTATGCAGATCATACGGCCCTTATTATCTCTGGAGATACCTGGGACAATGTAAAAAATAAAGCAATGGATATTTTAGCAAATATAAAGAACTTGCTTCAAACATATAAACTAACATTAAATTTAGCAAAACAAACTACATAGCTTTTTCACTAATAATCATTGTATAAGAGAAACTTCATCCATAAAATACCTTGGAATTATGATTGATAAATTATATAATAAAAAAGTGGCAGCCGCATATTGATTATGTTTCCATGAAAATTCGCACTCATTCAAACTCATTTATAAGTTGTTTTTTTTTTAAACATGGTTTATTTCATACATAAAATACAATGGTAATACATACATTTAAATCATCAAAGCAGTTCCTAAGCAGCACATGAGTGCTGGTATCGGAGCATAGAAAATCTCTACAGTCAGTATCACATTTTCACTGTAATTTGTTCACAACATAGATAATACGATATATACGCTACATTAAATATATATACACAAAATCAAACACTGTCAGTTCAACGTTTCATATAGGATTTCAACTCTTTTATAAATTTTCCATAATTTGGGTTAGTTTTAATATTATTGGGTATTTGATTAAATGATTTTATAGCTCTACGAATTGGATTATTAAGTGCTAATGAAGAAGACACGTTCGGAAAATACAAATTACCTTCCCGTCTCGTCGAATAATTATGGATATAATTTACCTGACTTAAGTAACTATTAGGTACATTTAAGTAAATTGGTCAAAATTTTATATATTTGCTTACACTGATCCAACCTTAAAATATCAGATATGGGACACAGGGATGTTGTTTCATGAAGTTGTATTGTTGGGGTTCTCCACCCTAATTTAAAAAATATTTTTTTAGACTTCCTTTGTAAAACTTCTACTTTGTTAAAAAATTCCCTACCACATACGCCCCAAATATTTATCAGATACCTTATATTAGAAAGAATATAATATGCATTGTACACCAAGTAACGATTCTCATTATTCAGATAATCTCGGCACCTGTACAGTGCTCCCAACATTGGTATAATTTTTTTGTGTATTTGTTCAATGTGTTTATGCCAGCTTAACCTTTCATCTACCCACAATCCAAGGTACTTTGCACACTCCGCTCTCTCAATTTTATTAGTTCCTATCCTAATGCTTAATTCGCGCGATTCTAGATTTGAATGACGAAACAACATATATGTAGTCTTTTTTGAAGTTAGCTTTAGTCTGTTATGTAACAGCCATTCTTCATAGAGCTTAAGATCTTTATTTATCATATTTTGTAATGATTTAAGATCATAGTGACTATATATAATAATGTGTCATCGGCATATGTGAAATATCGTCCGGACAGATTAGCATGTCTAAGATTTAGGACATGAATTGAGTAAAGAAGCGGCCCCAGGACAGAACCCTGGGGCACACCACTCCTGTTGACACCCATATCACTATTACTTGTTTAGAGAATTTTTAAATAAGAATACACTTATAATAATCTATAAGGCATTTGTGGAGTCAATTATAAGATATGGAATATTGGTGTGGGGTGGACATTATAATAACAGCAAGTACAAGGTAAAATATAATACAAAACCTACTAAAAATTATTAAAAAAAAAAAAAACTACCCTACAGTCCGTACACATTTGCTTTTCAATAATGACATCTTCAACATTCGATCAATGTACATTCTTGTTTGCTCTTATATTCACAATGCACACTCGACCTAACTTAAAACTTTTTGTTGATCATACTTATGAAACAAGAACCAGGAACAACAGACAAATCAAACCACCTGTAAGGAGAAAAAATATAGAAACATACCTATAAATTATTTTGATCCTAAACTGTAGGTACGATTTACTACCCGGCGAAGTAAGAAACTGCTCTAAAATAAAAAGTTTCAAGTAACAATGTAATTTTAGAAAATTTCCATCAATTTGAGAGGTTTTTTAACTAATAATTGTGTTGTGAAGTTTGTTGTCTGTATACAGGTTTTTGTAATTTAAGATATTTATAATGTTTTATTTTTTTTTCTCATTTTTCGTAATGCTGAATTGTACATATTATAAAAAAAAATATTATTAATAAAAAACTACTAAGCCATACTGCACATACAGATGTTTTACATCTAGGTGCTTGTACAAAAACCATTATATGATATTTAGGATAGGAAAATGATTTAATTTATTTATTTTATTAAAAAAAAATATACAGGGTGTATTTTAATTGAGCGCCGATGAGATTGTGAATCCTTGGGTGATTTTAAGAAGAAAAGTTAATATTAACATATGTCCTAAAGCTCTTCATTTTTGAGCTACAGGGTGTTAACGTTTTTAAAAAAATATAACTTTTTTATCATAAATATTATATCACTCTTAGATATTTTTATGAAATTTTGTACACACCTCTTTAAGGAGCATTTTTTGACTTAAAGATTTATTTTTTATTTTTACCAGTGACGTCCGTACGTGGTTTGAACTGAATATTTTTAAAGAAAAAAATTTATTTATTATAGAAATTTTTATATATTTTTAAATTTTTCTAAAAACCAAACTTATATTTAAAATCCTCATTTATTTTGGAGCAAATTTGGTCCATAGACTTACTTTCGTATGATGCACCCTTTTTGCATAAAAAAATAAAAACCAAAAAAACAATTTTTTTTCTTCGGTTCATTGAGACTGCTTTCGATATTTTGTTGAAAAAAAAAGAAGAGCTTTAGGACAAAAAATGTAAATATTATCTTTTTTTCTTAAAACCACCCAAGGATTCACAACCTTAAGTATCGGCACTCAATTAAAAAACACCCTGTATATAATATATTAATTTATGCATATTTTAGTTATTGAATTGTACTTTTGGTATGCGTCTATAGAAGTTTTGTTTATTCTCTCTTTGTGTTGCGTAACTTGCTTTTTATAATTTATTTTTTAATGTATTATAGGTATAAGCTTGTTTTTATAGATTGACTTCTAAGCTTTGTTAACGAGATTATTATTTCTTATGACAATAAAGCATATTGTAAGAAATATTGCCAGACGTAACTGATATACGACACCAGCATCGGCACAGTTAAACCTTATTTATGGGGTCTTGACGAAACCCATTAGGATAGTTTTGTTTATGTTAGAATAAGCTTGAGTAGAGAGAAGAAAAAGCGGTCAGTCTTATAGAACGGCGGTTATTGACGATACGTTTTTTAAAGCACATATTGTACGAGAAGTTTTAAAAATAATTTTAATATTAGTTAGTAAAATATAATATTATTTTATTTGTCATATTTTACAATATTTTGATTTGATTTATTAACAGGAAAACCCATTAACAGATACAATCGCAGTCTCCACAGTTGCATCATTTTAGGTATACACTAATCAAGATATACTATCCAACAGTTAACCTGCTGTCCAATGATTATATAATAAAAGTTATGGTTGTTCTTAGAATAAACAGGCCAGTGTTCGTAGTTAACCATATTTTCTTTTTAAATTGAACTAAAATATTTTAATTTTAATTTTTTTGTAATAAATAATACTTCCTTATTGAGAAGTGTTTACCTTTATAATAATCACTCATATAACCAGGTCAACTAAACTGCTGAGATATGCAATATTTCTAATCAATGAACAGCTAAGTCCGTGGATTATGTGGTGTCCATGACCATACAATCAAGAATCTGTCATAAACACAATACCCCAAGTTTCGAACCCACAAATAAATATTGTAAATCATCCCATGTATAGAAAATAATACAAAGGCAAACAGATACTAGATAAAGTATTCACCTGAAGACGACTGGAGATGCTTACCAGTTGAAACGTAGTGATTCTAAACAAATAAAGACAATGCAAGTCCAAAACTCTACTGCTGCTCAAGATACTAGATAAGTTACAAATCTGACGACATGGGTTAGCCGTTACATAAGCTTTCAATGTTTAGTATATTTGATCCTAAATGTATAATTATTTGTTTTTAATATTGTTAGTTGACCTTTTGTAAAGGTACCAATAACCTATAATTATGATTAGTGCACTTTAATCTTGCAGTATTGCAAATCAAAACAAACTGGCAGCCATTATTAAAAATGGCAGAGTTTTCCCCTGGTGATAGTGGTGATGACGTTTTAGAAAATAGTTACGTCTTTTCCGTGCTAAATTGTGAATTTCTCCCACTATACATTTACTCTGAACAAATTACTTTTTAAAATACGTTAAGTGTATCTTAATTCAAAATTACAGGATGTCTGATTATAATGACGAAGGATTTATTGTCAAGCTACGTGGGTTGCCTTGGTCAGCTACTACTGAGGATATTAGCAAGTTTTTGGGAGAGGATGGTATACGCAAAGTTCACTTAACACTTAGCAAGGAAGGACGTCCTAGTGGCGAGGCGTTTGTTGAATTGGAAACCGAAGAAGATTTACAACGAGCGGAGACGAAAGATAAGGAACATATGGGTTCACGTTATATTGAAGGCAAGTCAATTTCAACATTATGTTTATTTTTACTGGTTGTTGTTGTGACAATTATTTATTTATGTGATATGGTGAAAGTAAAGGTAGGTTTCATTTTTTGGCCTTTTTGAAGCTCCAAAACATATTTTATCACTAATTACCTGAAACCTTATAACTACCGAAGGGAAAAAACGTATTTCAGTGTAGGTAATACAATGTTTTTCCTTTCTTCCAAACACAGTGTACAACCAACTTATTTATAACTTACTTATAACTACTATTTTGACAACGCGACTAACCACTGAAAATAATTTTAACGATCCGGATAATTCCAATTTGCAAGAGCGAGAGAGAGGAAGCGATATCCTTTTCTGTGCTGTTTCCTCAGCTATTTCCATTAAAGTAGTCGACTAGGTTGGAGTAATTAACTATTACTATTTACAATGTGTGCGTTTTATCAAAATATTGAAATTGTATCTTTGAAACCATTAATCTTACAGCTCTCCGATTTTATAAGAAAAATGTAAAGTATTTTTCTTCTGATATTTAATTTAATATCTAATTATCTAATCTATTGCTCAGATTGCTTACTCGTGATTCAATGTATTCAACTACAGGACAGAACTTATTTTCCAACGGTATCTCGGGCACCACCCCTTAGAATAATGTGGTATGGGGCCCACGTGCACCGGGAGCTTGTTATAGTGGAGAAAAATAAACTAGGCGTTCCACTACTTAGTATGCGATGAAAATACAGTTTCGGGATGGATTCAAATAAATGAAACAATCGGTTTTAAATCATTTTGTATTGCGAAGCGAATCGTTTTAATAACATCAGTACATATTTATTTATTACCACAGAAATTTACAAAGTAAATAATGACATTGTCAAAGTAAGAAAAAAGAAGAAAAGTCATTTTAAGTTTTAAATGATAATATCATGGTATTCACGAATATCATAAAAAGTCTTGTCAAGAAGGTAGCACTTTACTTTATTCTTAAACTTTTTGATTTGAGTAATATTCCTGATCGTTTTTGCTTGTGTTAGTTATAAAGAGAGCTATTACAAAAATTGACTTTTTCGATAAGAGGATGTCTTGTATCCAGAAATGTAAATTTTATTTGAGTTTCTAGTGTCACGATCGTGCATTGTTGAGGTATCCGGAAATTTAGAAGACTGTTTTTTTACAAACGTTACTACACCGAGAATTAAAATACTAGGCAGTGTAAGAATTTTATAGTGCCAATATATTTCTTTACAAGATTAAAGTGGACCTAAAAAGTAAATTTTACGATTTTTTTTTTGCAACATAAATAGTCTTATACAGGGTGCTACAAATTCGCGTGAGTACAAGGGGATCTCTAAAACGGTAAGAGATACGAAGATGATTAAAATGAGGCAAAGTTGCGTATTTTGGGGCTTACTAATTTGGTAAAAAAAAAAATGGTAATAATTCCGAATGCTTTCGGAGATATCCGAAACAAACCGAAATTTCCATTTTTAGTGTATAATTTTTTGCGCTTTCATTTTTGACTTAGGAAAAAAATAAAAAACACTTTTTCATAGCCGTTTTTTATGTTCTACAAGATGGCGTTATTAGTTTTCAAATTGGACGTTTCGTTCTTTAATTACCAACCTTAAGTCAATTTTTTTAAATACGGGCCTGGAATTTTTAATACATGTTTAAGGGATTTCTACTTTTTATTGTAATACCAAATGACACGAACATAACAAACAAAAAACAAAAAAGGATTACGAAATACCACTAGCAATTGAAATAAAAAAAAGCTCTGGAAACAAGAAAAAGTAACAATAGTACTAATTGTCATCTCAGACATAGGCATAACAACCAAACATCTAACAAAACACCTCAAAATTGTCGACCTTCAACCACACATCCACACCAATATTAAAAAGCAGTCTTACTCAAAGCCGCAGCAATGGGTAGAAAATTTATTCAACAAAAAATTCCATGTGACTTGGGTTCCGAGCCGTCACATGATATAGCTTTAAATCCGCTAAAAGCGGGACAACAAGAGATAATAATTTATTTGTTTAGGTTTCGTCCACTACTTTGGTGGTAAATTAAGGGTCTGATTTTGGCTGTTTTGGTTGAAATAGTCCTTGGTTTTTTGATGCTTTAGCCCTCATGACGGTGTGGACTACACCGAACGTTGGCGTTGATTTAATTCAGTAGCAGTACTGATAAAGCGGAAAAATGTTCGGGACCACGCAAAGTCGATAAGAATTCACCCAATGAAATATGTTACATGTTAAAGCATATTTTAAAAAGTATGAAATATACGGCGGATATAAATTATCTTTTCTCTTTATTATACTTTTTTTTAAATTAATCAAAAAATGACAAAAAATCAATTGAAATAAAAAAAAGTTAAGGGTATTAAGGTTAATGATGTGTATCAAATTATACTTACTTTATTTTGATTTTTTTTTAAATATATAGTAGTCTTTCTGCGATGAATAGAAATACCTCATATCCATGGGTGTATCGTCGATCTCATAGACATCATTTTTATTTAACGTTAATTATTATAAGAAGATAAAAATATAATATTATCTAATATGTATTTTTAGTATTTAAAGTTAACCAAGCCGAAATGGACTGGGTCATAAAGAGGTCAGGAACATCGTTTGGCGGAAATGATGATGGTTGTGTTCGTTTAAGAGGTCTACCCTTTGGCTGTTCAAAAGAAGAAATTGCCCAGTTCTTTACTGGTAAGTTTAATCTTTTGTCGTAAGTACAATAATAAATACGTTAGGGCCAAACAGTTTACCCCATGAAATAAAATATATTAGAATTACTCTAAAGGGTTGATGTCAAAATTAAAGTAGTCTGATTAGTCAATCAAAATTCTTGATTAAAATCTTTTTGTTAGTTGATTGTGTTCTTTCAATAACTTTTGTTAAACCAAAAAATATGGAATATTACAAATACACTGCCTCCATTAATTGTGGAATAGTTGAAAAAGTACTTGAAATTCAAAATCTCATATTTTGATCAAAATTCAATAAATCCGTTCCATTTTCAGTTTATTGGGTAGGCTGTCTCATGGACCACTAAACACAATGTGTGTGACTTCACGTTATATCTTTTTTATACAGGGTTATGGCTAAAATATCAAGCTGTATAAAATTGCTGATTTTAAAATTGATGTTTTTAAAAAACGAAGCTATAAAAAATGAATTTTATAATTGTCTTGGCTACAGTTTTATGTTAGGTACTTGTGATCATCATAATTATTTAACGCGAAATAACAATAATTTTTTTCTTAACACTTTTTCAAAAAACAGCTTATAAATCGGTATTTTATAAAGGGCTTATGGAATTTAATAATTTAAATAAATCAATTACAACACAAAAAAGCTTAAAATCATTTAAACAGGGTTTAAAAAAATATTTATTAAAACAACAAGATAAAAAAAAATGTTTCAAAAGGTCATTTAAAATTGTATTAAAAAAAAATTAAATAATTATTTAAATGTAATAGTAGCCACGTGCTAAATAAATCTTGTTACTACTACTACTACTACTACTACTACTGTGCCCACTACAGCGCAGTGCCGTTCGTTTCAAAAAAAAAATATATCAAAAAATTGTGATACTAAATTACGCTGACATAAAACCAACTCTCCCCTCTGTTTCCTAGAAGGGAAAATACGAAAAACTGATTTTTACAGCTTTGTGTTAGGTACTTACTATTTTCATTACAGTGCAGGTGCGCTCGTATCAATTAAAAAAAAAAATTAACACACTGCATGTAGGTATACAGTCGTTTGCCAGCTACTCGCTGGATATTATTCTCGGCAAAGGCCCCGGCAATTTACTAGCGACGCATCATATTTTCCGTTGCATAGTCCTTTTTTAGCATCAATTTTTACACAAAATACATGTCTCCAGTTCATAAGATAGACGGGCTGAATGCTAGCGAATAAAAATTGTATATATTGTAGTGTTTTCAATAGTTGGTCGGACAAAACTCTGAAGATTGTTTAAAATTGTTAATTAAAATAATTGAAGACTGTTGTTAAATAGAAATAAAACAGCTAATACCAGTAAACAATTTTAGGTTTAAACTGCTTAATAAAAGTAGACATTAATTATGCATTTTTAATATCAGATACAGATAATAGGCCCCACACAATTATTAGTTTTTCTAGTAAATTTAAATAAAATATTAACCTTGTTGCTCTTCTTCACAAATCTGTGTCCATCATACAGTGAATCTTGTCTCACTATCAGGTTTAAAATAAAAGTAATTGCACTTATTTTGTGGTCCTAAGTAATTTTTCCTTCATAAAAAGAACAGAAATCCAACCAACATGTGCATTTTCAGTTAAATTCGAGCTTCTAACCAGTCTATAGGACTTATTGTACTTTTGAACTGTAACATTTTGGATAACTTTTTCACTTCATTTACTACAAACACTCCAAAAAAAAACTTTTTAAACACCGTGAAACGAAAATAAAAAATATAACAAATTTGCCACTTTTTGAAATTTACTTCTAACCTTATTTTTGCTACTGCCATCAAACGACACATAAAATTTATCCGGTGTAAAATGGACTTCTATCATATACATTTCATTCTCTATCTAAAAGTTATAATTTCCGGTTTACCCTGTTAAACCAAAAACGGTTTTAACGGTTTAACATGTTAAACCGGAAGTTGTAATTTTTAGATAGAGAATACAAAATTAGTGGTCACCATATCTCTAATGTAAAAATCAGTTATAATATTATGGGATACAGTAAAAAAATGTTGAACTTGTAAATTTCCAATATAATAAAATCGATGTCCTGTCTGTAGCTTTTTTTTAATGGGTACCAATTTGACTTTTTTTTAATCTGATGGGAAATCCCTGTGGAAAAACACTCGTTTATGATGTTTGCTTTAGGTTTACAGATTAATTGTGCCACGTATGTCACTTTTTGCTTTTTGGAGGGGGGATAGTATACAGATTTTTTCCTCAACACACTTAAGCAATCGATTTTTCGAGGAAACATTTTTGCCCGACTCCCCCTGAAAATATTTCTGTGGACACCCATGAGTGTACACAAAAATAGTTTAAAGTTAGATACAAATATTCACCTGCTCCGGAAAAGAGAATATTATTACTTTTCAAGTTGTAATATACGATTTCAATTAGTCACCAGTCGATTTATTTGAAAGAAACAAATGCCTGTTGAACTGATGCTGTTCAAGAAACAAATCAGTATTATAGCTCACATGCCTTTTAAGATACCGGTTCTGTGTTTCCACGAAACCCCTGGAACATGCATAGTATTGCATAGTTAGGCCACTGGTTTTCATTTTATTATAAATAATGTAACTCTCTTGAGATTATGAAAGCATTAAACTTGACTATTAAGAACTAATGTTATTATCGAATTGCCAAAAATAACTAATATGAACAAATTAGACAAAAAGTAGTTTATCCAATATCGATATAATGGATTGAAGCTGAGATATCGACGGACTTAAGTGGACAATTTTATGTCTATAAACCACTTTTTTAATTTATTCAAATTCGATCTATCAATTTAAGCATATTTTGAATCCCTACATTACGTCTCGGCCAGTATGGTATCAGCGATAATTTATCTACCACGTCCCAAAGCAGTATTACTTGATCTGTTAAAGTAGCGATATTTATAATTTAACCAACCAAAAATTTAATAAATCCTTTTAAGACTTACAAGAAAATGATTGTCCTGACTAAAATTTGTATTTAGTAAAAAAACTGACCCTAATCAGTTGGGTTTATTTACACCTCTTTCTACTTTTTATAATTCGCAGTACTTATTTATTTCACAATTTGTCATATAAAACATATTTTAAAAGTCACAATAAAAACAGTAGTGCATTTCAACAAAATAAACTCAAACAAAACAAAACAGGTAAACAATATTCGCAAGTTGTCGCCAAGGGTTTATATTCCAATCAAGAATTAGAGAACCAGTTTTAATTAACAAAAACTAAAGAGAGTTTGAAATTTAAGGCATGTAAGCAAAAAGCACTAGTTTCAATTTTTTGAATTTGGTCAAAATAGGGAAACTAAAACTAGAGCTTTTTACGGGGATTGAAGGTAAAAGTTTTTCTCCGTAGATGGGCTACACTGGCCAAAATTAATGTTGGCCAAATTTTTAATTTAGGACCAAAGTATCGAAAAAAACCAGTTGTTAAGTTATGAGGAATATTTTTGTTAGTCTAAAGAAAACCCACCAATGTTTTTATTTCAGGGGGTATAACTGTTATTGGTACCGCTTTATTTAATTTGTTTGTATATTTTAAAAGTTTGTTTATTTCTTACCACACTCTAAAATACGAAACTCTTGCATGTGTTTCGTTATTCCATACATAATACAAATGTTCAATACTGCAGCGCAAATATAATAATTGACATAAGACAAATATTAACTTTGCCTTGCTTTACTTTACATAGTTTTTATCGTTTAACAGCGCCATTTCTAGAATTTATTGCAGTGTCTCGTATTTTGGATAGTGTCTAATTTAAAACATATTCTACAGCTTTAACATAAAATATAAATAATAATATAGGCTGGGTTTATCAATGTGCAAGCAGTTGGCTGTTAACTATGTCTTGACCATTAGTCAAATAAATGTGAAATTATTTATGAAATGTCAGTTTTGGTATGTATTGTCCAGACTTGTAGGTTAGATTGACTGGGCTCAATACATAGCTAACACATTTGGCTATATATTGATAAGCCCATATTTAGTGGACAAATTTTGCCGTCGCTTCAACCTAATTATTGTTGTTGTCCTATGAGTTAACTTTAGTAGTTTAACCATGTTGACTAGACACTAAAAAAAATACAGTGCATTTACTGTAACGATGTGTACAAACGGTATTTTCTGGATACTTCGAACGAAACCAAAAAACGTGGTTGCCAAAGCAGAACCAACCACGAAAGTGATACTTTAATATGACACCTAAAGTTACTGTCTACTTATGGTATTCTGCACAAGTTTACTTTGGAAACGCGGATTTTGAATTGGTAGTGTAAAAATATTCAGAAAATTCTCTTTGACCAATAATTACATAAATACTTACAAGCAGGGTTGGGTTGTTACAGCATATCATTTTCATAACCAGTGAAAGAGGATATCTTAATATAAAGTACTTATGTTGGGTTGCTTAAAGATTTTTAACCATAATCAACTAACCAGCAAGTTTGACCGTGACATAAATGACATTAACAGGCATTATTTACTCACAATCAAAGGTATCTGATTAGAAAATTAAGGTAGCTGGGCCACTATGATTGTGAGAACAGTATTTTTCTACCAATGTTATGTATATTACCGTCAAAGTTAATTTTTGTTAAACATCTTTATACAACCCGAAATTAGAATGATTAGTTATCGTTTGGCTAAAATTTACAGGATATTTTTTTGGCTTAAACGATTTTTTGGAGGAAACGGGAAACACTAAAAAAATAGTTTGAAGATGATATTTTCTTTATGTCCTGTCTAAAATAAAAATTAAAAGTTTTAATTGTATTTTTGTGTGGGTATTTCTGGTCATAATTTAAATAAGAAATTATACATTATTGTTTTTGGTCTCATTATTCGTGAAATTCCAACGAATATCATGCTTAAATACAAAAAGTATTAAATTAAGTTAAAATGGTAGTTTTCCAAGATTAAATTATTTTTTGGGCCGCATCATGAAAAGGTGACAAAATAGATAAATATAGGATTACTTAAGTTCTTGGTTTAGCAAAATTTCACAGCTCACCTCTGTATGTTAACAAAATCTAAAAAATTTAAGGTCACATGGTGACAGTATTTAAAAAAACTCTGCAGTCACGAAAAACACTTATCAAAAGAGCCCGACTTACACTGATAATTTTCTTTGACTAAAAGGCTAATAGTTGGCCATGTTTAATCTTAATAGTTTATCATCGCAAATTAAATAAACCCATTTTTTGCCTTCCTCTGCAACTAAATTTCTTCTTATTAGGCCATACGATTTACTCCACTTTAAATATATTAAAAGACGTATACTTATTTTATGTAGCGTATTTTCAGATTTACTTACTTACTAAAGATTGCCTAATATACCATTAGGTTCTGTAGTTAATCAAGTCATATTTGGTGAATCTTTGCATTCGTTAATAGTACAAAAGGAAACTGTACAAATATAGCTTCAATAAACTAATATATCATAAAATAAATTAAATAGTTTTAGTCGTTTTTAAGTAAACAGTGTAAATACAAGGCGCGAATGGGAAATACTCAAAAGTGATGGTGAACCGAATGCTTATTAATCAAACGTATTTTTGTTTTCAGAATGTTTTTAGTTAATTAATTACTTTAGGGATACGATTAGTAATACGGACAATATTGATAAAGAAATGAATAAAAATGAGAGGTAGTTGTCGTATTGTAATAGTTCTTAAGTACGAATACAACTAATATAAAAATATTTAATATAACGTAATAAGTAAGGACAATTTTGCTTCTGCTCATCCTATCTTTTGTGTGAGGAACCAAAGATTATATTTTTACCAAATTTAAATAAGTTTTAAACACCTTTTTCAATGAGCCATCGTTAGCTCAATTGGATAAAGACAATCCAAAGTTATGACCATTTACATTTTTTTTTAAATCCCCGTTTTCCTCACCATATTTGAATGTTTTGAGAGTTAAGTGCCAAACAGGTTTTTTTAGACAATTTATAGAAGTTTTCAGTGCACCTAATGACAAATTACCTTATATATGGTGTTTTTACAAAAATAGTTATTTTTACGCAAAACCACAAAATTGCGGCCAACTTAGAAATTTAAAGATAGTTTCCACGAACTTTGCATTGCTACTTTTACTATAACTATGTTTTCCATAGCTGTAGCGTCAGCGAATTTGGATATAGTAATGGGACACCCGGTATAGGTTATGTACCCCAACCAAAATGTTTCTTATTTGAAATAATATATAAACGCAAACATTTAAAAATCTTTTAAGTCGGACCTGTTTGTGAGGACTAAGACGTTTCAACGATTGATTCGACTAATTATAAATCATGATAACTTAGTGGAAGCTGAAAAAGGTGGATACACAATAAAAAATAACAAATGAATTAGTTAGCTATATTATATAAAACTTTTGGAGTATGTTTATTCGTATTTACTAAAGGGTTTTAAATTTAAAACCGTCCCAAATTGACAGTTTTGAATTTAAAATGGTTTTGGTGTCAAAATAAGTGAACTAAGTTTTATGTTGTAAATATTTTTTTGGTTTACTTTAATTTTGTAAAGAAAAAAATATTTTGGTATATACTGTGTTCTTTAATAGAACAAAAACTGTATTTGCAACAACATCCCGGTAAAATTATTTATCGGTAAAACGATTTAATTACAAGAAAATGAAAGTAACACAAAAGGATCAAATGGCATATCACAATAATGCCAGGGTAAAAAAAAATACAACGGGGAGACTATAAGATCTAAATATTCCAATGGTTTAAATTGTAAAACCCTTTAGTGAATACCGGTACATATTCACATTCTTTCAAATTTAAAACGTTCTAAATTGATAAGAAAAAAATATTTCAGTATGCTGTTTACTTCAACAGGACTAAAACTATGGAATATAAAAACGAAAGGCGCGATGGAGACACAACTGGAAGACCATAAGATCTAAATATTTTGATGAACTAAATTTAATAATAATGACAGTATTCACCTGACCACGACTGGAGATACTTACCAATTGAAACGTTGTGATTTAAAACAAATAAAGACAATGCAAGTCCAAAACTCTTCTATCATTCAAAAATAAATATTGCAATGATTATTACAATCGTCGAAGTTGAAGCAAGCCTCCGCACTTAGTGAATAAGAGGTTAAATTTTTGTATTCGCCAGTTTTTGATATATCGTTAAATAAAGAATGTAGACCACGTTCTATAAACCGAAACATCGAAAGGTCCCATTTTACATAGTCTACGTAATATGCATAATATTTAAATTAACATTTTACTTATATATTGCTTCAATTTAAATATTCGAAAGACTTTGACTCTCTTTCTTATGTAGTGAATTTTTAGATATTCCTTTTAATTCTAAAATATACCATAATTTGTATTAGTATCATTTGACCCATTTTAAGAATTATTTTTTCCCAAAGAGAGCCCTCATTTTAAAATATGTTTTAAAACAAACAACGTTTGAACTGTTGCATTGCATTTGTTTAATCAAATATTAGAGGTGATATTTGAAGACAGGAGAACCTCTGCAACTAATTTCGAACAATGTATTTCGGTGTTCCTTAATGGCACAAACGTCACAGATACTTCTTACTTCAGTATCTCTTAATAAACAAACATGTCTTAAAATAAATTCGAGTTTTAGTCGTTTTCGAGTAAATATAATAAGTGTGATGCACATCTAAAAGCGATGATAGACTCTTAATGTTAAGGAGAAACAGTCGTTCTCCAAGTCACTTTTCTTATAGTGTATCACAATTGTATCTTGGTTCCCAAGATACAATCGGATCGTGTCCCTTTTTAGTTGTACACCCGGTATAGAAGATACACTAAAAAATAACTATTTTTTACCATTTACTATAGAGAAGATAAAAATAAATAAAAAGTTATTTAATTTAATAATTGTACCATCTATAAAAATTGCCTTCTCAATTCTTTTGAAAAAATTAATGCTAACGGAGATATTTAAAAAAATCCAAGATGGCGGCAATTTTTTTGACCTTCCTGTCGAATGGGACTTTGAGGGATTACTTATATATTAGTTATCTAAATATTTTATTAATTATTTCCACCTTGACCTTCTAAATTGACTAGCCTATAACTGGAGTCTATAAAACCAGACATTATTAAATTGAACTTCCACATCAATAACATGCCAAATTATTCTTTAATATATGCTGAATATCAGAGTGTACTAATATGAGGTCATTATTATGGGCATACACCAATTAATCTAAGAATACATCACATTACTGCAGTTACGTCCAACGAGTTATGATAACCGTACTGCTGAAGCTAGTATTCACCGGTAGCAATAGCCAGCAGGCTATTATGGCGTTTACAGCAGTTTGTTAAGGCGTACCAAGCTCTAAAAATATCTAATTTACAATGTATTTGTTTACAGATTAATCAAGGTTATATACCTTGAGCAAAAAGCTTTGCTTCTTTTTAGTAGTCCCACATCCACCCTGCAATATTTAGAAAAATCTATGTTGGTTGTTTTCTAAAGCAGAAGATATCATTCTCACAGTACCTTACTATAAATATCCGTAACAGCTTTCACGTGGCCAAAATTTGTAAAAGGAAAGTTATAGCTATATACGAAATTTTAATTTTTTTTTTGCGTTGGTTTCCTTCACAAGTTCGTTTTTATTACGATTATTTTCTTTGGTGTCCTTTTTATTTAAAAAACACGTTGTACCTTAATGCAAAATTTAGGTTTAAAAATTATTTATTTGAAAGATTACAGTTTTTCTGACAATATAAATACATTGTTAAACTTCTTGTAAATTACCGCCCGTTTCATTTACTTTTGCAAATTATTTATAGTTCAGTAGGAAACAACTACTATTAAAAATTTGAATATAAGTTAAAAAAAAGCCATGGTGTACTATTAAATATGTACGTCTCATCTCATTACGAAAAAAACTACAATTTCCGATATAATGAAAACGCTTACTGAATGAAATAATCTCCAAAAAAATATCGGTTTAGTAGATTTTTAGTTGTAGACAGACTAACAAAAAATTTATATTGGATTTCCGCCCTACTGGTTTAACACAAATGTGCAATGCTTAAAAAAATAATACTTAATGTCAAAGGAATATGTAACATTCCTCGTTGCTACCCCAACCCTACTGTAAATAAGTTTTGATTTATCTAAAGATCAGGCCCTATACAGAGCGCTATAAATTCGAGTGCCTACATATGGATATCGGAAAATGCAAGATGGAACTGAATGTTGTTGTTGCATCAGCTGATTAAAATGTCATTTTTAATCAGGTGATTTCCTATTGAAAACGACCCATTTTACTTGCAACTTGCAGCAAATAATGTAAAAAGGCCTTTCAATAGAGCTTTGGCCACTTTTTGTATAACACAAGGAACGAAATATTGATTAAAGCACAAAATAACGTATGCGTAACTAGCACTAACTCTTAAATTGATCGTTTTCATTATTCCCATACACGCATGATTTTTTTTTATATTGTAAAATCTCGAAATATTCTCTATTGTTAACATTTCTAGTTTAACCTTTGAAATTCTTAATCGTTGTCTCTGGCAGTTTTCAATACATATATACGTACTCGAATTTGTAGCCGCCTTAATGTTTTATATTTACACGAAACCAAATTATGAATATTATGATTTATAAAAGTGACAATTGAAATAATAGTATTAAGAAAATAGTGCGATAGCTTCCTTCTTCCTATAAGGGTGTTTTCTAAGTACTACAAATAATGATGACATTTTAGGAAACAGCTAGTTTTAAAATAATAATTATATTTTAATAATATAAGACATGAATAGAGGAAGCAACAGTGCTTCTGCGCATAATCTCCATAAGAGATAACATGGTGCCAGTTTGTGCTGTTGTCAAACTTTGAAGTGTTAAGAAAGAAGCCATCAGTAGATCTTCTACAGTTCGAGCCACACTAAGATGAAGTGTTAAGAAAGAAGCCATCAGTAGATCCTCTACACTTTGAGTCACACTAAGATGAAGTGTTAAGAAAGAAGCCATCAGTAGATCCTGTACACTTCGAGTCACAGTAAGAAATCTCCACTGCAGGCACCCGTAGTACATGGCAGGAGACGGGGTTTTAACCGCTGCCATACAAGGAATATACGCGATTACAATCACTTTTAATTAATATGATAAAATGGAATAGCGCTAATTATGAACTTTCACAGTGCCAAGTGATAATGATTAATGAGGCAACATTGAATAGATAATTACAATCCTATAGTGTTTTCGATTTACTGCTCTCAGGGGCTTTGAGAGTGTTCTCCTCGAGATTTGCGTGTTCGGTTGTCAAAATCAAGTAATCTCACTTGGAGTAATACGTTCGATTTACAAATTTGGTTGCTCCGAATCCGTTAACGAGTGCTCTTTGATCTAAAAATGTTTACGGAGTAGAGAGGCTGCGCAATGACGTCTATGACTACACTTTTATTTTAACTTTACATTAAGTTTTAAGATTAAAATTGTTTTACCAGCTGTTCAATTTTCAAGCGCAATCCTACATTCTATTTACACCGCGTCCGAGGGCAAAGAAAACAACCTCGTAACAGTATATTAAGTATTAAGAAGGTAAGGACGATTTACTGATCGATGACAATGTTTGGAGACTGAGCGCAGCAAAGTTTTCAAAATTGTCTGATTACCGTTCGTGATGCTTGTACAATTTTTTGTACGACTGATATAAAGAACTAAGCAATTTTTAAAAAAATATTGTCCTGCTTTCACAATTTATTCTCCAATAATTGATGAACATTTTTACGTTAATTTATTGTTGCCATGTATGAGATGAGAATGAGAGGGAAAATTAGGATATCGAAGAAAAGGTATGAAATGACATAACAAAGTTTCAAGAACTGGTTGGAAGAAAGATATGCAAATAATTTAAGCGAAAAACTCCTATTAGCATATTTTGTAGAAAGACATCCAAAATTAAAATCGCCTGTGAGTTTATGAGCAGAATATTCAATGTTAAAGGATACAATTTTTTAAATCATTCTATTGATATTTCTGAGTTCCACACATTAATTGTGTACCTTAAAGGAAAAAATGTTGGACACCAAAAAAACAAGCCTTGTTACGAAGAAATGTGCCGATTTTTATTAGAAGTGCCAAACAAAAAAGTTTTAATTCAAAAGAATTATTACCATTAATTTAAATATAAGAACATTTTTTAATAAAAATTGTTCTTTTTGTAAGGGTTCTGTTTTTGAATGATAGAATAGTTTTGGACTTGCATTGTCTTTAATTTGTTTTACATCACAACGTTTCAACTGGTAAGTATCTCCAGTCGTCTTCAGGTGAATACTAAATAAGTAAAGTAACTACAGCTCTATTTATACTAGCTAGATGTACTGGAGCATGACTGAGATGGGTGCAGTCATGCGTTCTTGTGCGGTATTTTAAGTTTACATCTACTTAACAAAGGTTTCCAGATATTTCTTATATCTAGTGAGGGCTTACTAAAACAATCTGGGTTCTGGTATATGATAGCAGCTTCCTTGAACTTCCTCTTCCTCCAATGTGGTTCTTTGTGCAGGATTCGAGCTTCTGTCCACTTAATGTGATGACCGTGTGTCCAGGCATGGTCAGCTGCCCCTGATTTTTCGGTTTCTCCTTTAAGCGTGTTGTTTCTGTGTTCCTTGACCCTAGTTTCAAGTGGCCTTAGAGTCTCACCAATGTAGGATCTGCCACATTCGCAGGGAATCTGATAGACACAGTTTTTCCTATCTTTTTGACTTGTTGGTTTCGTCTTCGTCAGGTGGCTTCTTAAAGTGTCTTTTGAGCTGAATACCGTATTAATGTTGTATCATTGTCCTAGTCTTCTAATTCTCTCAGATACCCCTTTGACATACGGAATGTTGAGTGTTGATTGTGACTCTACTGGCTTCTTTTGTGTATTTGACCGATTCTTGCGATTTTCCATTAGTTTATCAACTAGATGCCCGGGGTAGCCATTTTTGTTGAGGTCGGTCTTGATGTAGTTAGTTTCCTGTTTGAGGGCTTCATTTGAATTACAGATGGTAATTGCTCTATCCACAAGCGTTCTTACTATGCCATGTTTTGTGCTATTTGAGTGATTTGAGGTGTAATTCAAATATTGACCTGTATGCGTGGGTTTTCTGTACACTGAAGTATGGATGGTGTTGCCATTTTTTACGTTTACATCCAGGAAAGGTAATTGACTGTTTTCTTCTCTCTCTATGGTAAATTTGATTGTCGGCGCCAGGCTGTTAATGTGGTATAGGAATTCCTTGAGTTCGTCATCGTTTCCATTCCAAATAATGAAGGTGTCGTCCACATATCTCAGCCATGTTTTTGGTTTCTTTTTTGCTTGTTTTATTGCTTCGGATTCAAACCATTCCATGTAAATGTTGGCGATTATTGATGAGAGAGATGAGCCCATCGGTAGTCCGTCCACTTGGCTGAAAAACCTATATTTTTCCTGAAAGTAAGAATTATTCAGGCAACATTCTAATAGTTCCATGATGGCCTTGATATGTAGCAGTGTTCTTTCTTGTAGTGTCTGGTCTTCCTCAAATCTGCTTTTAATAACCTTTAGTGCATCTTTTACAGGGACGTTAGTGTAGAGACTTTCGACGTCAAAACTGACAAGTTAATCTTCTGGTTGTACTTTCATCCCGCCAATAAGTTGTACGAAGTGTTGAGAATTTTTCACAAATGATGTGCTATTTCCTTGGAGTGGTTGAAGTAGGGGTAGTAAGAATTTCGCAAGTTCGTAGGTAGGAGAGTTTCGAGAGCTCGTTATGGGCCTGAGAGGCATGTTCTGTTTATGTATCTTCGGCAAGCCATAGAGGTGTGGAGGCTTACTGTGATGTGGTGTCAGGCGTCTTCGTGTCTTTTCTGGTATGTATTGGTCAAATTTCTTGAGTAGATTCTTCCTTCAATGGTGGAGGTAGGATCCTTGGACATGGGGGTGTAGTTTCCTTTCTGCAGAACTTCTTCGATTTTTTGATCGTAGGTCTGAACATCCATAATGACGGTTGCATTTCCTTTATCGGCTGGAAGAATCTTGATATTCGGATCTTTACGTAGTTTTGCAAGCGATATTGTTTCTTCCTTACTAATATTTTGTTTTGGGGGTCTTGCTTTTTCTAGAACCTCTCTAACCTTCCATCTGAATTCTTCCGCTTGTGTTTATCCTATGTTTGTTGAGTCGACGGCGCTAATGATGTCCAATATTGGTACCTCTTTTGGAGCAATAGTGAAGTTTAGACCTTTAGCCAATAGGGATTCTTCTATGGTTGTTAATTGTTTGGATGAAATGTCGATAATGGTTCTTTGGTTCCGAGTTTGTGTTGTTGGTCTTTCTTGACTAACCTGTTTTCGCAATTTCTTATCATGAATTTGTTGTTGATTTGTTCTTACTTTTTCACAAGTGGCGTCAATCTTCCGGAAAATTGGTCCGTGATCATCTTCCAGTGTGTATTCTTTGATTTCCTCAAATCTTTGTTGGAGATCTGTTAGTAGAGAAGCTTTCTTAAAACGGTGGTAGTTGATCTGGGAGCGTATAAGGGCTTTGCTAGCGTTGTTGAGAATCTTCTGAGCTTGTTGTCGTGGGATTGGTGACTTAATCCTAAAGCCATCTGGAATAATTCCTTGGTCTCTTGCTCGTAGTAGAAACTGAACGCGTGTTTCCTCTTTTGTTAATTTTACCTTAGTTTTCTCGTCAGTCATGCTCCAGTACATCTAGCTAGTATAAATAGAGCTGTAGTTACTTTACTTATTTAGTATTCACCTGAAGACGACTGGAGATACTTACCAGTTGAAACGTTGTGATGTAAAACAAATTAAAGACAATGCAAGTCCAAAACTATTCTATCATTCAAGAAACATCATTGTCTCCAACCTTCAAACGGTTCTGTTTTTGTTGGGTGTTTTCAGAAGTCGTAAAAAAAGCCTTTTAAGCTTGTCTTAGTAAAGTTTGTCACAAACAATTTGAGAGATAATATTTTTTCAAAGAGAAAGAACCTGAAAACCCAAGATTCTACCAAAATCAATCTTACTTGCAATGCACGAAACATTAATATCAATAATTATGATATGTCCTAAGATGTACGAGTACTAAATATTTTATGAGGCGAGAAATCTCAAGACTGTGAACTATAAATTTGTTTAATGTTGGGATGGAAAGCTGTACTGTGGAAAAACAGAAATTTCTGAGAAAATCCTACTAAAAGACGTGGCACAAATAGATAGTCGAATGAAGAACATAAGAAAGGAGGCAAGGGAGTTGCAACTGGTTTATGGCAGTCCGATGAGTCCAGCCTTAACCAACTTTTGTTTTTCAAATTATACCGCTTGTGGCACCTTTTTGGAAATCTTATGGAAATAAGAATGTGTCCATATCTTTTTTTACATCTATCAAACTATGTATCAGAAATTTAATAAAAACTAATTTTTAACGAATCACATTAAATATAACTTTAAAACTAATGCCACTTTTTTAGCGTAACAATTGTTGAAATTGTGCCCGTTTGGGAGAGGCCCATTCATACGCCAATTACTTTGTTTTTTGGTAAAACAGCCAGTTTTGTTACATTTGCTTAAAAATTTTTACGATTTGAATTAAAAATGTATTTAACTGAAACGCTAAAAATTGAAATATGAAGAAGATGATGCGTTGTTTTTTGAAAGTCATCTGGATTTGCCACCTCTGTCGCGAAATACAATCACCAAAATAGAAAAGCAATTTCGAAAATTAGTCTCAGATGAAACTAAATTGGTTATCCTATTGACATATCAAGAAAACTCAATTACACCAGCAATGTATCTATCTCGTGGCCACAATATCTATCATAAAACGGTGTTAAAGGTCACAAAATCTACTGGGATAAAACCATTCAAAATGCAGCCAGAACAAGAGTTATTGAAGGATTACTTAAATAGAAGGGTAGAATTTTGCGAAGTTATGATGGCTGCATTGGACAATCGACAAATTGACTTTTTTCTGATGAAGCAACATTTATTTTAAATGGTCAAGTAAATTTGCAAGTTCAGCAAGAAATGATTTATGTTTTAAAGGGAATTAACCTTTATACAATTGCTGGGCAAAATCTGAACCTCTAAACTTTCTCTCTCATCTGTCAAACCATGTGTCAGAAATTTAATAAAAATTAATTTAAGGAACAGCACAGCAATTGTTGAAAATGTGCCCCATAAATCTGTTAGCACAGATCAAACCAATTGTAGAACTCTTCCCTTATTTTTTCCAAAACTTCTGGCGTGATTAAACGTATCTCTGCCCGAATCCTTCAACTCTTCCAGATTTCTAGGTCTGGTGACATATATCCTTCTTTTTAAATCGCCTCTTAAAGAAAAATCTAAGGGTGTAATATCCGGAGATTTGGGCGGTCACTCTATAAATCCTTGCAGTCCTATCCACCTATTTAGAAATGTAACATTTAGTAATTATCTTACATAATATATATAATAAGTTTGCGTCGATAATTTAAAGGTATTTTCAAATATTAGTGAAAACAAAAAATATTTGATAATTTTGTCGATGAGTGTATATGCTAAATATCTTAATGTACCGAAGGTACACACTAATCTCCTAGCTTATTCTATTTTATTTAAAGAAGTAAAAGAATACAATAATCTACTTGAGTCCATGAAACGTAGTAGTAACAAAAGTTTAAAAATCATATAAAAAAATACTTTATTAATTTACAAAAACGTATTATAGTGAATTGACTGATTAACTTTGTGATATACAGGGTGTGTCAGTAAGGTGTCGGGCTTTAATAGCACCTAAACTATCAAAGATAGGGAAAAAAGTGTAATACAAAAGTTAAATGGTTTGTTAGGATGCATAACGTAAAAATATTTTAAAATCTACAGGGTGGTCCTAAAAAGTGGTACTGATTAATAAAAAAGAAAATTAAATGGGACACCCAGTATAATTTTCCAGAATATGATTCAATAGAATAAGGACTTTGCAACCATCTTAAAATTTTCGAACTAAAATGCAACGTTGCCAAGTAATTAATTTTTTTCCGAAATTTTAGTAATATTAAGGATATCGTAAAAATATCATAGTAACCTGTGGATTACCCCTAGGCAAATATACTTTACATTGTGGGTACTTTAAGGTACGATATATTGATCGATAACAATGTTTTTTAAATCTCTTATACAGAGCGTTCGATATAAGTTGGACAATTCGACAGTTTTAAAAATGCTTTATTTCAATTTTTTTAAATGGGACCCCACTAATTTTTTTAGGCAAAAGGATGTATCTTTCGAAAACCTTACTTTTTTGTTAAACATGTCATATATCTAAATATCATAGTTTTTGAAATATTTTAGGATTTGTCTTAACTTAGGGTAAAAAAGGAAAGTTCTAATTGAATAATTTAGTCAAGATTGCTTTGGAACAAAAAATAAATAATTTTCTTTATCACAGCTGTCATTGCAAAATTATTTCGCCAACATTTTGTGTTTAATTACTGTTTAAATTTTAGTTTCCTGAACTAACTTTATCATTACTCATATTTTTCTATTTCGATAAAGTTAGTTCGGGACACTAAATTTTAAACAAAAATGTTAGCGAAATAATTTTGCAATGACAGCGGTGATAAAGAAAATTATTTATTTTTTGTTCCAAAGCAATCTTGACTAAATTATTCAATTAGAACTTTCCTTTTTTACCCTAAGTTAAGACAAATCCTAAAATATTTCAAAAACTATAATATTTAGATATATGACATGTTTAATAAAAAAGTAAGGTTTTCGAAAGATAAATTCTTTTGCCTAAGAAAATTATGGGGGTCCCATTTAAAAAAATTGAAATAAAGCATTTTTAAAACTGTCGAGTTGTCCAACTTATACCGAACGCTCTGTATAAGAGATTTAAAAAACATTGTTATCGATCAATTTATCGTACCTTAAAGTACCCACAATGTAAATTATATTTGCCTAGGGTTAATCCACAGGTTACTATGATTTTTTTACGATACCCTTAAAATTACTAAAATTTCGGAAAAAAATTAATTACTTGGCAACGTTGCATTTTAGTTCAAAAATTTTAAGATGGTTGCAAAGTCCTTATTCTATTGAATCATATTCTGGAAAATTATACTGGGTGTCCCATTTAATTTTCTTTTTTATTATTCAGTACCACTTTTTAGGACCACCGTGTAGTTTTTAAAATATTTTTAGGTTATGCATCCTAACAAACCATTTAACTTTTATATTACACTTTTTTTCCTATCTTTGATAGTTAAGGTGCTATCAAAGCCCGACACCTTATTGACACACCCTGTATATTGAGTTTTAGATAATGAAAAATTATCCCTTAGTTTTGTACTATTATATAAATATATATACAGGGTGATTCCTAAGTTGATACTTCTTTTTTAGCTGTGTATAGAAGGCATTAAAATAAACAACATTTTCAAATACATCAAAAAACTCAAAAATAAGGTACTTACATTCATTTATTACACTATGGATCAAATACGGTTCTGCCTAACTTGCTCGTTGAATAACAATAAGAAAACTTCTGGGTGTAGGATGAGCCCTCAAAGGAAAGCGTTCTGCGTATAATCTTGAAGCAGCAGTCGCATTTTGACGACACTCACCGTAAATTAGCACCATATCTACTAGTTCATTGTTTTCAAATTTTACCATTTTCACGTGTCAAATTTAAAATTAACTTGCTTCAGAAAAACCCACCGCAGCGTATTGCCAAATAACTCACCACCGACCCGTAAATTGCATGACTAAGAGATAAGACAAACAACATAAAGTATAGCAGGCTACGTTTTGATGACCAGGCCCGCACTTAGCTTTTTTACATCTGTATCTCGCCTATTTTAAAGTTTTTTGAAAAAGGTATTTGAAAATGTTGTTTATTTTAATGCATACACGGCTAAAAAAGAAGTATCTACTTATATATTTCTTTTTTCTTTGTTAGTCTATAGATATACTAAATTATATTTATTTTAGAGGGGGGGCCTGTATAAAGGATGTACTTTCTTTCTTTGGTTTAAATAAACATTATTATTATTATAATTATTATTTTTTTCCTTTCAATAGATTTTATCTGTAGTAAAGAGGCTATGTTATGTAAAACTTACTAGTTATGTTTAAAAACAGCCTTGTTTGACGTTTGTGGGTCCACATATTTTTATAATCTGGTGTTAAAAGAATAATTATTGGTAAATTTAGCTAATTCTGAAACTAAGGCTTTATCATGACCGCTCTTATTATTTGTTTAGAGTAATTATTAAAGGGTTATATTTAAAAAGAGTGTTATGAAGTTTTTTATAATTAGTATCTATAATTAGGATTCGTGTAAAAATAAAACCTTGTGTAAGGAATATCTACAAACTGAACCACAATTTGTGCACATGTAAAATTAAGGCATTTTTGATTTGATTTGAAGTTTGGGCTATAAACATTTGGTAACTGGGTTGACCGGGTGGTTGTATTTGTTGGGTAGGGATGGAGATAGTGCCCAACGGCATAACGCTGCTGACCGACTACTCGGGGCGCAGCTCAGGGGAAGCCTACGTGCAGTTTGCAAACAGGGAGGTGGCAGAGCGGGCTCTACAGAAACACAGGGAAAAAATTGGACACAGGTGGGGTAAGGGCATAGACATAAAGAGTAATGCCAATTGCCCAAGTACAGTTGTATTTTTTAGTAGTCTGTAGTAATCAACAAATTAATTTTATTAAATATATAACCTTGCAATTATGTTGCATTAAAGGAGTATTTACAAGCCATTTTATTAACTTTAACATTATTTATCTAAAAACTACGACGAAATTATTTTTAATACATGAAAAATTAATTTTTTGGGTTGGATGGCAATAACGGTACTCTTCTCTTTATGCCTATGGGATTGGGGAGGGGGGCGGGCGGGGGGTAACCCACAGCACGCTCTCTCCATATAGGGTTTATTTAGGGTATAGTTTTACGTTTTTCAATAAGTTGATACTTTAATACTTGTTTTATACAGGGTGATCGTTAAAAATTAATACGCATAGAGAACCTACCATGTATTTTCTGCATATGAAAATATATTCATTAATGAGATACTGGGTGTTTAATAGGTAAATTAATTTTTTCGATTATTTAAACAGTTTTTGAGATATGAAAATTAATAATTGTTTGTATATGTTTTATATTAATACAAAATTAAAATAGAATTAGGAAACAATAATTGCGACTTCGTTAAATAACCCTTCAATCACGTTGTTTACTGTGGTTTTAATATCGGTTTTGTCGTTTACTGCTTTTTGATTTTTTATGTATTTCATCTCTAAAAATTCCCGTTTTTGTTGATGTTGGCTTTAAAATTTTTGTTTCAAAATTTGATCCATGTTTTGTTAATGCCGTTTTATTTTAATCATATCGGTGATTGTATAGGCGATTTTGAAGGTTTGTCCTATACCGGATGTACGCGGAAGTTGGTTCGCCCCTATAACTTTTTTTTTTGGAATAATAAAATTAAATTTGTAAGATTTATAAACGACATAAAACTGTGTTTTGACAGGTGATTCAACTTTATTCCGGTATAAGTGGAAACGACATAAACTTTGACACCTGGCATAGTTTTTCTTATTTGACATCATAAGACATTCTCAATACAGCTACTATGTGTCACTTTTTGACACAAATATTTTTTTTGTAATTTATCTTTTTATCTATAGGACAGTGAGTACGTTAAAATCACTTATTTTAGACCTAAAATCTTGGGACAAATACAGCTTCATTATTTTTACTAAAAAGTTATCTGCGGTGTAAAATTCAATATTTTAATTTGTATTACTCATTTTTTTTAATGGCACATAGTGAGTCGTTGGGTTAGGAAAAAAAATGTATAACGAATAGGAGGTAGGAGGTGTGAGGTTAATGTTATTGTTTACAAGATAATTTGCTCAAATTAAAATCTGATTTAATCCTAGTGTATTTAAAACTTTATAGTGATTTTACATACTAGTAGTCTCTATGAGGCATTAATAGATAAGAAGACACCAATATTTTCCTAAAATCTTTAATATTTAGTGAAAAGAAAATTAGTGAGGTTAGAATGTCACAGCAGGAATGTTATAAGTGCACTAAGCCCTGTGTTATAAGGGAAGAAAAAGGAAAATTGTTTGGGTTTCCATGTGATTTCTGTAAAGAAGTAATATGCGGCGATTGTACTGGTGCATTGGCGGGAGAGATTCGAATTATTCCAAGTGTATCGAGAACAACACTCTACCTTTGCCCGAGCTGCAAGGATATCATTAAAAAGCTCCCTGATGTACAGAAGAAAATAAACAAGACCTTACAAAGAACTGAAGAAACGGCCAACAGCCTGGAAAAGCTAAAAGAAGAAGTAGATAGCCTTAAAGGGTCTATGGATAGAAGAAGAAAAGAAAATGAAACACTAAAATGCGAGCTATCAAACATGAAGAAAGAAATAAAACAGATAGATCAGAAAGTCGCAGGGGGACAGAGTTATGCTGAAGCGCTGAAAAAACTGGAGGAAAAGGTGGAAACCATAAAACCTCCCGTCGACAAAGGGTCTGAGTCGGATGTTGAAGAAACCTTGTTCGAAATGAAGGAGAGAGAGAAGCGCGCTAGAAACATTCTCTTTTTTTGCGTGGATGAATCAGAAAAAGATGACAAAGTGAAAGATGATAAAGACAAAATTAGTTTACTGTACAAAAAAATGAATTTAAGTCTGCCTGAAGAGGTTAAAATATTTAGACTGGGAAGAGAAATGCCAAACAAAAAAAGACCTATAAAAGTTGTTCTATCTAACAGAGAAGAAGCTATTAAAGCTCTTAAAAACAAGAAAAAATTAGAAGAAAATGTACAGGATGTCTACATTAAATCTGATCAGACAGAAAACCAACGGAAGTACTTAAAGCAGGTACTAGCGGATTTGGAGAAGCAAAAAGGGGAAGGAAAATCAAACTTGATAATCAAGTATATAAATGGAGCCCCTAAAATAGTTGAAAAGGTAGCAAAAAACTAAGTACAGCAGAGGTAGTTGAAGTCACATTTTGGTACACAAATATGAGTTCTATGTTAAACAAAGCCGATGAGTGGAAGGCGAGGGTACAGACAACTCGCCCTACAATAATCATGTTGACAGAAACCTGGCTTTCTGATAGCACAAATGACAGCATGATTAGTTTGGATGGTTACAGTATCTTTCGAGAGGACAGGCCACATCAGAGAGGAGGAGGATCATGTATACTTGTTAAGAATAAAGAGAGCGGATATGACGTGAGCTGTGCCCTTTCCCAGGACTATCCCATCGAAGCACCGGTCGATGCAGTATGGCTAGATCTAAAAATAGGAAATACCAAAATTCTCATTGCATGCGTGTACAGGCCAGGAAACACTACAACAGAACAAGCAAATGTACAAATGATTAACCAGATAGGTAAGGCCTTTACATGCAAAAACCCAACCTTTGTGCTAGGAGACTTCAACTACCCCAACATAAACTGGGACAGCCTGGGGGTAATTCCGGCAGAAAAAAAAGCACAGGATTTTATGGAAATGTACTATCAAGGGAATATCTACCAATTAATAAGCTTCCCAACTCGATACAGGAATGGTCAGAGCTCCCTACTGGATCTGTTTTTGTGCAACGATAAGAAAAGCATATTCGACCTTAAATCAGAGTCGCCTGTCGGGCGATGTGACCACGTAGTTATAACAGCAAGAGCCCAGATAAAGTTGCCATCGAAGTAGACCCATAAGGTGCAAAAAAGAAATTTCCACACTGCAAAATATGAACAAATAAATGAATATATCAGGCAGCAGACAGTGAATGCAGAGCAATCAAAATATGAGAATTTTCATAAAATAATAAATGATACAATAGAAATGTACATTCGATTAAAAACAATAAAAGTGAATCAGCAGAAGCCATGGATTACTCCAGCCATTTTCAGAGAAATTAATAACAAGCGGAAACTATGGGACCAATACAGGCGGAATGAAACAGTAGAAAACTATCAGCTTTACAGACATCAAAACAATACTCTGAAAGGAAAACTATACGAAGCTAGAAAAACATATGAACACAACTTAGCCACATCAAGGTCACCTAAACGAATTTACAAATACATAAGTAGGAACATAAACTCTAAAGTGTCCACAATAACATTAAGAGATCCAACCACTCAAGAAATTATGGACAGTAAAACCATGTCGGAAAAATTTGCTGAACAATTTAATAAATCATTTTCACAATCGCAGAACTCCATCCTTCCACCATTGCCGGCATGTACCAGAAATCAAAATTCAATCACCAATGTAGTTTTCACTGAAGAAAAGGTAAAAGAGACCCTAAAGAAAATGAAGAAGGAATCAAGTCCTGGCGCAGATGGAATTCCTACAGTCTTGCTTCAGCACTGCAGCGACACGATCAGTCCGCTCTTAGCGGAGGCGATGCAGGAATGTGTAGAGTTGGGAAGAATCCCCGACCAATGGAAGTTGTCAATAGTAACACCACTATTTAAAAAAGGAGACCGACACAAACCAGAAAATTATCGTCCCATAAGCCTTAACTGTAATCCATTGAAATGCATGGAAAAAATCATTGTGAACATCTTTTTTTGCAGAAAGCAATTTGATACCACCATCACAGCACGGATTTCTTCCAGGACGGTCCACTACATCAAACTTGCTTGAATGTCTGAATGACTGGACAGAAAACCATGACAACTCCCAACCAACTGACATTGTTTACCTGGATTACGAGAAAGCATTCGATAAAGTTCCTCATAAATTCTTACTTGGCAAGCTTGAACATTATGGTGTACGAGGACAATTACTGTCATTGATAACAGACTTATTGCACAAAAGAAGTTACCAAGTGAGAGTGAATGGAGAAATGTCTGGACAACACCCAGTTAGCAGCGGAGTTATTCAAGGCTCAGTGTTGGGACCTCTGCTCTTTATAGCGTATCTCTTCGACCTTGTGGATGTCATTGAATCAAGAATGAGAAATTTTGCAGATGATGTCAAAATATATGTTAACCCTTGTTCCTACTCAGACCAGCTGAAAGGAGATCTCCAAAGGGTAGAGGATTGGTCCAAAACATGGGGAATGAAGTTAAACGAGTCTAAATGCACAGTATTAAGAATTGGTCCAAACAACCCAAATGAAGATTACATATTGAACAACACAGTACTAACAGTAGTGGATGAGCAGAACGACCTGGGCGTTGCTATAACTGCAAATTTAAAGTGGGAAAAGCATATTGTAAATATTTCCAAAAAGGCCAACTCTTTTGTCTATCTTGTAAAGCACGCATTCAAAGACCACTCAGTAGAAATGATTACAAAACTATACAAAAATTATATTAGACCAAAGATATTGAGATTCTAGAAAAGATCCAGAGAAGAGTTACCAAAATACCCACTTCACTGCAAAATTTATCATATCCAGAAAGACTGAGAAGACTTGGGTTAACTACGCTAAGGGAAAGGAGACATAGGGGAGACCTTATTGAGACATATAAAATAATTAGTGGGCACTATCAGTGTGAGATCAAGAATATTTTCCACCTCAACCAAAACGCGCATCTTCGAGGCCACTCTATGAAGATAGACAAAGAAAAAGCTGCGAAATTCCAGAGGAAGAATTTCTTAACCAATCGTGTGGTATATTCATGGAATGCACTAACAGAGGAAACAGTGACCGCAGCAAATGTTAATGTATTTAAAAACCGGTTGGACAAAGAACTAAAACAAAGTGCAGCAAGAATGATCCATTATAGTGCATAATGACAGTATAGTGTAAACAATAACACAAGTTAATAAACAATAGCTTCATCGGTTTTACCGTTTGCTATTGGTCAATTACAGTATTACAATTAAGTGAAGCAGCGTCAGTGGAGATTTTAAAGATAATATCGGGGCATCGTTTGAAGTATTAATGGAAGATAAGAAATTAACATGAATAGCGGTAATATTTCTATTTTTATGTTCTGCATGCCGAATGATATAATCTGAACCTATATAATTAAAACTTTAAAATACATTTTCAATTCTTATTTCTTGACAAAAAATAAGGTCATCCGCCAAACTAAAAGTTCTTGTGAACACCTTAGTAAAATATTGGTGTTACATTTTTAATTAGACAAGCCAGGAAACGATGCTGTGTTTCACGCTGGTATGGAAGACTCTTAACTAGAAAATTAAAGAAGTTGGTGATACAATTATGCCTTTTAAGCGGAGATGTACATCTAAAGTCTTTAATTATTATAAGAAGAAGCATTAACCACATCAATATATGTTTCAAGGTAGAATTATTTTCGTAACTCTAGAACCGTGCTTTGTCCTATAGTGGCTTTATGAGTGGGAAAATATAGACACAATCCAAAATATTTCTTCTATATTCCCCTCATAAATCCAACATATTACTCAATTTGCACTGCTTCTCCAAGAAATAAGAATAAGTTATATATACAGGGTGGGAACTTTAACTGGAACAAATTCACTAGGTTAGGAAAAATATTTGTGAACAATGCAAAAATACGTCGATTGAGATGTTTTGGTGGCTTTATACTTATAACAAAAATTTGTTTTTTTAACCTCTTTGAGAAATGGAACATAACCCAACTTGACTTTTTAAAATGGAAAGATACCTTTTGGAAAGCTCTTTTAAAGAGCTTTTTTTAAGACTGCTATTGTTTTTGTTTTTAATTTATTATTATTTCCCCTTTGGAAAACATTCACTAGAGGGTTAGGAAAAAATATTTGTGATAAATAAAAAAAGGCCAATAACAAAAATTTGTCTTAGCAAACCCCTTAAGGGGTGAAAAATAAAATTAAAAACAATAGAACAATCAATGTTCTCTTTAATATAGCTTTTCAAGTGGTATCTTTCCATATAAGAAAATTAAGTTGGGTTGCACCAGTTTAAAAAACCCACAAAACATCTCAATCGACGTGTTTTTGCATTTTTCACAAATATTCTTTCCTAATCGTTTAGCGAATTTGTTCCATTTAAAGCCCCCACCCTGGCTATAGTTTTAGTATTTTTTTAAATTTGTCTATATTTCTATTACTTGCATTGTCTTTATTTGTTTAGAATCACTACGTTTCAACTGGTAAGCATCTCCAGTCGTCTTCAGGTAAATACTGTATTAACGACTGGAGATGCTTACCAGTTAAAATGTAGTGATTCTAAACAAATAAAGACAATGCAAGTCCAAAATTCTACTGCCGTTCAAGAAACGTTATTGTCTCTAACCTTTTGTAAATCTATTGACAGAAACAAATAAATAAAAAATAGGTATCTCGGACACTGTTTGAATTATCGAAAAATAATAATTTAACTTCGATACCCAGTTCCAAACATTTTTTTAATAAGGCATGCACATAAATTATTTTTACGTCCAGAAAATAATTACTTTGTGGCGTATTAATTGCCGACTACCCTGTATATTTATTTTTTCTTAAACGGATTAATCAATTCTACGTTATGTTGGTTCTATTACCATAGAAATGTATTAAAGTGATGACTTACATGTATTTACATTTTATAATACATTTTTCCAAAAAAAAAAATAGGGATTTTATTAAAAATAGTATTAAAATCCTAAGAAGTAAGTATTAAAATGTGTAAATTAATTTATTTTTACCTCAATTTGTATAGGAATATTTTAACAGTTTGTGTTAAAGTTAGTATTTTCTTTTTTTTTACTTTCAATTTTATTTTTTATTTCAAAGAAGATCTAGGGTTTTCTTCGATTTGTTTGCCGACCAACAGTTCAGTTTTTTTTAAATTATTATTATGACTCGGGAAAACAATTTCTCAAAGTTAAAGGAAACAAAAGAAACACAAATGCATACATTTTAAAACTAAAATATAATATTAACTTCATTTGCAAAATCTGTACTGTACACTGTAAGGAAAGCTACACTATAAGAGAATAGCGAAGATAAAAAGTTTTCTAGACGCAGACAAATTACCAAATAACTAAAAATGTATATGTTCATTGTCCAAGTGTGACTTTTGCGCCTTAATCTAATTTACTCAGAACATGATTTTTATGATAAATACTTATCTTACTTATACTACAAACATAAGAATTTAAATATATCTCTTAATATTATAAATTGTTGAAGACATTTTGAGGATAATAGTACTAGTGGATCTAATGTCCATATCGCACAATAAAGTAAATTGAACACGACACCGTAGGCAGAATAGCATACAAAAAGCGATACCTATATTTATTAATAAAAATGAACAATTTGTTTTTCTCAACCATAGCTAGTTTCATTAAATTGGTCTGCTGAAATGCACAGAAGAAAAAAGGGTTTGTTGGGGTTTTTAAAAATAATTGGCAATTTACAAACTAGCAACACTGTTAACGTGGAAAGAGCAGTGGCAATACTGTAAAAATAACATAACCTTAAAACCCTTAGTAAAAAATGGAAATAATTTGTTTCTCGCAATCTTATAATTTCGTCTGTTTTATCTAGTTTTATGTACTCATCTTCATGTTCCACCATTGAAAAACGTTTTACCAGTTATTTTTTTATATCTTGTGCTTAAAATAAAAGTGTCAAGGTCGATCGGGGTTGGATCCCCGTTCAAAATATATCAGAAAATATCGCGGTGGACAAATATTTGCATGGCAAAAATCAACCAAGGTTAGTAAAAAACGTTCATTTTGTAGGTACCTATATAATACATTTTATGCATTAAATCGTGTAGTAATTGTCTAGAAATGAGTGGAAAACTGAAGATATTTGAAATACGAAAGTGCATCTGTACACATATATTTAGTTCGGTCAGAAATAAATAAAAATGTATAACAAACATTGCTTTAGCGCTTTCCTTTATAAAGAACAAGTAAATTTGCGCATCATCTACACATAGATGCTATTTCGATGAAAGAAACTTAGTGGGAACCTTTAAGAACATTTCAAAATTGCGACCTTTTCCCTTCGGCCGGATTAGACAAACCAACAGGAAGTCTAACCAATATGCCTGCGAATTATTTTGTTTGCAGCCTTTACCTTTTTTATAAGGAGTTTTATTTGGTCCTCTAGTATATAATCAATGGATATGTAGAACTTTTGAGCTTATTGCAGAATATGCAATTTTAGCTGGCTTTAAGGCTTTCAATAATGAGAGGGTGCAGTTTATCATCTTTCTGTTGCCCAAGTCTGTAGCAATCCCTTGGTATGGGTACAACCAAACTCAAGTTTACTGTTCAGACACTCCATAGAAAATCAAATTATGTCTTCTTAATTTCGCTCAAAGCTAGCTATTGTATCTTTATTCTTGGTTTTTATTTTCCTGTTGAATCTGCTGACTTTCGATCGATCTCTTTTTGTAATTCATTTTTAATGCTGTGAATATTATTAATAGGACTCCTTACACCTTTAAAACGAAATTTCTTTCTACGGGTTTATTACTCGTTTAACAAAAAAATATTGTATAATATAAAAGTTTTTAGAAATTAAACAAATAATATTGGAAAGTCCTTTTGGTTTGTTATATATATATACAGGGTGCTACAAATTCGCGTGCGTGCACGGGGATCTCGAAAACGGAGATACGAAGATGGTTAAATTAAGGCAAAGTTGCGTATTTTAGGGCTTAATAATTTGGTGAAAGAAAATTCTAAATATTTCGAATGCCTTCGGAGATATCCGAAAAAACAGAAATTTTCAGTTTTGGTTTTTAATTTTTTGCGCCTTTATTTTTGACTTGGAAAAAAACAAGAAACACTTTATTATGATCTACAACACGGCCTTTTTAATTTTTAAATGCGACGTTTCGTTCTTTGGATACCACCATCAAGTCAATTTTTTTAAATATGGACCTGAATTCTTTATTACGGTTTTAGGGACTTATAGGCTTTAGAAACCTAATACAATTAAAACATTTTAAAAATTTTAAGGTTTCCAAATTTAAGGCTTCCAAATTCCAAATTTAAGGCTTAATTTTTACAGGAAATGTAAATTCTGATTTTCAGTATACATACGGTACTCCGACCTGTGTTTTTGACGCATCGTGTAGACTAGCTTTGCCCGCGTAGAAAAGGTCTTTTATTGATGCCAACTATAAAATACTAAAATTTTAGAAAAATTGGTTCAGAGCCACAATACGTTGATATCGTCAATATCCTAATTATTAATAATTATTTATTGATGTTACAAAAATCTGAAGTTACACATCATTGGACATATACTTTTTTATTATTGCAGCCCTATAATCTCAAGGGTTTTTGAACTTTTAAATAATAATATAAGTAAAAAAGTACACTAATTAACGGTAAGGATTTTTTTTAAGTTAAAACGATTACGGATAAATAAGTTAAACATTTGTATCTGTCTTGTTTCTCTTTTATAGCTGCATAAACTAGTATTGGTATAGATACGTGTCTTGTTTAAAAAAATATTTTAAATATTGTACGGTCGGATAATGTTCGTATAAGGCGAAACATAAACAGACACATTTTTCTGGAGGCAGAGAATTCGGGTCATTTTTCTAATAAGCAAATGCATAAATTATACTTTACCAATGAACCGATCGGCTCCCCTACCCACTCTTATAATCAGTTAAACTTAGCAAGATATAAACATTGTGACCCAATGATTTTAATGAATGCGCCACTAGGTCCTACACTGTTTTTAGGGCATCACACACAGGTGATAATAAATATATTCTTGGTCAAAACCTAAAACAACAATATATACACATTTTATATGGGATTATATTTAAAGGCATTCAAAGCTCAAATTTATATGATTTTATAGACATTACTTTATAATTAAAAAATTATAAAAACTAAATCCGACTTCGTCCTATTTTATATTATAAACCTTCTCGAGTCGTTTTTGCAGGTACTCCATAGTAACCTCGTAAAACGTAGCCTACAATGACAAGATAGTTTGCCATCTGAAATTTCAAACAAATGTATAAATTAAAACCCGACTATAAAGAAAAATAATACAGTATAAAGAATTTTTGACAGTATATAGTTTTGGCCAGATATTTGCAAATTATCTCCTGTGTGCGTCGTACTTTAGTTAAATGTTGGGACTGTCAGTTGCACAACGATTTTAAACAATAATTAACCAGTGTCTGTTTAAAGGTTGGAGACAATGACGTTTCTTGAACGGCAGTCGAGTTTTGGACTTGCATTGTCTTTATTTGTTTAGAATCACTTCGTTTCATCTGGTAAGCATCTCCAGTCGTCTTCAGGTGAATACTGAAGATGCTTACCAGTTGAAACGTAGTGATTCTAAACAAATAAAGACAATGCAAGTCCAAAACTCTACTGCCGTTCAATAATTAACTAGTCGGACAACTGTGATTGTCATATAAATGACATTGGCAGAAATTAATTTCTCACAATCAATGTTGCCTGATTGGTAAATCAAGAATTATATTATCCGGACCACATTGAATTAACCAATCACTTCTGTTAATGTAATTTAAGTCACAGTCAAAATTATCGGGGTTTTTAATACGGTTTAAAAAATTTGTGCAACCCAACCTTAAACTAAAGAACTTTAGAGGTGAGAAAAAATACCGAAATGTTTCACAAGTGTGGTATGTGTAACTCTTTTTTCTTCTTTGAAACACAAAAAAAAAGGTTTCCGGAGAAATCTATAACTCACTTAATTTTGTTTTGCAATAAAATTAATTTTCACCAGTTGGAATCTTCGGCTAAAGATATATACACCTTTGATTTTTTCTAATTATTTTTGTAACACATGCAGGTACATAGAAATATTCCGCAGCAGCCTGTCTGAAGTCAATGGAGCACTTGGCTACGGCCCTCGAGGAGGCCTTTCACTCAGAGGACCTCCTAGTGGTGTTTTTGGTTCTCGTCCCGGACCCTACGATCGAGGTGATCGCTTTGGAGGTCCCTTTGGAAGTAGATTTCCCGCCAGAGGAAGCAGGAGTTTTAAGGGAGCTAATCTGAGTAATAATATGAGTGAGTTACTTTTTTGTGTTAATTTTTGTGTCACTAAACTAGTTTAAAATTTAGTCCACTGGAAAATTTACAATGTTAGTTTGTATTTACAGCCTTGTTTTTATATAAGATATAACATTTTCGTTTTACATATTTTTTGAATTAATTTTTTTATAAGGTTTTCCTCGACCTTAAAAACAGACATTTCTATATTTGGTCCTATATATTTTCGTTACTATAAACATACCGATATGCTATGCTTAATGTTTAAAGTAACATCTAATGTAACTCTTTATTTTAACTTAAACGAATTTATCAATAAGGAAAAATGAAAAAGAAGCTGAGCCCTATAGGTTACCTTAACAGCGGGTATACCACAAAAATGAGAAAACTTAAACCTTCAGGCCTTATCGGCCGAAAAACCTAGGAAAATTATATTTAGGAAAGTATTACTTAAACAAACTTATAATCTAACTGTGAGTGTACAGGGTGAGTTAACAATAGAGTAAAGTTCATTTTCGCCTTTATCTTAGGAATTGGATAAAAATTCGAAATACAAAAGTTGTAGAGACCATTAAGGTGCATATTTTAAAATTATGCTGGAGTATACTGGGTGGCCCAAAAAAACGTGGCGACTATAACTTGGATTTTTTTAAATGGAACACTATATATTTAATTATTTTCTGATTTCCCACAAAATTCAACGCTTATTTTGTAAATATCATATGTCTAAATTTATTAGTTTTTCAGATATTGACGTTGACTGTGCACCTTAATGATTACAACTTTTGCATTTCGGATTTTTATTCTTAAGATAAAAGAGAAAACTAACTTTACTCTATGGTTGACTCACCCTGTACTAAAAATAAATTTTATGCAGCAAAGTTGTTTCGCCTCCCAGACTTATCAGCTATTTTTTTCTTGACCGCGAAAAAACCTAGGATCGCTACCTATATGATACGGTTGAATGACATCATCGGGGATTAGCCCCCCCTCGGGGCCCCTTTACCGCGGAACGAGATCAAACCGGGCTAGGAGGGATTTTGATCAAAAAATGGACGAAGGTGGCTGACGTGAAAAAACTCCTCGGTTCTGCAATGTATTAGGGTTTTCCAAGGCATGTAGTGTACTGTGCGTAAGCTTGACTAGGATGCGCAGGTGCAAAAATTTTCAGGGCTATGCCCAAAGTACGGCAGACAATGCGGCGGCCGCGGCTCAACGTTCACACTCAAAGTTCGTTAAGAATTTACCTAATAACAAATTTTGTAATTAAAATAATGAAATATATGCAAAAATTAGTTTTCCCCTATCTTTATTATACTGTCCAATATGTTTTCTTCCTAAAATATAGTGTTATCAGATATCGAATCCAACGTTTCATCTTCTAGGTGCCATGGTTAATTGTTTCTTTAAATACATTTTTTATTGCAGTTTCGTAAATCTGGCTTCTAGTAAGGCCTCAGTGCAATATTACACTGTAATAAAAAAAATCAACTCTTCGAACCTAAAAAACCATCTTCAGTCTTTATATTCGGAAAAAGTATGATATGCATCAAGGTTAAAAATTTGGTGTAGGTATGCGTAAAATGAATTTATTTCCAAGACTACTTAATTGACCTACCCAAAATTTAGTGAATGCATGTAAAATAAATATACCTCGAAAACTACTTAACCGATCTGAACAAAATTTGCTATACGTATGTGAAATGCGTTTATAATTTTTGGAAAAATATTTAAGAAATGTCAGTAACTCCAGCTTTGTCTGCCTTTACAAATTGATTCTTTATAATAACTCGAAAACTACCTAACCGATCTACCCTAAATTTGGCATACGCATGTAAAATGAATTTACCTCAAAAAGTACTTATCCGATCTGAACAAAATTTGGTATAAGTATGTAAAATGAGTTTATAATTTTAAGAAAAACATTTTCAAACCGCGGTTAGTGCACAAAGATTTTTAACAATAGTTAACTAACCATTCCCTGGTTAGTTAATTATTGATAAATAATTATTGCCAATGTCATTAAAATTACAGAATTGGCTGGTTCTTGTTAAAAGCTTCACCTATTATACACTAGTGTATTAGTTTAAATTTTTGGTTATTTTAGTAATTATTGTTAGTTTTATTACTCTTGTAATTTTAAATCTCCTGGACCAACTTTAATTTAAAACTTGTACATACTTTGCATGCGGGTTTTTCTTTTAGGTCCTTGGGATAATCACAATGGTGGTGGGCCTCGAGGAGGTGGGCGCACTCCTTTTGACCAAGACGGTCCTTGGGGCAATCGTCCTGTCCAAAATCATTGCATTCATATGAGAGGTTTGCCGTTCAAAGCTTCTCAGCAGGATATTGCAGAGGTAAGAAAAATCTTAATTTATTTTAGATATTATGATATTTAATACCTAAATATCACCCGATGTGATACGGTATTTAAAGTCGGGTAAATATTTTGTTTACCAAATAAATCTAATTTGTATGCTTCTTTGATACATCGTGTTTTTGAAGCGCCCTAAATAAATATTTCAAGTTAGCATACACCCGCTTCTATTCCAAGGATTTTTTTGTCCAATGTTGTTTTTATCAAAAAGCCTGCATGCCCAACAAAAACAATTTTGGCCATTGCTATTTTTTATCCCGGTTTATACAATGATCTATTTGAACTTTTCCCGCCAGCCGCAGTATTTATTAATAAAGACATTTTGGGCGTTGGACGGCCATTGTTTGTTATAACAATTTTTTCATCAGGCGGGAGCGATGCAAGATCTTGAGATAAAAGTTTATTAACATATCTCTACTCTTGGTAATACGTACCGGGTGGTCAACTAAGAATGGTGGCCGGCAATATTTCAGAAACTAATAATCGTACAGCATCCGGGTAAATTTTTTTATGGTAAAAGTGCCCAAGAGAAAATGCTGGAAATTATTTTAGAGTTACCGCAAGGGGGCGTACCAGCTATGACCAAGGTTAAAATTAGGATTTTCATCGTGTTTTAACTAATTTAGCGGTATAAAAATATCTGTATATTAATCCTTACATATTTCTTATACTGTTTTCCTACACAATTTTTCCGATCTAGTAAAATAAACTGGTGGGGGAATTAATTTTTTTCTAAAAATATGCCACGGTTACTCCGGTTTGGCATAACCGACTTGAACAAACTTATGGTCATATCACTTTAACTTGATAAAAATGACAGAAACCCATTAAACACGCGTTAAATTTTACTTGACACTTTAGAGAAGTGAGGTTAGGGTACATTTCAAAAAGTGACAATTCTGTCAGATTTGTTTATTTTTTATTTTGCTGTAATTAAATCCTTTCTTCGGTGATATTCGTACATTTGAGTGAAAATTATAGTTAAAAACATTTGTGTATTATGCGTTTAGTTATCTATGCCCTTTGGACCGGTCAGTTTATTAAATTTAAGTTGAAAATACCTAAATGTTGGCGATGTTCCAGTTATTGATAAATAAAACTTCTTTGCTTTGAGTGGCAAAATAATGTTTTGGTTTTTAATAAGCTGATAAAGAGACTTGTAAACTGGAAACCTACCCTTTATGGTGAGAGCAGAAGAATGAAAACTAATATATACCTAAATTTCATTGAAGAAGTGATTTTAGTGTGAGAATTAATATAAATTGGACACCTCTATGTTATGATGAAAGCAGAATTAAAACCTTTATATACCTATGTAATACTCCAAAGAAAAGCTGTTTCTACTACACAACTTAATTGGACAGTTTTATAAGAGAAAGATTACTGCATTTTAATTTCACAGCCATGTTATGTTTAAACCCAACTAAGTTTGTTAAAAACAATATTTTAGTCAAGAATATCAGAAAAATGCATTGAATGCACTTACCCTAACATAAGTACGTAATTATGTGTTGCTTGAATTAACAAAAATATAGTGGACCCAAACTTCTACGAAGAAACTTTCTCTCGAACTGTGTAGTGTACAACTGGAATCGACCAAGTGAAGACACAGTGAATGCAACCTCAATAAACCAATTTAAGAATAGACTTGACAGAGACATTAAACAATAGAACAGCTCATTCGTCCATTACACACTGTGATATTTACATGTGAAAACAGAATAGTCTCATCGGTTTTACCTCTTACTATTGCTAAATAATAATTATTATTTATATGTGAGTTTTTTCAGACCATTTTCTATTTTACAGGAATTAATTAGGTTAGTAATATTTTATACTCTATGGTTTATTTTAAAATATCTAGATATGTATAAGCATTACGGCTTAATACTTTTGAGAAAAAAGTATTCCTAGGGAGCATGGTTAACAAATATGGGAAAAATAAAATAATCCTTATAAGTATAGTCAACTAATAAATGTATGAACGTCAATACTTATAATCCAATGTGTTTGTTTACTAATATATTAAAACATGATTAAAACTATCTTTGTTTCTATTTACACTTAGCAGTCTCTCTAGCATAGTTATTTTTAAAAAAAGGAAAATTCTTTATTAATAGAAATCAAACTGAAACAATATTTTATTCTTAAATTATACTTTTTCTCATTTTTCAAAATAGGTAAGTTTATTTAGACAATTAAATAATAATCTATGTATACAAATACACCCTATATTTGTTATATATGAAGAAATCAGGATTAAAATTAAGTTTGCTTGAGTTGCAATTGTATATAACTAAGTACTATTTAAAAAAATATATTTGTTCGATGACTCTACTAAAATCTTTATAAATAAATATAACTTGAACTTTCACACTTATGACTTTTGAACTTAAGTACCAAAGGGTCCTTATCTAATAGGAAATGGGTAATGTAATATATTAAAGCAACCAGTTTTTTAATAGTAAACTTTATAGCCTTGAATTTGAAAACCTAACTGAAAATTTAATAATAAAAATTAACATGACTATTTGATGATTAATGATTTCAATAAAATTAAAGTTGAACAAAAAAAAAACATTTAAAGTAAAACAAATGTTTTTATATTTGAAACAATAAATTCTCAAATTGAAAGCTTCAGCCTTCTGTTTTATTCTTCTTCAGGAACGTTAGTCCTGTGTTTAAGTCAGTATAATATATTCTGTTATGTCTTAGACGTGACCGGTGGTTTATTGTTGAAAGTAGACACAGTTTATTCGGTATATAAATTTATTAGATTCGACATACTACATAAAAATGGAGTAATAGACAAAGGGCTTGTGCGCACTGTACTATCGTTTTAGTAGGGAATTGTATTCCTACTCCTAGACGTTCGCCTTAAGGCGGCTCGTCTCTGAATGTCCACACAACATATTCTATAAACATGGTTCCTTGTGCTTCCCAAATTAGTAATTAATTAGTCCACAAATGCTTTTTTTTTGTCACTACGATAGGTCTTTCCTTTTCATAAATGGTTCTAAAAAAATAAAAACATTAAAAAAAAAAATCCTAATAAAAAATCAAACTAATTTATTGTTACAATACTTATAAGAAGCTTTTGATCTTATTGTATGCAGTAGGTACTTGTTATTTTTTTCTATACTTTTTTTTAATGACTATGACTATTAACGATCACGCTGTATAAAAAAGACATAAAGTGGTAACACACATTGTACTAAGTGGTCCAAAATACAGCCTACCCATTAAAGTGAAAATTGAACGGATTGAATTTTGATGAAGATATGGGTTTTGAAAATCAAATTAGTGTATTTAAAACTTATATATTTGGTTGCACAAAGATTTTTAACAACAATTAACTAACCAGCAACTTTGACTCTGACATAAATGACATTGGCAGGCATAATTTACTCACAATCAAACTTGTCAAAGTGGCTGGTTAGTTATTCATTATGAAAATTCTTTATGCAACCTGACATTAGTCTCCCCATTGTTTTCACCATGTCATTGTATTGACATGCAATGATATTGATCATTTTAACTGTAAGTTGTTTTCCTAAAACAGAAAAAAAAATTGTCAGATACAAATGTATGTCAAGAAAACATCTAAGAGCCTGCTAACTAATAATAAAAATAAAAAAATTCTTGTAACATTATCACTGCAACAATTCTAATTAGAAAGCTGATAAAAAATTAGAATTAGAACATGTGCAAGTATTTTTGATGTTCGATAGGAAGGAAATATAGGGACTATTACTATCTCATATGGGACTTCCAAAGCTATTGAAAAGCACAGGTGTCAGCTTTAAGTTAATTTGTCTTAGGTTTTCCCGAGGGTTTTCCATAGATTTCCTGGTGTAACTAAATAACTTACACAAATTTTCCTATAAGATGTGTTGTCCATGATCTGAAACACTATATTTTAAAGTTTTTACATGTCATCTTGTATGTAACCATCATGGAATCTTTTCTACAAAATAAAAAAAAATTAAATTGGTAGTGCAGTTGCTGACAAACATATCCCAGGACATAACAAACATACATGTACTGACATGATAAATTTTAAAAGGTTATATTGAGCACAATTACATTTTAAATGGGGATTTTCAGATAAAAATTATTATTTCTTCAGGTTTGTGGTTCGATCTTAATGTAAAGTATATACCTATTATGCAGAAAATTATATTAATTAATGTGTTTTTAAGCTGATATAATGTAACATCAAAAAAAGTTGTGTAGTGTAAAACAGTTAGTAATTTAATATTGCGTCCATAACTTGAAATATTTGCATAGAGCACATCATATCATATCAACCCCCAAAAATAGGAAAAAAACATTTATTTCAGAGATCCTATGCATGCATACACCAGTTTTTATTAATTTTTTCTGAAAGAGTGATCAAAATGGTGCCAGACTTGAAGATATGAGACTTAAAATATATTTCTATTGAACTAACCGAGAACAAAAATATTATCTACCTACATGGGTATTGAAAATGGTAAAATGTACTAAAAGTTTCATGCAAATTAGGAATATAACACGTGTAAATACCTACCTCTAAACTGGATTTTTTGTTTAACTGTTCACTTATTTAAAAAATCTCCAGTCTTCAAGTTGTTTCTGCACAATTTCTACAACATTTAAAGCATAAAAATAATGTAAATCTAACAAAATGAAAATCTGTATTTACCTTTGTTGTAGGTAAATCCTTTTCCAACACACTTATTTACATTATTTTTTGATATATTTAACAGGGCCCCAATCGACCTTAAAACTTTTATTATTTTTTGACTTTTTGAGGTTATGTTATATCGGCTTGTCAGAAAAATTCCCTACAGTATTGCCACCATTGAATAAAGTTCTTTATTCAATGATTGCCAACAACGTTACTATTTTATTACTGGAAATTGGAAAAGAATGTAATTAATTTTAAAAAACTTTACCATCACGAATACTCAAAAGTTAATATTAATTCCCAAAAAGTATTTTTTAAATGAATTTAAAGCTATTTTGTTGAGAAACTGGGCTTTTTTGTTAGCGAAAGTAGGCAACCAAGAAAACATTTCTAAAACCCAAGAGATCACAATAGCTTTGGGACAAAACAACACATTGTTCGTTTTTCACAATAACTATAGTCATTTTTGTCTCGTATTATGCAAAATGTCAAATGTGAAAAAGATGGATATAAACCTGATCTCTTCAATGGAATTTAAAATTGTCTATAAGTAAAAGGACAAACCCTTTTTTCTTCTGTGAGTAAAAGGAAAACGGCTAATTCGACAAATATGTTACCGTTTAATTTGGCCATGGATTCACCCAATGGAATTAATTTTTCTTCAATTGTTTTTTCTGTAATCTTTATCAAGTTAAAGTGATATGACCATAGTCTCCTTTAAGAGAGCTTTATTTACCCTATAAACTGCACTTTTGTTTTTTTAACCTTGAGTTTTGCCGTCGCCGCTAGATGGCGTTAACTGAAATATAAACAAATATTAACCTTTTTCTCGAAAAAGTAAAATGCAATGATAAGTTTGTTTGATCATGGTATAATAGAGAAATAAATCCTTAACATTTCGGTAAAAACACAAATTTGTAACTTTTTTACAACGGGAGTTATTAAAAAAATTAATTACATACACAAATTTTTTCTTTTTATGTGCGTTTAAATTTTATGTATAAAATAATTTTACCACACAATAATAAATAAATAAAAAGTTATAAGAATCGATGACTGTCTTTAAATTACATAATTTTTAAAACACTTATATTTTTAATTTTCGAAATATAATACTTATACTACGATTTACTATAATAACCTCAATTAACAATCACACATATTCTAAGAGCCTACGAAAGACCATGCCTGTATAATGCCTTCTTTTAGGAAACTGGATGGCATAAACCCAGGAAGCAACTGTTGAGTTTCGCATGCATTCGAAATATACGGCAATCATATCGAATGTAACTTCATTCATTAAATTGCTGTACGATTACTAGTTTTTGAGATATGGCCGGCTGCCACTCTTAGTTTGACCACCCGGTACAATGAACTGCAAGCGAAACGTTTCCCTCAATTTTTAAATATATAAAAGTTTAGTTTAAGACCTTCAACTTGCTTGACTTATACAGGATGGAATTTTTAATTGGAATAAGTTCAGTATTAGAAAGGCTCTTTATTTTCTCAAAAATACAGAAATACGGCTGTGTTTATTTTTAGTTTGGCATACTTTTTTCGTGTCGCTTTTTGGGGTAGGAACCGCCCCAACATTTTTTTACAATATATCAAAAAAAAAATTGAAATTGTATATTTATGTAGGGCGGTGTTTTTTTTTATCTATTAGACTCTGACCCTTAAATCAATTGACCTGTCTTTCTTTTTAGTTTTTCAGACCAGTTATTCCGATAACCATTCACATATTGTCTGAACCATCAGGTCGTCCCTCAGGCGAGGCCGATGTAACATTTGCAACCCACGAAGATGCTGTCCGTGCCATGTCAAAGGATAAGGGTCATATGCAGCATCGTTACATTGAACTGTTTTTAAATTCATCCGGTGCTCAAGTCTCTATTGGAGCACCCGGCAGATACCGGCGCTAAGATAGTATTAAATAGATTTTTACAACCGTGATTGTAAACGATAAATAAACTTACATATGAACTACTTTTTCGATAATTTAACCTTTAGAATTATAAATAAACAACTTTATGAAGTATGATTTTTTTGTGACTACTTTTATCAGCAATGGAGAAGCAGACTCTCAAAAAGCCTTAGGTTCTACAGAGAAAATTCTGGAAACTCCTGAAAATCTGGTTCATGGATGGCCTAAATGTTATTTGAATGTCTAGAGGTAAATTGCAATGCATTTTATGTGTGTTTTACTTTTTTATGGAAGTCCAAAATATTTATCAGGTTATTAAGATAAAATAATAGAATATAATTAAGTTTTCGCAGGAATTTAAAAAAATGGACTTGACTCCTTTTGAAAGTCTGCTCCTCTGTACGATCCTCATTGCATTTTTTATTTTTAAACTGCAGATACCGGCAACTTGCCGACATGACCACAAAAAATATGTTGCAAGTGTGTTTGTGAGTCAGTAATATCCATCGATGACTAAAAATATATAAGTACATACTAATTAAATACACACATATTACTCTAAATGATCAATTCAAATTACTGTCGTCAAAAAATTCACTTATAGAATAGTAGGCCTGTGTAGATAGTAAATATTTTACTTCTCTCCTAAACTTTTTATTACTATTGTAGTAGTGTAATACGCAATGGCAGCTGGTTAAATATTTTTTACCTTTATAAATTATTAGATGTGTAGGTACAACATTTAATTTTATAGCAGAAAGTACAGTACTCCAATGCTTTTAACGTTTAGTATTTTTTTTTAATGGATCAGTTAAACAGTAAACATTTTTGGTAATTATGTTCCTTATCGCGCGTATTCTAGATGTAAATATTTTTAGAAAGAAAATTGATCATACGCACGCCATTTGTGCTTCGTAACTTGACAAATAGTGTGTCCCATAATATTTTGCGAGTGGCCTATTTTGGGCTATTTCACTGCAGACTAACCTATGCATTGTTGGTGTGGGGACATTCGTCCCAGTCTGAGAGAGTGTTTGGATTGCAGAGGAGGGCTGTGAGGTTGGTCACTGGATTGGGATATAGGGAGGATTGCAGAGCAGCTTCGCATTCTGACCTTGCCATCGATCTTCATATTGGAAAGTCTGTTGTATGTAAAAAAAATATCGATTCATATATAACCCATGGAGATGTTCACCAATATAATACGCGCGGAAGAGAGAATATACAGCCATATTACTGTCGCCTAAAGAGGACGCAAGACGGACCTAGTTTCTTTGGGCCGAAGTTTTTTAATAGGCTTCCCTACTGCTGTGAGGGACTTGCCAATGAAACAGTTTAGGGCCAATGTGATAAATATTTTATTAAAAAATGCTTTCTACAATGTTAATGATTATCTATCGATGGACAGGTGATAAATTTTAATCTGTTTTGTATTTTATGTCCAAGAAAGGGTATTTATCTGTGTCAATGCTTTTTATATATTTTAAGTGTGTAATACTTATGTTTTAATTTTTGTCGACTGACTTGTGTAAGCGCTCATTCTGTGTATTAGCACCAAATAAATTATAATTATTATTGTCTGTGTCATATTATTGCTAAATCCATGCATACTTCAAAAACTGTTCAATTTGGTCTCTAATCAAGATTTTTGATTTCATGGGTTGGTAACGCTCTCCTTGCCACTTAAAATAGGCGATAACTTTATAATTTGTTTCCTGATATCTATGTCGATAGTTCGTAGTGTAGCTTTGATCATTGAATAATTCAACCAGAGATGATGATTTCCAAACTTTCGCTTTCTCCTCAAAATATGCCAGGAATACATTTTCAGTTTATTTCCCAGAAACGCTTTTTCTTTACACTATTTCACAAACTTATTGTAAACAGTATCATATGTGATTCGCGCTGCGGCGGCGGTCGTCTTAACACGACACGGATGCAAATACTACTTATTTTAATTATACCTACCTATCTACGAGACCCGACTGATTACTCTGTCCCAATAACATGCTTCGATAGAAGGTATTCTATACTCATTCCGAGTAGGGAAGAGCGAGACGGCAATCAGAATATAATGAAAACAGATCACGCAATCTTCACAGACGGTTCAAAAATGGACGTTGGTGTGGGAGCCGGGGTCTTTTCCGAAAGTTTACAAATACAGAAATCGTATAGACTCCCCAACTATTGTAGTATTTTTCAAGCAGAAGTACTGACAGTAGAGAAGGCGGTCAATATCCTGCAAGAACACCTTGGCTTGGGAGTAGCCTCGTCAATCACCATCTTTAGTGATAGTCAGGCGGCGATTAAGGCAATCTGTTCCAGCAGCGTTAAATCAAAGCTCGTAAAGCGATGCAACAATCTATGCACACTTGGCAACCAACATCGGGTTATTCTGTGCTGGGTTCCTGGACACTCCAAAATAGATGGCAACGAGGCTGCCGATGCGCTCGCAAGAGGGCGCAGGCATGCCAGCTGATCTAGCAGACAATACAGTGAACAAACCACTGGGATTGGTCAAAGAGGAGATTGACTACACGGCCAAGCAGCTTGCACAGAACAGATGGACAGGGTTGACAACCTGTAGTACATCCAGGCAACTGTGGCCCACATTCGATAAAAAGAGAACCGCAGAGCTATTGAGACACAGTCGAAAAGACGTGAGAAATATTACTGCGGTTGTTACCGGACATTGCCTCTTCGGTAGACATGCCGAATGTATGCAAATACCCACTAACGACTTCTGCAAAAGTTGCAGAGATGAGGAAGAAAGTATTCAACATTTTCTGTGTGAATGACCTGGCCTCGCAAGAAGGAGGTTCACTACTCTGGGTGAACCATCTTTCGATAGCCTGGAGGAACTAAGCAACTTACAACTTGGACGGCTGAGCAGATTTCTGAACAGTAGTAGCTGGTTTGAATGAGTTGTTAAAATCCTTCCGCGGTTACGTCGCACTAACCATCAGAGATCTGATGAAGGTGGGTTCTACGGAACACGTGTGGTATCACAACGGACCTAATCAGGACTACGTGAGACTGTTTGGTCCGAACCAAGGGTCTGCCACTCTTACCTAACCTAACCTAACGACACGGATGCAAATACTACAGCGCTTACTACAAACAACAAAAGTAACATTTATATTAAAACAAAGTGCCGTTTTTGTAAGTGCAGGTGTTATGAACTAAAAATCACACACAAAAACACTGCCGCTGCACCACAAATAACAACATTCCGGACATACTAAGCATTCCAACAGAGTCAAATTAGGAAGCGAACGAACCTGATCACGCCCACAATGGACAATCTTACAACCTTACCAACATCAACAAATTACAGACGATGAAATTAGTTAAGCTATTACATATGCAAGCGACATAAACTCAAACCCAACGCAGAACAGAACCAAGACACTTACAATATCTAATGATACATAAAATATACTGTAACACTTGTAAGGAATATTACAAAGTTTGCAAGCTCAAAACAGAAAGAGAACGGCTAAGGGTAGAAGTGACAACACCTAAAAAGTTATACAATTAATGCGAAAATCCCAGTTACACCACCGGTAATAGCAGCAACGAAAGACAGAAGCACAAACATTTAAACACACATACGAGACGAACAAGGACTTATCACTAGAGGAGAGATTCAGACTAGAAAGAGAGGGATAGTGTAATAAAAGGGGATGATATCTTTATAAAACCTAAAAAAAACTGTCAACACAAGGAACAAACTACGAAACAACCAAATACCAGCGCATCCTTCAACCTAAATCACAATTTACAACAACTAAAAATAGATTCCAAGTACTTACTGACCAAGAAGAATTTGACATAGAAATGGACTTTTCTGAAAACGAATCTACAGCTCAATCAGAGATCTCAAACAAAGTCAGACAAACACTAAAAACAAAACCAAAAGAAAAAATTCAGAAACCCCCACCAATCATCCTTAAAGGGGTAGCTCAAAACAGGGAAGCATACAACGAATTAACACTGGATCTGAAAAAGTAATCAAACACAAATACACAATTAAATTTACAAAGAATAATACAATAATTTAAATAGAAGACTTACAAGATTACAACAATTACAAGGAAGCAATACAACAAGTAGAATGGCATACATACACCCCGCAAAATTAAAAAACTCACGCTTTCATTATCAAAGGCCTGGACCATTTACCAGAAACCAAGAAAATCACAAATGAATTAAGAGACGAACATGGAATAAACACGAAAAACATATATATCATGAAGACTCAGTACAGACCCTTATATCTAATTATAACTGACGCTGCTACCAGACTATCAACCCTCGACAAAATAAAATACTTAAAGTACGTGAAAGTTACTTTTGAAAGACGCATACAAACAACAACAGTAATATAGTGCAAGAAATGCGGACAATGGGGCCATGCTACAGGAAAACACAATGGCCAAACTGTGCTGAGAGATTTCGGATACTTACTCTTATCCATGTGATCCTAGTAGACCTTTATTTTTTATTATAGATCCAGTTTACATAACAAAAAATATTAGAAATAATTGGATAAACCAAAAACCAGAGGAGTGTAACTTTCCCGATTTTGAGATAGATGGTTGTATTTGTGTCCATCATCAATGGAGCGGCAGAGCGTACCATTGACATTGCAAGTTTTTAATCACAATACTGTGGGTCCTAAAATATCCCTAACCAGTTATGAGTTTCATTCTCATCGTATATTGTCTCGCTCTCGCTCTTCAGTAGATCGCAGTTTATCGGAACCTTGCGGAGGCAGACTGAAAAATGTTTCCCCTGTAGTCAATGTTTTTGGGAAAGACAATACTAAAAATACAAATAATGATATGTTTCAGTAAGAGTAGTAAGCTTTTCGCATGTCGAAAAGCGGACTCTGAGGCTGGCACGCCCTCGGCGTTTAAACCAATAAGATTCTAGGAATTTCGAATTAAATTATGTAATTGGGCCGTTTCACCTGTTTTCGTTATGTTAGTAGTGGTAATGGATTTCTAATTTCTTTTATAATTCTTGTGATTTGTGATAAGTGAAGATGTTATCGAAGGCGAGAGGGTAAGTTTTCTAAATTAAATTTACCAAATTGATTTTTAAAAATAGAGGTAAATAAAGGATCTGTAAGATACACCAACGATATCGTAGAATTTCCTATTAAATTTAATTTTAACAACTTTTCATATGACGACAAATAGACAAATAAATAATTCGTGAGAGATTTAGGGATTCCTCGTCCAGAGTTGAGTGCAATAAATTTATTTGACAAATTTGTCAGGGTAAACCGCATCGCAGTTTTGTCAAGTTTTGGTATAAAAAATGTAACTAGGTATAGTCAATTCCAAAAAAAAATTGTGTGCCATGTCTCTTATTTTCAAGTAGCGGGGAAGATTCTGATGCCTCTGGCTTAAAAACCACATCATTAAATGTAATTATATTATAATTGAATAGATTCTGCCTTGACTAGGTGGAACTCCATAATTTAAAATATAAAGAAAACACTAATAATGTGTTAAATTTCACTTAAAACATTATTAAAATAGTTGTTGACTCAACATGTTTCGCTACACAGTAGCTTTATCAAGAGTACTAAAAGTAACTTAAGTGTAGTGTTATATAAACAAATTAAATACCTATATTGGGTTTTCAGTTAACAATAAATTCAAAACAAATTTAACAAGGTTGAGTTATTAAGGCCTAATTGACAATTTAAAAGATGGTTTGTATTTTTAAGTTTATTTATTTCTAGGGATTCCAGCAAATTAAGTATATTACACTTATTTTCTGTATGAAGAATTTGGAAATTATGATTAAAATTGTGTAAAGATTCTGATAAATGATTTGCATAAAGAGAGTAGGTTTTTCCCAATGTAAAGCTGGAGTTCCTTAATTATTTTTTAAAAACTTCTACCAGTTTGGCCTATCTATGTTTTGGGGCAATCTTGACATGTTAATTTATAAACACCGCGTTTATTATCTTTGTTTGTTTTAGTTTTTTTAAATATTTTAAAACTAACTTTAGTTTTTTTTTTCGAAGCTCCCCCCTGTTTCTTACAATAAATTCAGAATTGGAATCAATTAAAACAATGAAAATTAAATAACTGAAAATTGAGCTATTATTATGGGTATGCGGGACATAAAAAATTTATTTTTTAAATATTTTAATAACTTCATTATACGGGAAGACTAAAAAAGTAGTACATAAGTTGGTACATTTTTAATTGAATATCCTATACATTTTTTGGTTGGTTGTATGTAAAATAATGACATATAGTAAGTACATGTCTTGTATTTAATCGCTTAAAGACAATTTCTGTATATGTACTGTATTTAATTATTTGGAGAAAAGTTCTAAAAAAAACTACCCCATATCCCATATGTAAAAAATAAATTTTACATTTCCAAATGCTTTTATACAAATTTTGTAATTTTTTGAAATTATTTAGTTAATTTCTTAATTAATCAGAACACTATATAATTCATCTTTTTTTAAGGGGGTGTGAATTTGTATACAGGGATGTCAAACTTAAAAATAAGAAAAATTTATATTTCGCCTTTTCCAGTGAGCCCTTCATGTTTTGTGGGTTAACATTGTTTTGCATAACACCATTCAAATTATGATTGTAAATTTATACGTAATTAGATTACATGTACGATGGAAAAAATTATATTTTAACTGAAAACCCTTCATATTGAAGTAAATCTTTTAAATCAGTCAGCTGATTTATTATAGTGCTAGTGAAAGATATGAGGAAGGATGTAGAATCTAGAATTTCTCAATATTTATAAAAAATAATATATAATATGTTTTGGGTTTTAGGATAACCATTATGAAACAGAGAAAAACAGTCCAACCATAGATAATTTGAACAGTTTTAGTTTTGGTTGACGGCAAAACGAAACACCACGAGGCAGATGAGTCTCAATGAGAATGGTGTAATGGACACCCTCCCGGCAGTTATAGATGTGTGCTATGCTTATGGCCGTGATGATGGGTCACAGTGAACCACCACAAAAAAATACTTTTTTTTGTTTTTTAATTTTGGGCACATTTTATTTTTTCTTTATACATTGTAGACAATTTCAAGTGGTAAAAAAATGGTTTGACCATGGGAACCGTAAAAATAATTTCCATGGTGGGTGGCACTTTACATAGTGGGAACAAAAGTAAATGTTAGAAACACAAAGTAGGTATATCAACATACCAAAACTAATAACTAAGCCCAAGATAACTCAGAATGCTGAATTAAGTAGAAAAGATCTCAAGGCATCTATAAATCTGAATATACCTATATAGGTATACATATAACGGATGGTTGTGATAAAATATTCGCCCTCGTATTAATTAAAAAAAAAAGTTTTATAAGATTTTTTAAAGAGCTTTGTGAGAGTAAAATGTTTGCCAATTTTGAACTATTTTACACATACCGTCTTTAAGATATTAAGAAAATGTTAACGAAGTCGAATCTACTCTCCAGAAGGGACATGATAAATTAGGGTTAGGAACAAAAGCCCTATCTTCCTTCTTACAAAAGGAAGATAGGGCTTTTGTTCCTAACCCTAATTTAAGAAAATGTTGCCTTCAAACTACCTTAAATCTGGAGTATGATTCTGTTTAATTTTAATTCCAGGTTAAAATGAAAATACCAGTAATTAAATTTATAATTAGGTTGACACTTGTCAATATTTGACAGCGTTTTTACTTTTTCGTTGGTTTTCGCATTGAATATTTCTAATCGCCATGCGCTATTCAGTTGAGGAAAAAGTTACAATGATTAAATGGTACTATGGCGAAAATATCCGACTTGTTTTCCGTAAATTTTTCTAATCGATCCATTCCAGGTAGATCAACGATAAGAAAAATAATTTAAAAATTTGAATCCAAAGGTACCGTGCTAATTAAATGCCGATGAAAAACTGTAAATAATATGGCCGAAGAGAGGGATGATAGTCACCTAAATTAACTGCTTTATGCCGAAAAAAATAAAGGTATAGTTAGTACTAGGGCGCTAGGAAAAATCGTAGGCAAACATCATAATACTGCATTAAGAGTACGGGAAACACCAAGAATTGCAAGGTGATGAAGAATGAAGATAAAACTTTGGTTTTGAAATGATGGAACGCTGCAATAATGACAGACTTTTTAAGAAATATCTGTTCTTCCGACAAGTCACGTTAAATCATGAACCAAATGTTCAAAACTTCAGGTATTGGAGTCAAGAAAACGACAATCGTTTTCAAATTCAACTTCAATTTTTTATTGTCTAACAGGAAAATCCCAACAACAGACAATTATTGCACAAGTAAACAAAACTACATAAATTTACCAACATTAAAAATAAGACTAAACCTAAGAGTTCCACGAGTATTGTCAAATCATTTTTTTTTATCGCTACACGAAAGCGGCTTTTTTTTTCTGGATTAAACTTTAACATCTGCAAGTTCTCTGGATCAGTTACAAAATCAAATTGAACTTGCATTGGAAGCCGTCGCTGGTGAAAATCTGGAGGTCTGGATTCAGATGGATGGCTGTCCAGCCCACAATTCCATAGTAATAAGGCACCATCTTGTAACAAATTTATCATAATTTTTTGGTTATTTATTTTGTAGTGTAAAATAAAAAAATTATTTACTTTCTGTTGATATTTTTTTTACTAGAAGTTTATTAGTTATTGAATAGGAAATCCACTCATATATTATAAAAACGCCCATAAAAGGTGTGGAATTACCGAAAAATTTATAAGTGATATTTCCACTGTGATGATGTAATCCTGTAATTTTGACGTTTTGCATTGTACATATGTCACATATCAGTAAGTGTACCTATATGATCACAATTGCCATGGGAGCTATTTTCAAATGGATGAGGAACACTACCAAGCGCCCATTGAAAAAATGCGAGGCAATGATTATGAGGACGTCTCTATTAAATCTGTAGAAAACTCAAATTTTGACCCTTGCATTCCAGGACCAAATTCAACGACTTCTGTTATGAAGAAAAAAATACATGTGTATATATTACTTACAACAATTGTACCATTAATTACAATAAATAGTTTTTACTAATTAAATTATTTTTTGTATTCATGAACTGAATACCATAATTATGTAAAAAATTAACCAGAAAATTTTTACTCTTGCGTGTTTTCTTTGCAAATTTGACTCATCCTGCGAACTCATGAAATTGTAGAAAACTTGCAATTGTAAAAATTATTGGTAATTTTTATACCACTTATGGTATTACCCTCGGTAATTTTAATCAAAACCTGTTCCTATATCCTTAACATTGACATAAAATGACTAACAAATTTTTATTTATTTACTGACAGAAATCAGGTCCGTATTTCCTAGTTTATCAGTTTAAAAATATATTTTATTAAATAACTCTTAAATTACTAGGAAAATACACTTTAAATTGGAAAATTACATTTCTATTATTGTATTCTATAAAAAGTTTAGGTAAGTACATTTTTGGGCTAAAATAAATACAGGAGTGAATATTTGACCACCTTGAAATTTACATGGAAAATCCCATGTTCAGATGCACTATATAAATGGTAAATCCATTATACAAACAAAAAGTGCATAATATAACACTTCTTACAAATAAATCACAAGTGTAGTGTAGAAATATGAATGCTTAATAAAGCACACGACATGCATAAATAATTGTACAAATATTTACTTTACAGCCCAGTACAGGTCCCTAGAGCCTAGACTTTAATACTCTGAACTGAAGGGAGAAATAGGATATTTCAATTCCTAAAAAACACCTCCAAAAATAAAAATTACCAATAATTCTATAATGATATTTGTTTGTCTCACAAAAGAAAACACTTTTGCTAATTCCCTTCCTTAACAGTATGAAGGAAAAGGATGTGGCAGACAACTATACCTTCATTGATTACATGAGTGTTATTTCTTAAAAATTTGCTTGCGTTTGATGAAGCTGATACCCCTATAGACGAGTATGGATCTAGTCACGATTAAAAATAACATGGACTAAACCTACAATCGCCAATACAGGGTTTGTGATAAGAATTCCATGATGTATTTAAGCTAGTGTTCTGGCAGTATTTCTATTGTAGTTTAAATAAGCAGTTCTTAATGAGTGTGGATCTAGTCACGAATATCAAAATAACGTGAGGCTATACCCAAACCCATTAAAAACCATTTATTTTGTTCGAATTTGCCAGTAAATATCTAGTAACCATATTAAAACTATTTCGGTAGTAAATTTACCATAATTTGATAATTAAAATAAATACAACAGAGTATATTTTTTTAATTTCCGGAAAGAAAATATCAGAAGATTGTTTATATACCTACTAAGAATGTAGTTACTACTTTAGTAAGTAGAGACGAAAGCATTAAATATAAACATGAATTACACAAATCAAATAAATAACCAGCTCTGAAAGCAACAGGTACAGAAAATTAAATATATCTAAGTTTATAGAAACTTTCATTAATGCGAAAGTTTTTTACTAACGGTACAAAGGAACCAAAACCAAAGCGTCTTCTAATCATATTCACAACACTAACTTATTAACAATGGCCGTCAACGTCAACGAAAATTTGAGAAAAGAACCTTGGGTTTTGTTTTGTTCGGTTGTTCAAAATAGAGATGTCAATCTATCGATAGTGGTGGCGTTCAATATATCGATAGTGATTTAACAAAAAATATCGTTCTAGCAATAGTAAGGGGCATGGCCTTCTCGACGTTTAAAGTAGAAAGAGAAATTGTTTCCCTTGTCTTCACGTTTATCGTAAACGGCCATGGTACGGGCATATATATAGAAAACCAATATATTGCTAATGTATGCACCCAGCCTTTCGCTAACTTAAGTCTTTAATTACTGCGTTCGGTTAATTCAAATTAGTCTCCTCGGTCTACCCAGTATTGGAGTTTTGCGTTCGTTTAATAGATCTATGACATCGGGTGCGGCGTTCGGTATTTAGACTCCAACATGGGATTGGTAAATGCTACGGGCTCGTTTAGCTCAAATATCATGTGACATTACATCTCGATTTTTTCAAACCCGAACACGGTATCAATCAGAGCTGTGAAAGTTACTTCAGAAAAGTAACTAGTTACTTTTTCGATACTTTTGCATAAATGTATCTAGATACTTATAAGGAATAGTTACTTTTACCTAAAAGTAACTTCGTTCTTAGTTACTTAGTTAAAGTTTAACTACGATAATTTAAAAGTAACTAAGATACTTTTAAAGTAACTAGTTACATTGATTGTAACTAGTTACTAAAAGTAACTAAGATACTTTTGAGTAACTAGTTAATTTAATTGTAACTACGAAACTCTAAATGTAACTAAAATGCTTTTGAACTAGACACCATAAATTTACCAGGTAGTGATAACTCATTTTCCTGTACACACTACCACTATTACCATCAGAAAACTAAACTAAGAAGTGTTAATTCGAACAACGAACAAGTAGAATAAAATGCTTTCCAAGAAATTTCGCGTTCCAACCAGTTGGCTGTTTTACGCTCGCGACTCGCCGCTCGTCCCTTCGTGAAAATCTGATTAACGGCCGCCGATCATTGGTCATCATCTGATGGACGGACGGCACGTGTGCATTATTGGTATCCTAGAGGAACTTTAAAAGTACCTAACTTAGTTACTTTAAAAGTAACTTAGTTACTTTAAAAGTAACTTAGTTACTTTAAAAGGAACTTAGTTATTTTAAAAGTATCTAGTTCCTTTTTAAGTGTATAGTTACTCCTAAAAAGTAACTAGATACAAGATACTTTTCAAAAGTAACACGAAGTTACAGTTACTTTTGGCATGATTCTAAAAAACTAAGTTACTAAGTATCTAGTTACTTAAGTTACTCACAGCTCTGGTATCAATATGCCTAATATTAGAGTTGATACAAAATACTCATCATAGGGACCTAGTAACAGGTATAAGTATCGATTTAAAAATGCTAGGTCCAGCTAGCGCAACGTCGACTGCCGCGCCTGGGCGGACTAGGACTACTCGACGTACTCTACTACCTGTGTCGAACGTTCAGATATCAGGTTACTAAAATACTGAAAATACTCATCAGAGTATTTTATCCATGTAAGGTTTGAAATACGCGGTGACAGCGGCGAGTGCCGGTCCTCGGTTCTCTATCTTTCGAGCTAGTATTTATTCATAGGTGAATACTTTTATAAGGAATGGATTATTTAATAGGAATAGGATACGTAGGTATTTAGTTAATATAGTATTAACGTATTTCTTTGTATTCCATACATAAGGGATCGAGTAGGGACCTATATAGACTACAGATAAAGATTAAGTTATTTGTCCTTTATATTAAAATATAGCTGGAAAAAAGCATAAATAGCATTTAATATTTGATTAATTTAGAACAATAAATAATTTAGGAATTTTGTTACTTAATATTAGTTTAATATTAATGTTATATGTATTAAGTATAGTTATATAATAAGTATATGTTTTTTATATGATATAAATATATGAAAAAAACTTGGAGGGTTGCCAATAACTGTCCTTTATTTCCAAGAATAGTTCTTATTTCAAAAGAAAGTCCTTTGCCTTTTAGTAAATGTCCAACAGGGTATGGGTTTTTATAATGACAGGGACGACCTTATTTTTTAAAAGACAAAAAGTTTTTCTAAAAATATGTGTCCTTAAAATTTATATTTAAAAATTGGCAATCCTAAATAATAGGTAGAAAATAACAGGTATTTGTAACAGGTACAGACGTGGAACTGAAACGTAATACAGACGTGGAACTGGAACGTAACGTCCCTGTTACAGAAAAATACTGGTTTTAATCAACTCTACCTATATAATATGTAGCCAGCAGAAATTTATCTATTGTATGAAGGTGTCATCAACTCTATAGGTACTAGCTAAAACGCAATAAAACCGTTATTTACGCTATATGAAATTTTTTATAGTCACGTCCTGCAATCCCTCCGAGATAAAATCGGAGTGTAGTTAGTTTAGTAGATATGAGTCACGTGGTTTGAGATCTGTCAGCGATCATGATATGATACCGCGCAGGTGGGCGTGACTTTCGTGACGTCACCTTGAAATACTAAAATTCTAAAATATTTTTAATTTGCTTGTAAAATAAGTAACATGCTGTTTCCATGTAAAATTTTGGTTTAAATGAATTCCTTCGTACTTTAAAGAAGTTTTCCTTTAAGCATAATCACATCTTAAAGTTTGAGTTAAAAGGTAAATAAAAGAAAGTTTTAAATTTTGAAAATAATCAATCTATCTATATAAAATGTATGTTTCAAGATTTAAGTCACAGTAGAAATTGGGCTAATATGATTTGAAATAAATTTATTAAAAATTTCATATAAAATTGCCCTTTAATAACGTAAACTACGCTTTGCCGTATAATTCGGTGCGTTCAATTGAAAAATTCGTCACAATGTGACGTCACGATCCACTGCGCACCCTGTTGATATCATACCTTGTATAGTTGTATCATGGTCAGCAATCATGTCGAACACGAGAAAGTAAAAGAACGGCCAAAAGTAAAATTTTAAAATTTTTGGGCCACTTCTACCACCGAACCGCTTAAACGTGACATTTTGAAATTATATTTGTATGTTTTTGGTTTACAAGAGTTTTCGTTTAACAATTTAATGTAGCGACCAGGAACGGTCTTATTTCATATATTTTCTGAGTAATGGAAAAGTGTTCACCATACCAAATACCCATTCATAAAAGGGTTGATTTAAGGAAAAATTGTATGTTGAGTGTGTTTCCAATTTATCAATAAATAAAAAAAATATAGTTAAAGTTTTTAAAAGGAAAGGACAATGTTTTTAATTATCTCTATATATTTTTTTAAAATTAAGACAAGGTAAATTTTCCAAGTACCTATTTTAAAATTTTTAAAAAAGAAAAATAAATAAAATTCTTTTAAATTGAAGGAAAGAACATTTTTCTAAGCGTTTAAAATTTTTTTGAAAAATAAATAAAATTCATTTAAAATATGAAAAAAGGTATATTAAGTATTTCCAAATCATTGAAAAGACAAAAAAATAATTAAAAAAAATCTCACTTCTTCAGGTTCCATGCAATGGATGAAATCCAACATAATATTTAAAAAATAAAAATATTGGAAAAAAATATATTTTTTGATCTCTTCTTGCAATATAAACCGCAGACGAATAGACTACCTACTCAATAATCTTAGGCTAGCGAGCCCCGGGTAAAAATTCTCTCCATCTCCGTAGAATTACCCCAAAAGACAAGACCATACCTTATTCTTGACTGAATAAATAAGGCATGATAGGCTGAGAGTACTGCATCTATGCTAACATTTACACCTATAATTCTAAGAACGTAGCAATATCTGGACACACTCGCCGTTACGTCCTCGACATGAGCCCTTCAGTCCAGCCGTCTATCAATTTTGACACCGAGATCTGTTCAGTTGATCGAATTTCAGTATTCGGCTTATTATAGTGAAAAGTAAAAGCATATTCTGTTGTATTGCCAAAAACGATACACTGCGTCTTGGGTACATTGGGAAGAAGGTCGTGAGCTGAAAAGTACCTATCGAGAATGCAGCATACCCTCTGTACTTCTGTCAGCATAATATTAGAGTCCTCTTCACTAAAAATAAGGGTGCATGGTATTGTCAGCGTAAAGAACTGCGTATCTACCTGTTATATCTGAAAGTTCATTGGTATATAGAATATACAGTATCTATCTTCCTCCCTTGGTATGTAACTAGTTATAGTTTCCATAGAAGCCAATCATTTTGATATAAATTTAGACTATAAGCAATCTTGTCGCGTGTTGTTTAAGAAGCACAATTTCTTAACCGTTCCGGCAATATTTATATTTTACAGCATAATATGTTGAATGAAACATCCTCAAAACTATTCTCACTTTAAAATTAACCACACATTAACCTAAAGTGAGAAAAATTGTGTATATTCTGCAATTACTTTTTATAATGCCTTACCTTACAGCATAAATAAGGAGTTTTGAAAGATTGGATATATTTAAACAAACCTTGCACAGTTATTTATGCAACATAGAGCCCTCTATAACATAACTGAGATTTTAAATGTGTCTTTTATAGTGTTTCTTTAAATTGTTATTTGAAGTATTTTAAACTTTGTCTTCATACAAACCTGTTTTGAAATAAATGCTTCTTATCTTATCTTATCTTATGTTATCTTCTCTTGTCTTACCAGTACTAGTAAACTTTTCACTTTGCTGCCCAGGGAGGAATAGTGATACTTTGCTGATGAATATTTATATGTCAATAAGAGAAAACATATTTATAAATAAAGACACTTTATTAATAATAACAGCATAACAATTTTAATTTTAATAACAATGAGAGTGGCGTATTTACAAATTTCATTTGGAGGGTCTAAGTTCGCGTAAAGGTAAAAAAGCGCCGCAGGCCATGCGCGAATTTTTCTAGGCCACGCCCAAATTTTATCCACCCACTTTGAAATTTTGTAAATTAAATTATTTATTTTAACCCGGTTAAATTTGCCTGCTCTTGCTCTAAGGGCAAATGACGAATTGGCGATGGTTGTGAGGCAAAACAAACGTACAATGGTCATGCACTGGCCCACTGGATGTCTATTTGCCGCACGTCGCAAACGCAACCACCCCTCACGTCGAGTAAGATTTTATGCGACTATTTTAAGTTGAAAATTTTAAAATAGTTTTTAATTGCAAACGGGAACCTATATTATTTTAAATCATTTTAATCTTAAGATGTATTCATATTTATACAAAAAAGATCCTTTCGAAGGGGTACGTCGAAACCCCCTGGACCTGCCCCATAAATATGCTACTGCAGGTACTAATGTGGAGTAAGCTAATAAAATATACATATATATATATACATATTATAGTTTTATTTTTATAGATTTTTGTTTACAATAACATGCAGCGATTTTTTGGCCTTGCTAGGTTATTCTAAACCTAATCGCGTAATATTTTAACAAACAGAACCTCGCATCTCCCACAGTATTCTCACTGTTACCGCTGTGATTTTTATTTCTTTAAAAAGGTATCTAATAAAAATAACATTTGTTTTTAGTTTTATTTTGCTTTTAAAGGCAAGGTGATTCAGACGTGGTGCCGACGCGACGTATGGCGGCGACGCGGCGCAACGTCGACGTGGCGTGGTTAAAACATAGGTAGGTACAGAAAAGTCAGTTTTGTAAAGAGTCGCCCAGTCGCCGTAGATTGGATGTAAATATAATCCAATATCAACACGAATTTTGGATGTATGTTCGACACTAAGAGAAAACGTGGCGCGGACGAAAAAGCATTGTGCCTGCCTCACTTCTGCTCAGTGTGCACTGTTTCATATATTTCTCTAGAAGTGACCGAAAAACACGCCACTTTGGTGCCACGTTGCCGCCGTGCGTCGGCGCCACGTCTCCTCTGTCTAAATCACGCCTTGACAGACATGTAGGTAAATAACAAATGTGCTTATTAGATATTAAGTTGCCTAATTTTCAGGGGAAGGCAAGGGCTCGCCCCCTGTAAATACGCCACTGAACAATGCTACTTAAAAATATGAGATATTCGCAAATATCACAAGTGGTATTGGTCCCGGTGTCGAGACTTCTGATTGTGGTTTATCAATTTGCCATGGCTTGACGACCCCTTTCACTAGACAGAACTTTCTTTATATGGTAGGGTTGTCTTCGTGGAGCAATTATTCTCCAGAAGGGGAGCCCAAGTAACATGGTATGGTTTAACAGGCATTTGTGTAGCGCAATTTCGTTTGCTCTGTGGCCTGGCTGTGATTGCGTATGGATGTAGCGAGGACAAGTTTATTAAGCTTTCTGAAAAAATATAAATTATTATAAGAAATGAAAAAGTTTATATATATATATATATAAACTTCAAGAAATAGTCCATACTTTAAAGTGGAGTAGATATTTAGAGGGAAAGAAATAAAAGACACTTCCTGCTATAATAATGAGAACATTTTTATTCAAAAGGTCGTGGATATTCTCGACATGTTTCGAGTGTAGAAACATTCATCTTTAGGAGAACAAATGAAATTAAAGAAGAAAATGCTGATATACTACCGAAATAAAAAAAAATACTGTGAAAAGGGAGCTTCCTTAGTTTTATTATATTATATATATATATTCCTATAGGTTTACTATAATTGTGAGACTTATTGGCATGCTAGAAGAATTTTTGTCTAGAATTAATTTGTGAGAACAACCGCGTGAAAAGGAGAAATTATAAGATTTAGAAAGTGATATGTTTTAATAAGTTTAGAATACTATGGGCTCGGCACATCAGAAATCTATAATAGTGGAGAACTATCGATAGCGGATAGGGTTCGATATATCGATAGTAAAAGTGAAAAACTATCGATAGTTTCATTCTCATTTCTGTCCTCTCATCAAAAGTGACTTCTAAAAAAAACGGATGCCTGCCGTCAAAGTGTCTATTCATGCCTCAATATTACCGTCCCTGTCCCTCAAAACCTTTTACAACTGAGTACTACCTTACTATCAATAGCAAAGTCAAAACTATCGATCGTACGATAGCGATAATTTTCATAACACTATCGAAACTTCGATAGTTTTCCATCACTAGAAATCGAAGTGACAAAGGGAGGTGAACATAAAGTGTCAGGAAGAAAAATAATAAAAATTTAAGAAAAAATTTATAAAAAATTATTTTACAAAATGACTGGTTTAGAATATATCGAAGGATAAAATGGAAAAACTTAATTTCTGCAAATATCCACAATGCAGTTTCTTCATTTTACCTTTCAATATATTCTAAAATGGTAATTTTGTAAAACAGTTTCTTAAAAATCTTAATCTTAAATTTTTTAACAGTATTTTTCTTCCTCACGCCTATGTGCACCCCTCTTTATCACTTCGTTGACTATAGATTTCTGATGTACCGAGCTCATAGTTTTTTAAACTTATTAGGTTTTCCACATATACGTACCAACATTTTTACATCTAATAACTTCTGATTTTCACACTTGGTTTTTCTCGCCAACTTTAAGATCCGGTTATATAATTACGGCTAAAGCTTAGTTCATCGTTGTAAGCTTCTACTTCATTTGTACAACCTCAACAGGAATTTTAAGATTCAAATTAATAATCATTTAAATGTCTCGCGTAAAAACGTTTGTACTTTTGTAGTATATTTATGTGCATTGGGGAGTTATTTATGGTGAAAAAATAAAATAATCATATCTAGGGCCGAACTTTGTAATGTCAGAATAAAAGGTATAGTAAAACTGAGTTTTAAATATTATTTTATTTAAATAAACTTATTTTTAACAAGGAATTTTAAATTTTTTCTTTAATTCCTCTTCACCATTCTGTCAAAAAGAAAATGTATTTAAAATAAATACTGTTCTAATTTAATATGAAAATGGCACGTTACCTATACATTATTCTTAATATTATTATTATCTATTTGGACAAGTTTTAACTTACCATATGTAGGAGGGATAAGATCAGGATTTTTATCATCCTCAGGTAGGTTACTAGTCATGACTGGTTGAATTAGCGAATGAGGAATCCTTTGTTCTCTCTTAGTTATTTCCATTGATGAATGTCTGATATCACCCTCAACCTAAGTAAAATAAAAACTTGTCAATACAAATATGGTGTGTATGACTATAGGATTCCGTATCTATACTACCGTAAATATTTGAAAATTTTACAACAATGCTTTTTAAGAGGGCCGTTTTAAATCTTTATTTTATTTAAAGCTCCCTAGAGGCTTTTCTTTGAGGTTCAAATTTTTAAAAAATATGACGTGTACTCGTTCATTTGACACCCTTCTTGATTAAACATGATTTAAAAAAATATATTATTTTCAACGGTGTTATACCGTTTACCTACTTTCTTAAACCACAAATTTATCGTCAGTGGTCCCATAAAATACTATAACCATGTTTTTTTTCAGATTTTTGTAAATAATACTTTTTGAGATAGGGAAGGGGTAAGAAACTTTATTTCATTTAAATGTATCTATTTTATTTATCATTTGACACCCCTTGGTTGAATATGATTTGAGAAACATTACATTTTGCAGTTAAAGGTTGATCTAGGTGTTCCTCAGTCAATCAATCAAAATATATCTTTATTCTTGGTATTATAAAGTATCATATGTCAATTTAGCTTACGACTAGTACTAGTATTAAGTATTATAATAAATTACATAAACACTTTTTTATTACGCCAGCAATTATTAGCTAGGAGTGCTAGGACACTCGTCAGAGGAACGCTCCAACGGGGCTGGTGTTGACCCTTGGGTAAGTTAAAGTTGACTTTGAATTGATGTGTTTGGCCAGTTCCAGTAACCCATACACTGCCATGAAAGAATTTTTATTTTAGCTAGCGCTTAAAGGATTTGTTGGTTCACTAATCGTCACTTTATGATATTTTGTTATTAGGTGTTTGCTGGAAAAACGTTTTGAAAAAAACAGCTACAAAGTAGCAGGAAATGTTATTTATGGAAAATTAGAAAAGCGTTTTCTATAAATTTAAAGATTTTTGTTGCCTAATTTTGTGGGAGGGGTTTAGGAGTGAGCAGGGCTATGGTACAGTGCTTTCAGAAATGAAAATTGGATAAATTTTGATTTTATCTATCTTGCCGGAAAATAGGAAGCCTGGATAAATTGGTTTATATATGTGTTATGTTATTAGTGTATTTGTGTGTGTTAATGTAATTGTCTTAGTGGAGTCCATCTACGTGCTCTAAGTATTTGTCTGAGTACTATGTTTTATAATTATTGTAGTCGGTTAAATTGTTCGTTGGATATGCTCTGTACCAAACCGGTGCAGCATAGGTCAGTATGGGTCTAATTAATTGATTGTAAGTGCACTGAGAAAATTGAAATCTTAAATTGTCTTACTAGAATTGTCTTCATTACGGACAAAGAATATCTAATAACCTTTATAAATTATCTATCTCCTATTAAAATAAAAATTACAATGACTGCTAAAAATTCTTTTTTAAAATATCTTTATTATTATCTATATGTATTTATCAGCAGTCATAAAATACTTTACTCTGGTTAAAAATTAACTTTACTGATTCATTGCATTTCAATTTCATAATAAAAGTTTACTGCCGTAGCAAAATAACTTTATTATAGTTATTAACCACGTTTTTTAAAATTTATCTTAATGCATTTTTAAATGGTTATTAAGAAGATTTTCAACCTTTATAAAGTAACTTTATTGCCAACAATAAACAGCAAGGAAAATCAATGACTTCGGTCAAACTCGCTGCTCACGTGACTCACGAAAACAATCGAAAGCGACGCCCTTCTTTGTTTCATTGTCCATATATCCATCTATCCATCATTCGATTTTCGACTTGTATGGATAAAAGACTGCGTTCGTGTTCGTTCGCGCGACTTGGCGACTCAAACGTTGGCCATTCCCATTTATTATTGTTTGTGAACGTATAGTGATCAATTTTATTATGTCTTAGATTGAAAATATATAGGTACCTACTATATTACAGAGCAAAAAACCATAAATATTTCAGATTTAAAATACCATGTGCCACTTTTTGCTATATTGAAAATGATAAAAGTAACAAAGTCGGTAAAATTAGAGAAAAAGTCAACATGCGTTTTTGTATTGCCAAAAGCTTATTTAGTCTCCGAGAGTAAAAAGAATTTTTTTTTTCTTTTAACTCTCGGAGACTAAATAAGCTTTTGGCAATACAAAAACGCATGTTGACTTTTTCTCTAATTTTACCAACTTTGTTACTTTTATCATTTTCAATATAGCAAAAAGTGGCACATGGTATTTTAAACACCCATAGAAAAGCTATCACGAATGCGCATGCGCCAAAACAAATTAAAGTCCAGCAAATAAACCTTATTACCACAGATAGATCCTGTAATAAAGCTTGCTAAGAAATTTTCTATGATAAATAAGATGCGTTACAACTACCGTTACATTTTTAAAGAGAATTATTGATGGTCAAAAAAAAAATATTAGCAGTTAAAAAATTGTTTTTTAGCCAACAAAAATTGTTTTATGATGATTAATATCCACTGTTTTAATGGTCTTATGACGATTTTAGTAAATTTGCTTATTGATGGTAGCAAAGTAAAAGTTTATAAAGTGACATTAATAATGGTAACTAACTTGTTTTTCTGTCCCCTATTTTATGGGATATTTTTATTATGGTTATTAAGATTTTTATAATGGTCTAAAATTAATTCTCTCGGTGTGCTCCTTAAAAAACGTATTAATACTTTAAAACTATGGATTTGTCATTAGGAGGTCCATAGCGGACTATACTAATGCGTTGTTTAAAGATTTTTGTATTTAATACATTCTTGTATAGAGGAGGGGTAGAAAACTTCATTTCCCTTAAATCCCACTAGAGGCGACATTTTGAGGCTAAAAATTAAATAAACAATAGTTAACTCTTTAATTAGACACACTACTTGATCTTATACGATTAAAAATACTTTAAAAAGGTGGTTATAAACCCTTAAAAAGTTCTTTTAAAGCATGGATAAATGTTTTATTCGTTTTTTATTATAAAGAAATACAAAAATGAATTTGTTTACATTTTCCAGCAAATTTTCTTCAAGTTAAACTATAGCTATGCTCGATGGATTACTAAGAATATCAAACCAATGCAAAAATTAGGAAATACCTAAAGCTTTCAAAAATGCAAAGAGACAAAGAGTCCCGCGCATTATGCTTATAATACGGTTAGATGAATAGCAGTGCTAGATCTCGCCTTCATTTAACATTTTTTTATGATTGTCTGTTGAATTTAATAAAGGCTTTATTTATTTATTTAATAAACAACTTAGAAACAATACAACATTTGCAATTAGATCTAAAACGAACACTTTATTTTATTGTAAAATAAAATAATTTATCTGCCGCATTTGCGGTTGGTGATAAAATTTTGTATGCACCACGTCAGTAAAGTGTCTTTATCGACTCGCCTGTTATTCGCCTCGCTCACTTCGCTCGCTCATCATAATTTCAGACTCGTCCGATAAAGAATCACTTTACTGCCTTGGTACATAAATAACTATTATTACACATATTGTTGATGAATGTATTCTTAATTCTTACTTTCCTATTCAGTGGAAAGAAGCCCAGGCAATTCCCACTCATTAAAACAAATAGGGGAGAGTCGGCTAATCGTGCGCGGCGGCTAATCGTGTGCATGTCTTTATTTCCATAACCGGCGTATATAATTCGAAATCGGTATTCAGACGCCATCCCTTGCCAAGCCTGTGTACTATGACATATGAGTCAGGTGGATCGCTTTACTTTACTTATCCAAAATGGTCGCTTCGTTGTTTACGTATGTCGTGTACTAGTAGATGCTTCGAAAAAAATAAGCCGTAAGTATTTCCATTTTTACATTTTTTGATAATCGTGTGCATTAATACATTTCTTAATGAGTCCTCTTGACACTGATACATACAGTGAGTCCCAGAAGTAATGTCTAAATTCATTTAAAATTCAACCGTAAGTTTTAAAAAACGCTTGTACCCGTCGATTTTTATTTTTAATATGTTTTTTTGTGGCAATTTCATGTATACAGGGTAGCTCAAAAATAAGTTACGACCATCAACTTCGTTTTTTCAAATAAAAACATATATTTTTTTATTTCATTTTTGAATTTTGCTTTGAATTCTAAGCATGTTTTACGTACCATGTCCTATACATAAACTCAACAGTTATTGAAAAAATTAGGATCGAACATATCATATAGGGAATCCAACGATCTATCAAATCTTTTGGCAATATGGCATTTTGGGCTCCCTAATAAGTAAGAGTGTCACTGTCACCGTTTATTTCTATAGAAACTGTATGACAATTTTATTTCAAATAAGTATAATTATTGTCAAGCGTAGTTTCAAAGTTGCGGTTTTCACAATAATGGTGAAGTTAACGGAACGGGAAAAAATTGAAATTCTATGCAGGGTTGGGTTTAGTGATAAAACATGTACTCAAATAGAAACAGCCCAATTATTTAATGAAATCCATCCTGATCGTCCTCCTATATGTCAAAAGATGGTGAGTAGAATAGAGGCTAAGTTTAGAGAATTCGGTCATGTTAGAGATTTGTCTAAATCTGGTCGTCCTACTCGAGATGAAAATGAAAAACTTGACGTTTTGCTTTCTTTGGAAGGAAATCCATGTAGGGTAACTGATCCAGTAATGGACATTGTACCAGTAATGGTCACTTGTTAGATTAATTCACTAAAAATAAGCAAAATATTTGATGTAACCCTAAGTTGGAATTGGCTCAATGACCAGATGACTATTAGCCATCATATCGCAAAACAATAAGTGGCTAACTTCACTTTTATGCCAACTGCCAAATTAATTTTTAAATTTGGTCAGTGTAAAACAGATGTTCTAACGGGATTTGTTTAAAGTGGCTTGCTTTTTGATTTATGCCTGCAAATTGCAATTTTACTGATTTTTTGCACACCTGGGAAGTTTAGACATTAGGAATGTATATAATATTTACTGTGAATTGCATTAACCGAGATATTAATATACAATTGGAAATTTGGGCGGTGACCATTACTAATACACAATAAAACTGAGAGACCCAGTTTTGATCATCAGGGGTGTCCATTTATAGACAGAGCAGATTTAGTAATGGTCACCTTAGCAACTGACTTCATTTTATTTGTTTTCATTGCATAATTTGTTTGTAACAAAAATAAAATGAGTTTAAAAAGATAATAAGTACTATATATATAAATAAATATTAAAATAACAAAGCTCTTATTTTAATTTTTAGAAAATGGAAAAAACTAAAAAGGGCGGCACTCGAATAAATTTAAACAATGCCATAGAAGCTGTAACTCAAAATGGCATGAGTAAAAAATCAGCAGCACGTGAATTTAATGTGCCTAGATCGACAGTGGCGTAGCCAGCCTTTGGGGGCGGAGGGGGCAAGCATATGATGGGGAGCCAGGTCGCCACTAATAAAAAATGAAAAAGTGACTTATAAAAAACAAAAAAAAAAAGGTTGCGCCAATAAGAATAAACTAAATAATAATATTTATTATTTACGGGACCAAAACGGCGGGGGCGTCAAGCGGCAGGGGGGGGGGCTTGGGCCTCCCTGCGCCCCCACCTGGCTACGCCACTGTAGATTGACCCTTGTTAGAAAATTATCCTTGCCCACCCCTTCTCGGAGAAAAATGGGTCAAGCAACAGAGCTAACTGAAGCAGAAGAAAATGTTGTTGAAAACTGGATAATAGCAATGGCTCGAAAAGGTTTTCCTGTTCACAAACAAAATCTTCTGTTTTCAGTAAAAAATATGCTTTATGAAACTAGTTGAGACACAAAATATTTAATAAATAAGATGGAAAAATATATTTAAAATAATTTTTGAACTTGGTGTCCATTACTAAATCATAACATGTCCATTACCTACGTTGGTGTGTCCATTACTAGCTCATGTGTCACTTTTTTTTATATATGCGTTTAAAAAAAAAAGTTGTTTTTGTTTCTAAAACCTCTTATTATATTTGGAATGTACATAAAATATGCTTTTAAATTCATTACATACAAATAACTATATGTTAAGCAATGCATCAGTAAAAGATCATCAAACATCAAATTTGCTTAAGAGTGTCCATTACTGGATCAGTTACCCTACTCCCCTGTCGCACATTTGGGCCGATTTACACATGCCGAAATCTGTTGTTCACCGAGTAGTTCAAAAGCACAAATATCACCCATGCAAAGTTATTCCAGTGCATAAGTTATTTGAAGATGATTTCGATACGCGAAATGAGTTTTGCGAACGCATGCAAAATATGTGCAATCTAGATAATAATTTAGTAAAAAATATTATTTTTTCGGATAAAGCTACGTTCTATTTGAATGGTAATGTGAACAGACAAAATTGTCGATATTGGGCAACAGAAAATCTGCATTGGATGATAGGGGTACAGTACCCTAAAAAAATAATTGTTTGGTGTGGAATCGTACGCGTAAGAGTAATTGGTCCTTTTTCTTTGAACAGTCTTTAACTGGACAAGTATATCTCGAATTTCTCCAACTTGAATTAATTCCAGCATTAGTGGCTTTATTTCCGAATCCATTGGATCCAAACTCCCCTGACGAAGAACTGATATTCCAACAAGATGGTGCTCCTCCGCACTATGCTGCCACTGTGCGCAAATTTTTGGAAGAAACCTTTCCCAATCGGTGGATAGGAAGGAGAGGACCTATCGAATGGCCTGCTAGGTCGCCAGACCTAACTCCGCTGGACTTTTTTTTGTGGGGTTACCTCAAATCAAAAGTATTTATTAACAGGCCAAACAATATGCAGGAGTTGAAAGAGAGGATCCGAAGAGAAGTGCGTGTCATAACTCCGGAAATGGTTAGAAACGTGCAAAGAGAGTTTATTGATCCGTCTTGGATATTGTCAAGCCGTAAATGGCTCACATTTTCAACATTTAATTTGATTTTTTTTTTAATAAACAGTTCTTACTTATAGATATGTTCATTCCTAATTTTTTCAATAACTGTTGAGTTTATGTATAGGACATGGAAACATGCTTAGAATTCAATGCAAAATTCAAAAATAAAATAAAAAATATATATTTTCATTTGAAAAAATGAAGTTGATGGTCGTAACTTATTTTTGAGCTACCCTGTATACATGAAATTACCACAAAAAAAAAACACATTAAAAAATAAAAATCGACGGGTACGAGAGTTTTTTCAAAAAACTTACCGCTGAATTTTAAATGAATTTAGACATTACTTCTAGGACTCACTGTATAATTTAGGCAAAAAAATGTTTTATATTGTTTTAAAGAATTTAAAATCGAATCTGCCACTTTCGGTTAATCGGGTGCAGTGCGCACGATTAGCCGCCATGTATTTAGCATTGTTAAGAATGCATTTAAATAACACAGCCACACAAAAAAGGGGTCAGGCCACGTTTACTACATGTTTTTGGGGTCGCTAAATCCAAATCCGAGGTCCAAAAAAGTCAGCACGTCAGAGTTTCGGCATAACCTCAAAAGAACCCATAATTACAGTCTCAAATATCTTAGATTATAGTATTTTGCATTTCTGCAGATGCTGAAATACCAACGTAAAACAACAAAGGCGCAATGGAATCCAGAAATCATGATTTAGGCTATAAGAATAAATAAGTATAATCTTAGCTTCAATAAATTATTTTATTCGTTTCCCTTTTCAATGTACACGATTATCCTATCCCTGTGCACCATTAGCCGCATACGTCGGGTAATTGTGCGCAGTGTCACTTTTTGAAATTTCAAATTTTAAAGTCACAATGTGCATTTTTATTTAAAATTAATTACAGTATATTAAAGCCAAATCGTTAAAGAATCTTGATAGCGAACCTAGAAGTCCAATCTTTTGTCATTTAGGAAATATTACATTTTTGGCTTAGGTGCGCACCAATACTCGACTCTCCCCTAATCAAACTTAATATGGACATTTGCGCTACTTATGCATATTACCCACTCTATCTATAATACTAGAAAATATAATGGAATGTCAAATTAGGCTATTTCTAAATCAGTACAATGTTCTACCCAAACAGAACAGACCCGAACAGCAATCTGGCTTCAGGTCAAACCACAGCTGTGAAACTACTTTGGCTCATCATATTATGTTGACTTGGATATGATGTATTTAGAGCAGCTGATGGAAATAAGGTAAGAATATTTATATCACGTGATTGGCATTTGATTTGCTTATAATCACCAAATTCTTTACTCGATTCTTCATTATGTAGGTTTCAGTGATGATGCTCGGAACTTTATTCTCTCCTTTTAATGGACACTATTGTGAGTCCTTAAATGTGCATTGGCGTGCCGTAGTTAAGTGTCTTGGGCTTGCCTTTGTATATAATATATACTTGTGGTTTCTATAAATATCTTAAATATTGTAGCTCTCACTTTTATGCACAAACAGCAGAATCATAAAATTGTATAAATTCTGGCCTAACTCAGTTCTATGCAGTAGCTTTGGACCACTTAAGCTCAACCCTAATAAATCAACTGTAATAATTTTTGATAATCAATCCCAGATCGATTTTGTTAAAAATAACGTTCAAATCAAGCTGAATAATAAAACACTATCTTATTCCGACACCTGCAATAATTTGGGACTCACGCTTGATTGTAAACTCCGTTTTAAACAACATGTAACATCAAAACTAAGAATTGCTTATGGTACTTTAAAGTTGATTTACAGTAAAATACACTATCTTTCTAAGGGGGTCCGAGGGCTTTTCTGTGATGCGCTTGCCCTGTCTTAATTTAACCACTGTATTGACGTATATATTTCTTGTCTTGACGCGGCAGATCAATATCAATTTCAGAAAGTGCAAAATTCCTGCCTTAGATTAATTATTTACGGCATTAGGGGAAGAAATCATATAACTCCATATCTTATCAAATCTAACTGGATCAACATGTTTAATAGATAAAATCTGCATACTACGTCACTTTTTGGCTTTAAAATCATATAAAATAAATCACCCACTTATTTGTATGAAAACACTACTTTTATAGCTGAGGTTAACAACAGAAATTTACATAAACATTATCTGGTGACTGTTTTACAGCATTAAAGAGAAACAATTAAATATCATTCTCCTATAGCATCGCTTCTATCCTTGACTTATCAAATCTAGTAAACAATTAGTTAAAAAACATATTCTCTGCATTCAATAGTTACATTGCGGTTTGCATTACCGTTCATTGGGTTTATGATTTAACTTCACCCGATCCCCTGCATTCTTTTCCTTACCTAAATATAACGTACCTACTATTTTTAATTTTTTTACAGTGCCTCTCACATTCTATTTATATTTGTAGGCATACTAAATGGTTGTATATGTTACTTTAATTTAAGGCTCGGATAGTATCCAGATCCCCGGACTGGATGTATGCACCCTTAAGGCCTATTGTTTTATTCGTTTGCTTTAACAAGGCATATCATATCATCTAAATGTAAATTATAAATGAATAATCAATAAATGTATTATTATTATTAAATGTCAAATATACATGCAGTTTATAAAACTAAACCACAAAAATGTCAGAATTAACCTTATTTAGATAAGGGACATACATAGAATCTCACACAAGCAGGTATGTTCGTGGTTCCCATTTTCTTTCAAGGATCCTTAAAAAAACCTAAAACCCTATCACTAACTTGTGTATAAGATTCCCTAATGCTTATGACAAGCTTCTTCTGTCAGTTATAAATTACATCAAACATTTTATTATAACATTGACAAAAAAGAAAATATATTTCGAAGTAGCCACACTACGATATTCTTCAAAATACTACAACACTGCAATAGAGAGAAGAATGCGTGAAACGCATTAAAATATATATCTAGTTTAGTGACATTAAAAATACATGGTTCATCAGGTTTATCGCCTAAAAAAAAAAAAAACAGCAATTGCTGAAAAAGAAATTTCTTTGGGACATTCTGAAGTAAATTAGCCCTATTAATTGTGTTAACCTATTAGACCTACCTTGAATCTCCTCACAACAAAAATTATCAGAAACAATGTGGCTGCGACTATAAATGTGGATCCTGCGGCAAGAAGTATATAATATAGCCAAGGGCTAGATATTCCACTATTTAATTCTTTGTTTGGTTCTGTTGATCTACGAAGTTCTTTTAGGTCCAGGGCTGGCAGAGTCCGGAATAGTAGTGGCTCTGTATACTTAGACGTTCCTAAGGCAAAATAAAGGTAGTAAGTTAAACAATAATTATATTTATTTAACTTTAAGGTCTGGTTTATATTTATAAAAAACTAAATACAATGGGACAGATTTTGGAGAAAATATGTAACATAATTATAAAACACAAAACGTAGAAAATAATTTATATCCATATCTAGATAACCAGGTATATACTAGATATCTCGAGTATATTGGTTTAAAGGCTATTTATATTATTCATGATATCTAGTACTAAAAAGTTTATGATCACAAGAATGGTCACATAAAATTTAGATAATTATTAACAAAAAGTTTTATTCATTAAAAAAAAATTAAAAAATTCAAGGAATATTAAATTTTGGATGATTATGCGTTTCATATAAAAACCACATTTTTTATGGCACTAATAAACCTGTTTAGTAACTAAAGGAGCTAGTAGGTTAAATCACACATGTTTTTGACGACCGACAATTTTTAAAATGTTAACAAAGCTTACATTTGGCACCAATCTCAATTTTTTGCTTGCAACAAGCAAACTTACACCTTTACCACATAAAAAAGTTCAGACATCAACATTTGTACGGATAATTGAGTAAAAATACTAATGGGGCGTTGCAGTTTTTGGTGTCATTATTGCTCTGAAGAAGACCCAGCTCCCGGGCGAAAGGTCTGCTTTTACTTTTACAACTTAAGGTGTTAAAAAACAGTGCCCAAGTATGCTGCAAATTTGTTTACTATCACATAACCAAAGTTATTGCCTTTTATTGTGCCATCATAGATTTTTTTCTTGTGTTCGTCTGGAGTTTTAGAGTTCCCTATTAATAAAAATTAAAACATGAAGAAGTGGGAATAAAATCAAACGAAGATTGAAATAGGCTATTTTTAAAGACCGAAAGTGCATAAAAAAGTATGTAAGAGTGCCCCACTTCCCATTTCCAATTGGGTACCTCAGCAGCTCAGTTATATCGTCTTTGAAAAACGTTTAGATCATTGGATTCTTTTTTTTTTAACTTTTCCAGGCAAAGTTGCAAGCGCCAGCCAGGTAAATTACTTGACAAAGAAAATAATAGAGAAGATAAAGATACTAAATTAGTAAAAATATTTGGTAACTTATTTGTATCTAACTAGTACACGCTGAGATGGTTAAATAAATAAAAGAAAACACAAAAATATCTATAACTCTATTTTCTTTAAGTAAAAGTATAGTTTTTACACGAGCGCGCATCAAATAATTTTTTTATAAGCCGGGAAAAGTAATTATAATAATTATACTGTTATAACTCAGTAGTGAATCACTTTCATTAAACTATCATAAAGTTTAGAACCTAAAGACTAAATTTTTCATAAAAAGTAATATTTACCTAACTTATTCACAATACAGGTACTAAGCTATGTGACATTACAAAAAGAAAAGAAGGGTATTGCATCACCAAACCTTGTAATTTAATATTTAAAATTTAAAAATAAAGTATATGATGGAATTCCAAAGGGAAGTTTAATTGCTATCGTCCTTATAAAAGCCGCATATCGCAAATCGGCAACTGGGAGTTGCCTCTCAAGGTAAAAGTTATTACATAAAAGAATTTGAATTTTTTTTTATCTTTTTAAAAGTTTTTTCATTTTTATTTTTAAATATTATGTTTTATTATATTATTTACTTTGGAATCACACTCCTGCGGACTGTGATGTGAAAACATATCGCTTAAATTGTCAATATAACAACTGTCAAAAATATTTACAAATATTTCATTTGATATTTATGTATTTCAATCATAATATGAAAACTACTCATCCAACAACAAAATATTTTTTTATAAACACGATTATTACACATAAAAAATGTTAAATTAACAGCTGTAAGTATATAACTAATAATACCGTAACTCTCTCTCTAATTCTTATCCCTTTTATTTATGTTTCTCACAAAATTACCACTTAATATTAAATAGTTTATTAATAATTGAAATAGCTGAACTTTGAAAATGTAAAAATGACAGCTAGCAAAAAATTGTTTGTTCCACACAATAATCAGGTAACTTTGATTGTGATTAAATAATGTTTGCCTATGCCATTTATCTCACAGGCAGACAAAGCCGCGGTTACTGCCATCTCTAAAATATTTTTCCTACGATTATAAACTCAGTTTACATACTTATACACTTTTGCAAGGGATGCTATTGAAAATTTTAAGAACAACTTTATAGATAAAATTGGCATGATATCTACTCTCATTCTGGTATAAATAGTCGTTATGAGGCATTTGCTAGTATTTTTAGGTATTACTTTGACACAATCATGGTTTCCCTTGCGTAAGTCAAGAAAAAAAAGAGTTAATACGGGAAAACCATGGGTAACTCAGGCAATAAAACAGCAGTCGCGGAGTCTTAAAGATATATATGCTTTGTACAAAAGAACTAACAGCCAAAAGGTACTGCAGGTATATAAGCAAAGTAAGAAAGATTACAACAAACACATTAAAGAATAAAAGATACGATTTAACAATAATTTTATCCTGAACTCCTTAAATGTCTCGAAGACCACTTGGTCATTAATTAATAAGACCAGAAACAAAAAGAAATTAGAAATGGAAATAAAATACAATAATAGTATGAATCAAGATCCAGAAGCCCTTGTTACAGTATTTTTTTCTTTTTTTTTTGACTTATCCAATGATAATATGGCGACTAATGTCGCAACTCCTGTTTCAGACTTGGATCTCGTATCACCATACTCATTTTTCTTGGAACTCACTACTTCTAATGAGGTTGCAAGAATTATTAAGATGTTAAGACTAAAATTGTCTGCTGGCATCGACGATATCCCACCAGCTGTCATTAGGGAAATCACTGATTCAATCAAGCTTTCCTTTGGCTAACTTAATTAATGATTGTTTTGAGGACGGTTCATTTCCTGATTCACTTAAAATTGCCAAAATTATTCCAGTAATTAAAAAGGGGGATAAACGGGATATCAGTAATTATAGGCCTATCTCGTTACTCCCAGTTTTTTCTAAGATCTTTGAAAAGGTTATTTATATATCAGAGTGTTAGACTATTTTATGGATAACAATCTTTTTATGTCGGTCAACATGGATTTATACTCAAGCGATCAACAATTACAGCAATAAAGTAGTAGACAGTAGAGTTTAGTGTCCGTATAAGTAAATAGAAAGAAGGTTTTTTAGCGACAGGCGGACAAAGTAGTGCATCTATCTTTTGCATTAAGTACACAGGGACGCCGAATGCAATGGAATAACTGTCATTGTCTACCTGTGCCCCAGGGAACCAGGGCCGGATTTATGGCAACGGCCGCCCCAGACCCGAAGAAATGTTTCCGCCATCATATTAAATGTTGAACAATTTACTACAAATATTAAAAAACACAAACCTCAAGAAATAAAAAAAAATGTATTCTTCAATTTCTTTGAGTTAACCATATATTTCTAAAAAACAATATTTCAAACAAAGAAACAAAAAAGCACAGACAGAAATATGAAAATTGTTTAAAAACGATTGCTGTGTTACGCCATTATATTATAGCGCCCACCCCGTATCCTCTTTCACTATTATCTTAATCGGTTGGCCTAGCTACGAGGTGGTGGCTACAAGTTCTACTCCAGTGGGGGTTCGGGAAGAATACGGTGCCACAGCCCAAATGTGTATTTATAATGAACCATAAGTAACAAAGTAAACACAGGATCCCTTATTTTCCATGAGTTTATTCAGTAAGTTGTAAAATTTGAAAGGGAGCAAAATTGACACTTTTTTCACAATCCTGTATAATTTTCCAATAACTATTACTTTTGGCTCACAACACATATTTTTGCTACTACATATCCATGTCTTTATAGGAAAGCGATAATACTTTCCGCGCGCACCTCGTATTCGAGAGTTTCGAGCGGCTGAAACCCGCGATTTCTGACTGAAGTGTCTTTCACGCCCGAAAGGTATACTGTTAACCTTAGCTGCGAGCTGGCACGTATGTACGGTGAATTATTCATTGTCACTGAGAACTGATAATTGTTTTCTAAATTTTGTCTATTACTTTGTCCATAAATTCACTCAATTTTATTTATTAAAAAAAAATTCTTATTTTGTTTTGTATTAAAATTACAAAATACGCATTACGTTCGTCTCCAAAACTTCCGTTTTTCCGATTAAAATCCCGATTTAAAATTTAGACTATTTTTATGTAAATTCTCAACTATTTCAAACTCATTTTTATTTTTAAAAACTTCTAAGACTTCCGGCTGGAAGGTGGGCCGAGGTCCCACCCTCAGATTTCACCAACAGAACTAACTTTTTAACTTTGACTCCGAACTGACGTAATTTCACTTTTTCACGAGCACGTAACCCTTTTTCGTTATAGACTATCTCTTCCAAGCGCCGACCGGCCTTTTATAGCAATTTTCCCCTTGTAAAGAAAAAGCAGGTGTCTATTAAGGGTGTCACCCCTCCGTGATTCACGCTTTTTTAGGGCACAATCAACCCTCTTTATTCTGTCAATCTGATAATTTATTGGTCTTTAAGGTTCAAAATCGCATGTGAAGCCGTATTCAAAGGAAGGGTCCACTACAGGTGCAAGGAATTAACCGGATGATTTTGGGTAATCTGGTAAAAAACAGAATTATACCGCGATTAGTTTTGACCTAAAAGGGGGTCTATGTCTATTTTTAGATGCACGTGTCCGCGAAGAGAATAGGGAGTGTTTTTGGAGTGGACTCTGCATGATACTAGTTAAATTAATTAATACTTTAAAATATTATCTGTATTTTTCTTAACTTTAAAATATTTTTAAAATTTATTTATTTTATAAATAAATAATTTTTTCCAATTTTTATAAAATTTTACTTAGATTCTTAGACTCATTTTAAAATACCTTTAAAATTTATTTATTCAATAATAAATATTTTTCCAATTTTTTTTATAATTTTATTTAGACTTTACGAGTTTAAATTATTGTTAAAATTTGTTTATTTCATAAATAAATATTTTCAAAATCCTTGATTATTTTTTTTTAAAATTAATTCTCACTTATTTTTAAATTACTTTTTCTTTTTAAATAATTTTAATTAATTTTCAATTTTTTTACCATTTTTTAAAACTTGTTAAACAATTCTCCAAAATTTTAATTTTGTATTTTAAAATTTCTAATCGTTTTCAAATGATTTTATTTTACATTTTATTTTAAATTTAATTAGAAACACTTAGTTTCTGCACTGAAATAAATAATTTCTTTCGATTGTTTTTGAGATTTAAATTTAATAAATATTTTTTATTATTTTTTCTAAAAATTCTTGATGTCTAATTTTCTTGAATCCTTAATATTTGCATTATTATTAACTGGTTTAAATTTTTACTTTTAAAGTAAGCAAATGTCGTGGTCACTACACCACTCCATCCCTATCAAATCGAAACATATTTTTAATAAATGTGTTTCGATGTTACACTTCTATCCCTCATGCTCAAACAGTCCGGTATTAAGTTACTCTTTTAATATTTCAACCGCGATTTTTGTCACCATAAGCTTGCGTCAAACCACGGCTTTGATTTCCTAGTTTCGATCTTTATACCTACTTGATTTTCGTTTTTAATTTTTTATCGCCTATTCCTGATATTTTACTACGCAATTAATCGATCAGTTCTTGTTCCAATGAATGCATGATAAAATATGTTTAAACAATTAATTTTTAGCAAAAATATTGTTTGTGGCCTTTATCTTATTTCTAATATATTACCTCTTCTAAGTAACATTTTGCAATATTTTTATAAATAGTTCCAACTAAATTTTTCCACACCATTATAGGTTTTTAATTATTCCAATTTGATTCTTTTTTTTTTTGCAAAATCTTACCCTTTTAGGAAATTTTTCTTAAACATAAATCCTTACTAGAGATGTGTCGTATTAATGCTTAGTATAAACTAATAATATAGGTAAGCGTACACAGCTCTTGATGAAATAACAAATAATTGTGTACATCAATATTAATAATTATAATAACATTATACGTTATTTTTCGCAATAATATTAAAATCATTCCTCTTTATTATTCCCTTATATATTGAAATAATTCAACAAAATGTGTTCTAAACTGCCAGTAATTTATTGTATTAAAAAAACTATTCAACATTTAGATAATAATTGATTTTATTTAGTTATTAGTATTTTATTTATTTGTTCATATCACTTTCAGAAAACTATTTTGCTTGTTTTTTTTATTATCCAAACAAATAGATTTATCTAACTAAATTTTGTTGCATCAAAATATCTTTGTTAATTTTTACTTTTACTTATGGTAAACGTAATGTTTCTTGATTCAAAATTTTCATACTGTACTTATTTTTCATTTTACTTGGCAATCTAGACTTTGGAATAATAAAATCGACCAAAAGAACAATTTACCTAAAACTTACAATCTTCTTTTTAAAACAAATTTTCACTTTCACAAACCTTATACCCGATTACACAACACACTTGGTATAGCTGCTTTTATATCTCCATGACACATGGCTTTCCATCCTTCACCATCACGTTGTTCACTTCCAATCAACATCAGAAAGTCCGTTTTTCTTCACTCTTCACTCCTTCCATCATACAAAATTCTTAGAAAAACCTTTAAAAATTCGTAAGTCTGTCACTGTCACACTTTGTTTTTATTAAAAATTCCGAATCAAAATCTTTTTACTGATTTTTTGTTTTATTATTGTTTTTTCCGTGTATACTTAGTTCCTACATAACCACAAAAGTCTATAAGTCACGATTCTCTTCGTTGTTCCATAAAATCGATACATTCTTCTGGCATGTTCATTCATAACTTTCTAAACAACGAATGTTTCGCTGTGACGTCACTATTCTGTTCGGTATTGATTTTCTCTTCTGCTTCACCTTTTCGACGCTGAAAGTAGCGGAGCGTCACAAGCGTCTGTCTCGCGCATCTCTCCAGATATTGATTTTTCTGCTCTATCCGTCTGTCGCATCTCTCGCGTGTTATTGATTTTCTGACGCGTAGTTTGGAAGTATTTTTATCAGTTAGGGCGTTAGGTGTCGCCCTCAGTATTAACACTTGAAGATGAGGCATTTTCTTTTAATTTAACCATTTCCTTTTCTCTGTTGCATTGCAATAAAATGTATTTATATTAACAGCATTTCAGACTTGAAACTGTTTTCTTCTTTTCTAAATAACTTTGCATATTATCCTGTGACATCCATTATTGTAGTTTCTTCTTCAATCACTTTTAAATGATACCTTTGAACTTGACAATTAATTAGCTTTCTTTTACTTTTCAATCCATTTCCACAGTAGCTTAAGTATCTTCCATGATTTCAATTTATTCACTGAAGAACCATGTTGAGTCGTAACTCTGAATACTTAATTGCTATTGGACACAATTTCGTTTCGTGAGGAAATAACTATATCTACCACGTCGTGTTCCCTGAACACTTTAGCTTTCCACTTAAGCATTTTCTTTATTCTTCTACAAATTCTTCACACTGCAGTACTCCATAAAATCTATGCAAGTTACACTTACTTGCATCACTAAAATTTTTGGGCAAGTCGAGAATACATGGACTTCCATCAACTACCTTCTATGGAAATAATAACAGACTCTACACGACCGCCATCGTTTCAAATCTATTTTCCATCGTCTTTGGCGGAGACGATAAAGTTTCCATAACCAAAAATCTTGTCACCATGTTTCTCACTATCTTCCACTAAATTTCAAACCATAACCTCCTATTGTTATGCTTACTTCTCGGAATTCCATTATTTTTCCTGCCATAACTTTCCTTAGTTATTGGACTTCAAAATCGCAAGCTTTCCACACACAAGCTTTCTACTGACCTAACCTTCTGATCGGCCATAAAATCACAAAAATTGCTTCCTGACAATTTTTCCTTTTCCAATTTCCTCACCTCCTCGAAACAAAAAATACAACATTTCTCAACATGCTTTACAGCATAACACAAGTAACCTTAAAACAACTACTTCCCTGGCAATATACCTCGCCGGATATTGAATTACAGAAGCGTTTACTTGTCCAACTCATCTCATCTCTGTCTCACTTATCAATTTTCAAATTCCTTTATTCAGCTAATCTGTCACAATTAATATTTTTGTTCTTACTTGCAAGAGTTATTAGCACAATTTGTCTTCATCTTCCAAAATTTAAAATAAAATTTCGCCTAGATAACTTTCTTTCTTCCAATTCTTTATCTGGTATCTTTTTGTCATGGTCTTTTCCTTTGTGGAACTAGTTTCTTTTCTAAATCATCAGTAAAAAAAACATTTAGTCTTGTTAAAAATTGTTCACAAAACTCATCATCAGTTCTATCATTCAATCGCAAACTTGTTTCTTCAAATTTTTCTTTTAAAATATTCCAGTTAATTGTCAGTATTAATTACAGTTCTGAGTTGATAAATTCTTTTGCCTGTAGGTTTCAGTTTTAAACGAACAATTGACACTGTTGTTCAGTCTAGCTCTCCAGTGCGCGTACCTGGTCTATCTTCAATAAAAAAATGTTCAAGTTTTCTAACGACGACTGTCGACAATATTTCTATGTACTGACGTCATCTTGTAGCAAAAGCGATGTTGTTTGACTGCTGGCACTTTCGTAGGGGTGACCCACGAGTCGAATTCTCCTCTGTTAGCACTTAATTTAATTACATTACTTGATATCAGGTATTTGCTCGAAATTTTCTGAGTGCTGGCCCATAAACTTGATGACCTCGCATTTTAAACAACCCCACACCTGACACCAATTATAGCGCCCACCCCGTATCCTCTTTCACTATTATCTTAATCGGTTGGCCTAGCTACGAGGTGGTGGCTACAAGTTCTACTCCAGTGGGGGTTCGGGAAGAATACGGTGCCACAGCCCAAATGTGTATTTATAATGAACCATAAGTAACAAAGTAAACACAGGATCCCTTATTTTCCATGAGTTTATTCAGTAAGTTGTAAAATTTGAAAGGGAGCAAAATTGACACTTTTTTCACAATCCTGTATAATTTTCCAATAACTATTACTTTTGGCTCACAACACATATTTTTGCTACTACATATCCATGTCTTTATAGGAAAGCGATAATACTTTCCGCGCGCACCTCGTATTCGAGAGTTTCGAGCGGCTGAAACCCGCGATTTCTGACTGAAGTGTCTTTCACGCCCGAAAGGTATACTGTTAACCTTAGCTGCGAGCTGGCACGTATGTACGGTGAATTATTCATTGTCACTGAGAACTGATAATTGTTTTCTAAATTTTGTCTATTACTTTGTCCATAAATTCACTCAATTTTATTTATTAAAAAAAAATTCTTATTTTGTTTTGTATTAAAATTACAAAATACGCATTACGTTCGTCTCCAAAACTTCCGTTTTTCCGATTAAAATCCCGATTTAAAATTTAGACTATTTTTATGTAAATTCTCAACTATTTCAAACTCATTTTTATTTTTAAAAACTTCTAAGACTTCCGGCTGGAAGGTGGGCCGAGGTCCCACCCTCAGATTTCACCAACAGAACTAACTTTTTAACTTTGACTCCGAACTGACGTAATTTCACTTTTTCACGAGCACGTAACCCTTTTTCGTTATAGACTATCTCTTCCAAGCGCCGACCGGCCTTTTATAGCAATTTTCCCCTTGTAAAGAAAAAGCAGGTGTCTATTAAGGGTGTCACCCCTCCGTGATTCACGCTTTTTTAGGGCACAATCAACCCTCTTTATTCTGTCAATCTGATAATTTATTGGTCTTTAAGGTTCAAAATCGCATGTGAAGCCGTATTCAAAGGAAGGGTCCACTACAGGTGCAAGGAATTAACCGGATAATTTTGGGTAATCTGGTAAAAAACAGAATTATACCGCGATTAGTTTTGACCTAAAAGGGGGTCTATGTCTATTTTCAGATGCACGTGTCCGCGAAGAGAATAGGGGGTGTTTTTGGAGTGGACTCTGCATGATACTAGTTAAATTAATTAATACTTTAAAATATTATCTGTATTTTTCTTAACTTTAAAATATTTTTAAAATTTATTTATTTTATAAATAAATAATTTTTTCCAATTTTTATAAAATTTTACTTAGATTCTTAGACTCATTTTAAAATACCTTTAAAATTTATTTATTCAATAATAAATATTTTTCCCATTTTTTTTATAATTTTATTTAGACTTTACGAGTTTAAATTATTGTTAAAATTTGTTTATTTCATAAATAAATATTTTCAAAATCCTTGATTATTTTTTTTTTAAATTAATTCTCACTTATTTTTAAATTACTTTTTCTTTTTAAATAATTTTAATTAATTTTCAATTTTTTTAACATTTCTTTAAAACTTGTTAAACAATTCTCCAAAATTTTAATTTTGTATTTTAAAATTTCTAATCGTTTTCAAATGATTTTATTTTACATTTTATTTTAAATTTAATTAGAAACACTTAGTTTCTGCACTGAAATAAATAATTTCTTTCGATTGTTTTTGAGATTTAAATTTAATAAATATTTTTTATTATTTTTTCTAAAAATTCTTGATGTCTAATTTTCTTGAATCCTTAATATTTGCATTATTATTAACTGGTTTAAATTTGTACTTTTAAAGTAAGCAAATGTCGTGGTCACTACAATATAACATAAATTGGTCTTATGTTTACAATATTTTGACGATACCATTTGTAGAGTATAAGAATGATAACATAATCATATAACTAAGAAACAATGATCAATGTAAAATATGAACTTACTAGATATCGAGCCCTACGAGTGTTAAGACGAATAAAGTGTTATAAATGAACGCGAGGTGTTTTATTAATAAAAATGCAGTACGTTACACTATTAATAGCATCATACAGGCAAAGGCAAAGCCAAAAGTAAAAATTATTAATTTTATGTTATGTAAATGCAAATTTACAAAGGTTGGCGACGTACTTTTTCTTAGCGAAATCATCAATAACCTCATCGTAGTTAATATTACGTAAAAGTTCTGATTCTTTAATGTTTTATTACGTCACGATGTGAGTCATAGTTTAGGTTCTAGTCTATAAATTTTTTTTGCAAGAATATTGTTGTTATTCGTAGCTTGCCAGTTTGCCAGTAATTTATGGGCCATAATTAAAATGAAGGGGCAGGCTATTAATCAAAAAAATTTGTTATTCTTGAGGCCGCAAAGCACCTGTAAAGTAAAAAAAATTATGTATGCCCAGACTGTAAGATAATGAAAAAGGGTGAAGTATAGATAGACAGTCTAGGAAAAGAAGCGTTTCATAAGATTATTAAAGCTACAATAATGTTCAAATTCAAATTCAAAACGTGCTTTATTGTCTTTAAAATACAAAGTATTTATGGGTCAATAAAATTACATTAAAATAAATTATAAAAACACTAGTTTAAAATGACACAAGTTACATTACAGACAAGATTGACAGACCCTAATCATCAACATTATTATAATATTCGGTCAAGCTATAATAGGCTTTTTGTTTGAGAAATGATGACACTGACCTTTTGAATCTCGCCAGTGTTGCAGAAGTCCTAATTTCCTCTGGAAGATGGTTAAAAAATTTTATACTTTCATATATTAGGGAGTTCTTGGTAAGTGTGCTTTTTGAAATAGGCACTGTCATATTATTCGTTGATACTGCGAGTATTCGCGTTAGCGTGATCACGATTTTTAAATTTTTTATAAACCAAACAGACCGTTTCCAGAATAAATAAGCATGGTAATGTAAATATTCCCAGCAGTATAAACAGTGGCCTAGAGTGTTCACGTGGATCCGCTCTACAGATATATCTTATTGCCCTTTTCTGTAGTATAAAACATGAGTTAAAATGCAACTGGCTGTAAAATCCCCAAAACGCAATACCATATCTGAGGTGGCTCTCGATCAGGGGAAAGTAAACAGACCTGGCAACTGATCTACCCAACTCATTAGATACAACTCTAACAGCGTAGCAACCTCTGGTGACCTATTTATTTAGGAAATCAACATGGTTGTCAAACTTTAGCTTCTCGTCAATCACCAGACCAAGAAACTTATTATATTGTTTAGTTTCGATATTACAGCCATCCAAACTTGTGTCACACTTAAACTTAAAACTAAGAATATTCGTTTTATTCACATTTATACACAACAAGTTAGCATCACACCATTCCTTAATTTTCTTAAGATCTTCTGAGACAATGTTCATTAACAGACCATTAGGTATCCTATAAGACCATAAAATAGTAGTGTCATCTGCAAAAATGGTGAAAAAACCTTGTATTTTAGGGGCGGTAATGTCGTTGATATATAGGAGAAAGAGAAGTGGGCCCAGTACTGAACACTGAGGAACTCCGTGATTCATATCAGCAGAACTGGACTCTCCGTTTTTAGATCTCACAACCTGTCTCCTATTCGTAAGATACGAGTCGAACCACTTCAGAGCAACCCCCCTAAAACCATAGTGAGACAGCGTTGCAACAATATGTGGTTAAAATATCTAGACATAGTGTGTTTCGAAGAGAAGGTTTACAATAAACTTCAGTTATAAAAAATAGGCTATCCATTAGATCCGTTAGAATCAAACTATTTATCAATTTTGTAATACATTTTATTATCTTACCTGAATATCTAGACTAATTTTAAGTGCTAAAATAAGCTAATTATTTATAAATTAAGGAATTAATCAACTCTATGCGGTCAGAACAAAAATACTAAATAATTTCACCTGTTTGTAAAATTATATTTCTCGTATTATTTAGGCTCGTCTTCAGAACACGTAGGCATACAAAAAACACAACTTAAGTGATTATCCAAAAGTAAAATATTTATTAGATGGTGATATAAAAAAGAAATAGAGACCCAAAAAAACTTTTATTTATGTATTATAAAGCTTCAGTTACCATTGTTTTTCTATTTTTTAGGCTTTTTGTGGTTTTTCAATTAGGTAGCTAAAAAGTTTTGGTCAAGATTTTGAAAGATTCCGCCTGTGTGTAGCCGCCTGCGATGAAAATATCTTGCGTTGCCAAGCTAACTTGTCTACGGTAAAATAAGGAATATATTGTGTAAAAAGTTACCTAATTTAAAAGCGAATGCCAATAAATATACATAGGAAAATAGAATCGGGATATTTCTGTAATTTTACGGTACATTATGTTGGTCCATTTATGATAAACGTAAAATAACCGAATTTTATAATTTTTTTTTGTAGTTTACTAACCTTTTGAATTAAACGAATAAACTGAGGCATAATATTCTTGAGCAGGTTCCAGATTTGCTATGTAAAATTCCGGGCTGTTAAGAGCTGATATATTGGCAACAGACAGTTCTCCAGAGTACAGTACCAATACGAATTTTTGATTCAGTCCTGTAAATTAAAATCTTAATATATGTAATAAGTATGTGAAAAAAATTATTTTTTTAAAACTATTATGTTTTAAGAACGTAATTCATTAGGGCTATAATATTTCGGAAACATGCTTCAATTGTAAAGTAACAAATTTATTAACATAAAAGGATTAAAATAATTGAAAATACATGTAACCTAATTTCGGCGCTAAAGATGCATTTACTGTGGTGTGATAGAAAAGCGCCAAATTACTTATGTTGGATAGTAAACAATAACCTGCATTCAGCTTTTGCATTTGAGTAAATACATTTCCCGATTATGTTGTAGCTTTATTTTGCACAACATACCTACTATTTCTATTATTTTAAAACTTATTTTGGCATTTACATAGTGCAGTACTTGTCTTGTGGTGCAAAATAATGCTCTGAAAATACGTTTATTCGGATGCTAAAGCTTTAAAAAATATCAGAACGTATACTTCAGCTAATCGTAGTTAGAGAAAGTTTATTCGAAAATGAGTTAAATTGGTTTGTGTGGAATATAAAGCATACCTATCCAATATCCAGCCCTTTGTTGAGCTATTAGAAGCTTAAGGGAGGCTTTCTGTTTCTTACAAGTCAAATGTCCTTTTACAGTAGACACTTCCTTGTGATTACCACTATAACACTTATAATAAGAATAAGACGGACCTCCACTATCACAAATGATAGAAGAGTTCTGGAGTTGCATTTTCTTTATTTGCTTTACATTACAACGTTTCAACTGGTAAGTATCTCCAGTCGTCTTCAGGTGAATACTAAATAAGTAAAGTAACTACAGCTCTATTTATACTAGCTATAGAATATGCACTGGAGCATAACTGAGATGGGTTTAGTCATGCGTTCAGTTCGTGTGCGGATTTTTAAGTTTACATCTACTTAACAAAGGTTCCCAGATATTTCTCTAATCTCTAATGAGGGCTTACTAAAACAATCTGGGTTCTGGTGTATGACAGAAGTTTCCTTGAACTCCCTGAGGAAGAGATTGATTTAGTAAGTCCTCATTAGATATAAGAAATATCTGAAAACCTTGTTAGGTAGATGTAAACTTAAAATACCGCACACGAACTGAACGCATGACTGCACCCATCTCAGTGCATCTAGCTAGTATAAATAGAGCTGTAGTTACTTTACTTATTTAGTATTAACCTGAAGACGACTGGAGATACTTACCTGAAGAAACGTTGTAATATAAAACAAATAACGACAATGCAATCATTCAAGTAACATCATTGTCTCCAACCTTCAAACAGACGCCACAAATGATGTGTTACTAAGCAAGAGATATTTGAGCAATAATTAGTGTATAATATTTAATAGCAATCGAAAAATGAGTTCAGAAATGTATGCATTTTATTCATAGGTACTAAGAAAAACCGGTACATTTTTGTTCTTGCAGGCAATGGGGACGATAAAAAGGGTAAGAGAACTCTTGGCCCAAGATTCCCCCGTTTCCCAAGAAGACGATCTAGAACAATAAAATTCAGGTAATGTTGGTGTTTTGGTTGGATGTAGGAACTCTGTGGATAATAGAAAGCTCAAGGCACTTGCGAAAAAAAATCGAATTGACTCATAGGTGCCTGGTTTAAATCCCATAGCGAGAATTGTTGGTTTTACTGATCCATACAGCGAGGAGGATGGCGTTCATCTTTCAAAGTAATTTGAATAGAGCGTTTTTTACCAGCTGTAAATAAGCCTTACCAGATTCAAGTTTTGAGGGTTTAATTCTGGAACTACCATACTCAAAATAGATCTGGTATTATCCAAATATTTTTCTATGCTAACCTCGTGTGAGTCGTTTTGATTTTGCTTATCAATACCAAAAACGATAATGTTTTTTTCTTGCTTCTGTTTCTATCATTCATTTCACAAATTATTTCTTCAAAATCCAAAGGAGACTAACCCTAAGGTCATGGATATCATTTTGTTATTGAAATATTACCGCTTTCAAGCCCTTTAGTTCATTGCCAAACTTACGACATTTAATGCAGCTCCACTCATAGCCTTTATTGCCGTTAAGCTTTCTAACCTTTGCTGACAATATATCGACACAGGTATTTTTGTATGTTTTTTACAGATGTCACATTTTATCATGAGTAATGAATCATAAGCTCTCTGATAAGATATGCAGACAATGTTGTGGGCATTTTGGCAGTTAACCTTTAATGAACAATCAAACACAATTTCAAACGCACACCACTGGTAAGACCCGATGCCCGGTCGAGCAGCGTGCTGCTTTACCGCCAAAACAATCAATTTACGACTTTTATAGGTTAAGTTTACGTTTCAATAATTGTTGTTTTAAGATAAGTGTCGACCGCGGCTGTGGCTCAGAGGTAGAGCTACTGGCATTCGACCGCGGCGACCCGGGTTCGATTCCCGGAGTGGGCATACGTATAATAAAAAAAGTATGTCCGAAATTTAGTGGATTTAAAAATGCAGGGAAGAGTGTAAAATGTATCATCTCCCAACCCACCCCATTCACGCCGGTAACCAGGCCGGATGAGATCGGACATCTCGTGGGGTCAGGTGTAAAGGTCTTCAGGTGAATACTAAATAAGTACAGTAACTACAGCTCTATTTTTCGGTCTCTTTTTGTAGCGTGTTGTTTCTATGTTCCTCGTTTCAAGTGGCCCTAGTGTCTCACCAATGTAAGATCGACTACATTCGCAGGGGATCTGGTAGACAACGTTTTTTCCTGTATTTTGGCTTGTTTTCTCATCTTCGTCACTTTAAGATACTCTTTATTGGCCAATCTCTCACCTTTATCTCCAGGACTTGGAAGTATGTTGTCTTCCCTACTTCTACGGAAGTTCTTCATCATTTTTCTTTAATAAATAATTTTTCCGAAAAAGCTCTATGAGGGTGTCACAAATTTCCTATTATTTATTTCAACAGAAGCTATACTTCTCGCGAAGATGAACGTTTATACCTTCGAAACATGTAGAATACATTAAATTTTGCTCATAAAATATATTTTAGTAAAGGTCGATTTAGCGTATTATTTCTTCCTATTCATCCCCAACCATACCTTTGTTTAGAAAAGTTGGCACTAATTTTTACAAAAAGGTCTAAAGTACCAATTATTGAGAACGTGGTTAGGCAAAAATATTTTAAATTCTAAAAAAATATGTCGGAGCAAGAGTTATATTTTAAAAATATATTACGCTATTTTTTTAGAATGTTATTAACAAATAGAAAATGTTACCACATTAATAAAAATCATCCCACAAAATTTTTTAGTTATTTAAAGTTAAATCGATTTTTCTAAAAGCACTTCGATTCTTACCTCCATCGAACCCGTGTTGGCACGTTAGAACCACCGAATAATGTGTAACATTTTTCACTCTACATCCCTGTGGTGGATCCGGCTTGCCTGCAGGAACTACATGATATGTGCAGGGAATCCTCTGCCAACCATTATCATTTCTACCCCAACATTGTATAGTACCATAATCGGCTGCTTCACGTGGAATGTAAATCAACCTGCTGCTTCCTCCTTCTTGTTGGGATTCTTTTGTTAAATCTCGAGAGATTCCTGGTGTACTGTTGAAACTCCATCGAAATTCTGTAGCTAGTGGTTCAGCCTCTATCTACAAGAAAGATATATAAAATATCAATAAAATACTTAAATTTTAAAATGATTGACTATGGATCGAAAAAGAAAGACAATTTGCCCTTCTTTATAACGCCCCTTTATCGCTATCAAAAATTACGGTAAAAAGTATAATCATTCATACAAATGCCATTCTAAAGAGTGACATCTTTTTCTATCCTGAAAATGTAATCTGTTAATAATAGGTTATTAACAGACTTTGAAAAAAAAGTTCTCAATTCGTCCAAGGTTAATTTTTTGAATTGGCGCATAGTTTTCTTTTTTAGTTTAACCGATTTAATTATTCTCTTTACATATTATGGTATAGTAGGTTAGTAACTAGACTATGCTGATTCAATTCCCATGTTATTTCTTACGGATGCAGGTTCATTCTGCAAAGAGTGGCCCATTTTGACGGAATTATGAATACGGTAATTTATATATCTAAGCAGGAAGCCTTACCAGAAGTGCTTGTAGTATATGGTAGAGAATTTGGTTTCAACCGTGACCCTACTGGGAGTGAACGAAACTTGCTCATCGAAACCTCAAGTGTCAATGACCTAAAACGCGGGTCGCGTCGCTCTTCAATTATTAGATAAAAAAGAATGGCAATAATTAAGAAAATTTAAGTTACCAGCATTCAGAAGTCATGGGTAAAACTTAATCAGATTATAACAAAGGTGTTATATTGTAAATGGTGTGGTAGCGGATAAGGATTTTAAAAGAATATAATGGAAATAACATCCACATGCAATTTGGAGCAAGCGATAGCATTCGTGCACTACGTGCACTCATGCTTTTCCTGGCTCCAAATTGCATTCAAGCATATTTTTCTAAAATTACCGATAATTATCAAGGCACTTGTTATATTATATATGATAATTTGATAAATTTACCTTCAGGATTATTAATAACTATTGGGGATAAATATTTGTGGCAATATTATTAATACAATTTTCCATTACTTTATACACTTCCATTTATAAGGAATTTTTTTTTAGAAAATTATTAATATTCTAATTTTTGATATTCAGATATTACAATTATTATTATATAAATTATATACAATACTATACAAATAAAAATATCTAAAATTTACATTTCTTAATAAAAATTCATTTATCTAAAAGGCTTAAAATGGATTTATTAAGTCAATTAATATTTTCCAATCATATTAAACAGAGTGGTCTGTAATTGTAATGATTGCGCCATAGAGTAACTACCGATTCTACAGTTAAAAATAATAGGTTTGAGCTAAACATTGTAAAATGTTGGCCGTTAATGAGATACAGGGTATTAAAGTTTAATTTAACATTTTTTTTTTCGTAGCTCAAGTTGTTGAGGTATAAACATGAAAACTTGTAATTGGGGGGTTTTGAAGGCGAGTAGCACAAATGTATTCCTGTTTTTCAAATAACTTGTAGAATGTGCTAGTTTTACCTTACACGCTTACTATACCACGCCCACATTTTTTTGCTGATAACTTTATTGGGACTCTCATTAAAATTTATAATAGATTGGTCGTTTCTAAAGAAAAAAGGTTAATTGCATTTATTTTATTAAAAGTGCCCGTTTCCGAGATATTTGCATTTTTAATCAATTCAATTTCATTGAATGGAAGTTTTTGTTTTTAACAAAAATAATATCAAGATAAAGTTCATTGGAAATATATTTCAGAATATCAAAAAATGTCATTAGAGAATTTCAAGTTAAAGTTTATTGGAAAAATCAGAGAGTTTAAACATAAAGTACATTGGAACCTTTTTTCAATATATCAAAAATGAATAGAACATTTTGTGTAATAATATCTGTACCTACGGCTTTACAAAATAAGATTAAAACAACAAAGCAATATGGCTCGCTATAGTTTTTAGTTTAAAAATTACAAAAATAAAAACTAAGCTATAACTCTGGGGGTTTGGTGCAATGGCGCCCAAACTAAAGTGATGCTGCATATTTTGTAACATGTGACTATGTGGGTTTTAACTTCACCAATATATTTTAAAAGTTTTAATATATTCGTCTTTTTTTAAATTTTATTTTGCAATTCATATAAGTAAGAATAATTTTATATTAATATATATAATATTTTATTATTAAATATAGATAATTGACAATTATTATTTTGATATTTGGCAGCTATTTATTTAAAATGAAATATAGGACAATTAAAGCATCCTCCAGACCAACGCGAATTCGCTGCAAATACGCGATATTTGCGCGCCGTCATTTAATTACCATCGCGACGAATTCTGTAGCTAATGGTTCAGCCTCTATCTGCAAGAAAGATATATAAAATATCAATAAAATACCATCGCGACGAATCCGCGTCTCTTCAAATTCCCGTTCGTCTGGAGGATTCTTAAAAATTATTTCCTTGGAATACATACTAACCTTACATTCAACATGCACTGGTTCACTTTTAGCAGCGCCTAAGATTTTTCTTGTTACACCTTCTTTACAAAGAGGATGAAATTTTACTTTTAGAAATAATTCTCGACTCCTTGAAGAACCCTCTTCGTTTGTACCTTCACAAGCATAATGGCCAGAACTGCTTCTACTTACACTCTGAAAATTTCAAATTTTTAGTTAGTAGTATATAGCGAAACCTGTTAACGATCAAACAGTTTGGCTGTCGATATCAATAATATCATCGAGTTCAATCGGATTATTCTATAAACAAAAGAGCATCTGCATTGGTGGTCATTTTCCGTTTTTTTGTAATACACTTTCTTATAATCTGCAATCTCCAACGGATTAATTTAGAATTATGATGTTTTGGTGAGAATAACCAATTGAAGTGGTTTATGATAACTGATTATTTTAACATTTTAAACCAAAAAAAACGGGTCTAAATAAATATAATTGTCTAAATAATAACCTAAAGTGCGTATGCGAGATTTCGGCCAGGAGCAAAGTCTTTTTTGGTCTTTCCGGTTAAAAAGGTTTGCAGTAATTTTAAGTCGTCAATATTCATATCAATAAATTTTAATATAGAACAAAGGAACTGATTACTTATGGCGTCGGTTACTTTGAAAAAGAACTATGCTTTGGTCTGAAGCCAGATTAAAATTCAGGTTAAATCGAAAACTTTTCTACATAGTCACAATTCTTTGACATAATAACCCTATTTAGAATTTTAGATAGTGTAGGAAGTAGAAGTACACTGACTGACCTCAGATCCTTGAACTCTTTGAAATTTGGAGTTTTGGTAAATGTGTAATAATTGCATGCTTTCAACTATCTGAAAACTATCCCTTTCCCATAAAATAATTCCAATTCCAAACAACAGACTATTATTTAACCCCTTAGCCTTAGATTTTTACCAACTGAAATTTACTGTATATCTACCCCTGGTTTCAGATTATTTTCATACCAAGCTATCGTGATATGATTAAGTTTAGTAATTCCATGAATGGGATAAGTATCAATACTTTTTCCTAATAGTAAGCAATTGAATATGAACCAGTATTTCCCGCATAATTTAAGGTCACTACAAATTTTGTCGTGGGTGATGTCGTTTCTTAACGATTTGTAATAACCGTAATGAATAGTGTTTTTTATTTTCAATTCTTTAAAGACATAAACGTTTATTATCCGTTAACCGTGGGACATATTTCTTAGTAATATGGAATTCTTGAAGGAGTATGAATTGTTGTCCAAGAGTTGTTTCGGTTACATTTTCATTCCGAAAAATATTATCGAGGGGCACACAGGTTTGCAAAATAAGCATAGATACTAAAGTTTCTAAAATCGCTGATAGTTTTAAAATTTTACAATTTTTGTGGATGAGTTAACATACATTTAGTTAAGTTTTGATCGGATAAACTGGGCTCAAGTAGAACCTGAACTTTATTAGTTCCATATAAGCCAACCATGAGATTAAGCATATAAACTATAAGAAATTCCAGTATTTATTTAAAGATAAAGTAAAAAAAACCAATATAAAAACGTTTCATGAGTTAACAGAAATCATATGTAAAGAAGAAACTGAGTACATAACTTCAATTAAGTGTCACAATAATACATGGATTACCAAAGTACTTCTAGACTTAATGGCCCAACAATTCTTATTTTAAAGAAAAAAATTAAATCCTAACTTAACTACTGCAATGGAATTTAAAAATGTAAAAATAGAATAAACAATAAGATTAAAGTATTGAAAAACCAAAATTTTAATAAGCAATGAAACGAGACAGGAGGCAATCAAAAGAAACAATGAAAACTGATAAATAACATGCTCAAAGAGACCTGGACCAATACAAACATACAAAGGCTGATTACCAACAATATTTCTATAAAGCCGCGTTGACACGGTTCAAGCGACTTGACAACTCACTTGAATTCAACTGAATTGAACGCTTTTTGAACGTGTAAACCCCCAATTCATCTGACTTGATTCATTTCACTTGAAAGAATCGCCAGTTGAACAAGCTTCAACTTTCTCGTTCGACAAATTTAAGATGGCCGGCACTAGGTGAACCGAGGAAAAGTCGCTGAAATTTGTTTTAACCTATCAAAAATATCCATGTTTGTGGAACACAAAAAGTGTAGATTATAGAAATAGAGATTTGAAGGCCAGTGCGATTGCTTGTAAAGTAACGAGATGAATCTTTCTCGGCGTCATTCTTTTTTACTGAAATGCCTACATGTCAAATGAAACGTGTAAACTTTTCCAAGCATTCAATTTAGTTGAATTCAACTGAGCTGTTCAACTCACTTGAACCGTGTCAACGCGGCTTAACAAATCCAAATGATATTGTTCATAACTTAAATGAGCACTTTACCAAAGTGGGAAAAAATATTGTCGAGCAAATAAATAGAGAGATACAGTCTGAACAGCCAAACATTGCATTTAATGATAATAAGAGTTGATTTATAGAAGAAACAAATGAAAGGGAAGTTCTCGATACCATCAAGAACTTAAAAACACATCTGCTCTTGGGGACGAAGGTATTACTGTAAGATATATCTGAAGTATAAAAGAAGATATTGTCTTGATCTTAGTCCAATTGATAAATAAGATACTAATAAGTGGAAAATTTCCAGAAGATCTCAAATTGAGGAGAATAACACACATCATCAAAACTGGCACCAAAGAATCAATGAACAACTTTAGACCTATATCTGTGATAAGTGTGTATTCAAAAATCATAGAAACTGCGATAAAAGATAAAATGTTAAGATTTATTGATAAATATGTTAACAGAGATATATTTCAATATCGATTTATAAAAGGCAGTAATACTCTGAGTGCTACCATGGATCTCAGGGATAAAATTTCTGCCGCTCTGGGCAGAAATAGTTTTTTAGATAAATACGGCCTTTATCAGGTAGTCCGGGAGTCCACCCGTATTACAAATAACAGAACTACCCTTATTGATATCCTTGTCACCTCTTCTCTTGATCTCATAAAAGAACCGCCTGCTATCAAAAAGGATGAAATATCTGACCACTGATTCGTCAAATAATGTAACATTATCTTAAAAAAACCTAAGGCTCTTGTCAAGTATAGGACATATCGTGACTATAAAAACTTTAGAAATAAATAAAAAAACATAAAGTATTTCTCCACTGGTTGTTTTTTTATTTATTTCTATAAATTAACTCCACTTTAAGAATGGACTACTTCTTCAAAATATAAAAACTTTGATTACGATTCTTTTTTGATTGACTTAAATAATTTAAATTTTGATATTTTGTATTCTATGCAAGATGTTGACGATATATTATTATAAATATAATAGGTACTGCCAATTTTTTATCATAAGTTTAATAATTTATTTAATTTTTATTATCCTAACACTAAAATAATGATAATAGTCGCACGTCATAAGTTGGTTGGTTGGTTTAAGGCGGGGGTTGGGCGTTCGGCCCAAGCTTCTTGCACTGCAGCCTAGTGGCTTATTGTGCTCCCCTATCTTGCTAGAAAAGGTTTGTTCCTTTTATAAGGTCCAGCAAATTCCTACCAAGTTTGTCATGTGGGAGGTTATCCCCACATTGAATGTCTCCGAAGATTCTGAGTCTTCCTCGGGTCAGGGCTTCGCAGTTATATATGATATGTGAGGCGGTCTCGTCCTAAGTACTTGTTAAGTTAAAAAAAAAACAAGCATCCTAATAGTTTAAACGAACATGTTAAAACGTATTAATAATTATTTAATAATAAGGGGGTTAAAATGTTTAACCTAATCACTTGTGTTTAAAGGTAAAGTGGTTGAAACGTCTTACAGTCATTTGTATTTAAAAGTAAGGCGATTAAAACGTTTTATTAAATCATTTATTTTTAAAACTAAGGTAGCTATGTTTTTTTGTGTGTTTATAGTTATTACAACAAATACGTTTTAGATTAAATTAAAAAATGTGCTTAAAAATAAAAATATAAATAATTTAAAATTTAAAATACTTTAAACGTCCAAAAAGTCATTAAACTATCATTCATGATTATAATTATTATTCAAATACTTGTATACATTCTATGGTCACTTGGGCACGATTGAGATAAAAAAAAACGCCTAGAGAAGTTATATTTGGTTCAACGTTGAATCAAAGCTCAAACCTTATTTTAACAACCAACAAGAATTTAATGTAGTTGTCAAAATAAAGTTTGAGCTTGGTTCAACGCTGAACTAAGCTTAAGTCGTAATTGTAAAACCGGATCTTAGACTAATAGAGACTGAAAGAAAGGAATATTTTAACGTCCCCATAATTAACTCGAATAAATGTAAGTTTGAATTAAATTTCCTAAGTACCTTAAAAATTAGCCGCGAATGAAAAATCTTTAGTTCGGAAAGTGTATTTTGTGGAACGGTATAACATATGTGCCCTTTATCATTTTATATTTTGAATGGCTAATAAATAAAGCCAAATAATTTGAACAATAATTAACTAACCAGGCGCTTATTTGATTATAATATTAATGATATTGATAGAAGTGATTTTCTCATAATCAAAGTGGTCCGGTTACCTTAAGTCTTGATTCTCCAATATTGTTTTGAAAATTGCCACTATTAAATAAATAAATAAAATAAAATCGCTTTAATTGTCTTGCAGTACATTGAGATACTATTTATAAGACAATCTTCTTAACCTAGTTATCCTATAACTATACATACATAATTTTGTATACTATTTTTAAATACTCAGTATTATCTTCTTAATTTCATTTTTATTTGTAAAAAATAGATCTATTTTATTAGACAATGAATGGTAAGTTGTGCACATGCTGTGTATTGGGGATTTGTATAAAATGTTTGTGTTTGGAGTAAGCAAGTAAAATACATTATTTTTTGGTCGTAGATGTATGCGCGGAGCATAGAATTTAATTTGACTGAGTAGATATGATGAGTCAATTTTATTATTACATAATTTATATATTGTGTGAATTTGGTGACATTTATGTCGATCTTCAATAGTATTTATTTTGAACCTGTCAAGTAAAATTGTGCCATTATAACCCCTTAGAAGATAGATGTTATCCACTTTGTATGCTAAGTACTTTAATAGTCTACGCTGCACAGACTCCATTTTGTATTTCGCATAGTAGGGGGTCCACACAACACAGCGGTACTCAAGTTTGGACCTTACATAGGCAAAATATAAAGTTTTAATGGTTTCAACATTGGTGAAATGTTTACAAACATGAAATATAAATCCTAGCATCCTTATGGCAGAGTTACAAATATTTTCAATATGTTGTGCAAATGACAGTGTTGTATCAAACATCACTCCCAAGTCTTTATAGCTATTGCAGCGTTGCAGTGTATTTCCATTTATATTATATTGATATTCAATTTTAAAGTATTTTTTAGTAAAAGTCATTGCTCTACATTTACCCATGCTAAGTTGTAGATGGTTTTTTTATACATCACTCCAATATTCTGTCAATGTCGCCCTGCAGTGTGCAGCAATCATTAATGGTTGTAATTTTACTATAGATTGAATATAAAAGTATGTTACTTAGAACAACCTGCCAAATGTCATTGATAAAGAGAACAAAAAGCAGCAGAGCAATAACGCCTCCCTGAGGCACTCCACTAGTCTGCGTAAAAGTTTTAGATTTATGTCCGTGACATTCAACAAATAGATTTCTATTTTGTAAATACGATTTCAAGAGACTCAATAGTTGACTATTAAAACCTTTTACTTGAAGTTTATGCAACAGTAATGAATGAAATGAAATGTCCATGTATATAATGTCAACCTGACCATGATGATCAAGCTCATTGCTTACAAACTCAGTAAGTTTTGACAGATTGGTTGATGTGGATTTTGCACCAAGAAACCCATGTTGACACGGATTTATTAACGGGCGAACATGAAATATAATTTGGTCATACACACAAATCTCAAAGACCTTCGCACCTTTCTATTTTGGTTTTTGACCCTGATTTATGTACAGGGCATATTTTAGTATGCTTCCATTTATCAGGAAATTGAGAAAGAAATGCAGGTATACCATCCACGCCACAGGATGCCTTATGGCTTTAGTCTTCCAAGTGCAGATAGAATGTCGGTCTTTATTATATGGGATACCGATATACTGCTATTGCTTGAATTAGTCTGCATTTGCATTCAGTCTGCATTAAGGTTTAAGTCATTAAAGGAAGAACTAAATAATTTTGAAAATGATTCCACTATATCTTCTTGGTTGTCAGTTTCCTGATCTTTATAGGTTAGGACAGCGGGTATCTTATTTGCTTTTTGCTTTGATTGAACATGAGACCAACATTTTTTTGGGTCATTAGTTATTGATGTTTGACTATTTTTTATATATTCCCGGTGTGCCAATCTAGTTTGCTTCTTAAAAATTTTATGCGTTGCATTATAGTTATTATTATTCACAGGTGAAGGTTATTATTGGTTAGGAGCGAGAAACTAGGAAAAAAATCTAAACTGTTTTCTAATGCCAAATATGCCTTTTTCTTTAAAAACTCTTTAATAACTACCGGGGTTATTGTCATTGTAACTTTCTGACATTGACAAATAGTTGTTATTTATCTTACATGTTTATCAAAATGTTGTGAATAAAGGAATTAATTCTTTAATCCATGTTTAACTTTTCCAAAGAGTGGATCGTATCAAACAAAGGTCGTGTAGTGTTTTGCCAGATTTTATTATTTTAAATTCTTTAAATAAAGGTTTGTGTATTGTGTTCATAATATCTCCAAATCACATGCATGTATTTTAAAATTTTACCTGTAAAACCAAGGTTTGGTTACTGACGATAACACCAGCTGTTGCATTACTCAATAGTCTTTGACCATCTCTTAACCACCAGACACGATTGACCTAAAACAATTAAAAATAAGTATAATTTTATTCACATACAATTTTTTTCTTAGGTCAATAGAACTTAGTTGTAGGCAATGTAATCCATAAAATGCAACAGCGAAGAAAATAAAATGACACTTATTTATATTTGATGTTTCACGAGACGAGAAATCTCGCACTTTTCAAAAAACTCTCATCTCGCAAACCAAGACGGGATTTTTTGAAAATCTCGTCTCGCTAACATCTTGCAAGACGTTTTCTCATCTCGCCTTGCGAGAGTCCCGCAACTTCTCGTTCTCGCAATATGACGTCATAATGGAACAAAAAATGTAATTATAATAAATTTTAATTTTGCTAAAAGTGTTACCACAAGCTTTTTCTTTATCATGATGATGCCCCTCAGAGAGGGGGGTGGAACTGGATCGGTGAGGATAGCCTAATTAAAAATTTAAATACCTATTTGATAGGCAAAAAGTGACTATTACTCAGCTACCTGATTGATTGGGCGTAGATTTGCTTATAGGAAACGAGGGGGTAAAATTATTTTGAAAAAATCTGTGTTCCTACCCCCTTTCGGCAACACTAATTTTGATTAAACAAAATTATGAAATTAATTATTAGATTTAATGTTTTTAAAAAATTTGTGAATCAACTAGATTTTTTATCGAATACTAAATCGATTAAAAGTAGGTTGCACAAAAAAATCTTTCTCGGTTAGCTTAACCGCGTGTTAAAAAAATTTAATCAGAGGATGGCAAGGCCAACTTTGTATAGTATGATAATTTAAATAAATGACGTCTATTAAGAGCTAATAAATTGCTTAAGATATTCTAACAGGTTTAAAAATTAGTACAAGTGTAATAAACTACAAATACAATATACCAATACAGAGTGTTTTACCCTCATATTACACAAGGACTCGATTTGACGTGGAGTTGGTTTGCCGGAATTAATATAACAACTCACAAACTCAAATTTATGGAGACTTCTAAGCAACTTTTACTTTTTTTATAATTCGCGCACTATTTCCTTGTTCCTCTATATCCAGACATATCACGCATCTCTATTCAATACATTTGCACAAGTCTCTTTACTAATTTTCTGATGTGCTGAAATAACCTTAAGTAAATTCATTGTTAGTTCTTGGTCTATTACTGGGTCATAGGCATATAAAAGCCTCCTGAGATACATTAAAGGATAGATACTGGAGAGCCATAATCAAATCTTTAGTGGTCTTAACAACTAACAGAAATGTATCTTTAATGGTAAATTGCAATCTAACTATAGACGGCTCCACAGCATTAAACCTTAAGTGTACCATAAATGGCTGTTTGGTGGACCACAAAAAAATCTTAATCATAAGCCTACTGATGGGCTAAAAGGAAACCAGAGGACATAATGTAGGTGGTCCATAGCAATGGACCATTTATTCGTGTTTGTTGGGAATTGAAGTACGCTCTCGGTAAGCTCTTGTTTAGCATAATTTTAAAAATACAATTCGTCAAAATTTAGGCGTTAACGTAATTTAGAAAACATTAAAGGTTTCATCCTGAGAAAGTTTATTAAGAACCAAGATATGGCCCATTTAGAAAATGTTTAAAATAGTAGTGGCCTATAAAGGCTCTCTGTGTAGACCAATTTTTTTTTATTGAAGTTAATTGTAGGCGAATAACAGGTTTGTTTTTGGTACGAGCTCACACTTCAGGATCGAGTTTTATATTCTCTCAAGTTTTGATTCTTTCTCAGTAAAGTTGGCCCAAATTACATCGAGGTCCAGGGGCAACCCTGAAAAAACTAAAATGATAAAAAATTGATTCATAAAACCCTCGATGTATACTGATACATTGCCCCTGGACCTCGATGTAATTTGGGCTAACTTTAAAGAGTAAACTCTTTCATTTGCTGCATATCCCAATATTTCCTAGTTTAGATTCTAACTAGTCCGTTAGAAGTATAGAAGTATATGATGAACCAGCTAATGAATCGTTCTGAAAATTTGGTCATTTACATAAATGAGCATGCTCTATTTATCTAAAATATGTTTAATAATAGTGTTGCCACTTCTACTAAAATTTAGGAGCAACTTCGATATTTTAAATGGAACACGTATTGTTTTTTATTTATATTTTCGAACCCCCTCTTATAATGTCCTAATAACTTTCTTTAACATTATCCTATAACCTATCTCTTACCTTCGATAATTGAACCAATATAATATATAAAAATAAATAAACTGAAACATAAATGGGGGGGGGGGGGGCAAAGGGAAAATTCCCTACTGGCTTGCCATATTATGCATTTTGTCGTCAGAGCAAAGGCAAATTATAAATAAAATGTCCATTTTCATTTACTATATATTTTCTGCTAATAGGAATAAATCATATTTAGCTATAATTTACTAGCATCAAACAATATTATCGAATAGTTTATTAAATTATTGTAAAACTATATTTATTAAATGGCAAAAAACATTTTGGGTAAGGATGAATCAACGGATTATTAGGTTCTTTGTCTTACTAATGCACTAATAAATAAAAAAAAGAAACCAAAACGTTTACTCAAAATGGGGAGGGGGGTAAGTACCTACACATTTATTAATTTTCATTGGCGTGGATCGGTGAGATTTTATACATTTTTTTCTGCTGAGCTATGTCAGCAGATTAATAAATGTCCATTGTAAAAAAATATTAGATATGGGTTTGGCTCAATATTTAATGTACCTGTGGTTTTACTGTTCCCTTAATTATCTACACAAAAATAAACTTATAAATTTAAAAATATATATTTTTAGTTGGCCCAAAATTACTGACAGAAAAAATGCTTACATTTAAAAATTATAGAAGAACAAAATATATGTTTCAACCAGTTTAGCGAATACTGTTGCCGGGAACAATACCTACATACTGTTTGTGAATATTAAGAAAGTGACAAAGGAGAAATGCAGCAAGAAATACCCAGAAAATTCTCAAGCTTCATATTCAAAAACGCTAACACTATTTCTGCAACTTGAACAAATCTTTAATAAATTTAAAGATGCAGCATATTTTAGGCTTAGTTAAATATTTTGTTTTAATATTTATGTAGGTAATAAAATTTGTTAATATGAATTCTAAATTTTTAAAAATTTTTATTTGTTGTAATTGTTTGTTGTGTAATAAAATCAAGTATAAGTGATTAAGGGTTTTTTTTAAATTTTAGAATACGTTTTCATTTGTCATTTCTTTTTTTATCAATATTTAATAATTTTTTTTATTTTATTCAAGAAAAGGCAAAATAACGGTACCTTTAAACCAATTTCATATAACCATCATATACAGTTTACAAGCTTCAAAAATTTTATTTATCAATATTATTAATACATTATTAAAATCGGAAAGGAAGTTTTGGTAATTATGATTATTTCGTTTTTTGTAAAATTTATAAACAATATTTTTTTAACTGTAAATTTTGGAACCACGCTATTTGGCCTCTCTATGGATGGAACTATAATAAAATATTATATTAAAAAAATGTTACTAGTTAACAAATACATAGAATTGCTCTCTATAGTTAATGAAATATAATTCCTTTTTTTATCAAAGTAGATTGTTTTTTAATGACCTGTATATATTTTTACATAATACTTTTTCGAAAGAACGCCACTGGGCCTCCAGGAATGAAAACTGCTGCGACCAATAGGATTATGGGGAATTTTAAATGAAAATGTATTTTGGCGGGAAAATTTGTTGCCAAACTGTATAAATTATTTTATAAACAAAGATTTTCTTGTTAATGATAAACAAAAATATATCTTCAATGCAACTGATTTTTGTATACCTATAATAATTTAATGTATATCTACTATTCATAAAGTAGAATTGACATAACTTAAAAATTGTGTCAATTTTATTACAAATTTAATAGGCCTTTACAGAAAAACATTTTAAGGAATGTTATGTTATGATAATTTGGCAATATCTCAAATTATGTTTGAGCCAAATAATTTGTCTATGTTCTCAAGTAAACGCTGGGTCTAATTATACAGGTCGTTGTCTCTTACCGTTTCATAATTAAATTGAATATTTTTGACGGAAGACGTTAACTTAAAAAATGTTAACTCTAAAATATTAAGACCCTGAAAATAAGTGGATAGTTACATAATACCAGGGGGCTTTTAACCCTACGCCTACATCTTAGTTGCGATATACTTGGTGGTTTAAAAATGCAGGTAATTTGGTAACTTGAATATGTGACAATATAAGTATATTTTTTAAATGTAACACCCTGTATATTACCACTGATTGGCTCTATATGTTTGTATATCATATACAGGGTGTTCAATAAGTAAATACAGAAACTTTAAGAGAATAATCTTTGATTTTAAAGTTCATATAATAATTATGGGTCCAAAACGGTTTCGTTTTCTACAAATTAAAACAAATTTATTACATTTTGCAAGTTTTAGGTCATACTATTTTTAATGTATTTTCATAAGGTCTATCTCGTAATTTTTTTCTTGAGTTCTGAGCCATTTTAATTCTCACTTGTCCATAGGCCAGTATTAAAACCGATTTAGGTCTTTAAATTTGGGAAAATGGTTCAGCCTATCAAAAATTATCACGAGACATTTTTTGTGAATTTTTTACCTGGCTTACTTGATAATGCTTTAAACAAGTCTATAGCGTGCCAGGGTCAGTGGTGTACCATTTCTATTCGAAAATTCTAAGAAAGTTACCCATATTTACCCTCTGGTACCGGTAAAAATTTTTTTCAGTATTTTCATACTGGAAATTATTTTTAAAGGTGTACGCTAGAGGGCGTAACTAATGGAAGAAAACACAAACTTCAAGTTATTTTAAAAATAGGCCCATTATGGTACTGTTTTGACAACGGGAAGGGAAAGCTTATCCATTCTTGCCACAGTTTGATCCTAAGGATTTTTTTGTCTCCAATAATAAGGGTGGGGATGCTAGTAAATAAGCCATACATCTTTTATGCAATTTCGACAAAATTGGGCTCGTTTGAAAGATAATTAAGGCAGTAATTTTGTTGAATGCTGCCAATTTGTATTTTGTTTTACAGAGGGCGCTCTCAGTTTTTCCTAATTCTCTTTGAGCAAATAAATGGAACGGTATACTTTGTGTATATTATGTTTGTATGTGTGTGTGTATATAATTTTCGATGGCACTGGAAAACTTTCAACAGACATTTTTTTAAAACGTGCAATTAATTGAAAAGTTGAAAATTTGTAATAAGTATTGTAATTTTTGACCTTTATTTTTCCGTCTTGATCTATTTAATAACGATAGTTTACTTATACTAATATCCCTAACGACTATCAATGCATATTGTAAACATGTTAAATGTTTTCTTTTATATGTATATACAGTGTGTCTATGAAATACGGATAGATTTTGGAAGTAAGTAGTCAGTAAGTTATTCTTTATAAAAACGTCTGCTTGTGCTGAAACTAAAATTTATAATATCAGATTTACTATACAGGGACATTTTTAGTTTTTTAATTTCGTTTAAAAAAATTTACGTAAAAACAAACAGCTACTGTTGCCTTCTTACTTAGAATATGATTTTATATCTGACCGAATAACGATATTGTTGTAAGAAAACTATTTTTCTTTGTCTACTTTTAAAGTATTTTTATTAATACATATCATATTTCTTTAATTTATTCAATCATAAATGATAAAAAATTAAAAATGCTGTATAGTTATCGCAAATCTGATATTCGAAATTGTAGTTTTAGAACAAGCAAAATTGATTTAATAAATCAAGAAATTGAAAAAAAAATCCAAAAAACTAAAAAATTTGTTTTTCACTAACATTGTATAGTAATCGCATTTTTTTTCAAACTATCCGTGGCAGGGTTTGTTGAAAAAATCAATAAAACTGATTTTTTCGATTAAATCTGGATTTTTATGAATTTATACTGATTTTTTCCTTAAATATGGTAATAATTAACTTTAAAATCACCTGTTTTCAATATTTTGTCTCTATTTGCCCAAAAATATTTGTTGTCTAGATTTAAGAAAATCTCCTCGGCGACATACAAAACAACTTGTATTGACATGAAAATTTTCGGCAGCAGTGCAGCGTAATTTATAAATATTTTATACGCAGGACTGATGACGATTAGTTATATTTTTACACTTACATAATGCATCTAAACACTTCGTTTTAAATAAACTATCTTCCTTTTTTTTAATTTCCTGAAGAGTTGTTTGTTTCGGCGACTTGTTCTTATAGCAATTTGTAATTTGATTTAAATCACGATTAAAATTGAAAAAATCAGTTGATTTAAATTATGATTTAAACTATTTGATTTAAATTGTCGCAATCCCTGATCCGTGGACACACTGTATATTATTTTTATATATTATAAAAACTGGTATTTATTTTTTCCCAATTCAGTGTTGTTAACAGTGGGACACTGTGTAGGAAATTTGGTTATCCGGTTGGCTGTCCCAAACTTTTTTCAACCGCGAACCCCTTTAAATAAATTAACTTTGTTGAGAACCACCCAATTTTTTTATATAGGGATTCCTAATATATAAAAATAAAACCATTTAAAAACTGTAACATTTTATTTGAAATGACATTATTAATATTAATATTATAAACTGTAACGTATAACAAGAAATATTTCATGCGTAGCATCGCCATCGATTGAGGATTCACGTTACGTGTCAAAGTCTGAAAATGTCATATATTAAAACGTCAATATTTCAAAAACTATTGAATTTAGACAAATTACAATAACAAAATCATTGTTGTATTTTGTGGGAAATCAGAAAATTATACAATATTAAGGATGTTCCATTTAAAAAAACCTAAGTTATATTTGCTACGATTTTTTGGATCATCCCGTATACTCCAGCATAATTATTTTAAAATGTGCACCTCAATGGTCTCTACAACTTTTAAATTGCGAATTTTTATCTAAATCGTAAAATAAAAGAGTAAATCTAAACTTGCAGTCAAAATTTGTAAACACTTTTTTATCTTCGTGAATATTACAAATGTGCATATTATTTTAATTATTAAAACCTGCGATGACAATTTAAATCTTGTTTGTCGATTTATTATCATATATACATGGATACCCACCGTATTTTGTAAAATAATGTCTTCTAGCCCTTTGCCGATTATTGAATAAGAGCAGAAATTATTTTTACTTGTTTACTTTTTAAGCAGTTTTGCATTGTATATTTTTTTTTCAGTTGTATATTTTTGTTTCTTCTTATGAAAGAATGCATTTTGGAGACATGACTTTGTCGTTACTTTACAATAAGCAACCACTGTTTTATTTTCCATATAATAAATATATATATTTACCGCGATTGATAACAAGCAACCGACATTTGATACGGTGAATCAAAATCTTTGATAGGAACATTGGAAGATGTAGGAGTCAGAGATATCCCTCTAAATCTACTTAAAAATATTCTCAGAAATAGAAAGTAGCTAGTATTGGTGAAACCTTTAGCTCAGAAAGATTTGTTTAATGTGGTGTGCCATAAAAAAAATTTGTTAAATGTGGTGTGCCACAGGGTACAGTTTTTGTATTCAGTGTTGTTTTTGTATGTTTAAATGATTTGCTAAATTTTTATTTTGTAAGCGAAATTAGCAGCTTTGCAGATGATACTGTTTTATTTTACAATGATAACGATGGGGGTTCTTTAAAGCAGAGGGTTGAAATGGATTTACGTTCAATATTTAGGTAGTTATTAAATAAGATATTACTTATAAACTTTGAACAGGTAAAATATATTACTCTTACATCCTATAAAAATAATCGTATTTTTCATCTTTCCAAAACATGGAATACCTAAAAGTAATGTATTTTGCTTTATATTAAGTCTCGTCTGTTTTAGGGTATGATACAAAGACGTTTTATTCAATTAATTTATAAGAAACCTTTCATTTACTCAACAAATCAGTTTTTTATGGAGTCAAAAATGCTTGACTTATAACACATATAAATTTTTTTAACATCTGTATTCATCTGGACAATTATTACAAAAGTTCGTTAAAGAATGTTGAGCATTCTTACAACACAAGAACTAAGATCAATCGCCATGTAAAAATCATGGTTGTTAAGAAAACTATAGGGCTAAAAACTATGCGTATTTGGGCGTTAGAGTTTGTAATGTTTTGCCAGACTCCTTAAAAACATTAATAACGGCTTTTAAATTGCAAGAATTTGTTAAGGAAAAGTAAAAAAAGTATATAACTGTTTGACTATTAATAGTCTGGTCAATGTAACACCGTGCACTACGCGCACTCATGCTTTTTCTGGCTCCAAATTGCAATCAAGCATATTTTCCTAAAATTACCGATAATTATCAAAGCACTTGTTATATTATATATGAAAATTTTTTATGAGTGAACAAAAAAGTTTATCTATTATTGTTTTATTTCATTATATTTTAATTTAAATAAATTAATAATAATTCTAATTTTATATTCTCTGACCTTAACATTAAAAAGTCTTGTTTTTTTATAGTCAAAATATCCTTTGGCAGCTTTTTTATATAAAGATGCATGAGCGCTATAGTTTATAAACGACAAAATATCTTTAAATCATCTGAGGAACTGGAGGAAGTCTCTATCTTCTTCAATGTATATATTAGGGTGGTCCTTATTTATATATAGCGAAAAAAAATATATTTTTTTTGAATGCTACCTTCTAGAATGATTCTCTACAATGAAAAAATAATGTCTATAAATTTTCAGCTCTATTATTATTAACCCGTGCCGCCGAGAGGAGAAAAACGGACACAAGGATTTCATTATATTCACATTGCGTATAAAATTAATCAATCGCGGAATGTTATTAATAATTTTACAATAAATAAGCTTGCGTAGAAATAAGGAAAATAAGACACTTTAGGGCTTCTTTCACTGGTATATACCGTTTATATTCCCACTCCACTTCAAGCATGGACTTCTTTAGGTTACATAGAAATATTTACAATGAAGAAGTTAATATTTGTTTGAAAAAAATTAATATATAGTTTTCTATAGTCAGAAACCACTTGTAAAATAAAGTGCTTTTAATCTTCTTTTGTGCTTAACTTGTCATTATATTCTTCTATTAGTCTCACTCCTCTCTCTTAGCTGTATTATTCGTCACGTTTATTTTATCAATTATATCTTTGCTCCGCTGATATTCCTTGTTTGTGATCCATTTTAATCGATCTTTATTAAGGAAAGACGAATTTATATTAAATCGAGTAAAAAATCTTTTACTGTCTAAACATACGAACTGTTCCAGATCTCTATTCACAATATCTTCTAGATCAGAATATTTTAAATTAACCCTTTTACATAAAACACTTTCTTCATCTAACTAACAAGCTTTTATTGTATTTTCCAAACCCCAATCGAGCAAAACCTCAAATATTGCTTCAGCCTGTGCTTTTCTGTTCAATATCAACATTTGTAATAACAATTGGCAGTCGATCAATAGTTTATTTTCCTGTTAACGCAGCTAGAAGCTTTCCATCCCAATGTATTACTGCTGCACTGAGTGCAACATTTTAAATTTTTTTTAATTTTTTTAGCTTTCTTTTTTCTTATATCTCGAAAGTGTTTATATCCTTCCCTAAAGCCTCTGCTACAGGCTACAGCACAAATAATATGAACGGCCTGCCTATCGCTCACTTTGCATTTATCTAAAATAAATACCAGACGTTCAGTAATTACCAATTTAGGAACTTGAGATCTATGTTATTTTTTAGCCATTTCCGGGTTTTCCAAAATTGACTGACTGACTGGTACCTACAGGGCGAGGTAAAAAATCTGGCTCAAGTTAAGCATTTTTCAGTACTGGATCTCAAAACTGGATATTGGTAAACTCCAATCGAAGAAAATAGTACGAAACATACCGCATTCTCCATGCCAGATGGAGCAACTTTACCGTCCTGCAAGGAGGGAACAGGAAATTTGCTCAATGATTCTTCTGGAGTTGCATCACTAGGACAACTAGATATTCGTAGTAAACTGCGTTTCAATATGCTATGAAACGAAAAGGGGCCTATATATGCTTGTAGCCCGAAAAAACCCTTCAAGATGGTTAGTATTGACATTCTATGTCATATCCACAAGCATTAGAGACAAATACCAAGTACCTACGTGAGATTTGTGGAAGACGTTTTTTATAAGTGGGTGGAAGCTAAAGCCTACTAGGGGGGTAAAATGCGATACATCCTCGAGTTCTAAACGTCCGATATGATATCCTTTACGTTTTCGTGAAAGATAAGGGTAAAGTTTCACTACCATTAGACTAAAAGTTTTATGACAAGTCAAATTAATCGACAATAGAGACTACGTATCTATTATCAACGGGCTAATCCCGTAGAAAGAAAAGTACAAACACTATAAAAGGGTTCTACAAATGCTGCTTCTTAACACACGAAGAATTTTATAGGAGCAGTGCTTACCGAAAGTGCTACAAGTGCTTAGAAGTCGGGTTAACCGAGCTGCGAAATCCCAGTGTTCATTTTATTTGGATATGAACTCCCGTGCCGGGAGAATATAAAACAAGTGAAGACAGAACCAAAACTAATAGAATAAACAGTAGTAGGTATAAAATGACAACAAGTCTATGAGTGATATTTAGACTTTGGATTTCATTATACTGGGATATGAACTCCAGTATCGGGGCGAATTTAAAACTAGTGAATACAAAACCAAACCAAACTGAATAAACAACAGCTGATACCCTGAGTCTTAAGCCTATAAGAGATCATTAGCCTTTCAAAGGAACGAATATCACAGGCTGTCAATGCCGGTGCAATTCAATTAATGTCGGTTTCAACTGGGCCCCACAAGATAACTAGAGAACTGTTGCAGGTAGATCAAGCAGATACCTTAGGATTAAAGGTATTTTGCCCGTTAAAGAAAAATGCTGTTTACCAATAGAAACTATCATCAGATGACGTATGTAAACTCCGAAGAAACCCCAAACTCAGTTACCAACGATAAAAAATTACGAATAAAGATGGAGCCACCCGTAAACCCACTCTCTATAGAAAAACTTGTCAATCGTTTGCAATATTTTTCTGAAGCCACAAGATAAAAATGGCCTATGGCATTTAGTAATTGGTGTGGAGGTATCTTCAAGAAGACAGAAGAACGGTAGGAGGCAATCCTTCATAGTTTCTCAGGCACGTTCCGACATCTTGTAAAGAAGTGTATATATCATCTTTTCTCGCCTAGATGGGGGAGGGGGTAGCAGTAGAATCAAGCCTATTCCGAAGTAAATTCCAATATAAGAAAAAAAAACAACGAAATGAAGCAGAAAGCTCAGCCATCCAGGGCGATGGATGGGTGACCGTTAGAGATTTCCGACCGTAAAAAAAATTTTTTGTCGAGAATTATGTAATTAAACATATTTTGATATTTAACTTCAATAACTACTGTTATAAAATTAATCTATCTTACCCATGGATTAGCAATAAGATGGCATTCGAAGTAAACGTCCGCTCCTTCATTAATATTTTCACCATCAAGACCATGACCAAGTGTCATATTGACTTCTGGCGGGTAAATAATTTTGAGCATCCAAGTACGCTGGATCTCACTAAAAATATAAAAAAAAAATTAAAGTTATGCATTAATATTTAAGGCTGGCCGATATATAAAAAATATCGATATGTAGATTTAAAATTTCTATATATCGATATGTTTTAATTATCGTTATTTGATATATCGATAAAAACATTATAAGATTTTTCTGGGGTTTATATTCGTGTGGTGAAAAGAAAACATAAAATTTGACATTATTAAATGATACATTGTCACACACTGACTGGCAAAGTGCATAATTCAGACACTGTATGGAATATCTAGGTAATGTATGAACATGGATTGGTACTTACACTTCACCTAGGTATTGTTTAGAGTTTATATACATTGGCGAACTATTTATAGGTAATATACAAATTTTTAGCTCAGTGGCGGCTCGCGGTCTTAAAAAATGGTAAAAGTATAGTGCGGGTACTTAAACAAACATTGACTTAAGACCCGTGTAACAAAACCTCTCTCTTATCCTCATCTGTCCAACGACTGAATGGAGTTTCCAACAAATTACAAACTATGTCATTAATTGGGTTTATTTTTAAAACAAAAACTAAGTAGGTACTGAATTAACTGAAAAATAAAAACAAAACTTTTTAACCAGACAGTAAATCACGTAAAAACAATACGATATCTATAACCGTAAGTTTCGCGAAGCCTCAAAATAAATACCGTAAGAGCGTTTTCACACAGCACCATATATCGCGCGCGACAAATGGTCGCAATATTGCTTTTACACCAAATTATGTATTTTCTAATGAGCCATTTTCACACACAAGCGATATTAGAGAACACATAATTTGGTGTAAAGCAATATTGCGACCATTTATCGCGCGAGTTATAACTTTGAAACTCGGAAGTCCTTTTTTAAAAACAACTTTATTGAATAAGAATATACATAGATCGATTTGTTATTTTACAGTAGAGTACGAGCGGTTACTCTATTCAACTATGACTCTTAACTGGCTGTAAAACAACATTACAAAGTATAAAAAGTGAACAAGATGCTTAGCTAGCATTAAGATAATATTGTGATGAATCTGCATATTCCTAGGATAGGGTGTGATATAACTCCTCCCCTCGGAGATTCAACTCCACGGCTAACGGGGTAGTTGAACGTCTTGAAGTTCCAAGTTTTCTTTCACTATGGCTTTCCTCTGTTGTAATTTTAGTTTAAGATAGCATCTCTTCTTATAGTAAAAGTACACTATACTAATTATTAATATCGTATAAATTAGTATTGTCCATATACTGGGTGAACTAGAAATATTGCTGAAGAACAAGTGTGGTTGGTTTTCTTTGATCTTGTTTTCCAATTCGTAAAGTCCATCTAGTTTGACATCTTGTATGTGAAAACTGAGGTTGAGGGTTGGTAGGACGTCGATTTCGTCATCAAAATCAGGAAACAAGATTGGTTGCCTGTTGCTTGTAATTGATCTTCGATTATTGATTATTGCCTCTTGATTAATATTGGCTTGGCATCCATTAGGGATTTGTACCAGGTAGGTACCATGTAGCTTTTGGCTTTCTTCTTGTTGGTTACATTTTAATTTTACAATATCTTCTTTGGGTAAAATAAAGATCCATTGATCGGCAATATCCAATTGTTTACATATCGGCTGGGTGATTTGTGCTTCGATTTGCTGACAAGTGGAGGTGGCTTTTGATTCTAGTAGTTTGACTGTGCATGGGCTACTTTCTGTGATTTCTTGTAGGTCCATTTTGTCGCAGATATAGGACTGGTCTTTAACTTCTTGGCATTCTGCGCCTCGATATGCGTAGTGCAATTTATTTTTAATTAAAAATTTATTTCGCGGTATTACTACCTTAAACAGACTCTTTCTAAGGACAGGAATGGAATAAAGGTGTAGATAATCGAATTGTTCAGGATATACCATTGGAATATGTAATAAATAGGTTACCCGATTATTTAAGATAAAACATTCTAAAGTTATTATTTTTTCAAAGGTTAATGTATTTTCGAGTGTGACTTCTATAGGCATACGCTTGAGACCTACTTGTTTTTGAGTTTTTAATAATTCAAAGTAAAGATCTTCAGTTTTTACAATGCTAGGGTGCATGATTTTAAGCCTAGAAAAAGCAATTGAATTTTCTATATCTTGTAAGGTAGAGTCTATTATTTCATAGATGTTTATTATTTGATTTAAAACGTCTTTAATAAAATTCGCGTTTTCTTTATAATTAAATTTTTGCACTAGCACGCCTATTAGATTTAATTTGGATTCCAACAATTTTTCATTATCGCTAATTTGCTGAATAGTACTATTAAATTTTTTGATTATACTTGAGGAAATCGAATTCTCTTTCAAAATATTTGCAGCCAATTTATTTTGGTTATTTTGCAACTCTGCAATAAGGTTTTCATATCGCTCTCCGTCAGAGGCGTCTAAGTTACCTGATACGGCTTTAAAGATTGAACCTAATGCATTAATTAAACCTCGTTTAATGCGATCTGGGTGTGGAATTATTTCGTTTATTTTTGTTTCAACCCTATCTTGAATCAGATTTAATATTTTTAGATAATTTGCAGCATCAAATTCGTATTCCGGATGATCACTAATTATCATTGATAAATTTTTGCATTTAATATGTAATTTATTTATTTCAATAATTATTGGGTTAAGATCATAATAATGAATAAGTGTATACGTATATTCTTGAACTTTAGTTGTTCCTAACTTAAAGGGAATTATACCAGGGTTATCATTTATTTTCCTTATCGTAATTATTTCTTCGTCTCCGATAACGGTGATGATTAGCCTGAAATAAAATATTTTGTTTTAGTCAAAGCTGTATGTGTTTCTGAGTGGGCGTTTTAAGTTGTCCATGTGAACTTTAGCATGAGACTGGGTCTTTACTGTTTTCCTATTTTTGTTCACGTTTTGAATTTCCGTGGGCTTTGTAAATTTATCCGAGAGTTTTTGCCTAATATGCTTTTTTACGTACACTTTTTGGTTTGGTTGAAATATTTCTGGTTTGTCACGATTTTCGTTAATTTTGGAAATAGTTTTTCCTTTACGTTCAGTTAATTTTTCATTAATTTTTGAATACAATAATTTGGATTTTTCTTTGTGAGCATTAACATAGTCATTTAAAATTATTTGGTCTAATTTTATATCAAATGGGTCATTAGCAGAAATATGGCCATTTATGATATCGATTGGTTTTAACCCGGTCACCGAATGAATGGAATGGTTATATGCTAGTATCGCATAGATCATTTTTTTGGTAATTGGTGTTTTCGTAAAATTTTGATTATTTAATAGACGTATATGTTCAGCTAGGGTAGAATGTAGCCGTTCTACTACTCCATTGGATTGGGGGTGATTTGGAGAACAGAAATGCAATTTAATTTTATGCAAATTTAAAAGCTCTGTTACTACGGTGTTTTTAAATTCAGTCCCGTTGTCTAAAATAATTTGTTTAGGTATACTATGATGAGAGAAATATGATAATAATTTATCAACAATTTCTGTTGCCGCAAGCGAATGAAGTGCGTAAGCTTGTGCGTATTTTGAAAAACTGTCAATGATTGTTAGAAATTTCGTTTGTTCAAGCGTATAAGTATCTAAATGTAAAATTTCGAACGGTTTAGAGGCGGTTTGTGTTACGTTCATTTCCATATTTATGGGGTGGCGTTCGTACTTACTTTTTTGACAGATTTCACAATTGTTTATATAAGTCTGAATTGAATTTTTTTTGTTCGGCCAATAATATTTTGCCTTAATTTGTTGTAAGGTTTCATCCATGCCGCGATGGTTGGTTTTTGATTCGTGATATTTTTGTATAATTTCAGGGATATCGTTTTTATCGGTTACATCTGTTAATTTTATTAAGCAGCGTTTTAATTTTAAAGAGGGCCATTTGAATGTTTTCCGAATTACTTCGCAAAAAGGTTCGTACATTTCTGGTTTTTCAAAATATAAGTGATATTGTTTGTCAGGGATTATTAGTTCTTTAACAAAATTTAATATGTCCTCGTCGAAGTTATTTTCTGATAATTGAATATAGTATCGGCGTTTTTTCTCAAACAAAATAGTAATTTTGGGTTTCGCGGGAGAGTGTAGTACTGATGAAATAATTATTTGATTTGATCCATAATTGACTGGTATGTCACTTATAGGAATTCCCACTATAGGGTCCTCGCTTTCATTTGTATGTACTGTCATATTGTCATCAGGCGGTTCTTTTACAGCTGATTTGTTTGTTGCGGTGTCGTTAAACTCCGTTGGTTCATTATCACCCACTTGTACAGTGGTGGACATTTGATCTATATCGTCATTTTCAGTTGAGGTTTCTCCTTGTAATTTATTGTTAAAATTTTCAATATAGTTTTTAAGGCTAAAATTTTCGTCCGTCTCCTTCGTATGTAATTCGATACGGGATAAAGCGTCTGCATTAGTGTTTAGCTTTCCTTTTTTATATGTGATAGTATAGTCATACTCGTTAAAATTATTTAAATTAATTTCCTGCATTTTTTTATTATTAAATTTTTCTACGGCACTGGGCTGTGAAATATCTTTGGTTACAGAATTAGAATTATTTAGAACAGTTGTCATGGCATATTCATTTCTAGCAACTGATAAGCATTCTGGTATCTCACAGCTATGCATCTTTTGATGTGGGATAATTGTTTTATCTTTTTTTATTGAGGTTTTAATTTTCGCAACTTGTTCAACACGTGAAGGGATTGTTATACAATTAAGTTCAGTTTGAGTTTTATTAAATTGCAATTTTATACGTGCATGCGGTGTTACTAGAAATCCTTTATCAAGGTCGAGATTAGCTTGCAAAATTTTAAGATTATCAAGTCCAAGTAAACCATCGAATACATTGTGAAATTTAAATAAATAAAATTTTAAATTTTTATTTTTTGGCAATTTAAATATTTTTGACGTTGGTATCAGCGCACTATACTGGTGAGCTGAATTTTGGAAAACAGTTGAAACTATGAAAGGGTCATTCATAATTTGGTTTGGGTATAGGTTTTTAGCAATATCCGGGTCAATAAATGATCTGGTAGAACCGGAATCAATCAATATTTTTAAATTAGTTTCGGGAAATACGATATATGATAGTTCACTATGATCGGACATATTTGAGGATATTACGTGTGTTTCTATGTGGTTTTGCTTGTCTTGGTCGTCCTCGTGAAAATTTTCGTTGTCTTCACGCGAACTTGCATAAGAAATGTATTGTTGTCCTAGGTCATTAGGTTCATAATAATTATCTGAGTAAGGTTGGTCATGGTAACGAGGATTGTATTCATAATATTGATTTTCGTCAAAAGCGGTTTCTTCGTTTTGGTTAATATTTTCCGTCTCGGCATTATAAACTTCTTCGAAAATTAATTTTGGCGGGTTATATTGTGGTTTGTCCGCGAAAGGTTTAAATTTCGATGTTTCCACGCCCGACATGGGTGTAGGTGGTGGCATTACTTGTTTTTGTTGGTGATTGTTATGATTGGGTCTAAAAACGTTATTAAAATTTCTGTTACCCGGTCTGCCAAAGACTTGAGAGTTTGTGAAAAACCTCTGTGGAGGCCTATTAAAATTGGGTCTAATATTCATAGGCTGTGATGGAAAACTAGGCCTAAACACGTTATGAGGAGTATACGCGTTAAAGGAATAGTTCGGTCTTGCCATAAAATTTGGTTGTGTATTAAATGGTAACATGAAACGTTGCGAATTTTGGTTATTAAAATTATTCGAGTTTGTTGGACGTGCAAACAGACTGTTATTTGGTCTGTTTATATTATTTTTAAACTGCGTTGTTTGGTTAGATTGTAAATATCTAATATTACCTTCTTGAATAACGTATTGAATCGCGTCGGTTAAAGAATCAGGACGCATACTGCGTATGGTGGTCCCTAAAGGTTCCCTAAGTCCAGATAAGAATGTTTTTAAAGCAAGTTTTTTATACAATTCGCGTTTTACATTCGCTGCGTCTGCGGCGTCATGCGCGTCTACAAAGCTGCATAATAAATTCAAAATTTCCAAACACTTATCATAAAAATTTTGGGGTGTCTCATTTGGTAATTGTTTTAACATAACCAAATCTCTATTAAGACAGGTTTCGTCTCGACGATCCGCAAAATTTCTATAAAGCGTATTTTTTAAATCTGCCCAAGTTGTGACATTTTGAATATTTATTACTAATCTAGCATTGCCAGTTAGTTTTCCAATTAAAGAATTTAGCAAGTAAATATTTTGAAAGTCAGCGGGGTTGTTCGCGTCATAAAAGGTATTTATTATTGTTTCACATGTTGCCAAATATCTATTTAATTCGGTGGCGTTTCCGTCAAATGTTGGAACGCAATTTAAATATTCTGGTTTAAAAACGTTAGGCATGATAGTATTTTGTAAACTTAATAAACTATTTTCTAAAACTACGTTAGAGTTTGATCCTGCGGAACAAATCTCTTGGGTGAAAGTACTTTTATCAAAATTTGTAGCAGTTTCGCTACTTTCACATAAAAAATTAATTAAAGTATTTATTTCGGGGGACACTTCTGGTACAGTGGGACAAGAAGTGGAGTTAGAGTCAGTTGAAGGGTTTATCTTTAAATTTTCTAAAGAATTTATCAAATCGTCGGCTGACATTTACAAAATTGCACTTACATAACTAGAAGGACTGCCCGGTTCATTATCTTCTATAAAAGGGTTGTTGTGAGCCAGCTATTTTCGTCTGGAACCAATCAAATCCACTTTTGCGAAAAGGGTCGATTTGTGGAGCCCTTTCCCGAGATCCTTGGCTGGTAGGCGGTGAAATGCACAGTCCACGATGGATGGGGTTTTCGATGTCTTGAAAGCCACTCTGCACAAACACCTCCACTAGTCACAAAAATCACAAGGTTCGTTCGATAGTTTTAATCGTTGCCGAAATTGAAATGTACGATACAATCAATTACTATCGATCCGTCACGACTGCGCCAGTTATAACTTTGAAACTCGGAAGTCCTTTTTTAAAAACAACTTTATTGAATAAGAATATACATAGATCGATTTGTTATTTTACAGTAGAGTACGAGCGGTTACTCTATTCAACTATGACTCTTAACTGGCTGTAAAACAACATTACAAAGTATAAAAAGTGAACAAGATGCTTAGCTAGCATTAAGATAATATTGTGATGAATCTGCATATTCCTAGGATAGGGTGTGATATAACTCGCGCGATATATGGTGCCGTGTGAAAACGCTCTAAGGTTAGCCGAACCAATGCTAAAACAATGGTGCATACGACTGATCTATTTTTAAATTGCTCTTCATCATATTGCAAATTGTTACATGCTGTTTACGTCACTGACGTCACGTAACCATGGCAACGGTGAATATCAAAGCCATATGTTGGGCGTTGGGTCTTCACTTGCTCTGAGTTCACGGACAAGGTCGGATGGGGTGCGCCAAAATGCACGAGTGTTTATAATTATTGTCCATCCGAGTTAACCGTGACCCTATTATGCATTCGGATTAAATTATTATTATTATTAATTACATAATTATTTTTTAAGGGCTAAAATAGTAGCTGTATTGGTACATTAATATTTAATATTGTCGAAAAACTTTCCTCCTGGTTTTCCTTTTTTTTTGGTGAAGTGCCCCTTCACCTACTTCCCCTGACGAGCCGCCATTGAACTATAACAGACAAATTCAATTGATAGGAGTAAGGAAAATTTTGACGTTTACCAGGTAGATGACGTAGCTCACCACCTGTTGTTACTCATTGAGGAAAGATACAAACCATCTGTTTAGCCAAGACGCTAACCAAAATGGTAGTTGATTTTTTGACGATTTTACCAAGTTGAGTTTTTAAAATTATTTAAGAAGTGTTACGGACTTTCTAATCTTAAAGCAGCGAAAACATAACACAATATTAATTTTTTTAGAAAATTGCCTTTTATTGCTGGTAATTGATTATCATCGTACTGAACCGCGTAGCCTGACAAATTGTTTCTCAGTTCTCCAGCACCCGAAGTGTTTCCTCTTTTTCTGTTCAAAAAACCCAATTTCTAACAGCAGAAACCACGGCATTTACTGCTCTATAAAGACACCGGCTATTTGGCTCCCAAAACAGTCGTGGCAAAACAGCGCTATTCTGCCCGGCCGCACTCGCTGGACATTCGAAGGAGAAAAGTGAAAAGTCTTTGACCTCATCACAAGTGCTCTCTGCATAACATCCTAACCTTTGCACTCTACTAAACTGTACTTTGCAGAGTTAAATTGGTGCTCAAAACCGAGTTTAAACTCGTGGTATTATATTGAGAACTAGGAGAATTAACATTAATATATATTGTAAATAAATATTGGTTGCCATTAAGCCCTTTGGATGATGCAGTATAAGTAAACTCTAAAGTAATTTAATTTATAACTTTTTCACATTTAGGTCAAATAGAAAAGTACAGCTTAGTGGGAAATTGTATATAAATTAAGATAATATATATCTAATACTTACTATTTTATAACTGAAAAATGTTTAGCTGCGCGCAGGCAAAATTTTTTTTTTTTGTAAAAGTTGTATCCCTTGGCAATTAAATCCAGAACATCTCAATCACCAGTATTCAAGAATTTATTCGCATTGGCTTTAGGAGGCATTTTATTTTTAAAAGTTCCCATCAATTACTGCGACAAATTTAAAAAATTTGTGCAGAACATTAGAGAATTAAATGAAATATTTCCTTGGTAATTAATATGTTTACTATCTGGTTCTCATGTGGATTGGTTAGCAGGGTGGGGAGGAATGGGGTATTTTAATTTGGTGAAGAAATAAGCAATATGGGTTATATTTTTTGCTCCGGTATGGTGTAAAACTATTTAAATATAAAGTCGGTACTTACATTTCTAAGTAGTATAAGTAGAGTGGCCAAATATTTGCATGTGCTTAATAGGGAATAACGATTTATTCTCAGCACTATTGCCACTAGACGAATTATCTAATAGCAGTTTTGCAGAATTAAAAATAAAACATTTTTTGTTCGAATTACAACCCTATTGCAATTTCTAACGCATCAAGATTTACACCTAAATAAACAATAAAAATACCTAAAAACCGATCTAAAACCGACGAATTCAGAACTTAAGATTACAAATTACATAAAAAGCCGGTTATAATAATTCTTTTAATACGTAATATTGTTTTAAAACGACATGTAATAGCTATTTATGTATCAAGGGCGTTACGGGGACTATAATGCCCTGAAGGTAGAAATAGCCCGAGGGCCTCTGGCCCGAGGGATAGGTTTCTGCCTGATGGGCATTATAGTCCAGTAAAGCCCGTGGTGCATACAATGCTTTATGTTTTACCTAAAAAAGAGTTTTTCAATGACTAATTACATTATTTATTCGCAATATAAAAAATAAGTTGCACCTGTACCTGTATACGTAAGTAGATAATGACTGGTGTTAAGTTTGACTTTGATGTTTCTGTCAGTTAGTCAGTTGGCATTTTTTATTTAACGATTTGCTCAAAATGGAAGAAATTCCACAAAATATAAGAGAAAAGGTCATAAAAGCGACCGAAAATCTTTTGCCAGTTAAATCAAGGCAACAGTATGATCGGGAGTATGGCATATTTGGTATTTGGAAAGATACGAACACAATTCTTCAAATAACCGAAAATGTTTTAATGGCATATTTCCAGGAACTGGTAAGTTATTGATTTTATTTTAATACATATGTTTAACAAACTTTATTATTTTTAGTCGGAAAAATACAGTCCGAACTCTCTCTGGACCAAGTATTCTACCCTAAGGTCTACGTTGATGGTCTATGAAAATATAGACATTTCGCAATACCATCGTCTCATATCTTTTTTAAAAGTTAAGTCGAAAGGATACGTCCCGAAGAAGTCTAAAGTTTTGGAAGGAGAACAAATATTAAAATTTATTAAGAAGGCTCCTGATGATATCTACTTGGTACACAAAGTCATATTGGTAATGGGTGTTTTTGGAGGTTTAAGACGAGATGAGTTGGTCAAAATGACCATTGATGACATTGAAGATAGAGGAACAGTCTTGGTTATAAAGGTACCAGAAACTAAAACTTCAACTTCAAAAAGTTTTACTATCATCGAAGAAGATTTAGGCGCTTTAAATTTAATAAAAAAGTATACAACATTAAGACCAGCTGGAATAAAGGAGCGAAGATTCTTTCTTACCTATAGAAAGGGTCGATGTACAGTACAACCCATTGGAAAAAATACCATAGGAAGCGTCCCAACATTGATCGCAAAATTTTTAAAACTGGATAATGCAGAAGCTTACACCGGCCACTGTTTGCGTCGCACATCGTCAACTTTACTTGTTGAGGCAGGTGCTTCGTTTGAAACGCTAAAACAACATGGGAAATGGAAAAGCTCTTCAGTAGCTGAAGGATATATAGAAGAAAGTATTTCATCCAAAAACAAAATAGCCAAAATGATTGCCAATTCAGTTAATTCCGAGGTTAATTCCGTAGCGACTATTGAAAATTCTTTAATAGACTGTTCTTCTATACAAAATAGCGTTAGTGCTACCACCGCTGCTACCATCACAAAAAACACCGACCATTCTATAGTGGGATCAGCTACATTTTCCGGGACATTTCAAAATTGTAATTTTTATTTTGGAAATAAAGTTTAATTTTTAGTATTGTTTAAAGAAAAAATTATTTTTTGTATAAACTTGATCTTTATTGTGAGAGAAATAAAATTGGATAAGCAATAAAATTTCCATATTAGCGCATTAGGGTAATATAAGCGGGCATTATCATAATGCCCGCTTATAATGCCCTAGGTGTGATAGCAGGTATTATTGCTATCATAACATATTCCGTTTCTAAGGTATTATAGATCAATAATAGATAGGTAAAACATAAACTTATAAATACACCTACATCTTATTATTGTTTTCGGACGCACCCATGATGCAACTATACAAGCGGGATTCTTTTTATCACATTTATGTTTGTGTTTTTATATCATATATTGTATTATACCTACTGTATTTATGTATGAATAAAGGTATGATATCAACAGGATGCGCAGTGGATCGTGACGTCACATTGTGACGAATTTTTGAATTGAACGCGCCGAATTATACGGCAAAGCGTAGTTTACGTTATTAAAAGGCAATTTTATATGAAATTTTTAATAAATTTATATCAGATCATATTAGCCTTAGAATTTCTACTGTGACTTAAATGTTAACACATACATTTTATATAGATAGATTGATTATTGACAAGATTTATAACTTAATATACTTACCTTCCTTTTAACTCAAACTTGTAGATGTGATTATGTTGGAAGGAAAATTAAAGTACATATTTAGGAATTCGTTTCGACCAAAATTTTACATATAATTTAAACTCTAACTTAAACAACGGAGAATAACGCAATATGGCGGTTTTTAGGCACAAGTGACGTCACGAAAACTTGCGCGGTATCATATCTTCTTGTATCGTGATCGGCACCGGAGTTCGGCTTCTTTTGGGGGCCTCCACTTCGGCTCTGCAGACTATTGTTCAGTGTTGCCGATCTGTTACGTTTTTAAAGAATCTGTTACGCTGTTACGCCTCTAAGCAATCTGTTACGTTTTCTTGAGCTGTGCTTTTTTTGCATAGGAGGAGAAAGGATCTCTTTTTGTGGTTTTTTAGTCATTACTTTTTATTTGGGTTCGCCGTTTGCGTACGTTGTGTAGTAGGGGTGCTGACTTTTTTTTTTTAGAAGTCGTCACTTTAGATTGAAGGAAGATATATTCTATAATGCTGTTACCATTTTAGTCAATCTGTTACGGTTTTTAAGCTAATTTGTTACGATTAAAAAAAATTTTGTGACAACACTGCGTCTTGTTATACAACCACTTACTCACTTACGCATGCCCAGTCAAAATGTGCGCAAAATAATATAATGTACTTATTTTACAGGTTGCCGGCCATACTATATGTAGGCAAAGTCTGTCAAAGTATATATTAAAAAATTATAAACACTTTGCCTACGAAATTGTAGACATAAAATACATGTATTTTATGTCTATTTTTAGGTTTTCTATAGAATGCTGATTAGGATATTTTAATGGAATGGCTAAGTTAATGGGTTGCAGGTAACATATTATACATATATGGAAAATTAGAATATTTAGATATAAGGCAACAAAATTTTCTGTTTTCATTTCACTTCAAGAACCCAAACCTAAAAAATAAATATAATAAACCAACGCTTAAGAAAATTTTGAGAAAATATTAAAATATATCGAGTTTTTGCCCATCTAAAACTTAAAATATAAACTGAAACTTACTTTAACAGTAAGCTTTATCATAGATATATTATGAGGGCGAAAGGCGAATAGTATACCGGGTGGTCAAATAAGTGAGAACGTCAGCTTGAATTCAGAAACTAATTATTGCACATCTTTCGGAATTTTTTTTTATAAGTAATGTGACCAAGAGAGACTGCTGAAAATTATTTTTAAGTTTTTCAGGTGGCCGCTAGAGGGTGCAATGCTAATATCCAACTAAGAAAACGAAGGTTTTTCCGTCATATGTCTAGTTAAGCCTTATTGAAAATATATGTGTTGTAAACTTACCTAAAAGGTATTTTTTGATTTGAAGCCTTGCAAGCTAAAGTTAGACCATGATCACTTGCCTTGGGTGTAAATTGCAAAACACTTATGGTTGTGTTTCCATCTGCGCTAACAGTTACAAGCCCGTCATCTAATTTTCTTCCATCCTGAAACCAATTATATATTTTTAAAATAAAATAAACCATACATTATTTTTATATCAAAATTAATTGATTATTTTAGAGGAGAATTTTTCTGTACCTACACATAATGGTGACATTTTGCAAACCAACAAAATCCCACTAATCAATTTTTCAGGCGCTAAGATCTTCGCACTGGCTGATACCTGCAACCAGATTCTCGATTCGCTGGAAATAATTATACTTATTTGCCCCTGAATATGAAACAGGTTTTTACAAAATTGTTTGTGTGGATTCCGAGAAAATCACGTTTGAAATAGCGATTGGAGGGATTTTGTTGGTTTGCAAAATGTCACAAATATAATACCAGTGAACATTAAAGTACCAACTATACTGCATGTAAAAAGAACATGGAATAAATTGAGTTATTTTAACATCTATTGCCGAAATTTTTAAAACGTCACGATCTGAATGCAGGTTCCTTGCCCTTATGTTAAATATAATTATATAAGCATGAATAATAAAAGTGTTTACCTTTTATATGTCAAATGTTACAGGGGTCTTAATAGACCTGGCATAAAACAAAGTGTGTGTGTCTTTAATATATTTAGAAAATAATCTTTTGGCATCGTAAGATGTAATATATTTGCCTATTTTAAAAATTGTACGAATATAGCGGGTTCCCCTTGGTAGGTATACTTATAATGTCAATTAATTTCTTAAAATCTAAGTTTTTGTTTAAAACGCTCTGTCCTGAATTATAAGGTTATTTAATGCATATTGTTAGTTTTTTATAACTCTTCCTAATCTAAAATTAAATTAAGATAGAGATTTAAATTTAGATGGTTTCGTCCACTAAAATTGTAAAAAAAAAGTCTGGGGTGGCATTCCGTTTAAGTTATCTAGTCGCATCGAATCGACATTGTCGCTAGTAGAATTACGTTCACGGTTGGCGATCGAAAGAAAGCTACGTTTCAAATCGATCGCTTGGTTACGGTCAACGAGGGGGTCTGGCCTGCTTGTGTAAGACAAAGATGCAAACAATAATTCTAAATAAATCGCATTTTATATCAGTGTTAGTAAATTTTTATGATGTTTTTCCCTACAGCCTACAGTTTCATTCAGTTTGCTGTAAATTATAATATTGTACCATTAATAAATTCTAACTAGAAATAAAGAAAGTTAAATATTATTTATAACTTTTCCTTGGAAAAATTCTAACCTAAAACAAATGGATATGCTTGTGAAAGTTTTGTTCTACTAAACATTGTTTTATGTACAGTTCACTCTATAAGTAAATCGATTCTTACTGTGCGTAATTTTTTCTTAGAAGTCACTTTTTTGTTAGGTTTTGTCAAAATTCTGCTCTGGGTTTTATTCCTTTTTAGTCGGCCAGTGTCTTTTAGTCATTTATTTCACTTTATTAGGACATCAATTTAAACTGCTGGACAATTGCTTTCGAGCAAGAAAAATTTCGCCCAAATTTAACAGTTAATATTTTCTGAACCAGATATGATATCGACCTACGGTTTTGAATGGTTGATAGATTCATCCCTTGGAAAACAATTATCAATGTTGAATTTTTTTTACTGTCAGAAAATTGTATATACAGGGTGTTAAAGAAGACGATCATTTTTGCTCCAATTTTAATGGCGTGTAACTTTCACAATAATATTTTTAAATTTTATCACTCTACGTCAATTGAATCACTGGTGCATAGCAAAGAAAGTAATTTGTCAAATTTTTGATATCTGCTATATTTTAAAAAATACCGATTTTTTTTGGAAAACCTTGCCTTATTTCAACTTATTGGTAGCTAGATCTCACTGTGCGTTGTATCGTGCAAACTTTGAAAGTGATAATTATACCTTATAAAACGCTTGATTATGTTCAGTAACAATAGTTGTACCTACCTAAATGTTATGATGTACAGTGGCGTACTTGTCTTATAAACACCTATATGTCTATGGTTTAAGATAGGGGTTCCCAAACTTAATTTGTCTACTGCCCACTTTGAGAATAAATTATTTTTAAGCGCCCCCATTTTTTCATATATTTAAAAACCACTGTAACAGGGGTTCCCAAAATTATTTTGTCTACTGCCCACTTTGACAATAAATTATTTTTTAGCGCCCCGATTTTTTTTCTTGGTTTCTTACCGCCCCCCTTTAGGCCTGCAGCGCCCACAAGGGGGCGTTATCGCCCACTTTGGGAAAGGCTGGTTTAAGAGTCTCTTACAATTTTTCACGATTGTTTTATATTGAAAAGTACTCGCCCCTAGATTAGGTAAATTTTTAGGTTTTCATATCGCACTACAGGTATATTATACAGTGTCTTTACAAAATTTTAACAAAGATAATTTTTTGTTTAATATTTTGTAAAAAAATTATTTATTAAATTCTAACTTACTATTCTTAAAATTAAACTTACATTGAAAGAGACTTTGATATTAAATATTACTAGCTGCCGTCAAACCTAACCCCGTCCATCGGAGGAGGGCCTACAAGGTATTAATCCCATCAACATCAAACTAGCGACACTTAATTTTAAGGATCCCAAAAAAGGTTTTCCAGAAAAATCGGTATTTCTTAAAATATAGCAGATATCAAAAATTTGACAAATTACTTTCTTTGCTATGAACCAGTGATTCAATTGACGTAGAGTGATAAAATTTAAAAATATTATTGTGAAAGTTACACACCATTAAAATTGGAGCAAAAATCATCGTCTTCTTTAACACCCTGTATATACAATTTTCTGACAGTTAAAGATAATCCAACATTGACAATTGTTTCCCAAGGGATAAATCTATCAACCATTCAAAACCGTAGGTCGATATCATATCTGGTTCAGAAAATATTAACTGTTAAATTTAGGCGAAATTTATCTTGCTCGAAAACAATTGTCCAGCAGTTTAGTTGAAGAGAGAATGTACACCTGCCCTTTTTAGGATGAGAAGTTCTAAAAAGTTTTGAACGTTGCCAACACAATATTATTAAAAATGTTAGTACTATAACTTTTTTAGAAAGATATAGCCAACCTTTTGCTAACCATTTTTCCAAAACATTTTGTTACCACTTTCCACACTAACGCAATAAAATATATAGATAAAATAACCACATATTATATAATTTATTTGCCTGTTTAAGGGAATTTTAGATAAAATCACATTTCCCTCAGTTCGTGCATTTAACTATCTAAATTTCATACTATATAATACAATTAGTAAATGCAGAGTAGATTGTTTTTTTTTTAAATAGTCATCTTACAAAGCATGCATATAGGATAGGCTTACAATATATATTATGATTTCATTTTTATAATCTCGTTAAACAAGAAACCGGAATATACCGAAACCGAAAAACGAAAGAAAGCCTTTCACCGCTACGGTCACGCCTAGCTAATTGCAATACTATAAGAAGCAGCCAAGAAACAATCACATCATTAGTTTGGTTTGGATTTTCTACGAGTATCAAAATGAAAAATAATATTGTAAGTTTGTGTGATTTGTGAATTTTTGTGAAAGAAATTATTTATAGAATATAACGCTATCTGGTGCTTATTTGTGACCAGTCGATTATAAAAAGTATATATAGTTTCTACCTACCTCAGCTTCTGGTAACGATTTTCAATCGCGGAGTTATTTTCTGTTTAAAAGGTTATATATTAGATTTATGTTTCTTAAACGGCAGAGCTTTGGACTTGCATTGTCTTTATTTGTTTAGAATCACTACGTTTCAACTGGTAAGCATGTCCAGTCATCTTCAGGTGAATACTGACGACTGGAGATGCTTACCAGTTGAAATGTAGTGATTCTAAACAAATAAAGACAATGCAAGTCCAAAACTCTACTGCTGTTCAAGAAACGTCATTGTCTTCAACCTTTAAACATACACTAGAAGCCCGGTATGGACCCGGTATAAGAGATTTATGTTTGTTGTGCTGTTATGACTATTTTCAAAAACTGACCATAAAAAAATTATTTGTGAACCCATGCCACACGATTAACTTTCAGATAAACAAAATAGGTATACAAAGTAAAAAATAATGAAAATAACAAAAATACGGTTGATTATTCACAAATATAGGTCGAGCAAACCCGAATATATTTAAAATTAAATAAACAGCGTATATGGTGCAGTGCGTATCATATCAGTCAACCATATATTCGGTATTTTCATTATTTGTACCTGGAAGTTGGCCATAAAACTGTACTTAGATAAAATAAATTTTACTTAATTAGAATACAAACAGGAAATCCCATAAACAGTTTCCACTAATTTAATAATAAGTTAAATATTCTTTACAAAAATATCAGTGTGCTAAATATATTATTGATCACACAAAGAAAGGGCATATATCGTAGATAAAAACGATAGGTACCTACGAGTAAATGACTGTTTTAACAGTTATTCGAAAAGTATTCGTTTTAGGTTTTTTTAATTTAAAGATAATAAAAATAAGCCCAAATCTAGGTCAACAAAACTAATGATTCGAGTATTTCTCATTCGATTGATTGGTGAGTTTTGTCAACTATTTGTGTGATGAAATAGAGTGTAAAAATATAATTATTTCTCAGTTATCTCGATACAACATTAACCACCATCTTAGAGACAGCTATAATTTTGTTTAAATAGTAGACACTCAAGAATCTGTTTTGCATCTCATATTCCAATCCAAAATGCTAAATTTTCCTAAACGCTGTAGATTAGGGCGGCAATTTGTGGAGAAGGAAAAATATTGTGTATATATTAAAATCAGATAGGTATATAACCGTAACGTAACAACTCAAGAAATAAAGAAAAATCTGTTGAACTCTTTGGCTTGTATAAATCCAGATATAGTTGAAAATACACTAACGAGGATATTTACCAATGTTGCCAAAACCATTCAAAAATTCGAAATTTTTTAATAAAATTTAGCCATTTCGTGTTTCGCGTCAAAATCTATATAGGATGATGCTTCATTTGGATGTACTTTAACTAAATTCTACGCATTGTCGCACATTTTAGCATTCATACAGGGTTTCAGCTCATATTTAGGAAATATAGAATGGCTGTAGTCGGATCTTTGCATATTATGTTCCGTGACAAAATCTACATAAAATGCTTTATTTTCACACATTTCTTCCTGACTTGCTCCAAACATATTAATAAACTACCACTATTACTGGTATTATTGGATCTTTGCTATTATGCGTGTCGAAATAATGGTAACTTTATATTGAACGGCGAACTGTCAACTTAATATTGAAAAAGGAGGGTGAAAAATATAAGGCGACCACTGACGCTAGCGTACAGCGCAAAATTGATAAATCCGCCACTGCTGGATTCAAAACAACATACGCAAAATTTATTTTATATATCAAAGGAAACTTTAATGAAAAAGCGGGAAAATTACTATAAAATGTTTTAAAAATCGTTTAAATAATGAAGATAAATCAAAGATATTTTTTAATTTTATAATATTGTCTAAAAATTGGAATTTTTTTAAAGCTTTATTATAATTTTTTAGCTTTTCCAATACTCTGTTTATACTTTTTATAGTAGTTAAAGAAGTAGTTCATTTGTCAAAGAGACCTAATATTATTAAAAAAAACAAAAAAAAAACAAAAAACAGTCACAAAATTCCCTGTTTGTTTGAAGGTCAAACAGAACCTAGAAACCCGGTATGGACTCAGTATAAGTGATAAGTTCTCTATGTTTATTAAAATTTTTTATAGGTTACATATTTCGCCTTTATATAGGAATCATCAGACCTAACAAACTAAATGTTATCTAATCCGCACTTTCCAAAAAAATTTTCAAAAAGTCATAAGGATATATTTTTTTAGATTACACGCCATAAATATTCTTACTTATTTGAATGTCTCTTATAGTTACCTACATACCCCCAAAATTTTAATGAAATTGGTTTAGTATTATACGCGAAAAAAAACACTAAGAAAATTCAGTTTTGCACCACTGGTTTTAAAAATTAATAAAAAAGAAAAATAATACCTCGTTATAAAAATTATACAAATGTACTTAATACATATAAGGTAAAGCAGTCCCGTGAACCAAGTTTGATTAATACGAGTTGTACAGGGTGTCCAAAGTTTAGTGACAAACTTTGCACACTTTAAAACAATTTATTTTTCTTATTTCAAATTGGAACTCCTGTATATTATTATATCATTCGATGCAGAATTAAAAATTAAACATTTGTCCTAATTGGGACTGGTGGAATAGTTGATAAAATGAGTTTACTACGTTTTCTTGATGCGTTAGCAATTGCGATAGGGTTGTAATTAGAACAAATTTTTGATTTTTATTTCTGAATCGAATGACATAATAAAATACAGAGGTTTCAATTTGAAATAAGAAAAATAATCTGCTTTAAAGTTTGCAAAATTTGACATTAAACTTTGGATACTCTGTACAATTCGTATTAATCAAACTTGATTAACGAGACTGTTCGATCTTATTTACTAAGTACCTTTGTAAAATTTTATTAATAAGGCATTATTTTTATATTGTATTAATTTTTAAAACCAGTGGTGCTAAACTGATTTTTCTTAGTGTTTATTTTTTTTCACCTATAATACTGAACCGATTTCAATTAAATTTTAGAGGTATGAAAGTAACTATAAGATGCATCCAAATAAGAAACAGTATATTATATAGCTTGCAATCTAAAAAATAGATCCTTATGACGTCACACTTTTTTGGAACACCCTCTATAAACAAGCATATTTTTCTGAAATGCGTCCTAGGATACAGGTCAAGTTTGCAAAATATTAAAATCCGAACTTAATTATTAAGTGAGCTACAGAAGACGGGAGGTCAGGTGCAGAACCAGTATAGTTAATTAGTCTAAGTTGACTCAACCGATAATTTTTTTAATCCAAAACAAATTTATTAATAATAATAAAGATTCATTCAAGATTCATGTAAAAAAAACAATTAACTATATGTACTTAATCAAATGAACTTGTAAAAATTGTATTAGAATTACATAACTAAATAACCAATGGTGACAGTAACAGTTTTGTTTATCCAATAATTCGAACACAGAGATGATGATTTTCAAATCTTCGCTTTCTCCTCAAAATATGCCACAAACATATTTTCACTATATTTCCCAGAAACATCTTTCTCTTTACATCATTTCACAAACTCCTGATAAAGCTACTGGGTAGGCAAACTTGTCGAGTCGACAACTATTTTAATAGTGTTCTTAATATTTTCAATTTCACAAACTTATTCAATTGGAGTTTTCTGGGAAAAAAAATCCAAGGTAGCTTTATTGGCCGCTTCATCTATATCCTTAAATAGATCGATGCAACCATCGTTTTCTTCTTGAACTTCAAGTAAAACCCACTATAGCGTTTTAAGAAACCAACAGGATATTTCAAATTTTCCGTAAAAAAGGAAGCCAACAATGGTTGTTAAGTTAGATAATTTTTATACTTTATACTTTCAAATTACACATTCTAAATATCTAATTTGTAACTGGTTATTGTTGTTATTGTAGAAAAATAAGATATTTCTTTTAAAATTATTTTTAAGGCAAAATTAAATTTTCACACGCGTGCCTTAAAAATGTACTTTTTAGACTTATATAATAACTATTTTTTATTTAACACCGTATTTAAACTTAGGTAGTTAAAAAATAAGGATTTGTCAATTTTAGGTAAAAATTAAAAATAGAGATCCATATATTTTTGTATTACTTTTATGTTTAAAAGCAAGTATACAAAATAAAGTATGCTGAAAGAGTTGGCATAAATACTATTTAATCACCTACGCATTTTTTTATATTCTAGTTCGGTTCATAAAAATAATACAGAAATATAGAGTTCCATTTTTTATTAATAATTATAAAAACAATGCAGCTATTCTAATTTTAAATATATCTATATCTTTATTTTATAGTACTCACTAACCTGGCATTTCATTAAAACAAGTTAAACAATATATATTTATTTTTATGTGATATTAAATACTGTCCAAAATTTACGCCATATTATCCTTACTGGTACACTAGATTCCTACAACCAGATGCTTTTGTCCACATTCTTCAGTGAGACTATAAGAGCTGATATAATAATTAATAAAAATGTTAACTATATTAAAAATATCAAAGGCGTAAAGCGAAAACACGTAACCCGGAGCGACATCTATAATATCAGGGTATATGTATGTATATTTGGTGGATACTTATATTCATGGCCTATCGCATTGTGATGTTGAGGAAATATAACTTAATAATATCAATCTGAAATAAGAAAAGTATTGTCGTCTTTAGTTATATAACAGTTATACACTTTTAAAAATGTAACAAAAGTTAAGTTTAAACAATGTCACCGAATGTTGTTGTAATATAATATGGGCAACAATTTAGGGCCTCGCGGGGCTCTGTACTAAGGGCGAAAAACACAGTAAAAGACAATGATAATTCAGAAACCGTTAACTGTCAAAACTTGCTACTTTACACTATAAGGACTCTAACAACGTGAGTGGAAGTTGCCAACCCTAGAAGGTTGATAATATTGTAATTTTTAGTATTAACCCTATCGTTTGGAAGGTTTACTACCCCGTACAGACGAGAACAAAAGAGTTCGAAACTGGTCTGCAGGTTACATCTCACCAATAGTAAGGTCTTCACTTCTTGGTGGTGCAGTCTGATTTGTATTTTGATATCTAACAGAAAGTTGACAAAATATGACCTTATATCAAAGGAACTTTGCGTTAAAAAAATAAAGAATAAAAATAATATTTTTAAACTCGAGTTTTTTGTACCAGAAGTTGAATTTTTAATTTTTTAACAGTCTGCAACGAACAAAGTACTAAAGAAATTAAATATGTATATTATCTAAATTTACAAATATTTTATGGACATTCACGTTCGTTATTATAATGAAAGATCTATTCCTAATTACAGGAAAATTATATTTGAAAAAAATCAAATATAATAAATATATGCATTACCTTTATAATTCGATGACTTGAAGAAGTTTAGATGGAACTTAGAGCCTAATGATTTTTTCAATTCAGACTGGAATACTTTACCAGTATAAAATAAAACAGCGGGAGGTGTAATAAAAAAAATTGATATTTTCTTGCGTTACGCTAAGATACAAAAATTTAGAAAACAAATATTCGACAATCTTTAAATATGAGTATCTAGGTTTGATATAATATCTCATTACGACAACTTTTTTGAATTTTTAGTGATATTTTTAAATTAAACGATGAGGATCTTTAAAAAAAAATGTGCTCTACAACAATAGCTAACTGATTAGGAACAGAAGGAGGCTGATTTATTTAATGAGATTGTTTCAATTTTTAAGCGTCAAATCCTGTTGATATTTTATAATATATGTTTGAAAACAACTTCATCTCTACTACACTATAAATATATGTAACAACTTAAGGTTCTTTATTCATTAAAATTATATTAATATACTATATTCAAAGGGCGCCAAAATAGTTCAGGCACGCGGGCGCCGATAACCCTTGCAGGGGCCCTGTACCTGAAAATCATAAAGTTAAAAATAGTTGTTTTAAGATGTAGATACTTATATAAAAGAGATCGATAATTAAGAATATACATTTTGCTTGAGGGTAAAAAAAAATTAAACTATATTTTTATTTTTTAAATTGCATAATCAATATTGCCTTTGTACCAACAATTTCAATTAAAAGCAGTTTTTAAAGAAGAAAAAAATAATTACCATGTCCATGTCAGTTCAAATATCTTGAGTAATTATTAGAATATTTCAAATATAATATTTTAATAAATGATGGTTTGACATTCATTTTAGCATTAAAATCCTATTTTTTCATATTCATATTTGGAATAAGTTAGTTTTTTTTGTAAACTCTGATTTTGGTCTAAATCGTATAAACAAATATTTTGGGTCAGTTCTTCTCTAGGATGAGCGTGAAAGTTTGGTAGTGTAACCAGTTTATAAACATTACTGTGTATGTTTATCATGTGCTTCAAGATTACAGGAACAAATTGGAACATATTTTATATTTCAGTTATATTTAGTTAAAAAGGCTGTATGAAAGAGGGAGGTAGCACAAGAGAAAAACTTTTTCAGGCTTATTAATGATCTAAGCAAAAACTGGGTGTCTACCGTATCATTTAACATTACGGTGTATGCCATTTCTTATTACTACGTATATTTTTATAAAATATGAGAGAAAACTGGGTGGTACATATTAATAATTTCATAACTTACACTAATACAGAAATTTACAACAAAATATTTTTGAATCTTTCGCAATAATATATCACAAGAATTGAGCCAAAATATCTAATTTATAAATAATGACCCATGATAAAGAGATGTTACTAAAATATGCAGTTTTTCTGCAATTGTGACAATATATTATGATTATTTTTATTTAAAAAATATAAAATTAATATTAATATCTTAAAGTATTAAAATAACAAACGGTATTTGTTTAGTGTATTTAGATTAGAAGTTTTAGATTTAAAATTCGTATTACATTCACAATTTTTTCCCTAGTATAATTTATTTAAAAAAGAATGTTTGTATGATTGATAATGGATTCTCCGCTTCTTATTAATCCACAATTTTCCGTTAAACCAAATAAGCAGATGTCTATAATCCAATATAGAGAATGTCAAGGTACATATTATTATACATTCGGTATTAAAAGTGATTTAAGTTATAGTTGATACCTAATTTAATTAGAAAAAGAGAAAGTAGAAGTAAAAGCTATAAAAGGAAAGGTGCTTACCACAGTGCCGGTGATAAAATCAGCAACATTTATTATTTTATTAAATATACTTTCATTTAAAACTATTTTTTCTGCTACAGTACAGACAAATTTGTAATAAACTAAATTTTGCTTTATTATGTAGGTAGTCAAAGAAGTCCTCCTACTATACATTGACTTAAAATTTTTCATAATTTCTTTGGCCTAACTGCCTCAAAAACCTTAAGTTACCATATTTGAGTTTTTTTGCTTTCTCCGGATCTATACATTTTCTGGAAAAAATACTTTTTATGGAGAGAATATAGTTTCCTAACTGTAATATAATACTCGATTTATAATAACTCGATTGTTTACATTTAAGAAATGAGATTAGACACGGCTTATAGATGTAAGATTTTTTAGATATAAGAACATATAGGTTTTGGAAAGAATCAAAAATACAGTGTGTCCGAAATTCTTTGCTTATCATTGGATTCTCAGTTGTTATTGAACTTAGAGACTTGGTTAAATTGGAAGAGTTTTAAACAATGTTATGCTGATTTTAGATACCTTTTAAGAGTTTGCTTATTTAGTTTTTGACATACCTACATATTTAAAATATGTAATTGAAACACTTCGATTTTATTTAGTTTAGTTTAGTTAGTTAATTATTTCTTTGACATGTCAACGACATTATAAGGACAATTTTACAGTGAATATTTGGGTCCTCATGAAAATTATCGTTTTTTTTTTAAATTTTCAACTTAATGACACTAACTTTTGTTTTTCTAATGGAAACCATTTTACGTTTTCTGATTTTGTAGCTCTCACTAAGAATCCTTTTCAACTAGATACTATTACATGCTATAAAAAATTAACATCTACATATATATTTAAAATACAAAGCTCGTATTTGTGCACATTATTTTGAAGTTTCTACAAAAAAGTACGGTTTGCATTACTAAATTTTTTTTTCTTTCTTTCTTTCATTTTGTACTTGGCATTTTATCGCGAATGACTTGAAATATTTAACATAGTTTGAAGCGGTTAAAGAATGTCTTAGTCTATATGCTATAACGAATATACATAGGTATACATATTTCCATCAAATTTTGACGGGATCAAACTAAAAAGCAACACATTTTCATCATAAACGCATAACCAAGACCTGATGTTAGTAGGTGCGATGCTTTGTATAGCTTCAGATAAAACATTGAGACACATGCAAATTTAGATTTTAACAATAACTATAAATTACTTCATTTAAATCTTTAAAAATTGTAGGGGTGTTCCTTGTTGGGAAGTAGGTATTCCATATATCTAAAGCACTTGTCGTAGTCAGCTGTGTCAGGGTCAAAGGCTTTTCTTGTAGTTTTATTATTATTATTATTATTATTATTATTATTATTATTAACATTGAAATCATTTTATTTTTTGCAGTGTTCAATCGTCCTTTTAGTCTTAGCAGTCGTAAGCGCCCATGGAGGGATTCTTGAGGACCATGGAGGCAACGACTTGGCTGTACATGGGGGCGGTCTGAGTGATGGAGAATATGAAAGTGCTGGAGATTACCAAGGTGGAGGTAAGTACTATCATAAGTCTTTCCGCAAAGTGTACTAATGATGATATATTACTGACAAAATAAAATAAATTAAGTTATGTCAATAGGCTAATTTTTTAACTTTTTTTTTTAAATCTCAAAAAAAATGTTTCGCCTATAGGCTCCAGACAATTTTTACAGTTTTGGCTAGTAAATTTTAGCTCTCTACTTTAACAAAAAAAATGCTTAATGATATTAGTTGCCTGAGAAATACAATATTTTATACACTAAACTTCCGTTTATGCATGGTCCCTGTAAAAATATGAACTTTATATTTTAAATAATGTTTAATTCACCATTTTTACAGTAGGGCCTGTTGAGTATTTGCCTTTTTCTGTCCAAACTTGTGCTAAGCTGTTTCTCTATTTTTCCATATTTACTTAAATAGTGCTGTATTTATTTTTATTATAATAATTTATGCGTAGTTTAACTTTTCTTCAATTCTATTAATAATTCTCGGACACAGGTAACACAACCAATTTATTTTATAATAATTATAACCGAAAAGCCCAGGATCAATTAATCCTAATAAATAAAACTGTAATTATCAGTACGAGTAAAAATTATATAGGTCAATTTGTTTAATTTTGCACAATATATTTCAGTTATTTATTTTACTAATTAATATATTATTTTTAATTTAGATTATGGTGGTAGTTATGAAGCATCTGGACATACAGCGGCGCAGAATGGTTGGCAACCACTGGGAATTAACGGTCACGATGGTTCTCATGACGGTTTTAATCAACAATCTAATGTTCAGGAAGAACATCATCACATTCCTACCAAAGAGATTGTAAGGGAAGAAGCTTATCCAGTTCCAGTGGTAAAAAAAATTAATGTACCAGTTCCCCATCCGGTAGGAGTTCCTCAACCTCAAGTTATTAAAATAGGAGTTCCTCAGCCTTATGGAGTTCAAGAACAAGTGCCACAACCCATTGCTGTACCAATTTATAAATTGGTACCCCATGAAATTGAAAAAAAGGTACCTATCACCGTAGAAAAACTAATTCCTATTTATGTACCTAAACCAGTAAAAATTGAAATCGAGAAACATCACATAGAATACATTAAAAAGCCTTATCCAGTTCATGTTCCAGTATACAAACACGTCTTCCATGGAGGCCATGGAGGTCATGGAGGCGGTGGACATGGACATTAAAAAATTTACCATTAGACTGATTTATTGTTATTAATTCATAATAATTCTACCTACGATCATTGTAAGGAATGTTTAATGTCTTTTTAAAGATTCCTTAATTGCGTTCCTAATTTCATTTCATATCACCATGTTAATAGTGTATCTTCTTTGCGTGTTGTGTGATTATTTTTTGTACATAGTTTGTTACTAGATATTTAAGTGTTTGTTATTGTTTTTTTAATAAAACTTATTTTGAAACCCCATGTATTTTACTAACATTTGCATTAGTGTAAAATGCATCTCAACTTTATTTAAATGTAAACAAAACCAAATTTTTAATTTAAGAAAGCATGAAAAATAAATTTTCAAACCACCTGAAAGTGCCTTATACTATAAGGTTGTATTTTGTCTAACACTGTTAGATAATAAAATACAAATCTGATTGCATGGTTCTACCAAGAAATGAAAACTTTACATTGGTAGGATGTCACCACCTTATTATCTAACAGTGTTAGACAAAATACAACCTTATAGTATAAGGCACTTTCAGGTGGTTTGAAAATTTATTTTTCATGCTTTCTTAAATGTTTGCTTCCACCTGACTAGTAAGAAATTCTGTGTTTTTACAATCCAAATTTTTAAGTTAAAAAAATCTTCTAAAATTAATTAAAGAATTATTCTTAATGTTAATTTATGATGTTAGTGTTTAAAATGCTAGTTTTATTTTGTGAGAAGGCAGGAAATACGAGCGCAGTGAATGTTTCATTTATTCCAACAAAATAATAGTAGGATTTTTCTGGTATATCTTTGCTAGACGCATAAAATATAAGTCCATCAGTTCATAATAAAACAACAACTCCAAGATGTTTTAATAAAAACTTGAAAAAGTACGATACAGACGCACGAAAATAGGTCATTTTGTGATCTCACAGATTTTGTTAAAGAATTGGCCCGTAAGTTGCATATTATGGAAATGCATATTTATGAAGGGAATTTTTACGCCTAACCACGTGCCAATCGGCAACGACTACATTTAAAGCCCGCCCTAATCATTTCTCAAGCCTTCAGCAAAACTTCCGCTACTCTATACCTCACTAAATTACGCTGTTTTTTTTTGTTCGTTTGACCAGTAAACTCCAAGCATAAAATGCATAAAGCAAAAAATAAATATCAGAAATAATTTTATAGGGAACATTTTGGTGGTAGAACCTAATGAGCAAAATGCAGTTTAGTGCATAGTTTGTCAAGGAATAATTTTTACTACCGCAAAAACACAAAATACTAAAAATTGCATTTTTGCTGTGACTTTTTTTAAAATTACATCAAACAGCTTTACTTTAATATTATTTTTTTATATAATTCTCTTATGTATACCTATAGTATTACCCTCGCTTGCAAAGAGATCGTGATAAAATACAGAGTTAGGAAAATTCAAATTGCTTTTCTTTTTGTTTTTTATAAATTTCCAATACATATTGGAATTTGTAGTGATTTCAGCTTCAATAGTATTCATGTAGTCTCTATAATCCCTACGCATCAGTTGCTTAGAGGTTTTTCTCAGTAATGAAAATGTTCGATAATAAAGAAGATTTTGACTAATTTTATACCTTGCGTGAGTCTTATTTTTTTTTAAAGATATTTATAGTATCGTGTTTAAAACATATAGGGTAATCACTTTTTACTCGCATCTTACTTATTAACTTATTTAGCTTAATATAAAAGTTACATACTGCCTGATCTATATTATTTGTTTCTAAACAATTCACCCAAGATTCCGCAATTAATTTATTGTTTATAAAATTGTAATTTGGACGGTTAAAATTTAAAAAAATTTGGTGCTTTGGTTTAAGTCTTCTGAAGTTAACGTGTTTGAAAATAATAAATAAAGCGGGGTGGTGAGAATCTTCATCCACCATAGAGTTATCACAATGTCTCACAGTTTATATATTATTACTATTGCAGAATAGTAAGTCCAGCACTCTGTGATTTACATTATGAATACCATTATATTGCATAAGTCCCATGAAAGAACACATGTCTATAAATTCAGAATACTTAGTATGGACATTTGTCTGCTCAAAATACAGCCTATGCTGCAAATAAACCCAATCTATTGTGAAAAAATTGAAATCTCCCAAAAGTATAACGGTATTTTTTTTCAAATATACCTTGATTGATTTTAGACAAAGAAAGTGTAATATGAAATAGAGTCACCTGGAGGTAAGTATAAGCAACAAATATAAATCCTTTTGCCATTCTTGATTTCCAGTGATACACATAGATCTTCTGCATCTGATTGTAAGTGTGGATGATGCACAATTCTGAGATCGTGGCGGACAGCGACAAGGACACCGCCGCCCTCGGTTTTTTCTGAGGCACATTCACATCTATCACGCCTAATAACCTGGTAGTCCTGATCAAATAGTTCACTATTAAAAACACTTGAATTGAGCCAGGTCTCCGTCAGATAGAGGATGTACTTATGATAAAACTTTACAGTTTTTGAACGAAGTCGTCTACAATTTTGATAGTAAATAATAATAAAAATTATGAGCCATTTTAGTTCTTATCATCTATAGAATTTTGTTAAAATGGTTCGTAAAAACACTCACAACTTAGTCAGAATTTCGGAGTTTCTAACCTGTACCTATTATTGCGGATGTTTCTGTTTTCCTTACAAAATTTTTTACATGCTTGATCCATACAAATTTGTAACCTTTAGTTTTAGCAGCTTCGCGGGTATTTTTGTGCAAGACCTTATATTTGTTATTGTAAGGTGTTTATTTATGTAAATATTGTTAGAAACATCAGAAATGTTTAGGCCCAAATCTCGGGTGCCCCTCTCTATCCTTTTATTTCTAATGGCTAGAAAGATTGCATCTCAATGCCTTTTTGAAGTCAAGCCGACGATTATTGGTTTTGGTAAATTCTTGGTTTGGTGGTTATAATTAATCGGCACACGACGAGCAAATCCGATTACATCATTATTCCTTAGATAACTAATATATATGCCTATTCTTGTTAACATTTTAGAAATATTTTCATTTTCCTTTACAGGGATTCCGTGTATTTCTAAATTTCTAGCTCGAGACGCCTGATCGATCTCATTTGTTTTTAGATTTATGCTTTCAAGTTCGGATCTTAGTTGTGCATTCTCCGCTTCCAATTTATCCACTTTTTTAATGTAGTCCTTTAGTTTTGATATTTCGTCCTGGAAATTCGTGATTTTATTTCTACAAAAAGTTACAGATTCCCGTAGTGAACCCATTTCATCCCGCATATCACGAATCGCAGACAGAACTTTCTCAAGGCTAGCTTCCCTGTGAGACAGTGGTGGCTGTACAGCGAGGGTCATTCCCGGCTGGTGTAAAAGTTTGCGATACACGTCTATTATGTTATGATGAATTCTTTTTTTTTATAAGGACAATGTAAGAAACACTGTGTTCGCGATTACACATTCCCGCAACTTTACGGAAAAATAAACCCACTAGCGACCCAATTTTATCAGAGCAAATCTCGATACGTCCGATCTAAATGAAATCTACTCTACTACTTATAATGATTGATCAAGAACTAAAGAACTAAAAAAGTTTCATTGGGAGTATTTATAATAAAGGTAAATGACGTATTACTTTTATGTATCCGTGGTTTTCTCTAAAGAGCAGAGTCCAGGCACAGTTCACAGCTTCAAGCACCAACCATTTTGAAAATGTGCTTACAAACACTTTAAATGTGCTTGGTATTTGGTAATTTTTAAAGTGCTTGTAAGCACATTTTCAAGGTGTTTGATGCTTCAAGCTGTACTCAGCTCTGCTCTAAGTTCTTGATAAATATTCGTCAGAGTCCAAAAACTTTTCTAGAAAAGAAGTGTGCGTACAGAAAGTGACGATGTCTTTCAAATGTCCTGAGAAGAGTTACAAATAAAAACGTGCTGAAGTGATCCAAGTCGTCTTGAAATTGTTACTACCAGTAGCAAGAATAGAAAATCCTAAAAGGGTCTATGCTTCCTACGTGAGAATTTGTCTTGGGTGAAGTTTGGTTCCAGATTTATTTAATTTTTTATACTAAACCCGCAGAAAACGTAAATGTAAATCTTTTTGGATCATGTGTTTTTTTTTATTAACCGATCACAATATGAAAATAAAAACATTTAAAATTTAGTTATACGTTTTCTTCGGGGATAGTAAACATATCTGTTTTGAAAATGTTTTTTAGATTATTTTGACCCTGCTTTCAAAATAAGGTTAATACTATAATTCAAAATTGTCTCGATTATTTTAATTAATTTTGGCAATGTTATTTGATTATTTTCTTAAACCCATTTTGAAAAATTACTTTTCGTAATATTATTTTGTTGAAATAGTGTGCCTAATGAAAAGTCCGTCTTAGTTTAGAATATGTTTCGACAATATATTTGATATTGTTATCTTCAGCCCTAGGATAAATATCTATTATTGAAACTTGTTCAAAGTCAAATCAAGTAAAATAAAATTTAGGAGTATTTTGTAAGGCACACTTTTCATTTATCATATATATTAATACCACATAAATTGGACTATCTACTTTCAAAACCTGAATTCAAAGTTTGTTTGAGTTTTGGAAGATTTTATTTGAATTATAAATTTTCTCTTTTGTGTTTTAAAAATTAAATTTTGTTGGATTGCTTTCGACTTCGGTAACATTGTAAAAGTTGTGAGTAACATACAACTAAAGTTGTCTGGTTAATTAATTATTATTTACAATATTTATGCCTTCCGACATAAACTAAGTTTTGTATTAGAAAATATTTAGGATACTACAGAAAATTCAATACTCATTTTTACCACTTAACATGATATCTTCCAAAATTATTTCAAGTTAAACTAAAGACCTGACACATCACCACTAAGTCTGGATTTAAGATTTAAATTACCTACCTTCCACCACGATATAATAGCTGGAGGCCTGGAGCCCCTTGTTTCGCATGTAATGTTATATTTCTTTCGTGTGCTAAGTTCTGAATTATTGCCCACTAAAATAACTTCAAGAGGTCTCAGGAACATGTCGATTGAAACTCGCACCACTAAAGGAGGTTGTCGTCTGCTGTTATTAGCCTCACAACTATATGTTGCTAATAGATGGGACCTACAAAAATGATATCAATTCATATTGATATAGAATGGAAGTTTGTGGTACACCACTAATTTTTATTGATTTAAAAGGGGGGAACATGTTTCGACTATAGGTATCGTTATCGTCAGCCCAAGCACAAGAATACCAATATTACAGAGCGTTCTACAAATAAGATTAAGGCATAACTTACGTACTAACTTACCCAAATTAATTTGCAGGACATGGTCCAGCTTAATTATTTAAAGGTAGATTTGTTGGGTTATGGTCAGTTAGAACTTAGAAGCTCAAGATTTGTATTTTGCCAATGTTTCGACCTCTATGAGGTCATCCTCAGAGCGCTAAAAGGGAACTTTATTACATATGAAGAGTACAGGTTAAGAAGGTGAAATTTAGTTAGAGTTTAGTTAGAACCTTGGAGAATTTATACTATAACAGAAAATAAATTATAAATTCTTACATAATAATTACTACAAATAACAGATAAGTAATTGACTTGTAACAATTTTTTTAAAAAATTATAATTTCTCATATCACATTATCTTTTTAACCTATATAGAGAAAATTAATAATATTTATTAGTCTTGACTGTTTAGCAATCATATTTTCTAGGATGATATTTTGTACTTCCAGGTATTATAAATTGACATATCACTTTCTTTGTCTGTACTCTTCATGTATTCACAACTTTAAATGTAAAACATATTTTTATATCTAAATGTTAGTTATAATTTGGATTTGAGAACATATTAGTAACTCTTTATAGAATATATGTATCTATACTAAATACATTTTGATATGTACAAATAAAATATTTTAACAGCAGTGGGTACGTGTGTAATTAACAAAAGTAAACATCATACTTTACGGCCTAATGTCCTAAAAAGCAGGGTAATAAGGAACTACAGAGTATGTGGGTTTTTATTGCATAAATCGTTCAATTAGTTATTCAGAATGAAAAAACCGCTATCAAGTGCTATCAAATTAGAGGGGGGAAACTGGAGATGGGGGGGAAAATGCAACCCCTACGGATTTTTGAGTGTATCTCGAAAAAAAAGCAAAATTTGCGGATATTTTATAGAAAACTTTTTGTAGAGAATTAGATTTTCTATCGAAATGGCGTAATTAAAAAATTTACAAGTCTATTCAGTTCAAATTATATTAAAAACAATTTAACAAAAAAGTACAAAAAATTAAATATTTTTTTTTTACTTTTATGCAAATAACTTTTTTTTTAGTAGAGATAGGTATAGGCCTTGCTTCATAGAAAAGACAGGATATTAAAATTTTCTACAGAATGACGTATTAAAATTTTTTTTTTGATGAAGTTTCAATGAAATATGACCGTTTAAACTTTGTCATATTTTTCGAATTATATTGAATTTATAACAATATCATTTTGTTACTTAGTTTTCAATGTTATATGCAATATTGATCGTATGAGGCCTTTATTATGATATTGTCCATATATTGTCAATATAAAATATTGACAATATTATTTACCGTCTGAGGGCCGCTTTAGTTTATGTGAAAATATTTGAATATACTGTAAAACTATAAAGTACAAAATTTTTTTATATTTCTTCAATAATATGGTCAAACTGGATTTCAATTTCTTCGTCGACTTCTTCAGGTACCTCTGGTACTTGAGCATTGTCACAATTAACTCCTAGACATTCTTTACAGAATATAGAGCAGGTAATTCCTAATTTTCTGCAACCACAACTTCCATGACAATCTGTGGTGCATCCGCAGGCTTCTTTTTTCAGCAAACACTCTGGCGCAGGTGGTTCGGTCATGCAAATAGAAATTAACCCATATTTTGACTGTTTTCAACCCCAGGCAAGAGGGTTTAAATTTTTACCATTCCACTGCTGCATTTGAAAATATGTCCCTAAACCATGCTGTTTTGCGACATCGCCTGTTGGTGGTAACACACTTATTTGGGACACCCTTTATACATTTTAATAGGCGTATAAAATTCTTTAGAAAATATCCTATACAATTTTTAAATTTAATGCTTTTTTCTAAATACTGAAATAAACGAGTTAATGGGGGTGACGTGTACATTAGAATGGATCACCCGGTACGTAAAACAACGTTTACTATATGTAGAAACAATATACTGTGGAAAAAATATACTGACGTGTACAGAGCTCTTAGCTTCAAACTGTTTGGGATCGTATCATCAAGACAAATCGAAACTTGTTTGTGCGGGAGGTGACTTACAAATTAAATACTATTATAATATTTTATGAGTTCGGTGTTGCATATGTGATAAGAGACATATCTCACGGTTTACTTTAATGGGTAAATAAATTTTAAATTACGTTAATTAATTATAAATGTTTCATATACTTATATTTTAGATAAATAAAGAGCAATTTTTAAGAAAAAGTAGTTATTGATTTGTTTAAAAAATAAATAAATAAAAATTATATACGTTCATGCATGCATATAACATTTATTTATTGTTGATCAATTAATTTAACATGTCTTTATTAAATAAAATTCAATTGTATACATTGAAAACTAAGTAACAAAATAATATTGTTATAAATTCAATAAAATTCGAAAAATATGAGAAAGTTTAAACGGTCATATCTCATTGAAACTTTATCAAAATTTTTTTAATACGTTATTCTGTAGGAAATTTAATATCCTCTCTTTTCTATGAAGCAATGCCTATACCTATCTCTGCTCAAAAAAAAAAGTTATTTGCATAAAAATAAAAAAAAAATAAAATAATTAATTTTTTGTACTTTTTTGTTAAATTGTTTTTAATATAATTTGAACTGGATAGACTTGTAAATTTTTTAATTACGTCATTTCGATAGAAAATCTAATTCTCTACAAAGTTTTTCCTATAAAATATCCGCAAATTTTGCTTCGTTTTCGAGATATACTCAAAAAATCGTAATCTAAACATGTAATAATTTACCATAATCTAAGATATAAATACCATTGTTAAAGCACGTAGATTTTAGTATCTTCTTGTACTCCTTCGATAATGACCTGAGAAGGTCGAAACACGTGTCAGGAAACTGATTAAATTGTTGAAACATAACAAGTAGTTATTTTTATTTTCCACACAATGGAAATTCCGTTTCACCAAGAATGTAGCCCAACTCAAATAAGTTATAAACCACGTAAATTATTTAAAGTTATGTAAAAAGGCTACTTGTTTATGCTATTTTTATGATAATTAAAATAGGAAAGGCTGTCTTGCAAACAGTGGCGTAGCAATAAATTTAGTTTGGGGTGGCCCAAGGACCTGAAATCGATTAACTAGCGCCACAGACGAAAATTTTTTCGGGCGCCACGCCCGTGTTTTTGAATTTCAATCATTTCACTGAATATTTTTTTATAATAATTTTGTTTTGCAACAATCAACGCTTGTTCTCGTTGGTTTGTTCAAGCCTAATTCGATATTAAACCTTTTCGACATATACACTATATATTATAAATATATACACTGATAAACCTGTTTTTGCGTTGGTATTATTATATAAAGTGTTAGGTAGGTCTAACGCTTCTTACTATGTTATAAAACTCTTGTTTTGAAGTATCTACTTGTTTGGCATATACAGGGTGTCACAAATTCAACATATCAGCATTGGAATCTCGGAAACCATACGAGTTAGAGAAACGGTTAAATGGGGGCAAAGTTGTGCAATTCGGTGCTGATTTGATTATAATGCCGCTCGCTATAAAAGTTTTCAAATTCCGAATATTTCCGATTTTATTCGAAAAAAGAACGAAATTTTGCAAAATCTTTTTTTTTCTGAGCTCATTTGACTAGCGCAATAATAAATGGCACTTTGTCATTGCTACTTTTTCTCCTCTACAAAATGACGTTACTAAACTAAAGATCCGCCGTTTCGTCTCCGAGCGGCCATCACCAACTTTACTTTTTTAAATACGGACCTGGATTTTTTTATACCGATTTTTAAAAACCCTCCTACCGTCAAAATGTAATGGCGATATTACTTTCTTATAATGATGAATTATCCTTACTTATTTTTTTAAATTCATATTTTTTACACTTCTTGTCAGTCCGATCCTGGCAACGAATCACAATATTAATTAAAAACTTTATTTTTTTTTTAAATTTTACAAATAAGTTTCATGAAAAAGTTTGTCTAAAGTTCATGTTAAGATGGGGCGCCACCGCACAATACCAGGACAGTAAAATTGTTCCTAAATGAAGAGCTTCCTGATAGGTGGATCGGAAATGGTGTGGCAATAGAATGGCCAGCAAGGTCGCCAGATATTTCGCCGCTGAATATCTTTTTATGGGGGGCTTTAAAAAATGTTTTTTATAAAAATGACGTAGATACCATGGAAGAACTGGAAGAACGCTTACAGGTTGCATTTGGTAGGATACTGAGAAGATCGGTTGAAAGGGCTGTCGCCAAAATTGGAAGAAAAATCGATTGTGTATTAAGCAAAACGGCAATCTCTTTGAACATTTAGAAAATTAGGATTTATAATTATTAGAAAATTCTTATAAAATAAATTATATTACTTATGTATGAATGTTTTAAATAAAATAAAGTTTTTAATTAATATTGTGATTCGTTGCCAGGACCGGACTGACAAGAAGTGTAAAAAATGTGAATTTAAAAAAATAAGCAAGGACAATTCATCATTATGAGAAAGTAATATCGCCATTACGTTTTGAGGGTAGGAGGGTTTAAAAACCGGTTAAGAAAATCCAGGTCCGTATTTAAAAAAGTAAAGTTGTTGATGGCCGCTCGGAGACGAAACGGCGGATCTTTAGTTTAGTAACCTCATTTTATAGAGGAGAAAAAATAGCAATGACAAAGTGTTATTTATTTTTAAATAGTTAGTCAAATGAGCTTAGTAAAAAATAAAAACGATTTTGCAAAATTTCTGTTTTTCTCGAATAAAATCGGAAGTATTCTTAATTTGCAAACTTTTAAAGCGGCCTTATAATCAGCACCGAATTGCACAACTTTGCCCCCATTTAACCGTTTCCCAAACTCCTGTGGTTTCCGAGATTCCAATGCTGGGTATGTCGAATTTGTAACACCCTGTATACACCCTTTCACATTTCGAACAAGGCATTTTATACACAACATTGTTTTCTAAAATGTAGGTATGTTTTCTAAATGTTAAGGAATTTATGTTTTCAGTTTTATAAATGATTTTGTTACCGTATGTTCATTTTTGAAAGCAACTGTAACTCTGTCATTGTTGCTGCTAGTTAGTAGTTTTTAAAAAATATCTTTAATAAAGGATAATTTTAGATAGGGAGTTTTTCTTTTTGCTATGAATGAATATGTATAACTTACAATTAGCTAATGGTAATTTTCATATCGCCTCATCAATTGATCTTCTAATAGCTTGCTCGCTTTTCTTTGAAGTTTAATGACATGGTCAAATACGACTTGATAAACATTTACCTGTTTTGCAAAATAGTTTATTGAGATATAGCAGGCAGTATTCCGATAACTACGCAACAATCAAATTGTCTTTTCATAAATTCTAATAAAGATTTAAAATTAACCGAGCAGCTCGAAACTTTTTGGCATTCGGAGGAAATACCTCAAAACATAAAATACATGAACTAAACATACCAATAATATTAAATTTGTGCAACCAACCTACGAAACATTTTAATATTTTTAAGAGATTATTAAACACACTTGATTGGTTGGTTGGTTTAAGGCGAGAGTTGGGCGTTCGGTCCAAGCTTCCTGCACTGCAGCCTAGTGGCTTATTGTGCTGTGAAAAGGTTTGCTGCTTTTATAAGGGCCAGCAAATTCCTACCAAGTTTAACACAAACAACAACAAACCCGAACACACTTTCTTTGCACTAAAATGAAGGTGGTTCCTCTTAAAACTATTACTATTCCTCGTCTAGAACTCTGTGGAGATGTTCTTCCAGCCAAACTTCTTCATTATATTTTACGGGTGTCCCAAGATGTCATCTCTCTTAAAAGGGTTTGCGCATGGTCAGATTCACAAATTGCACTATCTGGATTCGCCGGTCATCACACCGATGGAAGACGTTTGTTTCCAATCGTGTTGCCTAAATCTAAGAAAAGTTATCTCGTGCTTCATGGTATTTTGTCAATTTTCCAGATAATCCTGCTGACCTTGCTTCTCGAGGATTGTTTCTATTAGAGTTATTACACAACTTGTGGTTTGATGGTCCCCAATTTTTTAAATCTAATACACAGCTGTCGGCTAGTTCGCAATGCCCGCTAATTGACTCTAGTTTTTTTGACACTGCAAACCGTTTGGATGATAAAAAGGTGGTTTTTGCTGACATTTCATTCCGATCATAATGTCTTTTTCAATCTTGTTACCAATCATTCATTATTTTTGTTTAGCCAACACACTCTCGCTGATGTTTTCCGCTTAGTTAATAACGCACAAAGAAATTCCTGAAGGTTTTCCGACAAATTGACTATATCTTCTCGAAAAATCCACGCTAAAAAATTATTTTGAGGTTGTACTAAATAAAAACGTGTTTTTAAAATTTTTTCGCAAACGTCTAAATCACTCTTCCTTGTCGTATAATGCTACACATTCCATAATTTTACCTTGATAATCTTCATTAACTACTTTAAATATAAAATATTATCATGAAAAGCATTTACAAAAGGGACTCGGGACATTTCTTGCTCGCCTAGAACTTTTGAATATTGTGTCCCAAAAGAAGGATAAACTCAGTTATAGGTAAATTTATAACTTGTTGGAAAACAAAACTAACATCTTATTAACCTTCATCCATAGGTGATTTACCTGCCTTGAGAATATTTCAAGCTAAAGCGATCGCGCACACTAGTGTTGATTTTGGTGGACAATTTCAATAAGTATAAGTAATATAAACTTGTGTGTTTTGTCACAAAAGCCATTCATCTCGAATTAGTTAGGAGTTTGTCATCCAAGGCTTTCTTGGCTGTTCTTCATCGCTTCCTTGCTCATCGAGATCGATGAGTTGCCTCTATAGCAGCGATTGTGGAACGAACTTCGTTGGGGTCGGGCTTCGAAAAAACCTATTGATTTGAATTTAAGGCCCCCTTCTGCGTTTCATTATGATGGGCTATGGGAGGCGGAAATCAAATTAGTCAAGGCTCATTCGACCCGGATAGTAGGAGAACAAGTTCTTACCTATGAGGAGTTCTACTCTGTTTTGATCTTGATGGAAAGTGCTTTAAATTTACACCCACTTACACCTATTATTTAGGACGCAGCAAGTGGTTACATTCCTCTACCTCACCTGATATTGATTCCCCTGGTGTATGTAAAACTAAAAATATTTCTCCATCTCAGTGGCCATAGAATTAACCAAATAGGAAGTTTGACTGTGACACTGACAGGCATTATAAACTCACAATCAAAAGTGCCTAATGAGTAAATTTAAAATTAAGGTAACCGGGCCAGTATGATTGTGAGAAAATGAGTTCTGCCAATGTCATTTATGTCACAGTCAAACTTGCTGGTTAGTTAATTATTATTAGGCAATCCAACGATGTGTCCAAATGGCGGCTGGCTGGCAAATACTGCGTTGTAATTGGTGCACGTGACTATATAAATAATATTGCTGGTGACATTTAACGGGTGGCACAATGCTTTTTGCCAGCCAACCGCCATATTGAATCACGTGGTTTGGATTCCCTAATTAAAATTCTTTATGCTACCCGACATAAAAGTTGGCATAATTACGTATTTGACGTACAGTTACGCCCATTAAATCTTGGACAGGAAATCTGTCAGATTTTGACTTTTTTTCAATTTTTGGTAACTTGCTCTTTTACGTTAATTAACCTTTAATCATTAGAAATTAACAAGATGTGGCAGACCCTTTTTTATTATTTTGAAAAAAGAACAAACTCAATGCTATCGATACCTATTTACAATACATTATATTTTTCAAATTTTATGACTTGCGCGGCACTCATTTCACGCTTCTGAAATCTTATGTTTTAATTCATTTAAATTTTGTCGCCTAACATTATTCTCACCATTAATTTTTTTGACTGAAACACCCCAAACATTATCTATTATATTTATATCTGGATTACGTGAGGGCCATGGTAAAATGGTAATTTGTTCCTGTTTCATCCATTCCCTTGCTTGTCGAGCTGTGGACAGTTATCTTGCTGATAAATGAAATCTGTTTCTGAAAATCGTACTAACACAGAAGGTAACATGGTATTTTGTAAAATATTCATGTATACCTCTGTATTAAATCGTCCTTTAATAAAGTAACACACAACAGCTTCCGGAGCACTCATCCATCCCCAGACGTTTACAGAAAATGAACTACTATTTTGATCCTTTTGGGTAAATCTTTCTTTGATTAGAGTTCTTAGAGGTCTATATACTCTTTATCTTCCATTATTATATTATATCAAGACTAAAATAATAATGTAAAATGTAATGCAGAACCGACCTGTTCTTTATTTTCATCTGTTAAAAACGGACTTTCAGCTGCGCGGATGAAAGCGCAATTCAGATATTTGTCTAACCCTTCGTCGAGCTGTTCTCACAGATCCCGGGAAATGTATCTGCATTTTTGCTCTTACCATGGATTTAAAAGGATTGTATCTTAATACTTTTACTAAATTATTATCCTGTTCTTCATTGGATTGTTTAAGACTAGCACTTCCAGGTCTTCTCAAGAAAAACGTTTATTGTAACTTTGTTTTAATACAATTAACTGGGCTCTTTGGAATGTTAAGCCTTTTTGAAACATCCCTTTCAGAATTACCTTCCTGCTCAATATAATGCATTATTAAAACTTTCTGCTGGGTCGTTAAGTTAAGCATTTTTCGAAAAGTAAAACACTGGCATTTATTATTATTTTTTCTATGATGAAATTTTAAATAGGTAATTTGTTCAACAGGCATTACAGGTATGTTAAATAACAGTAAAATGAGGTGTACCAAGCTAAAAATTTCTTTCCAAGATTTAATGGCCGTAACTGTACATTAAAAGGTTGACACAGTTACGTATTATTTGACGTATACTTAAATGCATAGGTATTACGTATTTGACAGAAATATTCGATTTAAAAGATCAAGGATGATCTTACCGTCAAAATGGTCGAGTGCTATCTACGTTCTACCAAATCTTGATGAATCCTCTAGCTTGTTGGGAAGTACCGACGCATAGATAAGGAACTAAAGATTTAGTTTAATTTATACTGTTAGATTAATATGACTAATGAAATAAACTATTTGAGTACAACCGTGTGTTTCGATTCAAAATACCGGGTGCATGACAACCAAATTACTATCCAGTTTATCACAGTTTATAAAGATGAAATAATACATTATTTTGAAATTGGGGTACGTGGTATGGTTGCACTGTGCGCACATTTTCAGTATTTAAACGTCGGACTGTCTCTTCCGGTTGAACAATAAGTGCACACAACTTTGTTATTTTAAATAGAACACCCTATATATTTTCGTAGATATGCATTCTACGATGAATTCTAAGCATAATACATGTACCTTATTCTATTCCTATCTAATACACTTTCTAAAAAAATGGCTTTGGAAACAAAGTCAAATTAGACACATATTTTTTAAAAAACAACTAAATGAGTAAAAAATTTAATATTATTTTTTAATTCTTTTTAGGTAGTACCTATTCTGTATAAATAAGTCACAACTATTTCAATTCCAGTTTAACCGGAAGAGCTACAAAACTTGACAAACACAAAATTCTCCAATATTTTTAATGGCACTCTCAATTTTAAATCTCCTTTGCAAAATTATCTTACCTACTTTTCTAAATTTTTTAATTATGCTTTCCTATGTTTAAATTTATTAGTTTTTAAGATAAAAACAATTAAAAGTCTATAGTTACATAATCCAACAAGCAACGATTTATGTTAGTTTATTTATAGGTTCATGTAAGGTAGTTATGGATCTCCGCAGGTCTGTTTACTATTTTCTACTGTTTTACGACGTTATTATTATCCATAGTTACCTTAGATGAAACTATGATTAAACTTATATTAATTGTTGCTCGTTGGATAATGTAGCTAAACTTTTAATTGCTTATATCTAAAAAAATCAAAGTTTAGACATACGGAAGCATAAATAAAAAATATGTCACTGTCTTGGATAGGTATATGATATGGTACATGTTTTATGCTTAGAATTCTTTGTAAAATATATGTAAAATTTATGTATATTTTAAAAAATATATAGGGTATTCTATTTAAAATACCAAAGTTATGTGCACTTCCGGTTTAACCGGAAGTGACAGCCAGATGTTTGAATACAAAATACACACTGTGTAACCATATAAACTACCAAAATGTCATAATAATATTTCATTTTATAAGGACGTGACAAGCTAGACAAGACTACAAGGGTAGTAATTTCGTTGTCATATATTTTTTCAAGAATAATAAATAACAGAAAACGCAAATTTATTATTCTCATTTAGAGTTAAACATTTAAAAAAAAATTAATCATCAAACGTTATTGAAATATAAATATGTATTAAACCAGACCTTACTATAATTAGTTCAATATAAGCTGATGAAAGTGATTTTTTAAAATTCTAAAAAGTATTGTATTACGATTGAGTTGTATTGTTTAAATTATAAGTACATTTTCTTTTCTTTTTTAAGCACAGATCAGTTATTTTTAATTTTATTGTTTCATCATTCTCTATCTTTAGTTTGTATTTTGATATTAATAACAACAGAGTTTCTTATTGTAACAAAAAAATACCTATAGTTATAGGTAAGTGATATGTCATTTTTTTTTCGAGGGCTCGTCCGTGCGCCAGATGCACTTAGGCCAGGTTTGGCCCATTTTACTCACTCTGTTTGGTTGTTACACCCACTCCGTGATCCCAGTTCCTTGCACTAGTTTATCAAGGTCAACTGGGGAGAGGGTAAGGATGTCCTCTGGTTCCAGTTTTGGTTGGCCGAGTATTTGTTGCCTCTTTCGATCTAGTGACTCGCAATAGCAAACTATGTGTTCTACAGTTTCCCTGATTTTTTCGCATAATCTGCAGTTAAGGTCTCCATGGTAAAGTTGCATTCTGTGCAGATGATTCTTGACAGCCATGTGTCCTGTCAGAATTGCTGTAATGGTTCTCAGCTGGTTCCTGTTCATTTAAAACAGCTGTTTCGTAAGTCTTGGATCTGGATTCTCAATGAAGCTTTTCCTGTGGTGTAATCCATGTGTGTTGCTCCAGTGGATTTTATGCTCACTCCTGATCCATCGTTTTATGGCAACTCGTACTATGCACCTTGCCGATACGCTCGCAAGAGAGGCATGCCAGCTAATCTAGCAGACAATACAGTGAACACACCACTGGGATTAGTCAAAGAGGAGATTGATTACACGGCCAAGCCGTTTGCACAGAACAGATGGACCGAGTTGACAACCTGTAGTACATCCAAGCAACTGTGGCCCACATTCGAAAAAAAGAGAACCGCAGAGCTATTGAGACACAGTCTAAAAGACGTGAGAAATATTACTGCGGTTATTACCGGATATTGTCTCTTCGGTAGACATGCCGAACGTATGCAAACACCCATTAACGACTTCTGCAGAAGTTGCAGAGATGAGGAAGAGGAAGAATATATTCAACATTTTCTGTGTGAATGCCCTAGCCTCGCAAGAAGAAGGTTCACTGCTCTGGGTGAACCATTTTTCGATAGCCTGGAGGAACTGAGCAACTTACAACTTGGACGACTGAGCAGGTTTCTAAATAGTAGTGGCTGGTTTGAATAAGTTCAATTCAATCCTTCTGCGGTGTATGACGCACTAACCATCAGGGATCTGATGAAGGTGGGTTCTACGGAACATGTGCGGTATCACAACGGACCTAATAGGACTACGTGAGACTGTTTGGTCAGAACCAAAGGTCTGCCACTCTTACCTAACCTAACCTAACCTAATCTACTATGTACCTTGGTACTCCGAGTGCCGGTTCTGGACCAATGAATGTATTTTCTGAGCATTTCCTCAAAAGTTCATCGGCTTTTTCCTTTCCTGTAATACCTTCGTGTCTTGGTACCCAATGCAATATTACTTTGTTTACTTCTGCCAGAGCCTCTAGTTCTCCTTGACATTCCCATACCAGCCTTGAGGTTACCTTGTTTCTAATTAGCGAATTAAGGGCTGCTTGACTGACAGAATATATAGGAATCCACGTATTGAGGTAATCCCTCCTATTGCTTATAACCCTGTGGGAGACTTTCTCAGAAAGAAAAACGCATTTTTCTCCGGTGTTACTCCGTATATCCCCGCTACGGTACCCTCTTTGGATATATTAGTTATACATATTTGGTTTTTTCTTTAATCACACTAGTTTCAGTTAACATATTTCTATTACCTATTATTTATTTTGTATTTCATTTAATTATCACATTCTAAATGTATTGATAGTGGGTTCTTATATAAACGTAAGGATTAGAAAAATGAACCCTCACTTTTTAAATTTCTACACAATATAAATCACCGATTCTTGGGATATTTGTTTTGCGGCTCGATTAGAATTACATTTCCCATTGAGCACTTTTCATTTTAATAAAAATAGGTTACTTAAATTATATTTTTGATTATCTATCAGGAATGAATAGATAATAATTTAAACATTGGACATTTGAACGTTAGGATGGCAATAAAATCCGGATCGCACAAGTGATGAAATGAGCGGAGTCGTATGGCAATAATAAAATCTGGTTCTTCTGAACTACAAAGTACGGAGCCTGTAGATTTCCGCCAATTGGGAGATTACTGTCACGTCCATAGGTTTTGTCGCTGGTTCAAATATTTTAGTTCATTAAGACAGAAGACGGTACTGTGAAAAACATCTATTTTCTTCGGTAAATTGCAAATTACAATATCATAAAGTTAGAAAAGCCAAAATTGTACTATCGACACATCATTAGGATTTTATAGAATATTTGTGTAAAAATACTTTTCTTTTTGGGAGCGAATGGCAGAAACACAAGTAAGTTATGAAAAATATAGGCGTCGAGCAAACACTACATGTCCGCGTGTGTGTGGATAACTAGTGCATACACGTGGTTCGGATCTCCCGTTAAGCTGTAGGTCCCGTCTGGCTGACATTACCCAGACGATAGGGGATACAATGGGCCTCATACAGGCCTAAGTATATTGGCTCTTCCGCCAACTCCGGAAAAAAAATATACCCATTGATATTACTATAAACTTACTATCCAAAAAATGGCTAATAATAAAAGACCATAATTCAATAGTATTTCTAGACATAGGTACTTCTAACAAAAACCAACGAAAATAAAAACTGATTTGATATCATAAACTTTTCCGACAGATATTTAAATTTTAATTCTCAACATGCATATAAATAAAAATTCAATATATTTCAAAATGTTAATGACCAAGCCTTAAAATTATCACACTCTAACTTTCACGCAAAAACCCTAAACAATATTACAACTTATCTCTTGAAGATTAATAATTTACATAAACTCATCAAGAGACTCACACACAAACCAAAAAATCACATATAGAATACAACAACAAAGAGGAAAAACTCCTAATCAAAAATTATGTAGCAAGGAACTTAACGACAGAGTTAAAGCAGCTGTCAAAAATGAATATTGTTTTAAAAAAATGTAATAAAAATGGAAAAACCCACTACTAAAGATTTAGAAAGCAATGTCGTATATAAAATTACTTGTTCGGAATGTGAAGGGGAAGGCCAAACAATACTTGAAAACAAAAGTTTCAGAATATAGTACAAGCGTTAAACCTCACACTCTAATTAATACCAAAACCAAAATAGCTTTAGTAGAACATTTAAAAAATTTTTATCATCAATTCATTTTAAAAAAATGTCGATTGTTGCAAAACAATCATCAAAAATACTATTCAGCGAAATGATAGAAGTTCAAAAATATATACGATACCCTGTAAATTAAAAATTTAACATTTTAGCATGCATCTTTTTTCTATAACAATAACCAAGGGATTAAGCAATAAAGATATTCGATATTAAAACTCTCTGTTAAATAAATACACATTTACAAGACAGCTTTTGCTTGTTTCTTACTATTTTTAAATATAATGATGGTAATATAAACAAGTGATAGTTAAACTTAAGTTAATACAGTAAAATCACCACATAGACCTAAGTTTAACTGTCACTTGTAGTATAAACTAAACCCATACAAGCAAGGGCGTCGATGTTTTCTTTGGGGGGGGGTAACAAATTAACAAGATAAATTTTTAAAACATTTTTATTGTTTGGATGCCTTTCGGGATCAAATCGAAAGTGATTTCTAAAAAAAAAAAAAAAAAAAGTTCGTCGCTCGAAAATAACATACATCTCATTTAAGCTTTTGGCACCGGGATGGGCACTTATGTTTATAGCTTATAAACGTGAGTGCCCACCCCGGCGTCAAAAGCTTAAATCAGATGTATGTTATTTTCGAGCGACGACCTCTTTTTGTTTTTTAGAAATCACTTTTCTTTCGTCAAGTGTTGGCAAAAAACTTTTTTGTCAATCTTGGGGGGGGGGGTGTAATTACCCCCATTACCCCCCCCCCCCCCCTTATCGACGCCCTTGCATACAAGTGGCCACTGGGTCCTTAAAGTATGACATTTGTTTTTATTATGTATACACGTACTGTTTTTAAAACATGTTAGTTATTCAAATCATATTGTATTTTAGTTTTTATATTTAACTTATTATCTTTAACCATGCTATTCATTTTTTACTTTTTTACTAAATTAAAATAACGGTTTGCCGTTTGGCCCTTTTTAAAAAAATAAAATAAAATTGATAGCATGGCGTAAAGGTTTGAAGCCTATAAATATTTTTGAAAATGCCTTAAATAAAAGACGAAACGTCAAACCGTTATTTTAATTTATCCAAAAAAAAGTAAAAAATTAGTCTCTATCATCCTATAAAGAGTTATGTTGTTCTTAAATCCAAATTAAAAATTTAATTTTTCGAGGAAAAGTAATTTTTTATAAAAATGTTTGCTTTCTTAGTCATCCGCACTTCTTCTAGGGATATTGCTTTTAAAGCTTGTATAATTTTTTGTTTTAGAATGTCCTCATCATTTGGCAGTGGATTGGCACAAATTAACTGTTTTAGGCGTCTGCACAAATACATATCTGCCAACGTAAGGTCGGAAATTCTTGAGGCCATAAACTGTTCTTGAGGCCATAAACTGAACCATCTTGCCAGATCCATTTTTAAAAAGAAATACTTTTTTTTTGTATTTCTAGTGCAAGAAAACTTTCATTGTAAATAGCAGAGCGTTTTTGACCTCAGGGGGGGGGGGGATCTTCAGTGCCTCTTTGTCAGGTACAATAGGTATTGCAATGAGCATCAAACTTGATGATTTAAAATGGTATAGTTAATAATAATAGTATTTATTAAGAATTGGAAGATACAATAATTTACAATTCTTAAACGACGAAGTCTAGCTGATAAGCGTCAGCTACTCAACTTAAACCCTTTTTTCAACAAGATAAATCACTATAATCTGTCCATAAATTAGCTTAGTTAAAAAATAAATAGTAGTACGAATATTACGCTGTTAACGTATCGTAGTCACTTGAAGAAAATTTAAGTAAAGAAGAAAAAACGATGGTACTGGAAATATTAAAGCTTTTAATTATTCTAAAACATTACATAAACTAGTCTTCAGAGTTAGATGAAATAATAGCAAAGAGGGATAAGTAAAGTTGATGGTTTGTGGTGAAAAAACATGTACCTACCACAAATCATGAAAGATGTGAGAATACATTTTTTGGTAACACTGTGTAATTCACCAAAGATTTTGTTTAGTTTTAAATGTTATTTTAACTATACCATTTTTAATCGTCAAGTTTGATCCTCGTTGCAATGCCTGTTGTACCTGAGAAAGAGGCACTGAAAATTACCCCTGAGGTCGAAAGCGCTCTGCTATTTACAATAAAAAATTTCTTGCACTTGAAATACAAAAAAGCCAATACAATTCTTTCAGATCCATTTCTGTCCAAATTCCAAATCAAGCAATTTCTTTACTTCTCTAGCAATCCATCTTGCTAGAAATACATGTTACTAAAGTAATCTAATGGCAGTTTGTTGTTTTAAATCATCACATAAAAAGTATTTAATATATTTAAATAAAAATTTCTACTACAAGCATTCTCAAAAAAATACTGTCCAATATACTATACTAGGAAAACAGCGCACCAAACATTCACTTTTTTTTTAAAATATTGACAGGGTTAGGATTCTGAACATAGGATTAACATCGTCCAATAGCGAACATGTTGCGATGCCACAGTTCTATTCGTCGAAAACGTGGACTCATCCCAGAACATTATAAGTTTATGAAATCCCCTATTGCCACCTAGAATCTTACTCCCTATACCACCCACAAACAAAAATCCAACCTTTTGCAATTCTAATGTGTGGTTATAAGGGGGTTTTTAGGGACGTATCTTATTTTGGGATCACCTGTAGTTGCTTAGCTCGTTTTCTCAAGGATAGTGTGGGATTTTTTTTCTCTAAGGGCCGCTTTATAGCTTGCAATTTTTCTTTCACGCAAGTTGTCTTGCAGCAATTAATATTGCGGCAATAAAAATTTCACTTCGTTTTACAGCGTGCATTGACTTGCCAAGGTCGTAGGTGATGTACCACTTGCCAACCTTTAAAATAAAAAGACATTCTGGTTAGGACTTACCGGTCCTTTTTTGTGCATTCATTTTAACATAACATCATTACAGGACACAAAAGCAAACCAACAAAAACAATACGTATCCACCATAGGTTAGAAATAACATAAACAAATGTCAGGGATTTTCATATTTAGGTTGGTGTATCATAAATCCCCAGAATTTCGCTTGCAATTGCAATAAAAATAAGGTCGAAGTTATATTTCTTGCAAGCAATATAAATTGCGCCAGCTGATCACTAGCCTCGTTCTGCGCATACTCCCGGGCAATCTTTTCTGGCATGAAAGAAAAATTGTAAACGTAAAGCGGCCTTCACAGACGGCAGTACGATTAAAGTCGCTGTCATCTTTATTGTACAGTTTTTTTACTTTATTTAAGTCTAACATGGATCTCGTTTCACAAATTTTCTTTACCAGCTTGGAGACCGTCCATTTGGTTACGGGTATATTGAAGCACCTTCAATGAAATTTTTCAATAACGTATCTGTATGCAAAATCTCCATTATCGTACCATTGGATTCTTTTCTCCGTTTGTCAGAACCATTTCATTTTTGTATTAAGTTTTGTCTTTTTTGTAAATTTGGCAACATCGTATTTTTATTTTCATGGCAACGTTGTACCACAACCGACGTCAAATATCTAGAGGGTTGTGGTTGTACATTCAGGCCAGAGAGTAATAATAGCTCGGCGTTGTTGCTAAACCGGGGAATGACGGCAGGACAATATAGTCAAGGGGGCTGAGGATATAAGAAAAATTAGTGCAATGGCGGTTTTGAAATTGTCACTCGAAAAAATGTTATACGGGAAACAATAATCGGGTTTGGTGGCGCGTATCGTAAAATAACTAATGCAAAAGTCGAATAAATAGCGATAAATAGTTTCATTTTCGTTTTTATTCTTTTTTCGAACCGTCACAATACGAAAATGGGTAATTTTCGCGGCGTGACGACACACCGTTGTTAACATTGTAAATTACTAAAATATTTAAAATTTACTGACAATGACGTTTTGCTGGACATTGTAGTAATTTATTTCTGAGGTGCCTAATTAAAGATGATAAAAGTATACAAAATCAAAGGTAAACTTACCAAACTTTAGTGAAATTCAAATTAAAGAAAAATATTATTGCTATCCAAACTTAATGAAAACCAATATCTTATAAGATGTGATGATTTGAAACAATTTTCTTAAATAGCATTTTGCCAAAAACAGAATAATGGTACTTTACTCTTGTAAAATATTTAAATTTTTAACTTTACGGATATTCTTATGTAATTTTTTTTCATCGAAAGTCGTATTTTTTCAGCAGCAAAAAATTTTATATATAGATTGACTTTTCCTCGAAAAATTAAATTTTTGTTCCGTTTGCCGCCCTCTTGTCTATCACGTCGCCGGAAATAGGTATACTACATTTTACATTGTTAATAAATATAATAATATTCCCTTTAAGAGGTCGAGAAAGGTTGGCAAAAATGAAAATCTTGAACTTCTAAGTATGTTTTACTGATTATAACCCAACAAATCTACTCATAAATAATAATGAATCAGTGTGATCACTAAATAGATTAATGTTTAATATTTAACATTATTTCAAAAGTATTTTTTTTTGTAAATTAAAATTATTATAATTTATAAATAATTAAAGAAGATTTTCCTTTTCATTTCGCCAGATCCATCTCTAGACGCGTTTCGTCATATCATGACTCATCAGTAGAGCTAGGATCCGACGAAAAGAGAAGGGATCTCAAAGCTACTTAAGGCAGCACTTGGTGGGACACACCAGTAAGATGCGGCACGGAGCGCCATCTGTGTCGTTGTTAATAATAATTGATAAAGTTTGTTAGCCAATCCTTTTAATCTGAAAATAATTAGGTAAACACTTAATTAATTAAATAAAATGAAGTTAAATGTATAGACCAAACGAAACACGAGTCTAGCGCTACGAAATTAGAATGACAGATTTTTAAAATTTTCCATGTTAAATTGAGGTTTTTTTAACCGACTTGGAAAAAACTAAGCAAGATTTTGAATTTCTGTTTTCACTGAGGTTTTCACGAATGTAAAGGTATTTATGTGGGTATAAGAAAGTTAAATTTCTGCAAAAAAAAACGAGAAAAAAGGTATACAATAGTCCAAATATAAGAAGTTTTATTTTAAATTCGTCAATGATAATGCGTCAATGGACAGAATTCGGTTCAAGAGAATGCAATGTTTTTAATATATAGATATGGTCTTGGATAGGTATAGAATATAACACATGTTTTATGCTTAGAATTCTTCGTAGAAGGCATATCTATACAGATATACAGGGTGTTCTATTTAAAATAACAAAGCTGTGTGCACACACAAGTGATAGTCAGACGTTTGAATACTAAAAATTGCGCACAGTGCAACCATAAAACCTACCAACATTTTAAAATACTTAATGTATTATGTTATAAGGACGTGACTAGATGAGTAGTAATTTCGCTGTCACCGCTATACCGCTGGTATATATTAGGGAATCCAAATCACGTGATTTAATATGGCGGTCGGATGGCAAAAAGCATTAAGTCACCCGTAAAATGCCACCAGCAACATTATTTTTATGGTCACGTGGACCAATTACAAAACAGTATAACGGGTGACACAATGCTTTTTGCCATCCAACCGCCATATTGAATCACGTGGTTTGGATTCCCTAATAACATACTAACCTTAAACTATCATCTTAACCTTTGATTTACAATTAATAGATACGTTGTTATAGTAATTATAATAAGGAATACAATGTCACGTCTGGTGTTAACCCCTGGTTTCAAAATTAATTACTAAGTAAGAACTATAACAACAATTAACTATTTTATAAAAAATAGGTACACTAATATACTTGATAATTTTACCATATAAGTACTTATTTTTACCTTACACGCGTCAAAGAGTTTAGTGATAAAAAAATGGAATTTGACCTTGATAAACGCGCCAAGGCCACATTCCGTAAAGAAAAACTTTAAGTGAGGTTGAAAACTCTATATCAATTAAAGCATTAAACAAGCAAGAAGTATATAAATATCTTGCAGTAAATGAACACGATGGCGTTCAACAAAAAAACATGAAAAAAAAATTGACAAATGAATATTACAAAAGAATAAAGGCTGTCCTAAAGACCGAGTTAAATGCTAAAAATAAGATATCGGCAATAGTATCACTAGCAGTACCCGTAATTCACTACTGTTTTGGGATTATCAAGGGGACCACTTCTGAAAGTACCTATTAGAAAGCTGGATAGACAGAATCGAAAATTACTCACCATGCACGGTGCATTACATCCGAAAGCCGACATCGACCATCTGTATATTAGAAACAAAGAAGGCACACGCACACGAGTACTATTTAGCATAGAAACAAGCCATGTATCGCTGTGGTAAGTTTTAAAAAGTACTTACAGCTGAAAGAAAACAATAAATACTTAAAAATGGTTTTTAATCACATGTATAAGAAAACAGACACTCAAATACAACAAGCTCAAGATAATAGTGTAGTAGAGGATACAGTCAACGCGGAAACTGAAACAAAAAAAAGGTAAAAGTCATTATAGGAAGATTAAAACAGAAATGGAAAGAGGAACAGAAATACAGATGGATATAAAACGCAATGCACGGATAAATTCTGAAAGAGGTGGAAAAAGAAACAATTGATGAAAGTCAATAAAGGAGATGGCTAACCCACGCAAACCTGAAAGTGGAAACCGAGGCCCTTATCACGACCTATCAAGAACATGCAATGGCCATAAATTATGTGAAAGTAAGAATCCCGAAGTCTGGTAATGTCGAACACATCAGGAAACTATCCACCATAACATTTCTGGCTGCCCAATCCTGGCAAGGAAAGCGTACCTGGATCGACATAACCTGGTTAAGGCCCACCTGCACTAGAATATTTGTTTGAGCCTTCTTGAAGAAGTCCAGCCGTATGTTGCAACGAACCTGCTTTGTAATAAGTTACCTCATGTCGCAATTCTCCCGACTTGAAATTGCTAAATAAGCATTTATCTCTTTATAAATATCTTCACACTTTATATTAGTGTATTGATTAACTTACGACTGTTATTCTGTCATTTTAATTTTTGATATTGTGTTAAATTATTGTAAAACCCACCAAGTTACTAGCATTGTCAAGTAATTTGTAATCCACTTTTATTTGAAAGTAATCTTTATTTACCAACAACTCCTTTTGTTTACCGAACAATATTTATTTTATAACTTATTTGAGCTGGGTAAGCTGGGTTACATTCTTGATTAAACGAAATTCCATTATAAGGAAAATAAAACAGTGGTTACTGGTTACTTGTTATGTTTCACAGTTTTTAATTTAGTTTCCTGACACGTATTTATATCTTTTCAGATCATTATCAAAGGAAACGAGTACAAAAAGCTACTAAATTCTACATGTTGTGATTATGGTATTTATGTCTTAAATATGTAATAAAATTAAAATTAGGGTATACTTTGTTGCCTATATCAATTTAAGGGTACATACAGATGAATATTTTTACTTTAAATTAATGTGCTATTGAGAATGAAATTAGCACTTAAAAATATTTCAGTTTGATTATTAACAACATTACATTTGTTTTTTTTATGGCAATTGTTTCTAGTAGGTTTAGTTTTTTGATTATGTTCTGTATGTAGGTTCTGTATGTGTAGGTTTTTTGTTAGAAATTGTGTGGTTTTCCTGTATGCAGTGATCCACTATTCCTGTTTTATTTTTTTAAATAGATGTTTTGTGTTCTTTAATCCTAGTGTTGAAATTTCTGCCTATTTGTTCATTGCATCACAGTTATCGTATTGTATTTGGTAGACCCCACTTTGTAAAAGTTTTTTCTTAGTTTCTATTTTAGAATTGAAAATGTTGTTTATTTAAGTTGTTTTTGTTGAGTTGTATGGGGATCATATTATGATTTTTAAGTTTTTTGGAGATATTTTGGCTTGTATGTCCTGTGTATCTGATTGTGCTGTATTTTTGCCTTGTTGGAATGTGGTGTTCCCGGTACAGAAGCTTTTGTGTATTTTGTCTTGGTTTTTCTTGATTATTTTCTCTATAGTTTTTGTTGTGTATCCGTTATTCGTAGCAATTGTTTTTGTAATATTTAGTTCCGATGATACAGAGTAAATTAACGGACGGTGAAAAAGAAAGTGTTCCCAAAATGTCCTTCACTTTTGATGCAAAAAGAAAGATGGATAAATTATAGTATTATAAGATTTGTGGGAATCATTGGAATTAGTAAGACACCAAATTATTTTACACGAACTTTTTTTTAAAGATAATTTGCAGCAAGTATATTTGTAAATTAAAGTTACAGTATTTATTTCACGACGAGTACATGTGCAAAATTGCTCCGAAGTTTTTAACTGTTTTAGAGTCTTTAAAGTACGTTTTAATAGATGAATTGTATATCGTTGTGTTTGTAGGAAAATCGTGGTTCTAAACGGTATAATTAAAATATCTCAATTACCGAAAATCGCGTCTTAAATTTGAAAAACAATTTGGGACAACCATATAAAATACACAGAACAAAAAACAGTTTAACATTCCAAACAAGATAATCCTATCAGTGAAACTACTCGTGTTTGTTGATTTTACTTGTTTGATATTTTTTTGTGGGGATTTCTGTATTGGATGGCTTATTGTTTGGAATCGCCTCTTTTTCTACCAAAATTCTTAATTATCAAAAACTGATGTCTTTTAAAGCATGACTGAATTAAGTAACAGTGAGTTATATGCAAGTTTGCTATCAGCAATACAATCTTCTGCTGCCCAAAGTGAACAGAAAATAACAAAAAACATTAAGGACCACATTGCAAGTCAAAATGAACTACTGATAAAAAAAATTGATGATCACAATGGTAAACTTATAGAACTCGATGACCGATGTACAAAAATTGAAAAAAAGGAGTTACAGTTTGAGAGACAAATTAGAAAAAATAACATAATTATTTTTGGTCTTATAAAGGATGACGCACCACCCGACCTTCTTGAATTTTTGAAACTGTTTTTTAAAAATCAAATGAAGGTCGATGTATGTGCTACGGATATAAACGATACATACTTACTAAAGAATGCAAGTAATGTTACTGGGATGCCCATAAAGATTGAATTCGTATCATATATTAAAAAGAAACAAGTTCTAAAATGTGCTTTTAACCTTAAAGGCACTAAAATATTTTTAGCCCAAGACCTGTGTTACGCAGATCGTCAGGACCTAAAAGTACTACAAGAACATTTAAAGTTGGCTAAAGAAAGACGACTGCCAGCAAAGATCATTCACAGTAGCAAAATTTTAATAAATGGAGATTTATATACGGCTGATCAGCTAAGGTCTCAATCAACACCAAAATTACTGGAAGAAATTGAAGTTGCATATAACAGAAAATCAAACAGTACCCCTTCTAGTGAATTTGATGAGAGTGATGCCGAGGTATTAAATAATATTACGCATAATATAACATCGTATGAAGGACCTAAATTGCCAACCAATACTTCAACAGCAGATGTAGAAAAGCGAAAAAGGGACCAAAAAACGCATACTTCAACAACACCTACATCCAACAAGAAACAAAAAACTGAAAGTACTCTTATAAAGACTAAATCTACGGTGGCTAAGGTAACATTGAAAGGTGCGACCAAATAGGGAACCACTGACGTAAACCTTACAAAAAAAAAGACTATTTTATACATTTTTTGTTTTAATTGCTTTATTGTTTCATGTTTATGTACTTAATATAACTATAGTTTGTATTTTACAATTTTAATGTAACTTTAGGATTTATCGTGTGTGAAAGTAAGGTTTTTAGAATGAATCAGTTTGTGAGGGATTACAGAAACGAAACAATAGAAACAACTGAGTTAGGACATATAAATAGTATTTTGGGCTTGACGGGGACCAAGAGTGAGCTATTAAATTTTTTACATATAAACATAAGAAGTATTCATAAAAATTTTGATGAATTAATGATATACACTTCTCAGTTTCCTCTGGATTTAGATTGCATCATACTCTCAGAAACAAGAAAAATTATTAACGTTACTGACTTCCAGTTGCCAGGCTATACTACAATATATAATAACAGTACGTTAAACCAAAACGATGGTACGGTTGTTTTTGCAAAAACTAAACAAATTCAGAACTATTCGATTATTCCAATAAATGGCTTTAAATTTATCAACCTAAGCATAATACAGAATGGAAAAAAGATATTAATTGTAAGTATTTATAGACCTCCATCGACTGATGATACTCTATTCATGGAGGCACTTGAGACACTATTTGCTCAAAACGTACATAGACAGCAGACAGATTTTGCATTTTTTATAGGTGATATTAATATAGATATTTTAAAAAATACGATATTAAAAAATGAGTATTTAAATCTCCTTAGCGAATACGGTTTTAGGTCTTATATAAATAAACCGACACGGGTTCAATTAAATTCATCTTCATGTATTGACCACGCGTTTATCAAAAAAAGTAAAAACGAAGAAACGGATGATATATTGTCATCTGTTATTCATACAAATATAACAGATCACTATATGATAATGGTGAGTATTATATGTCAGAACAAACAGGGGAAAACAAATGACAAAAAAAAATGTAAAGAGGTAAATAAGGTATTAAACATGAAAAAATTTATAAACGACATAAAAAAGGAGTCCTGGATTGATGTATATAGTGAGCCAAACGCGGAAGGAGCTTACAACAGCTTTATTAAAACAATACAGGTTTGTATGGAAAGAAATAGTCAACATAGGAATAATAAGTTAAAAAAGAGAAAAGATTGGATGACGCTGGGTTTGATAACCTCAATCAACAAAAGAGACGAAATGTATCAGAAACTATTAAAGAACAAAAATAACAACAATCTTAAACAAGAATATAACACTTATCGAAATAAACTGAACAATTTAATTAAAAAAACAAAAAATTCATTTTATAAACAAATAATCAATGAAAATGCAGATAATTCTAAAATACTTTGGGATGTCACAAAAAAAATTACAAATAAATATAATACAAAAGCGAATTATATTTCAGAGATCGTAGATAAAAATAACGACATAATAAAAAATGAGTGCGATATTGCTAACGAGTTTAATAATTTTTTTTGCAATGTAGGAAATGATTTAGCCAGTAAAATAAGTCAAAATAATAATATAAAATTTCCAGGAAAAACAGTTTTAAATTCAATATTTCTGAAACCAACAAATTCGGCAGAAATAACGAAATGTATCCAGGATCTTAAAAATAATAAAAGCCCGGGTCATGATGGAATAAAAAGCGAAACGCTTAAAAAAATAAGTGAGTATATCGCCCAACCCTTCGCGTATATTGTAAATAGAATAATAGAAACCGCGAAAATCCCGAATGACTTCAAAATATCAATTGTTAAACCTCTTTACAAGACCGGTGAGAGAAATAAGGTAACAAATTATAGACCGATAAGTTTAATAACAAATTTTGCAAAAATTTTTGAAAAAATCATAAAGGAACGGTTATATTCATTTTTGGAAAGAAACAATGTTCTTTCAAAGAATCAATTCGGTTTTAGAAAAAATACAAGTACAGAAGATGCAATTGGTCTGCTGACATCAAAAATATATGGTCATCTCGATAAAAGTCAAAAGTCATTGGCTGTCTTCATTGACCTTGCCAAAGCGTTTGATACGGTCAGTCACGATACTTTATTTAAAAAAATGTATAGTGTGGGAATACGGGGATTGGCCTATAATTTATTTCAGGATTACTTAACAAACAGAAAACAACGTGTAAAAGTCAATGAAGTTACCAGTACTGAAAAAAAGATTACATGTGGTGTACCTCAGGGTACAGTGTTGGGGCCAGTAATGTTTTTGATTTACTTGAATGATTTGCTAAATCTTCAGTCCGCAGGACATATAATTGCGTTTGCTGATGATACGGCAATAATCTATAAAGACACGTCTTGGGAAAACCTAAAAAAAAAACAGTTTCAAATGATCTTGAAAGGGTGTTTGCTTGGTTTGGGCAGAGCTTACTTACCGTAAATTTTGATAAGACCCGGTATATAGCTTTTACAAGTTATAATGTTAATTTACCAACTTTCAGCACTATAACAGTACCACATAATAATAACAAAGTAATTATCAAAACGGCAGAAAGTGTAAAATATTTGGGTATAATAGTGGATTCCAAAATGAAATGGGATTACCACATTGAATATATTACTCAAAAAGTAAGGGGCCTAAATTATAAATTTAAACAGCTAAAAGAGGTGCTATCTGTTAAAAATCTCAAAATTATTTATTATGCGTTAATGGAGTCACTTTTAAGTTACGGAATAGTTGGGTGGGGGGCCTGTAATAGATCAGTTTATAATAAGCTAGAGATTGCACAGAAACGCAATATAAAGATTATATTTGGTAAGCCACTGCGTTATCCAAGTGACCTATTGTACCAAGAAACACGTCTCTGTACACCAAGACAAATTTACGTAAAAAAAATCCTTATACAAATGTTTAAGAACCGTAATTTACTTTTGCCAATTGACCACATATATCCAACAAGATTAAACCAACAAGAAAATCTAAGAACAAATAGACCAGGAAAAACCATTGGAAAACGGTGTTTTTCCTATCTTGGTCCTAGACTTTTTAATCTGTTAAATAGAGACATAAGAGAAAGTCCGACGGTGCATATATTCAGAAGGAGATTGAGTGAGTGGGTATTGGCAAATAAGCTAACCGTGGATAGAACCTTTTCTTGAGCTCCGAAGGGTACAGGATGGTGTTTGTTTTGCTCAGTTGTACGTTTTAATTATACTTAGTATTTTTATTTTGTTTGTTTTGTATAATATGGTTATATAAGTTTGGTGAGTGAGTGATTCTGTGGTGAAGATGCTAGTTTGTATCTCGTCTAAATTTTTGTAAAATTTTTTTCACTTTAACTAGTCTTCCCTTCAGTTGTAAGTGGAGGGGATTTCTCCCCTACCCTTAGACTTCTCTCAAGGCACATATACGTGCCTTTTGAAGTAAAACTGAAGGGGAGGCATTCATAATAGACTTAAGTATGATAATATTATGCAGACTTTTTTGTTTACAGTTTATTATGAATAAATATTATTATATTATTATTATTAAATTAATATCAAACACTACATAAAAAATCACCATATTCTTTAATAAATAGTTACCAGTTTTGAATATGTGTCGGTATTATTTATTTTGTTATTTACGTCACCATTCTACCTTTAATATTTCCATTTATCATTAATTGCTGATGTTCAATAGTTAAACATAAAATATACATATACCGGACGGTGCATCGTGGTTGGAAACATAGGATATCCCATTCAAGTTTTAGACTGTCCAAATATTTGCTTTCCTGTTGAATTTAGAGCGGGGTTGTCGGGAGAGTTTTTTTAGGTTCTTTGTGTGGTGGGTGCACATGCGGAGTTTGAACAAGCCGATCTTAACTTATTTAAATAGGATTGCGGTTGATTTTCCATTGGAATTCAACAGGTGATGCTGCGGGTACCAGCATGATTGGACTTGTCAACATGTGATTTGTCATTGTCAAATGTAATTTGAAAGTAAAAGATTTATAACTTAAGTAATTGATATGTGTTACACAATATAAGAAATAGTTACTATGATAAAATGATAATATGCGGGGAAAAGTTTAAGTATTATATCTGATATGTTTTCCATTTATTTGCCCATTCCTACCAAGTCGGAAATACAAAAAGTTATTGCTAAGCTTGAGGCGAATGGCACTGTAATCAACTGCAAATGCACAGCACAGAATCATGAGAGAGCTAAAGAAACCAATGATAGAGATCTTAATATTTTACTTCATGTCAAAGAAAATAAAAATATCACCACTAGAACTTTCGGGAAAGGGGTAGAAAAACATCACACTACAGTACTGCGAACTTTGAAACAGCATAAATATCATTTATATAGTATCAAAACCATCAATAATTGCTAGAAGGGAATGAAAAGCAAAGATCACTTTTTTATGTTGAAATGATAGAGCGAGCTAACAACAGATATTTTTAACAAAATATTTGCTTCTCAGACGAATGCACGTTTACATTAAATAATAAGCCGAATATAAAAAAGTATTGGTACTGGGACTCGAACCTAATACCATCAGAAAGGGAATGTTTGGGCAGGAATTTTTTGACATCGCTTCATTGGACCATTTTTTATTGACGGAAATCTTACGGGTCCAACATATTTAGATCTTCTTCAAAATCAAATTGCATCCGCACTGGAGGAAATCGCTGATGAAAATCAGGAGATTTGATTCCAAATGGATAGTTGCCCGGCCCACAATTCGCTTGTGGTACGCGAATATCTAAATAATGGGAACGTTGTATCTTTCAAAATATACACTAATTTAATAAATCTAATGATACGACATATACGTTTTCTAAAGGCCTTTTTGCATTAGATACAAGTTGCAAATGCAAGTGGTCGTTTTCAATAGGAAAACTTGCATCAGCTGACATTTGAAACAGCTGATGCAAGTTTTCAAATAAAACAACCATTGATTTGCACTTGCACTTTCAACTTGTATCTAATGTAAAAAGGTCTTTAGAAATCGCTCTTATAGTGTTTGGTCCTGGCGACTTACACATAAGGGTTTATCATCGCTTTTGGTTGTGCACAATTTTATTATGTTTACTCAAAAAGGACTGAACCTATCGAATTTATTTCAAGATATAGAGAAGTTTGTTTTTTGAGAGATAATGAACGATAGAAGAGTTTTGGACTTGCATTGTCTTGATTTGTTTTACATCACAACGTTACAACTGGTAAGTATTTCCAGTCGTCTTTAGGTGAATACAGTATTCACCTGAAGACGACTGGAGATACTTAGCAATTGAAACGTTATGATGTAAAACAAATAAAGACAATGCAAGTCCAAAACTCTTCTATCGTTCAAGAAACATCATTGTCTCCAACCTTCAAACAGATGCTAAAGTAATCTTTGTAGCTTTGACGTTTGTGGCATTAACGAACACCGAGATAAATATTTCAAAACCAGTTTCGGCTCTAATATTTTCTTAAAACAGTTCAAATTTGGTATTAATCAAAGAAAAACTAGATCTTAATGATCAGTGATAGTAAATGAGTTCCCTTTCTCCTTATAACATCCTCGCCTGGTTTGTTAATCGCAGGAGATTTGAGACTGTTACAAAACATAAAATTTAATAAGTTATATGATTGAAGTTGGTGAGAGAATCGGCAGCGCACTTGAAGCCTAATCGAGATGTTCTGAAAACTTTTTCAATTCTAAACTTGTCTGTACGAAGGCAAACATTTTTATTTAAAAAATATGTGAATTATATTGGCCCTAAGATTTATAGTTTGTTGTTACCAATGAACAAAAAATTCTCTGAAGTCTTAGTTTTTTTATTCTTTGTTCAATTAGCCAACTTCTGGTTTCACTGGTAAATCTGTAAAACCAGCTTTACGTTAAAAAATTGTAATTTGGTGAGCAGCGAGTTCTTTGGGGAAAAATCCTATTGCATTAGTATTTGCCGACTTTTTGAAATACAAGTTTGCTGCACCCCGGTAACATATGCAATATTATGCATGGATATTGGAGGAATATGGTATTTCTATTGTTTTCTTTACACTTTCATATAAAGCAATTATACATATAGTTTCAGGGCCAGATGGTATATAAATTGATTCTACAATCTAATAATTTCCGTTTTCATTAGTTTCATTATTTATCATACGTTCTCTTTACTGTTTAAAAATTAATCCGGATTCTAAACTTTAAATTTTTTTATAAGTATCGTTTAGTTCCAGGGAAAACAAGTAAGCTCTATATAATAATTGGAACAATATATTTATTTGCTTAAAATGTTTAAATTATGTTTCGATTTTCTCTTCGCGTTATTTACTATGGGCTCTGTATTATCATGGGCGTCCGAGCCATATGGGGGTGAGGAGGGCACTTGCTCACCCCTAGCTAGGAAAACTGCGATATGAGAAATACCACGGCGCCAGGCGAACATATAGTCGGCAGCCACAGGTAAGGGTTGGAAGACTACGATTTTGTTATTAAATATGTAAAAGGAAAGGAAAACGTGATAGCGGGTGCCTTATCTCGAATTGAATTAAGTAAAATTGAACTTAAAAATATAGAAAATACTTTAGACACTTCGTTGACGAGAGAAAATTACAAACAGACAACGTAGGTTGTTCTCAAAGACGAGAAAGCAACTTTTTGTCTATGGTTGTTCGGATATTTATGAACGGATTGATTACCAGGAAGTAGTGGAATTAGTTAAACGGCCTAATATAATTCTTTTGAACTCTGTCCTGTTTCGAAATTAGGATTTATTAAAATTTGTAAAAGTAGAAAATATGACTGCAGCATAGAAAATTTCGTCTATTTTAAAGATACCTAATATGTTTAAAATATATGAATCAGGAGCCTCAATCGACGTTAGCCTTAAGTACATCGTTGAGAGACCTGAAAGCCGAATGGGTAAATATAATATTTGCGAATTATTTACTATAAAGAACGAAAAGAGCGCTCAAATGTTAGTAGAAATTTAAAAAAATAGAATGTCAATAATAGAAACCGGTATAAAAATATCTCTCATTAAAAATATAAAAAGAATATCTGATCGTAAGGCAAAACAAATAGTTCTTAACGATTTTCATTTGCTCTCTACAGGAGATCACGCAGGAATTAATAGAATGCATAATAATATAAAAAAATATTATTCGTGGATAGGCTTACGACAAGATGTCGAAGAATACGTACAAAAATGCGACGATTGTCAAAGATATAAGCATTCCAAACAAAATATAGAACCAATGACAATAACTCCTACGGCTACTTCGGCATTCCAGAGAATTTATTTAGATCTTGTAGGTCCTTTACAACCAGATGTAGACAGTCATAAATATATTTTGACGTTACAATGCGATTTCAGTAAATTTGTGGAAGGTTTTCCCATTAAAAAAAGGAAGCGGTAACGGTAGCCAGAGCATTTGTTGAATATATATCCTCAATCAACAGGTGCTTTGGAAAATTCGCACAAATCACTAGGGACATATTTACGTATGCAATTAGCGAAGGACCCAAGTGTTTGTAGTAGTTGATAATCCTTTTGGTGTTTTTTCTATAACAGCAGTGTGCATACTGAGACTCAGTATACCCCGTGCGAACTAGTTTTTAGCAATAATAATTAAAATTGCCTTCAAATTTGTTAAGGGAAGTTAGCCCTTTGTATAATTTTGAAAGTTATCCACTAGAACTAAAGCACAAGCTTCAATGGGCATGCAGTGATGTGAAAGTTAATTTGATACAGTCAAAAGGTAAAAGGAATAACGTATATGATAAGAAATGTAAAACAATTAGTTATAAGAGTGGGGACAAAGTACCTACTTTTAAGAAATAACGGTGCCGGAGCAAAAATGGACGTTATATATAATGGACCGTATACGATGCTAAGTGAACAATCACCTAATATTTTATTACACATAGACAATAAACCAATATTAGTGCATAAGAATAGAGTTAAAAAATATTTTGAATAATCAACGTAAATGTAAAAAAATCAAACATTTAGTAAATATTAGATTTTTTTCCTTCCCGCAGGTAAGGTAAAAATATGTACTTATATGGTAAAATTACCAAATGTATTATTTTACCTATTTTTACAAAATAGTTAATTGTTTAATATTATTGTTATAGTTCTTATTTAACATTGAAACCCTTAACAAGGGGAAAGCAGGGGTTAGCTCATTGCCAGATGTGACATTGTAATATTATTGTAACAAACTGTAACAACAATATTAAGGGTAAACCAAAGGCTAAGGCGATAGTTTAAGCTTGTCATATGACTGATAAGAATAATGATAATAGATACAGTTCTATCAAGAACTGTAATATAACTGTGAGTAACAAATATACCTTTTTTACATAAACAGTTTAGTGAGTCTTTCCCATTCATCGAACCAAGTAGTTACGGTACACTATTTTAAACAAACATTTTGGGTCAGTAAGGGTCCTTATTGCTCCTAAATTAACAAAGTAACTTTAATAAAATTTTGGGCAATTATAAAGGACCCTTATGTGAGATTGAAATAAGATTTTTAACAATATTTATCTAACAATCAGGCAGAAATAATTTTTTTACGGTTATAGTTGCCCAGTTAGTTTAATTTTTAAGTTACTAATCATGTACTTTTGATTGTGAGTAAATAATGCCTACTAAAATCATCTATGTAACAGTCAAATTTCCTGTTTAGTTTATTATGGTTAAAAATCTTTTTGCAATCCAACATAATACATTTAAAATTTTAAATTAAAAAAAAAACACATTTTGTTATCCCACTTTGTTGAGCCAAGACTGACGTACTATTGCAGGACCCTGTATACAGCTGGCAATAGAATGTCAGTCTTGGCTCAACAAAGTATGATAACAACATTTTTTTTAAAAGGAGTACTTAATATTTTATTGCGTATCTAGATTACAGCTACTGTTGAGTTCTAGGAGGACCATTTAAGCACAGTTAATGTATAGTTCCAGGACAGGTTAATGTAGAACCGTTTGCATTAAAAGAGATAAAATGGGAAAGCAAAATTTAAAAAAGGATAAAAAAATACCGCGAAACTTAGTTTTCTTTTCTCTTTATCTTCCTTCTATCTCAATATTTTGGACAATTGCCAAGCTCTTTATCTACGTTAATATTTAATAATAATATAAAGTCGTGTGTTTAAACCCAGTAAGTTTTTGTAAAAACAGGAAAGTCACTAAAAGTTCTCTTTCGGTAAACTTCTGATTAGGGTGAAAGTCCATAAAAATAAAATAAGTGCCCAGGGCCGTACATAGCTTAATATGCAAAATTTTCAAATTAAAAAATCTAAAACCAGAATTATATTTGTATGGACTTGGAGTGAGAATTTAAATGGAAAGAAATAAGAACTTTAAGTCTACCTCCACTGATATATTTAGAAAAATATATTAGAAGTGAGAATCTCTACATGTTTCAGGAGAATAACTTTAACTTTAAGAAAGGAAAAAAAGGTGACTGATGTCCTAACGGAGCTTTAGAATCATGGTTATTTAGATTAATGGTACTCTGAAATTAAATAAAGAAGAAATATATTACCAAAATAATTGTAGAAAGGCACCAGTGATGAAAATCTGGATAGTAACCACAGGTTGTGTCATTGAATAATAGAGTTATAGTAAAGGTCGAGGTAATAAATGATTTATGGGTTCGGCATTTTAATCAAATTATAAAAATAGTTGGGTACACCAAGTGTATGATCAATTTAGTAAAATTTGTTTGAAAATATGAATAGACATTTCTACAAAGGGTTTGAACATTTCCCCCATAAAATAAATTAAAATGGTCTGTTAATATTTTCAAACAAATTTTTTCTTAAAGTTAAAGGTATTCTCTTAAGAATGAGTGTTTCTATACTTGAAGGGCTCATTTTTGGTATGAGACTGGTTACGCAATCCAGGGCCTCAAGACATGGGCGCCCATAGAGCCAATTTCAGGCGCGGATGAGGCTAAGAAGTAAAAAAGACTTGGTCTCAGTATGCGGTATCAAAAACTTGTCCTATCAATAGTTACATCTAAAAAAAATCAACTAGATCCAAGGGGGACACCCCTCCTATGGGCACCCATGCTCCTTCCAACTTCATAGTGTTTTCTCCTCTCTTTAATAAAATATGTAATAACGCACTTGTTCTTGAAAAACTGCTCTTTCAGTTTTGCTAGACCTCTGATACTATTCAATCAGTCTCTTAATTCTGGAACGTTTCTTGAAATCTGTAAACTTTTTTTCCTAGTGCAAGTATACAAGAACAGCGGTGACTAATTTATTGACTTATCATACCTATCTTGTAGATGCCTTGGAGATCGGATTTATGGTGGATGCTGTTTACATAGATTTTTCCAAAGCATTCGACGGGGTAGATCATGATCTGTTGCTGCATAAACTCGTCCTGTATGGTATTAATGGCAGTCTACATGGTTGGTTAGGTTCTTACCTTAGAGATAGAAAGCAGCAGGTTAAGATTAGCAATATTACATCGTCTGTAATCGATGTAACATATCCAGTTTGGAAAACTTAGAAAGCCTGTAGCTTCGGAGTATTTTATAGACGACGTCAGTGTTGAGCAAACTTAACTCATTAAAGATCTGGGTATTTTGTTTGATAGACAATTAAGCTTTTCACAGCATATACAGGCTATTTGCAGTAGAGCTCTGAAAATATTGGGTTTCTTGAAGCGTAATATCTCTAACTTTACTAATATTATTGCAAAAAAAACTTTAAATATATATCTTGTACGGTCCCACCTTAAGTGTTGCATTGTCACTTGGAATCCCTACCATCGTGTCCCTAATAATCAGGTTGAGAAGGTTCAAAGGAAATTTCTTAGGTATGTAGCTTTTAAAATAATCAGTCTAGGAATTCAATCTCTTTATTTAAGGAGAAAAAATTATAATTTAATCCTTGCGCACAAATTTATTTATGGTTTGATTGATGCTTGTGAGGTGTTACCGCTATTGAATTTCAATATTCCCACTAGGAACTTGAAAAATTCATAAATATTTGGTACCTATTGACTTTCATCGAAACTTATATGGCCAAAATTCAATCATTACCAGAAAGATGCATGTTGTAAATGAGACTAAGATTGAAGTGGATTTGTTCAATATTTCCGAGAGCGCTTTAAAAGGCAAGTTAAAGAAAAGAAATTGACTACTTCTCTAATTTTTTATGGTCTGTTTATTTCAAAGCAATGTAATATGCTCTAACCTATTGTTATGTTTTTCAATTATTGTTTAAATAGAAGGTAAAAATAAGAACACAAAGTCTTCCTACACTGATATATTATAGAAATATTTTAGTAAACTTCTCTACATGTTTCGAATGCAGAAGCATTCATCTTCAGGAGAAAAATTAAAAGAAGAAAGGACCAGTAAATATCACCCTAACTGAGCAACATAAATATAGGTTCGGTATAAAATGAGTGGAACAATGAAGAAATCGGTACACATTGCATTGTGAATAAGAAAAGTATATCGGTTGAGACTTAAGGCACTGTGAAAACCTTAAAGGTAGAATGAAAGATTTAACATCTTTGTGTGGAAGAACTGTCGAAAGATCAGAATGAAGTAAAAGGGAATGATCATTAAGCAAACTATTAGCTAGTCATTAGAGAAAAAATTTTTTGGAGAAGAAGTGAATATAAGTTTTTGGAAAAGCACGCGGTAGTTTCCAAAAAGACCTTAGGTCTTTTTGGAAAAGCACGCGGTAGCGGTCGAGCTAAATAAAAAATTTTCTTCCATAAAGTCAAAAAATGAAAGAATTTTGTAAAATCCTATATTTATATTTCTACTTTAATTATGTTTATTCGTAAACCATTGAGGTTTACATCTAGTAATGCTTTAAATTAAATTTAATTTCCAATTAATTTTTTAATAGTCTTCTTCCTTACACTTATATTCACTTCTTCTCCAAAAATTTTTTTCTCTAATGACTAGCTAATAGTTTGCTTAATGATCATTCCCTTTTACTTCATTCTGATCTTTCGACAGTTCTTCCACACAAAGATGTTAAATCTTTCATTCTACCTTTAAGGTTTTCACAGTGCCTTAAGTCTCAACCGATATACTTTTCTTATTCACAATGCAATGTGTACCGATTTCTTCATTGTTCCACTCATTTTATACCGAACCTATATTTATGTTGCTCAGTTAGGGTGATATCTACTGATCCTTTCTTCTTTTAATTTTTCTCCTGAAGATGAATGCTTCTGCATTCGAAACATGTAGAGAAGTTTACTAAAATATTTCTATAATATATCAGTGAAGGAAGACTTTGTGTTCTTATTTTTACCTTCTATATTCCCACTCCACTTTAAGTATGGACTATTTCTTCATATTGTTTAAATATTTAAATCTGTTCTGTTACCATATTTTGATTGGGCCGGTTCCGTAAACAAATAAATCATTTATTATGCTTCAATGACATCATAAAGAAATTAAATTAGTTACTAACAAAACAATAATAATTAGTATTGATTAAGCCTTAAAACCTTAAAATAAGTTTATAAACCTAAAATTAAAAAGGAAATTAAAAAACTTCTCAAATAAATATGGCACAAAAAGAAGCTGACATTTATCAAAGAACAAATCGAGCATTCCCCTACTCACCTGCTATATACTACTAAAAGGCACAACGCTTTGATCCATTCGTCTTCCTTTGTGCGGTTATTCTTATTTAATAATATTTTAAATTTGTAAATAATTAAAATATATAATTTAAAATATTTTTTATTTCCGTGCGAAGTAAAATATTATTTAATCACATAATAAAAAGCCTTGAAAATTTAAATTTGTATATACTATATAAAGTGGACAAACGTGTGCTACATGTCAGAATTATTTTACAATTGTTTGTTGTTTTTTATACAGTAATAAATAAATCTGTCTATCGGCTTAGATTATATAAAATATTTTTGTACGTTAAAAACAATTAGCAGCATCTCAGTTTTGCAAATAAAGTATTTTGTCTTAAACTATTTGAATAGAGTATCGCTTAGACTGAGCGCAGGACACCTCTGATGTAGGGCCCTAGGGCCGGGCCTACCCGACATATTGGGAAAATGAGCCCTGTATACTTGAAATATGTAGAGATCATAGTTTCTCTGAACATTTTTCTAAATATATGGCGGAAAACTTAAAGTTTCTTATTTCATTCTTTCCATTTAATAAAAAAGAGTTTGACCGTCTATCTACAGTGTAGCTAGCTGTCGCGGGTGTGGTTTGTTTCATTAATATGATAAATTGAGTCTTTAGTTTGAGTAATAAAATGCCATATGCCAGTAGCTCTATTACGATAAGAATGCCCGGGATTTTTTTTTAAATAGAATTACTTTTCATAAATATATCAACCTTTTCCCAACTGATTCAGCACTGAACACTCAGTCCCTCTCCCTATCCTCCACCATATTCACGTCCCTGACTTTCAGTTTAAGGTAAATACTTACCTAAAAAAATTAAATTGGCGTATTTAAAAAAAAAAGATAACGGAATATTATATAATATTAAAACGAAAACTAACCAATGTTGATGTAAATAAAGAATTACAACAAATTTCCTTGTCACTCTGGTTTAAGTTAAGTCAGTTATCCAATATAATATATTTTTTCTTCTCTGTTCCTAAGTAAGCCTAGTAATTTTTTCGATTTTTTTAAAACTAACAGTAACAAAAGATAGTTTAAATAATTCAAAATGAAAAAATTTCTGCTTCAAATTCTATCAATAATAAAATTTAATATAGGTAGTTGTGTGCTCATTTCCTTCTTTTGTCAGATTCTGTAGCCTCACTCATAAGCAATAAAATAGCGAAACGCATCTGTGGATGAATCTGACGAAATGAAAGGAAACTCTTAATCTTCTATAAAAGTAAAATAGTTTAAAATAAAAATAAACTATATGCTGTGTTTGTTAATAATTTATGTTTTTCAAACTGTTATCCATGGCGTACCGACCTTGATAAGGGTGGGTATTGAAAGTGTAATCATTTAAATTGCTGTACCTTCTAAACGACTTATCCGATTTAAATAAGTTTTTAAGTAAACTTAAGCTTGTTTAGAAGAGAAGGGTAAGTACTTTTAATTGTCATATCCATTGGTACAGGATAAAGACAAAAAAAAAATTTAGAGGGCACAATTTGTAATAATAACAGTGTTTTTAAAAATTTTATACCCAAAACTTAATTCATACAGTATAATTAGGACCTCAAAATCGGAAAGTAGAAAAAATTTGCAAGAAAAAACATGAAAACCGCCATCCGATATCTTTGTTTGCTTTATTTGTAATAATAACAGTTATTTTATTTTATCCTGAAAACTTAAATCATACGGTATAGCTATGACATCATAATCGAAAAGTATATTAAATTTGCAAGAAAAACTGCGAGGACCACCGTTCGATATCTTATTTCGTTTCAGAGTTATTGCCAAAAGAAAAACTTTTACCACTTTAATTGAAGAGGTGGTTGTTTTCATAGTTCCGTGGTAAAGCAATTCACGACAACAAAATATTATTAAACTTTATGATTGTGCAAGTTTGTGACTTATTATTTCATGGCTCAAAAAATACTTTAGAATTAATAATATAATCAAGGAAAACTTCTAATTTAATAGGGTTGTAGCGGCTGTGTGCACTTTTTAAAGTGGAAGGGAAAACAAACTTTTGTATTCAAGTGCATTTAATTTAATGCACTTCCCCTCAACTTCTAATGGAGGCATAATTCTAATATGGTGTTTTAAAAAATAAATCTAGATAAGTATGAATTATAAAAATAAAGCGAACTCGTAGTATATACTTAAGTAATTTTCAACTAACTAGTTATACAGCGCTAAAATTTCCCGTGGAAAATTGCGGTTCTTTTTGACCCAAAAAATAAGCAAATTATTGATTTTTTTTGCCAATAGAAACTGGAATCTGTGTGGTTGTCAGAAAATTACTTTCATGCAGAAGAAAAAATCAATTGGATGAAGTTTATGGAACTCGCTTACGGCTCGTATTATAAACTTTATAAGCGTAAATAACAGGCACCATTATATATGCTCGTTGATTAAACTACCATTAAATATATTTTGCCTATTTGCCATTGTGCAATTTTTTATTATATAATTAATAGTAGACATCATTAATAGTAGGTACTGTAGATGTTTTTTTGTAAATGCTTAACTTATGTGGACTTCTATGATTTTATTGAAAAAACCTAAGAAATAAAACTTTATTTTTGATCTTTTTTGGACGCCCATTGTTTGACCAGTATATTATATGAAATATAACTCTTTTTATGCCAAAAATCCCCCTTTCTTCTAATGCATTCGCTCGCTCGCTGTACAATACTTAGAACTAGAAGAAGAATTTAGAAATATTCACAGTTCCGTGTGAAACACATTAAAAAGTTGTAGTTTTTGGTCGCAACATCAAGGCTAAACGGTAGATTAAAAAAAAACTAAAAATCTATTTTCCATTTAAGGGACTGAAGCTCGGAGCAAATGGATTGGATAAAATTTTATGGAAAGTTATGACCCTTTTTTTAACCAATTTATTTAATTTTAAGTTATTTACCAAACCTATTAAGACACACTGTATATATTTTGGTATAGTATTAAGTTAGGTTTTAAAGTAAAGTTTTAAAAATCGAGATCAAAGATATTGCCAGCTTATACGTATGCACACTATTTTAGTAGATATTACGAAATAAGTCTTTTACTCAAGGACGCAAGATGACGAGACACTATTTACTAAACCACAAAATGTGTCGATTTTAATTTACCTTGTTAACTTCTTTATTCTAAGAATACTTTGTGATTTGGCACGTTCTGGATAGTATTGGGTTTCATCTGTAACCAGCGTCTTATTTCTCCACCACGACACCTAAAATGAAATATAGGTCCTTAATAAATTATCTGAAATTTTGACTGCAAAACTGCAATTTTTACGATTCTTTAATAGTTTTAAAGAAGTATATTTGTAGTATCCTTATATATATATATATATACGCAGAGTGATAGATACTTGTAAATCATTTTTACCCTTTTAAACAGCAACATTACCGTTTCGGCAACTAGATGCATGCTTGTCAGGCGGCTGATTAATACCTACCGGTTCGTTTCATAAGAAAATCAAGTGTGTAATATATCTTAAGATGGAAAGTTCTTGTGTATGAACACGTAATTTGAATTTCAGAAAAAAGTATTTCCTCGAGCCGGACTCGAACCGACAACCTCCGTATATCCAGTACAGAGCGCTAACAACCAATTGCGCCATCAAGGATTTGCCGTGTGAACCTACTTCCTTGATGGCGCAATTGGTTAGCGCTCTGTACTGGATATACGGAGGTTGTCGGTTCGAGTCCGGCTCGAGGAAATACTTTTTTCTGAAATTCAAATTACGTGTTCATACGCAAGAACTTTCCATCTTAAGATATATATATATGTTATATCGTGGCCGATTAAAGACACTTTTTAAAAAAGCACTTATTTTTATTCACGACTAACAATTAATGTTACAAAGGTTAACGTTTACTTGATAAAAATACTAGCATCTAGTCTTGTCTAAACTGAAGATTTTGTATTTGGATGGAGGTATTTATGTGTTCTGTTGACGTCATGGAAAAGTTCTAGGGCAGTGATAGAATGGTTCCCATCTTGGTCAGCAAAAGTAAAGATAACATTGAAATTGAATATAAAGAATATAATATTCTATTTTGATAAGCACCTGCATCCTGTTGCAGTGGCGAAATTGAATATGATAAAATATAATTTAATATTGTGATAAACACCTGCATCCTTTACAGATAAGTGACTTAGACTAATTCTTTATAATCTAAGGATATTTGGGATATAACAGCTCCCCTTTATAAAAAAAAGTTAGTGCTATACAATGCAGTAACTTTTGAATATACAATAAGCAAAATTTATAAAATAAATCCAATAAGTTTAAAAGCAATAACGAGAAATGACAATTATTATTTGTTTATGCGTACGTTTTATCAATACTTCTTGTATTACGATTCTCAAGAATTTCGAAGGTTTCACCTTCTTCAATTGGTTCACCGAGACGAATGCTTGGACGTCTTCGCGGTAACATTCTGGAAATTCGTCTTCCTAATAAGGATATTCCAGTTCTTGGAGAAGGTGGATCTGGAGGATCAGATCGATCGGTACTGATTCCAATCATTCGCCTACGTCTTTGATATTTTCGAATAACGTAAACAGTTAAAAAAAGTATTATTAAGGTTATGGAGACATAAGTGAACCAAGACGTATACTTTTCTATTAAAGGTTCCTTAATTAAGTCATCGATATCTTTAGAATATTGATCCAATTTATGTTTGGCAATTTCTAAATCATCTAGATTTAGTTCACCAATTTTAAGCGGTTTTAAATCTAAATTTTTATGGGCATTGTTTGGCAAATTTAGACAACAATTAAAAGGTATTTGAATTGTGTTGGAATAATTATAATGCCATTCCGAAACTTTTATCATTGAGGCTTGAATTCTTGCATTTCCAATAAATGCTGAACAACCTGGTTGTAAAGTCAAAATAGTATTGGTATTAATTATTTCCGATATTGGATCAACATTTTCACACTTAATTGTTACTGGAGTTTGATCAGTAATTACCAATAACCATACATTTGCTTTTAACAATTGTATCTTATAATCTTGCATATACATTGAAATTACTTCACAATTTTTGGGAAGACTAGTAAATTGTTGTGTTTTTAGAAGCTGCGCTTCACAAATAGCGTTTGAATCAATTGGGTAAGAATACAAATTTTTACAAAGCTTAATATTAATCGTAACTTCTTTACAATGGTCAATATCTGATAATGGAATGAACTGATCTGAATCATCACCTTTCGCGATATATTTTTGAATAGTTGGTAATATATAATGGATTCCGGTCCGATTATCCTTAGTAGGTATTGGATATAATCGATAAACCGTATAGAGTTCGGGTTCGACTAGAGGTATGTCTAGGACAAAAATTAACTTATCAAATGTTTGATACGCTGCTAACTCTATGATATCCAAATATGTGGCGACTTTTGCTTCTCTAGGAGAAAGGGGTAAGTTATTCTTTTGGAGGCATTGAGCTACTTTTTCCAATGAGGATACTAAATCCTTTGGAGTAATAATTGATGTATGAATTATATTTAACCTAGCGAAGGTAACGGCGTTTAAGATATCATTTAATTGTTCTTCTATAAAGGTATAGGATTCCATTAAATGCTGGCAGATATTTATAAGCTGTAGCTTGTGTTCTAATAATTCGACTTCATCCCATATATCTAAAATACTTTTTTCTATTTGCTTTAAATCCTTATTGAAAGTTTCTTCATCGATTTGAAGTTTTCTTAGGGTTTCATTAAAACTTTTTATCACGGACGTAGTTACCGTTATTTGTTTTTTCATAAGAGTTTCAAGTTCATGTTAATCTTTTTCGATTTTGTTTATACAGTTATTATAGTATTCTCTATCTGATGCGTCTAAGTTTCCAGTAATAAATTTCCAAATGCTTCCTGCAGCGTTAATTAATCCACGTTTTGGTCTCGTAGAAACGTCCAATTCAAGTTCTTCGAATTTATTTTCTAAATCTTGTGAAATTTGTCCGAGTAGACTAACATGTGTTTTTAAATCAACGTATACCTTTTTCATATTGCTATCTCTTTTGGTTAGCATATCGCCTAAGCTGTATAAGATATTGTTATTATTATCGTATAGTTCTTTTAGTCGTCTGGTATCTTTGTAGACTAAGAGTGTCCATTTATCATTTGAAACCTTTGATTTTGTTTCTCTTTGGAAATATAGTCCAACATTGGTATCAACAGGTTTTAGTGTGTATCGATAATTATCATTCCTCTGTCTTGATAGCGCAAGCGTGCTTGAGAATAGGAAGAGAAATCTGATATAAAAATTCTAATCAGTATCTTCTTCTATAGCATTCTTATCATCTGGCTTAATTATTACATCTTCATAATATGGTTTTAGTCTATCAAAATTTACTTTAGTTGTTTGTTTTGTTTGTAAGTTTTCTAAAGTTGCTGAGTTTAAATGGATTTCTTTAATCATAAAAGGGCCATTAAACTTATTTGCAAGTTTTCCTTTAATTTGTGACTCTTTTACATAGACTTTATCACCAACTTTATAGTCTGTATTATCTCTTTTTACATGCTCGTCGAATCTTTCCTTGGCTTTTTCTTTTGATTGGATTGTTCTTTTCCTGGCAGGGTTATAATAGTGTTTGATTCTGGCATTAAGGTCTCTCATGTATTTTGAAACAAGTTCTTTTTCATTATAGAGGGTTTCTGGAGGTCTTGTAGATGTGTGTCCAAATATTAATTCATATGGTGTAAATCCAGTTGTTTTGTTCACAGAATTATTATAACATATACAAGCGTATGGTAATAGTTGCATAGGGTGTTCATTTGGATCTTCAGTAGTCATTACTCTTATCATTTCTAAAAGGGTGGCATGGAATCTTTCCAATGAGCCATTTGATTGGGGGTGGTTTACACTGGAAAATGTTAACTTTATGTTATAAAGGTTACAAAGATCTTTCATTAGTTGGTTGTTAAACTCTCTTCCAAAATCACAATGTATCCTTAAAGGTGTTCCATAATGTTGAAAATATAGTAATAAGGTGTTAACTACAGATTTTTAGGTTTTATCCATAAGTGGGTATGCTTGAATAAATTTTGTAAGTTCGTCTCTTATGGTCAGGATATAATTCTTTTCTGGAATTTCGAAAATATCAATATTTATCCTTTCAAATGCAGTTTTTGGTGTTTCTGTAACGACTAATGGATTATCCATGTTTTTTCTCATAACTTTATTTTTCTGGCATATTTCACATTTCTTTATGAAATTCTCTACATCTTTACTGAGTCCTGTCCAGTTATATTTTTCTTTTATTCTCCTTATTGTTTCATTGACTCCTCTGTGAAAGTTTCTTTTCCCAGAGTGGTATTGATCCATTATTATTGGAACTGGATCCTGTTCAGGAGTAGTTACTATATTTTGGCAGATAACGATTTTTAAGTCTTTGTCAGCGAAAATAAAACATAACATTTCCAAAAATGGTAAATCAACATTATTTTCGACATAATATGTTTTTGATTCGTCTATTTCATGTTGTGAACTAACTAAGGCCTTAAATAATGTAGCTAAAGCGTCGTCAATTATAAAGGGTAACGTTACAATTAAATATTTTCTTTTGTTTGAAGTTTTGGAATTTAGAATGTTTATTTTATCGTCTTCAAACGTTGGATGTTCTTTATGAAAGTCTTCTATAATCTTGTAATGTAAATCAGTTAGTTTATCCTTTTGAAAAATAATAATTATGTTCTTGTGATCTTTATCCAGAAGTTGGTTATTAGTGTATCTGATTTTTGAATAATCAATCAAGGATTTTACTTGATATAGTTCCCAAAATCTTTTGAATTCATTTTCCATAGTTTGGGGCGACATTAATTGGGTTTCATTTTCATCTATCTCAGTAGAAGAGGATTCTGGTTCTTCCTGAGTTTTCCTATTAAATGCGGCCACTTGTTTAAAATGGTTAATCTTTATTCGGCTTAAAGCATCAGCATTTTTATTTATTCTTCCTGGTTTGTACATAATTTCATAGTCGTATTCCTCTAATTTGAGTCTCCATCTGGCAAGTCTTGAACCTGGATCTTTTATTGAAAATAGCCACGTTAATGGTCTATGGTCGGTTACAAGTTTGAATTTTCTTCCATACAGATATGGTCTGAAGTGTTTTACTGCCCATACAATCGCTAATAGTTCTCTTTTGATAACGCTGTATTTGGTTTCAGCTGGGCATAGCGTTCTAGATGCAAAAGCTATTGGTAAGTCTTTTCCAATTGGGCCTTGAGATAAAATTGCTCCGATTGCAAACATAGAAGCGTCTGTGGTTAATACAAATGGTTCTTCAAAATTTGGATAGATTAGAATAGGTTCTCTCGTCAAGTAGTCTTTCAATGTGTCGAATGCTTTTCGACAGTATACATCGAATATAAAAGGAATATCTTTCTTTAACAGTGTTGTCAATGGTTTTGAGACTTTGGCATAGTCAGGAATAAATCTTCTATAATATCCGGAAAGTCCTAAAAATGATTTAATGTCCTTTGTATTGGTTGGGATTGGAAATTCTTTGATTGCTGCGATTTTATTTGGATTTGGTTTAACTCCGTCTTTTGTTATCAGATGTCCAAGATAAGCTACTTCTTTTCTCAAAAATTCGCATTTGTCTGGCTATATTTTTAGGTTAGCTTTTCTGAGTCTTGAAAATACTTCTCGAAGTCTATTTACGTGTTCGTGAATTGTACTACTATAAATTATGATGTCGTCCATGTAGACTGCGCATTTTTCGTTCTGTATTCCCATTAAAATGTTATCCCTGACTCTCTGGAACGTTGATGGTGCGTTCTTCAGTCCAAATGGCATTCGTAGGAATTCGTAATGTTCATTGTCTACAGAGAATGCTGTTTTTTCTATGTCGTTTGGGTCAATTTCGATTTGGTGAAATCCTGAGGCTAAATCCAATGTTGTGAAGTATTGGCAGTGTCCTAACTGATCTAAAAGGTCGGATATGTTTGGTAACGGATACCTATCATCTATACTGATATCGTTCAATTTCCTGTAGTCTATCACAAGTCTGTATTTCTGTTTTCCAGATGCGTCCATTTTCTTTAGTACAACCCATACTGGACTTGACCATGGTGATATTGAAGGCTGTATTATTCTTTGGTCTAGCATTTTGTTTATCTGTGTCTTCACTTCTTCTTTGTGGACATGTGGATACCTATATGACTTGGTATGAATTGGTCTGGATTCTTTTGTTTTGATTGTGTGTAGGATTTCGCTTGTAAAGGTCAGATCATCTCCTTCTAGGTAGAATATATCAGAAAATTCTAAGCAAATTTGTGAAATCATTTCTTTTTCCTCGTTGTTCATATGCTCCGTTCATAACTGGCTTATTATTTCTTCTTCTCTATTAATTATATGTGGATATGAAGATGAAGTGTTTCCCTTATTAAAATTTTGTACTGAAGTACTTCTGTTAATGAGGGGTTCAAAATTTAAATTAGAAAAATTGAATGTTTTTGGAATCATATTTATGTTTAAGACTGACGTCAAAAATTCTCCATTTTCGTTTATTTTGACTATTGCGTTCGGTAATCGAACTTTATCGAGACATTGGGCTAATAAGATGGCTTCGGTATTTTTCAATTTATTTGTTTTCAATTTACAAATTTTTTCTGTACGTGGTTCCATGTTTATAATATTATTAAACATTTCCTCATTTTCCATTGCAGTGTTTTCCTTAAAATCTTCTACTTTATACATCGGTATTATTTTAAAGTTCGTAATCAGTTGTTTATTTTTTAAGTCAACAATACAATGATAATGCTCTAAGAAATCTGATCCTAGTAGACCGTCGAATTCAATGTCAAGATTATAAATAAAAACTTTATGTGGGTCATTGTTAACAAAGGGTATCAGTGTCGATTGTGTAATTAAAACGTTTTCATTTGTAATACCTTTAACTAATACATTTTCTGGATTTCTTGTTTTAAAATTTTCACATGTTTTGGGTTTAAAAATGGAAATTCCTGCACCGGTATCTATTAATAATTTAAATGTTTTTGTTCTGTCGAAAATGTAATAAAGGTTTTGAGATGAAACGGTATTTAGAGAAAATTTTGTTCTGAGAAATTGAGATTGGGGTTGAAATCGTCTTGAACTGTCATCGTTTGGAACTGGTCCGTCAGTTCTAACATTCCCGAGGCTTTGTTTTGAAAATTTACATTTGTTTGAGAAAAATTTTCATTGCTGCTACACTGAGAAGAATAATTAGTGTTGTTACACTGAGAAAAATTTTGAGTTTCGGTGTACTTTGTTTCGTTTTCTGAATTGGGACGAAAATTATCGTTATCAGAAAAATCATCATAATATTCTTCGACGTAATCATATTCGTTTTGGGATTCGTAACACTGGTCATTTTCAAAATTTGGATTTTCGAAATGATCAGGGTTGTAGTCGGGGTTATTTGTATTTATATGATGGGTTTTTTGTTGGTTTGAGGTGACATTATTTCTTTGCTGAAAATTTTGAAATCTTGTTTGATTTTGATTTGATGAAGAGGGTTGAAAATTTGGTCTTGTGTAATTTTGTGGGTTTGCGGACTGCGTCCTTTGTTGATTATTTTGGGGGTATGCAGATTGCGTTCTGAATTGATTGTTTTGAGGATATGCGGACTGCGTCCTTTGTTGATTGTTTTGGGGGTATGTGGACTGCGTCCTGTATTGATTTTGAGGGTATGCTGACTGCGTTCTGAATTGATTTTGAGGCTGTGTGGACTGCGTCCTTTGCGATTGTTTTGTTCTGCATTCATTTACATTATGTCCATTTCTTTTACAAAAAGAGCAAAATTTTGGAATTGGTGTTTGCGGCTTTTGAATTTTTTGAAATTTTTGATTTTCGAAATAAGACAATTATTGTAATTCCCGTTTTACTCTGTTTATAGCATCTAACATCGTATTGGGGTTTCCTGCCCTAATAAGTTGGCCTAATTTTGGTTCTAAGCCGGTTAAAAGGGTATTTAAACACATATTGTCAATTAATAAAATTTGTGCGTTCTTTTGCGCTTGAGTTAAAATTTGTTTTGCCACGGCTGAATGCATTTTTGCATTATGCGTTTGTATTCGACCTGCAAAAGTTAAAGGGCTTTCGTTTGACAATTGATGTACGCGTTGTAAATCTTGTATTAGAGAAGTCAGATCTCTTGGATCTCCAAAATGTACTGTTAAAAGTTGAGAAATGTCATTCCACGTATCTAGATTTTTAGAGTTTATTAATTGAGCAGCTTTACCGCGCAATTGGTTTTTAATTCTTATCACTAGCAGTATTTCTTGATTGTTTGCACACATATCGTGAGCTCGGTTACACGCGTTAATAAAAGTATTAAGCGAAATTTGATCTCCGTCATATTCCGGTACGAGAGAGAAAATTTCTGATAATTTATATGGTTCAATTTCTTCGTTTTGGGGAACGTTGTTTTGGGGAACGTCGTTTTGAGCCATTTTTGTTTATTGATTATTTATGTATTCGTTACTAAAATAATCGGTGAGTTTAGACAAGTTTAGAGGGGAAATATAAAATTGTTAAAAGTTACGAGGGTAATTCAAATCAGTTGGTAAATATGATGAACAAATATTTGCGAAAAATATAAAAAATAAATCAACAATTGGTAAAATTCAACAATGTTACAATAAATCAACTTACATCAGTTGAAAAAACATCTCGATGAGGTACAGAAGGGGTTAACTGTCCAACGTGTCAGGGGTTCCACTGAGTGCTCCTAATCCACACGTGGTATTGATGCTGCGACGTGTCAGGGGTTCCTCTACGTGCTCCTAATCCACACGGCGTTGTGAAAGCTGCGACGTGCCAGGGGTTCCACTAGGTGCTCCTAATCCACACGACGTTTGGTAGCTTCACGTCAACTTCAATTACAGTTAGAAATTCGATGACCACCAAGTAGTTAGATCTTGCCCACAGGCCACTTGTTCTACAAAGTAGTTCGTCGATCAGGGTGGTTTTTCTTTGTTTGAGTTCTTTGAGAACTTTTCTTCGTAATTCTTCTCTTGTTATGTCCTTTTTGGACGGTTTAATTTACGTGGGACGTTTTTTTAAAATTCACTTTTTCTTGAGGGTAGATTCTTGTTTTGCTAAGAATTGGAATTCACTCGCGTTTTTCGCGATCAAAACATCCGAACGACTGCGCCAAATTGTTATATCGTGGCCGATTAAAGACACTTTTTAAAAAAGCACTTATTTTTATTCACGACTAACAATTAATGTTACAAAGGTTAACGTTTACTTGATAAAAATACTAGCATCTAGTCTTGTCTAAACTGAAGATTTTGTATTTGGATGGAGGTATTTATGTGTTCTGTTGACGTCATGGAAAAGTTCTAGGGCAGTGCTAGAATGGTTCCCATCTTGGTCAGCAAAAGTAAAGATAACATTGAAATTGAATATAAAGAATATAATATTCTATTTTGATAAGCACCTGCATCCCGTTGCAGTGGCGAAATTGAATATGATAAAATATAATTTAATATTGTGATAAACACCTGCATCCTTTACAGATAAGTGACTAATTCTTTATAATCTAAGGATATTTGGGATATAACATATATATACTAAAATACGCACAGTGATAGATATTGTAAATCATTTTTACCCTTTTTAAACAACAACATTACCGTTTCGGCAACCAGATGTATGCTTTTCAGGCGGCTGATTAATACCTATCGGTTCTTTTTCGTAAGAAAATAAAGTATGTATATATCTTAAGATGGAAAGTTCTTGTGTATAAACACCTAATTTGATGATGATCTTTGAAATTTTCGGACGAAAGTGTTTCCCGATTTGTCGTTGTGAACCTACTTCCTTGATGGCGCAATTGGTTAGCGCTCTGTACTGGATATACGGAGGTTGTCGGTTCGAATCCGGCTCGAGGAAATACTTTTTTTCTGAATTTCAAATTAGGTGTTTAATTATTAGGTACAATCGAAGCTGCCGGAATTAAGTAACCGGCCATTGGATTGTGAGAAAAATATTACTGCCAATGTTATTATTTCTCAACGTCAAAGAAGCTGGTTAGTTATTTATTATTAGAAATCTTTGTACAACCCGACATAAGACGATTGTAGAAATTTTATGCACATAATATGCCAAATAAAGATATGTTAAAATGTGTGTTTTATTCTTTGGAATATACGGTATATATAACTGTACTTTACTACATTTTGATCTAACTTGCAATATAGACTGAGTAGAGGAAGGGGAACCCCTTTTAAAAGAAATACGCATAATGTCGTCATTAGATTTGTACATGAGTACAATAACAAGAATTTGCAATTTTTTTCAAAAATTTTAAATGGAACCATATACATATACAGGGTGTTACAAATTCGACATACCATTGGAATCTCAGAAACCATAGGAGTTAGAGAAACGGTTAAATGGGGGCAAAGTTGTGCAATTATAATGCCGCTTTAAAAGTTTTCAAATTCCGAATACTTCCGATTTTATTCGAAAAAAAACCGAAATTTTGCAAAATCGTTTTTTATTTCTCCTGAGCTCATTTGACTAGCTATTTAAAAATAAATGACACTTTGTCATTGTTACTTTTTCTCCTCTACAAAATTACGTTACTAAACTAAAGATCCGTCGTTTCGTCTCCGAGGGGCCATCACCAATTTTATTTTTTAATACGGATCTGGATTTTTTAAACCGATTTTTAAACCCTCCTACCCTCAATGTAATGGCGATACTTCTTTTCAGTTCGATCCAGGTAACGAATCACAATATTAATTAAAAACTTTATTTTATTTAAAACATTTATACACATAAGTAATATAATTTATTTTATAAGAATTTTCTAATAATTGTAAGTTTACTAATTATAAATTTTAAGTTTCTAAATGTTCAAAGAGATTGCTCAATACAACGATCGATTTTTCTTCCAATTTTGGCGACAGCCCTTCTTCTCCTTATCCTACCAAATGCAACCTGTATGCGTTCTTCCATGGTATCTACGTCATTTTTGGGTATTACATGTATTACTTAAATACCTAATATGAACTTTAGACAAACTTTTTCATGAAACTTATTTGTAAAGGTTTTAAATAAAATAAAGTTCTCTTTGAACATTTAGAAAATTAGGATTTATAATTAGTAAATTTAGAATTGTTAGAAAATTCTTATAAAATAAATTATATTACTTATGTATAAATGTTTTAAATAAAATAAAGTTTTTAATTAATATTGTGATTCGTTGCCAGGATCGGACTAACAAGAAGTGTAAAAAATATGAATTTAAAAAAATAAGCAAGGAAAATTCATCATTATAAGAAAGTAATATCGCCATTACATTTTGAGGGTAGGAGGGTTTAAAAATCGGTTTAAAAAAATACAGGTCCGTATTTAAAAAAGTAAAGTTGGTGATGGCCGCTCGGAGACGAAACGGCGGATCTTTAGTTTAGTAAAGTCATTTTGTAGAAGAGAAAGAGTGACAATGACAAAGTGTCATTAATTTTTAAATAGCTAGTCAAATGAGCTCAGGAAAAAATAAAAACGATTTTGTAAAATTTCGGTTTTTTTCGAATAAAATCGTATAAAAAAGTATTCGGAATTTGAAAACTTTATAATCAGCACCGAATTGCACAACTTTTCCCCCATTTAACTGTGATTAAGTGCCGCTAAATTTTGGAACGCTAAAAATATTGTGTTTACTTAATGGCAATTTTTTTAGAGGAGGTAGGCAAAATATTTTTTTACAACGAAACCGATTATTTATTAGGATATTGAAAGGAGCTCTGCTTGGTCAATAAAATATTTTATCTAGGTAGGCATGTTAAAAAATATGTTATTGTTCAGCAAAACCAACGGGAAGGTGTAGAGTTTCAATTAAATTATTTTATTGCTAAAATAATATATTTATTTATTACCAAATATGGAGGATATACCATTTACATTTTTCATACAATGCATTAACAAAACTACGATGCGGTTTAACCTGACTAATTATTATTTTGCTCAAATCTGGACGAGAAATCCCTAAATCTTTCACGAATAATTAATTTGTCGTTGTATGAAAGTCTGCTAAAGTTAAATTTAGTAAGAAATTCTACAATATCCTTGGTGTTTCTTACAGATCCTTCATTTATTTCCATTTTTAATAATGGAATTAGTAAATTAAATTTTAAAAACTTACCCTCTCACCTTCGATAACACCTTCACGTATAAAATCACAATAATAAAGAAAGAAATTAAAAAACTATAACATAACGGTAACAGGTGTAACGACCCAACGACCCAACTACGGAACCTGATTCGAAATTTCTAAAATCTTATTGGTTAAAGCGCAGGAGGCGTGCCTGCCTCTTAACCGCGTTTTACGTCATGAAAAAGAGCATTCTACGATTCCGAAAACATATAATTATTTGTATTTTTACTGTTGTTTTTCCTAAAAACATTGACTACAGGGGAAACATTTTTCGGATTGCCTCCTCTCGTTCCGATAAACTGCGATCCATCAGTGAAGAGCGAGACAAGATGTAATAACAATGAAGGACGCTGTTGCTCGGTCACTGGAAAAGGGTCCAGACGTTAAAAATAATAATTGAATATTAGAGAGTTTCAGAAATTACAAATTTATTAAAGATATTTCGCAAAATTTATACAGGAACTATTATATTATTGTATTTATATTAAAAAATATGTTTTAAAGCTGTTTGAATGGTATAATTATAGGCAGGCATAGGTATATAAAATAAGGTAATATTACATTATTATTTCCAGGGGAGGCACTGCCTCCCCTGCCTCCCCTGCCTCCCCTGACGAGCCGCCACTGGTATTCACCATAGCCAGGTAATACATTTTAACAGTTGGTTTCTAACCTAACTTAACACTTATCTATGTAACCATAAAAAGACGCCAACTAAAAAGTCGAATATCACACTATTTATTTATACTCGCCTTTCAAATTTTCTGTCTTTGCTTAATAATCAAGACCTACGCTTAACGCGTACAGTTAATATTGATGCCCAATCGCTTCCACTTTATAGAGATAAACAGGTAAAAAATGGGGAATGTTTGCATTTTAGAAAATAAAACATACACAAGTTTCATGTCAAGTTCAGATTTAAAAATTCGTTGTTTCCATGGTTTTAATGGAATTAATAATAATTTGATATAATTGCAAATAATAATCGACTGCTATTAAAATTGATAATTAGTTGCATGGTTACTTTTTTGACCTAGAGTGATTGATATTCGTAACATATGGAAGCTACATGAATAAACTTTCATCCCCATCATTAGGTCAATCACATCATATTGTAGTACATATTATATTACTTTTAGAGTGAATTACCCGTTATCTTTAAGATTAAAATACCCAAATGTTTTTAAAATCGAATAGTGCAATAATAATATATAACCTCCTAAATTACTGCAGTGCCCATAAATATTTTTGAACAAAATATACCTACTATGCATCTAATAGTTTATTTAGAGTTTTTTTTAACTTACAATTGCCAAGGGTTTTCCTCCAATAGCTGTACACGTTAAAGTTATACCCGCACCCTCTGCATATGCCTCAGTTACGTCGGTTCTTATAGGTCCTATATTATCACTCACTTGGACATGTGTGGGTGGTTCTAAAACAATAATAAAAATTATTTTATGTCTCCTACATTAAATCAGTTTGGGGTCGAAGTAACGCGGCCTTGCCTATCTTAATATCAGTAAATGTATCAGTAAGTTATACAGGGTGTTCCTTAATAACGTACTAATATTTTAGGGTGTGATTTCTCAAGTCATTTTATGAAGAAAAGTATAAACATACTTATGCCCTAAACAGCTTAAATTTTTTACTACAGGGTCATGAATTTTTTTTTTCTTTAATTCGTTTTTTGTAATATCTCTAAAAGTACTTTAGATAATATTTTCAATTTTGGCATGTGCTAATCGGACATAAAACCACATGTTTTAGTTATAAAAGTTATCTTTTTGTCCAACCAGTGGCTACCCCGCAAACACATTCTCTGATATTTTTTAGAAAAAAAGTGGTACGCCACTGACATTTTTCCATGTGGATATTATTTCTGATTAGCCTGGTCAATTCAGCATCAAAATTGTCTCTGGCGTTTTTATCCTCGAGCACACCGTTTTGCATACCTATTAAGTGGGTGGTCATTTCCTACAATTTTTATAAAACAAAATTTTGCATTATCAATGTTAATAATAAATAGTAGAGCTAATTTAATTTAATTATTTTAATAAAGAACGGTGTACCTGAAGAGAAAAACGCAAAAGACAATTTTTATGCAGAATTGACCAGGCTGATCAGAAATAATATCCACATGGAAAAATGTCAGTGGCGTAACACTTTTTTTTTAATATCAGAGGACATGTTTGCAGGGACCCCACTGGTGGGACAAAAAATACCTTTTATAACTAAAATATGTGGTTTTACATCCTATTAGCACATGCCAAAATTGAAAATATTATTTAAAGTACTTTCGGAGATATTACAAAAAACAAATTAAAGAAGAAAATTTCAACACCCTGTAGCAAGAAATTTAAGCCGTTTAGGACATATGTTTATATGAACTTTTCGTCATAAAATGACTTGAGGAATCACACCTGAATTTCTTTAAACTAAATCTTTAGGACTAGTTAAGAGTTATTGCCATCACGCATATACGTCACGTCTAATTTCAAACAAAAAACAAACACGACATCGATCAGTTAGTTGGTTCAAAATTTGGATACTCGAGAATGTATAAGAACGCCACAGAGACATCTAATTTTTATAACAATGTTGTCAACTAATGGGAAATTTCCGGATTCGTGAGAACAAAGTACAGAGGAATGATTGGTCGGCGCTGTCTCCAAAGGAAAAAGAGAAATTTTTAAGCAATATTATATTCGTAGGATATTCTTTAGGACCACTTCTGGTTGTGATCTGCAAAAAAAATATTTTTCCAGTATTGTGTGCATTCGTGGACATTTTCTTTAATAATGGGAGATTTTATTTTAAATGATCCCAACACTGTGCAGCACTGGCAGTAAGAATATGAAATTTTGCCGTACAGTTAACTGGAATAACCTACTTTTCTCGTCACTTAAGTGTAAAGGAAACAGCAAATAACCATCTGGTCTGGTCACAAAATATTGTTATGGAAACTTAAACTTTATCGCTTCAGAAGAATTTAATTCAAGTGGTTTAAAGTATGTGTCTAAAAGATGTCAACTAGTGTTTTAAATGGAAGAAATAAAAAAAAATATTGTGGAGTAGCGCAAGGTATATCGTTCCTTTACCATTCTTAATCTGTATAAATGACCTTGCGTCATTTTTTATAAATCGCAAACTGACTATGTTTACGAATATTATAAGAATACATGCCATAGTAAATAGGCGTTGTAATAAATTAATTAAAATAACTAATAAATATTTAGTAAAGATTGAGAGTGTTTGTGAAGCTAACCGATTGATTTTAAAAATATTACTTAAACCAACAGGACATTAACCTTTAATTGTTCAGTAAAAAATATTATTTTTAACAATTAAATAATTAGCCACCCCAAAATTTTTTCGAATTCTTAGGATTTTACATCACTAACAATCTTACTTTTAATAAATATATAGAAACATTATGGAAAATTATAAGCTTTGTCGATAAAGATGATTTATAACATGCAAGCATATTCTGACTTTGACCACAATCTTGCACATACACTATTGGCAAACTCGAATCTAGGGTGCGAAATCGCTAATGCATACAAGAGAGAAGACACATATAGGCATAACCTTCAGTTAAAAAGAGAAAAAGAGGCACATAACCACTCCTACATTCCAACTGAAAGGGGGAATATCTGTGTGGTGTGGCCGAGTCGACGTATCGATCGCTCCCGTGCCTGCTAAGACCGCGTGTTCTAAAGAATAAAAGGTGGGAGGTAGGGGATAGCGTGTTCTCTGTTTAAAGCGTTAAACGCTAATAATAATCTCCATCTGATGCGTTTATATCGGCACCCTAGATTCGAGTTTGCCAATAGTGTATATTAAGCCTAGTTATATCCATCTCCTGGTAACTTTCAGCAAGGTAATTACCAAAGAAACCATTGTTAAGACAATTGTTTCCATATAAATCACCTGACTTTTACTGTTACCAGGAGATTAATATAACAAGCCTAAATATTAGGGATATTTTCGATATATATCAGAACGCATGACGCAAACGCTAAACTAAATTGGTTATCGTAGTGCACAAATTTTAGTTTTTGCAAAACACGCAAAAATATTTTCCCTTAAAGGCATCTTAAACGCTTTCTGAAAGTGATAGAGATAATATAGGTGTAGCGGATTTAAACTAAACATTGTACTAAAAAGTACTATGTGTGTGTTCTGGTGGACATATTAAGTATATTAAAATTGTATTAAGCTGGCTGAATACATAATGGCGGTTAAAAATGAGAAGGATAATAATTGTTAGATGAACTAAAGTACCTGTAAGGAAAATTGATAAAAATATTGGGAGTTGTTGTCCTTTTTTATAAGACAATTATTTCATGTTAGTGTTATTTTAAGATTGCAATAAAACAAAAAGATTAATACTGCTGATTATTGCACCGTTAAAAACTAAGTATTTAAGAAACATATTATCGCATGTTTCTCACATATCACATTTTATTAAAATCAATTATGAGAGCTTTACTGGTCTCTGAATGAAAATAACAAAATAAAGACAGAAACCATTACGACAAAATTAAGTGTTTTTTAATTACATTGACTACCATGTTTAAACTTACCTATAACTGTTAAGTTAATATGGGTTATCATTGTCGGCGACTCCTGAAAATCCACTCTACAATGAAAAACACCTTCATCCGATTTCTTTATGGGTGATATTGTTAAGACGGCCTGCTTTTTATTAATTCGTAAAAAATATCTATTTTGAAGAATAGGTTCTACCCACTGTTCAGAGTTATCACTTCGTACTTCGTATTTTAAAACTGGCGTTTCTTCATTACCGTGATACCATAAAATGTTGCTAATTTTATCAGGACTATTAATAGCGATTACACTGCATGGAAGAATTGCTGTACTGCCTTCACTAGCTTCGGAAAACTCCGTTGCTAGTTCTGCGACCGAAAATGTCACGAGTAGCACTAACACGATCACCAGAAATCCAGGACTGGACATCACTAAACTACGTCATAGTCAATAACATTGTCGTTGTAGGCTGGTAACTAACAATTATCTTAACAAGATGTAGCAGTAAATGGTTCTGAAAATAAAGAAAGATGTTAGAATAAAAATATATCATATATAAAAAAAAACACAATAATAATTTTGTATTTTAGTTTTTGAACAAATTACGTCTATGGGAAATCCAAATTGTATATATTAGGATAAGGCTACCAAGGAAAAAAATCCATTATATTCCACTGTTTCTTCTACTGTAGTTTCTTAGAAACTGAACCTTTACACGCCGTTTTTCTAAATATATTTATGGAAAAAACTGGATATGGATGTGAGACTGAAAGTGTATTGTTCTGTTTCCCGTGTTTATTATTTTACAATACTGCATCAGAAATAAATTCAAACTCAGCAAGAACCAATATAAAAGATATTCATTATCTTCTTACAAAAATAAAGAAACATTAACCTTCCAGAGCTAACATGCGGTCTTACAGACCGAGCGTCTCGAAAATTTGCGATATCTCTTTAGCAAAATTTATTTCGCAGCAACGCCGCACAGTAGCCTCCTCTTTTGGCGTGTTTTAGCCAGTGGTAACACGGCAGTACTATAGGCAGCACTAATTCCATGTACCAGCAGCTTTCGGTGTATGACCGGTGTTAACTTACTTGTTACATTATTTAAGGTATGTTTGGATTACATTTCTTTATATTTAACCATTCAATGTAACTTTTTGACTTCAAACAACGTGGTTTGTAAATTGCCTAGACGCATTTTTCACGAACAACTCGGGATGCAGCTCCTGGATGGGCATATTCGTTAACGTGTAATGAAACATAATATACCGCGACCCGCGACAAATTGGATTACGAATCAAACAGATATGTGACATGGAGACGGAAAACCCACCTCCTAACGTTGAAGCTTTTGGACGATGCTCTTATTGCAGCTGCAACAAGAATAGAAAAACAAAATGCAGATGCAAAATTTGCCAAAAATTCTTATAGAAAAGTGATTTTGTATTACGTGTAAAAAATATTTATAAATAATATATAAAAATATTTTTTACACGTAATACAAAATCACTTTTTTATACCTACTAAACGTGTACACAGCCATTGCTAATTTTCAAAAATTCTTATGTTTGGAACATGTAAAGTGCTTGTGTGAGGACTGCCTAAGAAATTTTGAAGAAGACGATTCAAATAGTAATAGTTACGCCTAAGTTGAAGGATTTTCATGTTATTGTTTCCATTTTATTTTGCTTAATGCGTTTCCTATTAGAACTTTTGAGTTTTTTATTTTTAAATTTTTTTTTGTTTCTTTTTTACCATTTTGAATAATAGCTATCCAAAATTGTCATAGTTATTTATTTTAAGTTTTTAATATGTCAAGAAACAAAAATAAGGCAAAAATATATGTTCATTGTTTTATTTATTTGATAAATATACAGTTATTAGATTTTTGTTAATTTATTTTAAAGAATATATTTTTTCTTTCGAATTAAAAAATAATGGTCTCTGATACCGACGTTAACTTTTATGTTATAAACATTCATGTTAACCCTGAAAGGTTAACTAATGTTTTCGATATGAATTTGTAATTGTGCATTTCCTCAAAAATTAGAATATTCCCTTAAGAACGATTCTTTTGGGCTGACAGGATTTAATTATGTCTTTAAATAATTCCACTATATCGCGCATATTGTACCTGTGTCTGGCAGTGGCAATAAAATGTATTTTTTTATATACAAAATATTATAAAAACGAATTTCACGAGAATTATGTGGCGGGGCCTCAGTGGAGATTTTTAAGATAATTTCGAGGCATCGTTTGTGATTTTAACGGAAAATTATAAATTAATATGAATAACCGCTGTATTTCTATGTTTATGTTTTGCATGGCGGATGATATAATTTGAACCTATATATTTTAAACTTAAATATAAATGTTCAATTTTTTTTTTAAAGGTATTCGCCAAACTAGAAGTTCTTATGAACTCCCTAGTAAAATTGTTGTATTAAGTTTTCAATTAGATAAGTAAGGAAATGATGCCGAGTTTCACGCTGGTGTGAAAGGCTCTTGAAATAAAAAGTAAAAATACTGTTTTCCGGTAAATATATTTATTTACAGTGTAAGTCCGACCAATGACCATTGTTTTGTGCGTTTAAAGTAGATGATAACAGTAAGTATTACTTACTATTAGCTACGCTTAATTTTCTGCATATTAATTACCTTATTTTTCTTCACCAGGGTTATCTTTTATTTATACAGTGTGTCCACGGATAGATTGGAAGAGGAAAAACTTTTTTATTAGTAGGTGTAGAAGAAAAAGTCATTGTTTATAAAAACGCCTACTTGTGCTAAAACTACAATTTCGAATATCAGATTTACTATACAGGGTTCGTCAGAAAAAACATTTTTAGCTTTTTGGATTTCGTTTAAAATAAATTTACGTAAAAACCAACAGCTATTGTTGCCTTCTTGCTTAGAATATGATTTTATATCTGGCGGAATAACGATTATGTTGTAAGAAAACTATTTTTCTTTATATGGAAAATAAAACAGTGGTTGCTTGTTATGTTTCACAGTTTTTTATTTCATTTTCCTGACACGCGTGTTTCGATCCTTTTATGGATTATTTTCAAAGGTAGTGAGTACAAGAGCTACTCAATGGTATAATTACATCATATAGAATTTAGTAGATCTTGTACTCACTACCTTTGAAAATGATTCGTAAAAAGATCGAAACACGCGTGTCAGGAAACTGAAATAAAAAACTGTGAAACATAACAAGCAACCACTCTGTTTTATTTTCCATATAATGGAGAGTGCGTTTCACCAAGAATGTAGCCCAGCTCAAATAAGTTATATTTTTCTTTGTCTACTTTTGATTTATTTGTATTAATACATATCATATTTCTTTAATTTATTCAATCATAAATTATAAAAAATTAAAAATGTCTCACCTTGTATATTTATCGCAATTCTGATATTCGAAATTGTAGGTTTAGAACAAGCAAAGTTAATTTAATAAATCAAGGAATTGAAATTTAGAATTGAAAAAAAATCTAAAAAACTAAAAATGTTGTTTCCGACGAACCCTGTATAATAATAGCAAATCGATATTCGAAATTGTAGATTCAGCAGAAGCATACGTTTTTATAAAGAATGACTTTTTCTTTTATAGCTACTGATAAAAAAGTTTTTCCTCTCCAAACTCTATCCGAGGACACACTGTTTATTATATATATAAAAAAAAGGTTAAAAACAATGCCAACTGTTCAGAACCGAATTGTCGATATCCTTTTAAGCCAACCAATATTTTCATAAAATACGTATCGTAGGTTAGGAACAAAGATATGTGATTTAAAAAGATTTTAATAAATTAATTTATAATTATTGTTATTATATAAATTTACCGCTAGGAAGAATTTTACCGAAAAAATAAAGTTATCCCCCAGTTCTTCCTTCTTTAACCCCTGATAACAGTAAAAGTTAAATATGTTTTTACCAACTACATTTTATTACATATCAGTCCTGTTGTACACAGAAAAAAATGTCATCAAGTCAAGATTACTATGGTCTAAAAAACATTCCTTTAATTTCAGTAACTATTGAGATAAATATCTTGTAGTTTTAATTTTTAAGAAAAAAAATCTAATTACATTTTATTAAAACTAAGATAGATAAAAGTTTTTTTATTTTGATTCATTAGTTATCTTATATCAAAGATTGCTAATAATTTGATATAATACCTTGAATATTTCTCGTTTAAACCATAATTATCTAATTGGTAAAAACGAAGTTTTATATCCGTAGAGATAGAATACTTTATTAGAAATACATTACAGCTTTAAATTAATTCCATATTAATTAAAAATATTCTTATTTCTTTTAGTGAAAGAAACGGGTTCCTAGTATTGAAATAATTTATAATCTATTCTAGCGAGTTTCCTGTGTCAATGTCAAAGTATCATACATAAGATAATTTAACGCCTTTTTTATTAAATTATACTTTCTTTTCACGCTTTCAACACTTCAGATAATTAAGATTTTAGGATTCTTAGTTTTTCTAGGTCACGATTAGCAACATATAACCTGATCTAATTATTCTAAATTTACCTACAGCAAATAAATAAAAAGTTAATATATTTTCTTTGCCAATATTTGCACCAGTTATAAAATTATTATGACGTTAAAATAAGATCATCAGTTTCTGACTTCAATATAATAGATAATTATGCTTAAAAACAATAAGGCTACTTGGGTTTCTGCTCAAGTTGTATGGGACTACTATGAGATGGCGCTAAGGGTTATATATAACTGAAAAAACACCTACCCTGTAATGACGAGAAGCGGAGAGTTCGAAACCGGCCTGCCAATAAAACAAAATCTTCCACTTAAACCCAACACTAAACTCTAAGTGACACTAATCAGGCGCGGCTTGTCCCGCTTGACCAAACTTAGAAAGCGCTAAGAAAAAGATATTTTATATAGAGCACTAGAAAGGAACACAGCTTTATCACAAGATTCTATAGGTGTTACGAAACAAATATGTAGCACATATCTAAGAACATGGATTTACAGCAGTTTTATCGTACGTCACAAAGATAACTCTGACTAGGATTTGTTCTATAATTATAGCAACCTGGTGATGTATCCAAGATATCTTATTTAGCTCATTTGAAATTTATAGGTTATAAAAATTCCTACCTTTATGACTCACTGCGGTCTAAGAATGAACATGAAGCCGTTATGGCGTTCTCTCTAAATTTGTTTGGTGTCAGTTTGTTTGTCATAAAAGTAGTTTTTATAAAAAGACGTGTAAAATGTGCTTCCCGCGTTTTTTGAGACGAGACCAACGAGACTCGAGGCTACTAGCTGCTCTCACGATTTAAGGTTAATTGAAGGTGGATGCCTTTACTTCCGTTTGCCGATTATTGTTTGTTCGGTTTTCAATTTCAACCATCTTCTTGTGTTATAGTAAAAATATTGTAAATAAATCTAATCCAGATCCCAGACATTAAATTTGCGTTGGACCGTTCTTTCCTTTTGAGATTTGCAGAATATAAAGACATTGTAGGAACTTGAGAAATTTTTAAGAACCAATATATTATATTGCTTGGTAGGTTTAAATTTGTTCCATTGTATTATTTATGCATAGCCTTTTGACACGGAACATGTAGTTACCAAAGATTTGTTTACCAATGTATACATTTTTGCTATTGCAGAGGCTGTTAGTTGGCTATGATATGAACACCCAATCTTAATCCATTGGACTTTTTTGGTATGTCTCCGTCAAAAGTTTATTATTATTTTTTATTTAGTTTATAAATCTAAGCCAAACAGGACAGGATATGCTTAAGGAACTCATTCGAGAAGTTATACGAGAAATATCTACACAAGTAGTATAAAATATATCTACAACAGGGATTTTTGGATCGATTAATCTACTGCAGAACAGATGGCGGAGGACAATTTCAACATCTTACAAAATATTAGATACCTTATGAGACCGTGACTTTGTGTTTGTTATTACTTGTACATGAATCGGGGCTCTTAGAGAAAATGGACAGCTTCTTCGAAAATAGTTTCTACTTATTCATACTTTGTCTAGTTTGTTTTCAAAGTTAATATTTGGTAGACGGTTGACCATGCGGTACGATTCATAAAAAATGTAGAATTGATTGTAGAGTTTAAGAATGTAATCATATACAACATGTTTCATTAAAACAAAGATGATACATGTTGCCATTTTATGTAATAATTAAAATATTCATTAAAAAAAATTGACGAGTCCAAAAGGAGAAGTTGTACCAAATTCTGTTTTACTTAAAGGCGCCATTTTAATACTAAAAATTAGTAAAGCATGTCAACCTGTACCATTTTACGAACCCTTTCAGCTGATATTCCATTTGATTGAATACGATTTAAAAAATAATTTACTTATGGAGTGGCTCTTAAAAAAAATTTATTTTAGCAAAATCATGAACGAACAGATTTTTGCCTTTAATTCTTTGATGGGGGTTCAAAATTTTATTTTACTTACAGCCTACTAGAGGTTCAATTTTAAGACTAATAATTAACATCACTATTTGACGAGCTATGAATGTTTTATTGGTGGACTTCTTAGACGTATAACCAGACATTACTTAAATTTTTACAATTAATATTGTTTTAGTTAGTGAGAAATCCTTTACATTGACTCTTTTGAGCCTAAAAATGTATTTAAAAATGCTATTGATAAGCTTTTTTGTTGAACAATCCACTTGCCACGGTAAGTCAATCTTTTTTTTTTAATAACCGTGGCAAAAAGTCTCCTCAAAATATTTTTTTATGTAAAAATATAATGACTCTGTGTTTTTAAAAGTAACTTTGAACATGTAACTAAAAATTACATAGAACATTTTTTTTTTATGTCGAGACATTATGTATTTTTCTTAACTATTATAAGTACGGTTTTCTATACATTTGAAAAATAAAATATAATATAAAAATAATTTTTGATAAAACTCAAAGTTCTTAGATTTGATAACCACTGAAATCATCAACAGCTAAGGCCATAGATAAGGGGTAGGTTAGGGTGTTCAACCCCCTCCCCTCTCCCATGATACTATGACAAAACCAAAATCCTCTACCATCGCTTTAGAAAAGAAGATAAAGCTCGTAAAAATAAACAACTAAAAATAAATATATAATGAATAAACATCCAATATTAACTACTAACTACCGACTACTAACCAATGGCTCGACGCTCTACTCAGCGCCATCACCTAAGGTGCCATAGTTACAAAGTATCAAACGGTACCAAACCCAAAAATAACTTCCTGCAGACCACACAAGTGTAAATATAGGGAGGGAAATAGATTAATTGAATCGGTCGATACTTGGTGGAAATCCATTGAAATTTAGGGAAATCGAAGGACGAATTACCGGAAACCGTATGCGGAAGTGTGAAAGACAAAACTGTGTTAGGTGTGCGCTCGAAGAATCTGGTAGCGTGTTGGAACTCTATCGTGGCAATAAGACTTTTTTAATAAAAGAAAGCCAGCAGTGTATATTTTTTTTTGCATTATAAAGGATATATTTTTTTTTGTATTATAAATTGTATATATTTCTTTTGTATTATAAAGCGTATATTTTTTTTGTATTATAAAGTGTATATATTTTTGTATGTGCCTATTTAGTTTTAAGATTTAAAGCTAGGGGCTAGCTTTTTGGCCCAGGGAATATGTCATATATAGACATATAGCATATCATTTTTTCTTAAAATCTCTTTTTTCTTATTATTTAAAGTTAATATTAAATATACCTACTGACCCAATTATTTGTTATCAAAACATGCAGACTAAAAGGATGCTATCGTAGCATATTGCCGAGCTTGCATTTTGTTACCAATCAATAACTGGGTTAAGTTTATTGATACTGATTGGTATAAATAGCAGGCCGGTACTATGCAAAAGACACCACTCGGTCAACACCACTCGGTCAAGACCATTCAGGTCATCTTCATCGGGTCGGGACCATTCGGGTCTCAACCAGTTCGGTCAAGACCATTCAAGCCACGACCATTTGGTTAGAAACCCTTCAGGTCGATACCCGATCGATATAAGATTCGGTCCAGAGCAGTAATATTGGGTCAGTAGCCGCGTAGAGTCCTGTTCCAATTATCAGCCCTTTGACCTAGAGAGCTCGTCCCTAGCCAATAATGTTGTTGTAAGTAAAGTTTGATTTTGTGTAACCGTTTAAACTGCCGTTTCATATTGCATAATAAAGTAGGTGTTATGGAGACTTGTCGCCTTTAATTCTTCCCCACGTGACAATTATTATTTTACTAAAATTTCCACTATATTAAAAACACTGTAAATGAATTTTTACGACATATTTCGCTGCACGGCAGCTTCTTCAGGTGTGAAAATATAACAAAGGATTGATTATTTATACGTACTATCTAATACCCTATAATAACAATGTACCTACCTAAAAATGGGTTTTTACTGACCTTATTTTTACTAGCAAAGATTTAACAATGGGGATCTATTTAAATCTAATTGATTATTTAGTAAACAACCAGAGCTTTTAAGTTTGTTAATTTCTAGTGATTCAAGCAGATTTAATTTAATACCTTTATTATCTATATGCAAAATTTTAAAATTATTATTGAAATTATGAGTTGTCTCTAAAAGATGGTTAGCATAATTAGAATTATTTTTCGGTTTATGAAACTAGTAAAATGCTCCTTGATTCTTATATAAAAGCTTCTGCCTGACTGGACTGTATAGGTTTTTGGGCAATCTCCAGATGTTAGTTTATATACCTTTGATTTATAATTTTTCCCTATTTTTGACTTGTTATTTTTTATGAATTTGCCTAATGAATTATTAGTTCTAAATGCTATTTTAATACCCAGCCTTCTTAAAAATTTATAAATTTTAATACTTATGTGACCTATATAAGTTATAACATTATAACGTTCAAAATTATCTTGGTTAGTTGGATATATCATTTTCCTTGCCTTCTTGTACATTTTTTTATTTAATATTTTATATATATATTTGGAAGAAGAACCATTGTTAATAGTATATTACGTACCGAGGTGGAAAGTGTTTCATTACTGTCGAGAGATTAGATAGTTTACCGAGACGCGAAGCGTCGAGGTAAACTATATCTCAGAGACAGTAATGAAACTTTTCACCGAGGTTTGTATACTATTTTATTTACAACCACATCCAACATCCACTTCTTATTATTTTGAGTTCAAATAATTATTAAAAGGTAAATGTCATTTTGACTTTTCCATTGCAAAAGTAGACAGACATTTAGAATTTCAAATAACCGCAGGTGATAAAATAACTAGGTAATAATACACATCAAGATGGCAAATATCATTTTTGGAATATGGTTTCCATGTCACTAAACAATATATTATTTTTTTAAAACGTTAGTGTCAAAGTTTTTACAAAACACCAAAAAAATGCTCTCAGATGAGGAATTTGATTTGGCTGCTACTCCCCCAGAAATTCGAGAAGCAGCAAAAATAGTAGAAGAAGATCTTCTGCCAACTAAAAGCCGCCCGAGATATGACAAGGCATATAACTGTTTTAAAGAATGGTGTATTGGAAACAAAGTTCAAAATCCTGGTTCTGAATCGGCGCTACTAGCTTATTTTAGTGAAAATGCCAAGACAAAGAAAATATCAACGCTTTGGTCAATATATTCAATGTTGAGGACCACTCTATCAATTAGGGAAAAAGTAGACATATCTAAACACGCAAAGCTATTAGCATTTTTAAAAAAGCAAAACAAAGGATACAAGCCGAAAAAATCGACCACACTGTCTATGGATAATATTGAAACATTTTTGGAACAAGCACCTATGGAATTTCTTGTTCAAAAGGTATTTTAGGCTAAAAGGTTGACTATTTCTATATTAACTTATTATTTTATACATTTGTAGGTCGCATTGGTTATTGGTGTCTCAGGCGCCTGCCGATCAGATGAATTATACAAAATGAAAACAACAGACGTTCACTTTTTAGAAGAAAAGGTCGCGATTGAAATACAAAATAGCAAAACGTACCAGCCACGATCATTTATGATAACTGATAATAAATGGATTGCACCACTTAAGGAGTACATAACTTTACGGAAAAATATACAGGATGGAAAGCTTTTTATGCAAATAAGATATGGAAAAATTAGTAAACAATGTATTGGGCACAACACTTTAAGTCAGTTTCCAAAAAAAATTGCAGCTTTTCTGAAGCTGAATACTGAAGGTTTTACTGGTCACTGTTTCAGAAGAACAGCGGCTACTTTGCTCGCAAATAACGGTGGCGATCTTATGCAAATAAAGCGGTTAGGAGGCTGGAAATCTAGCACAGTAGCTGAGGGATACATAGACAGTTCGGTTTCTACTCAGGTTAATACGGCAAAATTGATTTCAAAGCCAAGTTCAAGTTTTACTAACACTACTTTAACTTCAAATAATCATGAAATAAACCTTTCAAAAGAAGAATTTCAGCAAGGTTTAAACATATCTGTGACTGCCTACAATAATGCCAATGTAATATTTAATGTAAATAAGTAAAACATAAACCATGTTAATTTTTTGTTTTTTATAAATGTCATTTAGGTATAATTCATTTAAAGAAATAAAAAATAAAATTATTGTTGTTGAATTTGTGTAATGAGTTGTGTGTTGGTGTGTTTGTATATTATTTTGAGATATCGATTTTTATTAAAATTTAAAAAAAAAAAAATTTACTATTTTGAGATATCGATTTTTAATAAAATTACAAAAAATAACAATTTTACTTTCCACCCGGGTGGAAAGTGAGCACTTTCCACCCGGGTGGAAAGTAAAAGTCAAGAAACGTCAACTTTCCACCTTTCAAAGATAGGTGAAATGTCATTATTACATACATGGTTGTAAATAATAGTTATTTGTTTGATTATATTTAGTTCTTTATGAAAATCTATTGTTTTTAATGGGATACTAATTAATCTATGGAAGGCTGCTAATTTATGTTGTATTGGATGACAAGATGACTTGTTATTGTAGTGTCAGTATGAGAAGGTTTATGAAATATAGAGAATGTGTGTTTGTTATTTTCTTTTTTTATGGTTAGGTCCAAGAAATTTATTGTGTGGTTTTTTTTCTATGGTAAAATTGATGTTAATATGTATAATATAACTTTTTTGCAAACTCTGTATAATATAACTTAACTCTCTCAGTGCTATTGCTATTTTTAGGCTAAGCAAAACTTTTTATAAAAAATATATTTTTGCACTAAAATAGACAATAAAAAAGTTTCTTATATTATTTTAACTAAATTTGGGCAAATACTGTATAATACATTATTTTCTAATTTTATACAAAATACTACGCTAATTTTATTTAAACTATCATATGTCTAAATTCAATTATGGTTGATATATTCACGTTTAAAATATGGCATTTTCAGACTTTGATAGGCTGCAACATTAAAACGGTTTTTCTTAGAGAAAAATGGGTTTCACCTGCTTAACTTAGTTTTTTATTTTCTATCTAAAAGTTATAACTTCCAGTTTGATATATTAAGCCATAAAACAGTATTTTTGATTTAACATGTTAAACCGAAAAAAAAGTAGGGTAGGATCGCCCAAGAGTACGCACCTAATTATATTAGAGTATATAAAACACAAACCTTTGCTTCAAATTATTAATCAATATCCAAAACTGGTGTGTTATAGTTTAATATCATAGAAAAATATCATATATTGGCAAACTAAAAATGTTTCTCAAAGTTATGTATTAAAATATAAAAAAATAGAAACTGCGTACTCTTTGATGACTGGTGTCCTAAGAGTACGCGACCTATGTGCCTAATAGTACGCAGTAAAAACCATAAAAATAATAATTTTCAAATCCCGAATATTGATCTTCCGTGAATATGGACTAAAATCTACCAAGGCTTGTAGACTGTACCTTCTAATTACAAAAAAAATTAAGATTTACCTTGATTTGAATCTGTAAAAAATTACCTTGCGTAATTTTTTAAATATAAAAGCTAAGAGTACGCAAGGTGGGGTAAGAGTACGTATGCATACTCTTTGGGTGCGTTCTCTTATGTGCCTAGCAACAAATATAAAAAACTGGTTTTAAAAACCTAACCAACAAACTTAACTAAAATGTAAACACAGAAATTTGTTTTGCCAGAGCCATACTTATTATCATGTTCAATAAAATATTTAGCAAAAATCGATATTTGAGACTTTACGTCTTACTCTAGAGTGCATAAATATTATAAAAAAATACAATAGATTGAATTTCTTACCGTAATTCTAACAAAATAAACACTGCCCTGCTCTAACCTCCACACATTCTTGTGGTTGTAAATAAACAACTGATGTGAAATTTTTTAATTGAGGTGATCCCAAGTAGAGAACATCACTAATGCGTATTCTTAGGGAATGCGTACTCTTAGACGATCCTACCCTATGTTTGGTATGCCCTGACTATTTGGAACACCCTGTATAATTTAAAAAAAATTGAGAGTGTAGAACTAATGCCTACCTATATCCCTGTTTTCAAAAAATATTAAAAGGTTAAGTACTTTAAATACTATGAAATGCTGCGTTGAGAGTGGGACCCTGTATAAGTAGGTATATATGTTTATTAATGCTATTAATGCTCCTTGTTATACGCCGAAGACCTTGAGTCGCCAAATATTCTGCGAGGCGAAAATTTCGCCGTCGCGCACCGAATTATTCGCGCCAGTATGTTCAAGCCTAAACACTTCCACCCATATTCACAAGGGTTTTAAATTTAGACCAACGAAATATTTAGATCTTATAGTCTCCCATTTCATATGTCGCCTTTGTGTTAATTTGATATTTGTTGTAATTAAATTGTTTTACCGATAAATTATTTTACCGGGATGTTACAAATACAGTTCTAGTTCTATTAAAGAAAACAGTACGTACTAAAATCCTTTACCTGTGACATATTGGACTAGTTTTTATACTCCATTTTTTTAATACGGAATTATATCATAATTTTAGTGAGTAATAAGTAGCATAGGTAGGATACTAAACAGGATCCCAAAAACCAAAATAAATATGGGTGAATTATAATATATCTCTCTCTCACAGTTTATGATATCTACTTTAAGATTAAAGTCTAGTGTTATTAATGATTACATTGGTAATTTGTTTTAATTTAATTTCTAACCTTTTTTTCGTTTAATTTATGTATCATATCCGATACTTACTTTTAAAAAAATTTGAATCAAGAATGACTTCTTAGTAGCTAGAATTGTCTTTTGACCCACTGCGTGACGATGCGAGGAGAGCTGCTACGACTTGACTTGAAAACTTGGATAAGGACCCGAAGGTATAAAACATCTCAGAAAGCAATATTACCGTACTATTTAAAATATGTGTATTATCTTACTTTCTGTTTCTAACCATATTGTTAATCAAGTGTGCAACAAATGGGAAACTTTTCTATTAGTTGCAAAACCGAAATTTAAGTAAGTACCTCTAAAAGTGGGTGCCTTGGCCGTTAACCATCCAGGTGCATTTAGAATGGCTTTAAGTCAAACATCTTGCAGGGAAGATAAAAAATATGAAAATCGTTTAAGAGTCAATAAAAGTATGAAGAAAGGTTGTTTAGAATTTAAAATATTATTTTTTTGAAAACTCCAAAATGACACGACGTATAATGATTTATTTTATATTTGGATAGATCAAATTAACATCAATCAAATCATTTCTGGACAACTTTCATCAAAGAACCAAATTTCTAGAATTTACTTAAAAACTGATAAGACCAACTTCATTTTAATATTCATTTGTTTATAAATGTAGTACAGAAATACTAAAGACCATAGAAGTCGATCCCGTGTGGAATATTGAAAAAATACAAATAAAATAAATAATCGAAACCTATCAAAACTATCTTAGATAGCCATGAAAAATATATATATTTTAACAGTTTGGGTTTAGAATTCTCAATGGATTAAAAAAAATTCCTCAAATAATGTTAACCTTAACAGGAACTAGTTTTAACATGCGAATATTGTTATAAAACAATGTGTAAAGTGATATATTTTTAACGAATACAAACGTATTTGGACTCTTTTTTTTAATTCTAAACAAATTTTCTTAATAACGTTTTTCTCTATTTATAGACTTCTAAACCATTTTCATATTATTTGACTTTACCCTGAATGCTGATCGCATGAAGCATATGCACCTGTAATAAATATCGGGATCATGTACCAACTTCTGGCGGTATTTTAATTTAGGTTGTGCAGCTAATAAAAAATCGACCACGGCCCAGAAGTTTAAGCTAAAAACAGGATTCTCATAAAATTTTCTCAATAAATTGTTTCTTCCATAATTCTTAAAACCTCAATATCCTACCTTAATCTTAATTTACGTAAACTATAAATCCAGGCTATATAGGGCATGACCGGTTAGTTTGTTAAAATCACATAAGTATATTCAACATGTTATAGTAAATCATTTTTCACTGAGCAATGCACTCCCGAAATTGCTTGGATAATTAACTACATCACATGAAAATGGCTTTGTCATTCTTAATTTAAACCCTATAAAGTTGAAACATGAACGACATAAACACTGAAATTATGCTTCTGATTTTAGTGCGAAAAACAACCCAGAAATTGCATCACGACTGCCAGGAAGGCTGTGCCTGGATCGCTAGACCTGGCATACGGAATATTCCGGATAAGGGCGAAACATGCCGACAATTTCATGCACCGAAACCAAGGAAACAACTTCGATCTTGCACAGTTGAGGATTGTCGGTGGTGTGAGGGCAGAAATAATTTAAAAAATGTTTTGCTAAAATTCGCCAAATTCAACATAAATGAAACTATAATACAGAAATAACAGAAATTTTCATAGATATTATTACCCACTAATTAAAAAAAAGTTAAGTACATTAATGTTTTTAAAATACTTGAAACCAACATTGTAACAATGCCAAAAAAAGCTTAAAAATATGTCCTACATCTTGATATCACTAAATAACATGTTGCATCTACACAACATTAATTAAGTACATATTTTTGTAAAAATTTTAATATTATAGAAAAGTGACATTTTAACTTCTGTGCCTATAAAAATAATACTACTTAATAATTTTGTAAATATATTATTTTAACTATTGTATAAAATTTTACTTTACCTTATGTATTAAATATTATTTTTACCTTTGTATAAAATAGTATTCCACTGCATGAACTAACATTGGATTTGTTTGAGCTGAATTCGAAACTGCAGTCTAAAAAGAAATTGCTACAAAAATTTAAATGCTAAATCAACATTTGTTGGGTAAATATTCCCAAATATAGAGAGTGTCAAAATACTGTGTCAAAGTAAAATAACTTCTTGGTTGTTAAAAATAGAAAAACGTGTCTAGAGAATTATTTATAGAAGACATTAGTAGGTGCATTTAAAAATTCAGGATGTTCGATTTTAAAAATTATAACTTAGTCACATAGCTTAAATCCTGGATACGAAAAAAAGTTAAACACGCTTATGTCAAGTTGCATAAAGATTTTTAACAATAATTAACTAATCAGCAACTTTGACTGTGACATAAACGACATTAAACGGCAGTAGAGTTTTGGACTTGCATTGTCTTTACTTGTTTTGAGTCACAACGTTTTCACTGGTAATACTAATAAGTATCTTCAGTCATCTTCAAGTGAATACTGGATACCCCCGGCCCAACTTTTTTTTTATATTTAACCAAGAAAGATACTATTTTATTTCACACTGTTGGGATATCATGTATGTGTGTATATTGCTTATAAGTTTCAGCTTCTTTTGATTAGGTAAGTATTGGCTAAATAAAAATTTATAGGGTGGTCGGTAATGAATGCGCCATAGAGTAACTCCCGATTCTACACATAAAAATAATAGGTTTAAGCTAAACATGTCTTAGTAAAATGTTGTTCGTTCATGAGATATATGTTGCGTTGCATAAAGATTTTTGACCAACCAGCAAGTTTGACTGTGACATTGACAGACATTATTTACCCACACTTAAAGGTGCCTGATTAGTTATCTAAAAATTAAGGTTACCGAGCCAGTATGATTGGGAGGAAATTATTTCTGCAAATGTCATATACGTCACAGTCAAACTGGATGGTTAGTTAATTGTGTTAACTATTTTACTAGAGTCTATTACACTGGCAATAAATTGATATTCACCTGACAATACAAGTACCTTACTGGTGGTCGACCAAATCAATTAACTGTATTTCAGCGAGAATTTTTTTGCATTTAAAAAAAAGTCACCTTAAAAATAAAATCATTTGTTATTTCTATGACAAGTATTTAATTAAAGTCATTTCAAACAGACATTTTTGTATTCATACGAGTTTGTACAGTGATGGGCTAAAATATTGAACAACTTAATTAAAAAATCAGGTACCTATTAATTTTTTGAAAAAACACTCGGATACGTCGATTATAATTTTTTCCTCCGGATTTTTTGCCTGGTAAAGAAATTATACAGGGTGTGTCAAAAAGTAGATGTAGCAAACATTTTTGGTATTTTAAATGAAACCCCATTTTTACAGTCGAATTTTGAATTCTGCGCATAATTCATGTAGCATACCGTATCCTTATCTCTAACAGTTTTAGAGAAAAATTACATCATAAAACGAAAATAATTTTATTAAGTGTTGAAAATGCAAACCATTAACTTCTTGGCAATATGCCAATCTACTTAAAAACCTTTCTAAAACATTATTTTTATTAATTTGCCTAATTTCATATAAACTTTTTGACACACCCTGTATAATTTCTTTTTGAGGCAAAAAATCCGAAAATTCCACATTAAGGTATATCTTTGGGAACACCATTAAAAAGTGTCTGTTTAAAGGTTGGAGACAATGACGTTTCTTGAACGGCAGTAGAGTTTTGGACTTGCATTGTCTTTATTTGTTTAGAATCACTACGTTTCAACTGGTAAGCATCTCCAGTCGTCTTCAGGTGAATACTGAATAAGTACGGTAACTACAGCTCTATTTATACTAGGCAGGTGCTGTGACGCATGATTAGTGGGTGGAGTCATGCGTGTTGCTAGGTGATGACGCATAACTGGATGAGTCATGCTTGATGAGTCATGCTCGATGACGTCATGCTCGATGACGTCATGCTCGATGACGTCATGCTCGATGACGTCATGCTCGATGACGTCATGCGTCTAACTCTTGGGTGGTCTTATTCTAAGATTACATTTACTTAACAAGGGTTTCCAGACGTTTCTCATATCTAATGAAGGCTTACTAAAGCAACCTGGATTTTGGTGTATGGTCGCAGCTTCCTTAAACTTCCTCTTCCTCCAGTGCGGTTCTTTTTGCAGAATTTCCGCTTTTGTCCACATGATATGATGGCCGTGCGTCCAGGCGTGGTCAGCTGCACCTGATTTTTCGGTCTCTCCTTTTTGGGTGTTATTTCTATGTTCTTTAATCCTTACTTCTAGTGGTCTTAGTGTCTCACCAATGTAAGATTGGCCGCATTCGCAGGGAATCTGGTAGACACAATTTTTCTTGTCTTTCTGGCTTGCTGGTTTCGTCTTCGTTAGGTGGCTTCTTAAAGTGTCTCTAGAGCTGAATACTGTGTTGATGTTGTATCGTTGTCCTAGTCTTCTTATTTTCTCGGATACTCCTTTGACATACGGAATATTGAGTATTGGTTGTATCTCTTTCTCTGCTTTACGTGTGTTTGGCCGATTCTTGCGATTTTCCAATATTGTGTCAATCAATTTCATGGGGTAGTCATTCTTGTTGAGGTCGGTCTTGATGTGGTTAGTTTCTCTTTTGAGAGCTTCGTTTGAGTTGCAGAGAGTAATTGCTCTATCCTCCAGGTTTCTTACTATGCCATGTTTTGTGTTGTTTGAGTGGTTTGATGTATAATTGAGATATTGCCCTGTATGTGTAGGTTTTCTGTACACTGAGGTTAGGAAGGTGTTGCCATTTTTCTCTACGTTGACGTCTAGAAAAGGTAATTGGTTGTTCTCTTCTTTCTCCATGGTGAATTTAATTGTCGGTGCAAAGTTATTAATGTGATGTAAGAATTCTCTGAGTTCGTCCTCGTTTCCGTTCCAAATAATGAAGGTGTCATCCACATATCTTAGCCATATTTTTGGTTTCTTCTTTGCTTGTTTTATTGCTTCGGATTCAAACCATTCTATATAAATGTTGGCGATTATGGGCGAGAGAGATGAGCCCATTGGTAGTCCGTCTTCTTGGCTAAAGAACCTGTCTTTTTCCTGAAAATAAGAATTGTTAAGGCAGCATTCCAATAGTTCCATGATGGCATTTGTAGGTAGCGGTGTTCTTTTTTGTAGGGTCAGGTCTTCCTCAAGTCTGCTCCTGATGACCTTAAGTGCGTCTTTTATAGGGACGTTGGTGTAAAGACTTTCGACGTCAAAGCTGACCAATTGGTCTCCTGGTTGTACTTCCTTTTCTCCTATTATTTGTGCAAAGTGTTGCGAGTTCTTTACAAATGACGTACTGTTTCCTTGAAGTGGTTGGAGTAGGGGAAGTAAAAATTTACCTAGTTCATATGTAGGGGAGTTACGGGAGCTTGTAATTGGTCTCAGAGGCATGTTATGTTTGTGTATTTTTGGCAGGCCATAGAGGTGTGGTGATTTACTGTGATGTGGTGTCAGGCGTCTCCGCGTCTTTTCTGGTATGTACCGCTCAAATTTCTTAAGTGTTCGGTAGACTCTTCCCTCGATTGTGCCGGTCGGATCTTTGGAAATAAGGGTGTAGTTTCCTTTTTGCACAACTTCCTCGATTTTTTGGTCGTATGTCTGAACATCCATGATGACAGTTGCGTTTCCTTTGTCGGCTGGTAGAATCTTGATATTAGGATCCTTACGAAGTTTTGTGAGAGCGATTGTTTCTTCCTTACCGATGTTTCGTTTTGGAGGCCTTGATTTTTCTAGAATATTTCTAACCTTCCATCTAAATTCTTCCGCTTGTGTTTCTCCTATGGTTGTTGAGTCGACGGCGCTAATAATGTCCAATATTGGTATCTCTTTTGGAGCAATAGTAAAGTTTAAACCCTTAGCCATTAGGGATTCTTCTATGGGTGTTAATTCTCTAGATGAAATGTTGACGATGGTTCTTTGATTATGGGGTTGCGTTGTTGGTGGATTTTAACTAACATGCTTTCGCAATTTCTTTTCATGAATATTTTGTTGAGCTGTTCTTACTTTGTCGCAGGTGGCATCAATCTTCCGAAAAATGGGTTCGTGATCCTCTTTCAGTGTATATTCTTTAATTTCCTCAAATCTCTGTTGGATATCTGTGAGTAGAGAAGCTTTCTTAAAACGATGGTAGTTGATTTGGGAGCGTATAAGAGCTTTGCTGGCGTTGTCCAGAATCTTCTTAGCTTGTTGTCCTGGGATCGGTGACTTGATCCTAAAGCCATCTGGAATAATACCTTGGTCCCTTGCCCATAGAAATAACACTCAAAAAGGAGAGATCGAAAAATCAGGTGCAGCTGACCACGCCTGGACGCACGGCCATCATATCATGTGGACAAAAGCGGAAATTCTGCAAAAAGAACCGCACTGGAGGAAGAGGAAGTTTAAGGAAGCTGCGACCATACACCAAAATCCAGGTTGCTTTAGTAAGCCTTCATTAGATATGAGAAACGTCTGGAAACCCTTGTTAAGTAAATGTAATCTTAGAATAAGACCACCCAAGAGTTAGATGCATGACGTCATCGAGCATGACGTCATCAAGCATGACTTATCAAGCATGACTCATCCAGTTATGCGTCATCACCTAGCAACACGCATGACTCCACCCACTAATCATGCGTCACAGCACCTGCCTAGTATAAATAGAGCTGTAGTTACCGTACTTATTCAGTATTCACCTGAAGACGACTGGAGATGCTTACCAGTTGAAACGTAGTGATTCTAAACAAATAAAGACAATGCAAGTCCAAAACTCTACTGCCGACCATTAAAAAGCTTGGACAATTATGCATCATTTTGGTCTTATGCTCATTGGCGTACCGACTTTAATAAGAGGGGGGGAAGCTGTTGAATGTGTAATCATTTAAATCGTTGTAACTTAACTTTGTTGTTTCGGAGTAAAATCAAAAAATGTGTTATTACAAATTGCACCCTCTAGCATTTTTTTTGAGAACTATTATGGACACCTAAATAGGACTGGTGAAAGTGCATACATTTCTCTTCCAAATGATGGTCTTTAGTTTGCTAAAATCGGATAAGTCGTTTATAAAGTTACAGCGTTTTAAATTATAACACTTTCAACAGCTTCCCCCCGTCTTAATAAAGTCGGTACGCCAATGAGCATAAGACCAAAATGATGCATAATTGTCCAAGCTTTTTTATGGTGTTACCAAAGATATACCCTTATGAGAAATTTTCGGAGATATGTAAAATTTTAAAATTGACTTCTCAATTACGCCCTCTTGCGGCAAAATGCGGCACTTAAAAATTATTTCCAGGATTTTCTCATGGCCACTTTAGTTATCCTTTTTTTCCCGAGTTTTATGCCCAGTAGTTTCCGAGATACGGCCGGTGGCCATCCATAATGGGACACCCGGTATGTGAAAACAAAATGAGTTTCTCAGGTGAAAACAGTTTCGGAAGTAATTATTTTATTCAAATAGAAGATGCAGCTCGTAAAACAACACCCCAAAATACAGTAAAATGAAAGAAGTCAGCATGGGAACAATAGTTTTCTTAATTTCTGCTGAAAAAAAACTAAATTAGCAAGAGATACTTAACCGGAAGATTTATCAAAAATTCTAGAAGATTACGGCTACAGCATAAAGAAAAAGAATGGACATGACTATAAAGAAGAATCAAGTGTAAAACCCTTATGGAATACAACTGCACATGCACAAGTGGTTCAAGATAAATATTATAAGGAATTTGAAAGGAAAATTGATATTTTCCAAAACATTGTCTCTCGTCAGCTCGCTTGGCCAGAGATGCGAAGCGTCGGCAACTGCAGCGGGCAGCGCCAGAAAGGAGAAAGCAAGTTCAAAAGCATTCACATTGGAACAAGTTTTGCAAATGGTGGAATGCTACATTGGTTACATTTGTTTTCCACATTTGCTTCTTTGAACTTGCCTGGCGCGGTAATGAAGCTGCAAACTGCAAAATATATTATTTTCAATAGGATCTTGACCTTGCCATTGCGAATGCAGGATGGTGCACCGCCACATTTTTCACTTGCAGTTCACAATTGTCTTAAACAGCGTCAGCGCACAGTGAACAATTGCGAGAAACTAAGTGGACATAACCTTGTGGTCAGCTTTTTGAAGGCGCCCAAGTAGTTTCTCGATTATCGATATATGTATTAACCTTACATAATATCATAATATCACCTACATTAAAATAGGTACACGTTTTATAAAGCATCATTTTATAACACGCGTCCAAGTTATAAAACGAACCGCTTGTAGTGAATTTTATAATGGGACAAGTGCTTTAACTTTTTTGTAAAACATGTACTTTATACTATTTTTTCTATTTTGTATTTTTTTCATTAAAAAGATACATTTTTTAAAATAAAATGATACTTTCAAATTTTGAGAATTTGTAGTCTAAATTTTATGTTGGTAATACCATAGCCCCGTTAAGAGGGCTGTGGTAATATTACATTATTTATCATAGTAGCCTTGATAATAAATACATTTATTATTAGTGTCTGTCTTATTTTCGCGACATTTATTTTTTAATTTTTCTTTAATATTATTAAAATATATGTATCAAGAATAAGTGTTGATCAAATTTAAACTAGATTTTGGTAGTTTAATGTCCCTTCTGCTAATGTGGAAGAAACTCTGTGGTACATATTTTAAAACAAATTTAGTCTTATTTAAAGATAAATATAATAAAGTATCCTCATTACAAAATATTAACAAATAAATATATAGATTGGCTTTATAAAGCCCCAGTTTTTAACGAGCATAACGTAAAAGCCACACTAGAAATAGTAAGGTCTTCTGGTTCAGATTGCCAGTCTGGGCGTTCAACTACTTGATACCCCTGGCGTGCAGCAATTATAACACCACCCCCGTCCCGTTTGCTACTAGCACTGGATTCACGGTCACGCCTAAACACACAAAAATTGTCATCAAAAATTTCACTAGAGAACACTGATAAGTTTAACCACGTTTCAGTTATAAAAAATATATCGAAATTACTATGGATCACATTTAATTTAAACTCCCTTGTTTTTGATCTTAGCCCCCTTACATTTTGTGTAAAAATTGATAGTTCAGAAGCCACTGAGAAGAATATTTAATTACTTCGTTATATATTTAATTAAACTTGGTTAATGTCATATTCTGCTTGAATATGAAGAATTCTATCGTTATCTCCCTTACGGGCAAGGATGTGCCCGTTTTTAACCCATACATATTTTATATTTTTCTGATGTGCTAGATTTTTTGCTTTTTTAAACAGCGTCTTATTTTCTGGGGAAAGATGCTCATTAATAAATATTTTATTGGATAGTCCATCAACACTGATTGTTCGATTCTTATTTCTCGCTCTGATTATTTTGGCAGCTGTTAAAACATCATCTCTAAATTTTCGCAACGAATACTTCACAATGATATTCTTAGGTAAGTTGGGGTTAAAAGATTGGACTCTTTGGATCGAGTACATTTTTTTGTGCTCAATTGTAAGACCCAGTGCCTTATGAATATCACTGATTTCAGCCATGAGGTTTTCGTTCTTCTTTTCTGCAACTTCTTGGAATTCTACGTTATTTGTGCAAGAGTATTGATCTAGACCGTTTAATTTCCTATTTATATTGGTAACTTGCATTTTTAGGTTTTTATTCTCGAGTTTTAGGAATTCTACAGTTTTTACACACTGAGAACTTTTTAAGCAATGCTTCGAAATCGGTTATTTTGTCAGAGCAAAATGTGACCGATTTCACTAGGTCATTCACATGGATCTATTACAAAAAAAATAATATATGTCCATACTCGATATACTCTTAAAGGGAATTTGATGGTCCATAACATTTTTTTAATGAGACTTTTATGTAAAACACGACTGAGGAGTAATCAGAAGAATTATGACATACGTATGACTAATAATTTTTTTTTAATTACCGATTTTTGTGAACAAATATGTTAAAAATAGCGCCTAGTAGCAAAAAACTTACTTATCTGGTAGAATATTTGACAGGCCATTATTTTTATATAACGAATATTTCGCTACAATGATTTGTTTTTGAGTTATTAGCGAAAACCCAAAATAATTGACGTTTCTATACCCCTCCCCCTACTTTGCGGCCAGCCGTTGTATAGCCTTTTAAGGTAAGCAAAACTTTTTATAACGACATTTTTTTAAATAAATCAAATTCCGAACCCCGTGCGTTTTAGGTTTTTTTCTTCAATATAAATATTTGTTGCTAAGCCCGGTATATTGCCGCAGGCTGAATACCTTCACGTTCCTTCCATTCATACCGATAACCTGCAACAGTATCGACCAGCTTTGTCAATAGACCAGGTTGCCTAGTGAGCTATTCACCATACTTTTGTGACAGCGCTTTCATTTAAAGAGCTAAAAAGTGTGAATTGTCAAGAAACTCCTCTATTATGGGCGATGATAAAAAAAAAGATGATGATTCGGAAGACGACAGACTTGAATTTCTTCTTAATTACCTGACAAAGTCCTATAAACTGAAACAGGAAAAATGGAACAAGATGATAATCATAGAGGAAAATAAGGTAGGTGAGGCTAATAACGGTAATTACCATAGACATAAAAGAAACAGAGACAGAATTGTTTACATATTATCGCAATCAGACCGATTTTTAACACAAAGCGATGATGACAAATTTCTGCGGGGTGCCCTAGATCTAACTCCTGTGTTTGAAAATAAAGGGTATACTTAATCATAGTATAATGAGTACATTTTTATGTGTACTTAAGTAATAATACACTAAATTATTAGTGTGCTTTTTTCCATCAAAATACGCAATTTCTACTTTTAAAATTATTTAGTTTCCTAGTGACATAAAACTAAAGTGTATATGGGAAAAACCTTTGGCACCGCTGTACAAGCGTTTACTATTACTGGCGACGAGAATTTCGCCGAATTTTACGAGTTCATTCATTTTATGTGAAAATACCATTTTACAATGTTTCTGTGCGGGGCCTGTTACGTTTTACAATTTTAGATTGATTTTTAGTGTTTTTTTGGCAAAAGAGCTGTTAAAGCTCTTTTATTACCAAATCTAAATGGTTCGCCAGTGCGTTGTTTGCAAGAAAGTTGATTATTTTAGCCCTGGATTGGTATTTCGGCTGTAAGTGAAGTTACGTTTTTTTAGCTTAACCAGTGGTGTGGTTTATTGTATATTTAAAGTAAATAACTGCAAAAACAATTCCATTTTGTCTGAACTTCTTTAAAAAAACGTAGATGACGGATTAAACAAGGAATATAGATATTATTGTAAAATTCTAATCTAGATTTCCCAGTTTAAAGCTTTTCTTTAACCTCTACACATTTTTTAATGCACGTAGTTATTTACTAATATATTGCAGTACACACATAGACATTCTATGTCTGTACTATGTCTCATTACTTTACATTAAATGCAGGATTTGATTAAATGTTATCATACATCTAGAATATTATGTATATTTATTTTTTTGAAATAAATTACAATTTTCGTGAATTTTAAATACCTATTTTATAATATTGTTGTGGCATTAACTGTAAAATTATCTTAATGTTAGAGAGATTTCCTGTCTGAAAGAAAATATATTATAAAAGGGTTTTACTAAACTTGGTATAGTATTTTTATGCCGAATTGAAGCGCTGTGCCGGTATACATTGAATAAATATTGACCATGGTTAGTTGATGTATACTGGCAATATGTTTATCAGTGCTTCAATTTGGAATAAAAGTAATACACTTATTACTATAGGTTAGTACTAATTTTATGATAGGGTTTAAACCAGTGCCAATAATTTACCTACACACACAAAAGTATATTAAAATAGTGTGTTATATTCCTACGTTGAATAGTGGAGTATATATGTATATAACAGCCTGTATATTTTAATCTAAAAAGATAGCATTTTATATTCTCTTTCTAAATATATAACACTATGAATGATATTGGTTTCCTAGGCGATTTATTAAAACTTCATTAGATAAATCACAGTAGGCCATGAAACAAAAGCTAATATCCTAGAAACAACTATGTTAACTGTCTAGTTGTTAATAACATTTAACGTCAATTTTATTTTTACCTATTTGTTTGTGAAAATGGTTTATCAACATTATGAAAAGTTTGATATTATATCATATTATGTTGAAAATGAAAAAACCGAAGAAATAAAAAAGAGATTTTAAAATGTTATCTTTTTAGATTAAAATATACAGGGTGTTCCATTTAAAAAAATGAGGTTAAGTCCGATAACTTTTTTACCTGACCCCGTATACTTATACTGAAACCGGCTGATTATTCAGCAATCCTTATAAAGAAACTTTTGTATAAAATATTTTTTTGTATCTCTTTTAACTCCGAAAATATAGGGTAATTTTGAAATTGTCATTTCATCAATTTTTCGAATTTCCCTCGTATCTCTTAAGCAAGCGAAAATTTTCAAATTTTGATTTTACCATTTTAAGTTTGAATTTGATTGAATTGAAGTTCGATAGCACTAACAATACCGGAGATACCCTATAAAAGTGTCGAAAATGGGACACCCTGTACAGACATTTTTGCTCTTATTCAAGAAATGGCGTAAATTATGGCTAATAGTTCCCAGGTTAGTGGTAGAAAAAATATTTTACAGTACATTATAAATATTTTTTAATTAATGGACTTTTATTTTTCCCTAATCCCTAAACAAGGCGCACGCCACTGGTAAAGGTAATCGGCTAAGGGGACGGCCAAGTTACAGCGTTGCCATTTTTTATGCCATCCTTTTTCAACTTACTTAAAACTAAAAAAACATAAATGATTGTAAACAAATTATATTTATGAATGAAATGTTTTGTCTCCTCTTTATATGTCTATGGTAATTACCAACGACCTGTATAATTAGACCCAGCATTTACTTGAGAACATAAGCAAATTATTTGGCCCAAACATAATTTGAGATATTGCCAAATTATCATAACATAACATTCCTTAATATATTTTTTTGTAAAGGTCTATTAAATTTGTAATAAAATTGACACAATTTTTAAGTTATGTCAATTCTACTTTATCAATAGTAAATATACATTACATTATTATATACAAAAAGCAGTTGCATTGAAGATATATTTTTGTTTATCATTAACAAGAAAATCTTTGTTTATAAAATAATTTATACAGTTTGGCAACAAATTTTCCCGCCAAAATACATTTTTATTTGAAATTCTCCATAATCCTATTGGTCGCAGCAGTTTTCATTTCTGGAGGCCCAGTGGCGTTCTTTCGAAAAAATATTATTTAAGTATATATACAGGTCATTAAAGAACAATCTACTTTGATAAGAAAAGGAATTATATTTCATAAACTATACCTAGAGAGCAATTCTAGGTATTTGTTAACTAGTACGTTGCAAGCAATAACATTTTTTAAATATTTTATTATAGTTCTTTCCATAGAGCGGACAAATAGCGTAGTTCCAAAATTGACAGTTAAAAAAATATTGTTTATAAATTTAGCAAAAAACGAAATAATCAAAATTTACAAAACTTCCTTTCCGATTTTAATAATTTATTAATAATATTGATTAATAAAATTTTTGAAGCTTGTAACTGTATATGAAGGTTACCTATATGAAATTGGTTTAAAGGTACCGTTATTTTGCATTTTCTTGAATAAAATTAAAAAATTATTAAATATTGAGAAAAAAGAAATGACAAATGAAAACGTATTCTTAAATAAAGAACCATTAACCACTTATACTTGATTTTATTACACAACAAACAATTAAAACAAGTACAAATTTAAAAAAAATTAGAATTCATATTAACAAATTTTATTATCTACATAAATATTAAAACAAAATATTTAACTAAGGCTAAAATATGCTGCATTTTCTTTAAATTTATTAAAGATTTGTTCAAGTTGCAGAAATAGTTTTAGCATTTTTTGAAATCTATATGAAACTTGAGAATTTTTTGGGTATTTCTTGTTGCATTTCTCCCGGGATTTCTCCTTTTTCACTTCCTTAATATTCACAAATATTATATAGGTATTGTTCCCGGCAACAGTCTTCGTTAAACTGGTTGAAAAATATATTTCGTTTTTATATAATTTTTAAATGTAAGCATTTCTTCTCTCAGTAATTTTGGGCCAACTAAAAATATATATTTTTAAATTTATAAGTTTATTTTTGGGTAGATAATTAAAGGAACAGTAAAACCACAGGTACATTAAATATTGAGCCAAACCCATATCTAATATTTTTTACAATGGACATTTATTAATCTACTGACATAGCTCAGTAGAAAAAAATGTATAAAAACTCACTGATCCACGCCAATGAAAATTAAAAAATGTGTACTTACCACGAAAATCACGATTCTGGCCTATTTTTGCCAACTTTTCCACAGCCGTCACACTGCTTCGGTGCTGTGTTATATTATTTATATGATAATAGGAATTTAAACTAATTAGTAGAAATGCTTAATAAACTCAATAAATCTTCTCAAATCTTGAATTTAAAAAATTTGCGTTGTCAAAATGACAATTAAAAGATGCGTTTCCAGATTTTATTTTTATTATTGTCGAAATCGGGAAAAATGATTCATTTATTGGTTGTTGGGTAAACGGCTTAGTTTCTTTTATTTATTAGTGCATTAGTGAGACAAAGAACCTAATATCCGTTGATTCATCCTTACCCAAAATTTAATGCTATTTAATTAATAAATTTTACAATAATCTAATAAACTATTCGATAATATTGTGTGATGCTAGTAAATTATAGCTAAATAATATTTATTCCTATTAGGAAAATATAAAGTAAATGAAAATGGACATTTTTTATATAATTTGCCTTTGCTCTGACGACAAAATGCATAATATGGCAAGCCAGGAGGGAATTTTCCCTTTGCCCTCCCATTTATGTTTGAGCCAAACAAGTTTGTTTATTTTTATATCTATTGGTTCAATTATCGACGGTAATTACTATCTATTATACAACACAAAATTGATAATTTTCTAGGAATAAAATTTTTGGGGTGTAGCTTACAAATCTGACTTACGCTTAGTTTTCGAGATATTTATTCTTAAAGTTCCTGTCCCTAGATATATTTCTGATGAAAGTTTGCATTTATATGAGTTTCTCATATAAGGAGAAAGAAACAATTTCTAAAACGGGCCACGTTTCATGCAGTTTGTTACTTTTTTTCCTTTTTCTAATATTTGCGGCTTTTTTTTTTAACTAAAATATAATATTCGGTTCCTACATCATAACAAAATTATTCTTGCATAATGGACTATGACAAACAAATGAACAATCAGCATTCTAAATTTAATAATTTGAAAGAATTAATTTAATACAGCCTGTTTTTAAATTAATATTTTAATTTAAAAATCAACAAAACGTGGCTTTTTTGTTTTTTTTAACTCTAAAGAAGATTAATTACCATTGTATAAAAAAGAATGTAGAATGAAAATTGGAAAATTCTGCGGCAGTAACATCATCCCTAAGAGAAACAACACTTTAAGAAGGAATAAGTCAGAAAATAAGCGTTTCCCAGGAAAATTGTTTTTAGATTCGTAATCTACACTCCAAAATTTATTTTTCCTGAAAAAAACATGAATTTTACCACGTTGCTCAGAAAAACAGGTTTTAATGGAAATTGACAGTTTTCGTTATTCATAAATTCTGTTAAACATTAAACTCATTTTTGGGCTATATGGCGATGCTCTATTAAAATACTTCTGTTTGATACAGTACATTTGCGCTATGTTAATCTTAAGTGTGTTAAACACTTCGATAGGGAACCCGTGGATATTTGAATACCAATGATAATAAGGTTTAATTGTATTGAGCGGATGGTAATGTGTTCACCTACCCTATACATCCCATAAATATGCCCTCTTGGTATGTTCATGAATTTCGTGCAGTTATCGCCCACGGAATGACAAAATAGCCAGATAATTATTGTGATTCTTAAAATGTACATCCTTCTCTATCCCCTATACTCTAATTCGTTAAAGTGTTAAACACGAAATTTCCAAAGCTTTAGAAACTCTTTAAAGCAGACAGGTACCTATTTATAATAAAAATAAAGTCATATTATTTCTTTTAGGTTTATTATTTATCTTTTCACATTCTTGCTTTTTTTGACTTGTAAAATTAAAATATATTTTACAACAAATCTACTTCTTATCTGGTTAACGAATGTTAGGAAGGTAACTAGTCGTGACACAACGATCAGCGGTCACTAAACAAATCTCCATTTATATAACCTATTTATTTCAATCTAAGTAAAATATTTTTGCAAGAAAGATTTTTGTTAGGTTGTATAATGATTTTTAACCATAATAAACTCACCCTCAAGTTTGACTCTGCTATAAATGACATTGGCTGGCATTATTTACTCACAATATAAGGTGCCTGATTAGTAAATTAAAGATTAAGGTAACCGGGCCATTATGGTTGAGAGTAAATAGTGCTTTTCAATGTCATTTATGGCACAGTCAAACTTGCTGGTTAGTTGATTATTTATCGTTAAAAATACAACCCGACAATAGCGAATTAAAGTAAAATTTTATATTTGTAAGTAAACATTATTTACTAGAAATTTAATACCAAGCATAATTTTTTGTTTATGTATAATGAGAGTTGATAAGTATACTTGTTTTAATATATTTTCAAATTAGTTGGTTTGAGTAACAACTCTGTCACAGCATTATCGCAAGAGATGTTGTAACATGTTTGAACCGATAATTCCTGAAACAAGAAGAAAAACTAATAACTTTTGGGGCTTAAAGTTACAAATGCTGCTAAATTAAAAAATATGCTACCCTCACATATAAACGTTTTTGTATACTTAAATGTTCAACAATATTTAAAACAATCCCAATTTTTATTTCAGAAAATGATACTAAAATTTTTGAATGATCCAAAACAAAAGATGCTTCTACTAACAATTGCATCTTCAGGATTACTCACCCCATGTACCTTTTTTAATAACTACGTTAAGCAAAAGTTTACGTATTTTATAAGAACAAAGGAAGAAGCTGTTACTATTGAGAATTTTCGAAATGTCCTTATGTTTGGTGATATGGCTGGAAAACCTATTGACGACCTATCAGTTTTAGTAGAAGGAGTATTTGTGCCTCTATTATCAAATACTGCGAATCAAGTAGGCTGGCCAAAGGTAGTGGCTCAAGATGTGGTGACACATGTGCGTGAATTTAAGAATACTGTTGATCAGGTAAAAACTCCAATTCAAATTTTTATTAAGAAAAACTACTACAAAACTTATGTGGCATCCAGTCTGGACAGTAATCATTATAAATAGTCATTAATTACTAAAAATAAAGTGATGAAACATTCCTTTTATAACGGAATTAATTACATCTATACCTATTATTTTTAAATGATAGTACAGTTATGGACAACGTTTCAACTGGTATCTCCAGTCGTCTTCAGGTAAATACTAAATAAGTACAGGAACTAAAGCTCTACTAGCTAGGTACACCGAAGCATAACTGAGATGGGTGCAGTCATGCGTTCAGTTCGTGCTCGATAATATTCTAAGCTTAATAAAGGCTTTCAGATATTCCTTATATCTAATGAGGGCTTACTAAAACAACCTGGGTTCTGGTTTCCGTTAGGTCTTTATCCACAAGCGTTCTTACTATGCCATGTTGTGTGTTATTGAAGTGATTTGAGGTGTGTTGACCTGTATGCGTAGGTTTCCTATACGCTTAGGTTTGGATAATATTGCTTTTTTTCTCTACGTCAACATCTAGGAAAAGTAAGTGATTGTCTTCTTCTTTCTCCATTTTGAATTTAATTGTAGGTGTGAAGCTATTAATGGGTTGTAGGAATTTAAAAAGTTAAAGGAAGTACAACCAGAAGACCAACTTGTCAGTTTTGACGTCGAAAGTCTTTATACCAACGTCCCTGTAAAAGATGCATCTAGGATTTTTGGAAACAGACGTGAGAAAAACCTGACTCTACAGGAAAGAACAACTCTAGCTATTAATGCCATCATGGAACTATTAGAATGCAAGGAAATTCTTCTTCTGTATTAGAATGCTGCCTCTACAACTCTTATTTTCCAGAAAAATAAAGATTCTTTAGCCAAGTGGACGGACTACCGATGGGCTCATCTCTCTCGACAATAATCGCAAACATTTACATGGAATGGCTTAAACCAAAGGCATAGAAGAAACTAAAAATAGGGAAAGGAATTCCTACATCATATTATAGCTTCACATCTACAATTAAATTTACAATGGAAAAAGAAGAAAACAATTAGTTACCTTTCCTAGATTTCAACTTAAAGAGAAATGGCAATACCATCCAAAAGTCGGTGTATAGAAAACCTACGCATATAGGTCAATATCTCAATTACACATCAAGTCACTCAAACAACACAAAACATGGCATAGTAAGAACGTGTGTGGATAGAGCACTCACTTTTTGTAATTCAGATGTAGCCCACAAAGAAGAAACTAAATACATCGAGACCGACCTCAACAAAAATGACTACTCCATAAGATTAGCGGAAAAAATATTGGAGAATCGTAAGAATCGGCTAAACGCAAAGAAGCAAAATGATGCACAACCAACACTTAACATTTCGTATGTTAAAGGATAGCATCTGAGAGAATCAGAAGACCAGGGCAACGATACAACATCATTACAGTATTCAGCTCGAGAGACACCTTAAGAAGCCACCCAACGAAGACAAAACCAACAAACCAAAAAGACAGGAAAAAGTGTCTACCGGATCTCCTGCAAATGTGGCCAATCTTATATTGGTAAGATACTGAGATCACTCGAAACAAGGATCAAGAAACACAGAAATAATACAAAGGAAGATACCGACAAATCAGGTGCGGCTGACTATGCTGGACACTCGGTCATCATATAAGCTAGACAGAAGCTAAAATCCTTCATAAAGAACCACACTGAAGGACGACGAAATTAAAGGAAGCTGCTACCATACATCAGAACCCAGGTTGTTTTAATTTTCCCTCCAAAGGCCGAATGTCAGACAGATATATTCAAAGTGATTTTGCGTAGTTATAGGAAATGACCCAAAACGACAAAAAATGTTATAGTGTAATTTGGTCAATAGGTTGACAACGAAATTAATTTTTCTTCAATTGCTTCTTATTATCTTGCTCACAAGTTTGTGTTACTGTTTTAGATCAAAGGTGCAATGAAAAGTAAAGTTATTCTTCCAATGCCTCAGGGCATGTCAATGATATTTCAAGCAACTCAGGCATTTGTTGTCTCTGGTGGAGAAGACGTTAATCTACCACTTAAAACAACAATGGAAAACGCTGTGATTAGGTGGTCAGCAATTTGTGCAGAGGTCTTAAAACAAACTTCCGAATTATGTTTTTCCAGTGGTAATAATCCGATACCAGCAAATGAAATTGATTTTTGGAATGCACGAAATAAAAATATGGAATCAATTTACGATCAATTGTGTGATCCTCGTATAAAGGTATTAAAATTCTAGTTTTATACCTTTGTTCGTTAATATTGCTTTGCTATTCTAAGCTTGAAGTTATAGGTGACTTTGTACATCTTCGTATTATTTTCTTAGCTAAGAAAAGTAATTATCTATTTAGAAGTATTATTGGTAATGTATCGCGACGTTGAGAAAACTACTCGTCACTTCGGCCCCGACGTTTCGATGAGAAATAAAATTAGCTGCAATAAAATACCCCGAGTTGAATACAACCGATTAATTAATTCTCTAAAGACAGTTATACTCATGACTATAGATTTGCTTACAATATACAAAACATTTAAGCCGTTAACAATTATAAATTTCTAAACGAAACCCAAAAACGCTTTTGCTCTTGTGAATTCTTAAAGAAGTGATATTACCAATATCACCAACATAATAACAATAAAAAAACCCAACAATATTCAAAATAATAGTCCAATGGTGATATGTTAATTCTAATAAGTATATAAAACAAATGGAAATCTAGCGGTTTCCTGATCATTTGTGTTATTCTATTTAACATCCTGTATCTATAGACGCGTGTTTTGTACAATTCCCATACTAACCAGAGTGAGGTCTGTCAGAATCAAAAACAATCATCGAGCGGACAACAGTCGTGATTTTCGAGACAGTCGTGATTTTTAAGCTCCTACTATTTCGTGAGCTGCACCATCGCGTTAATGTGGCTGCGATTGATGGGATAAAATGTGTAAACTACAATTCTAAATTAGCCTAGTTTTGTTAGATATATGAAATATATGCGTAAAGTCGGTGAAAACAAGATTATTTGTTATATTTCTACCGCTGATTCTGCTGGTGATGGGGACAATCTTGACAGTTCTTTTCGCAGTGCAAATAGTCTTAAAACATTAATAGACTTGAGCGACAAATATACGGTGGATATATGTTATTTAAAGAAATTATCATGTCAAAAAGACATTGTCATTAACAGTCTTAATGATACAGTAAGTGCTTTAAATACCCAAATTATTTTAATGAGCAGATCAAAGTGTGATGTGCAGCCCACTTTCAGATCAGAGTTAATCAATAGTATTGGTTAGGAAGATCGTGGGCGCAAAATATCTTGTAGCGTGTCGATCAATACCTAGAATGACTATCATACCGCACTCCAACGATCAACAGATGGCGCAGCAAGATGAATCCGGCGGTACTTCACAGTAATCTCGAGAGAAGGCATAATCAGATAGGTACATACCTAAAAACGAGACTGCAAAAATCGTAAAAATGACAAGTTGTGGACAAGCAATCCAAGGAAATCAATACAGAGAGGTAGGTTCATCGAACCCCACAACCATAATGTTACTCCGAAAACCATAAAAAAATACATCAAAAAGTGACATTGTTAGTACTTGTGACGCAAAACTTAAAAATATCCCAAAGATGCTGATGTCCGAGCCCAGAAAATGGCTTCGCGTAGGAAAATTCAGACCTGGCGCAACCACTGAAAATGTACTATCCAGAAAACTACAGGATTTGAAAATATAAAGTGTCATTCTCTAAATATGGAGATGAATTCTATACTTTTAAAATTAGCATAAAATCGGAGGAAATTCAAAAACTTTGTGATCCCTCAGAGTGACCTAGTGGATGAGTGATTAGGGAATTTAATAGCAAACAAAGGTTTTTTGGAAAAGGCCGTCGAATTCACAAAAGGACCTAAGAAAATTTGACAAGTTGATTATTTTGCAACCCAATGCTCGTGAAATATTGTTTTGTGTAATATGTGTAGATCTACACTCACTGAACTACAGGCACAGAGGCTCCTCGCACCGAGGAGGAATATAAATTATATTAAATATGTGTGTCATTGGTATGGAGTGATCCGGTCCATGAAGCGATGTGTGTGGAAGTGTACGACAAAACTTATATAATTCTGTAATATATATTTATGCTGTGATAAGACCGGGAGGTAACATGGATGTCTATAATAACTTGACTACACACCTAACGGCCCTAAATTAAGACATCCACCCATCAAAATCCTTTATAATTGCGGGCGATCTTAATCTTCCGGGGGTGAAATGGGAGGGAGCTTTTAGTGAACAGACAGAGCAAACTGCGGTAAGTACCTTTCAATATATTTAATTGCTGTTAGACTGTCAGGGAACCCCCGAAATATAATCAAAGTGGAAGTGGAAGTCTGCTAGATTTGTAGGTACATTGTATATGTATAGCCTCCAGATTTACTTCAGGATTGCTTGCTAATGTTCGTAGTGAATTTTACGATCATTTAGGATATTGTTTAGCAGCAAAAATTTTTTTTATAAACAAATGTTAGTTTTTTAACACCCTCTTATTTTCTTCCGCTTTTTGCATTTCTTGATTACTTTAATGCTATTTGTTAGGTTAATTGTAAGTAAAATAATTCGTTTTCTATTAAAAGATCCGTTTTGAAAATAATGTTCGTTTTATTTGAAAATATAAGTTAAATCCAGTTTAAAATATATCTGTTAAAGATTTTTAAAAATTCTACCGTTTGCAAACTACAATTCCAATGAAAAACTAATCGCGATCTTATTCAAATAAGTTAATATCGGGTTGTCCAAAATTGTTGAAACTCCGCATATGCACTCCCCACACAGGGGCCCTAAAAAGTCTTCCTACCTCGTTTTAAAGTTAACAGGGGAGCAAATATTTGGGCAGTCCAAAACTTTCATGGGATATTCTATGTTTCGAACCTCGATATTGAGATGTTACTTTGAAAAATCGACTTCATTACCGGCAAAGAGATCAACACAAAATATGCTCAACAGTGTTGCCAGATAATTGATAAATATACTGGGGATGTCAACCTATACCGGGTAATACAATTTTTTACGTAATTAGGAAAGTAAAGAATTAAAAACTTTAGGAGTTAATAAGGTGTGAAGTAATTGGTTTTAAAGTTTCAAATTGGACGACAAATGGCAATTTACACACTTATTAACTACTAAACTTTTAATATCTATATATCTTACTTCAAGAATAACGGAACAAATTTTGTATCACCAGGTATTTACTGCATTATTTGTTATAGAATATCCATTTGTGGTTGGGGAAAGCTAAATATTCCGATTTCTCAATAAATCCTAAAAAAATAAGTATGTACAAATACCAAGTCTTTTTAAATAGTCCAATCTGCAAATGCTTGTTGAGCAGGTGAAATAACCGGTCATTTTATGAGCCGCCCAAAATATGATGGCTCCACCATGCGGTGTTTTTTTATGTCTGCAGGGGTGGCATTTTGCTAAACATTGGTGACATTTTACAAACCAAAAAATCCCGCTAATCGATTTTTCAGACCCTAAAATCTTTGCACTGGCTGATAGCTGAAACCGGATTCTCGATTCACTAGAAATAATTATATTTGCCGCTGAATATGAAACAGGTTTTTACAAAATTGTTTGTGTGAACTCCGAGAAAATCAAGTTTAAAATAGCGTTTAGAGGGATTTTGTTGGTTTGCAAAATGTCACCATTAATCAATCAATTTAAAAAGTTTTTCCTTTAGTTATTTTCAATAGAAAGTGATTTCAGTATTCTTATCTCCCCGAAATGGAAATTATTGTTGCAGCACTTATATTTCTTGAGTTATTCACAATTATTATCTACTGATAATTAGGGAATCCAAACCACGTGATTCAATATGGCGGTTGGCTGGTAAAAAGCATTGAGCCACCCGTTAAATGTCACCAGCAATATTATTTATATAGTCATGTGCACCAATTACAACGCAGTATTTGCCAGCCAGCCGCCATTTGGACACATCGTTGGATTGCCTAATTTGTTTTAACTTCGTATATTTTTGTTACTATTTACTCTAATTATAAAAACCATATTTGCTTTAATAGATTAGATCCTTAAACAAATTATAAAAATAACTTTTACATAAATAATCAATAATCAAAGAAACAAATAGTCTGTCCTTGGAATGTAATAATTTGATCCGGTCTCTATATGATCATGAATCATTAGCAACTTTTAAGTTATAATATTTTATTAATATTAAAATAAAATATTAGATAATGGACTTTATTTTAGAAAATGGGTGAGTACTTGGAAATAACCAGCAGTACATACTCCAAGGCGTTTAAGTCTCTTTTTAAAGATATTGTGGCTGCATTGGTGGAAGCAAGAGATGTATGCAAGTATCTGAAGTTATTAAATCCTTATATAAGCTGCTTTGAAAATGAGTTTTTGGAAACAGAACCCTTTGTAAAACCTTTGGTAAGTTTACTGTAAGCCACGCGGTAGTTTGTTAGCCTGGCAAAATAAAATTTCTGCTAAAAGGATCCACAAAATATTAAGTCCAAATTTGAAGAAAACTTAGAGGAATAAAATGTAAAAAGGTTTCTGAGGCTAAGACTGAAAAAAGCACAGCAAAAAATTGTTTCTTTAAATAGTACCTTAATAAGTACCTATTATTTTATTTTAAAGTTACAAATATTTATCTGCATAAAACCTTCTAAAAAAATTACATTTTTCTCACTTTAACCTAGTTGGAGTGAAGGAATCGTAAAATATGTTATCAGGTTATTGTAGTATTGCTATGAAATGAATGAAATGAAAAATCTTTATTTGTCCAGTTTATACATAATAATATAACACATTTTGCCTATGAGGCGTCGGACATATCAAATAATAAATAAAAGCAAACTTAACTAATGTTGGACATAAAATAAAATTTACAATAAAACACTGTTTATAATTAAAACTTAAATAACAAGTAAAACATATTAAAACATTAAAATTTTAAAATTTCCGGTATCATTTGACAAATTTAATGATAATGATCTACAGTTTGTCCGTAAGAAACTCCTCTAAGGTGTAGTAGGCCCTCGAGACCAGCAGTCTCTTGAGATACCGCTTTAAAGCAATAGTATTTTGCTTTCTAATTTGAATAGGAATTTTATTGAATATTTTTATGAGAGACGAATGGACATTCCTTTGTATGTATGCAAAATTACACCTCATGTCTTTTAGATTGTCTTTGTGTCGTGTGGGGTGGTGGTGTTCTCTGTCACAGGTGTTAAATAGAGTAATGTTTTGTTTAACAAATAGAACTGCTTCATATATATATATACATATATATATATAATGATTGTAAAGTGAGAATTTTTGTGTCAATGAATTTCGGTTTGCAAGTTTCAATGGATCTTAGATTGAAAATGTTTCGAATGCATCTCTTTTGAAGCAAAAATATTCTGTCCGCCTCCACTCCTCTGGCCCAGAAAATGATGCCATATCTCAATCGCGAGTGTACATAGGCATGGTATGCCATGATTGCTGTCTCTGGGTTTATGTTGGATGAAAGTACTTTTAAAGCATAGCAGTATCCCGCTACTTTTTTTGATAATTTGTTTATATGGTGCCGCCAGTCCAATCTATGATCCAGCTCCAATCCCAGAAATGTCGTTGTCGTTGCTGTTTTTAGGGATTTTGTGTCATTCTGATATGTCGTTTCAACATGTTTCACCTGATAATTGAACTTTACTAGCTTAGTTTTTTCGACGTTTAAAAAGAGGTTGTTGGTAGGAAACCAGTTTTCAAGAAGAGTGAGGGTGCTTAGAACTATTTCACTCTCATTTTCTTTAGAATCAGTGGTGAATATGACTGTCGTGTCATCTGCAAACGATACAGTATTTTCAGTTATGGAGGATAATTCATTTGTGTATATAATATACAGGAGAGGCCCTAGTACTGATCCTTGTGGCACTCCTCTCTTTATTGTTTCCCATCGTGATGTTATGCGAGTGCCGTTTTTGTCTGTTCCTATAACACTTTGTTTTCGATTTGTTAGATAGGATCTTATCAGTTCGTTTGCTTTGCCCCTAACTCCATATTTTTCGAGCTTTCCCAAAAGTACCCTGTGGTCCACACTGTCGAAAGCTTTCGACAGGTCTAAGCACATGGCCTCTGTGGACTTCCCTGCATTCAGGGATTCTAGAACCTTATAGAGAGCCTGATAAATGGCTCTGACTGTAGATTTTTTACGACGAAAGCCATTTTGAGTATCAGACAAAAGTCCTTCTTCTTCTAAGAAGATTATCCGCTACTGCGGAGAAAGTAAACACTGATGTTGGGTTGCAAAATTTTTATTTTAACAATAATTAACTTAGCAACAAGTTTGACTGTGACCTAAATGACATTGACATGCATTAGGTACTCACAATCAAAACTGCCGCTTAGTAAATTAATAATTAAGTAACCGGGACCCTGTGATTGTGAGAAAAATATTACTGCCAATGTCATCTATGTCACGGTCAAAGATGCTGGTTAGTTAATTATTAAAATTTTTTGTAAAACCCGACATATTAATTTTTAATAATATGTACTTGCCTAATTGGTAATAGTAATAAAACATGCTTTTAGTCTGGCGTGGATTCTATATCTTATGAGTCATCGTTGATTTTGTTATGACGTGGCATACCTACCTTAACATCCACAATAGATAGTTGTTTAATGGTAGATCTATTTACTTAATACTACAGTCATGCTGAAGCTTTGACAGCAACTTCCCCACCATTTTCGAGGATAAAAATAATCAATTGACATCATAATCCTGGCACACCTAATTTTTATACTGAAAATAACCCCCATAATAATATCATGAATTTAATAAAAAATGACTAAAATTACTAAGAATTTTCTATAAAATATAACTAAATTCATAGAAAAATCCCAAAACTGTATAAAAAAGCAAGTCAATTTTATATAAATTACCCAAATTAATTAAGGATGTTCACTATTATTTTTTGCTATTGGTTTTTGGTTTTGAAAAATCAACATTTGATTTTAAAACAACTATTTTTATACATGTCTGCACCGCATTTGAATTTTGAATTACGAAAATTGAAGTAATGGTGCACAAAAATAGATCAGAAGGATGTTAGGATGTTTTAATTTCTGAAGCAGTATCATTAATCAATAAAAAATATTTTATATATTGTGAATCATTACTGTTTCAATCGCAAAATTCAATTAATTCCGCATCCACTATCTAATCACTATGATTTTCGTTATTTGTCTTTTTCATTTCAAAAATCTCTTTGTTCATTAAAAATAATTATCTACATATCATGGTTTCTACTATATAGTATTAATTACATAATATTTTAGATCCTACTAGGTTAATGACTGAGTAGGGCATGATTACAAGGCAACGCCCCATCGGGGCTGTTTTTAACCCATGGTAAGAAAAACAATTATTTTGACTTACTTTTATTTTGGCAGGTTCCAGTAATCTTTTCCGCCATGAGATAATTAATTCAAGTTTGCTTTCGCTTTATAAAGAGTTGTTAGTTATTGTCATTTATTTTATAATTGTGTGCTTTGTTTTACTGGAAAAGCGGAATAAAAAAACAGCTTTAATTACTCAGGTATATTGTAGCGTTTTGTCTATTTAACTTGAGAAGGTTTTTGAAATTATCAAAATGGCGGGGTTTTAGGATGGTCAGCGCTTGATCCACGTATTCTAAAAAGTGTTTTCTATATGTTATTATATAATTTAATTTAGTTTTAATTTGGCCTATTTTTAAAATAAATAGGTAATTAATGGTAAATAGGCTTGTGTAATGGATTGTCTTGGTGTCTTATATTTGTCATGTTTCATAGAAACTTTGCCATATAACAAATACGTATTGTTTTATGTATGGCACGTTTGTCGGTTAATGTGGGTACCTAAAAACATTTGTCTAGTTTCCGAGTGTATTTGTCTTATGGCCGTTTGCACCAACTTGCTTAAATTTCAATGTTAGCTAAGGAGCACCTTATACATAAGCTTCGGCTTAAATTAAAACAGGATGCATAGGGTCAACAGATCTAAAACTTAGCTAGGTTTTCCAGAAGTTTAACAGTAGCGTCGATCTACTTATTTTTCTAGTAATTTTTACACAAATTTTTTCTTCCGCTATAATCAACAATCCTTATGTCATCTTTTGTCAAAAAAATGTATGTTTCTTTTGAGTGATATTAATCTCTGTTTTTATATAATTAGGATTTTGGTCTGGCCGATTAGCTTTAGTAATGAAAAATGTAAAAAAGAGTAATCCTAATGTTTCACAAAGTAAAAAACAAATATATATTGAAAACAATAATTGTAAATTTTAAGAACAATTGAAGACAAAAAACGAACACATTGACATGGCGAAAAATGCATGGAAGAAAATTACTGATATTTTTAATTCCCAACATCCTAAAAGTATTTTCTGTAGAAAATTATACGATAATATGAAAAAAAATTACGCAAGAGCATCACCGATGAAAAAAACTGCGGATAGCGGGATACCCTCAAAAAATATAAAATTTTGAAATTTAAATTAAAAGAGTTTTATGCTACCCTACACTTTAAAGTTAAACTTTGTTATCGTTTTTTCTTTTATAATATAATGTAAGTTAAATTATCAAAAAAAAAAAATCAAAAAATAATAATAATAATAATAATAATAATAATAATAATAATAATAATAATAATAATAATAATAATAATAATAATAATAATAATAATGATAATAATAATAAAAGCCGTCTGGGTTCGGTTAACGAATAGGCCCAGGGTAGAACCTGCCTGCCGTAAAAGGCGGCGAAAAGGTTGGTAGTCCTTGCCTTAAAGGGGCCTACATTGGTCACCGGCTACCGCAGGTAGGCGTAGGAACTGGTGTAGTGAGGAAATGGCTAACTCCATGTTAGGAGCGGTTTCTCAACAGCGTCTGTTCCCTATGTTAAGGGCGGCTGAACAGTAACCTTGCAGTAGGTATAAAATGCAAACCATTTCTAACGAAATGTGTAAAAACGAGTTAAAACAAATATGATGTCGAATTTAGAAGAAAATGTACCCCAGGTGGGTGACAACGAAAGTTCGCAATCCCACACTGCGCAAGCAGACAGCCTCACGAATTCTGGGGGAGGCATAAATTCGAATAGTACTAACATAACTAACGTCAGGATGCTAAGGCAAGCCCCTGCCGACAACCGAACTATAAGTCAACATAACACCGGCGAGGAACACATCCCAATGAATACTAGCTTGCAGCCCGACCCTGGAGTCGATAACAGAAACCGGTCGAATCAACTGGAGTCGAGACATGAATAGAACCTTTATCAAAACATTCCTCTTGATTAACGACTGTGAAGATAACCCCCGCCCTGGCTGGAGAATAAAACTCCACCGAGAAATAAGCCAGATATACCCGGAATTAAAACTGACCGAACAAAATGTAGCGTGCCGTCAAAGAGCTATTTATGCTAACCACCTACTACCCCAAGCTGAAATAAATCAAATACGGCGTAAAGTTGGCAGAACGTTGCACAACCTTCAGCATGTGAAAGAGCTAACAGCACAGCAGGAAGTAATAAACGAACAAGATCAAACTATACAGGCTAATACGGACAATACGAACCAAAAATATTTGGAAAATTTATCCTTATTCGAAAATAGTGACCCGACCTTGAGACCGAGTATCCCTAAGCTGAGATTTAAGAAAGGAACCCACGAAATACTAGCGAGAGTAAACCTAGCAGCAGGGACGTCCTTAAATAGAACTAAGGACCTCGAGACATTACACAGTGGGTTATATGCTGCAGCAGCAACTGTAATTGAACTCAATGGTCAAGCATTATTTCAGAAAACTGATAAGAAAATTACCAAGAAGCAAGTGGCACCTGCTTGGAAAATGAGACTAGAAAAACAAATAAGCCAGTTACGAGCACAAAGTGATATCATTGGGGAACATCTAAATGGAAACTCTAGCAGCAGGGTTGCTAAAAAGGTTAAAAATATACTGGAAGCAGAGAGCATTCCTTTAGATATTAGACAAAAATGTAAGGCTAAAGGCGCCCGTCTAAGGCGATACAATAAAGCCACAAAGAGAAAGGTACAAAACCAACAGTTCACCACGAACCAAAAAACCTTCTATAGGACACTGAACCAAGAAGAAAATGACCTTACTCCAGCTAATGACATAAATAAAGACCAATTTAATGCATTTTGGAGTAATATTTAGTCTGACGCGTCCCATTTCAATGAAGAAGCAAGCTGGCTCGAAAAAGTTGAAGCCGAGGCTGAAACTTTGCAAGAAATGCCTGAGCCGCAAGTAACATCCATCGACATAAGGGATGCCACTAAGAACTTGGCTAACTGGACACCACCGGGATCTGACCAACTTCATAACTTTTGGCTCAAAACTTTTACCAGCTCATCTTTCCAGTGGCAATACCTTCCTTTTGTTTAAAAAGGGCAGGTAAACGATCCAAAAAACTACAGACCGATCACCTGTCTGTTAGTGGTGTATAAACTATTAACATCAGTCATGTACTCAAAAATATACACACACTGCATAAACAACAATCTGGTAGCTGATGAGCAAAAGAGCTGTATTAGGAAAGCTTTGGGTTGCAAGGAACAGCTTACAATCGATGTCGTTATTATAAAACCGGCTGAAGTTAAAAGGCGAAATCTAAATATGTGCTACATTGATTATAGTAAAGCATTCAATTCTGCTCCTCACGACTGGCTAAAGAAAATATTGCAAATATACAAAGTACACCCCCCTAATACGCAACATGTTAGGCACCCTAATGGAGCAATGGAATACCAATCTCCATATTGGACAAGAGAAGCTTGGCAATATAAATATATTAAAAGGTATTTTTCAAGGCGACTCTTTAAGCCCCCTCTGGTTCATTTTGGCCCTGAACCCACTGTCCTCACTACTAAAATCAACATCCTACGGATATCGTCCCAACTTAACTGAGAATTTTAGAATAAACCACCTTCTATTTATGGACGATATCAATCTCTACGCTGAAAGCAAAACCCACCTACAGTCCCTAATTCAAATAACCAAGATATTTAGCGATGACATCAAAATGTCGTTTGGATTAGACAAGTACGCAATCTTGAATGTCGTACCTGGACTGCTTGAAGGCATAGATATACTAGATGAGGACAAAACATATAAATACTTAGGCATCTCCCAAAACCAACAAATAAACCACACAAGCCTAAAAAGGGAGTTTAAAAACAAATACAAAAGCAGACTAACAAAGCTTTTTAATACTCACCTGAATGCTGGTAACCTTACTACTGCCATCAACACCTGGGCAATACCAATACTTACCTACTCATTCGGAATCCTTAAGTATTCATTTGGATTTGCATGAACTAGATAGGCTTACGCGCAGGCTGCTAACAAAATTCAGATACCACCACCCACGCTCTGCACTTGAAAGAATCTACCTAAAACGAAAGGAGGGAGGAAGAGGTCTCATTAATATATATAATTTGTGCAAGTCGCAAGAGACCTCTATGAGAAAATACTTCCAAGAATCGAATGGGGAAATTCTTAAAAAAGTGGTAGCAGCAGATGCTGGATATACAGCCCTTAACTTAAAGCAAAACGGATTACCTAACATTATCCGCGCGCCGCCAAGTCAACAGCTTGTAACTTGGCAAGAGAAAGCTCTACACGGCAAATACCCTACTGCACTCCAAAATCCACTCATAGATAGAGAAATGTCACTGAATTGGTTAGAGAAAAGGCAGCTCCACGCTGAAACAGAAGGTTTTATAATCTTTATCCAAGACCGTGTCATTCGAACTCGAAACTATGAAAAGGTTATCTTGAAGAGAAATGTGGAAGATGTGTGCAGAAAATGCAATTGCCCCGGAGAAACGATAGAACATATCACGGCGGGTTGTGGTGCTATGGCCTCCAACGCTTACCTGGGGATACATAATCAGGTGGCAAAGATCATCCACAAGGAACTGGCCCATAAACTAGGGCTAAGGGAAAACCTCCCACCATACTACCAATACTCACCCGAGCCAGTCCTTGAATCCCCTGAATATCTCTTATACTGGAACAGGCCAATAATAACGAATAGAACAGTACTCTCTGTACTGTAAATAATACCAGCAATACCAACAAAAAGCTATGAAACAGAACTCTAAAAACATAATAATAATAATAATAATAATAATAATAATAATAATAATAATATTAATAATATTAATGCGCTACCAAATGGGGATATAGTCCAAGCTATGAACGAAGGAGAAACTTACAAATATCTTGGGTTCCAACAGGCGAAGTTGTTTCAAGACAAACAAGGAAAGACGAGAATCAAAAATCAGTACCTCCAACGAGTAAAAGCTCTACTAAAAACAGAGTTAAACCCTGGAAATCTCATTACAGCAGTAAACACCTACGCTGTACCTGTCTTGATTTATAGCTTTGGAGTTTTAAAGTGGACCAACACCGAGCTTGAGGAATTGCAACGAACTTCTCGTACAATAATGACGAAGCATAAAGCGCAGCATCCTAGAGCCTCAACTATACGAACAACTTTGCCTAGGAGAGAAGGAGGACGATCGCTGACTGACCTAGTTAACCTGCACTCTCGGCAGCTACTGAAATTGAGAGAATTCTTTAACAAAAAAGCGCAAACATCAAGCCTTCACAATATCACTGTAATAAGTGACCAATCGTATACCCCCTCAATCTCTCTAGTAATAACGTTAGTCTGAAATCGCTCTCTGGCGCCGAGAAGAAAAATCAATGGGCCCAAAAGCCGCTACACGGACGACACTACAACGATCTGAACCAACCCTATATAGACAAAGAAGCATCCAACAGGTGGCTGAAGGATGGTGTGCTATTTCCTGAGACAGAAGGATTCGTGATGGCGATACAAGATCAAGTCATCAACACACAAAACTACACCAAATTCATTATTAAAGATAGGTCCATTGAAACTGACAAATGCAGAAAGTGTAACGAGAGGTCTGAGACCATACAGCATATTACATCTGGCTGTACTTACCTGGCTAATGTTGACTACATGCAGCGACACAATCAGGTGTGCAATATCATACACCAAAAGTTGGCTAATAAATACGGGTTACTTAACACCTATGTACCCTACTACAAGTACCAGCCTAAACCAGTGCTTGAGAGTAATTCCTCTACACTGTACTACGACCGGGCAATTATCACCGATAGACGGGTGCCGAATAATCGGCCTGATGTAGTGCTGGTAAACAAGGGAATGAAAACAGCCTACTTGATAGAGTCGCCATACCCAACAATAACAACTTATTGGACAAATACCAAGAGAAGAAGACCAAATACGCTGATCTGGCCATCGAGATACAACAAAAATGTGGCAACTTGATAAGGTTCACGTGATACCGATTATCGTATCATCAACCGGACTGATACCGAGCACTTTGGAACAGAACCTTAAAGCACTAGGTCTGCACTACAACACTTTTATCGACATCCAAAAGGGAGTCCTACTCAGCACCTGCCACATAGTTAGAAAATTCCTACAGGACAGTCTATGACACCGACTACAACTAGTCTACTCCTTTTGATGCATAATCCGGGATAGGCTATAAACCAACTTTTGTTGAGAAATTGCGTGTCACTTCTGAATAATAATAATAATAATAATAATAATAATATCTTCTCTGTACTGTAATAATCCACTCATAGACAGAGAAATGTCACTGAATTGTCGCTGAAACAGAAGGTTTTATAATCTCTGTCCAAGACCGTGTCATTCGAACTCGAAACTATGAAAAGGTCATCTTGAAAAGAATTGTGGAAGATGTGTGCAGAAAATGTAATTGCCCCGAAAAGACGATAGAACATATTACGGCGGGTTGTAGTTTTATTTATCGAATAATTTTTTTGTAACCTTTTAGCACCACTTGCACGTACATAATTTTTGCGAAAATAATAAATAATAATATTATCTATCTGCACCCCCGTTAAAGTAATAAAATTATTTTTCTTTTCTCCGGGTACTTATATAGATGATTGAATCTTATAACATTTGGGTAGTGTCTATGTTTTCTAATTTAATTCCTATGATTAGTGACCGCTACTAGATGCACAATTACCTAGATTACTCTTTTGGTTGGAGACAAAAATCATAGTGATTGAATGATGGATAAGGTATCGATTGGATATTACGACTTAAACAGAAATGCTGATCAAAAAATAGATTTTTTTTTGATTAATTAGCCAAAGAAATTATAATTGGAATAAAAACTAACAATGATCAATATTCGCGTTATATTCAGATTTGGCGATTCCAAATGCAAACGAAATACAGCCATGCGTAAAAATTATATATTTGTCGAAGATTTCAAAACGATTAATGAAATTCCTGAACCTGGGATGGTAAACATCTTTAAAATACAAGTTATTTTATTAGTTTTATAAATAATCTTGATTTTAAGTATAGTTGTTTTGCATTTTTTAATACATTTTGACACAGGGTGGCTTGATAATATATAAGTATATCATTTATAGACTAATCTTTTTTTTTTAATAGTTGATATAAATATTAATGGTATTATAATACTAATTATCGCAATAATATATTTTTGAAATAAAACTACTTGTTTTTGTATAAATATTTAATATAAATTATTTTTTATCAAGCCTATGCGAAACGTAAATAATATACAAGGTGCTACAAATTCGTATGCGTACAAGGGTATTTCGAAAACAGTAAGAGATATGAAGATGGTTAAATTGTGGCAGAGTTGTGTACTTTGGGGTTTAAAAACTTGGTGATAGAAAATTCTAAATATTCCTAATGCCTTCCGACAAAAACAAAATTTATAATTTTGGTTTTTAATTTTTTCCACCCTTATTTTTGACTTGACCTTATAGCCGTTTTTTTATGTTCTACAATATGGCGTTATTAGTTTTAAAATTCGACGTTTCGTTCTTTAGATGCAACCTCAAGTAATTTTTTTCAAATACGGACCTGACATATTAAATACAGTTTTAGGGACTTTAAAGATTAAGACATTCAATACAATTTAAAAGTTTACACACACAAATAATTTTTAGGGTGTTCCATTTGAAAAACTTGAGAAAAATTATTTTAAAATGTGTGGTTTTTGAAGATGGTTTAAAAATAGAATTCAGATGCTTTTTAAAAAATTTTTCCAGGACCGTAAAACTTTCTTTTTTTGTTTTGAATTTATTGTTCTTAAAGTATTAAAGCAAAATAAATACAATTTTCATAAATTACAAAGGGTACTAATACAAACCTAAACATACAATAAAATACTAGGTGTTCCATTAAAAAAAAATACAACTTTTTGTTATCACATTTTTTTGGGCCACCCTGTATATGGAAAAATATTTTCCTGAAATATACCTTATGATACAGTATAAATCTGCATATAAATGAAACTCCTAACTTAAAAAGTATGGGAGCTATAGAAGCCTGACCCACTTTGCAGGACCCTGTATTTATTTTTAATTTTACTAAATGTTCGATTTCTATTATTTTCTAAAAGTTTAATGGGTTTAATATCTTCTTCATTTTTAATATGTAAATTTAAATTCTAGAATGAAAAGCGGTATCCTTTTCAATAATTATACCAATTATTGGTATAATTAGATATTTCTCTTGACTTTTCAAATCATCAAAATTATTAACTATATTAGCATCATATATTTTAGTTTCAATATATTCTTTAAAATATGATTTGGGTACATTTTTTTAAAACGTCACTATGTTTGGAGAATATTTCTTTTCTATGATTTTCTAACATTTTTATTAGGACGTACATTATTTGATATTATGCCTCTCCAATAATCTTTTGGAAACATCTTTTTCACATACATCACCATATAATTTTGATCTTATTTTGATGTTGTAAACTATCAATATGTCTAATCCAATTTTTCTTTAATATATCTTTTCCGAAAATCGATCGGAAATATTGACATCTTTGATAACATTTTTGAAAGAAAAAGTCAATATTTCCTTACACTTAGTCGTTGCTAGGCAACGGAAAATAACTGTTAGGAAATATTTATTATTTACTGTAAGGAAATATCATTTCTGTACGGCTACTTGTGAACTAAAATGTGTTAAGCTTGACAATTCCATATTCATGTGTGTGTGTGTGTATGCACCACTGTGCGTTTGGTATTCTTCATTGTCTTGTTTCTAACCTCAGAGACCTGTTCGGCATGGGAGACCCTACCGGTAGTTACCTACCGCCGACATAGCTCTCTGAGTCAACGAAGCTCACAAGCCCCACCGATGCGTCAAACCGGGAATACCACGGGGGGACATATTGATATACACTTACGCATCACAAAAAGGTGACGAACCGAAAATGTACCATCGCGCCGATAAAAAACTGGGACAGGAAATTTTTCTATTTTCTCCTAGACTATTAAGAATAATTTTACATCAAGCCTGGTACCAGTAAAATGTCATGAAAATTTGCATGTCAATAAAGATTGTCACTTTATGATTGACTCGTCAAACATACAATCATATATTATTTGTAAATATGCCACAATTAACCCCCCAGCAAAAGGCAATTATTTATAGTCGGTTGCGAGATAGTGTTGCTATTAGGGATATTGCAGATGAACTGGGAGTAAGCAAGAATACCGTGCTATTGGCAAAACAAAAAATAGCAAGACATGGGACTATTATTAGGAATGCAGGTTCTGGTCCCCCTAAAATTTCTACTGATGATCATGATAGAAGACTGGTTAATTATCTAAGGGATCATCCCTTCGAAACTGCAATAAAGGCAAAAGAAGAGACGAATTTTCCAGGTTCTGCAAATACCGCTAGAGACAGGGTTCGAAATTCCGATATACGAAGCCGTTGTGCTGCCAATAAAAATTTTTTAACGGAAATAAATAAACAGGGCAGGTTAGAATTTGCACATGAATATATTAATCAAATAAATTTATGGGAAACAGTTATATTTTCTGACGAGAAAACTTTTCAGTCATGCAATAATGGGAGAATTCGGGTGTATAGGCCTTCCGGCATGCGGTATGATGAGAGATACACCCACAAAACCAACCAAAGTGGGCGTTTCTCCATAAATGTTTGGGGCTGGATTAGCGCTAGAGAACCAGGACTTTGCCAAATCGTCGAAGGAAGACTAACTGCAGCAGTATACGTTAATATACTAAACGAAGTGATGATACCATCGGTAAACGCTGTATACGGTCAAAATTACACATTTCAGCATGATAATGCTCCAATACACACAGCGCGCATTGTACAAAATTTTCTCCAAGAAAATAACATAGCAGTTCTTCCCTGGGCTTCGAAGAGTCCCGATTTGAACCCGATAGAAAACATTTGGGGTGCCATGGTCAAATCTATGTATAAACATGATTTTCAACCTAGAAACAGGGATGAATTACGTCATAGGATAAATCAAGCTTGGGATGAAATAACTGTCGAATTAGGTAGAAACTTAGTTTTAAGTATGCCACAAAGGCTCCAAAAAGTAATAAACAGAAATGGTTCTATGACCAAATATTAATTTTGTGTTGTTTTGACAAACTTTGTGTTCGCAATTTTTTTCTTTTTATTAAATGTATTTTATTACCTGTATTAGCTTTATTTATTATTTTGTGGTAATGGTAAATATAATAATTTATAAAATATTTGACTTTAAAAAAATCTAATAAATTTACTTTATCCATATTATATGATGTCTCTCAAATTTAACCACCCCGTATCGAAAAATACAAAACATTCCATTATGTAACCTAGGTTACTTTTTAAATTTTAAATGTTTTTCCTTTTTAGCTCTAGACACCTTTTATAGTCTAGGGGATATGTATTTCTTACATTGTTTTTGTAAATCTCTTGTCCCAGTTTTTTATCGGCACAATAGTACATGTATGGGCGTTTTTGTAGGGTATCTCTCTCTTATAGTTAAAGATAGAGGGTTGCGGTTTTCGCGTTTAGGTAAGTTGTTAAATAATAAAAATTACTTAATCAAAAATCAATTTAAAACATTTTCAGAATAAATAATATGCGTATATTTTTCTTTTGTTTCATCAGCGCCATGGCCTACTGTTAAATAACGTATTAATTTGAAGTTTATTTATTTTTTTTAATAAATATATACTATTATACATTTTTGAAAAGCCCAGAAAATTCTTAATTTCATTAGTTAAAAATATATAGGGTGTCACATTTAAAAATATAGATGTTTGCTTCATAAATTAAAAATGCATGACGCAAGAAAAAAAAACTAACTAAGCCAATGGATTCTACAAAAAAAAGTTCTGTAAGAATATCTTTTCACCTCCCTAATAAGTTAAAAGATAACTGAGATACGGTAACCCAAAAGTGATCATTTTCATTTTCACCCTGTATCTAAAAAAACAAGACGGCTATAAAAATTGGGTTTACGGCATGTTTGCGTGCCCGAAAATGGACACCCTGTACTTCTACTTTAAGGCGAAATACCTATTAAACGGTTGGTGACACGGTATTGAGATTTTAACTGTTGAATAGAACCATTTGTTGACAAAAATATTGTTATTCATTTTTAGCTTTTTATTATTTTTATTTAAACAGGAAAAAAGAAGTATCTTGTTTCGCTATTTTTTAATACTCTCTGTAAAGTGCCATGACAACCAAAACTCAACTAATAAAAAACCACTATTTAGGATGTTTTCTAATTCATTTTCCCATCTGTTCGGTAAGAGAGATTCAGCTTTTTAATGAAATTACAACGTTTTAGCGTAAAAATTACTTAGTCTGGTTTGTAGCGTTTGTTAACGCGTTGCGATCGCAATTAATTTAATACCTTAAATTAAACAAGAATGCCGTTTTTAACTGTTCTTTAATCGACCTTAAATCATAATAGGTCGTTTACAAAGCTTCGGTTCCTTAAATAGATAGGTTGTCTGGTAACATTGTGGCGGAAGCGACGATGAGCGGGGTGTCCACGTCATCACGAGGAACTAATACATTTGTTTACATCTGATTTGTATGTGTTTTAAGCTAGATACAACGCAAAAAAGCGGTTTTCAGTGTTATTTGTGTGTTTAACGTTAAATTCTTAAGTGTGAATATATTTGTTTTTGAACTGATAATAACATTTAGTGGAAAAACTATTAAAAATACTGAATTTTTATCAAAGTTTTCTTCTTCTTCTTCTTTTTCTATTTCGTTTGGGTGGCCTTAGTGGTCAAAGTTTTAATTTTGTGTATTTTAAGGTTAGTTTATTAAACTAGATTCTCACGCTAAATCGTTAGTTTCAAACGAATTCTGTGATTATTTATTTAGATAATGGGTGGTGGCAATGTTTGTAGCATAGCTACATGCAAAAGTAACTCCAAAAGGCCAGATCCAGATGGAAAAAAGATAATTTTTTTTACATTTCCAAAAAACCCCAATACTTTGAAAGATTGGATTAGAAAATGTTGCCGAAAAGACAATTGGACGCCTCAACACAAACGATTATGCAGTAAGCATTTTCTTTTAACCGATTACGATGACGAAGTTCAAGCTAGGATAATGAATTTCCAACCAATGCATTTAAAAAAATATATTTGTCAAATATCAAACATTATTAAACCATATTTTCAGAAATATTTTTATACCACCAATACATTTTGATAGTGATTTAAAATGAAAGTGTGGTGGGGTATGGTTGGTTAACTTAGTATAGTTATCTCTAAGTTAACCTGAACTAGAAATACCCAACAAACAGGTATTAAAATAAAATAAATAATCCAAAATAAATAATGTTTTTATAGACTTGCAAATCCATGCCTTCACAAACAATTTAAAAGAGAATAAATTCAGTTCTTAAAGATCACTCTGGTGTATCATTACTACATCCCCTTTACACCCTTTACATGGAGTACATCACTAAAAGTATTTTTAAATTTATGGTATAAGTGTAGTTTTATTTCTCGCAATTTCCACAATTCCTATTTATGATAAAACGTGTTTTTTTAAATATAAATTTTTTGACACTATCAAGTCCAATTCTTTTAATAATTTTAACACTTGGACCTATAATGTTTCTGGGGCTATTTTCTGATAGACCTATTTAATCACAATATTAATATAATAAGGTATTTATTAAAAGATTTTTTTATATATTACCGCAATCATAAATTCTTCAATAAAAGAAAATCAAACAGAAAAATATTTTGTTACGATAATAGTAATGATTTGTAAAAAGCGTTTTAAGGGCTAGATTCAGTTTATTTCCCCTCTTAAATAGGGTTCGTCCATCGGGACTATATTTCTTCATTTCTATATATGTATGATTTACACTTGCCTCTTTAAAGTTGCGGTAACTACGTGATTCGTGATCATGTGCCAGAAGTTATATTTTTTATATTTAAGCTATGTAAAAGAGTCACAATATCTCAATATTGGCTGAGCGATTTATGGCACACCTACACACAATTTGTCGACAAATGATATTTAAAAAAACACGTTTTAAATTACATTTCCAAACTCCTTAGCTTGTATTCGTATATCAAGAGATTTTTAAAAGTTCCTCTAAATGACGCATTCCCGCGCATTAAATGCGAACATCTGATTGGTCCAAAGTTACCAGACAACCTATCTATCTAAGGACCTTGGGGAAGCCCCACTCTAACTGTTGGCGGTAAATAAACTAACTACATCATCCTCCCCCTAAATAGAACACCTTATAACAATCAATCAGTAAACATACAACTTCCTAAAACAAATTTTACAATATTTTTATGCTTTACCAATTAATCGATAGCATCCACGAGATTTCTGACTTTTCGGCCAATATCGCGGCTTTTAGCGGGCCATCGAAAACGCTCAATACCGGGCTCTTCCAAAAATTGTACGGGCGGTATGGCGCGGGTATTATCATCTATAAAAATAAAATCTCTTATTACAGGAGCAATCAGTAACATATGCTGAGCATTTATGGTGTTTCTTACTATACATAAATTTGTAGATACGGTATTCGGTGGAAAACTCAACCCACACACACATTTCTACGCTAAAATGTTTTCTTTAAAAAAGCTGAATCTAACCAGATAGGAAAATGATTCAGAAAACAGAATGTTGCCAAAGAACCATCCTAATTAATGGTTTTTTATAAGTTTAGTTTTAGTTGTCATGACACTCCACAGGGCGTTTTAAAAATGAGTAAAAAACATACTTCTTTTTTTTTAACCTGTTTATTCGAATAAAAATAATAAACATCTAAGAACATTAGTTCTTCGTGCGTCTATCTTTTGCATTAAAGTACACAGGGACTCCAAAGGTAATGGAATCCCTGGGGCACAGGTAGACAATGACAGGCTGTTTCGTTCTTGTTAGAACTCATCAGAAAGTCATAACCCGTAAGCGACCCCCAGTATAGCGGAACGTTCCGTGCTTGATTTATTTAGATTTATTTATATTTCTACGTTTTCACGTTAGATGGCTATATCTTTTGCATTGAGTTGATTCCTTATGATGGCGTTACTGGGTTTTCATCGCGTTTTTATTTCTTAAAAACACTTTGAAAGAACAGGCTCGCTATACTGGGGGTCGCTTACGGGTTATGACTTTCTGATGAGTTCTAACAAGAACGAAACAGCCTGTCATTATCTACCTGTGCCCCAGGGATTCCATTACCTTTGGAGTCCCTGTGTACTTTAATGCAAAAGATAGACGCACTACTCTGTCCGCTTGCCGCTAAGCTTCTTTTGTTTATATATTTTAACGGACACTAAATTCTACTATTTTATTAAAAACTATTTACAATGACACTTGTATTGTCAATTTATATTAATTGTATTCATACGTCAAATTAATAGAATTTTTTTTGCATGTATCAAAAAGAAATATTCTCTGGAGGATCTGGCAAAAGTGCTTAGACTGATCGCTATTAATGGCAAACGGCATAGGTAAACAATCTGGGTCCATCTATAATAGGTTGTTCATAGGAATATCAAATAATCTTAAAATACTTGCACGTCATTAAGGAATACCAAAATTTAACAATTAATATCTGTTTTTAGGTTCATGTAGTTGGATTAGTATGGGTTAGTTCAAAATATTATTCCAGAAGTGAAAGAATTGTTATTTTATTTAGGATGATTGTCAATCTTCTTATTGAATCAGCTGAACGGGCTTTGGACCCGAGCAGTATTTTTCAAGGGGAACCGGATGAAATGTATGAGAAAATTGATAAAGCAATTGAGATCTTGGAAAAATTTCAAAATGCATTTGAATACGTTAGAGAAAATTTAGAAATGTATTATAGACCTCCGGCTGAAAACACAGATGAAATACTCGAAAAAAAGCTTTGGAAATTTCATCGACGAAACGTATTCCAGAGATTGCTAGACTTCATAGAAAGGCTTAATTTGGTTAAAACAGTTTTGCAAACATATTTAGATTTTACTAAATTGGAAAAAGTCGAAATAGGAGGCATTAAAGGGCGCTATTTAGCAGCTAAATGTCTAGAAGTATTCGAGGAGTTTACCAAAGCCTATGCTTTATTCCAAAACATTCAGTACGACGTTCTTAATACGAAAGACGATTCACTTGTAAAAGATTACAAGAAATTCGAAGAAATCTGTTGTGACTTTGACAAGCGATTAGCTGCTGTTTTTACGCAAGGATTCGATGATTGTTTTAATCTTGAGACTATGTTTAAATACTTAAATATAGCAGCGAATCTTTTCGCAAGAAGTTACATCAGTAAGGAAGTTGTTATAAAATATCCGATTATAACAGGAATGTTTAACGACGAACTTAATGTAGTAAAAGAGCTGTTTGATCGAGCTAAGAAAGATGGCCCACCAATTAACAAAAACTACCCACCAGTAGCCGGAACAATTCTTTGGCTTCAGAGATTGCATCAGCGGGTGGACAAATTTGGAAAGGAATTTAAGTTGATTGAAGATGAAATTTTAACTGCCGAGGATACTAAATACGTCTTTAAAAAAATGGACGAAATGCTAGAAATATTGTCTTTAGAGCAAACTCATATACTGCAAGAGTGGTGTGGCAAAGTTCCAGAACAAATACTATCTAGTATGGCCAAATTTCAACTTATTCGAACCACAAATGGACTTATTCAGCTTAATTTTGATAAACAATTAAAAGCTATCATAAGAGAGATAAAATATTTTAACAATCTGAATATTGTAAACTTGCCACCCGAAGCCATTAAATTGTTTGATAAAAGTGAAGATTTGGCTGCATCTATAATGAAATTTAATAGAATAGTAGAATGGTATAATTATTTAAAGAAACGAACTATAGATCAGGAGTATAATTTAATTGCTGGAGAAATGGCCGACATCGATGCCTTACTTGATCAAGTAACAGTTAATTACACCTGGGAAACAAATAGTAAGTAGGTATATCATTTTTATTAAGTATAATAAGGAAGCTCAACTATAATACAATACACTTCCTATAAGACAACTGTGTAGTAATGTATCGCCATTATCTACAACCAATAAATATTTTTGATATGCTGACTTTCGGACTATATGTTCCTAAATACATTTTTGTTCTTTCCATAAATAATTGATTGTGAAGTTGGGGACTTGAGGTGGGTAGAAGTTTACGAATATTTCATATAATAATTATAATTGAACTTCCTAAATCAGTAATCATAAATACAGGGTTGCCCAAAAGTCTGGAATAAAATTAATATAGCCTTAACCTATAACTTTTGGGGAAAACGATCGGACACGTCAACTTAGTTTTATATATGCTCACATTTTGACGTTCTTCGTTTGTTTATTTATAGACATTTGTCAACGATATGACGACATCGATCTTTTTTTTTTTAATGGAAACATACAGCTTGTGATACATCATTTGAAAGCTAATATCTCGTACAGTATGCTTATTAATTTTGGCGTGATTCTGTCAAGCTATTTCAAAATAGCGACTGTTAAATTTTTTTTTAAATATCTCTATTTAAATAAGCAAAAATTGTAAATTATTGGTGTTTTTTACCTTTCGAGGTAAGAAATCTTCATTGTTTCACATTCTGACATATTATAGCTTATGAAATTAAAGTTAATAAAAATTTGAAACTACTTTAACTAGCTATTGTCTTTTATTTTAATAAAATAAACAAAATTATATTTTCATGTTTATTTTTTAGTTATGTGACCAATTCAAGTTGACCGACTAAATTGCGCTACCGCATTTTCACTACTTATTTATTCCTAAATTCATTTTAAAGACGCAATTTCACTGTCCGTGGAGTGATCCGTATGATTCAGATTATGGCTTTCCCGTGAGTCCTAATCATGAAAAAATAGCCGTCATTTTGTATCTGGGCTCCAGGGACCTCATTGTTTTGGCGTCCCTGTATACCTTAATGCGAAATACAGATACACAACTTTTTCGCTAGTCGCTTACTTTCTTTCTTCATTAATATACGGACACTAAACTTCTACTACTTTATTTCACACGGATTTGTTAACGGATAGTATCGCTTTTTCGATACAATTGATGGAAGTGATATAATAGGTCTATAGTATTGGAAATCGTTTGAGTCTTTCCTTGGTTTCGGATTCATAATTACTTCTGAAACCTTCCAGCAACTTTATTTCACACGGATTTTCAGGTGAAGGACTTGGTCGATTCGGATATTTATCGTGATATATCCTACATGCTCTAACTTTATTTTACAATATATTACATATATATACATTCAATATAAACACTTAAGAAATTTAAAATATCTTCGTTTGAAAATCCCAAGCGTGACATTTTCCAGAAAGAGAATTGACATTCTTAAAATACGCAACAAATAATTTAGTGCAAGTGTTATTCTTGTCAAAGCATTTTAGAAAACATTGCCGCTAACAATATTTCCCTTATAAATATCACTATGGAGTATCCAGGTAAATTTGTTTTCAGGGCAAGCTTGAAAAAATCGTAAAAAAAAACCTTAATATTCTAAGAAAACGCATTGATATAGGTATAGAAAGGGTTATAGCAATTGTAAGGAGTAGTTAATGTGGAAAAAATAATGGGAATTATAATATACTTGCTAATATAATAATTGATAATTCCTGTCTAACAAGAATAATGGAGTAATAATTTTTATAGAAAATATTATAAATGCTAGAATCATTACTCAAAAATATTTAAGATTAAAGGGACAATTTTCTTTGAAATTGAAAACTTAAATTTTGGCATACATTATTTGTGAAGACACCCCTCGACTTATGTCCAGTCCTTTATAGAAGATCTAGAAATGCATTTTGTAGATAGTCCTGCAAATCTAATTGATATTATTATAGAAGATATAAATATATATGAATATAAAGGACTAATTTATAGAAATCACGATCCTACGAAAAATAAATAATATTCAAATGTATGACAATTTTTAAATAAATAATATACATAAACTATTATGCATAAAGTAAAAATATCAAACGATCAAGCTTATTTTTTTTTTTCAAAATTTTTAAAATTTTCAGTAATTTTTCCTAATTGCTTCGTCATTCGAAATTTTGAAGGAACCAAGAATAAAACCTTTTTTGTAGCAAATTAAAGCAGATATATATTTTTTTAATTTTCTGTTAATTCAGTCAGTTTAGAAATATTAACATAAATATAAAGTAACAAAAATGTAAAAACTGTTATAAAAAATTACGTATCCCTATAAAAATTGTATTTTTATTCTCAAAGCTTCTATTTTTTAAAGTAATGAAACACTTAGATTTGTATAATACAACTACGACTTAAGCTTAGTTCAACGTTGAACCAAGCTCAAACTTTATTTTAACAATCAACAGCAATGTACAACTGGGAAACTGCCCCCCCCCCCCCCTACATCCGTGCTTGGGGTATTTCCGTAACGGTTAGATATAAATATCGATCACTATATATTTTTGAAATCGGACCTCGAAATGCAATACATTGGTGTCGTTATAAATATGGGTTTCCATTAAAAGAAAATCAAAATGGCGTTATCTATTATTTTTTGACATTTGACATATTTAACAATAGCGCCTAATTAGCTCGGCTATAAAAAAATTAGTATCTCTACAAAAATTAGGTTTTTAATCTAAAAGCTTCTCTTTTTTAATGGGGTAAGACATAAAAGATATAATTGAACAATGCAGTTGATGTTGTATATTTCCATAACGGTTAGAAATAAATATTGGCTACTATATATTTTTAAAATAGGGTCAAAATATGTAATAGTGGTGTAGTTCTAAATGTTAAAAATCAAAATGACGTCGTATCTGTCATTTTTTGACATCTGACGTATTTGTGATTGACATAGTTAGCTCGGCTATAAAAAGTATTCTCCTCTCAAATAATTGGGTTTATAATCTCAAAGCTTCTGTTTTCTAATGGGGTGAGACTTAAAAGACAAAATCGAACGATGCAAAATTTGAAGCCGCGTATTTCCGTAATAGTTGCAAATAAATATTGATAACTATATATTTTTGAAATCGAACCGGGAAATAAATTGGTATCGTTTTAAAAGAAGGGTTGTAATTAAAAAAAAATCAAAATAGCGTCGTATCTGTCATTTTTTTATATCTGACATATGTGACAACAGCATAGTTATCTTGGATATAAAAAATTAGGTGTCTAATCTCAAAGCTTCTCTTTTTTAATGGGAAATGGAAATTAATATCGACAACTATATATTTTTTAAATCGGGTCACGAAATACTGGTGTAGTTATAAATATAGATTGCTGTTTAAAAAAATCAAAATGGCGTCGCATCTGTGATTTTTTGTCATTTAACATATTTGACAACAGCAAAGTTAGCTGGGCTATAAAAAAATACGTAGAGGAACCTGTTCAATAGTGAACCACAGTTTTTTTATTGCTTTAAAAAAATTTGATGAGAATGATTTTTTTTCAGGAGATCATTGGACAAGCTACAATGCTACATACTTTATTTTTTGGGACCATGTTCTGTTTAAAAAATCAAATTAAAACAAACATTTTAATCTTAAAGAAAATAGCATTTGGTCAACTGTGGATCAGGTCTGGCCTACACTTTATCATGGTAATTTTAACAGCGCACAACCCATAAATACACAGCAAGACAGTAATGATATTAATGAATCAAGAAACAAATTTGAATTTTAAAAAAACCTTAATTATAGCTTGAAAATAATAAAATTTTCTTCACCACCACGTGTACTTTTTGCAGCAGGCATCGACTGAAGGGTCAACCGCAGATCATTTTATGCCCGTTTTTACCGAGTACCTATGTAATTTGTGACGTTGTCAGATTTCTGAATTTCGTTGTTTCCGACTAGTTTACTGTTGAACAGGCTCTCCTATCCCTAATAAAAAATTGGTTTCTGATCTCAAAGCTTCTATTTCTTAATTGGGTGAGAACAAAATCACAAACTTCGCAGCCTCTATATAATATTGACAACTACATATTTTTCGTGTTGGAGCAAAAAATCTAATGCAGCATGCTTACTATAAAGTAGGGTTGATATTTAAAAAAATCCAATATGGCGTCTTATCTGTCAAATTTGTAAACCTATATATTTTTTGATATCAATCATGATAAACAATTAAATAATACGCTTTTCTTTTTATTGTAGTCGGTAGGAAAGTCGCCAATCGGGTGAGACACTTTAAATAATGTGTCTGTACCGGGTGGTCAACTAAGAATGGTGGCCGGCAATATCTCAGAAACTATAGTAATTGTACAGCATCCGAGTAAATTTTTTTATGATAAAAGTGCCCAAGAGAAAAGGCTGGAAATTATTTTAGAGTTTGAAAAATACCCGCAAGGGGGCGTACCAGCCATGAACAAGGTTAAAATTAGGATTTTCATCGTGTTTTGACTAATTGACAGGTATAAAAAGTATCTGTATATTAATCCTTACATTTTTCCTAATACTTTTTTCCTATACAATTTTTCCGATCTAGTGAAATAAAGTGGTGGGGGGAATTAATTTTTTTCAAAAAATACTCCACGGTTACTCCGGTTTGTCATAACCGATTTGAACAAACTTAGTTTCCTTTAAGAGAGCTTTATTTACCCTATAAACTGCGCTTTTGTTTTTTTATCCTTGAGTTTTGCAGTCGCCGCTAGATGGCGTTAAATATAAGCAAATATTAAGCTTTTTCTAGGAAAAGTTGAATGCAATGATAAGTTTGTTTTATAATGGTATAATAGAGAAATAAATCCTGAACATTTCGGTAAACAACACAAATTTGTAACTTTTTTACAACGGGAGTTATGAAGAAAATTAATAACATTAGATGTACGATTTTTTTCTTTTTATGGGCGTTTCAATTTTATGTATAGAATAATTTTACCACATATTAATAAAAAGTTATAAATATCGATGACTGTCTTTAAATTATAAAATTTTTAAAACGCCTATATTTTTAATTTTTAAAATATAATACTTAGGTATATACTACGATTTACTATAATAACCTCAATTAATAATCACACATCTTCTAAGAGCCTACAAAAAACCATGCCTGTATAATGCCTTATTCTTTCAGGAAACTGGATGGCATAAACCCTGGAAGCAACTGTTGAGTTTCGCATGCATTCGAAATACACGGCAATCATATCGAATGCCACTTCATTCAATAAACACATCTTAGCGCATTTAAGTGAAAAACTGACAATTATTCATTATTTAGACAACACGTAATTTCAACCCAATTCATTTGTTTTAAGTTTTCAAAGCTTACTCTTCTTTTTTTAATGGTGTATTTTTGGATTTAAATAATTTAAAAATTACCTTACCTATTACCTATCTTAAATCGTAGTATAAGTATTATATTTTGAAAATTTAAAATACAGGCGTTTTATAAATTTTGTAATTTAAAGACAGTCATCGATATTTATAACTTTTTATTAATGTGTGGTAAAATTATTCTATAGATAAAATTGAAACGCCCATAAAAAGAAAAAATTCGTATAATGTAATTAATTTTCTTTATAACTCCGGTTGTAAAAAAGTTACAAATTTGTGTTTTTTACCGAAATATTAAGGATTTATTTCTCTATCATACCATGATAAAACAAACTTATCATTGTATTTAACTTTTCCGAGAGCGAGAAGCGTAATATTTGCTTATATTTCAGTTGGCGCCATCTAACAACAAAACTCAAGGATAAAAAACAAAAGCGCAGTTTAATAAAATAAATGAAAATCCTAATTTTAACCTTGATCATGGCTAGTACATCCCCTTGCGGGTATTTTACAAACTCTAAAATAATTTCCATTTCTCTTGGGCACTATTATCATAAAAAAATTTACTCGGATGCTGTACTAGTACTAGTTTCTGAGATATTGCCGGCCACCATTCTTAGTTGACCACCCGGTACATAGGGATGCCACAGCAATAGGTTCCTTGGGGCTAGGTTGTCAATGACGGTTGTTTTGTCCTTATTAATTTAATTTTCATAGTATATTTTCCTATAAATTCATCTGCTAACAAATAACTAAAACATTTGGTAGTGCATCCACATAGGTACTTGTAAATGCCACATTAACAATATTGTTATTTTCAGATTCCGAAATTGTGGGTCAAATATACGAAGGAGTCAAACAGTTGACTGATCGAGTAAAACTGGCACAAGCAAATGTCGCCAATCTTATATCAGGAATTAACGCTTGGGCCCAACAATCTCTTTTTGAAAGAAAAGATGGTAAAAAAGAAAACTTGCTATATCTGGATGACCGAGCTGATAGATTACAAAAAAGAAAAGAACAAGTAATTGCGTCATCAACGGAATTGAACAGGATTATCAACAAAAATTATGAATTGTTCTTCAATGAACCAGCTGAACCAGAAGAACCAATAAACCCTATAGGTATATATTGTATAAATATCTACTAGGAAACGCTGTTTCCAACTAGGATTGATTTTCACCGAAACGTAATTGCGACTAAGATAGCGACCGCAAAGGCCTCTGTTGCTACTGACTCAATACCAAGTTACAACGGATTATTCACTAAAGTGGGAAATGATTCTTAGGTAGCTATTCGGTTCCGAGATGATTTTTGGAACTGACATCGCTCCGGTTTTAAACGTTACAGAGTGGTAATAGATACCTACTACATCTAAACGTCGCGTAATGGTAATCGGCACATCTCATTGGATGTATTTTTTTTAAATATGTTTTTTGAAATAAAACTAAATGTTATGGCGTCAAGTTTACAATAAGTTAATTTCCATTTGCTACTTTAAAGTACCCATTATTATAGTTTTATAAATGAGTATTTAAAGCTTTTAGGGGGTAAATATTCCAATGCAGTTAATTCTACTGTAAAAATAATGTCTGCTCTTATTCAGTAATCGGAAACGGGTTAAAAAGACATTATTTTACGAAATACGGTGTGTATCTATACATAATAATAAATCGACATACAAGATTTAAAAATGACATCGTAGATTTTAATAACTAAAATATGCACATTTTTAAGACAAAACATATATTTGAAAAAGTGTTTACACCTTTTGACTGCAAGTTTATATACTAATATGAATATGGGATCATTTGTATACCTATTTAATATAACATGTATTAATCTAAGTTACCGAAAAGATGTTTGAATTACATACCTTTAACAGAGTTACAATGCTGTTGTCCATAAACAATCAAAGGTTAAATAAAGTGTCATTTTGACCGTAGGGCCTAACTTTCGTGTCATATTTTCATATCTTTCATCAAAAGTATCACATTAAAACCCAATCACACATAAATGCACTACTACACTTCGGAGACCGGCATAAATAAACAAACATAACAGGTAAATGGTTACGGGAGTACGGGACACTGTGAATCGCATCTATGTAATGTTGCCGGGTGGGCGTGCTTGGTTACTATAAATATTTAAACTAGTTGTGTGAACTAGGTAAGCTAACATCTGTTGGATGCAATATGCCGGCTTGGTTACCAATACTAAAATACGGTTAGGAATAATATTAAGTTTCCAAAACTAAAGAATTTTGTTTAAATCAACCAAGTAATAGCTACAATTGGTTCGGGAAACTAAAGATTATTGTTAGATATATTATATACAATTACAAATTTAAAGAAATATCTGTTTACTCCTTTTATGCACCAGAATCTTAAAAATAAGTCAGCTGGTATCAAGTCTAGAACATAAAATTTCATAATTAGGGGGATAGAAAAAATTATTAATTTTATATGTCGTTTTAAACTAATCTAAACAATAAAATTCCTTGTAGTTTCAGAAAATATATTTAGCGAGCACCTAATGCATATACTATATAGGTATCAAATTTCAAATAGTGTTTGAAAGGGGCCTTTTGGTTCTTGAGATTTTATTGTGCGTAAATCATTCGTATTTCCCTCATATAATATAGATTTATTTTTTAAACTGAAGTGTTTCTTAAAAGCATTAGATTCAATTTGAATTGCACAGCTACCCTGGACTTAGCTGTTATCTTATTTTGTTTACTATTTGTAGGAGAAACTGTGAAGTTAGATCTGATAACAAAAAAAGGGCTAAATGATCTGATTACCAATCACGTAAATCGCCGATAATAGTATACTACTTTTCCATTTTGGCTGGTATAAACAAAACAATACGATGGAATAGATGAAATTAAAATGTTGCTTTTATTTTATTAAACAATGAAAGCAAGGGTTTTGCTTGAAGGTTTGTTCAAGTCAAAAGGTGGATAATTTCTTTATACATACTACAATAAACATTTATAAATAATCCGACATTTTTCTTAATAATAAAATGCATCTGACTTGACAATAGATTACAAAGTAATACCAAAAATAAACTATTTAATCTAGGCGCGAGAGCACTAGCCAATTATAAAATTTTTACGCGGGATTTCGTATTTCTAGGAAACCTTCGCGATTCCTTTTTCTATAACTTTACTTTAACAGTGCAGAGGCACACGTGGTTAACAAGAGATAACTAAAGTTTTATACTGCTGGAGCTATTTAGTTTCTATTTTATGGTACATAGGGTCTTTATTTTTACTGAGCTGTACTATACTGTCATTTAGCGACAATCATAGGGTTCATCTTATTCTGTCATACCTTGATGTTTTATAATGTGTTAATTAAGTAAAGATTGCATCTACAAACCGCGTTTCGGCAAGTTCGACCATTGGGTTTGCATCTTTTTTTCAAGAGCTGGGGTTTGGTGTCCAAAGAAGGACGGAAAAACAGACAATTCACCTTGCTAGAGCACTTAGTACATGTAGTACTGGTTTGTTGTCAAGTTGAATAATATGTAGATAGGCTATAGGCATACCCCAATCAAATTTCCTTTTTTACATGTAAATTCCCATAAGAAAATTTAATTATCCATCAACTGTCATTTAGCTGATCCGCTGTTCATTTAGCTTATCCGCCGTTCATTTAGCTAATCCACGGTTCATTTAGCTGATCCACGGTTCATTAACCTGATCCACGGTTCAATTAGCTGATCCACGGTTCATTTAGCTGATCCATGGTTTATTTGACTGATCCACTGTTCCTTAACCTGATCCACGGTTCATTTTACTTCTCTTTCCCGAATACTTTAATAAAGATGATCAAATTATGATCCTTTATTCTTCTTGCTTCCCCTAAAAAAATTTTGGAGTATGGCACCATAATTTGGTCTCCTCAGTATAATATTTGGATAAGGATGATTGAGGGAGTGCAGAGAAAGTTCTTGAAGTGCATGCAATAAAGAAAGTTTGGGATTTATCCACTTCAGGGTTGTAATAATGAGTATCTTTTGGGAATTTTTTATAGATTATCTTTAAGTAAAAAAAGGATAAGGATATTCTTGTGTATAATGTTTAGAATCCTTAAGGGTGATATTGACTGTCCTGATATTCTTGAACAGCTTCCGTTTACCTTCAATCGTGTTAATTCTAGAAATCGTAATGTTTTTATCTGACCTTTCCGCTAACGAATCTTTACAGAAGTTCCCCCCTGTATAGATTATGTCATTTATTTAATTTGTACGCTTCTGATATTGATATCGACCTTGTTAATCTGAAAAGCTTTAAAAACTTATACATGATAAATTACTTATAAACTAATTGTTGTATTATGTCGTATTTTATAATTTCTGCGTTATACTTACTTTGCTAAGCTAATTGGTATTGTTATTTAAGACTTGGTATTGCTGCCTGACTATTAGTTTAAGTTGAGTGTCTGTAATTGGCTTTTTGATGTTTAAATAAATAAATAAATAAATAAATAAATAAATAAATAAATAAATAAATAAATAAATAAATAAATAAATAAATAAATAAATAAATAAGTAAATAAATAAATAAATAAATAAATAAATAAATAAATAAATAAATAAATAAATAAATAAATAAATAAATAATAATGGTAGATTTTATTTAAATTTTTTGAAAATGTTGGTGCTCCACTGTAATTTAAGGAGAAAATTAGTCGAATAAACAATTATAAACTTTAAAAAAATATTTTATTTTCCCCTCTAGCCAAGTTTGCAAAACTAATAGTTATAAAAATGCAGTTAGTATATTAATTCATCAAATAACATAACATCAAATATAATAATTTATTGACATTTCTGTCAAAGTGCAAAAATAAAATATGGTCGCTGTCTTGGTAGAATTGTATTAGTCTTTTAGATGTAATCAATCGACAAGAACCCGGTAGTATAAATGTATAAAGGTTATTTTCTCCATGAATGTATTGACAGAAAATAGCAAGGCTAATTCCGGTTTGTTTAGTTGAGCAATGTAAAATTTTTATCTTAATACTTATATAGGTACCATTAAAATAATTAATTTGTAAATAATTTTAGAGGAATCTCCTCCCGAAGAACAGCCCGTAATTGAAACGAAAAAAGGAAAGAAGGGCAAGGGAAAAGATAAAAAAGAAAAGAAAAAAAAGAAAACTGAAGAGGAGTTACAACAAGAGATAGAAGAGGAAGCTAGAAAAATTGAAAAAGAACAAAAAATTGCTGAGAAGTTTGCAATGTGGCTACCTTACTTACAAAACTTAGACTCTATACTAAAAGAAATAATTATCGATTCTGTTAAAATCAATCAATGTGGATTTTTAAATGAAATGGGTGAAAAAAACGGCTCTCCCCTTTTAGAGCTTATAATGGAACTTCACGAACCAAGTATAGTTTATATTCCTTCTGTTGATATGGAAGAATCTATCAATTTTGTTGTATTTATTGAAGGTAATGTATTTTTATTTGATTTTTAAGAGAATCAAAGGCAATACAAAATTTTTCTAAAAAACTGTCCTTTAAACTTGGGAATCTTTAACTTTGGCAACCTTGCTTGCGAAAATTGAGAAAGAGACATCATAAATAATGTATTATTAATCACAGAAGCATTCAAAATATCATCACAAATTTCTAGATGGGCAGCTTAAACTGAATAAAAATCAATAAAGAACCCTTCTTTAATGCTATCGTCTATTTCGATATTAGATTTCGGATCATTGGCAAGTAAAAGATCAATATATTTTTTAGGATGCTCTAAATTGTTCCTTAACCCTAGATTGCCAATCTACGTAAAATTAACGTACAGTTTTTTTTAAATCTGAACTAATTGGCCTATTATTGGTATCCTTGTTCTGCCGCTCAAGCAGTGCATCTTCCACCACAACATTCGGCTGCCGACGCGTTTTTGATGTGGCATTTGAAGGTTGTACGTTACCGAATAAAAAGTGATTGTTGGCGCGTAAATTTTACGTATAGATGTGTTATGAAAGCGCTTAATTCGTATAGATGTGTTATGAATGCACTAAGTTCAACTAATCTTTTTATGTGTATTTTTGGATTATTTCGTTTGTTTTAGATCCAGAAAATGTTTGTTATTTTTGAATAAAAATAAGTAATAACGTAAATAATTAAAATTTACGTATGGTTGGCATCGACGTATTATATATATTTTTAACGTGGTCAATCTAGGGTTAATAAAATATATATCGGAATAATTACATATTAAAAAAACTTATAAGAGTGCCAACATAAACCTCAATACCTATACAATGTAACGTAATGGAAATGGAAGCCACAAAAAATGTTTAGTCTTTTTTTATTATCATTAAAAAAATGTATGCATTTGCACTCCCACTGGCTGAACCTACCCCCTACTGGGGTAGACCCGGTCAGTGGGGGTGGAGGTTTCGGCCAAGGTAGTTAAATAAGTGAGGTCAACTAAAAACCAATTTTATTGGGTAGGTATTTATTTATTTTTTCTTATAAAAAAATAGTTAACATAGGTAGGTAGGTACCACCTATTTAATATAATTTAAATAACACAAATCAAATAAAAACAAGCTATAAGAAGCTTAAAAAAAATATTGCAATACCTATTTATCGCAAGTCGTAGCCTTGAAAATTGTAATTGAAACGTAAGGATGCCAAAACCCTAGCAGTCCCAATCTTGGTCGGTGAAGACAACTTGGCTATGATATCCGTGATTGGATGCACGATGATATCAGGAATTGTTGGAAAACAAAAATTAGTAGAGAGTTCCCTTCTTAAAAATGTAGCTGTGACGACTTTCTCTTCTACATTTAAAATGTTTCCAATGTAATAGCAAGAATCTTCTTTCTTATTATCTTTTTTAAACCTTACCAAAACAAAGTCATTAATATTAAAAGTAACATCATCTTGCAAAGCTTGAAGTGATTCAAATGACTCATCATCCGATGTGTCATTTGCAACAAATGAAGATTCGTTAGATGAGTTCTCTTGAAAAACTTTTTTGACAACAGACTTTTTCTTGGACACATTTTTTTTTCTATCTTTCTCTCTTTCTAAATCTAGTTTAAAATTCATTTCAGGAGTGTCAATGTATATTCTAGATTTTGATTCCACTTTTCTAGTCTTCCTCTTCCTGTCACATGAATCAATTTTTGGAAGAGGCCGAATTTCTTCTAATGAAAGCATTTTTCTTGATGGAATTTGGTGTGTCCTTTGAGGTTGATGGTACGGGTTCTTTTAATGGCAATGATACAGGTTCTTTTGCTGACGATAGTATAGGTCGTTTTACAGGTGTTGATGTAGCATAAATTTGATTAGGAAAGTTATTTAGAAAATTTGTCATAGTCTCAACACCCTCATTTCCACTTGCCCTTTGATGATCCAAAGTTCGCTGAGGAATTTTCTCATTTACCAAAAGTTCGGGAAGTTCTCCAATTGCTTCTAGCCCTATAGCTGATTCGGTGTTTTCTTGTTGCGGTATGTCAGTAACAGAACTGGGAGCGAAGTCTTCATCAGTAAATATGAGTCTGTTAAGTGGTCAAATACCTGTATTATTAAAAGCACTTAAAATGTTCGGTGTGAACGAGTTAATATAAGCTCTGTTAGAAAGTTCGGATATGTTTTTTTTATATAAATGGTTCTTCCAGGATGACTTAGCAGCCAGTCATTGAATGCAATAGCCAGTTTGGTCTTGATGGGGCCATAAATTCCCACATCCAACGGCTGTAATTTATAAGTAGTATGTGGTGGGAACGATAAAAGTATTATTCCATTATCTCGGCAGAAGAGGATTGCAGGAACTGTAGTGTGCGATCCATGATTGTCCACTATTAGAAGAATCTTGTTTTCTGGAGAACAACGTGTGTAGTTCACAACATGTCTGTGAGAACTTTTAAAAATAAATCTGCTGTCATCCAGCCAGACTTATTACCAAATGCCACACTATCATTTGGCCCATTGATCAAAAAATCTTCTATATTTCTAATTCGTAATAAATAAAAACAGAGGGACCTGTAGAACCAGTGGCATTAATAATGCCAACAAACGTTCTCACCACGCTCTCCACTTGCTACTTGCCCGACTTGCTTTTTTCCTCTACTGCTGACAACTTTTACAGATTTCATCACCGTCGTTATTCCGGTTTCATCAAGGTTAAATATCTGCTGAGCAGTTAAAATATATTGTTTACCTGCTTGTTCTTTGTCAATCCATTGTTGAGGAATTTTGCAACCAGTTAAGGAACTGGCGTACTGGTAGGCTAGTTTCTGAACATGTTTATAAGACAAACAATAATTTAGAGCAGAAGCTTGCTTTAAGTACTTGCTAAGGTCTCTTTCCTGGTCTACTATAAAAATGTTTGTAACTGCAAATTTGTTTCCAAATTTCTTCGCTCTATTTTGTTCCCCTTCACTTTCGTTGCCCGAATCTTCAAGGCTCCTTAATACATCTTCTTTAGTTTTATTTGCAAGCAAGATTTTTAAACGTGATTGCAGAGTTGAACGTTTCAAATTATGTCGTCTTGCAGATTCATTGAGACCTACTTCTTGTCTTAAATAACCACAAATTGCATGTTTCATATCTTGTTCGTCTATTTCCCTGTTCGTTTTTCGCTTGTAGAATCTAGGCATCTGTCAGTAAAATAAAAAACACTGTTATGTCCGTAATAAACTTTCAGGTGGAGCATTCGGCCACTGAAGGTGGGGTAGATTCGGCCGGCCGACTGTACCTCGCTTTATCGTGGCCGAAGCCTCCCCACTTGTCTGCTTCAACTTATAAAATATTCAGTTATTTTATTTGCAAAAAGTTAGGTTATGTTTGGTTATGGCTTGCTTGGGTACACAATAATATGTTTTTTCTAAATATAACTAAACGTCTAAGACAAAATCGCAGTCACAAAAATTATCATATTATTCCGGACAAAGACTTACCTTAAAAGCTTTAAAACAAACTTTATTTTTTCACTAAATCAAAACGTGATCAATTAGTCTCTAAATGACAGCAGCTCACAGAAAACATCCAGAGGCCGCCTGTTTAACCAAGATATGGCGGTATATTTAAAAATTAAAAGAGTAATTAACGGTTGCCGAAACCTCCACCTGGCTGAACCCTCCATCCTCTCCCCTACCTACCCAAAGCAATAAAATGGCAATATTTTGTAAAACATTTTATTTTTTAAATAGTTATTGCGAAATACAACCAAAAAATAAAGAAATTCAGCTCGAAGTAGCCAATGTTACAACGTAGCTCAAATTTATTGGTTTGAAAAGTGGACTGTATTCTTATTAGCATGGTATTACAACAAAAGGGAAAATATGGCGATGCTGCATAAAGGCATACAATTTCATATAAAATAATATACATGAGAAAATGCTAGGCACTAAAACGGCTTACCTTGGTAGTCTTCTTAAATCCGGAAGGATTCCTCACAGGTACCCTTGTAGCCTAAATTTTGGGGTAAAAAATCACTAAACTGCACGTGTGAGCAACGTAAAAATGTTGGAATGCTCGAAACGCACGTCGTATTTGAAAACTGGTACTTATTGTACGTACTGCTGGCTGGCTCCTCGGTGATCTTATAGCGAATTCCATTGGTCGAACTGGTGGGGCACTAGTGCAATATTTGTCAACCATTGGTCACTTCAGTGCAGGTTTTTGAATTCCATTGGGATTCTGGTGCGGCACTTTTTGCCCCAAGTGCAATCAGTCCGCACGTGCTCCTGGAGGTCGTGCGGCACTGAGAATTGAGAATTTGAAATCTGTTGTTTTGACATTTTTAACCGTTTTTATAAATATTTAATTTATTTTTCATTTTTTATCTGTTTGGATTTGGTTTTAAAACTGTTATGACAGGACAAAAAGTGTGGATGCTTTCATCTTTACTATCTTCCAGCAGTAGCGATACAGATGAACAAGAGTATCTTCCTCTGTTGATATTTGATCATTAATTTTGAATTGTATTGGCAGTTCATTTGGTTCAGCCGAATCACCCATTTTGGACAAAATTTAAAATCGCAATCTTTAACTTACAAAATACAAACGGTAAACAGCAAAGAAAATTTAAATCATCATGAAAAAGTATAATAACATAACCTTGAATGTTTCAACGATAGATCTGTCATTCCGATTCCAAGGTCAAATGCGAACACCATTGGGATTGCACCAGCGCATGTTTTTAATTGACCAGAATGAGAGTGAGTGCCACCCCAGTGCGACACTTTTTTACCAATGGACTTCGCTATTAGAATCGCCTTAGTGCAAAAAATAGTGGTTTTTATAGATTTTGCGCGTATATTAACTTAAATATATTTTATTCCTTATACAGGGCGACCATATTAGTGAAACTTAAACAGATGTTGTTGTAGGGGTTTAAATCAAAAAGAACATACAAAAATGAACTGTATATAATTTGGTTAAGGGGATTAGTATATTAAATTAAATTTGAAAATAAAATGTACGGCGGTACCGTGACAAAACGTAAAAATGGCCTAACCTTTTGTTAATCCTCTACGGCTTAGTGGCTTGGTGGCCACCAACTGGATCCATGAAAAGAACGGATGTCACGACCCTGAATCGGGACATTGCATACCACTATCGGTAGTAATTTTAGAGGTTTTATGAAAATAAATGCAAGGAAATATTCCGGGAGCAGTTTTGATGTGAGTTCTAAGCCAATGTATTTTTTCAAGTGGAGATAGTCCCGGTGTTGAATCACAGTAGCAAAGACAGTTTTTCTTTGCTCCAAGACCGATTCCACGGGCTTAAAGCGTTTATTGAAGTTGGGCCACAACTCTTCGGTCTTCTTGACTAATATTTACAAAGCTATGCATATATTACAACTCTAAACAATGTTAATGTCTTTGTTGAAAGGACGTAAACAGCTAAAAGAAATAAGATACTTTTTTTTATATAAACCACAGTATGTAAAAACTATAAATAATATAATCAAATAAGAAAAAAAGTTATGTTTTTATTTAAAGCTTGGTAAGTCAAAATATGTAAATAAGGTCATATTTGGTGTATTATCTTCTGTTTGTCTTAAAAAATTTTTTTAGCGCAGCAGTGATATACCTATATGATATATAAAATACAAATCTAAGAATTTTTTAATAATTTTTTCTGGACGTAAAAAAAAATAGTGTACATTATTCGTGTGAAAGTGATTATTCTAAACCTCGGAGAATTTCCTCACTAGGCTAACTCCTCGTGTTCAATATCTCCTCGTTTGAAAAGTATCATTTTGATCACTTGTTATATTATACTATAATAGAGGTATTAAGGTGTTTTTTAGTGTTATACACATTATATCCTAGTTTTAAAACCGGTTACGAATCACGATTATGTACATTATCCATAATTTTTAACAAAATAATTTTATTTACGGTCATGGTGCCATGGTCAGGCACCGTGTTTCCGAACTCTACTTATCACCACCAATCACTTACCGAATAATACTGACTCCTTAACATCTCTTTTATACCCTGACCTAGCATAAAGAATGGAGGGATATAATTGTTCCTAAAAACTTAAATCCAATATATCGAATTTAAATCCCCCCCACTCTTAGTGGAGGATTCTCCGCCCCCGGACAGGGAAATAATGTGCATAACTTTAAATCTTAAAGAAAATACATTTTTAACCTTATCTCGGAACAAATATTATGTGTATTTCTATCACATTTGAGGCTCGAATTTTGGCATTATTACACCATAAACATATCTAAATTTTTCCTCCAAGTCAAAAAATTTTACATTCAAAAACATTTACTATCAAGAAATACAAAATAAGCTGTTTTCACATCAACTATTATAGCATTTTACGTTACAAGGCCGGTAGGTGACTTATTACAGTACGAGTTGGTTTACGGACGAGGCGACGTAGGAGTCGAGTCTGGAATATAAACGAGTGCTGTAATAACACCTAACGGACGTGTATCGTAGGATATTTTATTTAATTTTGTCATTACAATCCTTTTTAAAAAGATGTTATAGAAATGTTTATTACAAATTTTAAAATATAAATGCGACTGTCGATGTTGTTTGCTTGTCACTGTCAAATAGATAAAATTATGATATTTGATAACTTTAGTTAAGCAAAATATTTAAAAAATTGTAAAAGAGTCTATTCTGTAGTTGCGTAATATTTTTCATTTACTAAAGTTGGTAGAAAAAATAATTTTACAAATTAAAGCATCTAAACAGAGTTACTTGGGATCGATAAATATATAGTCATACAAAATAAAAATTACTAACTTTAGTTAAGTAAACTATTTTAAAAATTGTAAAAGAGAGCCTATTCTGTAGTTGCGTAACATTTTTCATTTACTAAAGTTGGTAGTTGGTACAATATGTGTACTTGAACATTTTGTTTCCTATAATTTTAAGTGACAACTTGTCAAAAAACCAAAGTAAAAAGTCATTATTCCTAAAAACAAAAGATGGTTGCTAGGCAATACATTACAGTACCTGACACTGTAATGTTCCACTTACCGGCCGCCAATGAGTACATGGTAAGTTGATTTTCTGGACAAAATGAAATAAAAACATTTTTATATGTTAATCCCCTAGATCTAGTTTATTTTAAATATACAAGTAATATAACCTAACTTACCTAAGTCCAAAAGTGGATGATTTCGGAGATACAGAGTGTCAAAAGTTCAATTTGGTTTTCATTTTTTTATTAATAATTTTTTTAATAATTGGTGTATTGTCACAATATTCGGCTTAGGGGGGGGGGGGGGGATTTGCAGGGTGAGAAATTAGAATCTGCTCTCATTTTTATGGTAAAGTTTATATGGCACCACCTGGGATACCTTGCACACATTTAAAACGAAATACTGTATTCAGTATTCACCTGAAGACGACTGGAGATGCTTACCAGTTGAAACGTGGTGATTATAAACAAATAAAGACAATGCAAGTTCAAAACTCTACTGCCGTTCAAGAAACGTTATTGTCTCTAACCTTTAAACAGACAATTCATATGTATGCTTGACTTGTTTTTTTAGATTCGATTTGAAACCAGTCAGTTTTAAGTAACGTTATTTTAATTTACAACCTTTGCTTCAAATGTTAAATTATTACAATAATTTAGACCTGGCCATACACGAAGTGAATTTTATGAATCCAGATATCTAAAAATAGCTGCTCAAATCAACTCTTACTATATATAAAAAAAATGAAAACCAAATTGAACTTTTGGCACTCTGTATCTCCGAAGTCATCCACTTTTGGAGTTAAGTTGGGTTAGATCGTCATATTTACGCCTCACGAACTTGTGGTAGCTTTTGTTCCGCACCTTTTAGAGACACCCTGTATATTATATACAAACCACTGCTTGCCGCTAGTTGGAAGTTTAAAGCTACTTCTATTTGTAGTAAATATCTACTAAATATAACCATTTTCAGATTTGCTAGAAGATATCTACTCAATGGGTCACTGTATTGTACACGCTGATCCTCAGATTAAAGAGACCTATTATGAGACTATCAAAGAAAATACGGAAATAATACAGCAGAAAAACGAAATTCTGGCTAAAGTGTTAACAGGAGTAGAAACAGCTCAAACCTATGAAAAGGAATATGATGAATATTATATTTTATGGGAAGAAGATAGACAAGAATTCTTGCGTCAGTTTTTGTTATATGGTCGGTTACTTACGATGGAAGAACTAGATAAAATTAGAGATGAGGGAGAGGAGGCAGTTAAAGAATCTCCTCCCACCATTAAACAATTTAAAGAACAGATTGATTACTATGAAGACATGTATAAAAAGGTAACATAAATTAGTTCACAATCTTTATTGGTCAAAAGGCCACTGAGCTAAGGTTCTCAGCATAATTCTTTGACAACTCCCCCCCCCCCCCCCCCCCTCCGGTCAAACGGGTGTGTTTTTACTGTGATCCTTGAAAATTGTAGAGCGTGCGAAGAATCAGAATGTTTTTAGAAGTCACTTTTGAGAGTAAGAAGATTTTTAGAACCTGCATACACTCTTTTTTTTTTTAAAGTTACTTTTTGTTAGTCGCCCCCCTAACAAGATCCTGGATCCGCCACTGTGAGAAAGCCATACTTGGATAACAAAAAATAAGGAAACATTACTAATTTGGGCGTTATAGCAGATTAAAATAAAATATATTTTACACACTAGTTTTTAAGTGTCAATTTTTTCAATAAAATTTAATTCTCCGATATTAAAAGTTTCTATTTGGTATGGGGTACACAATTTTATTTCTACTTCGCGTTCGTCTGTGTTAGTAATAATTGTAATAGCAACGACATTTTTTACATTAACAATTGATATTTTTAGAAAAAATAATGTGTTTTCAATTTTGTGGAAGTAGTCCATCTCTCAGTGGAGTGATATTATAAGAAAGAAAAATTATACACACAGTCTGCTCCACAGGCATGTGAAGTTGGGATAAAGAAATTGTTAATTTTAATTTAAGATAAAAACTGGAAAATTTTAATAAAATAATTTTATCAGAAAAATTACAAAAGTGTTTTAATAGTATATTAATGCTCAAGTGCCATTTGAAACACCGGGTTAAAAATATAAATTTAGTCAAAAAAAGTTAACCAAAAAATACCAAAAATTATCCCACCAACAATGCCCAAGTGGGTACCTCGGCAAGCTCAGTTTTCTGGTCTTTGGAAAACGTTTAGGTCGTTGAATTCTTTTTTAAACTAAAACCTACTCAGACTAAATATAAACTAAGTTATAAAATTGAAACTCAAAAATATTAATAACAAGTAATCTATTTTCAAAAAAAATTAAGTCATATATCATACAATGATACTAAGAAATATTAATAACCATTAATATCAAAGAAAATGAAATCATAAATTTTACAGAAATACTCAAAAAAACTAATAATAATTATTACACTTCCAAAGAAAATGAAATCATAAATTTTACAGTGTTATTCAGTAATAAACTTCTTTTAGTGAGTTTTAGAAAAATTTATTCATGATAACATGATATAGTCACCGACATGGTTGACATAATCAAAAAAATAGAGGAAGGAGGGTATTACAGCACCAAACTTAGCTTAACTAAAAGTAATACTCGACAGTTACGAGAACTAAACACGATTTAATTCACTAAGGAAATTTCAATCGCCCTTAAGGAAAATGATTACCAAAAAATTTACAATAAAGACCGTAATCTAATTTCCAGTTTTCATAAATCAAATTATTAAACCAAAAGAAGAAACCCGAACAAACCCGAATACAATTCATATAATTACTGTGAACAGTACTCTGAGATGTCTCACATCTCTGTATTATGTGTATCATATATACATATGGGACATCTGTCCTATAAACACATGTAATTGTTCTTCTTACACCGTTTAACAAGAGTTTTTCTTCAATAATGCTTCAACACTAAAGTTTTTTTCATTTTTCAGTATCATTTCCACCAAACGTTTCTTATCTCGGCATTTTGAATTTTTGAAAATTATTAATCGTTATCCCAACTTTATCTATATAACTTGGTAGTATGTTTTCTCTCCTACTTCTAACGAAGTTAACACTTTTCTTTATTCAATTAAATTCCTCAAAAGCTCTATGAGGCTGTCACAGACAATTTCCTAATACCTATTTTAATATAAATTATACTTCTCCTAAATATGAACATTTTTTATACGTTCGAAACATATAGAGTGAAATAAATATTTTTCCTAGAAATATATCCTAGTGAAAGTCGACTTAGAGTATTATTTCTCCCCATTTACGGGTTTTTGCTTGCTGATGAGTCCTAACAAGAATAAAGATTAAAAAATAGTTTGTGTAAAGTGTCTATTGGCACCTGTTATTTTCATTTATAAATCTTTTAGGTCGAGAAACTACCATCAGAAAAAGTACTCGTCCCTTGGCTACGTGTCGATGTCAAACCACTACGTCAAGCAATTTTAAATACAGTTTGCAAATGGGGAAATCTTTTTAAACAGCATCTTTATGACAGAGTTATTAATAGTCTAGACAACCTAGAAATTTTTATAAAAGAAGCAGTTGCAGCAATGCAGGTTCCTTTGACTGAAGATGATTATGACGGCTTATTGAAAGTTATGGGATACCTATTTAAAGTAAAAGAACGACAAGTTGAGACGGACAATATGTTTGATCCATTAAAACAAATTATGGATTTACTCAAGGAATTCAATGTGGAATTTCCAGAAGACATAATTGTACAACTACAAGAAATTCCTGACAGATGGATTCACTGTAAAAAGGTAAAATTTTGGCACCTTCTCATGTAGAGTGATTTTATTTTATTCGTTTATTAACCTATTATAACCTGATAGTTTAATCGGCCAATTTGGGTCAGAGTACACAAATATATTTAAAACAAAATGTAGGTAAATTGTTATATAAATAATATTATAAACCGGTTTTAAAAACCATTTATTGTTTCGAAACAATTAAAAGGTACCTTTTTAGAAGTAAAATGTTAAGACAACTGTTATAAAAAATGTTGACTTTTGTGTATTGGGGCCATTTCGTTTCCGGTTTTCAAGAAACATTAATGCGCCTATATTTGGTTAAACATTATGTGTACAATAATTGTAAAAGTTTTGTTATTTTGTAAGGTTTAATAATGATTACAAAAAAGTTAATTTTTCGATATCTCAATCAGAAGCCACTATAAAAAAAATTATATGAAATTTTAGACCAATTTTAACATTAATAACGATTTATTCCTAATGTTAACACAACATATACGTACAGGGTATTATGGAATTCCCTTATTATATTTAAACGGATGACTCCTTGGGTGTCCTAGAAAAACACTTCATGGTTTGTTGTTTTAAATCGACCATCTAACCAAAATCTAGCCGTTTGTTTTCGAAATTCAAAAAATGGATAACGTTTTTTTTTCGATTTCCATAATTTTTAAATATTTTTGATTATTTAATCCGTCTATATATTATTCAACATCCTGTATATATTTTATTTCTATATAAGTGAAAGAAAACTTAAAGCCTAATTTTTCACCAATAAAGAAAGATAAAATAGTTTTTAAGAAACAAGTGAAAACTCCAGACAATGCAGAAAAAGTCAAAGTAAGAAGTTGCCAACTTTAAAAGATCACAACTCAAAAACTAGTCATGGGATTGGATAAATGGATATCGGCCATGCACACTTTTAATTAGGGCGTCAAGATCTACGAAATACTAAAAATTCAGAAAAACTAGCCAAACGCCATTTCTCCATAAGCTTTGTGAGGGGTCCTTTGCCTAAAAATAAAAAAAAGATTTTTTCTCGAATTTTGATCGTTACCATATAATCTGACGTGACAGTTTATTTAAATAACCTTCTTGTCGACTACAACCTTCGTAAATTTTTTTGTAATTTATTATTGTTCTTGCTGTACTAGTGCGTTCCTAGCGCATTCACCAAAATCAATATTAAAAAACTATGATTTTAATAAAGAAAAAAATATTTTTAGCGCCGATTAACAAAATTTACGAAGGTAATGTTTTTCGCGCCTGCTAAAAATTTCACAAACTTACAACAGAGAGCAATATTGAACGGTTTTGCTACGAATATTAATTTAAAAAAGACGCCATTTTCAAGCGAACGTTAATTGTAATATGACAGTTTGACACATGTACTCCACGCCACCACACCATGTGATTCACACAAAAGAGCCCAGTGTTTTAAAGCGGCGTTTCGTTTTAATAAAAAACAGCTGTGAGATTTTGGTGAAGATAAGATTTAAAATAATTTGTTTATTTTATTATGGTTTTTATATCAGTATTTAAGGATTCTTGTTGAGGTATAGGAACTACGGCTACGGCGAATGAATGAATAATTTAAGATATGCCGATGACGCCGTCATTTTTGCCGACACTGCTCAGGGACTACAGCTTTTAATAAACAGTGTTGTTGAAATTAATGAGAAATGGCCTAGAGGTTAACACCAGTAAAACAAAAATCATGATAATTAACAAAGAACAAATTAAAGGAGTACAATTTATCATTAATGAGAAAGTAGTAGAATGAGTGTCAACATACACATATCTTGGCACAGTACTAAATGACCAGTGGGACCATTCTCAAGAAATAAAATCAAGAATATTGAAAAAGCACGAGCAGTTTTCATCTAAATGCCCAAATTTTATCAGAACACATACTTTGAGTTTTAATCGAATGCTACATATTCTCCATCTTGTTATACGGAGTGGAGTCGTGAACCTTAACTGAGGCAACAACAAAGAGATTAGAAGCATTCGAGATGTGGACATACCGAAGAATTCTTAAAATATCATGGATGGACAAAGTTTCAAACACCCGAATAGGTACTCCAAACACTTAATAAAGAAAAATAAATAATGTACATACATAGTAAAACGAAGAAAATTGGAATATTTAGGTCATATTATGAGAAACGAAACCAAATATAAATTACTAAAATGCATTCTGCAAGAAAAGGTTCAGAGCAAGCGAAGCATCGGCAGGACACGAATATCCTGGCTTAAGAACTTAAGAACCTGGTTTGAAACATCCACACCTTCATTCAGAGCAGCAACAAATAAAATTATCATCTAGAGTGATTGCCAACATTTGGTAACGAATAGGCACTAGAAAAAGAAGCTGAGGTATTTTTAATTTACAAAAAGTTTGAATATAACCTTATGACATAAGGTCAGTAAACTTCTAGTTAGTATACTGTCATACAGCATTGTAAAATCACTGACCTTCCTGTTTTAGTTTGACAGTTCAAAATCAAAACAAACGCTCAAGGCATTAAAGGCTATTAAAGTAAAGCGACATTTAAAAATATATTTTCTTCGAAGGTTATTATATCAGAATTTACGGGTTCAAATATAGTAAGGCAATTCCATAACACATTATATTTACCATTAACTATATTTATTAACTAATAATAAATTATTTACTCGATAATGGCGGAATGAACGTTTATATATAATAAACTGCGCCTGTTATGTCTAACAATGTATTTACCAACAATAATCCAAACAATTTTGGAACTTATGATTTTTTAGTTTGTATTATTCATCCCATAGTGGGGGGTGGTTCTTTCTACTTTTCCGTCATCGTCCAATTGATCGATTACTCGATCGACCTTACGAAATATTTATCTAGGATTCTCTATTCAACTGAACTCATTTGACAATATTTAAACTTAACTGGTCACAAAAATTGCGTATCTCTTTATATCGGGGTGATGCATCCTGGTTAGAAACATAGGAAATCCCATGCAAGTTTTAGACTGTCCAAATATATATTTGCTCCCCTGTTGACTTTAGAGCGGGGTTGTAGGGAGACATTTTTAGGGTCTCTGTGTGGTAAGTGCACATGTTGAATTTGAAAAATTTGAGAGAACCTAATCTCAACTTATTTGAATAGGTTTACGGTTGGTTTTCCATTCTAATTCAACAGGTGATGCTGCGGACACTAATATTGATTGGACTTGTTAATAATTTAATAATTTGCAAACATTAGGCTTTTTAAAAATCATTAACAGATACATTTTACTCTGGATTTACCTAATATTTTCAAATTAAATGAACATTATTTTTAAAACTAATCTTGTAATAGAAAACGAATTATTTCACTAGAAATAAAACCTATTATACAGCGTGTCCAGAAACCATCTGTTAACATACGGGAAACTTTTTTATTTTAGACTTTACGAAAAAAAGTGATTCTTCATAAAAAGTTCTGCATGGTCTAAAACCTAAAATGCAATTATCAGATATTAAATTCTCCCAGGCGTATACGAGGTAAGTCAGAAAATATGAATTTGACTTAAAAGTAAAGTACCTTTATTTTTGATAATATCGAAAATTGTTATTAAAAAAAGTTGATCAGAACTAAAAACCACGTTTAAATATGAAATTACGCCCATTTACAAGATTTTAAGAAGCGGTATTCATTCTCGTTTAGTAGGTCCAGCACGCCTTGGAAAACTAAATAAAACCATGACAACTAATTATTTTATTTGTCAAGACGGACAGTTTCCTTTTAATTAAATATGGTGCTTAGACGTACAGAGAGGCTGCTCAAATTTTTAATGCAAGATATCCAAATAAAATTATTAGCCATATAACGGTTGGAGATATTTTTAATAAATTTAAAAATTCCGGTTCTGTAAGTAATAAATTTTCTGACAAGCATCAGGTTTGGCGTACGGACGAAGATACCCAATTGAATGTTTTGCTAGCTGTCGTGGAAAATCCTAAAATCTTATTGAGAAATATTTCACAAACTGTTCCACGACCTGTTACAAAGTCCACTGCCCAAGTTATTTTAAGGAAACATAATTTTTACCCATACAAACCAAAATTTCTTCACAAACTGCAGCCTAGACATTTTGATTCACGATTTTTGTTTTGCTCCTGGTTTCAAGGTGAGGTAGAAGATGACCCACTATTCGCAAGAAAATTATTGTTTTCAGATGAGGCAATGTTCACCTCAACTTTGGTTCCAACATGACCGCGCTCCATGCCACAGCTCTGCAAGTGTGACAGAATTCTTAAACCGGACATTTCCACAGAAATGGATTGGAAGAAGATCAGAATTGGCTTGGCCACCAAGGTCACCTGACAAGGGCGTTGATAAGGGGGGGGGGGTAAATGGGGGGTAATTACCCCCCCAAGATTGACAAAAAAAAAGTTTTTTGCCTACACTTGACGAAAGAAAACAAAAGTGTATTATCACCAATTTTATTAATTAATTAAAAATACATAATTATAATATTTTATTAATTTAATTACAATATTTCGATAGCTAATACGCATATAAAACTATGCAACCATCAATACGTGTGACGTAAATGAATAATGCAGAAATAAAGTATGTGTTGCGGAGAACCTCCTCAATATGCCAAGGGGCAAAGGCATACAAACAATAAAAATGTTTTGAAAATATATCTTGTGAATTTGTTACCCCCCCCCCCCCCCCCCCCCCCAAAAAAAGAAAAAATTATCGACGCCCTTGTCACCTGATCTAACACCTCTGAATTTTTTCGTATGGGGATTTTTAAAACAAAATGTGTATAACCACAGACCTTTCGAGAACATAGGCCATTTAGAGAGAATTATCAGAGAATGTGTCCAAGAAATTTCCCCTCAGATGGTTAGAAATGCAGTAATGGAATTTTCACGACGTACAACCGTTTGTATGGAAAAAAACGGTGGTCATGTTGAAGCTTAGTGTAGTATTTCATTATTGTACTTTGTAATTAAAATTATTAAATATAGTTTTCCATTTACGGTATTAATATTATTGACTTTCTGAACACCCCGTATGTGCTGGCTCAAAACTTTTGATTTGAATGTTATTTTATCAACAAGCAGAACTTTTTATGAAAAATAATTTTTTTTCGTAAAGTCTAAAATAAAAAAGTTTCCCATAGGTTTCTGGACACGCTGTATAGTATCAAACTCATCAAAAATTGCTAAGAGGGAGAGAAAATAAGAGGGTGCTTAAAAACAAGCAATTGTTCTTAATGAAATGTTAAAATAAACTGCTATTTGCTGCTAAACAATATCCTAAACGATCGTTAAATTCTCTACGAAGATTAGCGAGTTGGTACTGGGTAATTCTTACATATTGCATTTAAATCAAGATTTTAAACTGCTCTAAATTTTAAAACATTACACTTTTATAAAGCCATTTTTTTTATTGCTTCGACAGTCGTTTGCTGAGAGATGGCTGGCCAATTAATTGTTAAGTTTGGCCCGACAACGTGTCCAGGCATTATTTGGATATCCGCGTATTACAAGCGAATTGTTGGCCGGTCAACTATCCATTTGGAACCAAATATGTTGGACCCGTAAGATTTACGTCAACAAAAAATGGTCCAATGATGCGATGTCCAAAAATTTCTGCCCAAACATTCACTTTCTGAGGATATTGGGTTCGAGTGCATGCAAAACGATGTTTATTTTGTAGGTCCCAGTGCCAATAATTTTGTATATTTGTCTTATTATTTAATGGCAACGTACATTCGTCTGAGAAGCAAATAGGTATTTTGTAAAAAATATCTGTTGTTGTTAGCTCGCTCCATCATTTCAAAACAAAAAAGTGATCTTCGCTCTTCCTTCCCTTCTAGCAATTCTTGATGGTTTTGATTCTTACATGAATGATATTTATGCTATTTTAAAGTTCGCAGTACTGTAGTGGGATATTTTTCTCCCCTTGCGCGAGAGTTCTAGTGCTGATATTATTATTTTATTTGACGGGAAGTAGAATATTGAGATGTCTATTATTGTTTTCTTCAGCTGTCTCATGATTCTGTGCTGTGTATTTGCAGTTGTTTATTACAGTGCTTTTCGCTACAAACTTAGTGATACGTTTTTGTATTGAAGACTTTGTAGGAATGAGTCTATCAAGGAAATAAACGGAACACATATTAGATACAATACTTAAGCTTTTCCTAGCATAGTTATCATCATCATCATCATGTGGCTTCACAACCCTGGGTGGGTTTTTGCCGACTCAATCACACGTCCCCATTCTTCTCTATCCAGCATCCGATCGGGTCCATCTTCGATGTTCATGGCTTTTAGGTCCTTTGCAACATTATCTCTCCATCTGAGGCGGGGTCGACCTAATGGACGTTTTCCCCCCGGGACCTCCTCCCACACTAGTTTCACCATTCTATCCTCCGGCATTCTTTTAACGTGTCCTGCCCACTGTAGTCTCCTGGCTTTAATTTCGTTTATTATGTTGGTATCAGTGTGGAGTTCTTTGAGTTCTTGGTTGGTTTTTATTCTATATTGCCCTGTGTTTTCGTCTCTGGTTGGGCCGAATATTTTCCTCAGTACCTTCCTTTCAAAGAAAGACTTTAAGCCTTTCCTCGCTCGCAACCGTTAGTGTCCAGGTCTCACATCCATACATTAAGACAGGCCTTATAATTGTTTTGTATATGTTCAGCTTAGTTTTCCTTGTAAGTAATCTAGATTTTATTAGGTTTTGAAGGGCAAAAAGGCATCTGTTAGATCCTGTTATTTATCTCTTCTGTGATGTCGTTGTTGTCGCTAATACTTGTACCCAGATATTTAAATTGTCTTGTCCGCTCAAGGTTGTAGTCTCCGATAGAAAAGTTTTGTTCTACTCTATCTCGGTTCCGATTATTTCTGCTGAGGTACATATACTTGGTCTTGTCTTCGTTTATTTTGAGGTCTATCCTTTCTGCCTCCTTTTCGAACTTTATGAAGGAATCTTTGAGGTTGATCCTGCTATTGCCAATCACATCAACATCGTCTGCAAACGCTAGGAGCAGGTTGGGCCTCTCTTGATGGAAGATAGCAGTTGGCTTCTCGATTTTGGAGTTTCTGATTACGTACTCCAATGCTATGTTGAAGAGTTGGGGTGAAAGGGCGTCGCCTTGCTTGAGACCATTATTGATATTGAAGGGGTCGGAGAGGTTCTGCCCCACTCTTACTTTACATCGCGTGCCTCCATGCATACTTTTATTATCGATATAAGTTTTTTTGGGAATCCAAGTTCTTGCATTGCTTGCCACAACTTTGACCTGCATATTCTGTCGAATGCCTGCTTGAAGTCAATAAACATTTGGTGTAGTTCTCTGTCGAATTCCCAGCATTTCTCCATTATTTGTCTAATGGTGAAAATCTGGTCTATGGTGGACCTATTTGATCTAAAACCACATTGGTAGTCCCCAACAATCTCTTCGGTATACGGTTTCATTCTTTCCAGCAGGATATTGGAAAGTATCTTATAGCATGTATTCAGAAGAGTTATTCCACGGTAGTTTGTGCATTTCTTTTTGTCTCCTTTTTTGTGGATAGGGACAATTACTCCTTCCTTCCATTTGTCCGGTAGGGCCTCTGTCTTCCAAATGATTTGCATAAGCTTGTGTATGGCCCTATGGAGTGTTTCTCCACCAGATTTTATGCACTCGGCAGGTATGCCGTCGCTGCCTGAAGCGTTGTTATTTTTCAATTTCTTTATTGCCTTCGCTGTTTCTTCGTACGACGGTGGCTGCAGCCACCTCGCATAGTACCGTTTTATTATAGTAACTTTTCTTCTATTGTGTATCTCATGGTAATTACCTAGGTAAAAACTTATTACTAGTAAAAAATCTAATATTCTCAAATTCCATTTGAAAATGACAAATCACAGGTTGACAAGTTCAATCAATTTTGGTGTCCGTAGCTTCACCAGTTGAATTCCAATGAAAACCCAACCGCAATCCTATTCAAATAGGCTAAGATCGGGTTGTCCAAAATTGTTTAAACTCTGCATGTGCCACACAGAGACTTTAAAAAAGTCTCCCAATAACCCCCCTCTAAAGTCAACAGCGGAGCAAATATTTGGACAGTCTTAAACTTGCATTGTGCTGTTTCCAACCACGATGCCGGTATGCCGGAGGTATAAACTTAATTTAGGAGCAGTAAGCATGTTAATTGGGATTCGTATCTAGTAGCAGTGCACATGGTGGAAAAAAAGAAGCATTTTATTTAGTTGCGGTATACATGGTAAATGGGACATCTAGTAGCGATTTACATGTTAATATTTATGGATGTTACCACTCCCTCCCCTCTCCATTTATTATGTAACGGGGGTATCAATATAATACGTGATTTGGGAAAAGCAATAAACGGGTATTGTCGGGTTTTGTGAGGTTTAATTAAAGAGAAATATGAGTAGGAACAAGTGTTTGCGCAAGGATTACATTGTAGTTCTCTGGCAAGGACCCCATATGAAGTGTAAACAAAGAATGTTCAAGGTGGAGTTGCCTAAATAACTTTGTTTTTTGTGTATGTTTAAAGGTTGGAGATAATGACGTTTCTTGAACGGCAGTAGAGTTTTGGACTTGCATTGTCTTTATAAGAAGAGAGAAAGAGAATAAGACCACCCAAGAGTTAAACGCATGATTCATCGAGCATGACGTCATCGAGCATGACTCATCAAGTATGACTCATCCAGTTATGCGTCATCACCTAGCAACACGCATGACTCCACCCACTAGTCATGCGTCACAGCACCTGCCTAGTATAAATAGAGCTGTAGTTTAGTTACCGTACTTATTCAGTATTCACCTAAAGACGACTGGAGATGCTTACCAGTTGAAACGTAGTGATTCTAAACAAATAAAGACAATGCAAGTCCAAAACTCTACTGCCGTTCAACTTTGTTTTTATTGTGAAATGCTGGGAAAGTTTTAAAATTTAAATCGTAGATTGGATTTATAACGATTTGTTGATTTTTCTTATAGTTTTATATTTTGTTCGTGCTTGTACCAGTTTAAATTTGTCACGTATGTTTAATTCAAATATCCGAAAACTTTGAACTAACCTACAAACATAACATAAGGATAGCAAAGACGCAAAATTAGTGAACTACCTCTATTTTACTTTGGCATTTTCAAATAAAAACAAAGCAGTGAAGGCGTCAGCTGGCCAAAACAACAAAAACACAAATGGTGAATATTTTCACTTATTAACACAAAGCGACATTAAAAAATAGTTTTTATAAAAATATAGTAGTAAAGTTTAGTATTCGTATAAGTAAATAGAAAATAAGGGTAGGGGCAGGCGGACAAAGTAGTTTTTATATTAGGATTTAGGATGTACGGTAATGCGTTAATTTCATAGCAGCATATGATAATAAAATAAAATTAACTTATCTTCTTGCTCGATCTTAATTATTAAAAGCATTGTAGAAATAAATAGATTCAGCCGCCCTTATTTACATAATAAGTCACGAATAGCGTTGCAACAACAACTTTAAAATTGATTGGTTGAATGTTTTTTTCTGTGCCCAGGATTTTTGTTATTTTGCTATAAAATTTGTAAATAAAGATGAGGGTATTACACTATACTTGCTTGTTTTGACAAGGCTTTATTATTTAATATTAAACATCAAAGTTCGTTTGATTTTATGATTGTAAATGGGTGTGGCTTAGTGTTATTTTGGTCTAATGCGCAATAGTTATTAGATATGACGTCGTAAATTACAAAAATAACTTTTGTCAAACATACTAATAATTATTATTTTTATTTAGGTAGCGGCTACGACCAAACAAACAGTTGCCCCTCTTCAGGCTTTACAAGTCAACGCAATCAAAAGACGAATTAATTTATTTGAAATTCGTCAAAATATGTATCGCAATCAATTTAAAACCCTCCGGTTTTTTAACTGGGATTGCCCTTACGTTTACCGACTGTTAGACAAGACTAACGGTGAATGTTTTGAACTTGAATCAGAAAGGGATAAACTTCAAGAGCAAGCTAATCTATTTGAGTTAACACTCCCAGAATTTAAAGCTATGAAACAAACCCGAAAAGAATTAAAACAAGTTAAGCAATTATGGGACTTTGTCAATGTTGTAAGGTCTTGTATTGATGAATGGAAATTGACCCCTTGGAAAAAGATTGACGTTGAAAATATGGAAATGGAATGTAAAAAATATGGTAAAGAAATCCGTCAAATGGATAAAGAAATTAAAGGATGGGATGCATATATCCAAATGGATGCTACTCTAAAAAATATGCTAACATCGTTAAGAGCTGTTACGGAATTACAGAATCCAGCTATAAGAGACCGGCATTGGATTCAGTTGATGCAAGCCACTAAGGTAATACTTTTTCTAAATTTGTGATAATTGTGGAGAAGAATTTTACAATTTCTTAGAAACCAATGATTTTCTTAAAGACCGATCAAATAAGAAAAAACCAGTTAAATACGATCTAAACTTTATGTTGATTTATAGAAAGGTTATAAAAAAATTAAACATCAAAGATATTGACAGATTTTTTTTTTAAAATAACGTTGCCTGGTTGATAAAATAAGAGTTTAACTAGTTGAACGGCGGTAGAATTTTGGACTTCCATTGTCTTTATTTGTTTAGAATCTCTACGTTTCAACTGGTAAGCATCTCCAGTCGTCTTCAGGAGAATACTAGTATTGAATAAAGACAATACAAGTCCAAAACTCTACTGACGTTCAAGAAAGTCATTGTCTCCAACCTTTAAACAGTTAAACTAGTTGTTCAAGTGGCCCTAATATGGTCGCCCTGCATAAGGCATAAAATGTATTTAAGTTAATATACGCGCAAAATTTATAAAAACCACTTTTTTGGCACTAAGGCCGTTCTAAGATCACCGAGGAGCCAGCAGCACAATAAGTACCAGTTTCCACGTACGTCGTGCGTTTCTCGTATTCTTAACATTTTTACGTTGCTCACACGTGTAGCTTAGTGATTTTTCACCCCAAGATTTAGGCTACAAGCGTACCTGGGAAGAAGCCTTCCGGATTTAAGAAGACTACTCCAAGGTTAGGCGTTTTAGTGCCTCGCATTTTCTCATATTTTTATATATCATTTTTATGCTTTTATTTAGCATCGCCATATGTTCCCTTGTAATACCACGAAGTATGTCTGATATGCTTAGGCCTTTTTTCGGTTTTTAAAAATTCAAAAGAATTATTTCCCATGTTCTACCTAATCTTCTCCAAAAACAATACGGCTCTCTAGCTGCTTGTTCTCTATAACTTGGAAAAGTTAGAGTTGAAAAAAATAATTTTACGAGCTTAAATGGCTTTCGAGACTTATGTTTTCGAAACTTCTGCAAGTTTGTTATGCCGTTCTAACTTTAATGCTAAAAACTCTTTCTGATTGTCCTGGCTCGAACAGCTCGTAACTAATCTTTATCGAGCCTTATGGATGTATGGTATTATTAACCAAGTGTCTTTTGTAGAGAAGCAATTTTTATTTAATTTTTAAAAGAACCCTAGGGAGATTGATGTTTTAAAAAGTTGTTATAAATATATTCATATACACTATGTGATTTTGTGGATAATATTGGTTTAAAAGATTAGTTTATACTGATAATTTCTCTAGATTAATGTTAAATTAATATTTGAATCTTATATTGGCGGAGGGAGGGATATAAGATTACGTGATATAAATCTTTCTATATTAAGAAATATGCATTCTTATTAAACATTTAGTACATAATAGATAGTGTTAGCATAAACATTATATTATAAATATAATATATTGTCACGCCCAGATTTTAGGATGCGACGAGGGCGTAAAGGTAGCTACGGGACATTAGCAACTATCAGAAAAACAAAGTGATTTCGAAAGCAAATTTATTACAAAGCCAAAATAATATTTACCTAAAGGGTTTACAAAGAAAATCAAACTCAATAAATAACTTGGATTTAAACATTTAACAATAATTTTAAAATAAAATTATACTTCTATATACGTTCGGAGAGGAGAGTTTTTTCAATGGCGATATCCTCCATATTAAAAATTAGAAACGGACTGTGCTTTTTTTTAAGGGAGAAGAAAGGTTGAGTGGCTTGGCAGTGGTATCAGTATAATACATGAATATTTAAATAATCACTATTTTAAAAACATCTATATAATAATATTAATAACACATATTCTTTTAATAGGTTAAATTTGTTATGAATGATGACACCACGCTAAGTGACTTGCTTGCTCTAAATCTGCATGAATTTGAAGATGAAGTAAAAAATATTGTAGATAAATCAGTAAAAGAAATGGCAATGGAAAAGGTTTTAAAAGAACTTAATGCTACTTGGAACGTTTTAGAGTTTGGTACTGAAGCTCACGAAAGAACAAAACTCAGGCTTCTTACCATAACAGAGGAAGTTATTGAAACGCTAGAAGAAAATCAAGTTGCATTGCAAGGCATGATGACCTCAAAATTTATAGATTTTTTTTTGGGCGAAGTTTCTGAATGGCAAAAAAAATTAGGAAATGCTGACCAGGTTATACAAGTTTACTTTGAAGTCCAAAGAAAGTGGATGTATCTGGAAAGTATATTTATTGGTTCTGAGGACATCCGAAGTCAGCTGCCGGAAGACTCTAAACGTTTCGATAAAATAGATAGAGATTTTAAAGAGGTTTTAAATGAAATGTTAAAGACTCCAAATATAGTAAAAGCTACTAACAAGACGGGTCTTTACGAAAAACTTGAATCCCTGCTTAAAGAACTTACATTATGTGAGAAGGCGCTAAATGATTATCTGGAAACCAAACGCCTAGCCTTTCCACGATTTTATTTTGTTTCATCTGCTGATTTGTTGGATATTTTGTCGAACGGAAACCAACCAGATCTTATACAAAGACATTTGACAAAATTGTTCGATTCCCTCGCAAAACTCGTATTTGTGCAAGAGGGAGGAAGAAATTCAAAGAGGGCAAGGGAAATGATTTCGAAGGAAAATGAGGAACATGTTGGTTTTGTTAACAATTGTGACTGTAGCGGAAAAGTTGAATCATGGCTAAATAGGATAATTGATGTTATGCGTGCTACACTTCATCAACTTTTTGGAGAAGCTGTTATCACTTATGACGAGAAGCCCAGAGAAGTTTGGATTTATGATTATCCCGCTCAGCCTGCTTTATGTGGTAAGTATTTTTTTTTATCCGATTTAATATTTATAATTTAATTTGGGACACTAGAACATTGCACATTTTAAAAGTATCTTAACCTAAAAGAGTTTAAAAAAAAATACATTTTGCTAAACGGGCTTACTTTCCTTTGATATGCTATAATTTTTCTTGTCGTTTTTTGACATTTGGCAAAAGTGACATTGAGGGTCCCAACCATTTTTGGGACTTATGACTACATTATGAACTAAGTCTGACTGACTGACTGATGCAACTTTGAGTAAAATAGTAACTTAGACTTAAAGTTATTATTAACCGTCTAAACCTAAAGTTTGACAAAAGGAAATATGAAATAAAACTTCCTTCTTTGTCACTTCGTGAATTTAGTTTTTCTAATGTGCAGAACCCATAGAAAGTTTTATTTATTTAATATTTAATGCAAGTTTACAATATATTAATATTTGATATGAATAATCCTAAATGAAAATTGGCAATAGGTATAATTCAAACAATAGTCAGTTAATTACATTTGTAAATAAATTTCCGAAGAACAGTTCTTTTAATTTCGACTTGAATGTTGTGATTGTGGTAAAAAAGGCTTCCATGTCGTTATAATATTTATTAGGAATAATCTACATTCCTATTTAAGGGGTATTGTATTCCAAATTTGTTCTTCTGAACGGTGTATTAAACAATTTCTGATTATAAGTTCCCTTGCAGGGATATCAAAATTAAAAAAGGATAATAGAAGTGGCGAATCTATTTTATGATTAATAAGTTTGTGTATAAAACATAAATCTTACATGTTCCGCTTTGCAGCAACAGGTAATGTTTTAAATTTAAGGGCAGCAACCTCGGGAGTACAGTCAGTTTGACTTGCCAAAACCATCAGAAACTTATTTTGAATTGCTGCAGTTCTGTTAGTATGTACTTTGTAATTTGGGTTCCATACAACTGAAGCAAATGAAACATTGCTGTAAACAAAAGCAGAAAGAGCAAAATGAATATTTTTAGGGTTTCTAAAAACTTGACAACTTCTAATAATAAGTTATAACATTTTGTTGGCATCAGCTATAATCTTATCAAAGTGAGAGCGAAAATACCATTTTCTGTCCAGAAGAACACCAAGGTCCCTTATTTGGTCAACCTTTTTTAGAATTTTGGAGTCCATAGTGTACCTGAAAGTTATTCAATTAATCTTTTTAAGTTCGTTATTGAATTTTTTTTTACAAAGCACCCCTCGCAAAGCTTATGGTAAATAGCTTTCGGCTAATTTTTCTGAATTCTTAGTATTTCATAGATCTAGACGTCCGTATTAAAAGTGTCCATGGCCATAATCCAATCCTATGACTAGTTTTTGAGTTATGACCTTTTAAAGTTGGCAACTTCTTACTTTAAGATTTTCTGCATTGTCTGAAGTTTTTACTTTTTTTTTTAAAACTCTTAACTTTTTTATTTATTTTATTGGTAAAATATTAGGCATTAAGTTTCTTTCACTTATATGTAAATAAAATATATACAGGATGTTGAATAACTTATAGGCGGATTAAATTAGTAATAGTATTTCAACATTTTAAAAATCCAAAAAAAAATTATTACCAATTTGTTGAATTTTGATAACAAACAGTTAGATAGTGTTCATATTTTAATATCTTGTAGTACCAAGCTATGGTATTTTATTTCTAAAAAAAAAAAAAATTCACCTGACAAAGTAATAAACGACTTAAATGTCTATGTTTTGATTAATTCATTATCCAAGCTGTAACTTTTTTTTAAAAATAATAATTTTTTAACACATTCATAGATTTGTAGGGGTATCTAGTTATAATAATTTACTTTAGTGAAAACTTTTAATAAAAAGAAAATTTAAAAAGATTTTTTTTAACTAAATGACAAAACATTAATATTAAATTATAAACAATTTTTTGGTAGAATTTTTACCGTAGATCTTATTAAAGACACATTTAAACTACCTTAGAGTCCTTATAATTTTTTTTTGTTTTAATCTTATGTATATATTGTTTTATTTGCTGTAAAGTTCACACTGGTTCCTTTTCCAAAAGTATTTGAAATGTTTTAATGTCTGATAAAAAAAAATGTAATTTACAAACGGACAAAAATGACAATTTATTAGAACCCGAAGGTAGTTTAAATACATCTTGTATTAGAGCCAAGGTAAGATTTCTACCAACAAAAATATTTTATAATTTTACAATATCCTATTTTTAAAAGTTTTTACTTTTTATTATAACTCTGTATAGCTAAGATAAGAATATATTGTAGAATTGTAAAATAAATGTTACAGGTTGGATAATAAATTAAAGAATTGATGATAACATACAAATTAGAGTCGTTTATTACGTTTTCAGGTGGATTTTAATTTTGTTTTGATAAATAAACTACCAGGCAGTATACTCTACATTAACCTATCCCCATTTATTTTCCTCTATAGCTTGGTACTACATAATATTAAAAATGAACAATATCTAACCGTTTGATCTAAAAATTCAACAAATGAGTAATAATTTTTTTTTTGAATTTTTATAATTATTAAATTCTAATAGTAATTTATTCCGTTTACAAAACACCAAGATCTAGGCGTACAAGCCTCAACTTAACTTTTATATAATTATTTGAATTTTTACACTTTTAATTCTATGATTGTTCTCCTACGGGAGTGCAAGAAATTTTGTTGATAGTACCTAATTGGTGGTGGTTGGTACCATCCTCCTTAAGGGTCCTGACCCAAGATCTAGGCGTACAAGCCTCAACTTAACTTTTATATAATCATTTAAATTTTTACACTTTTAATTCTATGAATGTTCTCCTACGGGATTGCCAATTTTTTTTTATTAGTAATGGATAAGTACCACCCTCCTTAAGGATCCTGACCCAAGATCTAGGCGTACAAGCCTTAATTTAACTTTTATATAATTATTTTAATTTTTACACTTTTAATTCTATGATTGTTCTCCTACGGGAGTGCAAGAAAATTTGATAGTTTTAGTGGATAGGTACTATCCTCCTTAAGGATTCTGACCCAAAATTTGTGTGTATCAAATTTAAAATTTAATACTAAAACTGTAATTTGGGTTAAAGGGGTGATTATGTAATACATAATATACATAATAGAAACACACCCCACCCTAATGTATAAACATTTTATAATACTTTATTTTTAAATAAAATATATTTAAAAGTGTAGGACAGACCGAGTAAACTTTAGCAACATTTTTTTAAAGCTTATATTAATTAGTTGTATAATTATAAAATAATATATGTAAAATGACCTTTTAAAACATTTAACTGTCAAACTGGGTTGGTAGGCGACTCAAGCTCCTGCCGACACTGGTGTAGAATAAATATGCTCTGGTTAGTCCGAAATTAATAAACGTTTGTGGGCACATACAATCTACGACCTCTCAACTGACTTTTAAATAATTTTTAATTTATTAGGAACTTTAGTTTTCTTCCCTATTATTTAAAATATAAAAGTTGCAATTAGTAGCCTCAATATTTCGGTAACATTTTACACTGTATCCTACATGTAAAAGAAACTACAGTAAAATACAAAATAAGACAGTGAAACGCCTATTCTCGAGTATTCAATGAGTACTACAAAATACCCGTCCAAAATACCTGGTGTAATGAATATTACAAAATACCCATACAAAGTTTAACCTGTGTAATGAGTATAGCAAAATACCCATTCATGTAATGAACATTATAAAATGCCCATTTAGTGCGTGATGTGTAATGTGCATAACAAAATACTCATTCAATGTGTAATGAGTACTACAACATACTCATTCAATGTGTAATTAGTAATGAGTATAGCAAAATACCCATTCAATGTATAATGAGTAATACAACATACTCATTCAATGTGTAATGAATATTACCAAATGCCTATTCAACGTATAATATTTAATTAAATATAATTCGTAAATAAACAACTGAATTGTCATTTTAATAAAATGTACATTATAATCATCGACAACGAGACCGTCAAATGTTAAAGAAGTACATCAAAATGTGTAAACATAAAAATTGATAGAATAGGTAAACCGGGTTGTCCGTGAGAACACTCACTTTTACCGTTAAAATATAAAAATAGTTAATTTATAATCAAATATAAAAATAGATAAATTAAAAGGCGTGATTGATATATTTGCTCAGTGAAAACTCAACAATTTTGTACAGCAAAATACACTAACAACACACAGCAATACACATTCACTTGCCTTTTAAACTTGAACTCTTAACTCGACTAAAGCCAAGCAACAACAAACTTAATGTTTTACTCAGACTGTGTCATAACCGAAAAGAATAATATCATTCTTGTTATTTGTATACATAAAACAAAACACAACAATCTCTCCTAATTTGCTTAGTTAATATTTTTTAGAACTACGATTAACTTCATTACCTCAGCCCGGCCGGCTTATCGTTAACACCCTCATTCATAACTCAAAACAAAATAAATTAATTAGAACTTTAACGACGCCTCTAGATAAAATTTCTACCATTGATTTAAAAATAATAATAAAGCTTTAAATAAAAAAATAGGTCTTACAAAAAAAAAATTATTTCCGCCAATGGACGTTCGGAAGATTTGGGAGTTTTGGCTGCTAACTTTTGGCTGCCAACTTCACACCGGTAATTAAAATGTCATATAATATTCAATAAGGAAATCTATAAGATATGCGATAGATCCCTGCTTTTCAGTATAGGTACTATATATTTTTAGGCCAAAGTTTTATAAAACTTAAATTCTTAATATATTCATTCTTGCCATTTAAAAAAATAATAGAACTGGAACACAGGACATATTTTAAAATAGCATAATACTCTCACACTCACACATCATATCGACGGAAATAATCAGCAAGCCAGACAATTCAGAACCCTTGACTCTTATTTTTATATGTAATTATCCAGTATGTGATTTGAAACCACTCATTCCGCGAGAACCAATTAAATAAAATTTTCTGTTAAACATATCCCATGTTACTTACTAGCTTTTAACTTTAGAGGCAACGGCAGTTGACGATTTTCGATATGCAGATCATTACATATCTCTCCTTTCGGGCGATATGTGTACAAGGTGGCCCATTCGTATAACAAAGTAATATAGCGTCTCTACTATTAAAGGTATCAAAAAAGTTTTTATAAAAGTTGTGAGGTATAAAAAAATACATGTTGTTAAATTATTTTTAAATATACAGGATGGTCGAGAAAACTAGGACCATAAAAAGATACATTTTTTTAAATGGAACACCCAATATATTTTAGCATTTTAGGTTTTCTCATAAAATTATTCATATGCCTAGTTTTTTAATTTTTTGGAACGTGACTAAACAAAATGTAATATCCTTAAAACTTTAGAAAAAACATGTACAAAATTACCTGTATACTTAGAGTAGTTTCTTATAAGCTCTTAAGTTTAGGGATAGAAAAACTGTTTCAAATCTTCATGTACCTAAAACTTTGTACAGTGTGTTTTCTGTTGACATCCGAATATAGATGACTTTAAAATACAATAACTCTGTTTTCTCAAATGAAACACCTTATATTTATTAGGCTCGTCTAATAGATATTTTAAGAATATAAAAAAAATTTTGATGCGTTAGAACTTTTGTAAAAACCTTATGAATGAAAACCTTAAAAATAATCACTAAACTTCATTGTACTGTAAAAAATAATTTAAGTTGTTTTTTTTTAATAACTTTCTGACACTCCAATATCTGTAGAGTCCATTAATATACATGGTCAGGATTTGGGCTAAGAGAATGCAGTCCTTTTGGTTTAATTTAATATATTTATATAATTGCGCATGGCGTGCTGGTAACCTTGGAAAAGAATTTAAAAATATTGGTCTGATGGCCTTAAAAATATTTTTTCTAAGATCATATTTATCTTTGAATTATATCTCCTTTTTATTCATAATACTATATATTTTAACTGTAAAATTTTTTTTTTTAATTTTGATTAAGTACTGATACGCTCAAACCCGTCCCTGTAATTAACTTTTTGAATTTTTTTTTCGTTTATTGTTTAGAGGGATAAATGGGCTTTAAATTTTATACCAAGCGTGTACGCGTGCTAGTACGTTTAGTGGTTCAAAAAAATAATTAAGTACATTTTTTTAATGTTTTTTTTACCAAAATTTTATATATTCGACTGTATTTTGTAATACAATATCCTCAGAGTTCATTTTAGGCGTATTTTATTCCTAATCCTTCCTCAATATGCCAATATCCTTCCACAATATGTACACTTTAATATATCAATTTATGCCTTGGATACATAAAGCGTCGTCATGGCTATTAAAAATATGACGTGTTAAAAAAAGCCTAAAATTTAGTAAAGTAGTAAAATTAATTAACTTTAAAAACTATTTAATCGACTTACAGAAAATTTGGCGAACAAGTGTAATATAAATTTACCTCGAAAACTACTTAACCGATCCGAATAAAATTTGGTATTCGTCTGTAAAAGGCGTTGACAATTTAAGTTTTGGCACACGCATGTAAAACGAATTTACCGCTTAATCTACTTTTCCAATCCGAACGTAAGCTGAGTTTATAATTGCAGAAAAAATATTTTAGAGACGGCAGTAACAGCGGCTTTGTCCGCCAGTGAGATAAATTACATAGTTAATCGTAAACAAAGTTACCTGATTATTGTGTGTAACAAATTTGTGCAATGAAAAAGAAAGTTGTTTTCGTGCTAGCTGTCATTATGACATTTTCAAAGTTCAACTATTTCAGTTATTAAAAACTATTTAATAATTAATATACCAAAAATAACCATTTTAAATTATATTAACCAAAATCTCTAGAGCCCTTGTCATGAATCTGATCCAATGCCATGGTTTAAAAATGTAATTTAGTGTTAATTGTGTGAAACATAAATAAAAGAGGTAAACAAAATTTTTTTTTTCAGCTGTCATTTAGACATTTTTAACTTTAAATAAATTTTAATTAAAAATTAAATACACGAGTTCCACTGTTAGAATATATACCAACAGCTGTCATTTTCACATTTTTATGTGTAATGATCGCATTAAAAAAAAATATTCTGCTGTTGGATGTAAATCTTTATTAACAGTTGTTATATTGACAATGTAAGCGAAATATTCCCACATCACAGTCTGCAGTAGTATGATAAAAAGTAACCAATATAATAAACACCAAAGTATTTTTAAAAAAATGTTTATAAAAAATTCTTTTAGGCACTAACTTCTAACTTTAGATGCAACGGTAGTGGCCGATTTGCGATATGCAGGCTTTATTATTATTTATTATAAATTCTTCATACAGAAAATAAGGGTAATAAATTTAATTTGCTGGAATCCCTAGAAATAAATAAACTTAAAAATACAAACCATCTTTTAAATTGTCAATTAGGTCTTAATAACTCAACCTTGCTAAATTTGTTTTGAATTTATTGTTAACGGAAAACCCAATATAGGTAGTTCATTTGTTTATATAACACTACACTTAAGTTACTTTTAGTACTCTTGATAAAGCTACTGTGTAGCGAAACATGTTGAGTCAACAACTATTTTAATAATGTTTCTAAAAATAAAGTGAAATTTAACACATTATTAGTGTTTTCTTCGTATTTTAAATTATGGAGTTCCACCTAATCAAGGCAGAATCTATTCAACTATAATATAATTACATTTAATGATGTGGCTTTTAAGCCGAAGTCATCAGGATCTTCCCCGCTACTTGAAAATAAGAGACATGGCACACAATTTTTTTTAGAATTTGACTATACCTAGTTACATTTTTTATACCAAAACTTGACAAAACTGCGATGCGGTTTACCCTGACAAATTTGTCAAATAAATTTATTTCACTCAACTCTGGACGAGGAATCCCTAAATCTCTCACGAATTATTTGTCTATTTGTCGTCATATGAAAAGTTGCTAAAATTAAATTTAATAGGAAATTCTACGATATCGTTGGTGTATCTTACAGATCCTTTATTTACCTCTATTTTTAAAAATCAATTTGGTAAATTTAATTTAGAAAACTTACCCTCTCGCCTTCGATAACATCTCCACTACTAACATAACGAAAACAGGTGAAACGGCCCAATTACATAATTTAATTCGAAATTCCTAGAATCTTATTGGTTTAAACGCCGAGGACGTGCCAGCCTCAGAGTCCGCTTTTCGACATGCAAAAAGCTTACTACTCTTTCTGAAACATATCATTATTATTATTATTATTATTATTATTATTATTATTATTATTATTATTATTATTATTATTATTATTATTATTATTATGTTTTCAGTGTTCTATTTCTCAGCTTTTTGTTGGTAAGGCTGGTGTTATTTACAGTACAGAGAAGAAATTCAGAAACTTCCGTACTATATGGCACGTTTGGAGGATGACGCTTTTCTGAATAAGTTGGTATAAATAACCTGAAAGGCCCAGTTTTTCCAAGTTGGGCTTGAAATTTTTCGTCATAGCTCCCTCCACCGATATTATAATCGGAATTATGTCAATTTTATCTAGCTTCCATATATTTTTTTCTCTCTTTTATCTCTATAGCCAAATTCGAGTACTTGGTCTTCTTCTCCGATTCGGTTTTAGAGAGGTTGTGTGTTAGTGGGCAACCTATATCGATTATGAAAGCTTTCTTGGTGGTTTTTTCGATGAGAAGAATATCCGGACGGTTGTGGTCTACTGTTCTATCCGTTATTATTGGCCTGTCCCAGTATAAGAGATATTCAGGGGATTCAAGGACTGGCTCGGGTGAGTATTGGTAGTATGGTGGGAGGTTTTCCCTTAGCCCTAGTTTATGGGCCAGTTCCTTGTGGATGATCTTTGCCACCTGATTATGTCTCCCCAGGTAAGCGTTGGAGGCCATAGCACCACATCCCGCCGTGATATGTTCTATCGTTTCTCCGGGGCAATTGCATTTTCTGCACACATCTTCCACATTTCTTTTCAAGATGACTTTTTCATAGTTTCGAGTTCGAATGACACGGTCTTGGATAGAGATTATAAAACCTTCTGTTTCAGCGTGAAGCTGCCTTTTCTCTAACCAATTCAGTGACATTTCTCTATCTATGAGTGGATTTTGGAGTGCAGTAGGGTATTTGCCGTGTAGAGCTTTCTCTTGCCAAGTTACAAGCTGTTATTATTATTATTATTATTTTTATTATTATTGTTATATTGGTTGTTACAAGTAACCAAATAATTTCTTTTTAATTATAGGAACTCAGATCTGGTGGACGACAGAAGTAAACATAGCGTTTGCTCGCTTAGAAGAAGGATACGAAAATGCACTGAAAGATTATCAAAGAAAACAAATTAATCAATTGGTTGCATTAATAAACTTACTTCTAGGCGATTTAACGCCAGGAGAGAGACAAAAAATAATGACCATTTGTACTATTGACGTACATTCTCGCGACGTAGTTGCAAAGATGATTCTTATTAAAGTGGAAAACTCCCAGGCATTTCAATGGCAAAGTCAATTGCGACACAGATGGGATGAAAAAGAAAAAGATTGTTTTGCGAATATATGCGATGCACAATTTCGATATTCTTATGAGTATTTGGGAAATACACCACGTTTAGTTATTACACCTTTAACCGACAGGTTAGTATTAAAATTGTAGATATCAGTTGGGTAATACAAATGTTAAAATAATATCATCTCTATATTGCGCTGACAGTGCATGCCCGCTTGTATATAGTTTCTTTATTTAGTGGAAGAACCAGGTACCCCAGTTTAAAAAGTTTATGGCCATTAAGTAACATCTAGAATACATAGGAACTGATTTCTTCTGCGGCCAGTCCACACAAACTTCTTCGCATGCGCCAGCACTGCGCAATCTGTCATGCGCTATCTGTAATAATACCTTATCTGTCATACGTCAAAAGTCACATTCTTGGGCGTAAGCTGCTTGGACATTACCTACTATGACAATAATATTAAACATAGGTCACGGGTTTTACATTTAGATTTAGATTATATTTCGCTTAGAAAAAGATGGCGGCTATCACTTGTCAATAATATATGTTATGGTCACCTGTCACTTGTCAAATGTCAAAATTAAAATTGTATGTATGTAACGTATTAAGGGTGACGTAACAAGTAATTTAGAAGACACCCGAGATCGATCGGCCAACTGGTTCTTAGTTTTTTGCGTTAAGGGCCCTTATGACTAAATGTGGAATGGCTAGATTTAGCAAACAATTAGAGGTTGAAAGAACCTATCGATCAGTAAAAGAATTTTTCACAAATCTTACGTACTAACGGAGCGAGAGGTATAAAAGCATTACGGCCTTACCACGATCAAGACAAAATTCTTACTATGCAATGGTCATCGACAATGTTTACTGCTTAGCAAGAAATAAAGAAATCACTATTATAATATGTATATACTGTCGCCAATTTGAGTATTTAATATAATTGATGATGATGATTGTAAAATTCAATCGATAGCTTAAAATATCTCCCTAATATATTATTGGTATTGGTAACGATGAGATGAATGATTTATTTATTTACGGGCAAGCCCATGTTGTAAACAGTACAATAAACATTGTTGTATAATAAAAATTTTGATAACTATGTAATCAAATATAACACTAAAACATGAATAGATAAAAAAAGTAAAACACTAATTGGCAAGAACAGTCATTAAAAGCTTGAATAACCAAGTACAAATTAAACCATTAAATCAGTCTAAGCTAGGTTCATGAATCTGATTTGCCTATTGAAAGAAAAGTAGTTACTGCCAAAGAAATTAATGTTTTGATTTAGGTTGACCATTCTTGTAGCCCTTGAAATAAAGTTGTTAAGTCCATAGTTTGTCCTGTAAAATGGTTGAGCAAATGGTACCGCTGATCTGGTATTTCTTGAAGAAGCTTGAAGTCCTATTCGTGATAGGACTTCGCTACAGTCAACCAGAGAATTGACAATAAACGTCTTAAGTCTTTCAGCTTGCGTCTGTTCATCATTGGCTCGATATTAAACAGGACATACAGATTATTATAGTTGAACCCAAAATCATCGGGTGGGGAAATATTGGCTTTATACGCCAGATATCTCGCAAACCTGCGTTGCACCTGCTCAATACTGTGAATATGTCTGGCATAGAAAGGACTCCATACAGAAGAGCAATATTCCAAGTATGGTCTGACAAGTGCACAGTAAAGAAGTCTTATTGACGAGATATTTAAAAAATTGCAAGTACAACGCTTTAGAAAGCCCAACATTTTCAGTGACTAAGAAACTATATCTGTTATATTATGGGGAATAAATCACAATGTTGAGTCAAAGGTAACACCCAAGTCTCTGATCTCAGTCACTGATGACAATTGGTTTTCATTGAGGTAATAGTTCCAGATGATTGGATTTTGTCCCTTTGAGAAACAGACTACCTTACATTTAGCAGCGTTAAGCTCCATGTCATTAGCTACACACCATTCAACCAACCTATTTAAGTCCTCTTGAATGTTTAGACAGTCTTCCATGTCAGAAACGCTTGCAAAAAACGTAAGATCATCAGCAAAGCATAAAAATTTACTGAAGAGGAAACATGAAGACATGTCACTTATGAAAATATTAAATAGTAGTGAACCCAAGTGAGAGCCCTGAGGCACCCTGATGGTACTTCAATACTTACCGAATAATAATTAATCCCCCTTACGATTTGAGATCGATCAATCTAATAGCTTCTGATCCAGGCCAAAAGAGCACCCGTCACTCCAAGCCCTTGCAGTTTCGATAAAAAAAGAGCATGATTCACTCTATCAAAGGCTTTAAAAAAGTCGGTATATGCAGAGTGGACCATGTGGCCTCCCTCGAGGGCACCCGAGAGAAAATCTGTATAAGTGAGCAGATTTAAGTCTGTAGAACGTTTTGAACGAAAACCAAATTGTTGATCGATTATACAAGGATTTAATTGGGAAGTGAGAATTCTGGTTACTAAGTTTTCTAGGAGTTTTGGAATGACATTAAGGTTGCAAATAGGCAGGAGGTAGTTAGATATGTTAGCTTTGTCACCCTGTTTGTGGATTGGACTAATGTAACCAACCTTCCAATAACTTGGACAAGTACCAGTTACAAGTGATTTGTTAAAAATTTGATACAAAGGACGTGACAAGACAAAACCGCAAGACTTAAGAAGGGACGGAGGAACACCATCAGGCCCAGGACCCTTTTTAATATCCAATTTACACATCTCCTCATAAATGGAAGATATTGATATATGACATTCGGATATATTCAGTTGTTGGTTCGACATTAATTTTCTGGTCAGAATAAATACTCTGAAAAAGTGTTGCAAACAGATTTGCCAGTTTGGGACCGTTTTGAACAAATATATCATTATAGAACATTTGAGAAGGCAACTTATTCTGTTTTCGCTTAGAATTAAATTCCAAAAGGGCTTAATATTATTAAATGTGACCAATGACATCTCAGTTTCATGAATAAAGTTATTATAACAGTCTTTAGACATTTTTTTACATTGAATTCTCAGCCTAGAGAACTCAGCATAATCCCGAGCTGATCCAGACCGCTTCCAAGTTTTGTGTGCTTTCTTCTTCAGAAAAGTGAGGGACTTCAGTTCTTGAGAAAACCATCTTGGACATTTTCTTGTACTTAGCTTCTTCACAGAAACAAAGCAGTGGATAGCAGCATAGAGAATATCATAAAAAGTGTTAACCATTTCTTCGACACACCCAGATAGCAGAAGAAGGTCCCAGTTTACTAAACCAAGGTGGTAATTAAGATACTCATAATCAGCAGACTTAAAATCATAATAATAAATGTCAGGCTGAGCTACAACATTGGTTCGATGGTCAACGGGATTACGAAGGGTCACAGCTACTGGAGGGTGAAAGGAGTCAGAATCAACAATGGCTTCCTCCGCTTCAGAAAAGTGAGGGACTTCAGTTCTTGAGAAAACCATCTTGGAAATTTTCTTGTACTTAGCTTCTTCACAGAAACAAAGCAGTGGATAGCAGCATAGAGAATATCATAAAAAGTGTTAACCATTTCTTCGACACACCCAGATAGCAGAAGAAGGTCCCAGTTTACTAAACCAAGGTGGTAATTAAGATACTCATAATCAGCAGACTTAAAATCATAATAATAAATGTCAGGCTGAGCTACAACATTGGTTCGATGGTCAACGGGATTACGAAGGGTCACAGCTACTGGAGGGTGAAAGGAGTCAGAATCAACAATGGCTTCCTCCGCTATATTTACAGTAGTTTTTATGTTGCTTGATAACACCAAGTCAAGCATTGACCCATGAGCGTTTCTAATATTGTTTACCTGAAACATGTTCTGGTAGGCACACATATTGGAGATAACTTCAATGTTCATAGACTCCTGCGCTTGTGCAGGTAATCCAGAAGTAGCAGTGGAACTCAACTGATCGGCCTGATCCCACACAGCATTAGGTAAGTTAAAATCGCCGACGAGGCACAGTTCACAGCCAGGATAAAGATCAGATAGTCTATCCACATTATCACAGATTGATCTATGGGGAAGGTAGATAGTTCCTATAATTAATTTACCTGCAGAAAAACCAACATGAACAAATAGTTGTTCAATTTTAGGATTAGTGATATTTTTATGCATCGCTATCAAAACACCACCACCATGGGAGGCATCACTGGTAAGCTCAGAGCGGTCCCTCCTATAAATATTATAATCTTGCGGTCTAAGTTCTGCATCATGAATACTGCTGGTAAGCCAAGTCTCCGTTAGAACTAGAATTGGGTACTAACACACAGCCACAGATGTTGGAAGTGTACTTAACTTGGTACGTAAGCCACGGACATTTTGGTAATAGATGGTGGATTCAGTTTAATTTAGGCAGACTGGTTTGAGTTTTTTTGAAAAATGACTTTATATCCATTCATATATTTTAAGTATAGGTTAGTTTTACCCTTCGATAATCTATCCTGAAGTTCAGCTTTCTTTCCCCTTTCTAAGTTCCTTTGTCTCTGTGTTAGATCCATACCAACGTAGACTTTTTCCCCTAAGCTTAGTTATTGCTTTAAAATAGAAGTAACCTCGTGATTATTGGAAAGAGTTACTTTAAGAGTTCTATGTCCATTCTTGTTTCTTTTACCTATGCCAGTACTTGATAAAACAGATGGCATCTCCTGAGGAACCATGAGTGTGAAAAGTTCATTCAGGTCTTCATTGTCCTTTCCACTCTCGGGCTGGTTGAATAGCATTAAGTTGGCTGAACGTTTCTGGATTTCATAAAACTCACTTATAGCAGTTTCATTGGAAGGAACTAGTGTACTGACACTATTGGCTTTCAGCACCTGGACCTCAGCTTTTAGTTCTTCAACCGCCTTAATAAGCTTGGGTACTTGCAACAGCCCTGAGGTGCAATCAGAACAGAGGAACTTTAGAATTCTCTTGGATCTTAATTCCATTACTCGGGTCTCAGTTGATGTTAGTTCAGAGCACGAAGGTTTTTATGTACACCCCTATTACATCCATCGCACTGAACTAGTGAGTTTGGGTCATTTTCATCGACTCTATATGTGATGCACTTCATATTGCAGGTTAGCTTAGGTTAATTTGTGGTACACGCGACGCGGAAGTAACATTAACAAACTTTTACTTACGAACGGATTGATCACCCGGGCGTGGTAGAGTTAGTAAAACGGCCTAATAATTCTTGTGAACTCTGTCCTGTTTCGATATCTGAATTTATTAAAATGTCTAAAAGTAAAAAATATGCCTGCAGCATAGAAAATTTTGTCTATTTTAAAAATATTGTCTATATGAATCGGCGTTGGCCCTAAGTGCACCGTCGAAAGCCCTGCAATTCAGGAACAATAATTATACGGAACATAAAGTTCATGCATCGTTGAGAGACCAGAATGCCGTATGTAATGAATATGATATTATTCGATCGTAAGACAAAACAAATAGTTCTTAACGATTTTCAGTTACTATCGACATGAGGACACGCAAGGATTAATAGGACTTATAATTAAATAGGACGTATAATAATATAAAAATATTGTATTCATAATTAGCCTTACGACAAGATGTTAAGGAATTAATAAAAAGGTAACGATTAAGTTTAGTATATATACAACTATGACTGATTTTGTAAGATAGAATAGATTGAATATACATTTTATACGCAACTCAATGCCTCTCACTTGTCAAACCAACTAGTCACCTTACATGGCGATCCTGCCAGTCCAGTCACCTTACATGGCGACCGCCAGTCCAGTTACCTTATAAAACATTATTACACTGTCTGATTGACTAGTGATAATGCTGCACAGAGGTAGTCACTGTTACTAAATATCACTATAATCAATAAAAATTTTATATCTTCCAATCTGACCCCAAAGTTCTACTGTCTTTACAAGCAATGCCCTAGCAATTAAGTAACTCTTACAAAAAACTTTTCACTAGTAATTTCACATCCTGGTGCAGTAAACTGCGATTGTTCTGGCCTAAAAATTAACTGGAACTGATTTCCTAATCTTTAACTTATGTTTAAGGTGCTATATAACACTTACCCAGAGTTTGCATTTAATAATGGGTGGAGCTCCCGCAGGGCCTGCAGGAACTGGAAAAACTGAAACAACAAAAGATCTGGGAAAAGCTCTGGGCATGATGGTGTATGTTTTTAATTGCTCAGAACAAATGGATTACAAATCAATTGGTAATATATATAAGGTTCGTTTTACTTGTATTGTTTTTTTTAATCTGATGATTCATCGAGAAATTTAAAATTAACTTTTTTATTAAATCAGTAAAATTAATTATTTAAATTAAGTAGACAGGGGGCTTAAACATATCTTGCGCATCTGTTTAAAAAAAGTTAGAACAAGCATTACTCTGCAATCTACCGTTTAACTGTCGACAGTACAGTAATCTGTTTCTCATCGACTGAAAAAGATCTTCTATGTGTTTAGCTTATTATGTAAAAAAATGTCTATCAAGAAAAAATTGATGTTACTACATTCTCTTACCTATTGGTTTTTATAGTTCGAAGTAATGAAACCTATTTTTTTTATGTAACAATAAAAAAACATTAAAATAATAGCTCAATTATATATATTATATATGTATTTAAATAAAAGTAGAATGTTATGAAACATTTAAAATAAATTTGTTATAAGTAGCCAGTCTTAAAAAATTATTGACAGCCTCCAGGACAATCAAAATCCTTGTCTTTTTTGGCAAGCCCAACACAAATTTCATGATACCACATACACGACATTGTCTCATATCTTTTATTCCCTACGTCCTAATTAGACCTACCCAAACACTAAATAGGTCTTATTAGGAAATGCAACACATTTTATTTAAAAATTCATAAATTATTAGATTATTAGATTAGCAGAACAAAATAGTTCAGAACATCGTGTAAAGAAAAAAAAACTGGAGCTAATATAAATATATATATAAAAAAAATGGTTATTCTATAAAAACCTTGTGCTTCCTAACCAATTGCTGTTTAGTGACTGTTTTTTATTATATTTTTTTTTAAATAAATAAATAACACTGAAATTCCTCTCTTATTAAATTTTAATACTAAATTATACCTACATTTATTCATTATCATTTGGATTTCCAACTAGCATTTTTACGTCGTCCCGACCTGACGTTGGAAACTTACGTCGATCTGACTTTAAGAAAACTCGAATTTGCCGCAATTTGGTGAACTAAATAACGGTTGTAAGGACGTCAGTATGTGACTTCTGCGCATAGGTAACACATTTTACGTATATCTGTTACTTATCCTGCACCTAAAATTTCGGGAAGTTTTAACAATATCTTTATTTGACTTCTGCGCTATTCGATCACTAACAAATATGACAAACTGATATTTTGTGGATTCTTTTATAAAATATAAGTATTGGCTACTATATAAAGAACATACCCTTACTGGAATAAAACTTATTTAGAATGTTTCGGCCGCTTAAAATTGAAACGCTTTACTGTTAAAATCCCTGTCTGTTGTTTCAGTCAGTAGAGTTTTATGCTTATTCCTGATCCATTGCTTCACGGCATCTCGTAATGTGGATATAAGCGATCTAAGGGCTGTCTGACTGTCAGAGTATATATGGATCCGCTTATTATTAAGTTAATCCTTCCTATTGTTTTCATACGCATACTGTAATATGGCGTAGATTTCAGCTGGAACACTGTAGCAGACTTTCCTAGAGGAAAGAATACTTTTTCCCCGGTCTTACTCCATGTATTCCCGCTCCGGTACCTTCTTTGGTTTTAGAGCCGTCTGTGTACCAGATTATTGCCTCAGGAGTAGTTTCTGGTGTTTTGTTTTGCCATAAGTTTCGTTCTACAATTACGAGCTCGTATGGTATGACATAGCGAAACCTTGGGTTTATGTGGTTTTATCTCATTTCTAACTCAGGTCAACCTGTATTCTCACCTAAAAGTTCTCTGTCTGGCGACGAGCGGCGTCAAACTCTGCAGTCCCTAGAGTCCCATTCTTGCCGCTCCTTTTATTACTAAGTGAAGTGGAGGAAGGTCTAGTATGATCTCCATTGCGGATGTGGGGTTGATTTCATGGCTCCTGTGATGCTCAAGTAGGCCAGTCTTTGCAGACATCCTAGCTTTGATATTGTGGTTTCTGTTATACTTTTGGCCACTATATCAAGGCTGCATATATTATGTAATTGCGAGTCGTACCACTCTAGTACACAGCCAGTGCGCCATTCTAGGCAAGCGTCCCCACGTTTTTTCGTTCAATCGTCTAGTAACTATTAAGGTTACTTCCGACTTCCGGATAGTTTTTTCCATGTGTTTGTTCCAGGTCAGTCTGAAATCTAAAGTTACTCCCAGGTATTTGACCTCTTCTGACAGTAGACTATTTTTGCCTTGTAGGGTTAGGGGTGTCAGCCCCTCTTTCGTCCTACGTTTTGTCCTACCCATTTTTTCACGATTTTAAGGGCTCTTTGCATTCTTCATTATCGTGTTGGATTTGCCTTGGGTTACTAAATCGTCTGCGTAACCTTTACAATGAAGTATTCTTTCCTACTGAGTGCTCGGAGAAGTCCAAAGAAGAGAAAACTCCCCCCCCCCCCTTGCGGATTACGCCGTGTTACCTTCGCCGCCAAGGTTTTACTTAGCAGTTCTATACAGTTCTCATCATATAGTCATCATAGAATATCAATCTCACACTCTCGGGGTAAAATTTAAACTTTCATGCTTTTCCGCCTTATTCGTTGATTTCGGAAACTATTCAAAATTATAACAGACAATGAAAAAGGAATAGTAGTATTAGAATGGAGATCTCAATCTTGGTATGGGCAATTCTTTATAATATTAATTTTAGAACTAGTTATTTTTTATGCCCATTCTAATTTCAGTCTTTTTCTTAACCTGTCCCCTAAGGCAAAATATTATTTTAGTTGCGGGGCTATTATCTGTAAAGCTTTACTAAAAAAGAATATTCCTTTAGATACAAATCAGTTTTTATAGTTTCCTTAAGCAAGAATATGTTCGATTAGTTTAATTCAACTTACTCAAAATGGTGGAAATTAAGTAATTCTAAAACTACTAATATGTACACTCCTTCTAACAATAAGATTATTTAATTTTTAATTGAACAATTTAAAATAAGTGTTAAATATTGTAGCATTAACATACATTTGACAAAAAATGCAAATGAAATTTTAAAATTTTCGTACAAATACAATTATTTTAGTACACATTGAAGGTGCAGGACTGTTACGGATTAGCAAAAAGCGGGTTTAAAGAAATGTATTCAAGCGAAATAAAAGTTTTTAAAATATGACTACATTGAAAAAACAAATCTATTGGGAGAAATGCATAAACCTTTAATTCTTGAGTTGCTTTTTGATTTTAAATAGGTACAAATGCGATCGCTCTTCACCCAAAACCGTAATTCCCTTGCCTTAAATAAATAAATACTTTGTATCTTTGTTGAAAGGCATTAATCATGATCCAAGAGCGGTTGCTATTGGCTTAAGAGCGTTTGTTCTTGAGCTAAAATTGGATTTCCAAAATAATGTGCATTCCATTTTTGACTTCGCTATTATTAAAAATACAGGATCAGTTAAATTATGAAACCAGGGAGCTCTGAATAGAAAGATTTAAAAGAAAAGAAATAAACATCGCAATATTCTATCTATAACAAAACACTTGTAAAATTTGTCTGTTTATAATTGACATTTTTAACTTTTACATGTTTGTTTCGTCCAATCACCAAAATGTTTGTTATTTGTAGTTTTTTAAGAACTACAACTTGACACTTTTGGGCTAATTAAAAACATAATTCTTCTAAAAAAAAGAGGTCTAGACTCTAGACTAAAGCACAACAAATTGTGGGAAAGGTTTAATTAAACAAAAATACTTAAACTCAAATGTCTTTTTTATATTATTATAAAGGTGATAAAAATAATCCATTATTTGCATATTCAACATCTATTGAAATTTTATCACATTTTAAAATTATAAGGACGATCTAAATTCATTTCATTCTTAAAATGTTAACTCGATCTACCCGATCAAGCTACCTTGGCCGCCAGACTGCTTCTGTATTCTGTCCGCGATTATGTCGTCATTTACTTTCGAGATATATCCTTCAAATAAGGATAAATTTTCCTCATGCGAAAAGAAACTATCTTACTCGAAGAGACATATATTTTACGTCAAGAGAAATATAATATTAAATACATTTCTTAAATTGTATAATTCTAAAGCTTTTGAAACAACATAAATCGCTTTTACAACAAGATATATCAAGAAATAAACGTCCAAGAGAAATTTGAAGGTTTTTCAAGAAAGTCGTATTTCGTAAACGAAGACCTATATCTTGTGATAAAAGATTTTTTTTACAAAGATAATTTATCTTGCCTCGAATAATTAACGTTCAAGAGAGTTCACTAATTTCGGCCAAGAGCACCTTATTTTTCAGTGTAAAAATAACTAATAAATATTAAAGAAGTGAAATTTTACGAGTAGCGACATCTAGTCAATGTTCGATAAAGTACCTGCACCACTAACAAAGCTCATAGAAATAAGCACAATTGCCAGAGAAGATCACTTGCAAAGACATTCGTCACAATTCCAAGTGTTACCGCTAGGTACGCGCTACCGTAGTCGTCGGTACAAAGCTCCGAAGCAATTTTAAAGTGAAAAGAATTTTGTTTCCCTTCCTTCATCGGACTTCATCCCTAGACGCGTTTCGTCATATCATGACTCATTAGTAGGGCTAGAAGTCGATGAGTGAAGGGAAACGGTCTACTGTATACAGTCTTCAAAGTATCAAAGAAGTGAAATTTTACGAGTAGCGACATCTAGTCAATGTTCGAAAAAGTACCTGCACCTCTAACAAAGCCTATAGAAATAAGCACAATTGCCAGAGAAGATCACTTGCAAAGACATTCGTCACAATTCCAAGTGTTACCGCTAGGTACGCGCTACCGTAGTCGTCGGTACAAAGCTCCGAAGCAATTTTAAAGTGAAAAGAATTTTGTTTCCCTTCCTTCATCGGACTTCATCCCTAGACGCGTTTCGTCATATCATGACTCATCAGTACGACTACGGTAGCGCGTACCTAGCGGTAACACTTGGAATTGTGACGAATGTCTTTGCAAGTGATCTTCTCTGGCAATTGTGCTTATTTCTATAGGCTTTGTTAGAGGTGCAGGTACTTTATCGAACATTGACTAGATATCGCTACTCGTAAAATTTCACTTCTTTGATACTTTGAAGACTGTATACAGTAGACCGTTATCCCTTCACTCATCGACTTCTAGCCCTACTGATGAGTCATGATATGACGAAATGCGTCTAGGGATGAAGTCCGATGAAGGAAGGGAAACAAAATTCTTTTCACTTTAATAAATATTAGTTTAAGATATATTATAATATCTTGTCTGCTTATAAGCAAAAGATAATATGACTGCTAAATAGGGAACTCAGGCGAGGGCACAAAAAAACAAACAGTGACATTCTTATAAATATAATCAAAAATTATTTTTTCTTCCAACGTCATACAAGTGATAAGTTATGTGACGTATCTCAATCACATTAAATTTCATTTATCGCCAACCGACAGTAAAGCCGTACATTATCAATGTGATTTCCGGCAGTAAACGAACACTTTATTTTATTGTAAAATAAAATACTTTATCTGCCGCATATGCGGCAGATAAAGTATTACCCTGCCATTTCTCATAGTAGGTCAAATTTTTTGAGGGGTGCTTTGTAATACGCACGTGGTCGGCCATAATTTTCTGATGTGTCAAATTAAGTCAACATTGTTTTTTTTGTCGAATTGTAAAGCTATTTTAACCTTTAGATCTTGAATATGGGATGGAATAGGTAGTATGAAACTTCTACTTTACATTTTGACCAAATATAAGCCAAGAACTATTAAATATTTTACGCAGACCCGATTCTAAAATAGGTCTACAGCTCGTCTTTTCTATTAATTTAACATGGGGAAAAACATCTATTTTCTTAGAGCGGTCTGCCTTACATAAAACGGTGATGAACGGTTGGCGATAAAATTTTGTATGCACCACGTCAGGTAAAGTGTCTTTATCGACTCGCCTGTTATTCGCCTCGCTCGCTCATCTCATAATTTCAGACTCGTCCGATAAAGAATCACTTTTCTGCCTTGGTATATAAATAACTATTATATGACTAGGAGTATAAGTACTTGTACTCCTAGGGGTATAAATACATTATATTGAAATATTTGTTTTGATAGATGCCAAATAAGTACGTATCTATGATAACGATACCAAAAAGGGAATATACCGTGAAATAAGTTAAAAATTCAATCTTGTTATCTTCATTAAAAATTCGTTTTCTTTTATTTAATTTATAATATGATGCACGTTTGAAGAAAAAATAATATATGATATTCGGATGGATTGTCTGACCCACTACGTTCGTCAGACAAGCTTTCCACGCTCAGCACATAAAGTAACTCTTATTCTCCTAATATCATAATGTACTATTATTACCGAATTAAATTCGTATTACAGGGATTAGCTCAGACTGGATGTTGGGGATGTTTTGATGAATTCAATAGAATATCAGTTGAAGTATTATCCGTGGTTGCGGTGCAAGTAAAGCTTATTCAAGATGCTATCAAGGACAAGAAAAAAAGGTTCTTTTTTTTGGGGGCAGACATTGGATTGGTGGCAACGGTATGTAAAATTATTAATACTATAGTCTAGATATTTTCAACCGGTACCGATTGTAAATTGTAAAAGCCTAACTACGCGGCTTATTGGTACAATTCTTCGGTCAGTACTGCATTCAGCTCTCACATTTGAATAAACACATTTTCCAATTACCTATATTGTAGCGTTACCTTGCACAACATAAGTACTATGTTATTGTCTGGTTGAAGGTTAAGACAATGATGTTTCTTGAATGGCAGAAGAGTTTTGGACTTGCATTGTATTTATTTGTTTTGAATCACAACGTTTCAATTGGTTTCTTCAGTCGTATCTTTAGGTCTTTCATTTTAAAACCTACTTTGATTTTGGCATTTAGGTTTTGCTTAATGCAGTGCTTGTTATCATGGTTAACATAGAATAGTTATCTTTAGGATTAACCTGAGGTAGAAATAAAAAAAAAATAAAATAAACAATGTTTTTTGTTGGGAAGTGGACCTCTTCGCGAACAATTATTTAAGTAAAATAAAATAAATTGAGTTTATAAAGATCACTTTTGTGTATTACTGCTTTCACCCTCATATAGCCTTTACACTTGCTTATTGTGTCTTGTTTCAAATCTACAGCTAATACAGTTTAATAATCGATTAAAAATTTATTGTTTTATGTGGCGATAACACTATTAAATGTGACATTTTTTTTTATTTTATAAAAACTGTTGTCACCTCTTTAGTGGCGTTTAAAAACTATAATTTAAAAAACAAATAAAGCTATAATATCTGGCACTGACTCGGCAGATGACCATGTGGGCAGGGCCCGCTCTAGCAATAACGCCGCCCTGGGCAAAACAAAAAATTGCCGCCTTTTCCCTAGTCTCGCACATAATTTCGAAAGTGTTTTTTTTTTAATTTAAAAAAATAAAACACTTGCCAGGTATTTTTAATAAAAAAAAATATTGAATTTTTTTTTATTGCGTATTTATTGCACATAAATAAATTCTAAATACTAACAAAGTGCAAATTAACAAAAAAACATTAAAATTTTTAGGCAATCTAATTGCACATTATAAACATATGCTTAAAAAAATTAAGCCCTTTGCTGCGACGCCGTCATGACCGAAAAAAGCACGGTGCCCGCGTTGTTCAGCATGCTTTGTCGCGGAATTGCTTGATATTTTAATAATATTAAAAAGAAAAGGGATCGGTTAAAATAGTCACTGTTTAAAAAATAAAACAGCAAAACAAAGGAAATTAATGTTGTTAACTGAGAATTGGAATGGTTCAAACTTCAAATATACGTAGGAACGTAAGTAGGCAAAACGGGCAAAACTATCATGCCGCTTTTCCAACTTGCCGCCCTGGGCAGGGGCCCAGGTTTTTCCCCCCTAGAGCGGGCCTTGCATGTGGGAAATAATTTAAACCCTCCTAGAAAAAGTACAAAATAGAGCCATATCTTGAATATATTATTATAAATGTGAAACGCTAGACAATTAATTTTTCTACTATTATCCACTTAAATGTTTCTAATTGTCATATGATAGCAATACAAGTTAGTTTTTTTTTTAATTTGACTTACTTCCTTTGGTTAATTTAATGAAATGTATGTATTATACAATTCTAATTAATTAAGGTTATTAAATTAAATTTAATTAAAATATAGTTTCTCCAATGCTATTGTTATAAAATATTGTTATAGCGTACCATATTATGTTGTCATAATATGACAATATGTATTTGTCTATGATAATAATTTTATTTTCTGAATTTATAAGGATATCTGTAACCGGGCGCATTATACTAAACCTGTAAATGTGATTTATATGCAAAATAATTAGATTATTTTTCAAATCGTGCAGCCTTAAAAGTATTATAAGGTTTTAAATATGACCTTATTATTCAGGTCGAGAGACCACGTGTATTTGTTTACATTTGATGCCAGTTGGAAATATCTAGACTAGACTATGCAGTAGTGACGTAAAATAATTAAAACCTCGTTACAAAGTAAGCGTTACCATGTGATCACTAAACGTAACGATTCTTAATTTTATAAAAGACTCGTTACTTTTGGCTTTTCGTTACTTACAGTGAATTTAAATCTAACTAACTATTCCACCCATAATTTTTACGGTTCTATTTTGTGTTATATTGTATGTTTTTATGTGGTTTATAATAACATATTTAATAATTAACATACCTAGATTTAATATATTTATAGGTAGGTACTGCAAAACACAAGTATTTGGCAATCGATCAAAGCTATAATAGGGAGTTATTGGAAGCGTAAGAAAATGTAGCAGTAATACTGATAGCAATATTTTGACATATACGCATGCGCTGTGGCCCACTAAATACTGCTGCCAGTAATTGTGATAGTGCTAGACTTTATTACTGAACAAATAAGGATAGTGCACTATTAGTAGAATTTTCCCGTATTTTGACACTTTTGACATTTGTCAGCCTGATCTGTCGTTTTTAAAAGATTTGTTTTTGTTTATAACCTAAATAACTTTTTATAACCAACCGTTTTGCATTGTTGTATGGCTTGTTTAGGTCTTTGCTTTTTGATTTTGAGTTTTGAACAAGTATGTGTGAGTTAAAAAAAATGAGTGCCAAAAAAGTCCGACTGAGGTTTACATAATATGATGACGACCTGCTTCTGCTGCGGGAATTTTTGAATGTAAACCCAATAACAAATCCTGAAGGCTGGAACCAAATTCAGCAGCCAAAAAGCATTTCCAATAACTCTTTTTTTTCCGGCCGCGTAAACGATCCCGCACTATTAATATACAGCTGTTGTTATTACTGCTGCCAGTATTTTGAAACTTCCAATAACTCCCTAATGACAATAAAACAATTTAAATAAAAGTAACGATTTACATAAAGTAGTCCTGAGTAAGAGTCATAATACCCAAAGTAACAAATCGGTCCAAGTTCTTAAAAGTACCGAAAATTTACATCACTACTATGCGCATATATTTTACCACGCAAACTTTAATTCCTTTTTAATACTTAGATTTCATGCAACATCATAAGAACACACAAAAAATGTTTTTTTCTATTTGGGAACCATAAAGTCTTCATTATGGGTTTCCATTGGGTTGCATAAGCAATTATTTTATTCATTTTAAACACGCATTTTTTATTTTCTTCCTGTTGGTAACAACACAATACCGTTTTGAAATTCATGGCACACCATACTAAAAGTCCGTGTTTTGTGCACGAACTAATCCCTTCTCTCTTCTGTGACCACACCAACATCACAGAGGAATGATAGGTCGTCGCTGTCGCTATACCAGAGAGGACACTTCGGGTTCTGACCAATCAGGATTTTTTTCAAGATGGCGGAGGGGACACCGGGTGCCATAGCAACCAGGCCGAAATCCGGCATTTTCATTGCGGGAATTATTCTTGTTAATTTCCTAATCAGATATATTCAATGGGGTGGTAGGCCGACTATCAGCACAGAATATATAGCTACGCAACTATATATTCTGTGCTATCAGTCTTTAAGCAAATAATGTTGTGGCCAAAAATTTGCCGGATCTTGTATTTTTAATGTGATTGTATGCATTACCATTACAGTCACATATTTTGACCTATTGTGAAGTATTTAAGCAATTTTAGATCCAACTTTATATTTAATAATTAAATGTTTCTACACAGAAAATTTAACTAGTTGATATTAAATGGATAAAAGAGGAAATAAAACAATTAACTTTCCCAAAGAAATTACCTGCTGCATCATGTTTGTAAGCCTACCTAGATGAACCTATGTATTTAAAGGCTATTAAATTACTAGAGTTATAAAGAATGCCAGAGGGTAAAAAAAAGACCAGGAATAGATTTAAAATATATATTGAGTTACCAAATGATCACAGTTTTGTTAAAACATTCAGTTATATGACTAATAAGTATCAGAAAATCCACTTATTTTGTATGCATCTATTAATTTTTTTAGGTACCAAACATCTATTGTTGATGCTCCTGTAGTCTAAATACGAATATCTAAATGCAGCTATTGATCTTTAATTCCAGCACAATCTTTAATAAGCAAGCTCTAAACCTAATAGGCTACATTTATGAAATATCTATAGGCAATTTAGTACAAAATAAAAAAAAATAATTACAAAGTTAGGAATAAGGAATGGTAATGACATTCAACGCCGGTTTATACAAAAATGGAGTAAGCGCCACTCAAAATTAACAATTGCATAAATTATTTACAATAATTTGAACATTTTAGGTACTGAGTTTACCATTTATAGACTGTATAGACCTTTCAAATAAGTAAAGAACATGGATTTTTGAAACAAAAACCATAATAAAAACTGTATTAACCTTACTAAACAGTAATATTGGAAAATATGTACAAAAGTTAATTTTCCTTAAAAACCCGTGATCCAGGATTGGATATATTTCACTTGTCTTTCTTCTTACACTGAAGGTTTCTAGATCTTGATTAGCTAAATAAAATATGGTATTGTTTAAATATTAAATACGTATTAATGAAAATAGAATAAATTAATATATATGACTAAATTTTGTATCATTATTAATAAAAACCACTTACGTAGATTAAATAAAACTAGCCTGAAAAGGGTCTCGGGAACATCTTTTCCACAATCAACCTGATAAGTCATAACTTCTTCGTTACCTAAAAATAACAATTAATTTTGTGTTTGACACAAAACTTTTGATACAGTGTTACTAAGTATGTGCAAGAAAAAAGATTTTTCAAAAAAACAACATAAAGCTACTAGTCGCAGTTTCAACAAACTGTCCTTGTTTTTTTTTTGAAAAAACAATGGTCTCTTTAATAAATGGACTTCTTTAAATTAAACAAAAAAATACTTCTAAGTACTTAATTATAATCGTGGTCATTCGTGGTACAGTGTACATACTGGCTGATTGAAATAAACATACTTACTTTATCTGTATTTTAACAATCATGATTTTCCTGATGGCACATTCGGTTTCTATAGAGGGCTTATTCTGGGGCATTGGGATTCTGGCAAGTTATTTTCAATTACTTCATAACTTGTAACCTGTGGCTGTGTATTTGCAAACTTAAAAAAACTTACATTACCTCTTGGGGAATTGGGAAAGTTGTGACAATAATACAAATATTTTTCCTTTGCGTCTTCTCATTTTGAAATAGTTCGATAGTTGAAAAATTATATGCCAACCACGTTGAGCAGTAAACCATAATGGTTTATTTATATTTAACGCTTTAATCAAAGCCCGAAGTTAAGACGGACATAAATAATAAATTTTGACGTAAAGAAAAGTTTTGTCCAAATTTTGAGGTTAGAACAACTATTTATGAATGAAATGATTTCATCCCTTCGAAAAAATAAACTAGTATCTTATTAGGAAAGGAGCACATCGATCATCGTTTGTTATTGTTGGATCATAATATGAAAGAAAAAGATGCAAGGCAATCTGAGTGATCCTAGACAAAAAAGTAATCAAATCCTTGGCGCGAAAATGTACAGCCAATAAAACTCTTCGAAAATCTCAAGGTCACCAGAGAATTCGGCGAAAATACGAGAGTGTCCTCCCAGTGCCAACATTCTCTGTCTGTTAGTGTTGCCAACCTCAAAAAAAAAATTTTGACTGGAAACTATTAACTACATTTTTATTTGAAATTCCTTAAAAATGACCCAAATAGAAAAAGTATTATAAAATATTCGTTTCATAAGACAAATTTTAGAGCACGTGTTGGTTTAGAACACGAGCCGCGTAGCGGGGAGTGTTCTAATTAAGTACTTATAAAACTTATGTTTTAATATACTATTAAATAATCGTTAAATATAAAATATGCAGCAGAACATAAAACGATGTATGTTGCTCGAATATAATGCATTTAATAAATTAAATAATTTTAAAATATCTTAATTCATTTCATTTTTTGTTCTCTACATATCGGTGTCTTACTTACTACATACTAATAAAATATAAATACCATATTTTACATAGTTTGTTTTGTTTTCTTGGTTATTACATAACAATGTTACGATAACAAGGCAACGCCCTGTCGGAAATGGTGTTAACTCTGGGTAATAGTTGCCCGATTTAAGGTTTTTTTTAATTTTGGGTAGTCTATTATTGCCATGAAAGAGTTTAGTTATGCTTGACTTAAAAGTTTTTGTTGTTTGTTGCTTAAGTTTTTAAAATGTGCATGTGTTTACTGGAAAAACAGACGAAAAAACCAGCTTAATTTTTGGAACTGACTAGAAACCACAGAAGACTAGAAACTATCAGGTGGGCGGACTTTTAAAATGAGATTGGCTTAATCCACGTGGTATGAAAAATGGAGTTTCCTTTTTATTTGCTTATTGGTGTTATTTCGTTTTATTATTTTATTTTAATTAAGTTAGTTATCTATTTTGCATAAATATTAGTAATTTATGATAGATAGGTTTATGTAAGTAGTTTTGTAAAAGTTAGTCAATATGTCTTGTACGTATTGGATAAGAAACAAACATAATATTCCTGAAAATGATTTTGTGGTAAAATCGATAAATACCAAAGGTAAATCCAAAGCTTTTCGTGTTGGAATTGATTAAAAAGATTTTGATGCAGTGAATAACTGTAATTTCTGGCCGTCAGGAATTATTTTTAGGAGATATGATTTTAGAAAGACAATATGAGTCCCTCCAAATTCTGTAGAAGATTAAAATTTTCAATAAGTCGACAACCAAAGACCAGTATTCTAGCTACCTATCAGAACTTCAGAGGTTTGCAAACCAAACTTAACGAGTTTGCAAATAATGTAGCTGTGTGTAATTTTAACATGTTTTTTTTTAACAGAAACTTGGTTGGCTGATGGTTTTACTGATGGAGAATTGGGCTGTCTGGAATATCAGATTTTTCGTAAAGATCGTGACCCTGGAGTCACTGGTAAGGCTCGGGGTGGAGGGGTACTCTGTGCAGTACACAACAGTTTTAATGCAGTATGTTTACTCACACATAAATCTAATACAAATATGAAGAACTATGGGTGAGGGTCTCAACCCAGCTTAGAAAACTTTTATTCCGTGTGGTGTATTTTCCTCCATTATCCACTGGTAGAGGATTATCAGTAAAAATATTAAAAAGTGATATGTATCCTAATGACTCTTTTGTGATTGTTGGTGATTATAATGTCCCCAATTTTGATACTATTAGGGACTACGAGCAAGATATTCTTACCTCTAATAACCTTAATGTGATTAATAAAACTCTAATCGAAAAAATTTCACTAGTAGGCCTTGAACAGGTCAATCATATTCCTAATGCTAATAATGTTTTCTTGGACCTTATTTTATCTAATCATGATTCTCTGGATGTTAGGTGTCCTGATTTTCATTTTGGACAATGTAATATGCATCATCCGAAATTGGAAATTGCTTTAAAAATTGAACTTGAATCAAGGGAACCAACTAATGAATATACAATTTATGACTTTAAAAACTGTGACTTCCAGCTTCTTAATAATGTAGTAGTTAATTATAACTGGAATGAAATTTTTGTATATGACATAAACAGTGATGTTAGCATATTCTGTGAAATAATTTTCAGTATTTTTGATCAACTAATACCCTTGGTTTTTTTGAAGCTTAAAACTTTGGTCTTTCAAAAGAGAAAAGCCCATAAGCGTTTTGCTCAATCCCAGTCTCATGCTGATTATGAGGTGTTTAGCAATCTTAGGCGTTTATGTAAGTCTGTATGGAGGGTTTGCTACTCGAATTACATTAGTCAAGTGGAAAATAATGCTATAACAAATCCAAAGTCTTTCTGGAATTATGTGAAAAATAAAAATGACCAAGGTATTATTCCCTTTAATGTGACATACCTTGATAGAACTAGTTCGGATGGGCTGGAGAGCGTAAACTATTTTGCCGATTATTTCTCCTCAGTCTATGAACCAAAAACGCCTAATCAACACTTAAATATGGTTAGTGTAAAAAATGATGTCAATATAGGATCATTTGATTTAAGAATTTCTGCAGTACCTACTTAAAGGACTTGCTAATATTAACCTACATGAAGGACCTGGACCCAACGCGACGGTGTGCCGCCCCTGTCTTTAAAAAACAGCTCTTTTAGTTTAGCTAGACCTCTGTGGCTACCATTTAATCAATCTCTTAATTCTGGAATGTTCCCTGATATCTGTAAACTTTCTTTCCTAGTGTCAGAATACAAGAACAGCGGTGACAGGTCTTCAGTGATAAATTATAGACCAATTTATAATTATTCCTAAGATCTTTTCTCTCTGACTTTTGGAATTTAATTTTAAAAATATCGTAACACCCCAGCAATACGGCTTTTTGCAGAATCGGTCACACCTATCTTGTGAATGCCTTAAAAAATGGGTATGTGGTGGATGCAGTTTACACGGATTTTTCAAAGGCTTTTGACAAGGTATATCATAATCTGCATAAACTCGCCCTGTATGGTATTTATGGCAGCCTACATGGTTGGTTGAATTCTTACCTTAGAGATATAGGAAGCAGCAGGTTAAGATTGGCAATGTTACATCGTCTGTTATTGATGTAGTCTCAGGAGTGCCGCAAGGGGCACATCTTGCGCCATTGTTATTTATCATATTTATAAATGACGTGACTGATTAATCGAATATTGTAGATTGTTACTATATGCTGATGACTTGAAGATTTACGTGAAAATCAGCTGAATTTGCTAGCCTCGCTACGCTTGGCTATGAACTATCAGACGCGGCAGTCAATCTACTACTTTGCTGCCTCGTAAAACAAATAACTATAGTTTTCACAGAAGCCAATCATTTTTAAGCCTAGGCCACAAATTTTCACCTTGGTGCCCTGACACGCTCATTAATATTTGTCTTTAAAATTAGTATTGTGCTGTCAATTGGAGAAAAGTATTTTCTTATTTCTAAAGATGAACAACTACAAGCTCCAGAGATTGGTGGTGATAAAATGTATTACAGAAATATCGTAACACGAACTACATTTTTCTTCTTCGTGGTACTGTAGATATAATAAAATACACCTTTCGTATACAGGGTCCTACATCTTCCCTCCCATCTTCTATAGCTTAATTATTAATTAAGTGTGGGTTTGGATATTTTACAGACTTCGGGTTGAAAAAATATTTTTATTCTTTAAAATAGTTATTGGGATAGTATGTTTGTTTTCCATTCCACCTAGAATAATGTAAGAATATACGGCGACTCTAATTAATAATAAAAATTATAAAGTGCTCTATAGATTGACACTAAATTTTGGATACCTTGTATAATTCATGTTAATTAAACTTTGTTAACGAAACTGTTAGACTTTATTTATTAAGTTTTTTATATAATTTTCTTAGCGAGACACTATTTTTATATTTTATTTACTTTTAAAACCAATGGTTCTACACTTTTTTTCTTTATTTTTTCGCTAATATCATAGCCGATTTCAATCAAATTTTTTATAGGTGATTATGAGAGGCACCCATATCAGCTAGAAAATATGCATTTATTTATTGCATCCATCATTTTTATACCAATGTATTAGCTTTTCTACGTCACTTAAAAGGGTTCTCTACTTAGAGCTGATGATGACCTTTACTAAGGTCGAAACATGTTCCCTTTCACCAATGTAAACTACCCCTAAACCATTTTTTTCATTATTAAAGATATTGTGGTTTAGACAGACTTTTATTCCTACCATAAAATATTATTGCTTTATTTTTCGCTAAGAATAAAATAAAAATATATTTTTTGTATGTGTTAAATGTCCAGTGTACATATACATTTTTTTTTCAGATAGGGCTGTTTATAACAATGAATCCAGGATATGCCGGTCGTACCGAATTACCAGAGAATCTTAAAGCTTTGTTTAGACCTTGCGCTATGGTTGTTCCTGATTTTGCATTGATTTGCGAAATTATGTTAGTAGCTGAGGGATTTCAAGAAGCCAGATTGTTAGCAAGAAAATTCATTACCCTTTATACCCTATGTAAAGAATTGCTAAGCAAACAAGATCACTATGATTGGGGTTTGAGAGCTATTAAATCTGTTCTAGTAGTTGCTGGAGCTTTAAAGAGAGGAGACAAACAAAGACCTGAAGATCAAGTCCTAATGAGAGCGCTTCGAGATTTTAATATTCCTAAAATCATCACTGATGATATGCCCGTAAGTTTTTAATATCTAAGTATTACATTTTTATTTTACAGAAATAAAACAAGTAGTGCTTCTTTATTTTATTACAAAAGAGCAAGTAGTACTTTTTTAACCAATTTTACTGCACTAAATTAAATAACTGTTATAATAACACTATAACACGATTCACTAAATGATTTTAAATTTCTACTATTGAACTATTTAGATGATTTATGTCGGGTTGCACAAAGAATTTTAATGATAATTATTTAACCGGCACGTTTGACTGTGACAGACGTAACATTGGCAGAAATAATTTTCTCACAATCATACTGGCCCGGTTACCTTAATTTTTAATTTACTGTAAGACCAAAGAAATTAAAAATATTGGGTTAAAATCAAAGCTTTATTTCGACACCATTAGCTCAACTTGACTGAACATATTTTTATCCTTATTAAAAACATATACCCAACCGCTGATCAATGGGTTTCCTGTCATAACTTAAAATAATCACAAAGTAATCTTATACCCATATAATAATAAAAATTCTTTAAAACAGTAAAATAAAGTCTTGTAAGGTAACTGGACTGGCATGATCGCCATGTAAGGTAACTGGACTGACAGGATCGCCATGTAAGGTGACTAGTTGGTTCGACGAGTGAGAGGCATTGAGATGCGTATAAAATGTATATTTAATCTATTCTATCTTACAAAATCAGTCATAGTTCTATATATACTAAACTTAAACTTTTAACCTTAACTCTAAACTTAACCTATGATTAAATAAATGTTATTATTTATAGTTAATATAAAATAATATACCGCCACCTTTGGTAGAGGGTTATACCCTTGACAATATCCTTGTTATTGATACCAAGGTTCGGGAATGATTATAACAGTAACATTATAAATACAACTAAAATAAGGTAAAGCCTTATTTATATCCTACAGTCTATTTTTACATTACTAATCACGCACCTTTGAATGTTAGCTTTGAATTTCAACATTTAAAGAAACGTCACAGAGCCAGTTCTACTCAATCTGATAAGATAAATTCATAGATGGCGCAAGGAGGCGCGTCAACATAATTTATATTAATTCAGTCAGTACAGACGAGACCTCCTCTGGCTAAATTAAAGCACTGTTGCCTAGTTTTGTTAGTCGTAATGATCTTAACTCGCTGCACGATCAAGTGAATCAAGGTGGTAGATTACGAATTGGCTTGGATTACGTATAATTCGTGTTATTATTTATTGTATTTTCAAGTATCAGTGTAGAATTCACAACATAGATTATTTTGTACTCTGCTGAAGGGATCACTCCTTTTATTTGATTTTGAAAGTTTAATACTAAAGGTATCAATTTTTCATTATCGCATCAGGCGCGGCTTGTTACTTAAGGTTATTTGGTCATTGACCCACCTAAGTAACCAATTTTTAAAAACAAATAAAAAATTATCTTTCAAGTGCAAGTGTCATGCGAAAACTCCCCAATATATAGCAAAACGCTGGCTGGCTGTTTTTTAAATTAACTTATTTAAATGTATTGAAAACTAATAGTGAAACAAACATACATGCTTTCGAAAGTTTAAAAAAAATAATCATTGTCGACAGCTCTTCGGCTCGGTCGTCGCTTGCGGCAATATGAAATCACAATCAGGGAAACACATTTAAACCGCTTCGTGATGTACTATCGCTAAACATTATTAGGGTTAGCCAAACAAATATACAAATATGCGCATTGTTATTTATTATTATATATTTATTTATTTTCGAGAACCCCTTTTTTTAAAGCTGACTTTTTTTAATTAAATTTTGTTGAACCATTTAAAATTTGTTTGGCTTTTCCGTAATTTTTATTTAATTTAAAAATAATTTAAAATATTTTTGAATGTATTCAAATTAAAAACGGTGTTTTTTTAGTCTTTTTAAAGTTTAAATTTATTTAAAAATTTCAATAAAACATTTTTGACTTGTGGTAACTTAATAAAAATTACTTAGTGATGTTAAAATTTTCATTCAACAAAATATTTTTAAAATATGTATTTCTTTTCTCATTAAATTTTTGTTACGTACGTAGCGCCGCGCGCTACAATATCTTAAAAATGGTTGAGCTAATATAGACAAACTATATATTCTTGGAATCAGGAAAGAAAGACCTTTCATAAAAATGAAATATGAAGGGTGCTCCATTAAAAAAACAACTTTATGCCACATTTCTCTTGTTTTAAGCCAAATTGCATTTTAAATGGCAATTTTAGATTCTGCGGTTAACATAAACAAGATGGCTATTATATTATATTTTATTATATTATATTATATTATATTATATTATATTATATTATATTATATTATATTATATTATATTATATTATATTATATTATATTATATTATATTACGATTATATATTTGTGAGTTGTGACATGCATCCAACCAGTAATTGTACTGTATTTATTTTTAAATTTAGGCAAGTCCTTTCTTACGCGTAGGTTTAGCTCGTAACCATCCTTGGCCTTTTCACCACACACTTTTGTTGAGGCCTCCGTGATTATCTTAACACACATTTCAACTGCCTCGACGTGGCAAGGAAAGCAATCAAAATGTATAAACTTTGTTAATTTGTCACGATAGTGACAGTGAAGTATTTTCAAATTATGCGAAGAATCATTTGTTGGCACGCATAATCTGAGAATTTAATTGGCAGTCGGTAAACACCTTGAGTGCGTCATTTTCCCAAGACTCTTTTCTGCTAAATTTTTAGGACATACTCCCTCTCCGATTGCTTTAAGAATCTTATACAAATATTGCTGGTTATATTGCTTAACGCGTTTTTATCTATGTGAACAAAATTACTTTTTATTTGTTTAAATTTCACAGGGGTCACTATTTTTCGCAGATAGGAAGGATTGAGTCAATTATTAATACAGAATGAGCATAAGGGCTTTTTGCGTGGTCATCTAGTTTTTGTAACAGGTGTCTTAGCGGTAGCTCGTTAGCGTGGAAGAGACATACACTCCACTCTTAAGATTTAATTAGTCCAATTTCTATCAATCAAATGCGCACGCTGTTTATTAGGATCGCTTAGAGATATGTTCATAATTTTAGGGCTGTATCGTGAATACAGTATTTACCTAAAGACGACTGGAGATATTTACCAGTTGAAACGTTGTAATGTAATAGTATATTACGTAATAAGTGTTGTAAAAAGCAATTTACGCACAAATAGAAAAGTTACGCACGACGCCGCGTAGCGGCGAGTGCGTAATTCTATGAGTGCGTAATTGCATTACAACACGTATTACGTACCATACTTTACCTACGACCTACTTATTCACACAACATCATTTAGTTTTAGTTTTTCATCTTAACTGGTAACAATATTATTAATTTAAGAACGTGATAACATCAACGAGAAGGTATATATTGTAATAATTCTACAGTATGATTATTTAAATTTACAAATGTTATTTTTTATAATATTATTTATTCTCATGTAGGGTAATAATAAGGCTTACCTTATTTTACCTAATTGTACATATTTAATGGTATGTATAATATTATTGTTACCTTTACCCTGATATCAATAACGAGGATATAGTCGAGGGTATAACCCTCTATTAAAGGTAACAATATGTTATTGTACATTAAATATAACAATAACATTTATATAATCATAGGTTAAGCTTAGAGTTAAGGTTACGAGTTTAAGGTTAAGTTTAGTATATAAGTAACTACGACTGATTGTAAATATAATTAGAATAGAATAGAAAAGAATAGAAATAAATACCTTTTTATACACGTCTTGATGACTCTTTCATATCGAACCGAGTAGTTACATTACATGGCGATCCTGCCAGTCCAACAGTACATGGATTTTCAGTAACTACCTTACATGGCGATCCTGCCAGTGGACTAAGGTCCTATGGCATTCCTGCCAGTGGACTAAGGTCCCATGGCATTTCTTCAAGTAAACTAAGGTCCCAAGAAGAAGAGAAAAAATGCAGAGTGTATAGTGTATAAATAAGTGAATCATGGAGAGAAAAAGCCATTTTCACCCAGTCCAGGAACAGTGGTCCAGCCTACCTAGTCAGCCAATGGTGAAAAATGCTATACCACGGCGCCAGGCGAAGATGTAGTTAGCAGCCACCAGCAGTCCAGCCCAGCAGCACGTACGTGTGAGGCCTTAATAGAAGGTGAGGCAAAAGCCGCTCGTACGCAACGGGGGACTAGCTCATGGGTCTTCAGTCACAGCACTACACAATCCTAGGAAGGACACACCAGTGAGGCACAGCTCGGTGAAAATTTAGTAAGAATTTAGATAAGTTTATTTAATTGTTTAAAAATTGTATTTAATAGGGACATATTTTAACTATATTTTATATTCGAGAATTTAAATTTTGAAAGGTATTAAGCAACCATGAGTAGGAATTTTGATTTAAATTCGTGCCAAATTTTAAATAACAAAGAAATTTACCCGCAGGGAACTCGCGAAATATTGATAATAATAATAGATTTTCGCAATATAGGAGTTCGTCAAATCGTGGTAAAAATTTTTTTTTTTAAGGGTATAATAATAAAAATAATAGTACATATCTCATGAATACTTGCGAGGGTAACATCATACAATCAACATTAACCGATAAATTTTAAGGGCATAAAGGAAACTTAAAATCTGTAATTTTAAATTTAATTTTATTCAAGTCAACTATAGATGCACCATTTTAAAATTATTAATTGACACAGCAGCTTCTATAAGTGTTATATTTAAAAATTTTATTACTAAACATCAATATATAAACACCGGAAAGAAAATAAAAATAATTAGTTCAACATTTTTACGAACTTGACATTGAAATTTATTTGATGACAATTTAAAACATACATTCAATTGAAAGTTTTGAAAATAAAATAAAATAAAATAAATGGAGTATTAGGCTCAGATTTTTTTTTTTGAAAATTTAATGCCAAGATAAATTTTGAAAATTTTAAGTTTTCGTTTTCTACTTAATATAAAACTGTTTCATTTTTTTTTACTGAGAATAAAATTGTCTCAGTCCAATGTTGTCAAAACAAAAATCATATTTTAAAATTCTAGCCCGCTGTGAAATAATTAAATATAGTTATGTTGACAAATATGAAAATTGTATTATGTTACCAGGAGATATAGCAAATAGTATTATATAACAAGTATTTTAGCTTGTCCGCAAAGTAATATGGAATTAATAAAAAATTTTTGAATACACGCGACGCGGAAGTAACATTAACATTAACAAACTTTTACTTACGAACGGATTGATCTCCCGGGCGTAGTAGAGTTAGTAAAACGGCCTAATAATTCTTGTGAACTCTGTCCTGTTTCGATAGCTAAATTTATTAAAATGCGCAAAAGTAAAAAATATGCCTGCAGCATAGGAAATTTCGTCTATTTTAAAAATATTGTTTATATGAGTCAGGAGTCTTGAACGACGTTTGGCCCTAAGTGCACAGTCGAAAGCCCTGTAATTCAGGAACAATAATTATACGGAACATAAAGTTCGGAATTCTTGATCGGCGTTTCGCATTTAACTGCTTCGTTGAAAGAACCGAATGCCGTATGTGATGAATATTGAATATAATATTCGCGATGACGAAAAAAGCGCTCAAATGTTTAAAAAAAAAAAAAAACATTTAAAAATAAAAAATGAATAATAGATACCGGTATAGAAATAAATATCTATTATTAAAAATGGAAAAGGATATTCGATCGTAAGACAAATAGTTCTTAATGATTTACAGTTACTAGCGACATGAGGACACGCAAGGATTAATAGGACTTATAATTAAATAGGACGTATAATAATATAATAATATTGTATTCATAAATTCAAGTAAGTAGTAAAAAGGTAACGATTGTTAAAGATGTAAATAAATTGTAAAAGTGTTAGTTCATAGGAATAGAGTTAAGAAATATTTTAAATAATTTTACGTACAAATATATTTTATTACCTAATTAAGTTACCGTACAAAAAAAATCAAATATTTAGTTATATTAGATTTTTTTTCCCCTCCCGCAGGAGATGTAGGGTAATAATAAGGCTTACCTTATTTTACCTAATTGTACATATTTAATGGTATGTATAATATTATTGTTACCTTTACCCTGATATCAATAACGAGGATATAGTCGAGGGTATAACCCTCTATTAAAGGTAACAATATGTTATTGTACATTAAATATAACAATAACATTTATATAATCATAGGTTAAGCTTAGAGTTAAGGTTACGAGTTTAAGGTTAAGTTTAGTATATAAGTAACTACGACTGATTGTAAATATAATTAGAATAGAATAGAAAAGAATAGAAATAAATACCTTTTTATACACGTCTTGATGACTCTTTCATATCGAACCGAGTAGTTACATTACATGGCGATCCTGCCAGTCCAACAGTACATGGATTTTCAGTAACTACCTTACACTCATTACAATAATTATTTATAGTTACAGAACAATTATTGAAGACAAAAGGTGTATCGTTTCTTTTGCTTGTTGAAGCATAAGTAAGATTTACATTATTAGTTGCCTCAATGAAATTTTCATTAATACTATTAGTACTACTACTAGTACTTGCTATTGCAGATGATATTTTAGACGAATTGTTAGTTTGATTATTTAGGGAATTATCCACATACCCTTCAGCTACGGCTGAGGACTGCCATCCGCCGTGTCTTTTTAAATCTAATAAGTCACCACCCGCGTCAACAAGAATAGTCGCGGACGAGCGTCGAAAACAGTGTCCTGTATAATTCGCTGCTTCTGGTAGTCCCAGATATTTGGCTATTTCTTTTGGAACCTTTCCTAACTTGTTAATACCAACAGACTGTTTGGTACATTTTCCGTTTATATAGTTTAGAAAAAAAGGTAAATTTGGAGCTGTACTTACTGCAGAGCGAATGTTTATATATTTTTTAACCTTTGGGTAAAAATATTCTGACACCACAAAAGAACGTTGCCGTTTAGTTTTTGAATCGGGAATATTAATAATTAGATTCTTCCCTGTGTCTTGGATATCTGACGGTTTTATATTACGCAACTCTTGTTTCCTGCATGCACCGCTTATACCAATTATAAGAGCAACCTAAAAGACGATTTGAAATAAATTTACACATTTAACATTATATTGAGCTCAATATATTACCTTCATAAACAAATGTTTATCATCTGGTGCGTTTTCTAGAAAATCGTTTATATTCTTGCTTGTCAAAATCTTGGATTTTTTGGATTTAAAGCCGTCCGATTTTCTCTTCAGAAGAGCTTGTAATTTGGAGTAGTTTGCAATATCGACATTGTGATTTATATTAATTGTGGCCTTTAACATTGAGTAAAATGACCAAAGTGAGGAAGGCTTCATCGTTTTTGATAGTTCTTGGAAATATGCCATCATTACATTCTCGGAAAATGATTTAACGTCGTTTTTTAATCTCCATTCCATAAATCTTTGGTAAGTAAATTTGTATCGATATTCAGATTTCGCCGGTAACAAGTTGTTTTTAGCAGCTTCTGCAATTTCGCTAATATTGGGTGGAGTTAAATTTTCTATTTCACTGTCACTCGACATTTTTTATGTACCTAATCAAACTAATTTCACTTTATAATATTACTCACATACAAATTTGATCTACGATTATGTCAGTTTTGAATAAGTTTGTTTGTATTGACCGTTGCTAAGCGGTTGCTAGGAAAACTGTGCGATTTTTTTACCAAGCTGTGCGATTTTTTTACCGTGCGTAATGGGAATCTTACATTGATCGGAAACGGTGTGTTTTTAAGTATTTACAGTAGTGGAAGTAGGTAAAAGAAATAAAGACAATGCAAGTCCAAAACTCTTCGATCGTTCAAGAAACAGCATTGTCTTCAACCATCAAATAGACACAAGAACATTTTTATTAGTTGTACTAGTTTTGGCCACAAGATTAAGTTATGAAGTCCTGGAAATGAAATGTGATACTAGTAGCTTACTGACAAATAGTAAGTCAAATTCGGTTTTTTGTAAATATTTTAACTCAACGTAACTTAAAATTTACGGAAGATTTTTCTGTACGGAAATACCGTTTATTAATATAGTAATATACAGGCATCTTCGTTGAAATTTTCCAATTTTCATTCACAGCGCCATGTTACAATTATCTCGTATTGGGCTTCATATATTTTCCTTGATCTGAATTGTTACTGCGCTCGGACACTTAAAACGTTATTTGCGGGATTAATGAGTCACTTTTGTCCCTTGATTTATAATATACAATTATCTGTATTTTCGGTACATTTTCCTGGACCTTTGCAGTTAAATAGTGTTTCGCCGGAAAACTTTCTTGGTTCTATTCTAACCCTTTGTAGTTAATATACGCTGTTTTTTTAATTACTTTTTTTTCGTTCTTTCTGGTTCAAAACTACTGAATGAAAAGTTCGATACATTGTTTTTAACACCTCTATCATGAGATTTGTAGTTCAAAATAAATTTACGAATTTCAAAGGTAAAGTCACCCTTTGAATATATTTAATTTAAGTTATTTTTAAAACGGCTGCGACTAAAGATCATATATTATATATGCACGCAATAACTTACTTATTACACTTTTTTACGCACAGGTTTTTATGGGCCTGATTGGCGACCTCTTTCCTGCCCTTGATGTTCCAAGAAAACGAAATATGGATTTTGAAAAAATGGTAAAAAAGACAGCTGTTGAAATGAAACTTCAACCAGAGGAAGGATTTATTTTAAAAATCGTCCAGTTGGAAGAACTGTTTGCCGTAAGACACTCAGTATTTATTATTGGGTATGCAGGGACTGGTAAATCTATGGTTTGGAAATGCCTCATTAGAACTTATGCAAATCAAAAGTTAAAACCGCTATACAATGATCTCAATCCTAAAGCTGTAACTAATGATGAGTTATTTGGCGTTATAAACCCAGCAACAAGAGAATGGAAGGACGGTTAGTATTCCACTTAAGATAAAACAGGTGCCGTAAGTAGTATCCTTATCTTTATTCTCAGATTTTTAGCGCTTCTTTCACACGCTGATTCAGCATTCGTAAATATTATAAATATATGTAACAGACACAGAACCTTGAGTTCTCATTGTGTTGTACTTGGCTTAAAATAAAAAAAAAATAAAAACAACTTTTTTTGTGGAAGTTGTTAACTGACGCAGTCGGGTCGGATTTTGTTAGCGTTTCTGCGCATCGTGCGTAATTGTATTGGTTTAAATATCAATAACAAGAACAAACAAGTTTAGCAAAGTGCGTGCGATAAAACTCAAAGTAGGTAGATTTTAACCCGTAAGTACCATGGCAGGGTCAAATTTGACTCCCTACATTTTTAATTGGAGATGTTACTATTCAAACATAGACTGATTTGTCGATTTATGAAACGGCGAATAGTTTGTCTTAAGTCTCCTTGGAGATATCAGCGCGTTGGGTCAAATTTGACCCGCTCATGGTGTAAGTGTTATAAAATTGATTGAGGATTTTGGATATTGCTAAAGTAAATACCAACGTAATATTTAATGGACAGAGCCGCAATGCATCAATGGAAAGAATGTTTGTTTTTTTTACCGACTCTTGGCCGACAATTATTTGAGTATCATTTACTACGCAGAGCCCAAGAAAATTATCTACCAAGAGAACTTAGAATTATGATACTCAAAATTTATGGATTTCAAGAACTACGGAAGATCGAGAAGAAAAAAAAAGGTGACGTTGTCAAATTTGCCCCTATTCGAAAAATCAGAAAAAAGAAAGCACTACATGTAACAAATGCAAAAGATTTACTTGTAAAAATCATGTAATTACGAACGTGTTATACCAAAATTGCGTTGACAGGTAATGTCTTAAAACATGTCGGTCATTTCCTTAGCGAAAATGTAAAATATGTTTTTATTGTTGCAGGGAGCAGCTATGAGGCCAATAGTTACCGAAATTGGATTTGAAAACCTAAAAAAAAGTTATTTTTTTCTTAAATTTTTTATTACTAAAATTTAAGTAAATTTGTATTACATTTTCGTTTCTTACTTGATTAAATATTTAAAATATGAGTTTTTAAATATTTCTTTCTATTAAACTTTTTTACTGAAGTCGCTCAAAATTGATGAAGGTAAAAAAACATCTTAAAAATATATTTTAGCCATAAAAAAAATAAGGGTCTAATTTGACCCTGCCATGGTACAAACGTTACAATTTCCAGCCATGGTACTTACGGGTTAAGTCAATGTTGATATAGGTATGTTTTAAATTTGTATATTATTTTTGAAGCATAAAATTATTTAATAAGCGTAAGCGCTATTTTCATAACTATTAGATAGCGCCTACCCATATGATAGTTTTTAAGTTGATAATATAAAAAAAAAATCATGAAATTGCTTAGTATTTTACACGTACCTTGCTAATAGGCGTACCTTTTAATATTTATTGAAACAAGGATTTTACAAGTTTTTTAACCCTGTATATAGACTATATTTATAATTTGTAACTAAGAAAAAGCAAACATCAACAATATTTATTTAAAACACACTAATTCTATGTTTTCCTTTTATGGAGGATCACATCTTCTCCTCAAAAACCAACAGTAATAATCATCCATCGTGTCTGGAGTCCATCGTCCTTGATACCGAGTTTCCATTGTCCCGATATCTTGATGGAACTTTTCACCCTGTTCATCGCTAACAGTGCCTAATTCTTAGGAAAAAAATATTAAATGAAAATGGAGAAAGTGAATTTTTAATAACATTCGGCAAACAAGTTTTTCGTAGTTTGCAGTCACAACATTGTTACCTAAAAATTTTGAAATCCCGGTTGAACTTCACTCCTTTCCGGCCAAATTTTCGTCACATAATGTTCATCAAATTCATATCTACTCTCCAGAAGAGTCATCATTAACTAAAACTTTTCTTAATTTTAATATTCATAAAAGAATAGCTGAAGCTAAGAAATGAAAATGATGCTTAAACTGTTTAAGAAATAATCACCTTATTGAACAGTGTCGTTCTCAACCATGCAGAAAATGCTCAAAAAGGCATAATACTTTATTGTACACTAATTTTACCTCTAATAATCAATCGGATTCTAATTTATAATATAACAAGTGCATTGATAATTATCGGTAATTTTAGAAAAATATGCTTGAGTGCAATTTGGAGCCAGAAAAAGCATGAGTGCACGTAGTGTCTAAAATTACAGATAAATTATCAATGCCCGCGTAATATTCGTAAGAGAATTTCATGAACTGATTTTGCTTTTTGTTTGTGTATCATTATGACTGACAAAAAGAAAATATGTCAAAGAATTATCATGATAATTTTTTGGCTGTCAAAAAATTATCAACAGTAATATACCGATAGAGCAGGCGTCTTATCGGTAATATCGCTGTTTTTAACAAGAAATCGATTTTCTGATAATTTTCAAGAAATATAATTTTTACTTATAATCTGATAAGATCCCGAGAGCATTAGCTCGAGGGTCTTATCTTTGATTATAAGTAAAAATTATATTGAGTAAAAATTTTCTTAGAAAATCTAGATTCGAGTGAAAAACAACGGTATGAAGATAAAACGCCGCTTCTAGAGGTGTATTTTATTGGATAATTTACTGAACCCGAAATAAAAGCCGTTTGTGATTAAGGAAAATATTCAAACACATCATTATGATTTACTTTTAAGTTTATAGACGTGCCACAACTAACAATTAATTAAAAATCCAAGACTACATCAGACGCGTGGAACGTCAAAAATGAAATTCGCTTATTTTCATCACGGTTGCCATGAAAACGCCAATATTTCTTAAGCTCACGTCAAAGCAAAGCACACTGGGTTTAATCTTGCATACATTTTTTCATAAAACATTTCTTTAAAAATGTCAAAATTAAGTTAAGTTTATGCCCTAAAATCACCTCAAATAGTGTTGTGAGTCACTTTTATTTTGTAGGGGTTATAATATTTATTTATTAAACTTGATTTCTTAAAATAAATTACTGTTTGTTTGACAAAAAGATACTGTGGTCTTACTGAGCTAGTCGTAGGACGTTACCAAGGTGGTTGCTATGAACATTTGCGTTCTGATTGGTTATATATATGAGGTAAATAACCACGATACTTTTTTGTAACAATAGAATAACCATGGTAACACACAATAAAATATGGTATTTAATTGTTAAAATATGTAGTTTGACAGGTGAATGAAATTCTCAGCATAATCAAACTGTCAATGATATATTGGAAAACTCCGAGCCTACTATGCCACAGACATGCCAGAATCAACAAAATATTTTAAATGCTGAGGATAACACTTTTTTTCCGAGGGCCCGTCCATGCGCCGGATGCACTTAGGCCAGCTTTGGCCCATTGTGCTTACCCTGTTTGGTTGTTACACCCACATCGTTATCCCAGTTCCTTGCACTAGTTGTGTAAGTCAACTGAGGAGAGGGTAAGGATGTCCTCTGGTTCCAGTTTTTGTTGCCCGAGTACTTGTTGCTTCATCCGATCTAGTGACTTGCAATGGAAAACTATGTGCTGTACAGTTTCTCTGTCTTGTCCGCATAATCTGCAGTCAAGGTCTCCATTGTACAGTTGTATTCTGTGCATATGGTTCTTGACAGCCATGTGTCCTGTCAGAATTCCTGTAATGGTTCTCAGCTGGTTCCTATTCATTTGAAGCAGCTGTTTGTAAGTTTTGGGTCAGGATTCTCAATTAAGCTTTTGCTATGGGCTAATCCCTGTCTGTTACTCCAGTGGAACTGGAGTGGTTCATTCCTGATCCATGGCTTTATAACATCTCGTGCTGTGCATCTTGGTGCATCGAGTGCCGGTTCTGGACAAATGAATATGTTTTCGAAGCCTTTTCTCGCAAGTTTGTCGGATTTTTCGTTTTCTGTAATACCTTCGTGGCCCGGTACCCATTGCAGTATCACTTTGTTTATTTTTACTAGGGCATCCAGTTTCTTATGACATTCTCATACCAGGCTTGAGGTTACCTTGTTGCATATTAGCGCTCTAAGGGCTGCCTGACTGTCAGAATATATATGGATCCACTTATTGAGGTAAGCCCTCCTGTTGTTTTCGTACGCACAATGCAATATGGCGTAGATTTCTGCTTGGAACACTGTGGGAGACTTTCTCAAAAATAAAAACGAATTCTTCTCCGGTCTTACTCCGTGTATCCCCGCTTCGGTACCCTCTTTGGTTTTGGAGCCGTCTGTGTACCAGATTATTACCCCAGGAGTAGTTTCTGGTGTTTTGTTTTTCCAAACGTATCAATTACGACCTCATATGGTATGTCATAGCGAAACCTTGGATTTATATGGTCTGATCTCATTTCTAACTCAGGTCCACTTATAGTCTCGCTTAGAAGTTCATGTCCAGTTCTCTGCCTGCCTAAGAGTGGCGTCGAGCTCTGAATTCTATAGAGTCCCATTATTGCCTCCCCTTTTATCACCAAGTGAAGCTGAGGAAGGTCTAGGATGATCTCCACTGCGGTTGTGGGAGTTGATTTTATGGCCCCTGTGATACTCAAGCAGGTCAGTCTTTGCAGGCTTCCGAGCTTTGATATTGTGGTTCTTTGCTGTACCTTTGGCCACCATACCAAGGCTGCATATGTAATTGCGGATCTCACCAATCTGGTGTACAGCCAGTGCACCAGCCTAGGGAATAGTCCCCATGTTTTTCCGTACATTGTCTAATAACTGCTAAGTGCGCCTTCTTTATCGGGGTTTGGTTTTATTCCGTTTTTCGTTATTTTGTGTCCTAAATATACGAGTTCTTTATGCAAACATTCCGACATGTCTACTGTCTAGTTGAACTTTTAAATTTGTATGATGTAGTCGTTCGAATACTGCTCTTAGTCTATCGATATGTTCTTGGAGAGAGGTAGAAAATATAATAAAATCACCTAAGGAAACAAAAAAAAATCGTTTTGGAGGCCGCGTAAGACGTTATTTATTAACCTCTGAAAGGTTCCTGAGGCCAAAGAGCATGCGTTTAAATTTGTAAAGTGGTGGGGCCATTCCTGTAGACTGACAGTTGCGTTGGCAGTTTGAAATTCGGCAATAAAAGTTGCCTGGCATCCCTGACAATATATACAGATACAAAAGCCTACGATGGCTTTCAGTAGTTCGTCTAGTGACATAGAAAACTCCCAGGACTTTGATTTTTTACGCCAAATCAAATTTGTCGATTTTACAAAATCTTTCGAAAAATATTTAACTAGGAATTACGACGAGCTGCATGACGACGAAGGCTTACGTGATATTTCTTCTCCATGGGTGGGGAATTTAAACCTTTGGGAGAAAACAAAATAATACAGGGGCAATCCCATAACATTTCAAATGGCAGCTTAGATCGTCAGCAAGGGAAAGATGGGGTTAAAATAAATACACAAACTGGCGGCACAGACTAGCAAAAACATAACTCTTGTCAGACCCTATATAATGCCATCTAATCTCTTCAGAAACCTATATTCCTAAACATTTCAATACTCATTAAAAAATATTTCACCTTTAGTTTTTTAGGCATAAAAAACTTTTTCGTCTTTCTCTAGACAAGGTGTGTGGGTATCTGTAGTTAATCTCATTTTTAGTCGTCAACTGAATAATTCAACAACATTATTAAAAACAAGAGAACCCCTTTTCAAAATGCTTGTCTGTATTTTTCTGATTTTGAATTTCACATTGACCAGGGAAACCTGTCGTTTTCGGTGAGTATATTATTGATTTGTTGATGGTTTTTTATTCTAATTTTCTGAAGACTAGTTTTCTAGGAAAATACATTTATTTTTTTAAATTTTATATTTATTTGGGTTAAACTTGTATTCATTAAATGGTTGATGCCTGATTAATCAATGTCCTATTACATTTACTATTATTAAAACGTTTAATTTTGTCTATACATTTATATACATTTTTTCTTGTGACTAATCATAGTAACCATACAAATATACATAACTACCATGATAATAATATACACCTACCATTGTATTGTCTTTGAAAAATATAAAAATTTATTAACAAAGTGATACTGACAAATATTTGATTTGCCATACTGGGTTATCCTGACGACGCGGTATTTTCATTTTGGTGTTTTCGATTTTGTATATTCGGGGGTAATACCACGAGTGCTTAAAAATTATCTGGTTAATTTTTATGCACGAGCGGTATTTAGGGAGAATATTTCTAGAATGAAATATATATAAAAAAAAAATTTTGTCTTACAATTTTCAATTTAAATAATATTTAAATTTTTTCATTTATGCCATAATTATATCTTTGTCGTTATCTGTTGAGAGGGTTTGTTTTTCAAAAGCAATGAATTTCCCGAAGGGAACTCATAACAATAACGATCACGTTCGCAGTAAAAAGATTCGATTATTGTGTGTTGGATATACAACGTTGTCTAGGCAACGTTGTATATCCGCTGATATTTTTTTATTTTTAACGTTTCTTATGGAAAAATTTATACATGAGTGAAATATTCGCTGTAAGTTTTTGAAAATACCACTGTCCTTATGGGACTTTTCATACGTAAGTGGAATATTCCATATCATTTTTTTGTTTGTTTGTGAAAATTTACGTCGGCATTGAAGGTAATTGGTTTTCGTGTTTAATTTAACCCCTCACAACAAAATCCCTCCATTTAATTATAAATACTATTATAATGTCACGTAAATTTTTTTAAATAATTATTTACCATGTAAACCCTAATTTGGTAGAGTTTGGAACTGTTTAAATGTTATTTCTTTTTATAGGTTTGTTCTCAGTAATTATGAGAGACCAAGCTAATTTGTATGGAGATGGGCCAAAATGGATTGTGTTAGACGGGGATATTGATCCAATGTGGATAGAGTCATTGAACACATTAATGGATGATAATAAAGTACTTACTCTTGCTAGCAATGAACGCATCGCTTTAACACGATCTATGAGATTGCTTTTTGAAATTGCCAACCTAAGGACGGCAACACCTGCGACAGTATCAAGAGCTGGTATACTTTATATAAACCCTGCCGATCTTGGATGGAATCCTTTCATAGCTTCATGGATAGACACGCGAACTCAACAAAGTGAAAAAGCAAACTTAATGATTCTTTTTGATAAATATGTTCCTGCTTGTTTAGATGTGGTTCACAAAAAAGTAAAAAAAATAACTCCCATTTCCGATATTGCCCACTTGACAATGCTTGTTAGTTTATTAGATTGCTTTCTAACACCAGAAAATGTACCCCCCGATTGCCCAAAGGATTGGTATGAAATATATTTCGTTTTTTCTATAGTGTGGGCTTTCGGTTCAGCTTTATTTCAGGATCAAATAATTGACTGGCGCAACGAATTTAGTAAATGGTTTACAAATGAATTTAAAACAGTCAAATTTCCAATTGGTGGTAATGTTTTTCAATACTACATTGAAGAAGAAACAAAACGTTTTGCTCCATGGACAGACCTTGTTCCTGAATTCGTTTTAGATTCAGATATACCTTTACAATCGACATTGGTAAATACTGCAGAAACTAGTCGAATTCGATTTTTTGTTGATCTCTTAATGTCTATGAAAGTACCAGTAATGTTAGTCGGCCCAGCTGGTAGTGGAAAATCCGTTATTATTCAAGAGAAATTAAATTCTCTGGCAGAAAAATATGCTGTAACTAATGTGCCCTTTAATTTTTACACAACTTCTGAAATGTTGCAAAAAATCTTAGAGAAACCATTGGAAAAAAAAGCAGGGAAAGTGTATGGGCCTCCAGGCAACAAAACAATGATATATTTTATTGATGATATGAATATGCCCGAGGTTGATAAATACTTTACTGTACAACCGCATACTCTTTTAAAACAATATATGGATTATCAACATTGGTACGATAGACAAAAACTTACTCTTAAAGATATTCATAACGTACAATTTATATCTGGAATGAACCCTACTGCTGGATCATTTACCATTGATCCTAGACTTCAACGTCATTTTTGTGTTTTTGCGGTAAGTTTCCCATCAGAGGAAAATTGTCTTCATATTTATAATTCAATATTTTCGCAACACTTGGAAAATCCCCTACATAAGTTTAATATCATAGTTCAAAAATTATGTCCGATTTTAGTTCAAGCCGCTCTTTTTCTTCACGCTAAAATGGGCCAAACTTTTTTACCTACAGCCGTCAAGTTTCATTATACTTTTACGTTAAGAGATTTGTCTAACATATTTCAAGGTATGCTATTTACAACCGGTGCTGCAATTCAAAATCAGTCTACCTTTATTAGACTCTGGATGCACGAAGCTAATAGGGTTTATTGTGATAAACTTGTTGAACGACGCGATATGGATACTTTTAACAAACTTATTATAGAAACAGTTAAAAAAGGATTCGAAGAACTTGATGAAAATACGGTATTTGAAAAGCCACTCATTTTTTGTCATTTTGCTGAAGGTATTGGCGATCCAAAATATTTTCCAATTCTCGAATTTAATTTTCTAAGTAAGCTATTGAACGAAGCACTAAATGGATATAACGATTTGGTTGCAGCAATGAATTTAGTTTTGTTTGAAGATGCTATGTTCCATATCTGTAGAATAAATCGAATATTGGAGGCACCAAGAGGAAATGCGCTTTTAGTTGGTGTTGGTGGATTTGGAAAACAATCACTTACTCGATTAGCAGCATTTATATCATCGTTTGAAGTATTTCAAATTCAGTTAAAGAAAGGATATTCTATGAACGATATGAAACTAGACATAGCTGCCCTGTACTTGAAAGTAGGAATTAAAAGCGTTGGAATCGTATTTCTGATGACTGATGCACAGGTTCCAGATGAGTCCTACTTAGTCCTCATAAATGATGTTTTAGCGTCTGGAGAAATAAGTGAACTCTTACCTGACGAAGATGTTGAAAATGTTATTGGAGCTATGAGAGGTGAAGTCAAAAGCATTGGACTACAAGATACTAGAGAAAATTGTTGGAAATTTTTTATTGATAGGGTCAGAAGGCTTTTAAAAATTGTACTTTGTTTTTCACCTGTTGGGTCTACTTTAAGGGTGAGAGCAAGAAAATTTCCTGCCCTTGTAAATTGTACGTCAATAGATTGGTTTCACGACTGGCCCAAGGAGGCCTTACAATCTGTTTCAAAGCGGTTTCTATCGGAAATTGATGTACTTCCCATAAATCTTATTAATTCAGTATCCCTCTTTATGTCACATGTTCATGGTGTAGTAAATAGCTTCTCGGAAATATATTTGCTTAACGAAAAAAGATATAACTATACTACACCCAAGTCGTTTTTAGAACAAATAGATCTTTATAGTAAACTTTTAACTGAGAAAACAAATGATATTCATAGTAGTATAACGCGATTACAAAGCGGATTAACAAAACTAGCCTCAACATCTGAGGAAGTTGATGGTTTAAAAGACGTTTTGGCTGTACAAGAAGTTGAGCTTACTGAAAAAAATGCGGCTGCTACTGCTTTAATTGAAGTACTTTCAGTAGAAAATGAGAAAGTAGCGAGAGAACAAGAAGTTGCAAGTGAGGAGGAAGGCAAAGTTAAGGTTATTGAAGAAGATGTCTCCGTAAAGGCAAAGATTTGTGCTGAAGATCTTGCTAAAGCAGAACCAGCCTTAGTAGCTGCACAGCAAGCCTTAAATACTTTAAATAAAAATAATCTTACTGAATTAAAATCTTTCGGAAGTCCTCCAGAAGCTGTTGTCGCCGTTTGTGCTGCTGTCTTAGTTCTTTTTTCCAAAAAAGGAAAAATTCCAAAGGACAGAAGCTGGAAAGAATGCAAGTTAATGATGAACAAAGTAGATCAGTTCTTATATGATTTAATAAACTATGACAAAGAAAATATATCTCCTGATGTGGTTAAAGCCACTCAAGAATATTTAAAAGATCCAGAATTTAATCCTGAAAAAATTTTAAGTAAGTCCGCGGCAGCCGCTGGCTTATGCGCTTGGGTTATTAACATATTAAGATTTTATGATGTTTTTGTTGTTGTGGAACCCAAGCGACGAGCTTTAGCTGCAGCTAACAAGGAATTATCTGAAGCACGTACAAAACTCGCTGAATTAAAAGATAAATTAGACACGTTAGAAAAGCAGTTAGCGCTATTAAGAGCCGAGTTTGAAGAAGCTACAAATGCTAAACTAAAATGTCAAGCTGAAGCTGACGCTACTTCTCAAATGATTGATCTAGCAAATAGACTAGTTAATGGATTGGCTTCCGAAAATATTCGTTGGCGCCAACTTATTAAAGATTATAATGCTTCGATCATTACTATACCAGGAGATATTTTACTAGTTACAGCATTTCTTTCTTATCTTGGCTGTTTTATGAAAAAATATAGAACTGATATGTTGGAAAAATATTGGAGGCCATTTTTTAAAACCTTAGAAATTCCAATTCCTATGACATCAGGCCTTGATCCTATGAATCTACTGGCTGATGATGCAAAAATTGCTCAATGGAACAATGAAGGACTACCAACCGACCGCATGTCAGCTGAAAATGCTAGTATATTAACAAATTCTAGTCGTTGGCCCTTAATGATTGACCCTCAACTGCAGGGAGTTAAGTGGATTAAAACAAGATTTGGAGAAGACCTAACAGTGGTTCGAACAACACAAAAAACGTACTTAGATGTTATTGAAGATTGTATATCGAGAGGACGTACAGTTTTAATAGAAAATATTGGAGAAGCTTTAGATGCAGTATTGGATCCTGTATTAGGAAGAGTACTAGTTAAAAAAGGAAAATGTATCAAAATGGGTGATAAAGAAGTAGACTATGATCCCAGGTTTAGACTAATATTGCATACTAAACTTGCTAATCCACATTATAAACCAGAAATCCAAGCTCAAACGACGCTTATTAATTTTACTGTAACTCGCGATGGCTTAGAAGAACAGTTGTTGGCAGAAGTCGTAAAAGTAGAACGTCCCGACTTAGAAACTTTAAAATCATCACTAACCAAGCAACAAAACGATTTTAAAATAACTCTAAAAACCTGTGAGGATAATCTTCTTTATAAACTATCGTCAGCTACAGGTAATATTTTAGGCGATGTAGAGTTAGTTCTTAACTTAGAAACAACTAAAAGAACTGCTAATGAAATAGCAGTTAAAGTAGAAGAAGCGAAAATAACATCTGTAAAAATTGATGAAGCAAGAGAGCAGTATCGTCCATGTGCTGCCAGGGCGTCACTTCTTTATTTTATCTTAAATGACTTGTTTAGAATAAACATGATATATCAGTTCTCGCTTAAAGCTTTTAGTGTGGTATTTAAGGATTCTTTGAAACGTGCTACACCTGCAGAAAAACTAAAAGATAGAGTTATTAATCTATTGGATAATATAACATTTTCTGTGTATATGTATACATCTAGAGGTTTGTTTGAATGTGATAAGTTAATATTTATGGCGCAAATGACTTTTCAGATTTTTTTTCAACTAGGAGAAATAGTACCAGAAGAGTTAGACTTCTTACTTAGGTTTCCAGCTATTGCTAATCTGAGCTCACCTGTTGATTTTCTAAGTAATATTAGTTGGGGAGGTATAAAAGCGCTTTCATTAATGGATGAGTTTAAAAGCCTAGATAAAGATTTGGAAGGTTCCGCAAAACGATGGAGAAAATTTGTAGAAAGTGAATGTCCGGAAAAAGAAAAGTTTCCTGGTGAATGGAAAAACAAAACAACCTTACAAAAATTATGTATAATGAGATGTTTAAGACCTGATAGAATGACATATGCAGTGCGACTGTATATTGAAGAAAAACTAGGAAATAAATATGTGGCGGCCAGAAGTATAGCTTTTGAGAAATCATATGAAGAGACTAGTTCTTCCACTCCTGTGTTTTTTATTTTGTCACCAGGAGTTAATCCATTAAAGGATGTAGAAATGATGGGCAAAAAATTGGGATTTAATTTTGACAAAGGAAACTTTCATAGTGTATCTTTGGGTCAAGGACAAGAGATTGTTGCTGAAAATGCAATGGATTTAGCAGCAGAAGAAGGTCACTGGGTTATACTTCAAAATATTCACTTGGTTGCAAAATGGCTTGCAACCTTGGAAAAAAAGATGGAGCAATGCTCAGATGGTGGTAAGTGTAATATCAATAAATATGATAGAACAGTTTAAATATTAAATAATAGTTACGTATTAAAAAATAGTTACAAAATTTATTATAAATCTTGAAAGATTTCCATTATGTAAGTAAATTAAATTTTACTTCTGTACGAAGCAAAATAAATGAAACATCATCGGTCTTCTTTCTCACAAAATTGATAGAATAAAAAATACTTACAATTTTCTTCTAGTAGTCTACAGTAATGTGATATTTGAACGAATTTGTAGCATGCTCAAATAGATTATGGATAAATTAATTTAGGACTTTGATTTTTGTTTTGATTTTTTTAAAAATTTTAATGCACCTCGAACAGCATTGTAAAGGGAAATATCCAAGTTGGCGTTCTTTAGGAAGGATTTAAATTCATATTGATAACTTGTATGAAATAGAGATTATCGATTTTTTGTTGCAAGTGGCGTAATCTTAATTATTTGTAGGTAAGTAGTTAATTTGTTATTTAGGATTTCTATTGGTTCGCATATGGTTAAAAGAGTTATTGTCTTAAAAAGCGAAGTGATTGTTTGTTGAAAATGAAAAAGTTTTTTTATGTTTAGGAAGTTTGTTCTTATTTTGTTTTTTGGAGTATAAATTATGAAAAAAGGCCACAAAGTTTTTAACGTTTATGAGTTAGTAGAATGAGTAGAGTGATTAGAGTATATGTTATAACATTTTCTGCTTAAGATTATGAGAGAAGGGTTAAGAAAAATTAGTTTCATGGGGGTTGTTAATGAAATGTGAGCGGTTAGAAATGGTAGATGAAATTATTTATCATGTGAGGGTTAAAAATTATTTAAATTCAGTATTAGTGAGAAAAATTAAGTTGTTGCCATGTCACGTATAGTTCATCTAACAAATTTATCCGAGGATACACTCTATTAAAAGATTGACTTACGTTATTACTTAAAACATTAAGTTCAGAATTTTTATGCAATGAATTATTTTTAAAATTTACAAAATCTAAAAAAAAATTAGAAACACGGCCTCCTTTTTAACAAAAAATAAAAGTCTTACCAATAAGTCTTGAGAGCAGGACATGAAGTCTTTAAAAAATTAAGGTCTTTCGACTAAACCTTTTACAGGTCAGCTATAGCCCGAAGCTTACACAATGCTTCGCTGCCGTGGGAAAAGTGGCAGGTCTTAAGAGAACATGGCTATTCTACGGTCACAAAAATCGGTTGCCTAACCCCTCCCTGAAGTTAGCAACAGGTTAAGCCCCTTCTTGGAACCACCGCCGCGATCTTACGGACCAAATTCTTTATCGCTTGGAAGACCTCTGTACTATACTCGCCGAGACATCTTTACTTTTACTTACTTTTATCCTCGTGATTTTTAGGAATTTATTTTTAAAAATATTTTCTCTCCGATTGATAGCAAATATTAATTTTGCAGTTACATATCTATCAGCAAAGTATTATTTTTTCTGCCTATGCAGAATGTCTATGTCACAGGTTGTCAAACTATAATTATTATGGACATATACATTTCCATAGCAACCAACCGTTCCAATAATTGCGATTTCTATCAAATTTTGTTTTATTTTATCTCTACAGAAAAAATAAAAAGATTGTGAGAATTGTAATAATTTGCAAATACAGTATACATATATCTTTATAAACAATCGGAGAAAAATTATATGTTCAACTCGGCAGCAAAGTAGATTGACTGCCTTAGCTGCATTCCTAGCCTCGCTACGCTCGGCTATGAACTATCAGTCGCGACAGTTAATCTACTACTTTGCTGCCTAGTAAAACAAGTAACTATTTTCTCCGATTGACAGCAAATATTCATTTTTCAGACACATATCAATCAGCAAAGTATTACTTTTCCTGCCTAGGCAGCAAAATGATTATTCTCAATAAGAATAAAGCATTTGACATTTTTCGACGAAAAAAAAACATTTATTAACAATTGCATAATACTTTTGACAAGAATTTAAAGAAAATATTTATTTGTTATTAACATTCATAGTAAAATTACTACAATTTTAAATAAATAGACCACCTTTTCTCTCCTCAGATATCGTTCTCTTTACATTCACTATATTACCAATTTGATTCGCCTCATAAGTAGTCCCTACATTTGTCAAAATTTGTTCACAAATACTGGTTTTACATGCCACTGAATCCTTAATGTACCATTCTGCTATAGTTTAGGACTTCTACCTGCCATGTATTTTCAACATTGTTATGTCACCTCCTGAATTTACAAATATAGTGGCAGAACTTCTTCAAAGGCAGTGTCCCGTGTATTCTTTAGCATTCGGCAACTTTAAATAGACAGCTATTTCTTGAGGTATTTTACCAAATTTATGGATACCAACAAATTGCTTTACGGATTTACCTTTTACGTATTTAAAAAATCTTGTGTCTTTTAATTCAGCAAGCCGAATAGCTATATATTTCAACAACATCTAAATATTCCATTAATACGAAAAACCTCGAATTCTTTGTCTTCGTGTTTAATAGGGATACCAATAGTTTATTGTTGATATCTTCAATATTTTCTAAATTTAAATTCAATAGTTAGTCGCAGCGACATGCACCCGCAATTCCAAAAATCAATACAACCTAAAATAATGGATTATAAGTATTTTCACTTTATCGTATAAATATCTTATTTAAAACTTACTTTTGATAATAAGTATTTATCATCTGAAGCATCCAGTATACATTTTTTAATATATTGTTTTTCGAAAACTCGGGACTTCTTTGCCTGGTAGCCTTCGCATGCCCGTTTTAAATATGCCCGCAACTTCAAATATCTTCCTATATCTACGCCTATTTTAACATTCATAGTTGCCTTCAACATGGAATATACAGGCCAAAGTGTAGAACTCTTCATTGTTTTAGATAATCCAGCAAAATAAGCAAGTAATATATTCTCCGTAAAAGTCTTCGCATTTTGCTCCATACAGTAATCCATAGAACGTTTATAATTTCCTTCATATTTCATCCGAGACTTCTCCGGCAACAAATGTAACTCAATATTTTTTGCCACCTTCCTTATTTCTGGAGGAGTAAGTACTTCTAAGTCGCTATATATCACTGTCCATAATATAAATATACCGATATTGTTCCACGAAACTGGCAGAAATTTCATAAGTTGTCAAACTATAATTATTATGGACATATACATTTCCATAGCAACCAACCGGTCCAACAATTGTGATTTGCATCAAATTATGTATTAATTTATCACTGCAGGAAAAATAAAAAGATTATGGGAATTGTAATAATTGCAAATACAATATGGTAGTAACTGGGTGTGGCCGTAAAGTAACTGGATATACTAAACATCAAACTAAGCCGATTAAGTCATATAAGTATGTTCGGATTGTTACTCGTTCTAGAGATACAGGGTGTTAAAAGAAAAAGTTTATTCTAGAAAATAAGCCATAATTTTAAAATGGTTTAATGAATCGAATTGAAAGTTGACAATATTATGTTTTTATGATCAAGAAATAAGAATTTGTAGAAATTTTTAAGTTTCAAACTAGAGGGCGCTAGTTGCATACACTGGGCTTCATAAATCTATAATTTTTTTTCTTACCTGCGATATTTGGTCTTTTTCAATTATAGTTTCTTAAAGAAGGGCATTTTCTGAGTCAAAAAGATGTAATTCATTGATCTTAATATCTTTAACGGTATTCGAGATATTTCCCTTTAAACATCCCAAAGCATAAAAAAACATAGTACGCACATAATTAAATTAATATTTTAATTATCAAAAAAAAACTTATATGACATAATCGGCTTAGTTTGATGTCTAGTATCTCCAGTTATTCTACGGCCCAGAAGTTATGGGATACCTTGTATATCATTATAAACAATCAGAAAAAAAATTATATGTTCAACTCGGCAGCAAAGTAGATTTAACCTTAGCTAAATTCCTAGCGTCGCGCGTCGCTACGCTCGGCTATGAACTATCAGCCGCGACAGTCAATCTACTACTTTGCTGCCAAGTAAACAAATAACTATTATTTTGGTGGGGTTTCTTTTTTAGGTATTTGTTTTTTTATACAACAAGTTAAATTTACATATTATGAACAAATTCGTAACAACAAGTTTTTATATAATTTTACAACATATTTTATTTTCACAACGATCAGAGAGCAGTAACCAAGCAACCAAATAATTATCATATGTAACTTGACGAGGTTTTTCCTCGAGATACGATTTTAAATAATAAAATTTCTCTATGTTGCTTGGAGATGCGTCATTATTAACAATAGCTTGAAAAGCATCTCGAAATGTTGCCACTTTTTATACGAACCATTAAAAGTTGGCAGCTTTAAATTAGACAATTTAACTGAATGTCCCGCAGAGTGCACTAGTTGTGCAAACCTCCTAGCATCACTACAAACTAAACTTTTGACCCTGACCCTCCATTGTCTGAATCATATTCTTATTATTCCTATGTATTAGGATCCTAATTTTGCTAATGACTTGGAAGTATTTGTTTGGTTCTCCTGCGTTAACCCACTTCCCCGGTGTAAACCTAGCGAGAGTCTGTCAGTGACGCCAGCTCTCAAAAAGAAGAACATTGTAACAACACGTGAACCCCTACGAATATATTGCTTAGCGAAACGGCAAAGTTACCCCTTCAGCTCAGAAGACACGGGCTAGCTATATAAACCTGCCGTGCTTCTTATTCCAGCCAAAGGATCAAATAGAAACACAGAACTTCACCAAATTTGACCTAGCAAAAGATGACGACAATAACAGAAAGTTCATCAACGAAGCACGCAACAAGTGGCCGGAAAACTACCACCTGGTCTACACCGACGGCTCCTTAGACCAAGAAGGCAGAGTAGGAGTAGGAGTCTACTCCAGTATGTTAAACATAAACCTAGCCAAAAGATTACCAAGAATGCATTCAATATGCTCTGCTGAAACCTACACAATACACGCAGCAATAGATATCTAAGTAGAAGAGGAGTATTGGCGAAAAACGAAGAAACTACCTTATTAGTGAGGAAAAAGCTATCCGAAAATCCTCTTATTGAACTTGCATGGATACCTAGCCATACTGATATCTTTGGAAACGACAAAGCGGACAAACTAGCCAACGAAGGCAGAAATCTGGAAGAGCCAGAAGAACCAAAAGCAGAATATAGAAACGCACTTCCCGGACTACATGAGGAATTGTGGAGACAGTGGACAATCATATACAAGGAGCAGGGAAGACTTAAATGAAAAGACTACTGTTCAACAGTGGAAGAACCACTAAAAACACCATGGTTCAAAGGCTATCCCAATATGTCCAGAAGAGAAATCACACTAGTAAACAGAATGCGGTCTGGGCATTGTCTCACGCCAGTCCACCTACAAAAAATCAACCTAAGAGAAGACAACCTATGCTCGTGTGGAGAAGTAGGAAACCTACAACACATAATATTTGAGAGCACACTGAATGCAAGACACCGTCAACCTTTTACACAGCAGCTATGGCAAGCATCAAACAGCAGCCAATCACCTTGCATGACTTACTATTTCACAACATTACTCCCATATGTGCTAAATTACTTTCACAATTTTTACACGCAAGCTTAATTAAAGTCTAGTTGTAGGATAAGGATAAGATAAACCACAGTTTTTTGTCTTGTAGCAAAGAAAGATCCACCCCCTGGAAGAGCTCCAGGGTAACAGTAACTGGCCGTATAGCCCCAGCAGCTCAGGCCACCCAGCCCGTCAACAGCCTTGACGAGCTAACGAAATAGGAATGGGAACAACACGTGAAGTTAATAGAGAGTTATTGGAATACGGCGATCCACTATTAGTGCCGATCTTACACTATTAACGGCCAATCAAAGAAGGTTGGGAAAAATGACACCTATTGGAACACGCATTTTTTTGAAGGGCGTTAATTCTAACCTTAATTTTATGCTGTATTTTTAACCAAAGAAAGGGTTTCATGTTTTAAAGCACATTCACAAGGCGATTAACACAAAACACCAACGAGAGCTTGCCTTAAAAATACAAATTTTCTTTGCACATAAATAATTTAAAAAAAAATTAATTATGAGGTTATGTCCAATCGAAAAATAACGGTTTCTGTCACTTGTCAAAGTACGGCCAGGCTGTAGCCGTTTTTGAAACTTTCGCTAATAAAGGCAGGCACTAATACTATTAGTGCCGGCGTTAAATCTGATACTTTCTGCGCACGCGTAGATGTCAATAGTGTCAAAATACTGCCCGGCACTATTACTGTCTGGCCTTCCGAGTTAACCTAACTCGTGTCAGAAAACGACTCGTAAAATTTACAACATGTAAATTTGGTTTCTTTGTAATTGACCACTGTGATTGGTCAGTTTTATATTCTAACTAGGATGGATATGAAATCATATCCGTTCAGATAGCTGGAATAGCTTACTTTTCCGATCACTTTAGTGTAAAAGAAACAGTAAATTTCCATATAGGAGTAAAAAAAAACATAATGTAAGTTAAAAGCGTAATACCGGATCACCACATGGCCCGTCGGCCGCATGGTAAAATAAAAACCTGTGGATTACAGAACATTGAAGTGTAAAAAGACTATCGGTCGCATTACGTTAAAAACATAAAAGTGGAATAACCGTAGTGTATGAAAATATCGAAAATTAGTAAGTCTGTTTCTTTTTAAATATTATTGTTTAATAAATGCTTAAACGCTTGTGTTAGGTATAGGAATAGTACATATAAAATAATCGTTTTTTTAGCAATCAACAAAACATGTTGAACGATAACGAAAATTCCAATATCCTCAGAATGGGGGAAAAAGGGATGAACGCCTTAAAATATTATATTTAGAGAGAAATCCAATCAAGGCCACTTTAAGTATTAGTTACACATTGAATGTTATAGATAATTTAGGACCTATACTTTCTAAGAAGGATTTATATTATTCGAATTTCCAATTTTAAAATGCTATGTATTTTCGGTACAGGTATTAATTTCGGCGAATTTACGAGGTTTATTAATAGCAAACCTTGACAGAAAAATCCTTTGCTGATATTTTAACCATAGCGTGTCAAAAAAACTATTAATTTTATTTTAAAGAGTGTATTTACATTAATTTTAAATGTATTGTAAGTTCGGAGATATTTGGAAAAATTTACGCAAGCAGCGATGGTTCGTAGCAACTATTGCGTTGATATTTTGCCCATGATACCGTCAAAGAAACTATACGGGTTCTCTAACACATTCAAATAGCATTAGGACGTCTGACCAACGTCGCTATAGACAACCCGACGTCGGTAACCGACTAAGTGTGAACCCCTTTTTGCACCAAAATGGAGCAGACACATTTGGGTCTTACAAACGTTGGTAACTTACTGTTGAACTGTAACCTATTTAATCAAATTCTATTTGGTGTAAATAAAACACTAATTTTTTGTTTATCTGTAGAAAGAAAACAACAAACAGAAAATCAAAATGTCGAACAGTTTTCTTGGTAAAGAATGTAGGTATACATAAAATAAAATAAGATTATGGGTTGCTTCAGGACGGCCCATGGATATTCAATATGGCAGGGCGCCGATTTAGATACGCAAAACTGAGTGCCTGAGGATATTTTTCTTAATTTTGTAAGAATGTCTAAAATGTATGAGTCACAAATTCATATCGAAAGCATTGGCCACGATATGATTTACATTTCTTTAAGAGCAGTTGAACAATATTTCTAAATTATTCTTCAAAGTTACCAACTACATGCGAAATTATATTTATATATATAAAAAATATTGTGGTCTTTTGAGCCGAATCCTGGCTAAAGTTTATTAATGCATTTTTGAAAATTTTTTAAATTTCCACTCATAGATGCACAGATATTGAGGAAGTTATATTCATTAAAAAAAATAATTTCAAATATTTTAAACACTACGGTTCACTTTGTTTTTTTTTGGATTTTTTTTCAAGAAAATAACTTTTTGACATCCACATAGTAATCCATTGATAAAAAGAGAAATTTAATATCTTCCTTAGTTTTCTTGTAATTCGAGACAAAAAAATTCACTTTTTACATGGAAAATTTTAACGAGGTAATCCACTTACCGAGTCTCCTACTTTACGTTGGCTCTTTGCCGTTTGCCGCGATACCTTCACGGATAAACCGATGAGATTTCAGCCTGTTTTCAATTACACAGCGGGTGGTATAGGGCCGTCCGGGATCGCTGATTTTACGCGCTCATCAGAAAGGAGCTGCCGCAGAGAATTCGGATCCGACCCACATTCAAGCACATTACATGAGAACGCGTGGATTAGTTGGTAATGAAGGTGGTAAGAGAGTTGCAGAAAGTATTTTCAATCCTCTCAAATTATCGATAGATCTACCAAGTTTATTTATTGTTTCCCGATGAATTAAACAACAATAAACATGGTGAAATAAAATGATTGCATTTTTGACAGGCGGAAGGGGGGGCGGTCTCAAGGAGCAGCTGCCCCTGGATTGTTCGATAACAAGATTTGTTTGCGAAGGGCATTTTACTGACAAATGTGACAACGATAGATCGTAAAATATGTGTGAGTCTTAAAGTAAACGAACATTTATATATTTTTATGATTGACACAAAAAAATCATTTTGACTCGTTTTCTAACCCAGTCATATGGTTGCCAGTTAAAATTTTCTTTATTTCTAAATTCCAAAAATAATAGTAGGTACTTTCTTTGATGGCCGGCGAGATACTGCATACCTCATCAGGAGATACTCTCAACATGAAAATGGAGAAGTCAGCTAATGCACCTGAATTTATAGCCAACTCTGACTAGCCTAAGATTGTGATAAAACCAATTTACCTTTTTTTTTTTATAAAAATTATTAGTATGGCGGTGGCCTCTTTTTTCTTTATTTAAGGACATGCTTATTGCTTGTCGGCCTACTTAATAAAGAACTGAAAACAATCCTTCATCCATCTAGTGACGAAAAAAGAAGTGACATTATTTGTACACAGTTTGGTAGGTGGAAAAGGCGACATCTAAAAGTGATTCACAAATTCGAAAAAATTACACTTTTCCAAATGAAGAAAAAATCCGACGTTACTCAGACGTCCATTCTTTACTCCGACCACTAGAGACGACGTCTGCTTAGAGAACTTTGCGTTTTAACGTTCATTTTACATCAAATTAAGGTCCACAACTGTGCATTAAGAAAACATTATTAAAAATGTCTTCAATATAGATACAAAAGTTTTTCGTTAGTTCAAAAATTGTATGGATAAATATATTGGTCAAAGTGATCCAAGGTATAAAGCAACTTACATGGACGCGTCTTACTGTAGTATACTGTATCACTGAGCATGGATTCACTCAAATAATAATATTAGAGATAGATAAAAAGTGAATTATTGTTATTTCAACATAATAAGATAATTTACGCTATAAAAGATTAATTGTTATTATTACATGTAAGATATAGTTCACTTTTCCGTAATATGTTTCGACAGTTGACAACCACAAATAACATCAACAGCTAATACTGGTTTCTTCGGAAAGTTTCCAGAATATTAATTGGGCCGTAGCGAGCTAATACAAAATTAGAAATTAACCTGAAATATACCAGACAACAGGGCGCCATAAATGATAAGTGAAAAATTTGACTAAAGGATAAGCTTCAAATTAAAATATACTATATTAAAAGATAAGGTTCGATGCAAAAGTCTTATTTAGTAGTTTTTAATCAGTTATCACTTTTTAGTCAGTGAAACAGATAAGGTTCGAATAAAATCGCTGTCAGTGTTTACTGGTTCTTATCTACTACTTTACCAGTAGCGTACCATGTAACTTCTCCCTCTTCAGGAATTGATGACTATGACAGAAACATGAACGATTTACTTTGAAAAAGCATTACTTTATTACTACCAAGTTACTTTTTACACTGCACGTTTCATTTCAAAAAATTACTGACCTGTTTGGATTCACTACATTAGCGCCATCTCTCAAATAAGAAACAGAACGGACATAATCGGTTTAAATATTAGTTTGCATTAATCAAATGCACCATGTATAAAGTGTTCCCTAACTTATGGTTAAAACACCCGCCTTAAATACTTTAAGCTCATAACCTCACAATATATAATTTTCAAATAATAATTAACATTTTGGACTAACAAGATACAACGGTCAAAACATTTCTAAATATGTTTAATTTATATTTAGTTCACATATCTGCGGCACTAGGGGTTTTGTTGCAACGTTTATGTATTACACATTCCTGAGCAAAATACTATTTTTAACATCAATATGTTTTGTACGATTAATTTCAAGTGTATATGTCATTTTAATGCACAATTGACCATTTTCACATGACGTCACAAGGCAGCCGCCATTTTGCCTGGAGGGCAAACAAAACCAAACTGGGTTAGGCGAAGTGCTGTGTTTTTAAGTATTTTCGCGGTTATTTAAGTGGTTTTATGTGTTATTTTCTTTAAATCATAAACTTAAATACTTTAGTAATACCATAATGTACAGTAGTTAATTGTGGGATGAGAGGAAATAGAGACAATGTAAGGTTTTTCAGAATACCTCCTGCTTTGAAAAATGCTGGTGATCAAACCTATCTATCTAGACACAGGCAAGAGATATAGATAAAAGCAATTATAAGGAGACCATTAAGTGACTCTCAACAGCAAGTGTTTGAAGATGAAGAAATTCCAGGCACGAGCAGAAATATACCAATGACTATGCTGTCAAACATGGTGAACGATAATATTTCTATTGACAAAATTATTGTTGTATGTTGTGCCTTAATAAATTTGTGCCCTTCACGATTCCATAAGTTAATTTTTTTATCATTTTTAATATTTATAATATATAAATAAATAACTTAGGAATAAATTGTAGGTAAACTTTTGTGATATATCTAGTTTTATTATAATCTATGTATGTTTTGAATTTGTAATTGGCTGAATCCGTTAATATATTATCATTATTAATCTTTAATAAAACTTTGATACCAAATTTACTGATGTGTTTTATTTTATAAAAAGCTATCTTCTGTACATTTGTTTAATTTACAAAATATATAATTCAGCATTCCTACTTTAAAGTATGCAAGGCGCATGCAAAAAAATCAATAATAAGATCCGGTTGTACAATTACGGCTTAAGCTGGTTCAGCATTGAACCAAGCAAAGCTTAAGCCATAATTGTACAATTTTTCCTAAGTAAAATAAACAATATTTGAAACAAATTGGTGTATACCTTTTAACAATATTATCAATCATTAATAAACTTTTTTCGCCACTTGGTCCAAACGGCTAATGACCGAAGTCTTCCTACCATATAGGGACAAATAAAAAAGTACGTAATAATATTATACTAGAAATGTCACTACTTACATTTAGAAGCATGTTTATATAATCATTTACACATAAATATTGAACAATAATAATCGTAAAAAGTGCAAACAAAGATGTTTCTTACAAATACATAAATGTGCACTTGGGGCAATACTACAATCATTCAGGAATTTCTATAATATAAACACATGAAAAGTGATACCAGGCAATGTCACATTCTTCATTATCACACTTTATCATGGGGGTACTGTCATCTACCTTTTCACACACACCACAAAGAGACCTTTGCTGTTTCGGCTTTTTGTGTAAAATATTTTCCCAGTAGTTCAGGTTTGATAATATATTTAAAAAAGTCCAATGCTTTTGTTAAGTTTACAGTAATAAAATGTTCATCATACAAAATCCTTTCAACGAACAAATTTTGTTTTGACCATAGCACAAAGTCACAATATTTTGTTTCGATTGTAAACATTTGGCACTGAATTTGGTGGAAATACATGTGGTTTTTATTCAGTTTGTATTTACCATTTTCCACCTACAAACATGAAGTTCCTTTTGCAGCAAATTTTTCCAAATCCATGAAGCATAGAGAATATGGACGTTTCACTTCTTTCATTTTTCTTCATTTGTTGTCCAGTATAAAAACTATGTGTTAGGATTAAATAATTTACCATGTCAATCATAGTTATGTCAGGCAGGGAATGTAAATACACTTAAGGCTTTCAAAAGGTATGGATCTTTGTCATTGATGATTTTTAATTGTATATTGTCTTTCACACTTTGAGATAAATGTTCATAATAAGCACTTCTCTCCATTGCTAAAAGTATTTTCAATTTGTTTTTACTCGGGTTAAAACACTTATTTCCACTATAATAGGTATACACAGATTAAGAATAAAATCATTTTATCACAACAAATCAGCTAAAGCGTCGTTTTAAACCACTTTTTAAACTAGTAAATTCAAATATCAACTGATTTGCATTGCTTTTGCATGTAACCTTAATACGGTGTTTGCCCTCCAGACAAAATGGCCGACATGTCAAAGTCAGCTGTTTGAAAATGATCAATTGGTTATCCTCGCATATGTTTCCAGGAAAAATACTAGTATACAAAATTTCTGAAAATAACTGACCTATGAATACATTTTCGGTGATACATATTCAGCTTTAGCATTTAAGATTGTCACAACGTTTTGCTTTTTAGATTACCAACAAATAACATTTTGGTTGTATTTAATCACAAACACTGTAATACTCTTTCTGACAAGAATGTCATTTATAAAATCAGAATCAACGTATGATAAAGAATTGACATTTGAATCATTATTACTTGTAACAAATTTTAGTCCAAAGTCTTTTCTATGATTTAAATATGTTAGTACTGTTTTTAAGTAATTCCATTTTTCAGTGGAATAGCAATTTTCAAACTGAGTATAATATGCAACATAATATTATTGATGTTTTATAAATAAATTATATTTCAAGTACAAACACAGTAATAGTGTTTTTCTGACCATTTGAGCCCCTGGCACATTATCATCAATATTTTACTTAATACCTCGAACGAATTATTGAGCCTTTTTAAAACTTTTACCATTAACTACTTTTTCGCGTAATAACACCCACAATTACTGTCTATAATTTCTTCGTTTTCTGGATATGGCACTGACTCCCACATACCACTTTCATCTAACAAATCTAGTTCATTATCTATTGCCTATTTTCTGTCCTTTACTGCTTTCTTAATCGAATATAGTACGTACTTCAGACAAAAGCATTCCAGCAGATAAAGCTGCCATTAGATCCGTTTCAAAATCTACATCTAAAGGCATTGGTAGTGTTTTCTTTCTTATACCTACTTATTTCGTTGTTTTCTAATTTTTGGTTTGTTAAACTTTTCATTTCATTCTGTTTTTCTTCGTTTATTGGCTTTTGATAGTTTCATTGATTATTTCAACTTATATTTGTACAGCTTTATACCAATAGATTACGTTTGTTCGTGTTAAATATAATATTTCATATTCCGGGTCCCATAATCTATCTATAACCATTATAAATATACTCGATCATAATCAGTTTTTTGCTTTGAGCATCAAGCTTTGATTTACAAACTTCTTTTGGCACAAGATTATGAGCAATAACACCAAAAAGTTTAATTTTTTCTAAGTCGGATCGTTCACTACACCAGACATCTGCTGGATTTTTGTTGTTAGGTAAAATTCTTGTTGGAGTTCTATTGGATAAATACCCCACAATGTCTTATCCAAATTTCCATCAAAAATTGAACGTCTTGATTTTTCTGGAACTGTTCGTATATAGCGTTCAGCTACACCATTTTGTTTTGAATTTCTAGCCAACGTATACTAAGTTTTTATTTCTTTTTTTTGCAGAAACTTCTGAACTCCTCCGAGGTATACCTATAATATTCATCCTTGTTGTCACATCTTAACTTATATCTACTTTCGTGCCAAACTTTGCTTCTACATGGGTAATATATTCTTTGAATTTTTCCATATCCTCACTTTAATGGTCATTTAATAACACATAAAAAAATGTCAAAAGTTGTCAATAAAAGTTATATAGTATTTTTTTCCATTATAAGTACGCGGATTTAGTGGCCCACACACATCTGAAGATATTGTTTCCAGAATACGTTTTGCTTTCCGTTTTTCTTCCCAAGCTTTAAAAGATAGTTTTGTCTGTCTCAAAAAAATTAAAAAATAATTATTTCCTCATTACATGTAAATTTATCGCTATTCCATACATCAATGACACTGTTTACAAAGAGGTTAATAAATGTTTTAGGGAGCACTGCAAAGACACTTCAATCTCTTACAAAACAAAAAATCAAGTAGGCTCTCAATTCGTTAATTCTAAGAACAAAATAGAGAAACTTTCGAAAAGCGGTATTTATAAATTTGATTGCGGTCCTTGCGACAACTCCTAGATAGGTAGGACCTGCAGAGCTCTAAAGATGCGCATTTATGAATATCTTACCAAATCTTATTCTGGTTTTGGCAATCACCTAAATATTTTAACCATAACTTAATTCCTCAGAACAATTCAAAAATAATACACAATATTTCTTCAAACAATTTTAATAGATTGGATTGTGCCTCAATACACAGGTAAATCTTAACAGACCATTTACACCACTTCATAGACGGTCCTAGAATAAGTTACTTTATGACAAGAAGTAGTATCCTCCTTTCTCTGCAGATCCATTTCTGGTTTCATAGCACCCCCTTCCTTACCATTAAAAAAACGTTTACTAAATTTAACTTATACCAACACAAAATTCTTTTTCAGCTTTTAGTTGATAAAATTTTAATCATTTAAATATTACTTCACCATTTTATTTTTCAGCATTCAATTTTACAGACCTTCCAATTGAATATACTTTAAGCAACCAGAATTACTCTACATTTACTATGACATTTAATAATCTAAAACTCCCATTCCCTTTTCACAAAACATTTGTATTATGTCATAATTTCCTATATTTCCCTTACAATATCTTTGTCGGTTTCTTTATTATTCATAAATTGATTTACAGTTTTCACTAAACGCAATCTAAATTCAAAAGATCCCGTCAAATATGTCAAAGTTATGCATTCGTTAATCACAATAAGCACCTTTAAACTATTATTTATATATATTTAATAAATTTTGCAAAGAGTTAATAATTTTTTGAAGTTCATACAAAATTTTTCTCGTTATCTGTATAAATATCCTTACATAATCCTCTCCTGGAAACAAATTTTTTTAATGCATTTAAAAAGGAATCTGTACTCAAATCGCCAACTTCAATATGAATGGCGCGAGTAACAAAACAAATAAAAATACAAATAATGTATGCTTTGATTAATTTTCTAGAACGTCGTTTACCATCCTTTATCATTATAAATAGGACCAGCAAAATCGCAGCCTACAGTCAAAAATGGACGTGAGGGTATTAGTCTGGACTGTGGAATGTCACCCGTTATTGGCGTGGTGAAAGAAGGTTTTGCCTTAAAACAAAATAGACACTGTTTGATGGCACGCTTTACTGCATTTTTTCCGTGTACTCCAATAGTTATTTCTTAAAATTGTCAAAAGCGCTTGAGTAGCTGCATGTAAGTTTTTGTTATGGTTGTACTGAATTAAAAATGTAGTAAAATCGTGATATGGTGGTAGTAAAATTGGGTGTTTTTCGTCAGGAGTTTAAAGTCAAATGTCGAATTCTTCCCCCCGCGCGCAATAAACCATGTTCGTCAAGAAATGAAAGCAAAGAAAAAAGTTTACTATTTTAAGAAACTTCTTTATCATGACACAAGTTATTTATCGTCGGTGGAATATTGTGAGTATTGTACCATTTTTAAAAGGGTATTGAGAGATCTATCTAGCTCATCTTGGGTTAGTTCAGTTGAATTTTCTCGACTATTTTTATTTTTGGGATTTATTTTAAAGACATATCTTAATACGTTAGCAATAACTCCTATTAATTTGGTAAATTTGGAATATTTTTTAAATATACCTTGATCTTGGTATATTGTGTTTGTAAAAAACGATAACTAAATTGATTTTTTTTGTCTGGTGTATTGTCTATATGTATTTGTTCCGAAATGGGTCAAAAAATTTCTTGTTTGTCAGAAATTCAGGTCCGTGCCACCATAAATTGCATTCCATCAATTGCTGTGGGTTTTAACCACGGGACAGTATATCTGCTGCATTTTCTGAGAAGTTACATGCCTCCACTGACATTTATCTATCAGCTCGTGTACTAGTGTTACCATATTTGCAACAAATGTTGTCCAGATATTTGGTTCACCTGCAATCCACGAAAGAGTAGTAGTGGAATCGCCCCAAAAATATTGCTTTGTAATAATAATGTTTAAAAAATTGTTGACCTTTTTTAATAAGCATGCTAAGAGGAGAGCACCGCAAAGCTCAAACCTCGGCAATGATATTATTTTTAAAGGAGCAACTCTACTTTTAGCGCAAAATAAATTTTTTAAATTAAACATTTATTATTTCCACAAGAAAGAAAGATAAATTACATAATGTAATTAAAAAAAATAACTTATAAAAAATTAAATAATAGACCATATTCGCAGCATCCCATGCAAGCATAGGTGCTGTTGAGGCCTAGATAATGTAGTAAATAAACTTAATTATAATGAAAAAAAATAATATGAACATAAATTTAAACATAGAGAGGCTAAAGGTGTAGTGTAGTGTTAAGAGACGAACAGAAACGTTAGAGAGAAAGAAGAAGAGATACGCAGGGAAGAATGAAAAAGGTAATATAGCAGGTTTTAAATATAATATATAATAATGAGCAACGGCACGAAGAATTGTGTTTACGACCGCATTGTTTACATCCTGTTGAATTGCAAGAATTGTGGTCATGAAAAGGTCGCAAACAATTACGACAAAGTTTATGTTTTTTAATCTCCGAACAAAGATTATTTTTGGACATGGATTGTATTTTTTCGCATTGAAACTTTAAGTGATTTTTGTGGCAAAATGCACAAGAAACTTTTCCGGTAATAACGTGTGTTAAGACCCTGTAGTGATGTCCTTTGTCCGTCTTAGTTTTGTTTTCAAGTGTTTGTCAAAAAGTCTGTAAGTTGTGTAACCGTAGGAAAGTCAATTTCTTCCTTGTTTAAGTAGTCTTCCCACTCGCGTTTTTTGGAAATATCATGTTTAGTACAAATAATATAAATGAGGAGTGTGTCCCATTTGTCAGTTTATTGTCCAAATGCTGTCAAAGCACGCAATTTTTTATTAAAATTGTCAAACAAAGTTCGTAGGTAACTAATAGTATGATTCATTTTTCATGGCAAACGCATCAAAAATATGTTTTACATGGGTGTGTATTATCAGTCGATTTTGTTTTCCTACCTGTCTTTCAGCATACCCCCAACAATAATATAATTTTGGTTTGAGATTTCGAGTGATTGGATCAGCTGAGCAGGTGCACCCGTAAGGCATGACTAAGTACCAAAACTTTTGAACATTTGTGTATTTGAATAACTAAAGAGTTAAAAATATCATAACATGTCATCCAATGACTGTAAACCCCGTTAAATTCTGGTGAGTTCCTTGTAAATCTAATCTAGTTGTATTTGTATTTGAAATGTTAGGATTTTGATTAACAGGAACAGAACTCTGTATGGAATTCTGTCTTCTGCAAAAATCAAAAGGCATTTTTTTTGCATTGCCAATAGCCTTGAAAATTTTGACTCAAATTCTTCACGTTCGGCTTCTTGAATATTGTTAATTTAGGAATTCGATCTCCAATTGAACTTCATTAAAATGTTCCAAAATAATTTTCTGAAGTTTGGAAAGTATCTAATTATGTTTGAAATCTTGTTAGCTGAGATTTAATTTGTCCCTGTTTTAATTTTATTTCTTCCAGAATTTCAGCATCTGTGGTCGCTTGTTCAGTCATTTTTAAACCTATTTATGTATAATAAGCCAAAATTAAGCAATATAATGTAAAATATTAGGAAAGTGGCTAATTAGAAATTGACGACTTACCTAATCTCGTTGAATATCCATAAATATTTGGCTCTGTTGCAGATAATTTGTATGTGTGTACTTTTTTGACTGTGTTGTCGAAAAACTTTGTTTTACTCGACTGTGTTGCCGAAAATTTTGCGTGTAATTTTTCGACTGCGTTGCCGAAAAGTCTTGTTTTCCTCGACCGTGTTGCCGAAATTTTTTTGTATACGTACGACCGTTCCGCCGCCCTACTGTACTTTTTGTCGTCGGTTTTGTTTTTCCATGTCGAAGGACCAATAATTGGTACTGGACCCAAATAGGTCGCGTTACTTTTCGAAATAAAAAAAAACTGTTGTATTTAAGTATGTATATTTTACTTAAAATGGATTTATTTGGTGGGCGAGATTAGGCGTTTTTCTAAACTCGCGTGCCGCGTTGTTTACGTTGTTACAGTTTTTATGGTTCTGCTTGGTTCTCAAACTTCAGCTCGATTTTATGGTGCAACGGCCACTATGAATCACAAGTATTTAATTTCACTATAAGTTAAACTTTAAAATTATCGGCTTCGTTTGCAAATCTAAACATACACGCATAACAAGTTCTCTTTTTTATTCATAAAAAGATAGGTTAAGAGTGTAATTTGAGGTTTGACCAAATGACCCTACTACTGTTGGACCTCTTGAAATAGCGTTTGATCTTGACAATCTTGGCATTGTTTAATAAATATATTATTTTTAGGACACGATAACTATAGATTATACTTAAGTGCCGAGCCATCTGGAGATCCACATAGTTGTGTTATACCCCAAGGAATATTAGAAACCTGTATTAAAATTACAAATGAACCTCCTACGGGTATGTACGCTAATTTACACAAAGCTTTGGATAACTTCACTCAAGAAACATTAGAAATGAGTTCAAAGGAGGCAGAGTTCAAACTCATACTATTTTCTTTATGCTATTTCCACGCTGTGGTTGCAGAAAGAAGAAAATTTGGTCCTCAAGGATGGAATAGAAATTATCCATTTAATGTTGGCGATTTAACCATTAGCGTCAGTGTTCTTTTCAATTATTTGGAAAATAACAATAAGGTAAAACATTTTGCCTAATTCTGACGTAATTTGAATGACCTTTCCAAAAGGATTTCACTTGAATTAAGTATTCATATTATTTGTCATTATTAACCCATTTACAACACTACCCAGATAACAATTTGTGCCGGAGCAGCCGCTTAGTTTTAGCACTTCGAAAAAGTACTTCTAAACCGTGCCGGTGTCCCTCCGGCCGGCATGTTTTAGGTGGTAGACTAGAAGCAAATGGATGGACGGAAACTAAACGGGTTTTCGGTGCCATTATAGTGTTTAGAAGTGCTACAAAACAGCACATGGTGCATTTTATTCGAAGTGCGCTGCATTTAAAGCACTTTTAGTAAGTGCTCTAGGAGTACTTTTATCAATGTAACATTTCAGTTAAAAGTTAGATGAAAACACTTCCATAAAGTCAGGAACCCGGGGAATCAACTGAATTCCTTAAAATATATTTTTCTTTCGTAAACATTTTTTTAACAAGAATATACCAGGTATTCGCGAAACGTGGCTAACTTTTTTGTACTTAAAGATAATGAAATGTAGTGGCCATCAGAAAGAAACTTTACCCAGTGGCAAAACTTGAGAAGCTGGTGAGTAGGTATTCAGTAAGCAAGCGGATACTTTTGCGAGTATGTCAAAGAAAATATGTTTCTTATTAAATATTTTAATTTGTGCAATAGTCAGCTGTTGGAAATACGCAAATACTTTCGGCGCTGCGGCCCAACGTGTAACAGGCAATGCGCCGCGGCCCAAAAGATAACAGTACGGGTTTTCTCTAAAAATTATGTTTGGAAAAGTGTCATTCACAAAGATGAAAAAATATAATTTTACCCTTCCATCCCGTTTCCTATAATATGATGATCAGATATCGAGTCCAATGTTTCGATCCTAGATAAACATCTTTAATTTTTATATTCGGAAAAAGTAAAATATATTTTAAAGATTAAACTGTGATGTAGGTACGCGTAAAATTAATCTACTATAAAAACTATTTAATCGAACTACCCAGAATTTTTTGAACGCATGTCAAATAAATTTACCTCTAAAACTATCTAACTCATCTGAACAAAATTTGGTATTCGTGATAAAAAATGGTTGTTTTTTGCTAGCTTTCAAAGTTCAACTATTTCAATTAAACTATTTAATATTAAGTGTTAATTTTGTGAAACATAAATAAAAGGGATAAAGATGAAATACACGAGTTACAGAATTATTAGTTATATACCGACAGCTGTTATTTTGACATGCTCTTGCCCTGCCCGTCCAGAGGTTGTAGGTTGGTAGGGGTGCAGGTTTGTATGTCTGTCTTGGGGGTTGTTGTCTTTGTCGGCTGTTCTTGTCCAATTGTTCTAACTTGTATAGGTAGACTGGGCATTGCTGTGATGTTGTTTTTGCTGCAGTTTATGCACCTTGGATTGGCTTGGTTTATGAATTCTGACGTTTGATGCGGCAAAGCGCAATGGAGACATTGCGTTTTTCTAAAACAGTTAGATGTTGCATACCCCCATTACCCACACTTTTTACATTGTATGACTGATGTTTGCTGCCTTCTTCGCTCCCATGTTATTCTTACAAAGTTAAGGTATTTTATTTTTTCCATTGTCGTGAGTTTAGTTGCTGGGTCGGTTATTATTAGGTAGAGTGGCCTGTATTTGGTTCGCATATTGTAGATGTTTTTGGTATTGATTCCGTTCTGGTCACTGAGTTCATTTTTGATGTCGTGTTTCTAGCAAATGGTCGAGTTCTTTAACAATAAATGCGTGCGTCTTTTCTTGTTGAATCGTGTAGGTGTGCCATTCTACCTTGTCTGTTGTAATATGGCTTTGTAATTTTGTACATTATAGTATTATTTTTTGTAAACTTTATGGTGTATTTGTTTTTTATTATTGATTTAAGTTCTTTTGTCAATTCGGTATATCCTTTTTTATTCTGAGCCACCCCTTTTAAAATAATAGGGGGTGGTTTTATTATTTTTGGTTCGTTTGTTATTGTCTATTTTGGCGGTGTTATTTTTTGTTTGTTTGTCTGGCTTTGTTCGATATTTATGACTGCGCTGTCGATTCATTGTCGGTTTCGTCGATTTCCATTTCTGTAGCCTCTTCGTCTGTCAGTGCTTGGAATTTGCTCATGATTTTTATGGGTCTGGGTTGTAAAATCTTTTGGTATTTTGTCAGTGAGTCTTAATTTTCTCCTGTGGTGTGTATTCTTATGGAATTTTTGGGTTTCATGAATATCTCATTTCCGCTTATTATTTAATTATTAAGGCTGGCATTTCTTGTAATATTCTAGACATATGTTGCAGTAACCCTTGTAAGTTATTATATATTTTAGTAGTGTCTTTCCTCTTCGTGGATTGGCTGGGTTTTGTAAAAGAGATGATAAGTTAGAAATAAAACACCCGATGCGTACTAACTCGCGTACAATAGCTATGAAAATATATACAAGAATAATTAACTATATACTAATATAAACAATGAAATAAAGTCTTTAAAGGATATGGCGTTGGACCCTTTTCGTGGTACCTGCGACCTTGTTTTTTAGGGTACCTACTTCATACTCGGTACTAAAAGTTTAGTTTGGTCGCAGCATGTGTTTTTTGGGATGGCTCTCAAAAGTACATCACCCACTTAAAATAGTTTTAGGTCCTTTAGACGTCCCAATTACCGTTATTTTTCCTCCCCCCTCGCACAATTATCGTTAACTTCTAACGGCAAGAGGAGCTGCACTGGACGACGCACAATAGTCCCATCGCTTCTTTTAACTTCGCACGCTCGTACACGTCCATCTCGTCCAGGAAAAGTCTTGGTAACTTTCACCATTTTCCACTGAAATCTAGGCACATGCTGTTCATGTAAAAAAAAACAATATCTTCAATTTTCAACCCACGCGATTTAGTGCGATTAATACAATGGGCACTGCGCAACTGTTGAAGATACTCAGTATTCCACTTATTCCAAAACTAAGTGACTAACTGTTCCCTTAGCTTCCACTGCTTTATTATTTCGTTTCGTTTAAATTCGGGAACATTTAAATCCATGGAATATCCATTATATTTATTGCTAATTAAAAAATTTGCTGGGGTCAAAATCATCAAATTGTCTCTGTCATCGTCAAGATAAGTCAACGGCAGTGAGTTTACAGTATCTTTAACCTCAGTCAGTACTGTTTGAAGCTCTTCCTGACCAATTAATCCTTAATCCAATAAGGACGAAACAGCCTGTTATTGTCTATCTGTGCCCCAGGGAACCCATTACCTTTGGCGTCCTTCTGTACTTTAATGCAAAAGATAGACGCACTACTCTGTTTGCTTACCCCTAAGTTTCTTTCTATAATAATAAATGTTTCCCAAAACTAAGGGTTAAACCAGTGTGTTTTTATTCTCAAAAAGCAGCCCAATAATTACTTACCTATAGATTATAGAAAAATCTCTGTATAAGGCCGACTGAAAATGAGATTCTGGTCTGGTCCGATTAAATAATTTTATTTAGTTATGATAGTACAATTTAAATTGCTTGTGTATTTTCGTTGCTGCTGTCAGTTCTGACATATTTTCAACAATACTATCCCCAACAGGTAGGTGACCGTAACATCCTCCCCTCTTTTGATCGACCAGTTCAAACACATATAATATTAGTTTTTGACCTATACATTGTCATTTAATGGGAGGAGACATATTTTTGAAATGGCGCGCTTATAGGTACGACTTATAGTTTAAATCGTCAGGACCACCAATCCTACTTGAACATTGAAGTTGGCTACTTTCCATTTGTGCCTTTTCTGAAGATCGGGTAGATAGACGCACGACCATTTCCTCCAAAAGCTTTGGTGTAATTATTGCAATAATTGGAACCTAGACAATCGGTTGACACTAGACATCTTCAAACAGGGGATCGGGAGACATCGTCAAGGGGTGGCCAAGTACCAACTGTTATTATTATTAGTTAAGTATGCTGAAGGCATCAGAAGTATCTCCTTAACCTTGTAAATGTTTATCACTGTTAGATGCCCATTTTCTTAGAGGAAAAAAGGCTGACTTTAATATCTGTTTATCAATAACATACATATCACGATTAATCAACTTAAATGCATAGAATATGTTTTATTATAAGAAGCTGATTTTTAAATACATTTAATTGCCAAGTATGGTACACTAGTTGTATCACATGTCACCGTTTGTAACTCATAAACCGATATGTCAATAATTCAATCATTTCCCTATACAAACTGGAAAACCAGTTTTTTTTTGTTGTACCTACTATATTTAATTTAACATTATATTACCTTACTAATTCATATTTATAGTATTTAAAAACTGTCTTCAAAAGAACTGCGTTCTTTCTAGGGGGGCGGCATGTTAATTATCTGTGAAACATAAAGTTCTTACAAGGAATATGGTCAATCATTATTTATTAGCTCGATGTGTACCTACACAAAGTGCATGATGAACAATATTTACGAAACGAAATTTATTTCATACAGCACAAAACAACCGTCACAGTTGATGGTGAATCTCTTTAAGAATAATAATTATTTACAATAGTATTAACTTTTAAAGCATTTAAAAAATATATTTTAAAAAAGTTTGTTTTCCCTATTCCATGTTTTTATATCAAAGTTATATTTTCCTAATGAAATATTTAAAAAAATACCTTATATGATGGTTCTTGAGTTTCATGCTATAGAATATAATGTACATTTATTATTTACAAACAACAAAACATCTTAGAAATAATGTTATTTCACAGGGTCCCGTATATTTTCTGAAATTGCAATTATTTTTTGCAATTGTAATATTTATGGTTATATAACCACTGTTATTATATTTTAGGTTCCATGGGAGGACTTACGGTATCTCTTTGGTGAAATAATGTATGGAGGACATATAACTGATGATTGGGACCGTCGGTTATGTCGCAGTTACCTTTTAAACTATATGCAGCCAGAGCTACTTGAAGGGGAGCTACAATTTGCTCCAGGTTAGTCCGTAACAATATTAATAAATATTAATAAATTGCGTAATATAACAACCTGCCTGTTGTGTGTTACGTAATAACTTATTTGTTTGCAATGATATAGGGTTAGAAAGATCAGCTCTAGGAGTAACTTAATTTCTACTGTATAAGGAAGTTGACATGTTTTTTGGTTAAAAAATATTAAGGGTTTTTCAAAAACGCACTATAAAACTGTTTTACTTTGTTTATCCAAATAAAAAAAATGGAGAAAAAATGCTACCAGTATGCTATATGTAGTATAGCTAACTATTAAACATGTTGGCACAAGTGCCGATTTATTTAAGGGAACCTTGTATATATTTAAATTAGTACAAATTTGGTATCACCGCATAGCTAATGATTCAAATGTTGTTTGTCGTTTATAGAAGTAGTAAGGCTCCACAGCAGGCACTTGCAGCATATGGCAGGATACTAGGTTTTGACAGCTACCCTATAGAAATTAAACCCATTTCTACCTATATTTTAAATATCTTGCCATTAGGTTATCCGCCTTGCATGCGCAGTGTGCTTGCAATAGTGTTGGTAAATAAACGCGAGTACTTCGAGCCGCTAATTTCACGGCTGAAGAGGTTCTTGCTAAATCGCAAGCATATATGTAAGTGTTTAATCTGACAACGTCGGAAGAAAGTGTAAATGGTTTATGTTCCTTTAGAAACTAGGTTTTTTCAAAGTTAGAGTGAAAGTTAAAAGGCAACATGTAATCCAGAGGATTTTAAGCAGTATGCTGAGCTACTGGTGAGTTTATCCTATGAGTACCTACCGGATATTTGGCTAAAACATACACTATTTTGTACCTCGTGAAAACTGTCTTGAACTTTGGATCCTGGGCTATACGGGGTTCTAAGTCTATCAGGAACTAGTTTAAATTGATTGATACACATGTACTGAGTTTTATACATGTTTTTCAGAACTGGTGAGAAATAAATGCCCCAAGTCATCATTGGTATGTCCAATATGGGTTTCCAAAAAATTTACCTTACACTGGCCGTTTTTATTTAAAACAACTTCTATTTTTGCCGGACAAAAGGCATGTATTTTATTACTTCCTTGGGTTTTTAAATTACGGATCCCTTGATTTTCAGTTTAGAAAAATCCGGATATGTGACAGTATTAATAATATTTTATAGGTGATGAATCTCTATATTTAACAAATTTTGATTTTGTTTCCATCTCTGTAGCAGACATTCACAAATTAAATTCCTCGATATTTCTAAATTCCAATGATTGAACAACAGTTTCAATATCATAGACTTTATGGACATCCACAAAATGATTACGAAAGTTAGTTACAAAGTAAGATTGGTAGGAACACAATGGGCACTTTTTGATTTTAATGTTTTTTGAGGTGGAAACGCTAGCCTATTGACTGTTCCAGGACTTAAAATGAGTATTAAGGTTTCTCTTCTGATTAAAGTTTTTACCAGTACTCAACAGCATCACTGTGAAATCTTTTGACGTGCTTTCTCAGATCACTATATCTCACGTTTTGTTTGTTAAAAGCACTTCTCTCCATTATAGAACTATACCTAATATTAAAAGTAAAAACCACTGAACTTAAAACTCTTCAGACTTTAATGAGAATGAGAAGGTACAGAACCTTAATTTTCATAACGCGCGGTAAAGCAGCACTGTTGTCAGATAGGCGGTCATAAAAGTCCCTAGAATTTACCTTTATAAAATAATTAATTGCGTTAATGATTTGGTATGTATTTTGTATATTTGTGCTGTATTATTATTTGAACAAGTTAAAACAAATTTCTGAATAATCATAAATATGGCATCGTCGTAAACGCATTGTATTGTCTATCGAATGAAAATCGTGATATATAAGTTTATATTAGAAATGATTTGCCGGTCAGTAACGTAGATGTTGTGGTAAGTAATGACAATATTGAGCAGATGTGGCTGACTACTAAAGTATACGGTATGAATCTTGGGTTAGGTGTCCTGTATCGCTCACCCAAGGGTAATTTGATAGATGGGTTTGATCATTTGGAGAGTGCGATGTCTGCCATGATGCCTTTATCTGGTGAAGTTATTATAATGGGTGATATGAACATCAATCTTTTGAGCTGTAATAATTCCGTAACCATGTTTGATGCTTACCTCACTTCTTATTTGCTTTCTTAGGTTGTTTAAGCCCCGACACGCTATTGTGGTAGACAGAGTAACCTTATGGACCTAATTATATTAACCAATGGAGATTTGCTAGATGGAGAAGTTGTGCATATTGATATGCACGATGTTACAGATAATCAACTTACTTTTTGTAAAATAAATTGCAGGGCCCCTGTTACGCCACCAAAAACGGTAGAGTTTCGGAGTTTTAAACAATTTGACATCGATATATTCAACTCGGACCTGATAAATACTAACTGGGCTGAAATTTATATTGAACAATGCTTGAATAAAAAGGTGTACTTACTTATTGAAAATATATTACGGTTATTTGATCGTCATGCTTCTTTACGCAGGGTCCGAGTTACAAAGCCTAAAGCTCCTTGGTTAACCGACGTTCTAAAATTATGAAAAAAGAACGGAACAAATTGATGTCGAAATACAAAAAAACCCAGATTATTTAGAACTGGGATGCTTATAAGGTGATAAGGCACCTATTTACTCGTGCTGTCCGAGACGAAAAAAAACATCAAAAACTGCCGACCGCTCTATACCGAGTCGACCGGTCCGAGTCGATTCAATGCGCGTCCTGCTTTAGACTGAACTCACGAAATACGAGGTTTCGCGTCATTTGTTCTTGGTTCAGTGATAGTCAATAAATCATTTAGCTCATTTTCTTCAGTTCAAACAGTTTTCCTTCTATTCCTTTTATGGTCATAATCACGCTTCTTTTTCTGTCAATGCTCTATAATCATTTTTCCAAACCTGGTTTATTGGGTTGTCGTCTATCTGGATATTTTCCATGATAAAGTTTTGTTGCCAACAATATATTTTTGTCAATGTACTTTTGTCACCAAGAATGTACATCATATATAGCATTTCGGTACTTCAAATTTTTTTTTAACATAAATGTTAAATAGGGAGCAATAATACTCGAAGTCAACCTTCACTAAGATATATTTTATAAGAAAAATTTACTTAGTTCTACATGTTTCGAACGTAGAAACGTTCATCTTCAGGAGAAATATAGTTATAATAAAGGAAATTGTAAGTGACACCCTCATAGAGCTTTTGAGGAAATTAAATACTTGAAGAGAATAATGCCTACATCAAAGTAGCGGAGAAAATGGTACTACCAGGTTCCGAAGATAAATTTGGGGGTTAAATGAAATATTAGGGTAAAAAATGAGAAAACGTTATGTGTGAATGACCTAGTGAAGTAACTTTAACTTAAGTGGTGGAGTGTATTGTTGAGAAGTTGTGGTAGAACAAAAGATGAAAAGTTATGGGTTTTGGTAAGATAGATGTACCATTGTTGTCATAACAGTATGAACTGTGGTGTTCGGAGACAACAAGAAATTAGATGGGCGGAAGCATACCTATTACGTGAAGGTGGTCATTTTAAACAATTTTTATAAAACAAAATTTTGCATTATCAATGTCAATAATAATAATAAGAGCTAATTTAATTTAATTATTTTAATTAAGAACGGTGTGCTTGAGGAGAAAAACGCAAGAGACCATTTGCATGCAGAATTGACCCGGCTAATCCGAAATAATATCCACATGAAAAAATATCAGTGGCGTCCCACTTTTTTTTTTAAATATATAGCTTCTTCACTTAAAGTTGTAAAAATTATTCTATTGGCGATAACGCTGAAACGAACAGAGATATCGAGCTGCGGTTTTAATATTTTTTTCAGCAAATTTCATCTACTTTTCGATTATGGTATCATAATTATACCGCATGATTTATTTTTTCGGAGTTAAATCAAAAAATGTGTTATTATTGCAAATTGCGCCCTCTAGCAGTTTTTTTGAGAACTATTATGGACAACTAAATACGATTAGTGAAAGTGCATACATTTCTCTTCTAAACAGTCTTTAGTTTGCTAAAATCGGATAAGTCGTTTATAAAAGTTATTTAAATGATTACACTTTCAATATAATTATAAGCAAAAATTCCAACAGAGTGAACATTGATTTTTATTAATTTGTCTGATATTTAAAACGTTTTGCTAAAGAAAAAGAAAACCATGAAATTTGCCTACACTTATTCTTGATGGAGTACCATCCTTCAAGACTAACCTAAATAAGTGTTCCAATTCTTTTTATATAAAACACTAAAAACTAAACTCCACAATAAAACCATAAAACCTTCACTTACAGAAAATGTTTCTTAAGATTCTTCTAACAGTTAACAAGTATAAGTGGTCATACTCTAATATGTCTCCGAACACCACAGTTTATAGTGTTACGACAAGAATGGTACATCTATCTTACCAAAACCCATAACTTTTCATCTTTTGTTCTACCACAACTTCTCAACAATACACTCCACCACTTAAGTTAAAGTTACTTCACTAGGTCATTCACACATAACGTTTTCACATTTTTTACTCTGATATTCCATTTAAACTCCCAAATTTATCTTCGGAACCTGCTAGTACCATTTTCTCCGCTACTTCGATGTAAGCATTATTCTCTTCAAGTATTTAATTTCCTCAAAAGCTCTATGAGGGTGTCACTCACAATTTCCTTTATTATAACTATATTTCTCCTGAAGATGAACGTTTCTACGTTTGAAATATGTAAAACTAAGTAAATTTTTCTTATAAAATATATCTTAGTGAAGGTTGACTTCGAGTATTATTTCTCCCTATTTAACTTACCACTTCACTTTAAGTATGGACTACTTCTTCAAAATAAATGTTAAAATTAACGGCCAGCACCTAGATTATAAGAAAAAATATTATAATACGTATTTTCATTTGACGTTATATTCAATTACATTTGTTTTAACTTTGCTGGTCATTGCTTACTAGAAAAATAAAAACTATAGTTTTTTTTCACGAAAATTTAAATAAAAATCGAAATATTGCCAAAACTAGTAAATTTAAGTATATGTATGACATGACAATAATAAAAGATACTTACAATATCTATCAGACGAAGCTAATAAATATAGGGTGTTTCATTTGAAAAAACAGTTATTGTATTTTAAAAAAATTTATATTTGGCTGTCAACAGAAAACACTCTATACAAAATTTTAGGTACTTAAAGATTTAAGACAGTTTTTCTAGCCCTTAATTTAAGAGCTTACGAAAAATTTTCGATTTTTGATACTTACTCTTATTGAGAAATACACGTAATTTATATATCATGTTTTTTCCAAAATTTTAAGAATTTTGCATTTTATTTGGCAACGTTGCAAAAAATTAAAAAACTAAATTGGCGTTATATGGATAATTTTGTTGGAAAACAAAAATGCTAAAATATATAGGGTGTTCCATTTTAAAAAATGTATATTTTTATTGTCCTACTTTTGTGGACCATCCTGTATGTTTAAAAATAATTTTAGAACATATTTTTTTACACCTCACAACTTTAAGTTTAAACTTCTTAAGGACCAATTATCGCAGTTTTTTGCTGGGTAATTATGCTGGAATATGTGCAAGATCAATGTTATGTATATCATTAGCGTTTAAGTTGCAAATATTTAAGTTTCTGCCTTAACTAGATTTAGGTAATATAACTTTGGAATTTTGTCTCTTTTTGTAAAACTGTAACGGAACTAACCTAGGTCACTATATCTTCTGTAAAATTCGGGCACAGGTCAAAAATAGATTAATTATCATATGTAAAAGAATACCTAAATAATACTACCTAATAATAGTTATAGCTGTAATAGCTTCATGAATGTCGTTAGTCCAACAAAATGGACATTGGTCAAAAATCTAAAATGACAAATGTAAGCGTCGCGATGCCGATGCGACGCCGCGCCGGGACTCGTAGCTCACCGGCATCGTGAAGAACCAGGCCACGCTCGGAACGATCGCACAAAAAGGAGACGGGAAGAACTGCGCCTCGGCGGGGTGGTATAAAAACACGGGTACGACCTAAAAACAGGGCTCTCGACTTCAATTTTTTCACTAAACTTAAACGCAAATTTGGCTCTTGAATAATTTTTTCTGCACTTAAAATCACTCTTGTGAGGCTCTCTTGAATAATTTTTTCTGAACTTAAAATCGCTCTTGGGGCTCTCATTTTAAATTTGTTGTCAAGAATAAAATCAGTTTTGGGGCGCTTGCATTGATAGCTTTTCTAAAGATTACAAACTAGTCTGGGGCACTCTTTCAAAATGTTCTCTATAATTTACTGATTTTATCGTTTCGTAATAAGTTATTTTCAGCTGGCAAATCTAAAAGAGGTTCTTATTTAATTCATTTAGTTTTTTATTATGGTAAAGTAAATTAAAATCAGTGCTAAAGTTAACGTTCTCTAGGAAACTGTGTTCTAGTTTGTGTTATAAACTTTTTCTAAATTTATGTATTTTATCTCTAAAACAGTTTTCTAATTTCATTGAGGGCAAACACTAATTTTCTAAATTAGCTTAAATTTTCTTCATATACCTTAATGTTCTTATTTTCGAGAGCCGCGCACTAATTACCCTTTCCTTCCCATGACCAACCTTTACCATATTCAACCATTTTCCCAGCTAAAGTGTGGGTTGTAGTTTACGGCAACCTTGCTTTGGTTTTCTCGAGTTTTCCGGCCAGAGTGTGGGTTGTAGTTATTTTACGGCAACCTTGCTGTGGTTTTCCCTAGTTTTCCGGCCAGAGTGTGGGTTGTAGTTACTTTACGGCAACCTTGCTGTGGTTTTCCCGAGTTTTCCAGCCAGAGTGTGGGTTGTAGTTATTTTACGGCAACCTTGCTTTGGCTTTCCCGATATTTCCGGCCAGAGTGTGGGTTGTAGTTACGTTACGGCAACCTTGCTCTGGTTTCCCAATTTTCCTACCATTCTTTCGTTGCGGGTTACAAGCACCGTCCGGAATCGCGTATATTAAAATGCAAAGTTAATTGAAATTCATGGTTACGGTTTAATTTGCGTTAAAATAATAGTCTAAAGATTGTGTCTCATTTTCTATATTTTTTTTGAGTAAGGTATTCTAACGGTCATAACTCTCGTTAAACCCGGTACTAGCGTGCGCGAAAAATAATAATAATAATAATAATATGAGCTGCTCCGTTAAATAAATACTAATTCCTTTCCTTTTGAACGTGTTACAATAATGGGGATGGCTTTTAATCAGGGGGCGTACTTTGCTAATACCCAATTAAAAAAATTCTTACTTGACTAAATAAAACAAATTAAAAGGTAAAGAAAATCTAAGCACCGGGCATTTCCTATAAAAGTAATAATAATAATAATAATAATAATAATAATAATAATAATAGTGATAATGATAATAATAGTAGTGGTAATAATAATAATAATAATAATAATAATAATAATAATAATAATAATAATAATAATAATAATAATAATAATAATAATAATAATAATAATAATAGTGATAATGATAATAATAGTAGTGGTGATAATAATAATAATAATAATCATAATAACAATTACACGAAAATCTCAATTAAATAAATATTAATTCCTCTCCTCTTGTACGTGTTACTATAATGGGGATAGCTTTCACTCAGGGGGCGTACTTTGCAAATACGAAATTGACAAAATCTAACTTAACTTAATAAAACCAATTAAAAGGTAAAGAAAATCTAAGCACCGGGCATTTACTATAAAAAGTTAAAAACTTATTCGTTCTCTTTGTAAAGTATATGTTCTCAGGTTACAAGGGCTTTAGGTATAATTTATCAGGGTCATAAAACCACAGTATAAATTTGGGTTCTTTTCAGAATGTTGCTCTTTTCTTTAAACTCGGGGATTAACGCAGGGTAAAAACTAATTTGGGCTCAATTTTCGTTTCCTTAATAAAATTGCTAAAGGCAGTTATTTAATAAAGTGGATTTTTGTTTTAAATGAAAGTCAAAAGAGGTTTCTGTTAAAAATTCTTTCTCACGCAAAATTTCTAAATAACTACAAAGATAAGTAAACAGATGCTCAAGTGGGTGTCGTTTGGGAAACGGTACGGTTCTCAGGTCATAAATTTTAGGGTGTTCTGGCTTGCGGTCAAGTGGTGGTCGCACTTGAACACGTGCATCTTTTATTTAAATGTTTACCTCGCATTATGATTTAACAAAACCCGATAATTATTGGCAACAATATAGCTGGTTTTATTTATAGGTGGTCGGTCCTAATGGGGAAGATGTGAACAACGGGACGAATATTGCAGGTCAGGATAAAGGGCAATATGTCGCGTGGTTCCCCTTTTTTATTTAGCTTTACCTGCTCGCAGGCCTTTATCTGTGTTAGGCAAATACGGCAAAATTTATAGATAACTATTTTTTTCTGTTCTGAACTATACTGGGCGACGCATTTTCCCAGGGATTCATAAAGCCTTTTATCTTCAATAAAATACGCGAAGTATCGGGTTTTGGCTAATGTTATTACGTCACACTAGTAAATTACGTTCATGGCGGAGAATATAAGGGATGTCTCGTACACGGTTTAGATTCGTAGACTGCAAGGGTTTCCAAGCTCTCCCACCGCCTATATCCCGGGCTAATGCCCATGCTGGGGGGATATAACGACTTTTCTATCGTTGGAAGTCGTGGAGATGTGGGGATTTTTACTGTGTTTTGAGGTGACCTCATTTTCCACTGCCGTGATTTGCCTCTTTCCATTTAGCCAGTCCGGTACTGCCGGTTCTATACATAATTTAAAAGGTGTCTGATGGGTCTAACCTCACTTTCCTAATAACCTTCTATACGATCCTACGTTAGAGGTTGTAAGGGGGGATTACGGATGGTTCCGCCGTTTCCTCCAACGTGGGGCAGAGGACTACTGTCCGGGGCTACTGCTCATCCTAGCAACTGCAAGAGGCGCGCCTATAGAGAACAGCTACTGCTGTAGGCTACTGCCTCACTAGCTCGTCCTGTGCACAGGGTAGGCAAACCTTTGGAAGCTGGAATTTTCCGACTTTCTCTGAGCAACCGATAACGCCAACCGCGCCGCGTCTCTTTCAAATTATTCGGGGTTAGCGTTCAGCCACTTTCGAGTACTCGCACCTCTTAACTATCCTACACTTACTAAAATACGGCTTTAAGAATTCCCTGTTCAAAATTCGGCGCTTTTCTCGGTGTAATACTTCATACTGCTGATCAGCGGATTTGGGTTACACGTTACACGACGGAAAACACAACGTAAGGTCAAACACAACGTAGGGTCATAATAGGCGGCCAATTGGGTCCCGGAACTAGACGGTCAACCGAGCCATTCTTTAAATTGCATATGCGTATATGCTCGATAACATCAATCCACCCGTTCCAGGGTAAATGACAGTAAACTCATACCTAACGTAATTACACGTATGAAATTTAAGGATTGGTAAACTAATGATTCTCCGCGTGGAATCGTGTGGCACATTCGTGTGTTAAACTCGGACCTCTAGGGGACCCACATTTTTTGTCCTCCTTAAATTTGATTTATTTAAATAATAAATCTTATTTAAATGGGCATTAAAAATTATTAATGATGTTATTTATAACAAATACTATTATTAATCAAAAACAAATAAATATAAAAATACTACTTTCTTTTACTTCCGCATTGGCGGGGGGCGGTAACGTTTCAAAACTTAAAATTTTTGGAAATATATCATACATTAGTTGACTTTCGTCGAGTCAAAAATAAAGACGTTTCTATCTATTTATCTATCTATATCTTGGAAAACAAGTAAACGGACTCGGAGGCTTGGCAACTAAAGACCAAAACCAGTGAAAAAATTACAGAGGTTTAAATACATCCTCATCAATCATCAATCATTTTCTTTAAAGCCGGTCGAATTAGTTAACAAACATCTTTAGCAGTGAAATTAGCGACTCGAAACCGTTTCTTCTTTTTCCCTTTATCCAGCGACTACGACATGATGATAATGACACAACAGACAAATTTTTAATAATATATGTTTTTAAACTGAACGACAATTATATTTCACTATGACGCTTACGGTTTTAAATTGTTACCTGTTCGGTAACTCGTTTATTTATTCCACGTATAGTTATTTGCCAGATAGTGGAATTTTATATGTCATTGTGAAAGTACCGTATCTAAATATATTAAAATTAGCTAATTAATTTGTCTATAGGTTTCTTTGCACCACCAAATACCGATTATGTGGGATATCACCGCTATATTGATGATCGATTACCTCCAGAGAGTCCTTATCTATATGGATTACATCCAAATGCAGAGATTGGCTTTTTGGCAAGTACCTCAGAAAATATGTTTAGGACAATATTTGAAATGCAGCCACGTGATTCTAGTGCTGCTGCTGGTGCTGGTATGTCCCGCGAAGAAAAGGTATGTTTCTTACTCTCATTTTGGGATGATACTGATTCCATAAATCAATCTCATGAACTAAAACCGGTCCTGGGTGTATTTTTAACTAAGTATAGTAATGCCGGGTTATTTTCAAAAGTGTTATCGGTCTCATCCATATTAGGCATGACTTCTCGGGAATAAATACATAGCCGGCGCTATGAAAAGGTACCAATCTTGGCGAGACGTGTCTGGACTACCTGGTCCATTATCCGCCACTTGTTACCATCGCCAACGAAAGTAGCCCCTGCAGCATAAAATATACGAAAGTTAATTAGTATATACGTAATTGTGTTTGTAATCCCTCGTGGAGCAATATATTAGTTACACAGTGTATACTGTGTTTACCTTCATTTATCTCTTACAATAAAATATGGATATATAAAATATATACAATTGAATTACATAAACAATTTCTTAAAATGAAGTTCTATTCATTTTTTTTATCGAATTATTATTTTCAAAGTTGTATATATTATACCTTATTTTTATATATACCGGGCGATGGTGTATCGTAGTTGTAGACATAGAAAAACCCATGCAAGTTTTAGACTGTCCAAATATTTGCTTTCCTGTTCACTTTAGAGTAAGGATGTGGCAGTGGTCTGTATTTAAAAAATTTTGTTATAATTGTTCCCTCCCCAAATCAGTTTCTTCTTAATAAAATGTTCGAATAAATGCCCTTCTTGTTCAATATCAATCCTTTTGATGATATTTCCCCGGACATTGGATAACATGCCTGGTGTTATTGTTTGAGATATATCCATAATCCTATTCATCATGTCCTGCCTTGTCGTAGGTGGTGTGACATACACTCTATCTTTTATGTAGCCCCATAAAAAAAATCCAATGGGGTAAGATCACAAGACCTTGGTGGCCATGCAAAAAAACCTCCGCGGCCAATCCATCTTTCAGGATAGTGGTGATCTAAATATTCTCTTGCTTCGCGATAAAAGTGGGGAGGGGCACCATCTTGTTGAAGCCACATATTTTGACGTTCATCATAGTCTACTTCGGCTAATAATCTTGGCAATGTCTGTTGCAAGAAAAGTATATAATTACGTCCGTTTAAATGTTCATTAAAAAATTCTGTTGTGAAGTATGCCGCACCACACATTAACTGACCAATGGTTTTGGTATTGAACTTCTCGGACCCAGTGTGGATTCTTCGTTCCATAATAATGCATATTATGTCTATTGACAGCACCATTGCTTCTAAATGTAGCCTCATCTGAATACATTATAACATTTAAAAAATTTCGGTTTACCTCAATTTAAACACGTAACCATTGGCAGTAAGTTACGCGCCTTTAAAAACCTTGATCGTGAAGTTCCTGATGTAACTCAATATGATACGGATGATATTTATACTTGCGTGTAGTTCGGTTTGACAGTGACTGTGACGTATCACAGAGCGAAGCTAATTTACGGTTACCAACTTGGGGATTCACCTGAACTTGTAATAGTATCTTAAGTTCTTTCTCATCTTTGTAGCTATTCTATTAACAACTTTACGTTTCGAATATTCAACACTGCCTGTTGAATCAAACCTCTTCATTAAATTTAGAAAACTTCGAGGACTGGGTGTTCGCCGCTCGGGATATTTTGTCCTGTATAATCGTTCAGCAAAAAGACAATTTTTACCTGTCTCTCCCAAAACATAAATCATATCGATAAATTAATTTTTTTTTTAATTCATTTTTCACCTATAAAATGATTCAACGTCAACTTATAAACTTTACAGTAAAAATCTGAATTTGACACTGATCTGATTCCTCATGTCATTTACTACCATTATTTTTATTTATTTCCCATGGCTATTGTGATCCCTTGACAAGAAACGCTATAATGATGACATTAAATCTCGAAATATCAAAATATTTCAAAAACTATAAAAGATAGGAAAAGGACATTCTTCACGAAAGTTTAAGGGCTTATGAAGGGCTATAAGATGACAGAAAAATATATAGGGTGTTCCATTTAATATAAGTGTTATTTTTCAAGTAGAAGTTTTCTGACTTTGGCCCCAGAAAGAAAACACCCTGTCAATGAGATGTCAAATATTTCCTAGTGAATATGTTTTTTTGACTTTATTCAGTAAGGATAAAAATTATGAATTGCTTGGAGTCAAGACTTAGGCAGCATGCTTGCAAATTCAAAATTTTCGAATTATCTTAAAAACTATAACTTTTTCATATATTAAACCATTAACAAAAATGTATAAAATAACATGTAGAATTCATAAATGTATTCAAATATAGGGTGTCCCATTTAAAAAAATGTACCTTTTTGACACCCTACTTTTTGGGCGCACCCTGTATAATTCAAAATATTTTTAAAATGTGCCTGATATCCAACCATACCTTAACACAAAAGCTTATTGTCGACAAATTTTATCTTCAAGGCATAAAATTACTCCGCGCAATCGTTGACTCACCCGGTACATTATTGTGCATAAATAATCTATAGGTAGGGATATTTATAAGGAAAATATTTTAAGCAATTATTATTATTTAGTCTTCTAATAAGATCAGGTGAAGGAGTTGGTCGATTCGAATATTTATCGTGATAAATCCGATATGCTGTTAACTTTATTTTGCCACAATCAATATGAACACTTTAATAAATTTAAAAAATCTTAGTTTGAAAATCCCAAGCGTGACATTTTCCAGAAACAGAACTGACATTCTTAAAATACGCAACAAATAATTCAGTGCAACTGTTTTTCTTGTCAAAATTCTAGAAAACATTGCCGCTAACAATATTTCCCTTAAATATCACTATGGAGTATCCATGTACATTATTTGTTTTCACGGCAAGCTTGAAAAAATCGTATATAAAAAAAAACACTTGAATTGAATTGAATTCTAAGAAAACGCGTTAATATAGGTACAGATAAGGTTATAGCAATTTTAAGGATTAGGTAATTTATCATCATATAAACTAAAAATATAATATATATTTAAAATAAGATATAATATTGTTTGAAGTTTTTTACAACGAGCCCTTAACTGTGACCTCCCTGTACATTTTATGCCAGGTTTAATTGTTTTTTGAGATTTGTTAGATTCTTTAACTATACAATAACAAAAAAATGTAGTCTAGGAGCTAAGGTAAAAAATATATAGGGATAATTTCAAAATAATTACAAAATATGCAGATATCTCAGAAATTAGTAGACTTACGTAAAAAACGTGTTTCATAAAATGTAATTAAAACCTGTTGCAAAAACCAAAAATATATTAAAAAATGCTATATTGTATTTAAAAAATGAAAGTTGTCCGGTATAACCTAAGCGACAGAAACATGTTAATATTTTAGTTTAAGAGAGCATATCGATAAACTTAAACCTACTGATTTAAAAAAAAATATTTTCACTAGCTTCCTCAAAGGTTCTAATGCAAGCTCGTCGTGAATCACCCGGTATAACCTAAACGAATAAAATGAAAACCTCCTGCTAATTATTTGAAATATTGACAAATTATCCCATATTGTGTTTCATTTATTTAGTATATTCTAGTTTATGTAATTATATCGTGTAATTTTTAAATAAAACAAACCAAATAATTTTTCAAAAAGTAAGGTATAGAAAATGTCACAAATTATAATTTTTGTTCAGGCTACCAACCTAAAAGCCGAAATAACTTTTGGAACTAAAAATAACTAAACTTGGTTATAAGTTATAAGGCCGAGGTCGCATCGAACTTCGTATCATAAAAATTAAGTAAGTTAAGTACCTAAAGATATGTATACCTACAATCCTGTAAAAATTATGTAACTTCGTTACAAAGGATAAAACGATATACTTATGATAAATTTTACTAGGGAAGTCAATTAATTCAAGTATCGTGTAACATATATGCATTTTTATTAATTTATAGTAAAATACATTATTACATTAGGTAAGAAATACTTTGGAAGAAATCTACGATAAACTGCCAGAAGAATTTCCAGTTCAGGAAATGATGGCTAAAGTAGAAGAAAGGACACCATATATAATTGTAGCTTTCCAAGAATGTGAAAGAATGAACACCTTAACACGAGAGATGAGAAGATCACTACATGAGCTTGATCTTGGTCTAAAAGGGGAACTAACTATTACCTCTGACATGGAATTCCTTGAAGAAGCTCTATTTATGGATGCACTGCCTGAATCCTGGTCCGTTAAAGCATATCCAAGTTTGCTTCCTCTAGCTCAATGGGTTGGGGATTTATCGTTACGGTAAGTTTGTAGATTATTCTCCACCACTCAAATGTTTAATTTTAAGAAAATGATACACTCGAGTACTCCATATAATGCAAAAGTTTGTCGAGTATTACCGAAAGTAGCAAAAATAAAGCTCTGTGGAACCAAAGTTGATGTTTGTTGAAGTTAGGAGAGGGAGAAATAATAATTTAAAAAGTCTATTGACAATGAGGTAGATTTAGAATATTTCAGTTATAATTCTATAGGGTGATTCACGACCAGAGTTCATCAAAGCATTTCGGAGAACCACAGAAAATATCTTCGAGTTTATATTTTTAATATACCCTCGTTATAGGAACCAATTCACTTGCGGTTGTAACTTAATAGGTGTATTGTTAATAATCAAACAAATGATTATTATCATAATGTCTGATTGTTGTAGGTAATTAACTATTATTATTATTATTATTATATATTCTCTTAAGTGGGTTTGTTTTTAATTCTCTGTCTTAGGTTTTTTCGCAAAATTTTGCCATTCCTTTGTACGAGGGCTGAATCTTACTGCTTAGTTGACTTGCGACATGCATTTTTTTATTTCCCTTTCAATGCAAAAAAGAACCGTTGAAACAATGGAATTCCTATTACAACAGGAAGATATCGATAATGCCAAATTACGTTAATAACGTTCAAATAAGATAATTTCTAATTTAAGAGATGTCGGTAGCATCACAATAACATAATCGAAAAATAGGGCATGTACTGAATATGCCAAATAAGTAACCTCACTTCAGCAATTTTACTAGTAAAGATTTTTCACGTTCGTACTGAAAAATATTGACAATACTAAAAAGAGAAATAATTAATATAACATATTTTAATATTTTACAATGATTATTAACATACCTAGATATGCTAACTGGACATCGAACGTGTTACATTGCCAAGCCTGATCACTGATGAGCACCCAGAATCAGAAACAAGGATGACCTCACATTTCATTTTAAGTGAGGCAAGGAATGTTAACATCAAATTAAATGACAGGCCTGCCGTGGTTACCTCAAAAACCCGATGGATGTACCTATCGGTAAACAAAATTGTTTATTGGTAGACCTCCACGGCACTGAGCGTCCGGGGTTTGCACGCTGTGCACCCCTTTGTCTATTACCCGCTGTCCCCTCACTTTGTCAGGGGAAATGGCAGTTTATGGGTTCTTAGACTCACTGATAACAACGGTATGCCCTGTCTTCTTCCGTTAACATCTCAATCCTTTCGTTGTTTCGTCCTACTGGGACTCATCAGAGGCGCGCGACCATCCTGAGGCCGCGGCCCGCAAAGTGTCTGCACTTATAGATGGTCAATCGTCTGACAACTGGCGGTATTCATCATCGTCATGGAATGTATCAGTCTCCACACTCACGGACCTCCCTTCAAGGGTCCGGACTGGGTCGGCTTTTGGTGAGCTTAGTTAAAGCTAGTAGTTGTCTCGAAAGAGAACTAGTTTGTTCGTTTAGCGGTAGCCTAGCTCGACCGTCTTCTAGTTCTAGTTAAGGCTGATTAAGCCTTCTCTTTCGATCATACCTAGATATGTTCCAAAATATAATATCTTTCTTATTTAACAACACATATTTTGCATTTGATAATACATTCTATAAACATACCTTTGGCACATCTATGGGACTAATGATAATCATTATATCCACTTCTGTCATTGATAACACGGTGCATTTTGCGATTTATGCTTTTGCTGGCCATCTTGTTTCTATTGTCAATTTCATGGGTATGTATAAACTGCTTCAAGAATAATTGTCAAAGTTTCTGAAGAACTAGTAGGGCTTTATCTACAATTTATTAAAATACCCTAAGAAGTACTAATTGCAGGATAATAAAAAAATTCATATAGTATCCCCTAAACTTTAAAGTTTGTAAAGTATTATAAATCAAACGGAATACTTTTAGGTAGCAAAGACGGAGAAGTTTTTAAAATATGGATGTGTCAATCGTGAATGATGCGATCGTTTTGATTCAATCACTTTCAAAAATCGAACGATCAAATCTTGCTCGGCAAAAATCTATCAATCGTCTCGTACCGACCGATACGTAAACTTGACCGAGATATAGTGAGACAAAAAGAATTGATATATAACCTATCTTTTTTTTTCCATTTGACCGTTTAATATACAAAAAAAGAGTTAAATAGATACATACTATTGGATATAAAATATGGAGAGAAACGTTTATTTGTGTAGAATCAACACACAATTGGAATCAATCGCGTCGCTTCTGCCTAATCGCGCTATAATCAACTTATTTTAACAGTCAAATTTAAATCTGTAACGGTACTGGTCATTCCATTCATTCGTCCATTCGTTTGAACGATTGAACATTGAACGAGAAAGCGACCGATGATCGACGACCAGACCGACACGCCCACCTGTGATTGTAGTTGACTTTCAAATGACCGATTGAATTGAATAGATTCTATCATTTTATTTCAATCGCCGATTGATAGAATCCGTCTAAAATAAACGAATGACACATTTCTATTTTAGAAACCAAAAGGGGGTTTCTCTTTAAATGTGTAAGTTGCAACAGATGTCAGTTTAAAATTCATATATTGTGACCATGGTCCCACTCCCACGATGCCACTACTCTTGCTAACTCTCGAACAAAAGCCAGAATGGAAGCGGGGTAATTTTTTAACAACTTCATCAAACTTCATACTTCATCCCTAGACGCGTTTTGTCATATCATGACTCATCAGTAGGGCTAGTCTCGGCTAAAAGTCGACGAGTGAAGGGACTGTAGGGAAACGGTCTACTGTATACAGTCTTCATAGTATCAAAGAAGTAAAGTCTTTACGAGTAGCGACATCTAGTCAATGTTCAACAAAGTACCTGCACCTCTAACAAAGCCTATAGTAATAAGGAAAATTCCAGAGAAGATCACTTGCAAAGACATTCGTCACAATTCCAAGTGTTACCGCTAGGAACGCGCTACCTTAGTCGTCGGTTCAAAGCTCCGAAGCAATGCAACTGTTGAGCCAGACCAATCACGATTTTAATAATTCGATTGACAATACAATGCGTTTGCGGCGATGCCATATTTATGATTATTAAAAAATTTATTTTAACTTGTTCAAATAATAATGCAGCATAAATATACAAAATATAATAATCCTGTTTTTAGAGCAACCAAATCATTAACGCAATTAATTACTTTATTAAGGTAAAATTCTAGGGATTTTTATGACCGCCTATCTGCCAACAGTGGTGCTTTACCGCGCGTTATCAAAATTAAGGTTCTGTTAGTACCTTCTCATCTAAAGTCTGAATAGTTTTAAGTTCGGTGGTTTTTACTTTTAATATTATAGCTCTATAATGGAGTGCAGTGCTTGTTACAAACAATACGTAAGATATAGTGATCTGAGAAAGCACGTCAAAAGATTTCACAGTGATGCTGTTGGGGACTTAGCGCCATTAAAAAACAAACAAAAACATTATGGAATTACTTGCAGATGTGGTAAAAACTTTAATCATTGGCTTGGGGTGACAGTAACCAAGTCGAATTTAATGCTAAGAAAACCCAGGCAGCAGTCCTCTCCAAAAAGCTTAACATTGCAGAACCGGATATAGTCATGGCAGGACACGCAATTCCCCTGGCACCGTCTATTAATTTGCTGGGGGTCAATCTGGGAGGTAATATGTCTTGGCATGATCACGTTGCCGCAATTGCCAAGGCAGCTGCACAGAAACTTGGTGTACTTTTCCGCACCAAACGGTTGTACACACCTCATCAACTTTTGACACTCTACAAAGCCCAGATTCGACCATCATTAGAATATTGCTCTCATGTCTGGAGCTCTGCACCCAAGCACACCCTTCGGCTACTGGATTCCATTCAAAGGAGAGCCGTTCGTCTGATCGGTGACCCCGAGCTGACGAAGACCCTCGATAGCCTGGAGCATCGAAGACAGGTTGGTGATTTGGCTCTCTTTTACAGATATTTCCATGGTAGGTGTTCGACTGATATTGCCCACTTGATTCCACCTAGAGCAATGCAAAACAGAAATACACGGCGAACCACTGCCGCTCATCCATATGTTGTTCAGCTTAGTACTCCTCGAACTTCATTGTTCAAGAATTCTTTCATCTGGAGAACGTCATCTTTGTGGAATGATCTTCCTGAGGTCGTGTTTCCCAATGAATACAATCTTCAACGTTTCAAGACCAACGTTAATCGCTTCTTTCGCACTTGCACCGCTCCCAGAGCTCCTTAAAGGATTTTTCCTACAGTGCAGGTCATTGGAATTTAAAACTGTCGAGGATTTTAATTTGTGGATGTCTGCTACAGAGATGGAAACAAAATTAAAATTTGTTAAATATATAGGTTCATCACCTACAAAATATTATAACTGTCACAGATCCGGATTTTTCAAATCTAAAAGATCCGTAACATAAAAACCCAAGAAAGTAATAAAATAAATGGCTTTTGTCCGGCAAAAATAGAAGTTGTTTTAAATAAAAAGGGCCAGTGTAAGGTACATTTTTTGGAAACCCATATTGGACATACCAATGATGACTTGGGGCATTTATTTCTCACCAGTTCTGAAAAACATGTATAAAACTCAGGACATGTGGATAAGGATATCCAATTATGGCCTATAAAATGAGGCTAAAAATAAATACATCAATGATAATCTGCCATGCACCGGTAGGTACATTACTATGCTAAAATGGGTAATATATCCTAAAATTTTAGAGTTCAATATTAATTATTTACAGTTTTGTTAAATAGAAAAAATATCGTGTCTTTCTGCGATTAATATAAGTGGTTAATACCACCAAGGAAATCCCTCATACCCATGGGTATATTATCAAGTTGATCGAAGGAGAAGGCTTAATCAACCTTAACTATAACTCAGGAGCAGCCAAGCTGCCTACCTCTCCTTTGTCGAATAAATCACCGACAACAATGAGCTAAGGAGTCTAGAGGATCAATATGATAACTGGACATCGAACGTGTCACATTGCCAAGCCAGATCACTGATGAGCACCAAGAATCAGAAACAAGGATGACCTCACATTTCATTTTAAGTGAATGTTAACATCAAATTAAATGACAGGCCGGCCATGGTACCTCAAATTGGTAGTTCTCCACGGTGCTGAGCGTCCGGGGTTTGCACGCTGTGCACCCCTTCGTCTATTACCCGCTGTCCCCTCACCTTGTCAGTGGGGAATGGTAGTTTATGGGTCGTTAGACTCACTGCTAACAACGGTATGCCCTGTCTTCTTCCGTTAACATCTCAATCCTTTCGTTGTTTCGTCCTACTGGGACTTATCAGAGATGCGCGACCATCTTGAGGCCGCAGCCCGCAAAGGGTCTGCGCCTATAGATTGACTGACGATCTACTAATCTAATGGCTTCGTTCATATTCAATTTTGGGAACATTGACTTGAATATACTTTAGGCAACCGGATTTACTCTACATGAACTAAATCATTCAACAATCTAAAACACTTTGGATTCCCTTTTCATAATATACTTTGTCCACGACTATTGTATAATATGTTTATTTTTTATGTGCTTGCTCAATAATAATAGTACCCATTATTCACTAGTGAATAATGAAATCGACAGGTAATGCGATTTGAAATCAAAAAATATCATTGGTCGTTTCCCCTGTAAGGTCAATCCATAATACGATTTTGTGTGTATGATGAAAAATTCAAGCATGTCATGAATTGTCAAGTCGAAGCGCTTTGTAATTTTAATTTGAAACGTCAAAATATAGTTCAACTTATCAACTTTAAAGTTAAGAATTGTATTGAAAGAACTTACAAAATGATTAGAGATAGTGAAGATGAGATGTGTTATACTCTATCAGATATACAGGAAGCAGCAAAAATAGCAAGCTTAAACTTATTACCAGAAAAATCGAAAAAATTTATGTCTGCTTATGATTTATTTGTACAATGGAGGATTGATAAGAAAACTAGTTCTTTTTCAGAATCCGTATTGTTAGTGTACTTGTAGATGCAGGCGGGGATATAACTGCATTGAAAAGATATGGCGGATGGAAATCCACGACGGTAACAGAATGATATATTGATGACTAAATGAAAAATAAAATGGAAACAGTTAAAAAAATATCAGACGCGATCCAGAAAAATCCTTTTGGTCAGCCGTATATACGCAATGAGGCAGTATCTACATCTACATCTACTACAACGAATAACCAAGATAATGCAAAATAACCAAGATAATGCAGAATAAAATTCGATTTCTACAATTAACTTGGCACATTGTGTGAATACAAATATGACTATTAATATTTCTAAATAAATAAAGATGTTTAGTAATTCTGGCTACAATTATTATGGGATAGTCGTGGACAAAGTATAGTATTCTACTCGCATAAAATGTATTTTATTCACTTGGATACAATTATGAAACTCGCCTACGGCTCGTGTCATAAACTTTATCCGCGTGAATAATAGCCACCATTATATGATTGTTGTATAATATACTATTTTAAAGTCATGATTTTCTTTTGGGTCCCTTACAATTTTGTTTCCCAGTCTTATTTTATTCACTTTTCACGAAACGCAACTTATATTCAAAGAATCCCGCCAGAACACGTCAAAGGCATATCTTCGTTTAATCACAACAAACACCTTTAAACTCATTGCATCTTTGTCTTTATATAGAAAGATGGATTTTTATGTTGTAACCTTATCTCGATTTTTCCATTTCTCACGGTTCATTGGTTGATTGCCGTTACCATGTTTAGGATGTTTTTGTTTTTTTAAACCAAGGATGTTAAAAATTTGTCTTGTGGTGTCATCTTTTTATTTTAAAATTGTTTTGTAAAAATTTTATATTGGACGGAATGCCATTCCACTCAGATGAGTATGTCGATGTGTAATTGACGGAAAGTCTTTTTCTTCCATATTATTAATATTCCTAAATAATATTCTTGAATTAATTTAATCAGTTTATTGACAAAAATACCGTTACAAAGTTTGGCAATATCCGCTACAGGCCAGAAAGAAAAGGATTAAACTAAAATAGTGTGATTTTTCGTTTAGGCAATTTTCATAAGCATTAAAGTTGTTACGACTTTTTGTTTGGAAAAATAAAAAATGCAAGGAAATAAATTGAATACACTTCCATAAAAACACGCCAACAAAATAGTTGATAATACTTTATTTTATTAAGTAAACATTTCAAAAAAGGTTGCCTCTTACTCTTCTAAACAAATTGTTCAAAATGCCTTATTGCTAAGCAATAGCCTAATGTATCATAAAAGTGCCTTCTGACATTCTGTAATTGGTGAGAGTTAACAGTTTGAGAAACTTAAATAATTCGAATTTTTTAATCTTCTGCATTTTGTGCCTATCCGTAATATTGTTAAATACTTTTGTAGGTATATAAATCAACAAAGAAAAAAAATTGACACCTTCTCGCTACTGAGTGTGGGTTTCTTGTATAACATATTATATATTCTGCCCAGCCCTGATCCTTTTGTTTGGTTTATTGACAGTCCCATTCGTCGAAAATGTACTTTCATCAGAAAAAAAATCGAATTTACAATATGTGGATTGCGCTTGATTTTTTCTATCCACAGTTCGCAAAATTCCATACGTTGGAAATAATCATTCTCCAATAGTTTTTACATGTTTTCCACTTTACAAACGATATTCTTCCTATTTTAGGACCTTGTAGCAACTGGCAACTGCTTCTGTAGCTAGCCCCTGGATCAGTTAATTATCCTAAATTTGACCATGGATCTTCTTCAACGACAGTCACACGTTTATTTTTTTTACTACAGTTGGATTTGTACGTATTTATTACGCAACCAGTTCTCAGAAACTGCTCTTGCAACCTGTGTGCTGTAAAAAAACTTGGAATAGGGCGATTGGGATATTCAACTGCACAGGGATCTACAACTTTCCTAGATGGAATTTCCTTAATGCAGTTCGATGCATTAAATATTTTCATTTAGAGTGCAACAAGATATTTTAGCAAATAAAACGTGGCGAAAGCAATTACTATTAAAAAATGTCATGTATGTTAAGGTATGGTTTTTGCATTTTATACAGTAATGCACTAGATTAATGACCTCAAAATCGTACAGTAATGGGTCACTTTACAGCATAGCAACCATTAAAGCATAGCAACCATTACTGCATAAAACGTCAATGTCATTCAAAACACAATTTTACAAGAGAGAAATTCGTTTATTTTAAATCTTATTACAATAAATATTTAAAAAATGATTAGAAAATGATACAACTGCTGACCTCGCCGTATTAAGTAGTTTTTTTCATTCACCACAATTCCTATGGGGACTTCTTGGGGTAGTCCCAGTTTGACATTTTTGAATACCCTTTGAGAGTTTTTCAGTTTATTTTCAATGCTTTTTTCTACGTATCCTTCAGCTACGCTTGTAAACCGCCATCCCGTTTGAGATCCTGAATATCAGCGCCATTGTCAGCAAGAAAAGTTGCAGATGTTCTTCTCAAACAATGACGGGTGTAGCTTGAAGCATCAGGAAGTTTTAGATATTTCACAATTTTTTGCGAGTATAGTGACCACGACATTTGCTTACTTTAAAAGTAAAAATTTAAACCAGTTGATGCAAATATTAAGGATTATTCAAGAAAATTAGACATCAAGAAATTTTAGAAATATAATAAAACTATTTATTAAGTTTAAATCTCAAAAATAAAACAATCGAAAGAAATTATTTATTTTAGTGTAGAAACTAAGTGTTTCTAATTAAATTTAAAATAAAATCATTTGATAACGATTAAAAATTTTAAAATACAAATTTAAAATTTTGGAGAATTGTTTAACAAGTTTGAAAAAATGTTAAGAAATTTGTAAAATAATTAAAAATTATTAAAAAAAATTGAGAATTAATTTAAAAAGTAATCAAGGATTTTGAAAATATTCATTTAGAAAATAAACAAATTTTAAAAATATTTTAAACTCGTCAAGTCAAAGTAAAATTTAAGAAAAATTCAGAAAATATTTATTATGGAATAAATAAAAAAAATTGAAAATGATATTAAAATAAGTCTAAGAATCTAAGTAAAATTTTATAAAAATCGAAAAAATATTTCTTTATAGAATAAATAGGTTTTAAAAATATTATAAGGAGTTAAGAAAAAATTCATAAAATATTTTTAAAGTGTTTAAATAAAAAAATTTTTCAAGGAAAAAGTTCAAAAAATAATAATAATTTCTAAAAATAAAACTCACTTTGTCAGGTAAAGTCCAAATATTTGCAAAAAAAAAACACAAACACTTTTAGAATGCACTTTAGAAATAAAAATGTACAAAAATATTTCACTAAAAAAATCGAAGTGCAGGAACTACTGGTCACTAACGCAAGATTATATAAACCAAACCTCCAGAGTACAAATCTCTGCCAAGAAATTTTACCCCCTCTATGTCCCAAACAGGTGCAAGAAGTTAAAAATAGAAGCCAATAGAAACTCTCCTTTAGAGGCGATGACCTGATGACCTAATTATAGATAGAAATCCGGGGGAAAAACTGGTTATAAACCGGATTTATCCAGATTTTTCCTTTGCACGTGCATCGATGATTCATGGGCTATGCACACCTGATTTTTAGAAATAATAGTATATTTTTACGCTGTCGTGACCTAAATACACGAAATTGAACCTTATAGGCTAATAAATTATTAATTCTGTGAGATTGAACTGGAAATAAGCGGTTTTTGATCGTGACCTAAAAATGACTCATAGCAGGTGGCGAAACACACCTGCGAATGTTTTTTATAGGGAAAATTGGGTATAAAAAGCCGGACAGCGCGTTGGAAAAGTTAGTCTATAAAAAGTGTAGTACGCGTTAAAAGTAAAATTACGTCAGTTCGGAGTCCAAGTTAAAAAGTTAGTTCTGTTAGTGAAATCTGAGGGTGGGACCTCGGCCCACCTTCCAGCCGGAAGTTTTATAAGTTTTTAAAATAAAAATTAGATTGAAAGAGTTGAGAATTTACATAGAAGTTGTCGAAATTTTATATCGGTTTTTTAATCGGAAAAGCTGAAGTTTTGGAGACGAACAAAATTCGTATTTTTAATACGGAACAAAAAGAAGTATTTTATTAGTGAGTATTTATGGACAAAAGTAATAGACAAAATTAAGAAAACAATTATCAGTTCTCAGTGACAATGAATAGTTCATAGTACATATGTGCCAACTCGCAGTTAAGGTTAACAGCGTACATTTCGGGCGTGAAAGACACTTCAGTCAGAAATCGCGGGTTTCAGCCGCTCAAAACTCTCGAATACGAGGTGCGCGCGGAAACTATTATCGTTTTCCAATACTGACATGGATGGATATGTAGTAGCAAAAATATGTGTTGTGAGCCATAATATTTAATGTACTGTTAAAATTTAAAGAAGTCGTTTTCATTAGCCATTTCCATAATTCTTGTGAAATTCACTTTTCAAATATGATTATATTTGGATGCTGTCAATAGTCGTCAAACACAAAAAAACATCTTGTTTATATTGCTAAGTTACCGAGAAGTCATACTATTAGGTTTTTGTAGATTTTCTTCAGTAACTATTATTTTTAGATTTTAATTTGAAATGCAAAATAACTAATTACTTAAAATGCGAAAAAGTTAGTATACGCACCTCGTCGGAAAAATTATTTTACTTGACTATGGGAATTCAATCCTCGCTTCGCTCGGATTCAAACTAACCATATGATACTCGTCAAGTAAAGTTCCACTTCTCTAAACTTGATACGTAATGTACTATTAAATAACTAAATAAACCGAGATTAAAAAACTGTAATTTATCATCAAAATTATTATTTTTTCCTGGAATTATTACGGGATAATTGGGTAAAACCGTTCAGCGTGAATTGAAGACCGTAAAACATACACCGGCCAAGTTTTGGCCCAAAATTTTTAGTAGAACAAAAGTTAAAAAGTTACCATTCAAATTCCATTCCCTATTCGAGTTGAGAAAACGAACACCTAGTATTATGTAACTATTAAAACTTATCCTTATATTTAAGAATTAAAGAACTAGAAGGATGGACTACAGATTTTTCAATGCCTGCAACAGTGTGGCTCGGTGGATTCTTTAACCCGCAATCATTTTTAACAGCAATTATGCAGCAAACAGCAAGAAAAAATGAATGGCCGCTAGACAAAATGTGTCTTATGACCGATGTTACTAAAAAGCAAAAGGATGATTTCACATCAGCACCCAGGGAGGGATCATATGTTCACGGTCTTTATATGGAAGGCGCTAGGTAAGACAAGTTTATTGTTTTAAAAAATTACTTACTATTACTAAAATTTCAAAGATCTAATGGTTCATTAGCAAAAAAACCTCGAAACCAAATTTGTTACTTGTACCGGGTGTACTACTAAAAGCCGCATATCGCAAATCGGCAACTAGCGTTGCCTCTCAAGGTAAAAGTTGTTACCTACATAAAAGAATTTTTTTTAATTTTAATTTTTTGATTACCGCGGTTGTGGCTCAGAGGTAGAGCTACTGGCATTGACCGCGGCGACCCGGGTTCGATTCCTGGAGTGGGCATACGTACAATAAAAAAAGTATGTCCGAAATTTAGTGGATTTAAGAATGCAGGGAAGAGTGTAAAAGGTATCATCTTCCAACCCACTCCATTCACGCCGGTAACCAGGCCGGATGAGATCGGATATCTCGTGGGGTGCGGAAGAAGGTACACACTCCCCAATCGGTAGGTCATGCAATGGCAATAAACCAAGGGTTGATAGCCCTTGGGGGGTGTCGCATGACTGAGGATCGTGGTTCGGAACCCACGTTAAACTGTAGGTCCCCTCGGGAATGGCCCTGGCAGCGAACGAAGAGGAAAAAAGCCTAATTCGAAAAAAGGGCAGAACAGCAATTTTTTGATTTTTTATTTTTCTAATTTTTAAATTTTTTTAATTTTTATTTTTATATATTCTGTTTTATTATATTATTTACTTTTGTATCACACTCCTGCGGACTATGATGTGAAAACATATCGCTTAAATTGTCAATATAACAACTGTCAAAAAATATTTACAAATATTTAATTTCATATTTATGAATTTTAATCATAATATTATGAAAACTGCATCCAAAAACATAATATTTTTTTATAAACGCAAAATGACAGCTGTACGTGTATAACTATACCATAACTCGTGTATTTCATTTTTATCCCTTTTATTTGTGTTTCTCACAAAATTAACACTTAATATTAAATAGTTTATTCATAATTGAAATAGTTGAACTTTGAAAATGTCAAAATGACAGCTAGCAAAAAACAACCTTTTTTCACAAAAACATATCTACCCTCCAGAAGGGTAAGCCTACGCGTTTCGGTTAACAAACCATCATCGGGGCCAGCCTGCAGTAAATAGAAAGTAATTAAAAAGTGATAAATAAAAAAGTTAACATTACTTACAGGTCAAGAACTTAGGCACTAAACAAGTCAAAACACAACACTGGTACAGGTCAGAAAACAACAACACCACATGTTAAAACTTATATACTAATAAATGTAAATACCCATCAACAAAGCAGGCATGAGGTGGTACGAGGGAAATATAACTGTGATTTATTTCACACACAGACCGAGTCGCGATTACTGCCATCTCTAAAATATTTTCCTACAATTATCAACTCAGTTTACATACTTATACCAAATTTTGTTCAGATTGCATAAGTTGTTTACGAGGCAAACTCATTTTACATGCATATGCCAAATTTATGGTAGATCGATTAGGTAGTTTTCGAGTTATAATAAAATTGATTTGTTAAGGAGGACAAAATTGGAGTTGTATATGTATATATGTTTTAATAAATTATTTTTTCTTTATCTCCATAAATAAAGTCACAAAGAATAATAACTCGGAACAAATCTTGTCGGCAATTTTCGGCTGTTCCGAATATCCCCGACATTGAAAATTGATAAAATATAAGGTATATAGACCGATAATGAAATGAAAAATGCACCTATAAATATTCTATTTGGAGCTATCTGTTTTATAACACTGTATTGTAGAAGTTTCCCAAATTTTAAAGTGCGAAATACTAACGTTACTTTAAAAACTCACGATAAAATATGCCATCTTTCTGTCTTTTTAACACTTTATATTTTTAATATCCATGATGACTCTTTGTGCATCCAAGCAGGGTTGGACGAACTTTTTCAAGTGGCCCGGGAAATTTTAATCTAGCGGCCAACACATTTATGGATTTATGGGGGGCTATAGCCCCTTTCCATGCACATGTGACCTGATAATAAATTAACAACAGTGATGAATCAATAAATTCTAATATAAAAACGCAGAATACAAAATGGCAAATAAATATATAACTCTTATATTCCGTATTTGGTTTATTTATTCATTTTATTCAAATGATAATATTTTCTTTAATGGGGGACTTAATTTAAACATTTCGATGAGAATATCCTCAAAAAAATCCTAAGATGTCTTTATTTAAGTTCATTATCATCTACGCATCCAAATTTTCCATTGTAAGTCGATTCCTTAACCGATTTTTTATGTATTTATGTGTTGAAAAGCATTTTTCGCACCCTACTTGTGTGCACGCTAAAGTAAAGACATACTGGTAGGCCTTAAAGAGATGGCTGTAAGCAGGAATGTATAATGTGTATTTATACAAAACATTAAAATAGCACACCAAACATTATTTGCAACGTTAATGTGTCGTGCATCGTCTGGTATTTTTGAACGGCAGTAGAGTTTTGGACTTGCATTGTCTTTATTGGTTTTGAATCGTAACGTTTCAACTGGTAAGTATCTCCAGTCGTCTTCAGGTGAATATTGATCCCCGTCATATTCCAGCAATTTATTCAAAGCATCGTCTGGTATTATTTTGGAAAAATTATTTGGATCTAAACATGAAAAATCAACACAAATATCTCTATGCCTCGAATAAGATGCTTCTATTTTTGTTATGATGCGATCCATGGCCACATCGTGTACTTCCACCTCAAATTTAAAAATAGCAGTAGCTGGAGGAGTATTATCTGCTTCCTCCCCTGGCATCTTCTTTCTTTTACGAGAAGGAATTGCTGGTAATGAGTCTTCAACTATTACATCACTTTCATTTGCTTCCAGTTCTGCATTTGCCCAAATGACAAACTTATTAGCACTTTCTAACACTTCTTTCATGTTGCGCTGTTCCTTTTTCAGTGCGTCAAAAGTTGAATTGACCATTCGTTGTGCTTTCATAATGTTAAGGCCATCCATTTGAAGGTATCTTGATAAAGGTCCTGTTGTTTTAAAGATTTTTAAATATAAAACTGAGCCGTTAGAATTGTGTCAAATTTAGTTAATGATGAATTAAATTTACTGCAGTGGTTCTTGTTTCATTATTAAATTTTTCAGAATCGGCAATAAGCATCGTATCGAACTCGGTAGGTCGGAATCGGCCTACCAACTACCAGGGCTACTGGGAATTTCCCGGGGTCCCGGGAAATATATAATAAAATATTAATATAATATAAAATAAAAATATTCAAAACCGTCTAAAATCGTAATTTTTAAATTTTTACAATTTTCCACAAATTCTAATGATTTTAGGTATAGAAATATGTATTGTGAAAAAAAAAGTATTTGAGACGGTCCATCTGACCATTCAGACCGGAAGTATGTGCAAGTTTTCCAGTTCGACCTAATTCGTAGATAATGTGCCCTTGCATCGACCATTTTGCGACTTTAAAAAAATCGAAAAAATTATTCTCACTTTGCGATTTCTTCCATCTACGAACTTGCTCTGTATTTACTGGTCCTCTCGCACCTCCAGAAGTTAAGTTCGAAAAAAATAATTTTCGCGACGAGAGAAACAGCTGGAATCTCATATTTTTTGACTTTGACGTTTAATAACTATTTTCCGGTACACCCTATATATTTAATTTTTTTTTTAAATGTGCCCCCGTTATTCCTCTATAAAACCAAGTTAATTTAAATATGTCAGTTCTAACGGTTTCGAAAAAATATCGTAGAGAAGGTCAAAATGTCGAATATCCGACGACGGCGGCGACAACCCTCATACAATTCTACGAACGAAGGGATATGCATATCGCCCGAAAGGAGCGATATATAAAAGCCGCATATCGCAAATCAGCAACTGGGGTAAAAGTTATTACATAAAAGAATTGTTTAAAAAAATTTTTTTTTGTTTTTTAATATTCTGTTTTATTATATTATTTACTTTTGTATCACACTCCTGCGGACTGTGAAAACATCGCTTAATTTGTCGATTTTTTTTTCAGACCGGATAAGTAGTTTTCATAGTAATATTCTATTAGATACGTATACCAAATTTCGGATAGATCGGTCAAGTAGGTTTCGTGTTAGTTTAATGATTCAATTTGTCAAGACGGACAAAGCCATGTGTATTTTTTTTTCTATATATATTTTTTATGATATTATAATTCATTTTTCATGCGTAGCCGAATTTTGTTCAGACTGGATAAGTAGTTTCTGAGGTAAATTACTTTTACATGCTTTTACATCTTCGGATATATTCGTTTTTTTAGCAGTCCGTTTCAAATTTTTGTGTAAACTATTATACATTTTTCGAATATAAAGTTTAAAGATATTTTTTTATAAGGTCGAAACGTTGATGTTTGGTTAAAGGAATATTGCATAAAGACGTTAGAAGAAGCAAAATTTACAAAACTGCAATAAAAATGTTTATGTTATGTTATGGTTATATACTTAAAAAAAGATACCCGATGATGGTAACTCGATGACGAAACAGTGTACTGGAAATCTGATGACATCATATGATAGGAAATAAAATAAGGCAATAGAAAATAAAGTTCTTTTTCTTCATCTCCGTATATAAAACTTTTCCAAACATAATTTAAAAAGAAAAAACCGTTTTTGTTAACGTTTGGGCCGCGGTGAAAATTTTACTTATTTTACATGGGTGAACCAAATTTTTTCTCAAATCGGATAAGTAGTTTTTGTGGTAAGATTCTATTAAATGTATATAGGTACCAAATTTCGGATAGATCGGTTAAGTAGTTTTCGAATTATTATAATGATTCAAGTTGTCAAGGCGGACAAAGCCACGTTAATTTTTATTTCTAAACTAGTTTTCCACACTTTATAACTCATTTTTCATACGTATGCCAAATTTTGTTTAGACCGGATAAGTAGTTCTCGAGGTTAATTCAATTTATATGCTTTTACTTCTTCGGATATATTCTTTTCTCTAAGCCATGAATAGCAATCCATTTCAAATTTCACAACTATCATACTTTTCCAAATATAAAGATTGAAGATGTTTTATAGGGTGGAAACGTTGATATTTGGTTACAGTTTTATTGTACAAAGAAAGCAATGGAAAAGTTAAATTATTTTTTCTTTATCTCTACAAATAAAGTCACAAGGAACACTCGAAACAAATCTTGTCGGCAATTTTCGGCTGTTCCGAAAATCTCCGAGCATTGAAAATTAATATAAAATTTAATTTTGCAGACCGATATTAAAATGAAAAATGCATCTATAAATACTATATTTGGAGCAATCTGTAACACTGTATTGTAGAAGTTTTGAGCTATCTCTTATCCCAAATTTTAAAGCTCGAAATGCTAAAATAACTTTAAAACCTTGATGAAATATGCCATTTTAGGCCATTTTTGACACTTTATATTTTTATCGTATCATTGAAGATTAAGTAATTTTTATATATCTTTATTAATAATTATTAACATCATAAACGTACTAAAACCTACATAACACCTTAGTTACTCATAAAACATTAGTTACCATAATTTAATAAGTTAGTTACGAAAGCATAATACGTTAGATACCAAATAATATTAGAACTATTTTTCATGAACATGTAAAACAATATTTTAACAGTTTTTAAATTTGATGGATACACAATTGTCTTTAACGTCTACGATCTTAGGTATGCCCTCTGAAGACTGATTAATGACCGAGCAAGCACTCCTTTCGATTTCGTTAATCCACTGCCGGAAACATCGCCGATTTGAATTTTGCGAGCAATGGAAACTTTTTTGGTCACACTTTCTTCTAAATACCCTCTAGCAACCTTCGCCGATCTCCATCCACCAAGTTCTTATAGGTCTAATATATCTCCTCCAGCATTAACAAGAAAATTTGCCGAAGATCTTCTAACGCAGGATTTTCAAGTGAGAGATACTTAGCTATTTTTTGAGGTATTTTAGAAAAGAAGTGAATGCCGCAGGGCTGTACCGTACATTTCCCTTTTCTATATGATACAAACAATCTTTGGTAAGTGACATGGTCTGGCCTTAACATTGCGTACTTTTTAAATAAAAGCACAGAATTGACCTCGCCGTCAAATATCACAGCGAAAATACGTTTCTTGTGGGTTTTTGAGTCGGGAATAGTAACAATCAGCTTGTCCTCTAAAACGTCAACATCTTCCGTGGTCATCTTCGCTAATTTATTAGTTCGACAGGCTCCCCTAATTCCAATTAAAAAAGCCACTTTCATCATTAAAAACTTCTCGTCTGAGGCAGAACACACAAATTCGTTGACTTGTTCTCTTGTAAATACTTTTGATTTTTTTGCTCTATATCCAACATTTTTCTTCTTGATGAAACGTATTAAGACGCCGTATTTTTCGATTTCCACTCTTTCCTTCAGTTCTAAAGTCGCTCGTAACATGGAATATTTCGGCCATAAGGATGAAGTAGAGTATTCCTCAGAGAGTTTTGCGAAATACGCCAGCAATACCGTTTCTTCTGCACCTTGAACATGTACTTTGTTTCGCCACTCACAAAACTGCCGATATTCTTTTTCATAATGGATTTTAGATTTGTCCGGAAGCAAGTTCAACCTTATAATGTTGGCTGCAGCTAATATATCGTCAGGAATATCAAAATCTTGCATGATTTTAATGATGACTTTTTGAAATGCCAAAATGAAATGACATAAAATCTTGTTTTGATTTTCGCATCGCCGTTGTCAATGATACGATAAAGCTTTGAATACAACTCGATTATTACCGATTTAACACCGTCTCGGACATTGCGGGTGACTCGGCTGTTGCCTCGTCACCTAGTAATGTCCTCGACTATTATAAATCGCATAATAATCTCGTTATATTAATAGCTATTAATATCCATGATGACGCCTTATGCATCCAAGGCAATCTTTTCGAAAAATAATAATTCTGTTAAAATTAAACCTTTACGGAATTTGCAGAGTATTTTTAAAATTGAAAATTCGATAACTAATCGGACATATAAAGCTTTAAATTTGGTCTAATTAAATTTTAGATGTCCCAAATAATCTATAACATTCAATTTTTAATTTCGAAACGCTAAAACAACCTAACATTGACAGCGGTAATTAATTTTAATAGGGAAGCCTGTCTGGAGACAAAACAATTTCATGGCAATCAATTCAAAAACCATGAATTTTCCTGTTTCCGCTGCCAAAAGGAACTATTGCATACCAATGGTTACGACAATTAAAAGTACTTACCTTTTTCTTTCAAACAAGCTTAAGTTTACTAAAATTGGATAAGTCGTTTAGAAGTTATAGAAAATTAAATGATTACCTACACTTTCAATCTTACCAAGATCGGTACGCCAATGACCCCTAAACCAAAATGATGCAGAATTGTCTAAGCTTTCTAATAATGTTACCAAAGGTATACCTTAATGTGGGAATTTTCGGAGAAATTTAGAATTTAAATATTTAATTTTCAATTGTGCTCTCTTGTGGCAAAATGCGGAACTTAAAAATTACTTCCAGGATTTTCTCTTAGCCACTTTAATTACGATTTTTTCCCCGAGTTTCTATGCCCAGTAATTATACGGCCGGTGGCCATCTATAATGGGACACCTGGTATAATATTGCCTAATTGAAATATAGGTACATGACTCCAACATCTTTGTTTAATTTCTAAAAACTTATACAGTGATTTTTTCTTAATCGATTAATAAATCCATGGGAAAAAATCTCATTTTAAAGGCGTACGAAGTCCTCTTAAACTCCGAATCATATTTATCATGTATTTATTATGTATGTATCATGTATGTATTATTATTTATGTATAATAATAAACAGAACTTTTAAATCTTCATATAACTCGTTAAGTATTTCATTAAAACTAACCTAAAACAGTTGTATTTAAACATTATTATATATTTTACTTAACTTAAACTCGGTTAAGATCTAAGAGATTCTACTTACATACCATTAACTAGATTGTTATTTCTTACAATTCTCTCCATATTTTTCTTCCCAGCGACTTCTTTCCACGGTGACCGTAATATAAATAAAGCAAAAAAAATTTCAATCGTGAAAATTTAAATAATTTTACTTAATGTTAGTCATTTTTCCCCTAACGCGGTAACGCTTTCACTATTCCCAGCCTGTGCAATTATCATATTTTCTTTAGATGGATTTTTCTTTTGCCATCAATAAATTATTTTAAAGTCTGTAAGGTTGCATAAATCTCTCAAATCAGTTGTTTGATTGTGACATCAACGATAGTGGCAGAAATGATATACTCACAACCAAAGTTGCCTAGTGAATAAATGAAAAATTATAGCTATAGGTAACCAGACCACTTTAATACCACTATCAATGACATTAATGTTAGAATCATCAAAGTGCCTAGTTAGTTAATTATTATTTAATATCTTTGTACAAACTTAGGTTACATCGGGGCTAAAAATGAAAATCTATCTTGTACATTTCAAGTATTTTATTCTTTTTTACTTTGTACATTCATTACAATAAAAGCCAATTTGATCTGGTTTTGCTTACAAGGCAATTTTTTTTGTGTAAACTCCATTTTTTTCTGTATGACAGAGTGAAATTATTTAGTTAGAAATATACCTAAACTGAAGAAATCGTACGTCCAAATTAACGAAATTCAGTAACAATCGAGATTAAAATTTGCGGTGTTGTACTTTTAAGTATTGGCCAGTTTTTTCCAACTAGCAAAATACCACTATTTGAATTTTGAGACGCCAATACTGGCAATATTGGTATTCGGTAACTCCCGAAATATTAATAATTAAAGTTGAATATCAAACAGACAAACAAACAATTGTTGGTGTAACTTTTGGAAATTTCACGTTTGAAAAAACAATTAGCAGATTTTGATAGTTGGTAAAAACTGTCTATTATTTTTTTAGCTATTTTAAATGCAGTTAATTAAATTTGTAAATATTTTTAATATTGTTTCAGATGGGATATTCAACTAAATAGCATCGCCGAGTCCAAATTAAAAGAGCTCTTTCCAGTGGTGCCTGTTATTTTCATTAAAGCCATAACACAAGATAAACAAGATTTGCGCAACATGTACGATTGCCCTGTTTATAAAACTAGGATGAGGGGACCGACATTTGTATGGACTTTTAATTTAAAAACTAAAGAGAAAGCATTAAAATGGACGTTAGCAGGTGTCGCTATATTATTACAAGTGTAATGCATCCATATAGTTGCTATAGCTGTAAAGTTTTTCAAATATAAGTAGATTATAATATTAAAAAATTGAACAATAAAAATCGTCTCTTTTTCAAAAAATTAAAACAAAATTTTATGAGAAATTATTTTTTATAAAATCATATTAAAATAGTAGAGAAGCATACAGTTAAATTTGGGGGTCAGTAGGAAATAAATTATTAAAGTTGACGTCATTTTTTTCATAACATACATATATGACAAAAATAGATTGGACAAATTATTACTCTTATTCCGAAACAAATGATTTATCCAATAATTTAATAAAAGAAATCCAAAACAATGTACAACAATGTACGACTAAATTTAAAATTAAAATTGAAAAAAGTAAAAAATGGATTACTAATGGCTTACTTAATTCTATTAAAACCAAAAACGAACTTTATTAAAACTTACAAAAAAATAAAAATAACCGATTTTTATTATATAAATATAAAATTTATAAAAACAAACTGACTAAACTAATTAAAGAGACAAAAACAAATTTTTATAAACATGAAATTGATAAATGTGAAAATTCTAATAAAGATATGTGGAAAACTAAAAAAAAAAATGTAATAAAAATCAAAAATATAAAAATATAAACAAAATTAAAATTGAAAATAACTCACTGACAACAAAAGTATAGCAAATAGCTTTATTGACTATTTTTCTGAAATAGGCGGAAAACTAGCAAATAAAATCAATATAATGTAATAACACATCTTTAGATAAAAACATAAACAATATTAATTCATTTTATTTAGCAGAAACTAATCAAGAAGTTGAAAATATAATTGATAGTTGGAAATTGAAAAAAAATCTCCTGGTGCTGATGGTATAACTACTGAAATATTAAAAACTACTATTTCAAAACCACTCACATTTCTAATAAATAATATTTTTAAAACAAGAATATATCCAGAAGCTTTTAAAATTGGTGTTATAAAATCTATCTTTAAAAATGGAGATTCAAATAAACTTAATAATTATAGACTTATAATATTAATATCTTCATTAGCCAAAATATTTGAAAAAATTTTAAAAGCAAGAATTGAAAATTATTTAGAAAGAATACATTTTATTTCTAATAAACAATTTGGGTTTTAAAAAAATAAATCGACACAAAATGTTATTTGCTATTTAACAGAACAAATATATGATGCATTAGATAATAAAAAACCTTCTATTTGTATTTTTCTGGATTTAGCAAAAGCATTCGATACAGTTAGTCATGATTTATTGTTGGAAAAAATTGAAAATATTGGATTTAGAGAAAAACAATTTGAATTAATTAAAAATTATCTGAAAGATAGACCAACTTATGTTCAAATAGATACAGAAAAAAGCTATCCTAAAGTAATTAAATATGGTGTTCCTCAAGGAACAATTTAAGGACTATTATTTTTTAATATCTATATTAATGATTTATTTAATGTGAATTGTGATGGAGAAATTCATAGTTTCGCAGATGATACTGCAATTTTTTTTACAGATACGAATTGGGACAACTTAAATAACAAAATTAAAAGAGATTTTAAAATAATAAAAAGTTGGTTTGATAAAAATTTATTAACAATTAATTTTGATAAAACTAATTATCTTCCTTTCACTTTAAATCCAAATAACATACCACAAAATATGAATAGTATTAAAATAACTGATGACATTGAAATTTTAAAAGTTAATCAAGTAAAATAATTAGGAATAATCTTTGACAGTAAATTAAATTGGAATTATATATTATTATAAGTTTACTACCAATTTTTAGAAACTTTAAAAAAATTTTGAACGTAAAACAACTGGAAATATTATATTATGCATTAGTTAAAACTCATTTAAATTACGAAATTTTAGGTTGGGGAGGAATAAATAGAACTTTAGTTAAAAAATTAGAAATATTACAGAAAAGATTTCTAAAAATTATATTTAATAAAGATTATCTTTATCCTTCAATAAAATTATATTCTGAAACAAAGAAAATGAACATTAGACAACTTTACATTTATAATATCTTAATATACATATTTAAAAATAAAAGTCTTATACAATTTAAAAACAATAATCATAATACTCGTCATAAAAATGAAATAACCATAAAACCTAAAATAAATAAGTAGGACAAAAAATTTCAAATATTTATGTTTTTTTATTTAAACGATTATTTACCAACAAAAATTAAAAAATATATTTCAATAAAAAAAATATAAAGTCGTTTTAATTGGTATTGTTATGAATAATATATTTTTCAAAATTTTATTATACCTATATCTTCAAAAAACGGCGTTTATATTTATATGCATATACTTAAACGTTTTTTATTTACAATTTAACTTTTATATAATATTAACAAATATTTAAACAAAATATTTTAATATTCTCATATATTTATAATTTAAAATATTAAGATTTGCCCCTAACAAGCACGTCTTAGGGTGATCAAAGAAGAAGTTTATTAAGGAAGATAAATAAACAAATTTATTATATTATAAATATTGAAAATAAACTCTTAAATAATTCTTTATATATATGAAATCCCATATGGGACCTTTTGGAGTGCAGCGCTAAACCTTCTGAACATCCTGAAGTTGGATATCAAGTTTAAATATTTTGAAAGCTACTAACTAAGATTTAAAAAAAATCGGACTTTATTTTCATGTTAAGGAACCCCCAGACCGGCACGAAAGTTCCACAGTCGCAACCTATGCGGTACCGCGAGGAATTAATATACATAGCGGTATACGAACGTGTTCAAACCAACAGACGCGGAACCGCTATATTGGCAACAGTGCTTGCGAATGTTCCGTTGCGAGAAATTGGCACCGCGAGTAAAATATTATGTTATTAGAACAAAACCTGTATCTTCTATCATTATTCTGTTATTCTAAAAAAATATTTTACAATTAATCATTATTTATATGTACTAAAATCAGAGAAAGCATAATAATTTTAAAAAGTAGTTCATACAAAAAAGTTTTTCTCTAAATTATATTGCAAAAAAGTCAATAAAGATATATTTCTTATCGGGATTTGAGGTTTTGAGCCAGGAAGCTGTTGACGCTCAAAATTTTCAAGCGTCACACCGATGCCGCAATAGCTCGACGTGTTGTCGCACTGGGTCACGCGTTGGTTCTAACGTTATCGTTTGCAGGTATGCATCAGTAACACAACAAGGGGGGTGAGGTCTGCTAAGTTGTAAACCACTCCCCCGAGCAAAAAGTCTAATTGTAAACGTTTTTTCGTCTCACGCTTGGACTCTCTTAATCTAAATCTTTAAACATTTATAAAAAAGTGTAAACCCATCCAATCACAAAATCAATATTGTAGTATATGTGACATGCTTATTTAAAAATAAAATTTCGAACCAGTTAGTTTGCAAATAATAAGGTTTTTTTCAAGAAAATTATAGTCATCAAGAATTTTTTACCTAATTAAAATATTTACTCAATTTATTTCTCAATAATAAAACAACGGAAAGAAATTATTTATTTCAGCTTAGAAACTAAATGTTTCTAAAAATAAATACATTATTAAAATTTAAAAAACATACAGGGTGTCCTAAAAGGTACGGTTAATAATTAGGATTTAGGGAGATTGGATCAAAATAAGGTTAGAACTTCATATAAAATTTGTTCCTATAATCCCTAAATTCCGAGCTACAGTTCCCTAAAATGGGGGGCAGGGACGAGTTCACTCCCGGCCTGACCAGGTGATTTTTCCATGGGTCGAATTCACTCCCAACATAGGTCGAGTTCATTCCCAAGCCGATATGCATTAAAGGTATTACTTTTCAGAAATTGATACATTGTTGCCAAATAGTATTTTTATCCATGAAAAAAAAATTCAACAGTTAGGTCTTGCCAAAGAGTATCAGTTAAAAAACGGTGCAGAAACAGAGGTAGCTAAATGTCTAACCTATATATTTGGTTTACCATTTCTAAAAGCAGAACACGTTGGGAAGTGCTTTGCTCTAGATATCGTTTCAATTCAACCAGAAAATGAAAAGTTGGTCAAATTTACTGACTATTTGGTTGAAAATTATATAGAAGAAACATCAGCTTTTCCTCCTCACATTTGGGCTGAAAACTCGTCGTCTTTAAAAAGGACAACCAATGCATGCGAGTCTTCATTTTACAATGCACATCCAAATTTTAATCAATTTTTAAATGTTCTTGTAGATTTCCAACTAGATACTTACATTAAGCTTCAAAGTATTAATACCGTCGCGAAAGTATACGATCGGAAAATAGTATTAAGAAAAAACTTTATAGAAAATAATTTAAAGAAACTACAGAACGGCCGCCTTACCAATTTTCAATTTATAAAAAATATTTCTTTTAAATTTAGAATTTGACAACTATTTGTATTTATATAATTGTATATATTTGGATAAGTAAAATCTATATCAAATTTTTTTTTCGGAATTTTTGTACGGAATCGGAATTTTCTGATTTTTTTTATAAAGTTTGTATACATAATAAAATTTTATTTATAATTACTTTGCTACTGTTTTATTTTAAGAAATAAAATAACTTTGGCGAGTTTTATTTTAAGAAATAAAATAACTTTGGCGAAAAGAATGACTTGGCAACAGTGTTTAGATTTTATGGTATCATAAATATAATTACGGTATAAAATCGTGAGTGAATTCAACCATCACCTTTTTGGCAGTCAGGTAATATTTATATTTTGGGAGTGAACTCGTCTCCTCCGAAAATGGGGACTCTGTTGATGGTTCTCACTAAATATTTTTGAAACCGTCAAAAATAGAAATACGAAATCTTGAAGTTTTGGTAAACTTTGTGCGTCCATCTGTTATCTCCAAAATGTCGGTATTTTAAAAATAGCGTCAAAAGGAGATGTAAGAGGGGTAAAAATAGATCTAATATTTTTGCGTTAAATTTAGTACTTTTTTAGGTAGAACTAAAGGTAGAACTAATATCTTTTACAAAAAGAAGGTATTCTTAGTTGGACACAATTTAATATACCGTTTTCGAGATAAATCGATTTAATGCATGCATGCCAAAGAACAGTATTATTTTTATTTATTTATTTATTTGACGGTAAATTCATTTATCCATCAGTACATACCTATATATTAGTTAATTAGTTCTATAAAAATAATTTCTTTGAAGGTAAATATTTTTTAGCTATTGAAATTTGTGGTTATCTGTTGAAAAAATAAAGAAATAAAAATAATAAAATTTTAATTCAACATACAAACTAAAAACAAAATAAATTATACATTTATTTTAACAAAAGCTTAAAAAACTGAAAGCAAAACTATAACAGTCAAAAATAAATGGCAAAATACAGTTTCATATTTTCCTAATTTTTTAAGGCAACCCCTTTGTACTTTATAAATCATGCCTGGATTATTTCTTATTGATTTGCAGTCAAACATAATTCTATTTAATAATTCTTGATAAAACAGGTGGGCAATAAACAAGATTTTTAAGATATCCCCATAAGAAAAAGTCTCGGGATCGTGGTGGCCAAAAGCATCTATCCACTGGTAGAAAAACCGCTCATCTAAATAGTTCCTCACAATAATACTAAAATGTGGTGAAGCACCGTTATTCATAAACCACATGTTTTTGAGAACCTAATAATACAGTAAAATCTCTCATGAGCGACCACCCTAGGGGAATCAAATATTGTTCGTTAAACAGGGGTGGTCGCTTTATAGAGGAAACTACTAACTTACCTAAATTCATCGGATTTGCCCACAATAAACTACTTCGTGAAAGTATCTAAGTATATGTATAAATTAGCACCGAATATTAACAAGATAATGTTCTACCTACCCTAAATACCTCGAATTTTCGGGTAAGGTTTTACAGAAAGGTTTTATTGCCCTTAATTAAAGGGTTTTTTTAGCATTAATATATAATACCAAAAATTTGGATAATAACTGGTCGTAGTCGTTTGACAGAGAAGTCGCTATAGAGCAGTGAAAATGTATGGGATTTTCATTTTTAAATACGGGGAACTCATAATTGGGCGTTTAACACAGGTGGTCGCTTTGTAAAGGTGGTCGTTAACAGAGGTTTTACAATAATAATAATAATAATAATAATAATAATAATAATAATAATAATAATAATAATAATAATAATCCCATACTACAAATACAACCCAGAAAGCATCCATGAAACAGGAAACTATAAGATATACTGGAATAGAGAAATAATAACGGATCTTCCCTTACAACACAATAGACCAGACATGGTGTTCACTGACAAAATAAACAAACATACTTACCTGATCGACTTCTCTATCCCGCTTGCCGCAAACCTACAAAAAAACACAGAGAAAAAATTAGTAAATACTTACCTCTTGCCAACGAAATAAAAGAAATGTGGAACCAAGAAAAAGTGATGGTAGTACCAATCATCATAGGTGCAACTGGAGAAATACCACACACACTCTTCGAAAACCTAAAAAACTAAACATTAAAGAACAAATATACTACCAGCTACAAAAAGTTGTTCTTATAGAAACCAGCGGAATTGTCAGACGTGTACTAAACGACACCGACAACTGAAACTTGAACTTTTCCAAACCTACCAATCTACCTGCTTTCTTGCAACCAATGCCGAAACAGGATAGAAGCCATATCCAGATACAATCTGTGGAACCAGAAAATAATAATAATAATAATAATAATAATAATAATAATAATAAAATATCTTTATTTTGAGCCAAAAAAAGGATTATATCCTATATGCAAGCTCCTTCTCTACAAACAAATACAACTTAGCATATTGAAACCAATAATAAGAGAAAAATATGTACTTTAAACATTACACATATTACAAAATCAGGTAACAATTTGACACTGTAGAACTCAACTGTAAGTGTAGTTAGTTAAATGCATTATCTTCACGTTGTTTCTGAAGAAACTAATTAGCGTATTCCAGGCGTGCAGGATAATCGTTGTGTTACATAGTATACACTTTTTGAAGTGATAGGGATGGAGTAGTTGCTTCTGAAGAACAGCATGTACTAACGATTTTGATGTGTTGAGTGGTGTTATCAGATTTTTGTATACTATTTTTATGGTCGTCTGGTACCAACACCAACACATTTGCTTCTATTTCAATAGTGCGCGCAGTTCTTGGACGACCTACACCACCAAGTTTTGGTACAAGACTGCCTAAAATCTGAAATATCAATAATTATGTTTGAGGTCCGCGAACCGAAAGATAAAATTAACATTCAACATTTTACAACAAATTACAATCAACACGTTTAAAAGTTCTACGATCAGGGAGTTCTCTATCGGCAAACTGTTGCGTTACCAGAGGCTAATCTGTATAATAATAGTAGGAAAAATAGCATATTCTCGGACGACGAGGTGCTAGGCCGATAATATGATTTTCCTACGAGGTGCACATACTATTTTTTCTGCAATTTAAAAAAAATCACACCCACCCTCATAGGGATATCGTATTACCATCACGTGGATTGATATTGGTTCTACCGAGTGTGTCTAAATTTTCTTACACTTTGTTGAGGTGATGTTAACCCTTGAAGTTGGTATCTGAGTTAAAAGTATGACTGGATGTTTTAATATTGCAACTAAAGGGGGATTTATTGTCATGTTGAAGTCTACTAGAGCGTAGGTATTCTTTAATTTTGGTGTTGAAAGAGCCGTCTATTTGATCAACATATCCATATCCCACACTTCCCCTTATTTTTACTGTTTAACCAATTTCTTAAAGCCGATTTGTTTCCCTAGAAATAGAAACTGTCAAATGTTGTACCAATTTTCAAAGGTGGTCAAAAGAATCTCGCCAATAATTATCGTCCGATAAGTAAATTGTGTATATTTGCCAAACTACTTGAAAAATTACAAAGCTCAGAATTAAAAAAATAGCGACGAAGAAGAAGAGTATAGCTATGTGTCTAATAGTTCTCGGTACTGATAGGTTAAATATATCTATAAATATCATCTTCCTCTGTTATTTTCCCAGTTACAAGCCACTCATCCAAGGTGCATGTTATAAATAAATTATTTCAATATGGAAGAAAAATATTACGTTCGAGGGTGTGTGTTCCCTGTTGTGTTTGTTTGTAATTCTAAAAAAGTTTGTTCGTCATCAACCTATAAACCTAAATATATAAACGGAATGTTCTATTGTGCCTCCTGTGATTATTATTATAATTTTTTACCAACAAAAAATGGGAACTCGTATTATTATTTTGAATCATTTAAATATTAGCTGTATCCTCTTGTAATATTCTACATTTTAAGTGTAACGAAACTATGCCTAAAAGCTCAGACGGTAAGAGTATAGCTATGTGTCTAATGGTGTGAAGGGACGACGACGACGATGGACCTTCTAACAATAGCTCAAACCAATTTGTAAAATATTAATTATTAATTTTATTTTTGTCTTATTTTACCTAAACATTTTTCTTGTATATTTATTCTTCTACAATTAGAAATAAAGTTAGACGTTTACATATTTACCCATGAGGCAAGGCTAGGCTTGGCTCATTTAATAATTAGTCATCAGATAAAACTGCGGCGAGTTTCAACTTGCTTTTTACACCACAACTATTAATAACTATGAAACAGTCGAGGATCACGTGGTCTAGATGACGTAGGGCCTTTTTGGTCAACACTACTGGCCGTTAACGAATACTTCTTAGAAACGACATTTTTGAAAATTTCCTGAAAAATTCTTTCAGAACTTCTTTGGATAGGATTTCAGCTTTTTCAGGATGTCGATGGCGCTTGCCAAAAATGCACTCTTTTGTTCCAGTAGCCCGCCCTCCCTACTACTGACGAAAAATAAGTTATTATTTCTTAAGACACGTGGTTGTATATTGAGATAAATATTGGACAAAATATTAGCCGAGTCAGTTAAATTATTTATGATTTTAGAAAGAAAGATTAAGTATATCTGTGTGTTCTCGGCGCGCTTCTAACGAAAAAAAATTAAAATATGTATGTAAATAAGATGTGCAAATAGTGTTGCTGTACATGCCAGTTTCTTTAAAGTTAAAGAATCAAGAAGCTATTCTGTACAATTTCCAGTCTACTTTTATAAACATTGTATTGTGGGTTCCAAACCACTAATGTGTAATTTAGCTTACTCAATACGTATGCGCAATATAACGTTCTTAGTGCAGGGATAGAAACAAATTTTTGCACTGTCTTAATATAAAACCTAGTGTTCTATTTGCCTTACCCACAATTTAATTTATATGAAGGGAAAATGTCATTTTATTATCCAGCACAACATCTAAGTCTTTTATAGAGTCCACCTGTTTTAATGGAAAATTATTAAGTCTATATAGTTGTAGGTACACAAATTTTTGATTGCGCGTAAAAGAGACAAAACAGCATTTATCAATATTTAGAACCAGCCCAATGTCCTTGCAATAGTCACACAATCTATCAAGGTAATTTTGAAGTAAAAAGCAGTCGCTTATACCTTTGACGGTTAAGTAGATCTTTAGGTCATCAGCGTAGATAGAAAAATAACAGAACATAGAACTATATCATTTAGGTATATTAAAAATAAAAGAGGACTTGGGGTGTAAACCTTGGGGTACACCTGAGGTGACAGTGTAAGGCTTTGACTGTTGACCATTAACAACAACTGACTGTTCTGTTAAAAACGTCAGACGCTATCCAGCAAAGAAGGTTCCCGTGCACGCCGATTTGAGCTAGCTTCTGCTGCGGTATATTGTGGTTTATCTTATCAAATGCTTTGCTAAAATCGGTGTTCACAGAGTCCACCTGAATCTGTACGTCCATTGCGTTTAAGATCAAATTTGTGTACTGTAGTAGGTTTGTTTCCACCGATCTTTTCGAGAAAAACCCGTGCTGCTCCTCGATAATATCGAGTTTAATAGTATAAATAGGAATTTATGTACTACGCATTCCAATACCTTACTAAATATACTTAGTTTACAAATTGGGCGATAGTTTGATACACAATTAGAGTTTCCACTTTTAAAAATAAAGGCACTAATCGCAATAAAGAACTATATCTCCCGAACCAGTTGGTAGATCGATCTCGGGTTTCTTCTAAACGACTTATTACGTCATTTGACAGGTGACCTTGGCATATTCTAATTGTCAAGTGACAGCCGCCATCTTTTCTTAGACGTAATATGACGTTATCCTAAACACGTGGTCTATAATAAATATTATTGCCTTACTAACGCCCAAGTAGCTAACTCTCAAGTAGTTAGCGCCCAAGAGTGTCACGTTTGATATATGATAGATACAGTATGACACATTCCACACACGCCTGTCTCCAATCACCTTTAAGTCCCAACTCGAACGTGGCGGGAATTTGAAATATCCTAAAAAAATGTTCAGTAATTAAACATAACCCACACGAGCAACGGGGATAATTTACGTAAACTGGTTGAGTCAGCACTCCACCTCTAGACATAAGGGCACTAATCGCAAAAAACTATATCTCCCGAACCAGATTGCAGATCGATCGGGTTTCTTCTAAACGACTTATTACGTCACCCGTAACACGGCCCGCTATCTTTTCCTATACGTAATATGACGTCACCCTAAACAAGTGGCCTGTAATAAATATTATTGACTTGCTAAGACCCAAGAGTGTCACGTTTGAAGTATTACAGATGACATACGCCTGCGCACTACCGGCACATGCGCAGTAGGGGTGTGTGGATATTGATGCAGCACATGCTATTTCCTCTACTTGCGTGTGGTGGATTTTGGAGCCAAAAAAAAACTGTAAGAAAGATATTTTTTAAGGTGAATGATGTATAGTTTGTGATCTGTTGAGCCAGTTTTTAGTTTTCCTGTGAAAGATTTCTGGGCCATAGGCCGATTTTCTTTGTCTGGCGTGATGTATGCCGAATAGTTTTCTAAGTAGATCAACGGGTAAGTGTTTTTAATGCTATATTATCCTATTTTATTTCATTATATCAATGGCCGATTTTAAATGCTATTGCGAATTTTGTAAAAAAAAATTGATACGCGTCCACGTTTCGTGCATTAAAGGTCTTATCACGTGTTTCTATAAAACTAATATATATTTGGTTCAGTTAATTTGCTTCTTTTGTATTTTTGACGAATTATACTGAACCTCTATCTATAAATCCTTTAGATTTGGTTATAAAAATTTCATTATTAATTTTTCTTTGCTAATTGAATGAGATTTCTATTATTGCAACATCTGTGTATTGTTATTTCTCGTTAATTTAGTCATTGCGGCACCATAAAGTCATGGTTTAGATTTCAGGGTAATTAAGTGGGGGAAATTGAATAGTGGACATATGGGAACACGTATTTAATTTTTAAGTAAAACAGAAGAAGAATTTCCTTTCGTTTCGTCAGATCCATCTCTAGACGCGTTTCGTCATATCATGACTCATCAGTAGAACTAGGATCCGACAAAAAGAAAGGAGAACCCAAAGCTACTTAATGCAGCACAATAATGTTCACGCTAACGCAAAAATTTCACTTTAACCACAAAATAATTGGTTTACGCCCGTAAAAAAATAGCGCGATTTGCTTTTTCACCGTATGTTTACCGATATCAATTCAACAACTGGTTTAGCCTAAAAGTATTTACATCCTTGTCCTTTCTGTATTCCAATATAGAAAGAGAAAGAATAAAAATACCCTCACCCGAAACCAGTTTCGGTAAAGGAAAACGCCGTATCGTTCTCTGAAAGTTTGAAGGTCAAAAATAAATGATAAGTATTTTCGTATTGCGGGTCCCAGTGTGAACGCAATTCGACATCATTTAGCGTGATGTAAATTACGTGTAAAATAACGCTATGTTATAGTAAGTGGTCTGTTCAATTTGATGTTTTTATAATATTTTGAAAAATTGTCTCCATTGAAAGGAAAGGAATATGTATCAATAATGCCCGTATCCACCAACATAGATTTTTTCTGATTAAGAGTAAATTGTAATTAACTAGTTAGATCGGTATCCAGTATCCACCAATCAACTTTTTTACTTAATTGTCAATTAACTTTACCCGGCCAAATTTGGCGTATTGGGTGCTTAATTGCGATTAGAAAACATCAATAAATGTCATGATATGACATTTTACAATATTATTGTTTCGTCGTAGTTTTTTTTTGGTGTTATTGTGATTTCTTGCTGAATATTTGTCGGGCCCCAAATATTAAAATAAATAAATAATATATAAATACTTTCACTTTAATAAAATCATAAGTGGTGATTAAAAATTAGCACGGAACTCTTTCAAGCTTGTCGTGGAGAACTTTTTAGGGAATTATAGATTAGAAATTTGTAAAGAAATGGTGGAATTTCTGTTAAAATATAATTAGAAATTAGGTTGCGACATGTTAAAAATATATTCTTTACACTCCCACCTAGACTTCTTTCATGAAATTTACGAATGTTAGTGACGAGCATGGATAACGTTTCCAACAGGATCGTTAAACTATGGAGAAGAGATATCAAGGAAAATGGAGCCCAGCAGTTTTGGCCAATTACTGTTGGTTTTTAGATAGAGATTTGTCTTACTCGGAGTACAAAAGACAATTAAAAAACAATGTACTAAATGAAATTCAAGTTAAACCATGTTTGTTTGTTTAGTTTTATTCTTAAAATAAAAAATGCATTGCCATAGGTTTAAAGTCTATAGTCTCCCAGATGTCTATTGTTTCTAACTCCAAATTCGACAGTGGTGGGTACATTTATTTCTTTGTATACCTACTTACATAACATACCTAACTTTTTTCGGTATTTTTTAAATAAAGAAAAGTGATGTTTTAAGAAAATGTATAGATGTTTATTTTACATGCACTAAATAAAAATCAATAAATAACAATAGGAGAAGCTTTATCAATTCCTTACAAAACTATACAGAATAATTATGTAGAAATGCGTGTAATTTATGTATATACTTATCCAATATTATTTGAAAAATATTCTTTCTTTTATTTAATCAAAATCTTATTTATTCAGTGTTAGGTAAGTTTATAATAAATACTTATTAATGCAACCAAACCTTTATTTTTCCCTATTCTCGAATCTTTACCCATTTTAATGCTAGAAAGGGTTCACACATTTTTTAAGTTGTATTTGTCCATCCTACAAAAATCAAGGACCTTATCGAAGACAAGAATCAATACATTTCAATTTTTAAAAAACAGGTATTTTTTTAACTTTTTATAGGTAACTAATTTTAAAATCAAACGAACAAAAATTGATAAATAGTAAAAGTAATCAACACACAAATACGCACAAATTGTATGATGCATTTTCTTACCCTTTTTACAAATAATATTTTTAAATAAATGTTTAACTTATTTTCACACTATTTAAATATTGACATTGACAATTCCATGTTAATCAACAAAAAATTCATAAAAAAGCGGGGTTGCCAGCTTATTTTTCTTAATTCCAATTTAGTAACCATGATTAGTAAATTATAAAAATAGAATCTTGGTGGATACGCAAATTAACTAAATCGCGATTATAGCTAATTAGAGAATTAACTAATTCTGATTAACATGTAAATTGGTGGATACGGGCATAAGTGTCAATCTACGATCATAAAGAAAAAATACAATAGTGAAGTGAGTCAAAAAGTGTAGTTGATTGATCTTAATGTCTTTAACGGTTTTCGAGATATTTCCCTTTAAACATCCCAAAGCATAAAAAACATAAGGTAAAACCCCCAATGCTTGACACATTAAGGATAAGAATTGTATTTTGGGCATCTAGCTTGTTTAATTTCTCTTTAATTTATACAATTTTGTGGTAATAAGATACTGGCAGTTTAGGGAATTTGTAGCAGCAAACAAAACGAATAAATCTTACATACTTTTGTCTGCATTAATTTGTTTTTACCTATCAGAAAATGAGCCAATGGTTGACACACGCAATTTTAAATATACCCAATAGTTGACATACATTTAGCTCAATGCTGGACACTTATTTAATAAGTAGGCTATTTTTGAGAGTTTGTATTTTTCTTTCACATTTTATTATCTAATGATACTTTGGCTATTTAAAGGTTTTGTAGAAAAAATTCTAGCATCATAAATACATATTTTTTTAACGATTTTATTTAGAAAAGTTTGAAACCCAATAGTTGACAGGTATTTCCCCAAAAGTTGACATGGGCGATGTTATCCTAAAAACACATTAGATTAATATTAAGATCTTTAATAATCATTATTAGCATTAATAACAAGTATTCAGTTATCTGTCTGTGGCATTATGATTATTAAACTCATATTTAAAATGATTACCCACCACTTACAATTTGAGAAATTTCAGTATTTTGATGATTTGTATGATGTAGACATAATTTTAATTTTTTACAAATTTTCTGAATTCATGTACCTATTGTTGGAATTGTTTTCATGCCTACAACTTCTATTTCTTTTTTAGAAAGTTTATTTTGCAGAGCAGAAACATATATGTGCTCTCTGTTTTTGCCTAGAGAGACACTACAGTAAAATCACCTTTTTTATTTTGCTAGTAACCTCTTTATTATGAACAAGGATTATGTCTTTCATTTTCAAATAAATTTTTTTTTTAAATATCTTCCCAGCTATCTCCAGATTCTATCTACGAATTCGTAGTTTCTGAATCTTCTTTTTTCCTTGACTGCATCTTCTATTTTTTTTTTTTTTTTCAGCTTGCCTTTTTTTATTACTTTTTGTTTTCTCTATGTATTTCTTTAATCGCTGATTGCATATAATTTTTCGAATATTGTAAAAATCTAGTTTATAGCGCTTTTCCTAATGACGCGGCGTTATTAAATTTGGAATATGAAAAAATACCCAATAGTTGACACTATGAAATTTAATAGTTGACAGGGTGTCATCTATTGGTCTGAAAGTTTTTATCGACTTTTAACTCATATCTACACAATCGTGAGACGACGGGGATAACGCCGCAACACAGAAAACCACAAATATTATTTAACGTCACTTGGACCAATGGTTGACATATTGTGTCAAGCATTGGATATAAATGAATATTTTGGACCAATAGTTGACATCCCTTATAAAACTGTCCATAGACAAGTTTTGGCCACATAGATAAGATTAGATAGATCCCCTACATATTGTAAATAGTTAGGTACCAAATAAATATATCTATAATATATAACACACTATTTATATTGAGTCAAAAAAACTTAGATTCTTAACAGTTTAAGTAAGAAATTCAAGAAAATAAGGATACACAGCTGCAGGACAGTAAAATATTATTTTTAATTTCTAGAAGTTATCACCTGTCAATATTTAATTTGGAGGTAATAATAGTAGATATCACGATCCATATGTTCTGTTACCTATTTTTTTGCGGGAACAAATTTAAACCTTATTAAAAGAGATTCTGATACAAGCTGTCAACCATTGGGTGGGTGTCAACGATTGGGGGTTTTACCTTAGTACATAATTAAATTAATAATACATAAATTATATAAGTTTTTTTTTTGATAATTAAAATAATAATTTATTTATGAACTATGTTTTTTTATGCTTTGAGATGTTTAAAGGGAAATATCTCGAAAACCGTTGAAGATATTAAGATCAATCAAGTACACTTTTTGACTTGCCCTTCTTTAAGAAACTATAATTGAAAAACACCCAATATCACAGGCAAGAACAAAAATTATAGATTTATAAAGCCCAGTATATGCAACTAGCGCCCTCTAGTTTTAAACTTAAAAATTTCTACAAATTCTTATTTCTTGCTCATAAAACATAACATTGCCAACTTTCAATTCGATTCATTAAACCGTTTTAAAATTATGGCTTATTTTCGAGAATAAACTTTTTTCTTTTTTCAACACCCTGTATCTCTAGAACGAGTAACAATCCGAAAAAACTTATATGACTTAATAGGCTTAGTTTGATATCTAGTATCTCCAGTTACTCTACGGCCCATAAGTTACCGGCCACCCTGTATATTAAATTTGCAAGAAAAACTAAGGGTCGCTTGCACGGTTTCCACTTAAGACGGTTTAGGTGGGACTTAACTTAAGGTGTCTCTTAACTAAAACTTTTCCGTTGCACAGTCGCTAAACCGGCACATAAGCCAGCCCTAAGTAGATATAAATTAAGCCGAAGATTAATAAACGGCTTTGAGCCATAGGAATAATCACTAATGAGTGACAAACCTTCATAATCATAAAAGTTAAAAATATTTTTTTGTCGTGGAATGCTTGATGACAACTATGAATGAATCTATGAATCTTTAATTAAAGTGTTAAAAATTATTCTTTTGGCAATAACTCTGAAACGAAAGAATGAGTAAAAACACTGATGAAGGCAAAAAATATTGCCGAAACGTCTAAAGTACCTAGTAATTTATCAAAATAATCAAAATTAAAAAAAAATCTTTTTTCAACAAGAACCAAAAGTCCCAATAGAGTACCTCATATATACAGTATGTCCACGGATAGGGTTTACAAGAGGACAAATGGACTAAAAATTGAAAGCTACGAAAAAAGTCACTCTTAATAAACGTTTTTGCTTGTCTAGAAAATACGATTCATCATAAGAAACTTCAATTTTTTTATACAGGGTGGGTAAAAACTGCAAAAATGTTATTTTGCTTAAGAGTAAACATACTTTATTTTGAAAGATACGAAAAAAAGTCACTCTTAATGAATGTGTTTTCTACACAACAAACCGAAGTACAACAATTCATTAAAAGGCTTACCTATGTAAAAATTATTTCCCAAAAAGTATTCGCTGGCACACCTCTGACTGGTGAATGTAGTTAAAATAATAATGACACTTAGGCCCGATTGTACAATTACGACTTGAACTTAGTTCAGCGATGAACCAAGTTCAAACTTCATTTTGACAACATCTTTACATCAAAATGAAGTTTTGAGCTTGGTTCAACGCTGAACTAAGTTCAAGTCGTAATTGTACAACCGGGCCTTAAGGTGATAGGTACTTGTTGTCAATGTCTTTATTTAATGAAGTTATTATTTAAGTAGAAATGCTATCTACTGAACAAAGAGTTTTTATAATACAATGTTATGGGGATGGTCAAGTTTCATACCGCTACGTCATGGAACAATTTACCGAGAAATTTGTAGGAATCCCAATAACTAGGATGACAATCTGCAGGTTAATAAAAAAGTTCCAGAGAACTGGTTCGGTTTTGGATCTAAAAAAAGCAGAAATATGACCATGATAATGTTGCTACAGTCTTAGTTCTTCAGACTGTTGAAGAAAATCCTGTGACGTCCATAAGAGATCGTGTTACAGTTGGAAGTTGTGAAAAAAAGTCAAATTCAGAAGATCCTTAAAGCTAATAAATTGTATCCGTATAAACCGCACTTTAATCAAAGACTGGAAGAGGAAGATGACGCGAAACCACTTGATTTTTGCTTGTAGATAGGAGACTAAATTTTAAGTGGAAATGTTGATTTTTATAAATGTATCATGTTTTCTGATGAATGTACATTTTTTACCAATGGAGCCGTTGCAACCCAGCATGTTAGGTACTGGGCTTTAGAAAATCCCGAATTCAGAGTTATGACGAGAAGACAATATTTCACAAAAGTAAACGTGTGGTGCGCGATATCCATCCATGGCATTATAGGGCCATATTTTTCTGATAACACGTGAAACAGATTATCATATTTAGAAATGATGGATACATTTTTAATGATGAGCTCGAAAATCTACCATTAAATTTTCGATAACAAAATATGTATTTTCAGCAAGATGGTTGTCCAGCCCATTTCGCTGGTGAGGTTAAAGAATGGCTTGACTGCAGATTTGGTCCAAGGTGGATTGGCAGGAATGGCCCAGTTTTGTGGCCTCTAAGAAGCGCCGACTTAACCTTAGCGGATACATTTTTATGTGGCCGTTTAAAACAAATTGTTTTTGCTACCGCAGTACCAAATGATATTGAAGTGCTGAAGGGCAGAATTATCCAGGCTGTCCCATCGATATCTCAGGAAGAAATCAGAAATTCTTTCACTTATTTGAGGAAACAATTAGAAAAAGTGTCGAGTATCATCTATTCATTATTCAAGCAAAAACTCTTACTAAGATATTTTAAATGTTTACTCTTAAGCAAAATAACATTTTTGCAGTTTTTACCCACCCTGTATAAAAAAATTGAAGTTTCTTATGATTAATCATATTTTCTAGACAAGCAAAAACGTTTATTAATAGTGACTTTTTTTCGTATCTTTCAATTTTTAGTCCATTTGTCCTCTTGTAAACCCCATCCGTGGACATAAGTACTGTATAAGTATACAGGGTGATCAGTTAAGGGTACGGAGCGGCCATATCTCTGAAACTACTGGGCATACAAATTCAGGAAAAAAAAATTTATTACTAATGTGGCCATGAAAAAATCCTGGAAATAATTTTTAAGTTCCGCATTTTGCCGCAAGAGGGCGTAATTCAGAAGTAAATTTTAAAATTTTAAATCTCCGAAAATTAAGGTATATCTTTGATAACACCATTAAAAAGCTTGGAGAATTATCCATCATTTTGGTCCTATGCTCATTTGCTCATTGGCGTACCGACTTTAATAAGCGGGGGGGGGGGGGGGGGGGGGTCATTTCCAACAATTTTTATAAAACAAAATTTTTCATTTTGAATGTTAATATTATAAATCGTAGAGCTAATTTAATTTAATTATGTTAATTAAGAACGATGTGCCTGAGGAGAAAAACGCAAGAGACCATTTTTACACAGAATTGACCAGGCTAATTAGAAATAATATCCGCATGGAAAATTATCACTGGCGTCCCGCTCGCTTCCTCATTTAAAGTTTTAAAAATTATTTTTTTGCCGATAACTCTAAAACGAACGGAGATATTGAGCTGCGGTTTTAATATTTTTTTCTAACAAATTTCATCTACTTTTCGATTATGGTATCATAATTATACCATATGATTTATTCAGAGTAAAATCAAAAAATGTGTTATTATTACAAATTGCGCCCTCTAGCATTTTTTGAGAACTATTATGGACAACTAAATACGATTGGTGAAAGTGCATACATTTCTCTTCTAACCAGTCTTTAGTTTGCTAAAATCGGATAAGTCGTTTATAAGTTACAGCGATTTAAATGATTACATTTTCAACAGGTAGGCCAATAAGCATAGGACCAAAATGATGGATAATTGTCCAATTTTTAATGGTGTTATCAAAGATATACCCTAATGTGGGATTTTCGGAGATATGTAAAATTTTAAAATTTACTTCTGAATTACGCCCTCTTGCGGCAAAATGCGGAACTTAAAAATTATTTCCAGGATTTTCTCATGTCCACTTTAGTTATCATTTCTTTTTCCTGAATTTCTATGCCCAGTAGTTTTCGAGATATGGCCGCTCCGTACCCTTAACTGATCACGCTGTATATAAAAATTTATATTGATAATTGCTATAATAATTAATTTGATAATGTTTTTTTTTATATTTGAAGATATAATTTTTTTTTAATAGGGAAGGGTGTAGTATATTAAGAAATATTATTTTGCAAATGCATCAAAATAACAACCAAATGTTTATACCTGAAACTTGTTTATTGATTTGGGAATGTATATAAAAAAATAGAGTATGCGACATCGCCGTCTATCTGCTGTATAGTTGTTAACTTATTCAGTGTATTTTTGCCCGTAAGCAAATAAAATGCGTCTTAAGTAAAATCCATCGTTTTTCTATTATCACCAAATTCCCGAATCTAGGAATGAAAAATATTCCATATTGAGTATATAACATTAAAAAAAGCATATATATACTGTATCTCAATCAAATCAAAAATACTAGATCTGATGGAGAAAATCAGATAAGAACAGTTAACAAATCCTAGACAGAAAAATGTGTATTGACCAGTAATCACAGTTTCTGTGTTCTGTATCAGTAATCGGAGCACCGAATGGTGACAAGAATACCTGTTCTGAAAACCAGTTTGATCGACAAATAAATTCTTGTTACATTTAGACCAAACGTTAAGCAAAAACGTGACGTATGTCAAGTCATTTTGGCTCTACCCAAACTAAACGTTCAATTTATCATAAGTTTTAAATTTAAAAAAAAATGTCTCAACGAAAGAAGGCTGCCCCGGGGCTGAGCCCCGAACAGCGTGCGGCTAGAGATTTAAGAGCTCGTAGAAAATTTAAAGCGATTGCGCGCCTTGTAATGGCTAATCTTTTTTGGCTTGGCGATATTGACGACACTTTGGGTGAAAATGTTATGCTCAATATACAAAAATTAACAAAAAAAAAGGTAAAGAAAAGTACATTGACCACGAAGGAAAAACTTATTCTAACAAAACCGAAAGAAGATAGAACAGAAGAGGAAAAACATTTATTAAATAGAGCTATTGGAGGTAAAAGATAATATTTTGGTACTTGAAAGCTATACGGTCATATTTTATATTTTATGAAATCAATTAAAATTTAATTTCTGTTTGTGCTGAGAAAATATTTAAGGTTTCTTGTAAGTCCACTCTTTAAAAATAATTTACGCTCCTAGATACTGCAACAAAACATTCTGTTGGCCAAAAAGAAGAGTGTTTCCTCCCAAATAAAAACAGCATGGTAACAAAACTGCGTTTGTGGGTTCGTTTAATAAATACAAGGATACAAAAATTATCCATTTTATGCTACAGTTTATTAATCATTTATCTCGATTTTACTATGAAACATAAGAACTGAAGAAAGAAAGCGTCAAGACCATGATAAACTAATTTCCAGTCAAACTGATTGGTACACAAAGTATTACTTTTATTATTGTTTTTTTGTAGGCTTAAAATGCTTTAGAAGATACCCACCTAATGTAAAAAGTCAACTAGCTGCAGTAACATATTTCGCGTACATTGGACCTGATCGAGTAATTGTTAAACAAGATCATGCCCCATCTGCAATGTATTTCTTGCTGTCAGGTGAAGGGTTAGTTACTGTAAGAACATATGACAAAATGCTAAAAGAATGGATTGAAGAAGAACACGGTAAGTGATATTAATATTAATAATAATAATAATAATATATTATAATTATAATAATAATAGATAATAATAATAATAATAATAATAATAATAATAATAATAATAATAATAATAATAATAATAATAATAATAAATATTAGGGAAGTAATATTTCTGAGAGTTAAGATGATTTGCTTGTCGTCTGTTAAAGAAATCATTTATTTTATTATATATTATATTTTAACATAATGTCGTGTATCAAAATGGTAGGCGACAGTAGCTTAGATAGTTTAAAATTACGTTTTAATTTATTTAATATGATGTGTGCTTTTTTTACTGAAACACCAAAGATTTTTTAATAGTTTTATTAAAGCGAAGCAAAGCAAGTCTTAAGAAATAAAAATAAAGTTATTAAATCAGTAAATTTAAAGAGTTTTCTCTAAAGAAGAGTTGTTCCCTTAGAACTCATATACGACGCTATTTCAAGTTCCGCTTTACAGATAAGAGAACAAAAGAGAAATAAACAATTTAACAATTAAATAAACATTACCAAGATCATTTACTCACTGGCTGGAAACTAATCTGGTTCAGAGATTGTGTTTTTACATCTTAACTTGAATAAACAAAGGGGCAGAGGTTACACTTACACTTAAATGCGTTAAACAACTCCATTGAGCAAGTGTCTCTTCGAGTTTTTATGTTTTGTAACCCCTACCAAAATACCTGCTGTATCAGGGATTATTAACATTAGGAGAAAAGCTTCCTAAATGTACTATTCAAAATGTAACCCTTTCTTCAACCATCAATTACAAAAAGGTATTTTTATAAACATAGTCTACTGACTCCTCCTACGAAACTAGAAATGTTCTTGTCCTTATTTTATGCACTATCTTTCCACTACACCTATTTATCACCCATGAGTTTTAACTTCACAGTGAAGTATTAGATGAGTAATCCATTCTTAAAGATACCATATCCAACATTATTTATGGGCAGATTAATTTTTAATTTTTGCTTGTGCAGTTTTAATATTATAATATTATCTATGTATAAGTATTTAAAATTCAATTTAAACCTACCTACAATTGGTTTTATTGTTTCTTATTGTTTGGTTAACAATGATTATGAATAAAAAAGTGTTAATAAGATCGGATTTTTCATTTACTCGTAGTATTACCAACGTGTTCTAAACTAGTGTTCTGATACGATAACAGAAAAACTGAAGGAATTATAGATCTTAAAATAATACTAGCATTAAAAAAATAAGGAAAATTGTATTGTGTAAATTAGCGCTCGGTGAAGCTTATCGTCAGGAGCATACCTATTTTAGTATTACTTCTTTGGTCTCTAGCTAGATATTTTCACATTTTCTATGTTTAATTAATTTATTTATTGGTCACTAGGTACTGTTGGTCCAGGCACAATGTTTGGAGAGGTAGCTTTAATTCATGGCATTTCCAGAACTGCCACCATTACTACAACAATGCCCTGTGAACTATTGATGATAAAAAAAGAAGATTTTGATATAGTTCTAAAGGAAACCGTTTGGAAAGCCTGGGAACAAATAACGAAAATCATGAACAGGTTAGAACTCGTAACTCGCATTAACTGCTTTTGCCACCTTAACATAATCGAGTACCAAAAGCAATTAGATTTAATGTAATCGTGCCTACTACACAAATGGCCAACAAAATTGTGCTTTTAATTTAAGCTAGATTAATGACACTTCTTAAATTGTTCATTTTTATTTTCTTAACTTATAATTTGTATTAAAAATTAAAAAGATGAATCTGTTAACGTTCCATTATTTTACCTTTTATTATAAAATAATATTATTGTTATAGTTCCTGCTTAACATTAAACACCATAACAATGTTAAGACAGGGGTTATACTCATTGCCAGACGTGCTGTTGTAATCACTCTTAAATACCTATAACACTAATATTCCTTCTAACCAAAGGTTATTATCATAGTTTAAGGAAGTAGTATAAATAAGACTGATTGTAATATAGTAGGTTGCATTATAGTTCAGATAAGATCAATTTTAGAATGTTATAATGTAACTACAAGTAACAAATATACCCTTTTGATACCTTACCAGTAAAACAAGTATTTTACTTTATCGAACCAAGTAGTTACCGTTAAGTTTGACCATGAAAATAACTAGATCTTATTTTAAAGCCTTTTCGTAAATTTTTTAAGGTGGTATTTCTTATTTAGGTTTTCCTACTTTAAAAATTGGGATGCGGTTACAAAACGAGAATGCAGCATTATCTCAAGAACAAAAATTTATACACCAGATGAAATTGTACTGGGAGATGATGTGGGTTTGCCCAATTATTCATATTTAATTACGAAGGGCACTTGCAGTATTATTGAGCACTTACAGGTTCGTATCATATTTTAAATCTGCCAATTTATAGTGTTAGTCTTTGTATAAAATATATTTTAGCATTTTTTAATTTATTATTTAATAGGTACTTACTTTTATATTGAGCTAGGTAATTTTTAATTATTTTGAATTGTTATATACGTAGTATAATATCCCCATTATAAACTTAAGTCCCTTGGAAAGAAAGGCGCATAGCTCTGTCAAATTATGTAAAAAAGGCCAAAGACACAAATGCATTTTAAACGCAACAAAGCACACGCGCCCCTTCCCTCGTTTACGATGGCGGAGAAATCGAATTCTCGAATAAATACTCCCTTATCTCTCTCTAACTAACAACCAGTTTTTTCGTATTGTCCTCGCGAGGTCATGCGGAGACTTCTTTTTTTTATCTGTTATTTAATGAAAGTATGAGGGTAATTTCCAGTGGTGGTTCCAAAGAAATTGCCATGGTGGGCACAAGTGGACCCGATATTTTTACAGTGGGCTCCCCGATCAAAAATGACTTTTAAAGGAAAATCGTGTCTCCCTCCGTAAAACTCGTGGCGGCTGGTCAGGTGAAGTAAACCAAAAAAAATAAAACCAGGTAGAACATTTTTCGACAATATTAAATATTAATGTACCAATACTACCAATACAGCTACCATTTTAGCCTTAAAAAATAATTATGTTCAAGTAATTATAATATTAATTTAATCCATTTATGCATAATAGGGCCACGGTTAACTCCGATGGACAATAATTATAAACACTCGTGCATTTTGGCGCGCCCCTGCCGACCGTGTCCGTTAGCTCAAAGCAAGTGAAGACACAATGCCCAACATGGCTTTGCTTTTCACCGTTGCTATGGTTACGTGACGTCAGTCACGTAAACATCATGTAACAATTTGCATTATGATGAAGGGCAATTTAAAAATAGATCAGTCGTATGCACCATTGTTTTAGAATTGGTTCGCCTAATCTTAAGGTATTTATTTTGAGGCTTCGCGAAAGTTACGTTTATAGATATCGTTTTTACGTGATTTACTGTGTGATTAAAAAGTTTTGTTTTTATTTTTTAGTTAATTCAGTAGTTTACGTACCTACTTAGTTGTGTGTTTTAAAAATGAAGCCAATTAATGACATAGTTTGAAATTTGTTGGAAACTCCATTCAGTCGTTGGTCAGATGAGGATAAGAGAGACGTTTTGTTACACGGGTTTTTAGTTATGTTTGTTTAAGTACCCGCACTATACCTAGCTCGTCACCATTTTTTAAGGCCGCGAGCCCACACTGGTAAAACCCCGCCCCGTGTGTATCTCTTTCTCAATACCCCATGCACTGGACAGAATACTCACCAGTGGCAGCTTCACCTTAAGTTTACGCAGCCACAAAAAAAATTACAACAAAAAATAAATACAATCAAAACACACAAATTATTATATATTAAATTCCTTCATACCGCAAAAAAATCTACTTAAACATGTTATGTACCTATAGTAGGTACTCAAGGTAAATCTTTTAACTCCACCCACTATGGCTGCGTCAATTTACCCAGCCAATCAATGACGCCTGTGCTATAATAAAGTGTTGCATCTAAATACACACTAATCGATTACATTACGCACATGTTGTTAGTTGGTGCATTCGAAAGCCCCATTTTATACCATTTATAAATCACCGTCAGGTAACAGAGCACCGTTTTTTTTAATACTGGAACAAAAATCTGCTGTTTCGCGCAGGTAGTTTATGAGTTTAGGCTTTTGGCAAGTGCCATCGCCTTTTTAACATCTGTTTCTGTACGTTTTATTCTCAGGTTAAAGGACTTTCAAATATTAATACCGTAGCCCTTTTACGGTCGATGTTTATTTATTTATTTATTTATTTATTTATTAACGGGCATTGCCCAATTTCACAAATAAAGTGGTAATTAAATCTATCGCAGAGTAACATATACAAAATAATTAAATGTTTAGGTAAACAATAAAAATAATAATAAGAAAAAAAACTCAAACAATCATATAACTCAAATAAAATGAAAAACATAAATGATGCGGTTTGTGACGAAATTAAAGACCTCAAATCATAGTATGTAGTTTTTTAATGAAGTCCGATCTTTTTGAAAAGAAATCGACTGTGGGATGCTCATTGGCTAGTCTGGCTGACCTTGATATAAAAGCATTTTGGCCGTAATTAGTTCTGTGAGGAGGTATTGAGAAGGTATTCCTCAGACGTGTTTCCCTTAAAGGCACATGCAACCCTATTTTATTAAGCAAGAGAGGACAGTTATATTTATTATGTATTAAGTTGTAGAGCATTTTAAGGTCTTTTAGATTCCTGCGTTGTTCAAGCGTATTTATCTGGATGTTAGATTCCAGCTGATAATATGTTAGTTCTGGGGTATTAAGTTTGAAGGCCAAGTATTTTAAAAATTTATGTTGAACCCTCTCTATATTCTGGATATGTACATTGTAGCAAGGATTCCAGACACAGGAGGAGTATTCGAGATGGGTTCTTATTAATGAGCAATATAGTTGTCTAATTGCATTAGTGTTAGTAAATTCGCTGGTAAGTAAGGGTGTTCTGGATGTGAGGTATAAAAGTGAGTCTTGACTCCATAGTCAAACCCAGATCCTTAATTTCGGAAACTCTAGTAAGTACATTATTTTCTATTAAATAAGGTGGCTCAACCCCTGACCTAGCTTTGAGAAAAATAATGGAGTAACACTTTGAAGCATTTAGCTCCATACCATTGGTCTTGCACCACGCAACTAACTTGTTTAGGTCGGACTGAAGCTTTAAGCAATCTTCTGGTGATGAAATTTTCATAAACAATTTTAAATCGTCGGCAAAAAGGAGGAACAGACTGTAATCAAAATGAGATCCAAGGTCGTTGATAAATAAATTAAAGAAAAAGGGACCCAAGTGAGACCCTTGGGGAACTCCGGATGGGACTTCTATACTCTTGGATTGAAAATTATTGAATCGAACTATCTGGGATCGCCCAGTTAAGTAACTTCGTATCCAGGAAAGCAACGGACCGCCAACTCCCAGACCCTCCAGCTTAGACAAAAGAACTTCATGGTTGACCCTGTCAAACGCCTTGGAGAAGTCAGTGTAGATGGAGTGTCCCTGAGAACCATTCTCCAGGGCGTCAGAAATGAAATCCACATAAGTAAGCAAGTTGAGCTCGGTATTATTTCCAGTTTGGAAGCCAAACTGTCTGAAATCAATACATGGGCTTAATAATGAGTTCAAATACTTAGTTAAAATATGCTCAAATACCTTAGGAATGGTACTTAATATGCTAATTGGTCGATAATTTGTTATCAAGTCTTTTTTCCCTGATTTATGAATAGGTGTTAGGTAACTTAGTTTCCAAAATTCAGGAAAAGTTCCCTTGGCAAGAGATAGATTAAAAATAGTATGTAATGGACGGGCCAGAATAAAGCTGCATTGCTTAAGAAGTAATGGAGGTATGCCGTCGGGACCGGGCCCCTTGTTTATATCTAAAGAATTTAAATGTGAGTATACATCCGATATTGATATATTGTAATCAGAGGCATTAGTGTTATTGTACTCAAAATGTGGTCGTTGGTAATCAGGACAGGGTTTACTACTATAAACCTGAGAAAAATAGTGGGCAAACATATTAGCAATTTCCACTCCGGAAGCACTGCAAGTACCATTGTATTGAAATTCACTGGGGATATCGTGATTATTTCTTTTTGAATTTACGTAGTTCCAAAATTGTTTAGAATTAGTTGTTAAGGAATTTTCCGTAAAAGTAATAAATGTTGTGTTTGATTCGGCCAATAATCTTTTACAAGATAAACGTAGTCTAGAAAACTCGTTGTAATCGCTTTGAAGTGTCGATTTTTTGTAGCGTTTATGTGCCTTCTTTTTTTCAATTATACAATGCTTAAGCTCTGGTGAAAACCATCTGGGAAATTTGCCTGAGGAAATTCGTTTAAGAGGAACAAACATTTCAATTGCTGAATAAATTGCATTATAAAATATATTTACCATGTCATCTAGACTATCCTGTGCCAGAAGGGCAACCCAGCACAATGCTCCAAGGTAATCATTAATTAAGTTAAAGTTTGCTGATTTGAAATCTCTATAATATCCATCACATAAAAAAGATTTATTTGTATTATCAGACGTATAGGACACTGTAATATCCAATGGTGGGTGGTAGTTATCCTGGGGAACAATAGAATTATCGGCTGGACGAACTTCACACTTGACATCATCGAAAAGTATTAGATCGAGAATTGCGTTGGTATGGTTCGTTACCGTGTTCAGTTGATATAAATTGTGGAAAGCGCACATACCAGACACTACATCCAAAGAATCTACCTCGACAGGGGCTGCAGGAGGCACTGATCTGGCAACAGAGCTCAAATTATTATTTTCCCGTGTTGCATGGGGTAGATTAAAATCTCCAAGAATACCAATCGATGCATGGGGGTGTTCCTCTGACAACCTATCGATATTTTCGCTGAATGAAACGTAGGCGGTGGTGGGGGACCGAGGCGGGAAGTAAGCACCAGCTAAGATAAGCGATTTCTTTCCGGTTTCGATGATGACAAAAAGATCTTCGATGTTGTCATCTACAAAAAGTTGCCTACTTTTAATGGATTTGTGGATAGCAATTAGAACTCCACCACCTCTGGAATGAACACTAGTTTGGAGAGATCGATCCCTTCTATAAATTCTATAATCCTGCATATACAACTCGGCGTCATTAAATGCATCATTAAGCCAAGTTTCTACTAAAACAATAATCTGGTGGTGAGATCCAGGGACCGACTCCAAGAGATAATTCAGTTTTGTCCTAAGGCCTCTGACATTTTGGAAATAAATTGAGAGATCGTTGTTGTGTGAAATTAGGCATTCTGTTGGTTTTTTGATATAATAACAGGAGTACCATGTCGATGTACGATAGTCAGGTTAGTTTCGCCTTGTGATTTTCGATTCTCCAGTTGAATACGGATAGCTTTTTCTTGTTCACGTTGTTGGGAAGTTAGATCAGAATTTATAAAGACTTTTTTGCCCTTAAGCTTTGAGCGATTTTTTAATAGTGAGAGCACTTCAGGTTGACTAGATAATGTTACTTTAATTGATCTAATTCCATTTTTATTCCTTTTTCCAATTCTAGTTGCTTTGAGAAATTTAGGAGGGTTGTCGATCAAGACACCAAGCAATTTCGGTATCTCAATAGCGTCATTGCCTTCTGGGAGGTTGAATATCATTAGATTGTTTGCTCTTTCTTGACGGTCTTGTAGTTCACTATAGAATTCCTGCCCTGGGAGTGGTGCAGTAGTTGGAGATGATTGGGCTTTTAACCTATTAATTTCTTCTTTCAACTCGCCAATAGCCTTTATGAGTTTTGGTACATTCAATAGACCAGATTGGCAGTCACAACAGAAGAATTTTAGGGTTCTCTTACTTTTAAGTTCCATAACTCGAATCTCAGATGCAGACAAATCTGAGCACTCCAATTTTTTGTGAACAAAGCGGCCACATCCGTCGCATGATAGGAATCCGGAAGTATCTTTATCATCTATTTCACACTTAAAACAATACATATTTGAGTTTGCAATGCTGAGTTATGTGCGGTACACAAGAAGCTTCACAATTCCGGCCTAGGTTGTTAGCATAGTAGGCGCGGAATATAATAGAAACATTAACAATGCAGTTTGTTTATTTTATATTGATAGCAGTGATGTTTTTATTTATTGGTAAGGAACACTTTATGGGGTATTTTAACGCACAATTTTCAATTTAACGAAAAATTCGGGAAATTTTACTTCGTGAAAACACTTTAACTAAATACGTGATAAGCGATTGTACAATTTGCGCGAAAACGCGATATTTTTAACTAATTTAAAATACAAATCACCGTTAGTTTAGACGAGACATTATAATACGATGTTTACTCTGCGACGTTTACTCTCTTATCATGTTCTGCCGATAAATCCGAAAAGAAAAGATTTGGGAGACCTACAAACTTTTAACAAAACATTTATTCCGGAAATTTATAATAAACATACAAGTCGATTTGTGGTTGAGAACCGTCACTGATTCCAGAGTTCAATACCAACAATGGCAAATAAACCAATGTGTAGTATTCCAGAAAGGATTTTTAATTTAAAATGTATGATCTGACCGTGACGGATCTGTAGGCAGTGTCTAAAAATTCAACATATTCAAAATAGGCTAATAAATAAATGGTCGCAAAGGGTATGGTTAGAAATATGTGTTAAGGGGAGGTTAGGAGTAAACATACTAAAAGTCCCCGCCGTAGAGGGAGCTGGGCTATGTGCTGCTTCAGATGAACGTTTTTATCCGGTTCCTGAAATCCATGACTTCTTCGTCAAAGAAGTTCTGAAATTTCCTGAAATTTTTGACTAAATGCTGAAAGTGTTACAAGAAGTAGTTTTGTATGCGAAGAAGTGATCGTCAATGATGTAATTGACCAGATGTTGTTTAGCAAAAGGTGGTATATGTGGGATATCTATGTGGTGTCTTAGGAGTATGTCTTCTTCGGCGGTGGCGAAGAAGTGACATAATTGCACAATACGTATTTGTTAGAGAAAGAAGTGGTTGATAATGATTCGATTTACCAGTGGACGTTGGCCAAAAGGTCCGTCATAATTCGCTGCTGGCTCAACTTGGTCTTGTCTTAATTTTTTCGTAGCTTCTTAATAGTTGGAATGTTAAATAAAATAGATATAAATTAGCGGACTATAAAATTGACAACTTATAAATATTAATGAGATTCAAAGTAAAAAGTAACAAGGTTGTTCATATAGACGTAAGAATAAATTGGACAATATAGTAAAAACATTGAACAGGTCAAGTAAAATTGGAATAAAACACAAGCACTACATTTTAAAATAAGTTAAAAGTTCTTAAAAATTCCAACTGGACTTTTTTTCTTCAACGGACATTTTGTAACTGAAATTGACGTTCGACGTCATCCATGAAAAAAAGCGTTGTGTCCTTTTTGTGCATAAATGTGGTTGTGTGGCAACCAACATAATCACTAACCACATTTATGCACAAAAAGGACACAACGTTTTTTTTCACAAACTATACTACAAAACAAAAAGTTTCTTAAAGAAAATACAAATATTGTAGTAACTAACTCAGATAAAGGTAAAGTAATAGTCATCATGGAAAAAGAATAATACTTGATTAATAATAACACGTCCGTTTTCAAAAAAATAAAATAAAAATAAATGAAGACACAAAAAGGAAACTGACCAATTACAAAGGTATTGCACCAAAATTTTATACTTTACCTAAAATTCATAAACCTACCTTGTCAGCTAGACCTATTGTGGCTTCTATATCAGCACCCACAGAGTTTGTTGCGGCCTTTATTACAGATATCTTAACCAAAGCATATGATTATGACAACACTTACTATAATAAAGACTCATTTGACGTTTTTGATAAATTTAACGGTATGCAATTACCTAACAACTATGTTCTTGCTAGCCTTGATGTGGTCTCTTTGTTTAGTAACGTCTATCTTGATGCAGCTCACAAAGCAATCTATAAAAATTGGTCTTGCATAAGCAGTCACTGTAGCATTGACATAGACACGTTCCAAAACATAATAGCGTTCTTATTCAATAACACATATTTTACTGTTGACAATAAATTTCATAAACAAACCTTTGGCCACCTATGGGAGCGTCAATCTCCCCGAATATAGCCACATATATGTCATGGATAACCTGTTGGATGTGGTCTTACCAGTGTTGTCCTTTGATCCTTTCTTTTAAAAAAATATGTTGATGACATCATCATAGCAATCCCTCAGGATGGTATAACTGAGATAGTAGAAACTCTCAATGACTTTGACCCTTATATACAATTTATGATTGAAACCGAAAACCAAGAACAATCAGTACCTTTCTTGGACACTAAATTTATACGTACTCAAGATAATAAAATTATCATAGATTGGTATAGAAAACCATGTAGTTCAGGTAGATACCTCAACTACCTATCGTACTATAGTGACCACGACATTTGCTTACTTTAAAAGTAAAAATTTAAACCAGTTAATGCAAATATTAAGGATTATTCAAGAAAATTAGACATCAAGAATGTTTAGAAAAATAATAAAAATATTTATTAAATTTAAATCTCAAAAATAAAACAATCGAAAGAAATTATTTATTTTAGTGTAGAAACTAAGTGTTTCTAATTAAATTTAAAATAAAATCATTGATAACGATTAAAAATTTTAAAATACAAATTTAAAATTTTGGAAAATTGTATAACAAGTTTTAAAAAATGTTAAGAAAATTGAAAAATAATTAAAATTATTAAAAAAAAAGACATTTAAAAATAATTGAGAATTAATTTAAAAAAGTAATCAAGGATTTTGAAAATATTTATTTATGAAATAAACAAATTTTAAAAATATTTTAAACTCGTCTAAAGTCTAAATATAATTATATAAAAAATTCAGAAAATATTTATTATGGAATAAATAAAAAAATTGAAAATTATTTTAAAATAAATCTAAGTAAAATTTTATAAAAATCAGAAAAAATATTTATTTATAGAAGAAATAAATTGTAAAAATATTTTAGAGTTAAGAAAAATTAAGATAATATTTTAAAGTATTTAAATGAAAAATCTCAAGGAGAGTTCAAAAGAAAATATTTGTTAATGGAACAAATAAATTTGAAAATTATTTTACAATCAGCTTAAGAGTCCAAGTATTTATGCAGGAAAATTCAGAAAATAAATTCTAAAAATAATTCTAAAAATTTAATAAAAGCTCACCTGTCAAGTAAAATCCATTTAAATCCACAAAAAAACTATAAAATTAAAATCACAAAACTATTAAAAATAAAATAATTAAATTCACTCCGTAAAATCACTCACCCGAGATTATATAAACTAAACCTCCAGAGTACAAATCTCTGCCAAGAAAGTTTACTCCCTCTATGTCCCAAACACCTGCAAGAAGTTAAAAATAGAAGCCAATAGAAACTCTCCGCGATGACTTGATGTTACCCGAACACCTGCGTCCTAATTATTGATAGAAATCCAGGGGAAAAACTGGTTATAAACCGGATTTATCCAGATTTTTCCTTTGCACGTGCATCGATGATTCATGGGCTATGCACATTTGATTCTTAGAAATAATAGAATATTTTTACGCTGTCGTGACCTAAATAGGACAGAAATACACGAAATTGAACCTTATAGGCTAATAAATTATTAATTCTGTCAGATTGAACTGGAAATAAGCGGTTTTTGATCGTGACCTAAAAATGACTCATAGCAGGTGGCGAAACACCTGTGAATATTTTTTATAGGGAAAATTAGGTATAAAAGGCGGGACAACGCATTGAAAGAGTCAGTCTATTAAAAGTGTAGTATGCGTTAAAAGTGAAATTACGTCAGTTCGGAGTCCAAGTTAAAAGTTAGTTCTGTTAGTGAAATCCGAGGGTGGGACCTCGGCCCACCTTCCAGCCGGAAGTTTTATAAGTTTTTAAAATACAAATGAGTTTGAAATAGTTGAGAATTTATATAAAAGTTGTCGAAATTTTATATCGGGTTTTTTAATCGGTAAAACGGAAGTTTTGGAGACGAACGAAACTCGTATTTTTAATACGGAACAAAAATAAGTATTTTATTAGTAATTAAAATTAAGTATTTATGGACAAAAGTAATAGACAAAATTTGGAAAACAATTATCAGTTCTCAGTGACAATGAATAGTTCACCGTACATATGTGCCAGCTCGCTGTTAAGGTTAACAGTATACCTTCGGGCGTGAAAGACACTTCAGTCAAAAATCGCGGGTTTCAGCCGCTCGAAACTCTCGAATATGAGGTGCGCGCGGAAACTATTATTGCTTCCTATAAACACATGAATTATGTAGTAGCAAAAATATGTGTTGTGAGCCAAAAGTAATATTTATTAGAAAAATATACAGGATTGTGGAAAAGTGTAAATTTTGCTCCCTTTCGAACTTTGAAAATTTACTGAATAAAACTCATGGAAAATAAGTGATCCTGTGTTTAATTTGCTACTTATGGTTTACTATAAATGCACACTTGGGCTGAAGGCGCCGTATTCTCCCCGGACTCACACTGGAGTAGAACTTGTATCCATCACCTCGTAGCTAGGCCAACCAATTAAGATAATAATGAAAGAGGATACGGGGTGGGCGCAATAGTACCACAAACAGAGTACTAAAATAAATGTGTTAAAACAAACGAAAATGAGAGTTTTGAAAGTCTCGGACCATTCCTTTCATAAAAAAAACCTAGACATCCTTTATCAACTTTTCAAGGATAACTCCTATCCAACAACACTGGTAAAAAGATCCTATTCAGCACACCCAATATTATTACACCAATCCAACCTATCAATAACAACGCTGACAATCAAAACGAACATGTCGTTGCTGTCGTGGATGCTGTGAGAGATCCTTTAACTAAATTTTACCTCATTACCCTATATAAGGGAGATAACCCCGGGACTGTCAAGAATTTTCAAAGATTTAAAATTCATTCATTCAAAATTGCTAATAAATCAGCCTTAACAATTAACTCTGTGTACTCAAAACTAAAAAACAAAACCCTTCTCAATAAACGCTCGGATGTGGTTTACAGTATCCCTTGCTCAAAATGTGACAAAATCTACATAGGGCAAACTTCAAGACAATTATGCAGTAGAATCACATCACACAGAAGTGACTGTAGACTTCACCCTGATCGCTGTGCTTTGGCAGAACACGCCAATACATTACAACATAATATTGACTATGAGTCCACCAAAGTATTATCCACACAATCAAATTATACCAAAAGACTCTTCCTGGAAATGTCCTTCATAGCACAAGAACCAAATGCAATAAATATAAAAACTGATATCAAACATTTAAGTGAGATTTATTCTTACTTATTGCATTTGGATAAATTACCAACAATTAATTTGCCTGAAAATTCTTTACATAATATTCTATGATCAAAATTAATTGAAATCAAATGAAGTTACTAACTACTGCATGCTCATTCCTAAAACTAACCTCACACATAATTCACGAGATGGCGCCACACGTGACACAGAGGAGGACCTCAGAAGTTGGTACCTAACTTATCGATGCTGTGGATGACGTCGAACGTCAATTTCAGTTACAAAATGTCCGTTGAAGAAAAAAAGTCCAATTGGAATTTTTAAGAACTTTTAACTTGTTTTAAAATGTAGTGCTTGTGTTTTATTCCAATTTTACTTGACCTGTTCAATGTTTTTACTATATGGTCCAATTTATTCTTACGTGTATATCAGGGGTTCACAAACTTATTTTGTCTACGGCCCACTTTGAGAATAAATTTTTTTTAGGGCCCCCATTTTTTCACCTACTTAAAAACCACTATAACTTCAAATTAAAGTAATTAATTATTGTGAGCTATATTAGCCGAGATTAAACATTTATTCTAAACGAAACTTTTACTATAACCCGCAAGAGTTAACTTGGGACCTGAGCGGAGTAGGTAGTACACAACGGCGCTCAGGTCTCAAGTTAACTCTTACGGGCTACACCTGCCAATGAGAATGATTATTGAAACACAACTTTATAGTATTCAGACATATTTTATTCAAAATAAAACACACATAATCGATTCTTATATAAAAACTAATGTGAAGGATGAATCTGATGCTGTTTAATAAGTTTGTTGATATCAGGTTCCAATTTACTCAAGAACAGCCGCAAGTCGCCACGTTCGGTGACATGCCAACGATTTCTCTTTTTCGTAAGCAGCGTTGCCACAGCACTAAATCCACGTTCACACAAATATGACGATGGGAATGCTATCAAGAATCGTTGAACGATTGACCACAATCCAGAGTACAATTGCGGGATCGGTTTTTGTAGCCAAAATTCTTGGTAGTCATTTTTGAACTTGATTTTTATTTCCACGTTTGTTGCCAATTCTATAAGTTCTTCTTCCAGCTGAGGTGACATTGCTGTGTTGACATTTGAAAACGGATCCAATACCCAGTCTGGTATTTCCAAGTTCAAAATGTCCTGGTATCGTTCGGTGAAGTCAGTGTTGAGGTTTTCCAAATGTTGGCAGTAGGCAAACAAGTCGTCGTTACTGCAGGATACTGATAAATTCGGAAAATTGTGAAACTCACGTCTGCCCACATTCTTTCAGCAACGACATTTTTTGTTTTAATTAAATTTAGTTCATCGCCTTGCAGTTGGAGATTCATGTCGTTGAACAATTTATACAGGTCTGTCATGTAAGCTATATCATTCTTTGATGTAATAAGCTTGTTGCGCAATTCTGTATCTTTAGTTTCCAAGAACTCTAACAGAGTAAAATAGGTTGTAAAATCGAGTCAGAACATTGCCTCTTGATAGCCAACGAACTTCAGTATGAAACAACAAACGGTTGAAATCTTCGTCATTAGTAACACAAAGCTGATGAAATAATCTATCATTCAAAGAGCTGTTACGGATTTTATTGACTGCTTTGATGACATATTGCAGTGATTGAAATAGTCGTTCACTTAAGTTTCTAGCAACCAAATGTTGTCTATGAATAACGCAATGTACAGCAAGAACATCTGGAATTTTATACGTACGCTATGAAGCTTTTATGGCACCCTGTCATAGCCGGAGCGCCATCCGTAGCAACTGATATAAAATTTTTCAAGGGAATCTCTTTCTCATCGCAAAACTTTTCCAATGTATTGAATATCGTTTTGCAAACAATAGTTCTTCACATATTTTCTCATCTTTAATAAACCTCACGTAAGACAGCAACAATGCTTCATTAGTTGGTAAAGTGAGCTGAATTGAGAACTGACTAGTCCTCAGATGATGGCACAATGATCCTTCAATGTTTTCAGCCATTTTATCAATTCGTCTTTGCACAGAATTATTACTCAAAGGAATTTTTCGGATAATATATGCGGCCGGTTTATAAAGCACAGTAGTTATTACTTCCTTTATTGCTGGCAAAATTAACTCTTCTACGATGTTGTGTGGTTTGCCTTTTTGAGCAATTAACAAAAAGATATTGTACGAAGCTCGAAGTCCATCGTCATCTTGTTTAATAGCCGCCGAAAATAGTTTTGCTACACTTGGCTGAGTGTTATGCTTCTTCTCTAGGTCTTGAAAATATGCTACATTCTTGTCCTTTTTATTTGGATGCATTTTATTCAAATGATCTTGCAGTCTTGAAGGCTTCATTGCTTCATTCGAAAATGTTTTTAGACATAGAAGGCACAAAGGCGAGGATGGGTTTGTGCGACTTTCAATGAATCCGAATTTAATATATTCCACACCATATTGCCTTCTTTTCTTTTTTACTTCCGACATTGTTTTATTTTGAGAAATACGTAAGTAAGTGTTGAACTTAAGTACTGCTTATCTATTACGCGCGAAACTGCAAAAGAAAATAAAATAAATATTACGTTTATATAGGATTGCATAAGCAGCACGCACCGACAGGAATAAGACAAACATGCATAAACTCGTTTATTTCATTCGACCCTCAATCGTACTTAACAAGTCAGAACAAGTATTCTATGAACCAGCCGATTGATACAGGAATGCACAAATCGGGTTATTTAACAAAAACTTGTTAAAACATGATTGCCCATGGTCTATTATCTACGAAAAATACCTATCTAGGAATACTAATAACTATTAAAATGCGAAAGTGTGTCTGTTGCCTTTTTATTTGTTTGTTTGTATCTACTTTTATTTCGAAATGGAGCGACCGATTGACATGATTTTTATTTTATTTATTCAATAAAACAGGACAGATATATGAACTACGCGGAGAGAAATATCGAACCGAGTTTGAGCAATCTCTTAATTAATATTAGTTGATATTCACAAGTTGTAGTCGAGAGCTCAGTCGGTGTCTAAGAGTCCTCCTAGCTAGATGAAATTATAAATCGCCCCCCAAGCCTCTACAGAACTCCCCCATTTTTTTCTGGGTCTCTTACCGCCCCCCTTTAGGCCTGCAGCCCCCACAAGGGGGCGTTATCGCCCACGTCTGGAACCAGTGTAGAGTCTATATGAACAACCTTACAAAAGTTGTAAGTAACAAACACCTGTTGCTCTTTGAGCACATGGTTTACACATTTTTCTCAATTTGTAGTTTCCCTGAAGATGGAAATAAAATTTTCCGAAAGCTTGGACCAACTTTAAAGAGTACTCTTTCATTTGCTGCATATCCCAATTTTTCCCTAGTTTATTTCTTAACTAGTCAGCAACGACTATCCTATCCATATATATATAAATAAGTGAGAAGGGTAGTCTTGACCGACTAGTTTATCAACAAAAAACAAAGTCTTGGGGTATCGCTCCTGATGAGGGCTGTGTCATGTATGTATGGACTAGTACATCTGGCAACATGTTATAAGCCAGTACAACAAGGCAGCGAAACCTGAGTGACGCGCGCACGGCATAGTCCTAATAAAAGTGTATTTCTAACTAATAATAAACCGAATAATCGTTAAACATAAACCAGTGTATTCTTTATTACATCTTGTTTATTGATGAACACTAGAACATCACATGCTGGATTAAATGAAAATGCTTTTTTTAAGCTACGCCAAGCTTTCGATAATGTTTATTATCTTCTTCAGGGCTACAATATAAACAAGGGATAGTAAGAATTATTACGTAATGTATTATAAAGTTTATTTAAATTATTTTGAACCAATGAGGGATGTGAAATCATTGTTATGCGTGTTTTAAGAGCTATTATCAGGTTGATTTTCCCTTTAGTAGTGTGATTTGAATAAAAATTGAAGTAACGACCAGAGCTTGTTGGTTTCATATACCAGTCAAGAATTATCTGGTTTGTTGGTGTTCTTATGACTTTGGTGTTTAAAAAGGGGACACTATTTTCTGTTTCACTTTCTACTGTGAATTGTATATACCTGTTGTAGCTATTGAACACTCTAAGGATCTCATCAACACCATCAATGGGTACTGCAGTAATAATATCAACGTATTTTTTTAAAAAAGGTAGTTGAAAAGAAAGTTCAGGAATACACGTCTTTAGTTAAAATAAGCTTAAAATAATGCCAAATTATAGAGTTTTTTATGACTAACTATCTCTTTGTTTATATTGTAGCCCTGAAGAAGATAATAAACATTATCGAAAGCTTGGCGTAGCTTAAAAAAAGCATTTTCATTTAATCCAGCCCTCATCAGGACCGATATCCCAAGACTTTGCCTTTTGTTATATATATACAGGGTCCTGCGCCTCACCTCCCGTCTTCTCTAGCTCACTTATTAATTAAGTTAGGATTTTGATATTTTGCAGACTTTACCTGTATCCTAGGGCGCATTTCAGGAAAATAGTTTTGTTTATACAGGATGTCCTAAAAACGTGTGACGTCATAAGGATATGTTTTTTTAGATTACATGCCATATATGTTCTTACTTATTTGGATGCATCTTGTAGTTGCCTACATACCCCTAAAATGTTAATGAAATCGGTTCAGTATTATAGGCGAAAAAAAATAAAAACTAAAAAAAATCAGTTTTGCACCACTGGTTTTAAAAATTAATAAAAAATCAAAATAATGCCTCGTTATTAAAATTCTACGAAGGTACTTAATAAATAAGGTCCTAAAATCTCGTTAACCAAGTTTGATTAATACGAATTGTACAGGGTGTCCCAAACTTAGTGTCAAACTTTGCAAACTTTAAAGCAATTTATTTTTCTTATTTCAAATTGGAACCCCTCTATATTATTATGTCATTCGATGCAGAATTAAAATTCAAACATTTGTTCTAATTACAACCCTATCGCAATTTCTAACGCATTAAGACTTATTTACAGAAAACTCGTTTTATCAACCTTTCCACCAGTCATTATTTATAATAAATATCAAGGGTGGCTTTGAAAAACAATTTATTGATATTAAAGTTTATTGAAGTGACAAAGCCCATTTTGACTTTAGTTATTTTATAGTTTCAAATATTGTTAGATTAGTATTAATTTTTTAAGCTATATTATTTTTTATGATGGAATACAACCAAGAAGAGCTCATAGATATGATTTTCATATTAGGAGCATGCTAAAAGAATTTTTATTTGTCCTTTTAGTAAACTTTATATCAATAAATTGTTTTTCAAAGCCACCTCTGATATTTATTATATAATAATGACTGGTGGAATAGTTGATAAAATGAGTTTTCTGCAAATAAGTCTTAATGCGTTAGTAGTTAAAGTTGATTCCTTCAACGCCAATTTGCTGCGGTCCCTTCTGCGCATGCCCAGGCAGTGCGCAGGCGTGTGTCATATGTCATACGTCATCTGTCATGTCACGCTCTTGGGCGAGAGCTACTTTGGCATTAGCTACTTTGGCATTAGCTACTTGGGCGTTAGCTACTTGGGCGTTAGCTACTTGAGCAATAGTATTCCTTATTGAACACGTGTTCAGGATGACGCTATATTATGTTTAGGAAAAATATAGCGGCTGTCACATGTCAATTAGGACATGTCAAGGTCACCTGTCACTTGTCAAATGGCAAAATTGAAATCTAACACGTGGGTTGTATTCAGGGTGACATAACAAGTCGTTTGAAGAAAACCCGAAGTTGATCGGTTAACTGGTTCGGGAGATATCGTTTTTTGCTATTAGTGCCCTTATGTCTAGCAGTGGAGTACCGAAATTCTGGTTGTAGGTAGAGTCATATAGATACTATCTAACAGTGAAAGAATTATTCAAATATCTCAAGTATTAACGGAGCTAGATGTATTAAACCATTAAGGTCTTAACCCGATAAAATTCCTACAATACACTAACAATGTTTATTTCTTGGTAGGAATATACCTCGTATATTAATTATAATTACATATTACTGTGTCACCAGTAAAATCACCAAAGTACCAAAACGGCACATCCCAAAATTCTAATTTTTTCAATATTTGCATTAATAATCTATACCTATACAACCTCATAATCAAAATACATCCAAGTATTCGAATTATCAGTAAAACCATAATAACTGTCAAAACGGCACCTCAGATTTTTATAATTTTACCTAATATATTCATTATTAAGCCATACCTATAGAACCCCGCAATAAAAAAAATAAGGACATTTTGGAAATGCGCAGAAGCCGAAATCGGTGTTTCGGAGTTAAATACGAGGAAATATTATGCGCATATAGCGAAAAAAGTACCTTCGGTACTCCGGATGCCAAAGGGCACCTTTTAAATGTATATTTGAAAAACACCCTATTAAGGTATTTTTAGGTGAAAAACAGAAAATACGATATAGACAGCGTTTATATTCATTAATATTATTAAACCTTTTAGCTATCTCATTCTTAGTCGCAAATATTTCTAAATATATTTAATACATCTAAATTAGACAACTTGTTATTGTGCTTACGGATACAGTGACTGGATAATATTAAAGGTTAAAACATGTTTGAAAAATGAATATGAATGCAGCAACTAATTAATAGTCAATGTTATGTCCTGTATGTATTGCTAATACGCTGTTAAGATTGCATCATCTTTATTACCTGGAAACATTCTCTTAGCCTCGCCATGTTAATTAATAAACGTATATACACAACATTATTGCATCATCTTAGGTATATAAATACTAGCAGAAACATTTATTCCTCAGACGTTCCCAAGCGCTCATACAGACAAGGTGTGGTGAAAGAAATTGAATTTTTCCTTATTGTGCAGTGTGTTATTATTTGGTAAGTATAGATATTATTTGCTATATTATATCAGTGTATAATTATTTAAAATTTGATGATTTTGTAAAATATAAGTGCTAAATAACCTAACATGGTGATCCATATATTTAATATCTATTGTTATTTTAGTGTTACGACGTTTAAACTAAAAACAGAATAACTGAGGTTATGTTTCAGTCAATTATTTAATGGCAAAAATACTGAAATAAGTTTTAAACTAATAGCTATATGACTTTTAAGTGAATATTGGGCATTAGAGGGTGCTAAAGGGGTCTTTATACATACGTAATAGTCGCTCGCAGTAGGTATTATGATATGGAAGCAAATTATTAAACTATTGTAAAGTTTTGCTAAATTGTTAAATATCTATCTATAGTAGAAATAGTCTGTCTATATGTGTTTATAACGCTATATTTTTAATTTTATAGAAAATGTTTGTTTGCGAGCATTGTCAGCGGTCATTCTCCAAAAAGAGTAACCTTAAAAGCCATGGCGATTGTAGACTTGTAGTTCAGGTCTGCCAAACTTGCGGGGGGAACTTCATGTCAAGGTGGGCTCTTCGACGCCACCAACAAGAGACACAGCACAGAGCCCCCAAAAGGCAAGCGACGTCATCGCAAGTAGCCATGGCTAAGAAGGCTAGACTCGTTTCGTCCGATGGTAAGTTATTACATCATACTTATATAAATGTGTAATAGCGTATTCTTAAGTGTTAATAATTATTTTAATTTATTCCAGAACCGTCAACTTCAGGTTCATCTATGCAGCAGAGGCATTGCAATGACTGCAAGCTAGATGTGCCTATCTCCCGTTGGTCCAACCATATAAGGACCTTAAGCCATCGGGAGAACTGCAGCGTTATACAGGAGGAAGGTGTGGAGCTGATTAAAACGTCATTCCGAAGCCGAATTGCTACCTACCGACTTTCTTCAAGACAGGACCCCACCAACGTCCCCGAGTTCCTTGAACACCTACAGGATAAATTTACTAGGTTGGTGGGGACCGTACTACAAAAATATGATCAACTGAAAGTCGGGGTAGAGCTTTTTGGCCACTTCCTCCTGCAGACGAACGAGTCGACTGAGGTGAAGTCTTTCAACACACGATACGTGATGGTGAATGAAGCGACAGACTTGGAGGAGCTGTTTGGACAGTTTACTACCATCCTGGACCGTAAATACTCTGAATTTGCGGAAAAGGACAGTGGTAAGTAATATTACAAGCGTTTAAAAAATATTAACTAACACATTTTTAAATCATAATACTTAACCATGTTTCTATTGTTACAGGGTGGACTCTTCAACAGGTCCTACACTTAGAATTAGGTATTAACAAGATCAACCCTCTAAAGGCATCATCCTACATCCCGCTACCAAAGGAGATTGAAGCAAAGAAAGCTGTTCTAAACATTCAAAACACTGATCAAAAGTGTTTCATGTGGTCAGTCTTGGCAGCCTTGCATCCGGTTCATTGGGCTCAACATGCAAATAGAGTCGCGAATTATATGCCTTTTGAGAACGAGCTGGACTTTACAGGTATGGAATTTCCAATTAAACTTAGTGACATAACTAAATTTGAACGCCTTAATAATATTTCTATCAATGTTTATGGCCTAGAAAAAGTGTATGACAATGGTAAAAATAGTATTGAGGTTGTAGGTCCCTTATACTTTACTACATCTCGCAAGGAGAGCCATGTAAATTTGTTATTAATCAGCGATGATTATGAAAATAGTCATTACTGTTTAATAAGAAGTTTGTCTCGACTGATCTCAAGACAATTGTCTTCACGTCATGCTACTAAGTATTTATGTGATGGTTGTTTAACATATTTTTATTCAGAACAAAAATTGAAAGCTCATCAAGAACATGATTGCGGACACGTTTTGGCCAAAGTACCAACAACAGATTTAAAAAAGAATAAATACGGAGAAGAAGTCCCCGAGAATATTTTGAAATTTACAAATTTTGAAAAGAAATTAAAGGTACCTTTTGTTGTTTACGCTGACTTCGAGACAATCCTTGAACCCTTGGATACAGAGCAAAATGAGTTGGACCCTGATACATCCTATACTGTTAGAACTCATAAACATGTACCCTATTCCTTTGCATACTACATTAAATGTGATTTTGATGATGCCTATTCAAAGTACCAAAGTTACAGAGGACAGGACGCACACAAAGAATTTGTAAAACGGTTAGATGTTGATTGTAAATCAATATACAACCATTTTATGAAGGAAGTGGTGCCTATGTTACCTATGACGGCGGAACAAGAGAATGAGCATCGACAAGCAACAACCTGTCATATTTGCGAAAAAACATTTAATGTAGAGGCAAACGATAGAGTTCATGATCATGATCATACAACAGGGCTATATCGAGGCCCCGCCCACTCTGTATGCAACCTAAATTATAAAATCCCCAATTTTATTCCTATTTTCTTTCATAATATGTCTAATTTTGATTCCCACCTCTTTGTCAAGGAGTTAGCTTGTGCTGAGGAAAAGTTGGACGTTATCCCTCAAAATAAGGAAAAGTATATTTCCTTTACTAAACACGTCTTGGTGGATAACGTCGAAAACAAGAATGGTAAACAACAACAGGTATTTTTAAAATTACGCTTCCTGGACAGTTTACGTTTCATGGCTACAGGACTGGATAAACTCAGTAAAAATTTAAAATCAGATCAGTGTAAAACGGTGCGAAAATATTTCGAGGATGATAATAAATTTGAACTTATTCGACAGAAGGGTGTCTTCCCGTATAATTACGTAGACTCTTTTTCAAAATTAGACGAAAACAAGCTTCCATCGCAAAAAGGCTTTTTTAATAAACTAAAAAATGAGGACATTACCACCGATGATTATAAGCGTGCTTGGAAGGTATGGAATTTATTTGAATGTAAAACTTTAGGCGAATATTCTGATATTTATTTAAAATCCGACGTATTAATTTTGACAGATGTCTTTGAAAGTTTTAGAGACGTGTGCCTGGCTACTTATGGCCTTGATCCTGCGCAGTACTTTACTGCGCCGGGTCTTTCGATGGATTCCGCTCTCAAGGCCACATCCATCCAATTGGAGATATTAACCGATCTAGACATGGTGCACTTCTTTAAACACGGTATTCGCGGGGGAGTCAGTCAGTGTAGTATAAGAAAAGCTTTTGCGAATAATAAATTTATGCCACATTATGACGTTAACAAACCCACCTCTTACATAGCATATTTAGACGCTACAAACCTCTACGGGGCCAGCATGTCTAAATTTTTACCAACAGGAGGCTTTAAGTTTTTAAACGAAACCGAAATTCAAAATTTGGATTATATGAATATAGCGCCTGAATCACCGACAGGATACATTTTAGAAGTTGATTTGGAATACCCGGACAGTTTGCATTATTTACATAATGAACTACCCTTTTGCCCACAATCCATTGCGCCGCCAGGGTCTAAATTCCCGAAAATAACAAAATTAATTCCAAATTTCATGAAAAAAGAGAAATATATTATTCACATTCAAAATTTACAACAAGCTTTAAATTATGGCCTTCAGCTTACAAAAATTCACCGCGCTATATCCTTTGACCAATCGCCCTGGCTTAAGAAGTACATCGATCTAAACACAGCGTTGCGAAATCAGGCCAAAAATAAATTTGAAAAAGACTTTTTTAAACTTATGAACAATGCTGTGTTTGGCAAGACAATGGAAAACGTGGAGAAACGGGTAGATGTAAAGCTCGTTACCCATTGGGAAAATATTGGTAGGAGGTTGGGGGCCGGAGCGTTAATCGCGAAACCTCATTTTAAAGATCGAACCATTTATAGCGAAAACCTGGTAGCAATCCAGATGAAAAAACAAAAAGTGTTGTATAATAAACCCATTTACGTGGGTTTTTCAATCTTGGAAATATCCAAAACAATTATGTATGACTTTTTGTACGGGTACATTAAGCCGAAATATGGCAACAGCGCGGAATTGTTATACACTGACACCGACTCCCTAATTCTAAAAGTAACAACAGATAATTTTTATGATGATATGACGGCAAATTTAAGTAGATTCGATACTTCCAACTACTCACAAGATAACCCACATAATGTTCCTGTAAACCAATCTATACTTGGTAAAATGAAGGATGAGTATGCAGGAAAGATTATTTGGGATTTCTATGGAACCGGGGCGAAAGCATATTGCGTTAATGTAGAGGGAAAGTTGACTAAAAAAGCTAAAGGGGTTCCTGACTACGTCACCCAAAAAGAACTGACTCTTGACGATTATAGAGAAGCGGCTGACGTAGAAGGAACTCAGATTCATCGTAGAATGAACACTTTCCGTTCGCATGAACACGATATGTATGTCGAACTTAAAAATAAGGTAGCGCTGTCATACGCGGACGACAAGCGCTTCATTATACCCGGTTTCGAGCACACGCTTGCTTGGGGTCATAGAGATATAGTATTGTATAAGGAATCATCGGAAATTCCATAAGCTAAGACTGACCATAGCTATCTTTGTTTCAATCTTCTTGGATAGCTGATGGTTTTAGAGGGTTGTGATATTAGGCTAGGTATTTATTATATTATTATTATTTAATTTGTTTATTTATTGTATTATTATTATTATTTATTATTATTTATTGTATTAATATTTATTGTATTATTATTTATTATATACATAGATGAAAATGTTAATTTTTTGTATTAAAATGTGTATCATATATACAAATAAACACAGGATTTCTTTGTATTCAAATTTTTTGTCTTATTTTACCCCCTCTCCCTCTTCCCTACTAAGGAAAAAAAAAACAGAGGTAAATTTTTAACATTTATTTCACAACAGTATAATATTCAATGTTTAGTTTAAACAATGTAGGTATATGTCTTGCAAATAAACGAATTAGCTTGTCAGTCCATCGAAACAAATATTTGTCTGTCATGGCATCTTCAAACTTGAGGCTTCGCTTTTCGTCATTACGATGAAACACCAAAGTGTACTGTCCAATAATCATAAAGATGTCAACCCAGTGAGTGTTGAAACAATCAAACGTACTTATGAATTCTTCAAATTCATCACTAGAAAAATAAATCTTGCCATATCCAATAGTGTCTATGATTACTTGTTTACGCTCTTTTTCTGTAGTGTTAAATATAATTGTTATGTAATCATCAATTTCATAAACTCTGCTTGGCTTGATCTTGCGTACAATATCATCATTATCCTGCTGACATCGAGAAGAAGATTCAAACACTTTATCCCAAGCGGATGATGAAGAGGAGGCCGCCATTGATAAGTATTAGAGGTTAAGTTTTAACAACTGTCTAACCAAATATTTATGATCTTCGTAACACTTGATATCTTTTTTCAGCCTACGTATTTTTCGCAGATGTTCTTGGAGTTTAACTCTAAGATCGACTGTCTTAGCCATGAGCTGGACATTAAATGACTAAATTCTCATAGAACTCTTATTAATATAAATAAAAAAAAACAATGCATACATTTTTAATCTTTATTTAGGTAAAAAATTATAAATATAGTCATACAAAATATAAGCATTCTTAATACTACAGCTACATACATCTAAACTATGATAAGGACAATCAGTAATACCTCTAGATAATTTGGGTACGTTAACACTATCTTTAATAAATTCTAAATTAATAATATATGGTAAATTATGTTCTATATCTAAAAATGTCTTTGTTAAAAATGTCTCTTTAACATGTCCCTTGAGATAAATAATGTCCGCATCTCCCAGGTCGTTGCGAATAATTGTATAAAGTTGGCTGTAGTCGGTTTCTCCATAATTGTAGTAGAGACCATGATGATTCCCATATAAAAATAATGCTTGTTTTTGACAATCCTCTGGCAACATGTAAAACGGCTTAGCTGGTTTAAACAGATAACTCTTCATTTGCTTCCCATCATAAATAGCCAGCTCCTTGGCGCAAAAGTCTGGGATGCAAAATCCTTGAACATCTACTATAACCACCTTCATCTTGCTGGGTCTAAAGAACAACTGACTACAACATGTCTCGTACTTGGCCAGTTAAAGCCTGATACTCAAGAACACGATCATGCACAATAATACAAAAGGCTCGTGAATCCGCAGAAAAGTTTTCAGAACTTTGAAATTCCAACTTGACATCAATGGTGTTGCTCTTGATGGACTCATTTTGCTTTGTGCAATCAATAACAAAGAGGGCTCTGCTTGCAAAAGTAGTAAAGTCTAAAAGTGGTTCACTCTGCTGTTTTCCTAAATATGTTTTTTGAAAATCCGTATACATCTGATAAGCCTCGGTAAATTGGCGGTTTTCAAAATTTAAGTTTAACGCTTCGTAGGGATAAACCTCTGAATTAAGATGCAATTTGACATCAGTCACCTTTAAATTGTCAAAATAAGTACAATCGGCTTTATAGTTGTCTTTACGTTTCTTCATAAAAAATACAATAACATATCTTGCTCTCTCAGACATGGTCTTAACAGTCCAAATATCTCTCTTTGTTGTTCGTAGAGCAGGAAGCTCATGTATCTCCCAGTTTCTAAACGGAATAAATATCGATTTGTTCTTTGCAATTTCATCCAAAAGACGTAATTTAACTGCATCGCTAGGATAGATGTGTTTAACTTTTAACTCGACAGTTTTTAATTTAATTTCAGCCTTCTTATCCCCACTGGACTTGTAGCAGTTGTCATCATGTCTGGCTCGAACCAGTTTAATTTTTTGTTTGCCCATTAAAACATTCTTATAATCGGCAAACACTCCAAACAGCATAGAAAGGGGAATGCGAAAATTAAACTCCTTGGAGGTTTCGTCCAAGGTCTTGATTGCTACACTAGGCCAGTTCCAACCAGCAATATCTAATGCGCGGCTCTCTTGATCGTTTAGGCACAGCAAATTCTTAACCGTACAAAGTGACCGCAATTTGATGTTTTATAATCCTGATATTGTTCATAGTTGAAATAAATTTTCGTTTTTTTCATATATTTGACAAATTCTTTTGGTGGTTTCAAGTTGCCAAAACTATCGAAATAAACAACTTTATCACCATTCTTCTTATAAGCTACCCAATGTGTGCCGTCTCCTATATTTCGATCCAAATTAACAACACCGCACTCTATTTTTCGGGGTGCATTCGGTAATGTATCTCGCATAAATACACCTCGAAAATTAGGAATCTTTAAGCGAGTCGTATATAATCTAATATCTTGATCGGTCAAAGGACGTTCAGGTAGCTTTATTGGTAGTTTTTTGGCATTTTACGTAAAAACAAACCATAGCCTGTCTTGTGTTTTTTCAAATACAAGCCACTGCCCTTCTTCCCCAATGCAATAGCCTCCATTGTCTCGTTGTGTCGTTGTGATTCTTTTAGTTTGTCTTTGGCACTCTGAGCATCATTAACTGCCTTGGCAATACCAGCAGCTCCACCACTTAATGCCCCGAGCGCGCTAAGTCCAGCAAATATCGGAATAAGTGGTAGAATGCCACCTTGTTTTGGTAGTGGAATTACTCGAGGAACCTTGATTCTTTTGGAGCCGCCAATTTTCTTCACTGTTACTCGTGCTGCCTTTAGTAAGTTACTTAAAGTCTTCTTTCTACCAACATTCCCCGAACCTGAATGTTTAAGTTGTTTCTTAATCTGTCTTACAACCGAAGACAAGCATACAGATCTCTTTGTCTTCTTGCTGCCAGCACCTAACTTGCGTTTGACCTTCATAGCGTTTGTTACTAGCCAAGCTGATGTCTTTTCACCTAAACTAGAATCCTTGACCTTGACACGTTCCCAAGCTTTGTTTTCTAGTACTTTATCTGCTTTATGCCTGTGTTCCAAGTCGGTGGACTTTGAGTATTCAATGTCGTGATCGCGGCAATAACTATCCAATTTATTCTTTGGTCGATCTCCTCGAGCTAATCGTTTTTGAAGCTTTGTACCAGGACCACAATATGAATAGCCAGGCAGGTGGAGTTCTACTGGTAATGTGCTTATAACGCTATTTAACACACCTGCACCCTGTGACGTTTGCATTAGTAATGATGTCATTGAAGAGTGCAGACTTATACTTATAGAGATGCGGAAAGAGAAACAGAACATTTGTATTAAAGTACATAATTTTGATATGCAGAAAAAATCGGAAAATAGGAAACATGGCCGGCTTCTACCGTCCAACATAAGAGCTTTAATATGTGGCCCAAGTAATTGTGGCAAGACCGCTGTAATGATAAGTTTATTAATTGATGAAAACGGCTTAAGATTTGAGCATGTATATGTGTATTCCAAATCACTGCAACAAGACAAGTACGAATTTCTGCGAAAGGCCTTACAGCATTCACGTCTTAGATATTTCGGCTATAGCGATAATGATGATGTTCTAGATCCTTCCAGTGCCCTGCCTCATTCTGTGTTTATATTTGACGATGTAGCCTGCGAGAAGCAAGATAAAATACGTAATTATTTCTGTATGGGGCGTCATAATGATATCGATTCATTCTACCTCTCTCAAACATACTCCAAGATTCCGAAACAGCTGGTTCGTGACAATGCTAATGTACTGATATTATTCAAACAGGATGATTTAAACCTGAAACATATCTACGATGATCATGTAAATACAGACATGTCCTTTGATACTTTTAAGCGTGTATGTTCGGAATGTTGGAAAGATAGGTATGGATTTTTAGTTATTGTTAAAGATAATGATATTAATAAGGGACGGTATCGTAGCAAGTTTGATACTTATTTATTACCCTAAGTCATAACACATCAGTCCAACACATGACGTCATTGAGTATAGACGTGTCTTAACAAATCGAATCAATAACACAACATAGCTGTTTAGCTGTTTTTAAACAGGGTTGTTTTAGCTGTTTTTAAACAGGGCTGTTTTAGCTGTTTTTAAACAGGGCTGTTTTAGCTGTTTTTAAACAGGGCTGTTTTAGCTGTTTTTTAAACAGGGCTGTTTTTAAACAGGGCTGTTTTAGCTGTTTTTAAACAGGGCTGTTTTAGCTGTTTTTAAACAGGGCTGTTTTAGCTGTTTTTTAAACAGGGCTGTTTTTAAACAGGGCTGTTTTAGCTGTTTTTATCGGCGTTTTTAGCTGTTTAGCAATTATGGCTTCTTATTTGAAAAATCTCGATAAGGATGTTAAGCGAAGAATTATTCAGGCGGGTAATACCATACGAAAGAAATATTTAGCGCTAAAGTTGGAACGTGGTGAGGAGGATGATTCGCTTAATAGATTCTTAACGCCCATTACAAACCCATTAAATAAACTGGTTGAAGCTTCGATTGATAAGAAAAACTCTACAAAACGTAAAATAAAAATCGAAACTTCTGATGATGTCAAACCTCCCCCCTTGAAAAAAATCGAACTAAAACCACAAGTGCAATTTCTAACTGATGAAGCACAGTATGGTGATGTTGATCATTCTGATGATGTGTTTGAAGAAGCCTTTCAAGACCCTGCAGAAGCATCGTTGCAAAGTATGAAAGATGCTTTTGAAACTTCTCTTCGAAATTCGGAAGTGTTTCATAAGTTTATCGAGCAATACCCTGAGATCACTCGTGAATATGTAGAGAAATATTGGCATGACTCTCCTGAAATAGATGCAAAGGGAATAAAATACAATGTTGAAAATGATTCTTGGCAAATAGGATCAGAGCCTGTAAACTTTTTAGCAGATGGAAATATTCAAGTAGGTAGCATCAAGTATAAAGGAACTCTGGGCTTATATGACTTGTTGTTTTTAAAAGATCCTAAATTTCACACTAAAGCTGATGAACAAGAATATGGGGATATTCTTAAACGCACCGGACTATACATGAAACAAACTGGTCAGCTAAAGGGTAATAGATCTAATAAATATACATCTATTGTTAGACCGCTCTTGTCATCAACATCTAAGTTGCCTTCGCCCAATATTACAACCAGGCAAATACACACAAGATCCAAATCGGAGAGAGGAAATAAATCGGGATCATCTCTAATGCAATATAATGAAAAACCTAAGGAGTTTGTATACTACGACGATGTGAACGAGTTGATTGAAAGATTGAAAAAGTTGGAAGCTTCTGAGGTAGTTGGCAATAATAATAACAGAAACGAAATCTTTAGTATATTACACGAATTGGAACGACTTGGAGTAATTGAATTTTATTAATACAGCGGTTTATTTATTCAACGTCATTATAGTACTAGCCATGAATAAGTTCGGACGTTCGTTACCCTCCTCATCTCAGCAAAAAATGATTCGAGTGCTACAAGCACCAAACCTAATTGCTGTTACTGGGGATGGCGATTATAATTTTTCAGATCATCGACTTTGTAACGTTAAATCGCCAACAGATGCCTCTGATGCTGTAAATAAAAAATTTGTAGATGATTTGGTGGTTTCACTTTCAGCTAAAATTGATAGATCTGTGAGTGATTGCATTATACAAACACAGAAGCAAATGGATAATTTTACAAATACAAACAAGGACTATTCGGAATCTGTAGCCAAGCAAATGCGAGAACATATGACTATTTTGAATAAAGAACTGTCTAGTCATAATGATTCACTTAAGCTTGTTGATGACAAGTTAAAAGATAGAGTTTTAAAATTAGATAATCAAGTTAAAAAACAGCTAAAGGACATACAATCTGCTCATCAGCAAGCTGTAGAACGGTTATCAGCACAATTTGATACCCTAGAAAATATCTTGAAGGGGTACATAGATATATCTCTTAAAAATTCTCTTAAACCCGTTATTGAAGAGGTAAAAACTGTTAGTAATAATATATTGAAGTTAAAGCAGCGGGTCGACTTGTTGAAATAATATTATTCAGTATAAATTTAGCTACACACTAAAAAATATTTATTAAGTTTGTAAAAATGGCGAAGAGCATTACCAAAGCGAGGGAGCAGGTTGTTAATGAGTTACATAGACCAGCTAGAACTAAATTTAAACGTCGTAGATTTCTACAGTATGGATTAGATGATACTTTTGCATCCGATCTTGCTCAACTCGATCAGTATGCTCGAGAGAACCGCGGATTTAAGTACATATTGGTTGTAATTGACTGTTTTTCGAAATTTTTGTGGACACGCCCTCTCAAGTCCAAAACTGCTCAGGAGGTAACTACTGCTATGGAACATATACTTAAACATTCAAAGAGAATACCGAAAAAATTAGTCACCGATAATGGGAAAGAATATTACAACTCTAATTTTCAGAATCTTTTGAAGAAACATAATATATATCATTATAGCACCTTTAGCATTTTAAAGGCTTCCATTGCCGAACGTGTAATTCGAACAATAAAGGAAAAGTTGTTTAAGTTGTTTACCTTGAATGGCAATCATAAATGGATCGACTTGTTGGAACAAGTTACAGATACTTATAATAATACAAAGCATCGCACTATTGGTATGAAGCCTAAAGATGTGGGTAAAAACAATGAGTCAGAATTATTAAATTCTGTTTATAATAATCTCAAGGTTGTAGGGAAACAGAAATTTAAAGTCGGTGATGTTGTTCGTATAAGTAAAGCTAAGCATGTTTTTGAAAAAGGATATGTGCCTAACTGGACTACTGAGCTGTTTAAAATTATCAAAGTACAGATTACCAACCCAACGACGTATTTAATAGAAGATATGCAAGGGCACCCTATAAGTGGTGGTTTCTACGAATACGAATTGCAAAAGACTAAACAACCTGATGTGTTTCTTATAGAACAAATTTTACGCAAAAAAGGCAAGAAAATGTATGTCAAATGGCTTGGTTTTGATAAATCTCACAACAGTTGGGTCGATATGTCCAAGGATGTTGTTTAAATTTATTCATGTCACGTGTTAGAATAACAGGAGTCAACAACATTAATTTCGGGGAGCATAGAATTGCTTAATCAAACATTAAAATAAATACAACGTCTTTTGTATAATCTTATCATTTGAGAACATTATGCCGTTTTGCCACGTCTGCAGCCGCGAAGTCGTATCGCTTAGTAGTCATAATCGTACGACAAAACACAAACAGAATTGTTGTGTGGACTTTGGCTCTGATGTAAAACTTGTTCAAACAGCTTTTAAGAACCGGCTTGTTACTTATCATGTATCCGGTGATTCACACTCGATCGATGTCAAGCTTTATTTAGAATCATTGAAAGATAAAATTATTTCATTGTTAAAACAGGCTTTGAATTCAAATCTAAAAATAAAAGTCAATATGGAGCTATATGGCCGTTATCTGTTGAGTTCAACAAAAGAACAGGAAACCAAATCTTTTAACTCCAAGTATAGTGTTATTGATCAACACACTAATTTAGAAGATTTTTATACTCTTTATCAAAATATTTTATTAACCAAAGCTTCAGAATTTAGGGAAGTGGGTAGCGGTTGGGCCTTGTCTAAGCTACTGTTTCTAGAACTCAACATAAATAAATTCAATCGAGCAGTGGGGGGTATAATATAAACAGCTTTATGTTTGTCAACCCCAGTTTAATTCCAATCATGTTTGACGATAGTTGTCTTTCTGACTACTCTGCAGACTTTAGTGAAATGGTTGAAGATGATGATGATACCTCTCGAAGTTCGACGCCGTATTGGAAGTATCTCGATAGTATGATTTTAAGAAGCAAGGAAGAAATTAGAAGTGAAAAGAAGTTTTTAAATGAAGTGTGTTATCCTGCTGGCCATTTCAAGGTAGTGGTAGGCCTCAGTGTCGCCAGAGGAATGCTGCCAAGTGTAAAGTTAACAAATACACTTTTAAATCTACCTGAAGAACAAGTTTCAATCTCTCTGGCTAACTTTGACTGGTATGAATTTCTCAAAATGGCTTCCAAGATGCTTGAAGATAATGGATCCGGCGAAACCGTAGCAACCTCCGTATCTGAAACTGAAAATTTTACCATGTCCACAGCAGTTCTGTTGGGAGAAAAAATAATTAATCTTAAATGTGATAATGTTACATTATGTTTTTGCTGTAATGACATGCATGATATTTTATGTATTAAACATTTAGTTAATTATAGGTTAGAATTAGTAAAAAACTTAGACTTTAGAACCGCTTATGATGATTTATTGAGATATGCTTGTTATTATGTTAATATAGATAACACCATTATTGATGTTGTTAAAAGTATTTGTAATTTAAACATGTCTGAACAGAATTATTATATTTTAGAGTTATTGCATTATAATCCGCAGAAGGTGATGGATGATTTTGATAAAATATATATGTGTACTGATGTTTAATAAATGAATAAATAAACAATTTCATGTTTTATTTCTTAGTATAGTTACAACTCTCTAGATAGAAACATGTATCTAATGGATAGTGTAGATCGTCTAGATTGCGGTGATGATGGCCTTGGGCTGATTCGAAATTTTGAAGACAGATTAATCACATTTACTGAGTGGCGCAATAAAGTTAATCCAGAAGCCCTAGCATATGCAGGTTTTTATTTTACACAACATTCTGATGTGGTTAAATGTGCTTTTTGCCACTGCGAATTTGATAATTGGAAAGAAGGAGACGATCCTCTAGCAGATCATTACAAGTACTCTAAACACTGTAAATTGGCAAAGATGTTATGGAAGTGTAGACAACTTAAAGCAAATAAACCGTTCAGACCTGTTAAAGAGAAAAAGATGCAAAAACTAGAACCATCCTGCTATAAACGAAGTGGTTTTTACTTAATAGTTTTACTGATAATATTTATAACGGGTCTGTTTAATAGTTATGAAGCTATAAGTATCTTTAAGAAGAAAATTTAACTCATTTATATTCCAACCATGGCTGCGTTAAGTTCATCATATGTACTCCTGGTGGCGCTGGTGCAAAATGTGTTTTACGTATACACTCCTTTTAACGTTCGGAACGTGTCAGTAATGATTGAAACCAATGACTTTCCATCTAATAATACATGGTTTAAGATGCCTTTTGAGATGATTGATAAGACAATTACTCCTGCCTCTTACATAACAGTCCCATCAGCAGCTAACGAACTGCTTCGCTATAAGGTTAAGCTCTTGTTCCGAGATAACACTATTGGCGAAACAGATTGGAAGACTTTAATCAGCGTATACAAGAACGCCACTCTCCCCCAATGTGACAACTCTACATCAACCGAGGATTTGGATGACTTATCCAGCAATTATAGTTTAATTGTATTCATAGCTGTAACCTGTTTCTTATTACTAGCAATTAATTTATATAGAATTACTAAAACTCTGTATGTAATATGGCTAAATAAATAATTATTTTATTACTTGAGTGTTTTATTTCGCTAAATAATAGTTAATTGATTCCTGGTACAAGATGAATATTATGCTACTAGGAAATAAAGATGACGCAATCTTAACAGCGTGTTAGCACATGACATTGAATATTAATCACTGACCACATTCTATTGTATAATAATTACATTAAACATGTCTTAACCTTTAATATTATCCAGTCACTGTATCCGTAAACACAATAACAAGTTGTCTACATATATTAAAAGGTGCCCTTTGGCATCCGGAGTACCGAAGGTACTTTTTTCGCTATATGCGCATAATATTTCCTCGTATTTAAATCCGAAACACCGATTTCGGCTTCTGCGCATTTCCAAAATGTCCTTATTTTTTTATTGCGGGGTTCTATAGGTATGGCTTAATAATGAATATATTAGGTAAAATTATAAAAATCTGAGGTGCCGTTTTGACAGTTATTATGGTTTTACTGATAATTCGAATACTTGGATGTATTTTGATTATGAGGTTGTATAGGTATAGATTATTAATGCAAATATTGAAAAAATTAGAATTTTGGGATGTGCCGTTTTGGTACTTTGGTGATTTTACTGGTGACGCAGTAATATGTAATTATAATTAATATACGAGGTATATTCCTACCAAGAAATAAACATTGTTAGTGTATTGTAGGAATTTTATCGGGTTAAGACCTTAATGGTTTAATACATCTAGCTCCGTTAATACTTGAGATATTTGAATAATTCTTTCACTGTTAGATAGTATCTATATGACTCTACCTACAACCAGAATTTCGGTACTCCACTGCTAGACATAAGGGCACTAATAGCAAAAAACGATATCTCCCGAACCAGTTAACCGATCAACTTCGGGTTTTCTTCAAACGACTTGTTATGTCACCCTGAATACAACCCACGTGTTAGATTTCAATTTTGCCATTTGACAAGTGACAGGTGACCTTGACATGTCCTAATTGACATGTGACAGCCGCTATATTTTTCCTAAACATAATATAGCGTCATCCTGAACACGTGTTCAATAAGGAATACTATTGCTCAAGTAGCTAACGCCCAAGTAGCTAATGCCAAAGTAGCTAATGCCAAAGTAGCTCTCGCCCAAGAGCGTGACATGACAGATGACGTATGACATATGACACACGCCTGCGCACTGTCTGGGCATGCGCAGAAGGGACCGCAGCAAATTGGCGTTGAAGGAATCAACTTTAACTACTTGCGTTAGGGTTGTAATTAGAACAAATGTTTGAATTTTAATTTTGTATCGAATGATATAATAATATACAGGGGTTCCAATTTGAAATAGGAAAAATAAATTTCTTTAAAGTTTGCAAAGTTTGATACTAAACTTTGGACACCCTGTACAATTCGTATTAATCAAACTCGGTTAACGAAACTGTGAGACCTTATTTATTAAGTACCTTTGTATAATTTTATTAACGAGACATTATTTTTAATTTTTATTAATTTTTAAAACCAGTGGTGCAAAACTGATTTTTTTTAGTTTCTATTTTTTTTCGCCTATAATACTGAACCGATTTCATTAAAATTTTAGGGGATGTAGGCAACTACAAGATGCATCCAAATAAGTAAAAAAATATATGGCATGTAATCTAAAAAAGCCTATCCTTATTACGTCACACTTTTTTGGAACACCCTGTATAAACATAAATATTTTCCTGAAATGCACCCTAGGATACAGGTAAAGCTTGCAAAACGTCATAATCTTAACTTAATTAATAAGTGAGCTACAGAAGACGGGAGGTGAGGCGCAGGATCCTGTATATAACTAAATTGTGTGCAAATGTATAAAATTAGTCAGTCAAGTCACCGATATAAAGATTAGTAAATGTTACCTACAATAATTTACTTTAAATACAGTAGTTTTCAGGTAGCGGTTCATGATGTTAATGGAATAAAAAAATACAGATTGTATATTTACAATGGCTCCGACAAAGATTTGCGTTCCAACGAAGCCAACGGCAAAGTTACAGGTACAATATCGGATGGAAAAAAAAGGAAAAAACGCAATGACTTCATGAAAAATAATAAATGTACCACTGACACAAGCGGAAGTATTACTTGTGCAGCAAGAGTGCGATCTAATGGAGAGTATGTAGTTGAGACTCACTTTATCAAAGTTTGCGAATTCACAGAAGGTGCTATTTTTAACGTTGGTGAAACTTTTGAACGAAGAAGAGTTGTAGCAGAAACAAATACTAACTGCTTGCTGATACCTCGTTACTGGTTAATAAAAATGAATAAAGATAATATATGGAACAGAGTACAACAGTTTCTGAACAAAAACATTCCAAGTACAAAGAAAATATTTCAAGAATGGGTTAAAGAAAAAAAGTTTGTTGCCTATAGACAAAAATTAGTAAAGGACCTTATGGCTCAAAAGAAGGTCTCCAATACAAATTGTATCCACAATGTTCCTTACAGTATCAGGCTAAAGGAGAGCACGTATTATTCTATGTCTTAAAAAATATATATTTTCGGGGTCATCCAATCATAACTGAACAAGGGTCTATTTTTGAGTTTGGTATTTTAATTAAAACTAATATAGTTGTTGTTTATGTTTGACCTTAGAATCTAAAACTGCCATTTAAATAGCGACTTGGCTTAGAACAAAAGAACTATATATGGTGTAAAATTGTTGTTTTTTCAATAGAACACCCGGTATATTTTTTATTTTTATGGAAGTTCTTTCTTTCCTTATTCCAAAAATATATAATTTGTTTATATTAGTTCAAACTGTTTTTTAGATATGAGCGATCAAGTCTTTAAAAAGCTGTATTCATTCTAGTTTAGTCAGTCTAGAATGCCTTGAAAAATAAAATGTTCAATATGGCCTCCAAACACTATCCGAATCATATTTATAGGCATATCGAAACTTTATTTTCCAATGCATCCTAGATGTTATTTTTTATGCATCGCTATTACGGTGGTTTTATTCGTCCAAGCAGGCATTTTAGAAGTATTAAACTATAATTAATCCAGAGTAGGGATGGATGATTCGTTCTACACCAATTCCGGAGGTCCCGTCTGCGCATGCGCCGACAGTGAGCATGCGTGTGTTATCTGTCATACTTCATCTGTCATATGTCAAACGTCACACTCTTGAGCGTTAGCTACTTGGGCAATATTTATTATAGGCCACGTGTTTAGAATGACGTCTATTAAAAGATGGCGGCTGTCACCTGTCAATTAGGACATATCAAGGTCACCTGCCACTTGTCAAATATCAAAAAAAATTTAACACGTGGGCCGTGTTCAGAATGACGTAACAAGGCGTTTGGAGAAAACCCGAACTCAATCGGTCAACTCGTATGCGAGTTATAGTATTTTTGCGATTAGTGCCCTTATGCCTAGAGGTGGAGCGCTGAAATTCTGGTTGTAGGTAGGGGCATGTGTATCCTATCTAACAGTGAAAATTTTTTCAAAATCTCAAATAACGGAGCTATATGTATTAAACCATTAAGTCCTTAACACGATAAATTCTTACGATGCACTGGCAATGTTTATTTCTTAGCGGATCAGGTAAATGAACAGTGAATCAGCTAAATAAACCGTGAATCAGGTTAATGGGCAATGGATCAGCTAAATGAACCGTGGATTAGGTTAATGAACAGTGGATCAGCTAAATGAACCGTGGATTAGCTAAATGAACAGCAGAGCAACGGATCAACAGCACATCACAGCGAATTCTTCCTATGGCAGTAGGGAAGGGAGGAGGGAGGAGGAGGGGAAAACCAATGATAGACGATAATTTTCGTGCAAATATTTCTTTCCCACTGGCAAGGTTTATTTCTTAGCGGATCAGGTTAATAAACAGTGGATCAGCTAAATGAACCGTGGATCAGGTTAATAAACAGTGGATCAGGTTAATAAACCGTGGATCAGCTAAATGAACCGTGGATTAGCTAAATGAACCGTGGATCAGGTTAATGAACAGTGGATCAGCTAAATGAACCGTGGATCAGCTAAATGAACAGCAGAGCAACGGAACAACATGACATCACAGCGAATTCTTCCTATGGCAGTAGGGAAGGGAGAAGGAGGGGAAACCCAATGATAGACGATAATTTTTGTAAAAACATTTATTTCCAACTAATATTACATAAACTAACTGTAGGAAGTACTTTTTCAACTCCTGCAAATGATTTTAATGCCACTTGTGCTGCCGACAAAAGATCTTGGGGTTTTTCCTTGTTAATGGCCTCTCGTGCTCTGTTTAGAGCGAATATAAAAGAAACCCTCTTAATTATTTATTTATTTATTATTTATTAAGTACATGCCTTACAGGTTATTACATACCCAACTACAAGGCAGGACAAAACATGTATAACCCCTGTAATGTATAACAATTAAATATTTCAAAATTAACACTAATAAAAATTAAAGAAATTAGGAAAAATTGGCAAGTTTTAAGGCACAATACAATAGATTACTAATTACACTAAGATATTTTACAAAATAAAATTAAAAACCAGCAAAAAATTTTCGAAAAATTATGCCAGAGGTTTTCAATGCTTAAGACTTCGACCCAACTCCGATAATGACGAGTTAAAAAAATCAATATGAATATTTTTATTATACAAATCACACATTGCATAAAGCGGAGAGAACCTGAAAATGTTTGTACGAGGAGTGTCCAAATAAAAACAGTTATTATAACGACTATTTAGGCGAGGTACACCGAAATTAATTGTGGATAGGAAATTTGGGCAGTCAATAATATTATTTAATAGTTTAAACAAAGTTATTAAAAGGGAGTAATTACGTCGTTCTTTTAAAGAAGATAAGTTAAACATTTCAAGTAATTGCTCATGCGGAAATCCCTGATAAGGGTAAACTCCCTCTCGCTTAAATGTAATGTATTTTAGAACCCCTTTTAGTAGTTCGTTTTTTTACAACTTTATTCTTAAACTTCTGCATTGTAGTCCAGTCAGTAAGTCAACCTTAATAACACTAATTTGGCGGTAATAATGTAAATGTATATATGAACGTTAGTTGAGTATGCTGTTCAGTTATCTAGTAGCAGTTGTAGAAGCAACAAGCCGCTATTTTTTACTGTTCACTGAATAATTTTGCTGTTAAAATGCGATCAAGTCTTGCCGATTTGAATCCTGATGTTCAAAAAAGAATAAAGATGCTGCTAAAACAATTAGAAAGAAATATCTGCAACTTAAAGCGGAACGAGAGGGAGAAAATGATAATCAACAAATGGAAGATGAGGAGGAGTTGAAGAATTCACGTACGGTTCAAACTGATCCTAAAATCATCAAACTTATTGATAAACATTCTCAAACCGTTAAAGATTGGTATAAATCACTTAAAGAATACCGCTACGAAAATGCTCGTGTGTAAAAGTACTATCGACCTCTAGCTAAAATGCTAACCATGACAATTGAAAAATCTCTTTCAGGCAAGTTTCTCACACCTTCCAAAACCCATACTTCACTAAAAAGACCAAAGAGTGAAATCAAACACTCTTCAACATTGGATAACGAACCTCGATATCCTTTAACTTTCTCTTAACTTTAATACACCTAATAAAAAAAAAGATCGCCACGATGAGCAAAGACATCAAGAAGAAGAATCGTTGGCACTTGATCTTGATAATAATATGGAGATAGAAACTATTGAGGATAAAACACCAGATAATGAATTATTTAATCAAACAATTCACCTTGATGATGACTATGTAAACACTACCATGTATGAGTATTATAATTCTTGCGAAAGCTTTTTTTAAGACGATGACTTTAGACTAGATCCTAATATCCAGCTCATTCAAGCCGAAGCAATTCCGGAAGAATCGTTTGAAGAATACATGGAACAGTACGATGAACTACATCGAGAATATGAGAGGGTTAATACGCGATACAGATAATCAGTATTACCGTACTTATCTAAAGCATGATTTTGAGACGGATCATTTATATCTTGGTGATTCCCAACTTAAATTTAAAGGACCGGATCAAGGGGCAAAATTTGAAATGAACTCCTGGTCTTTATGCGCTTATATTTAAAACTGTTCCTTTAAGGAATAAATTTCGTGCTTTAGACGAGCGAGTCTTTGCAAAAATAATTTTACTAACAAATGCTCATAAAAGAAATTTCAATCCTGATATGCAGGATGTCAGGAAATAAGGGTGTTAAATATACGCATACAATAAAACCTCTCCTTGAAAAGGTTCGAGAAGACAGCGATGCTAGCCAAAAGGAAAGAGATAAGCAGTTACTTATTGTTAGACAACATCAAGGGTATGGATACAACCAACAGCTTCCGGGTAATTTCAAGGTCAATAACAACACTTTTGATAGTTTTAAAAAATATCCCAACAATAAAACTGATTACGTGTATTAGGACGATCCAAATGAACTAGTTGATCGGCTTAGGAAAATATTAGCAAGTTCAGAAGTAGGTAATAATTCTCACATTAACGTATCGATGAGGAGTTAAGAGAGGCTGGAATAATAAAATAAACATATTGAATGTATTTACTAATCTGTCCCATCCATATCAGTTGTCTAGGAAGCTGAAGAAGAGTCCAGAAGTGGTACGAGAAGTACAAACAAAGCAGTTGTATGGTTTTATGCATACGACTCTGTCTGGTAGCGTCGATTCATCGGGTAATTATATGATACATGGACAGCCCTTTTACAGATTTCCTCTCAAAAGTGGGACTATTGAATATACAAATATTTATCCTCAAGATGTACGCACTACAATCAACAATAAGCTACACATGGTTTTACTGCTTAAGAAACTCAAATTTTCTGATAAAATATCATTTTCAACCAAATCAAATGCTAAGGTGTTGGTTGTAGAATTTTTGTTAAAGTATCCAATTGAATAATTAAGAATATAATATATATATATATATATAGAAAGAGGTGAATTTTTGGCTATCGGACAGTGTGTACTGCTTTTTGCATTAAGATACGCAGGGCTCCAAACAAAATGGACTCCCTGGGGCCTGATTAGACAATGACGGCCGTTTCGTCCTTGTTTGGACTCATCGGACTGCCATAAATCAGTTGCAACTCCCTTGACTGCGCGGCCGCCATTTCAATATCTGATGCAAAGCACGGCAGGCATTGAATAAGCGGTACCGCCATCTCCAGGAATCAATCTTAATGCAGAGAACAGTTCACGTGAAGTGTGACGTCAAAAGATAAAAGGTAACTATAATAAAACCACGGTGCAACACACTTCTAGTATAGGGATCGACATTTTGCAATTCCCATCTTCAGCCTACATTTCGCAGGTTTCAAAAAATAGATCGCATCGAACCCACTAGGGTGTGCGCTATTCCGTTTTTAAAGCCATTTTAAGAAATTTTAAACAAGAGGAAATATATTGTCCGTACTGTTATAAAGAAAGAGGTGAATTTTTGGCTATCGGACAGTGTGTACTGCTTTTTGCATTAAGATACGCAGGGCTCCAAACAAAATGGACTCCCTGGGGCCTGATTAGACAATGACGGCCGTTTCGTCCTTGTTTGGACTCATCGGACTGCCATAAATCAGTTGCAACTCCCTTGACTGCGCGGCCGCCATTTCAATATCTGATGCAAAGCACGGCAGGCATTGAATAAGCGGTACCGCCATCTCCAGGAATCAATCTTAATGCAGAGAACAGTTCACGTGAAGTGTGACGTCAAAAGATAAAAGGTAACTATAATAAAACCACGGTGCAACACACTTCTAGTATAGGGATCGACATTTTGCAATTCCCATCTTCAGCCTACATTTCGCAGGTTTCAAAAAATAGATCGCATCGAACCCACTAGGGTGTGCGCTATTCCGTTTTTAAAGCCATTTTAAGAAATTTTAAACAAGAGGAAATATATTGTCCGTACTGTTATAAAGAAAGAGGTGAATTTTTGGCTATCGGACAGTGTGTACTGCTTTTTGCATTAAGATACGCAGGGCTCCAAACAAAATGGACTCCCTGGGGCCTGATTAGACAATGACGGCCGTTTCGTCCTTGTTTGGACTCATCGGACTGCCATAAATCAGTTGCAACTCCCTTGACTGCGCGGCCGCCATTTCAATATCTGATGCAAAGCACGGCAGGCATTGAATAAGCGGTACCGCCATCTCCAGGAATCAATCTTAATGCAGAGAACAGTTCACGTGAAGTGTGACGTCAAAAGATAAAAGGTAACTATAATAAAACCACGGTGCAACACACTTCTAGTATAGGGATCGACATTTTGCAATTCCCATCTTCAGCCTACATTTCGCAGGTTTCAAAAAATAGATCGCATCGAACCCACTAGGGTGTGCGCTATTCCGTTTTTAAAGCCATTTTAAGAAATTTTAAACAAGAGGAAATATATTGTCCGTACTGTTATAAAGAAAGAGGTGAATTTTTGGCTATCGGACAGTGTGTACTGCTTTTTGCATTAAGATACGCAGGGCTCCAAACAAAATGGACTCCCTGGGGCCTGATTAGACAATGACGGCCGTTTCGTCCTTGTTTGGACTCATCGGACTGCCATAAATCAGTTGCAACTCCCTTGACTGCGCGGCCGCCATTTCAATATCTGATGCAAAGCACGGCAGGCATTGAATAAGCGGTACCGCCATCTCCAGGAATCAATCTTAATGCAGAGAACAGTTCACGTGAAGTGTGACGTCAAAAGATAAAAGGTAACTATAATAAAACCACGGTGCAACACACTTCTAGTATAGGGATCGACATTTTGCAATTCCCATCTTCAGCCTACATTTCGCAGGTTTCAAAAAATAGATATATATATATATATATTAAGATTGATTCCTGGAGATGGCGGTACCGCTTATTCAATGCCTGCCGTGCTTTGCATCAGATATTGAAATGGCGGTCGCGCAGTCAAGGGAGTTGCAACTGATTTATGGCAGTCCGATGAGTCCAAACAAGGACGAAACGGCCGTCATTGTCTAATCAGGCCCCAGGGAGTCCATTTTGTTTGGAGCCCTGCGTATCTTAATGCAAAAAGCAGTACACACTGTCCGATAGCCAAAAATTTACCTCTCTCTATATATATATATATATATATGTGTTAAAGTATTGTAATTTGGTTTAAAATACTTTTACTCCACCTCTGTACGTTTATAATCATAATATTGTTACCCTTAGATAGGCAACCAACAATAGTAAGTGTACTGCTGGTTGCATATGGTTGAATTGCTTAAATAGCATTAGCTATCAAAACTTATCGAGCTCTAGAAAAACGTTTAGCGCAACAAGTCTGTTCGCAAGTTGATCATGTCCGTTCTGTAACGTTCTATTTCTTTTACCTTAACAGGTTATGGGCCCAAATACCGCGTAAGTGATAAACGGAATCTCGAAAACACTATTTAGTCGTGAAGAATTCGTTTCTTCGGTTTGTGACACGGGCAGGAAAAACGGCATGAGTAACAAAATGGCGAACCACGTAGACGTTGGTAGCATCAATAAATTTGACGGCGAAAACTACCAACAGTGGAAATTTCAAATGAAATGCGCTTTGAAAGCTAAAGGAATTTATGGATCCGTTCCGAAACCGGAATCCAACAATGATGAAATGGCCAATTGGGATAAGAAGGACGCTATCGCCATGTTTACCCTAACGAGCGCTATGGATTTGAATCAAATCAGTTTGGTTGAAAATTGCGACACAGCAAAAGAAATAATGGATAGGCTTGGTTCAATCTATCAACAAAAGTCTGAGGTCAGTAAGATGTTGGTACATGAAAGGTTTCATCAATACAAAATGAATCCAAGTGACACTGTGGCCCAACATGTGTCTAAAGTTGAGAGTCTTGCCAGACAAATGAAGGAGGCAGGGGAAACAATAAGTGAAGCCGCCTTCATGACTAAAATTTTGACCACAGTGCCTTCAAAATTTAGAAATGTAAGACAAGCATGGCTTTCCCTCGAAGAATCCAGACAGACGATTCCCAACCTAACAGCACGACTTCTGGATGAAGAATCAAACCTGACCATGCATGAAGAAAGTGAAACAGGACTGGCAGCAGTCTCACAGCCTCTAAAGTTTTCAAGTAAAGTAATATGCTACAATTGTAGAAGAAAAGGACATATTTCAAGAAATTGTAGAGCCCCAAGAAAGAAATTTGGAAACCAAAGTACAGTTGAGAATAAAAAAGAAAACAAAGTATTTTCTACAACCACTGAAACAGCCTTCAATGTTGTAGATGCCAATGTACACTTTGTTAGTGACAGCTGGATTATGGACAGTGGTGCCTCGCAACACATGACTTACCAAAAGCCTCATAGAAGTAAAAGGAAAGGGCTGTATTAAAATTCAAAAGTTAATGAATGGTGATTGGACTGATTTAACAATCAACGATGTTTTATTCCAGATTTGAGAAAGAACCTATTTTCTGAAGGAGTAGTGACAAATAAGGGCATGACAGTCATCAAGCAAAATGACAGAGCTGAAATATATAACCTGGACACACTCGTTGCCTGTGCAGTGCGTGACGCTAACAATCTTTACAAGCTATTGTTTCGTACAGTAACTAAAAGTGCAAGTGTGGCACAAACTGACAGTTTACGCATATGGCATGAACGTCTTGGACATGTAAACATTAAGACTTTGGTTGAAATGGTTAAAAAGGGACTTGTTACCGGTATAAATCTAAGTGATGTGGACAGTTTTCTGTGTGAAGCATGTCTGTATGGCAAGCAACATAAGTTACCCTTTAAAAAGGTACCCCATAAGAAAATGGAACCTGGAGAACGAGTTTACAGTGATCTGTGTGGTCCGATGGCGACTTCATTTGTACAGGGAGCAAAGTACTTTTTGGCATTTAAAGATGAGGGTTCTGGTTACAGAGTTGCCTACTTTATTAAAAATAAAACAGATGTCCTTGACTGTTTTAAAGTTTACAATCAGAAAATAAAAGCTAAGTATGGCCACCCTGTAAAAACTCTACATGTTGATAATGGTACAGAATATTGTAACTATGAGTTCAATGATTACCTAAAGAAGGAAGGTATCGAAATAGAAACGACCGCTCCGTATACACCCCAACAAAATGGTAGGGTTGAACGAGATAACCGTACAATAATAGAGAGTGCAAGATCAATGCTGTTTTGTGCAGGTTTACTGCAGGCTACAGGCAGGGTACCTGTGGGCTGAAGCTGTCAACACAGCAATATATATTTTGAATAGAACGCCGACATCACAGACGCCAGATTCTACTCCCTATGAGGTCTGGACAGGACAAAAACCTATTCTCAATCATACAAAAAATTTTGGCTGTCAAGCATATGTTCATATACCTGACGAGAAGAGAAAAAGTTGGAGCCTAAAAGTCAAAAATTGGTTTTTGTAGGTTATGATAAAAACTCGACAAACTACAGACCGTTTGGGTTTGTCTCACTGTCTCAAGAAATGTGATTTTTAGTGAAAAGCTCAATGGCCTTAAAGAAAAACCAAATGTGGTAAAAATACCCTTGATTTCATATGATGATGTCACAGAACTTCCTGAAGCCAAAGAACCTGATACTGTAGACCAAAGCAGTGAAGAAGAAGACACAGAGCAACTGGTTGAAGAAAGGGCCCCAATCCTACGACCACAGAGAGCTATTCAAACACCCCTTAAATATCAAGATTATGAACTTAATCTTGTTGAGACAGATATTCCCTTATCGTATGAAGAAGCTTTAACTGGTGAAAGCTCTAGTCAGTGGAAGTGTGCTATCAGCGAAGAGCTTGAAGCATTAGAGAAAAATAAAACGTGTAAACTAGTATCGTTGCCACCTGGGAAGAAGTCCATTGGTTGCAAGTGGGTCTTTAAAGTAAAACGAGATAATGAAGGTGAAATTTCAAAATACAAAGCTAGATTGTGTGCCAAAGGTTTTGCGCAAGAACAAGGCATTAATTATAATGAGATTTTTGCCCCCACGACCAGATACGATTCTATTCGAGTGCTACTTGCTATAGCAGCGAAACAAAATTATAAAATTCGACAGTTTGACATTAAAACTGCTTTCCTTCATGGAAAATTGGAAGAAGAAGTATACATGACAGTACCCGAAGGTGTACAGTGTAAACATAGCCTCGTTTGCAAACTACAAAAGTCATTATATGGATTGAAGCAAGCACCTCGGTGCTGGAACACAAAGTTTGACCAGTTTTTAAAAAGTTTTGGGTTCGAGCAAACAGAAGCAGACAAGTGTGTGTATATAGGTTATGTTAACAATATAAAAGTTCTACTAATAATTTATGTTGATGATGGACTAATTATTTCACCTGATAAAATGATCTTAGAGACAGTTTTGACTCAATTACAGACGATGTTTGAAGTGACTGCCAGTGACGTACTAAATTATTTTGTTGGACTTGAAATTAAACAATGTTTAGATGGGTCAATTATCATAAGTCAACAAAATTATATCAAGCAAGTAATTAAGAAGTGTGGTCTTGAAGATTCAAAACCAGTAAGTACACCTGAAGATCCACACACCAACCTATCAACTGAAACTGTTCAGTGGATCTCAGATGTTCCATATCGACAAGCAGTGGGATCACTAATGTTTGCAGCAATAGTGAGTCGACCCGACATTATGCATGCAGTGGGAGTTTTCAGCAGACATCTAGAAAAACACAGCATGATGCACTGGAGAGCTGTCAAACGAATAATAAAATACCTGAATGGAACCATAAACCATGGCATTAAATACGAGAACACTACTAATATTAATGATTTGATTGGCTATGCGGATGCTGACTTTGCTGGAGATTGTCAGACCAGAAAATCTACAACAGGCTATGTTTTTAAACTCTACAATGGACTAATCACATGGGCAAGTAAACGTCAACAAAGTGTGGCTTTGTCAACGACTGAAGCTGAGTATGCAGCTGCCTCTAATGCTACAAAAGAAGCTGCCTGGCTACTACAGTTGTTAAGTGACATTAAAGAAGTTGTATCTAAACCTATGGTGTTATTTATCGACAATCAGAGTACTATTAGACTTATAAAAAATCCTTAGTTTCATAGTCGTACTAAACATATAGACGTTCGTTTTCATTTTGTGCGTGAAAAATTTGAAGCAGGTTTAATTTTTCCAAAGTATGTAGCATCTTGTGAGCAACAAGCAGATTTGTTTACTAAAGCTTTACCCAAAAATACTTTTGAAAAGTTAAGAGATGCTCTTGGTATAAACGAATTCTGAAAATGTGTTTATTTTAGAAATGTCTAGCTTAGGATCCTTATGTTAAAAAAAAAATAAAAAATTATTGTAAAATGTATTTTAAAAGTGGGAGTGTTAAAGTATTGTAATTTGGTTTAAAATACTTTTACTCCACCTCTGTACATTTATAATCATAATATTGTTACCCTTAGATAGGCAACCAACAATAGTTAGTGTACTGCTGGTTGCATATGGTTGAATTGCTTAAATAGCATTAGCTATCAAAACTTGTCGAGCTCTAGAAAAAAGTTTAGCGCAACAAGTCAGTTCGCAAGTTGATCATGTCCGTTCTGTAACGTTCTATTTCTTTTCTAATAATTATAAAGCACTTTTACGAACAAAGTAGTGTTTATTCTTTTACCTTAACAATATGAATATTATACTTTAATCTATCTTTTGTGACGTCACTGTTCTTAAATGAGTAGTCAAGATATTAGGTAGGTTAGATATTAGTAATTGTAATATTATTGAGAAATAAATGTTTTTACTGAAATTTCGTCATTGATTTTCCTCTACTCTTTCCTTCCCTACTGTCATAGGAAAACTTCGCCGTGATGTGCTGTTGATCCGTTGTTCATTTAGCTGATCTGCTGTTCATCTAGCTGATTCGCTATTCATTTAGCTGATCCACTGTTCATTTAGCTGATCTGCGGTTCATTTAGCTGATCCGCTGTTTATTTAGCTGATCTGCTGCTCATTTAGCTGATCCGCTGTTCATTGGTTTGATCTGCTGTTCATTTAGATAATATGCAGTTGACCTTGGTCTCATATAGGCAATAAAGATGATGCAATCTTAACAGCGTACTATCAATACCCCATTATACGAGGTATGTAAATATAAGAGGTATATTCCTACTAAGAAATAAACAGTGCATTGTAAGACTTTATCGTGTTAAGGCCTTAATAGTTTAACACATCTAGCTCCGTTATTACTTGAGAGTTGACGCTTAGCGAATTAAAAAAATTCAGAATTATTGCATACGCTTTATTTGTGGTATATGTAGAAGAAATCCGGTTAGTCATAGGCTGAGGATGTTGAGTTGGTTAAACATGAGGGATAGACAACGGCTGCACTGTACTACTTTTAATCATAGATTAATTACATCAAAAATACCTGCCAACCTGTACAGAAAAATTATATTTAGAGCTGATGCACATGCTATAAACATAAGACACAAAGGCACGATAACACCACCACGTCATAAAACTACCTTATTTCGGAGGAACTTTACTTATAATGTATCTGCACTTTACGATTTGGTACCGGCAAGATTAAAAGTTTACACGGGAAAACGTTTCCAAAATGTTATGAAGAAATTTTTGCTGGGAGAAGTCTAAGATTATTTTTACACCTGGATTTGAAATCATGAATAGAAAATTCAATACCTGGGATATTGTTTTTATTCTTGTCAATTTTTTTTTGGTAGATTTTTCTTTTTAGAAATTACAGTTTTTTTTCTTTGTTGACTTAACAGATATGTTTCAACGTTAAGTTATTATTATCTCTTGTTTGTTGTTGAGGGAATTGTACACTGATGTACTCCGATATAGAGCATTGTTTATAACATTTATATTGTAAGTGAGTGGTTCATCTTAAGTTTAAGGTAAAGGTTAAGTCGAGAGTTAAGAGTAAAACCAACCTTTACAATAGCAAAGGATGAACTTTGCCTTTTCAGAGGTTGAAATATGGCCCATTTATTTTGTATTTTATATTAAATCCAATTAATATTGAAACTTATTTATTTAAGATGCTGTAGATGTGATTTTAAACAATTTTCTAGACACTTTACACAACTCTTTTTTAGTAAATACGGTATTAAAAATTAGGACTACTTGTAGTATGAGCAACTCCATTTTTGCATATAGTATAAATAACAATAAAAATAAAATTAAAACTTTGTCGCTCTCTCCGGTTTCTTTATTGCTGGGCTTAAATTTGTATTTAGCCTTAGTTTCTTTAGCACACTGGGAGTTCCATCCGATGCTTTTCTTTTTTTGTCCTAAAATCAACAATTATTAATGAAGTAATGAAAAAATGTTAAATAAATTGTGTTTTTGCACTAAATAGTGGCGATAAGAAAAAATATTCACTTCATAATATATAATATACGAAAATATTTTGAGAGCTTAAAAACTACCGGGCGGGGATGGACGAAATTTTGTACAATGTTTAAAATTAGGCATTAACTTTGCTTGAGATCTGATATATTTCTTGTGTGCAAGTACTTGTGGCAACTATGAAATCTCGACTATTTTAAACGGTCACTAATATTGTGTTTCATATCAACTGTCAAATTTTAAACTAAAAAGTATCTTTTTTGTTAGTGTTGTGTTGCTTCAGGAATGTGTTTAGGGTAGTTATGAGGTAAACATACCAAAAGTCCCCGCCCTAGTCCATCCGGTTCAAAGAAAGAAAGGTATTTTTTTGCGATTCCTCGCTAATAACTCGAAAACGGCGCGTCGGTCACACTACTTTTTGTTTTAGGAATGTGTCTAGGGTAGTTAGGAGGTAAATATACTTAAAGTTCCCGCCTCTAGCCCATTCGCTTCAGGGAGGAACGGCGCGTCGTGTCAAAAGATATAAACAAACAAAAATTAAGGCCTATAAAACGTTCTGCAATATTAGTTGCAATACATTTTTTCGTTACAATGTACTGTTTTCGAGGTATCTGCTTTCAAAGGTCGATAATTTAAACAAAAAATATTTTTCGCGCGTTTTAACTGTTTAGTCGTCTTCAGGTGAATACTAAATAAGTATGGTAACTACAGCTCTATTTATACTAGGCAGGTGCGGGGACGCATGACTAGTGGGCGGAGTCATGCGTGTGACGCATAACTGGATTAACTCGTAGGTGGTCTTATTCCAAAATTCCATTTACTTAACAAAGGTTTCCAGACGTTTCTCATATCTAATGAAGGCTTACTAAAGCAACCTGGATTTTGGTGTATGGTGGCAGCCTCCTTAAACTTTTGCATTTCCACTTTTGTCCACGTGATATGATGGCCGTGCGTCCAGACGTGGTCAGCTGCACCTGATTTTGCGGTCTCTCCTTTTTGGGTGTTGTTCTTATGTTCTTTAATCCTTACTGCGAGTGGTCTTAGTGTCTCACCAATGTAAGATTGGCCGCATTCGCAGGGGATCTGGTAGCCACAATTTTTCTTGTCTTTCTGGCTTGTTGGGTTCGTCTTCGTTAGGTGACTTCTTAAAGTGCCTCTCGAGCTGAATACTGTGTTGATGTTGTTTCGTTGTCATAGTCTTCTTTGACATACGGAATGTTGAGTATTGGTTGTATCTCTTTATCTGCTTTACCTAGTCCAAGACTCTACTGCCGTTCAAGACAAATCATATGGCAAAAAACGCAGCTGGAGAAACCTTGTGTTTAACATCAAAATTTAAAAACAACATGAACTTTAGGGGCCAAACATATCAAGGAAAATATTTTGTTACCCCAGTTACAAAGCTTAATTTACTTGGTATTGATTGGATTTCAAAATTTGGTATATGGGATGTTCCTATAGTATCAGTTTGCACTAACGTTACTTCTAAGGTGAAATATTTACTCTTATTTCCTTTAAAACCTTAATTTTTAAGATCAAAATATCGAGAAATTTTTCAAAATACACTGGGTCTGTTCGTCGATGCACAAAACTACAAGTTAATGTTATTTTGGAAGAAGTTTTTTTTTCAAAAACGGCCCGTGGCCTTGCAGTCACCGATAAAGTAAATCAAGAACTTTCTAGACTACAGCGACACATCAGGGATTATTTCAATACAATCGGATGCCATTTGGAATTAAGGTGGCACCTTCCATTTTTCAGCAAGTAGTTGATAAGATGATATTAGAATTAAATGGTACCGCTGCTTATATTGATGACATCTTGGTATCAGACAAAACCATGGAAAACCAGAATGTTAACCTTTGCAAAACTCTGCATATAAGATTTTGGATTTCATTTGAGAATAAAAAAATGCAAGTTTGGATTAAGTGAAATAAAGTACTTGGGTTATATACCTTGTGCAGTGTTGCATTCGCTATTTAGTTTTTTGATCAATATTTTGTTACTTTTCCTTTTATCCAAAAATCGGCCCCAAATACCCATATTTAAAGCATAATTACATACAATTTAAAGTTAAGCAAGTTTGAATTTATGAAGTTATAAAAGCAGAAAAACAAATTTTCGTGTTTTGCTTTTATTAATTTATTAAATAAAATTTCATTAGTTCAAAACTTTAGGTAATTGTTACTAAAGAACGGGTATTTGGCCCCTTTTAAATAAACCGAGAAGGGTAAGAAATATTGATCAAACAATGAAATGGCGAATGCATTACTAGACTTCATTCTTAACCAAAGTGATATTCGACCAGATCCGGCAAAAACTGATGCTATCAGAAACATGCCATCACCCCATGATATTGCTACTCTACGATCATATTTGGGAACTATAAATTATTATGGTAAATTTGTTAAAGATATGCACATTTTGCGACACCCTCTGGATAGGTTTAAAGAAAAATACACCTTTTATTGGACCGATTTAAACACATTCTTCGATTGTATCTATTTTAATCACATTACGATCCTTTAAGTGAAATTATAGTCGCAGCTGATGCAAGTAATTTTGGTATTGGAGCTTGCATCCTTATAAAGATGGAACTATTAAAGCAGTCATGCATCAAGACCGCTTACAGAAACTGAACGAAGATATAGCTAAATAGAGGAGGCTCTGGCTTTAATTTCTGTCGTGACAACATTTCATAGAATGATTGTAAGCATATTCCTAATTTTACAAAATAATCACAAGCCTTTGTTAACAATTTTTTGAAAAGTTAGCAATATATTCCTATATATTCTTTTAAAATTCTTGGGGTTTAACAGTTTTAATTCGCTTTCCAAACTATTATAAATATGTTGCACCCGATAGTTAAAGCATCTCTGTAACAAGGCTGTCCTATGAACGGCAATAGAGTTTTGGACTTGTATTATCTTTATTTGTTTAGAATCACTACATTTCAACTGGTAAGCATCTCCAGTCGTCTTCAGGTGAATACTACCACTATTATATACTACCAGTATTCACCTGAAAATGACTGGAGATGCTTACCAGTTGAAACGTAGTGATTCTAAACAAATAAAGACAATGCAAGTCCAAAACTTTACTGCCGTTCAAGAAACGTCATTGTCTCCAACCTTTAAACAAAGACTGTCCTATGTTGTGGAATACAAAAGAGGAACCTGTAACGAGTACCTCGTTGATGGATTTGGCTTCCAGGCACGAGCAAGTTATACAGAAAAGAAGGAGATCTAGTAAGAACAATTTTATAGACGAACGGTGCAAAATGAAGTTTCTTTCTGTTTTCCATAGTAAGCCATTGAGGCTCGAGCAATGAGTTCGATATGTGATCATATGTTCTTAGTGAACACACATAGCGGCAACATGAGTGTAGCACCTTCTGGATCCTTCTCTTCTCTAAAAAGGTAAGGAAAGCGTCATAAACAAACAAACAGTTGCTATTTTTATAAAGCCATTCTTCAATTCGTCTTGGTAGCTGCACCTAGCACAGTTGGGAATTGTGGCGATCTAAATTCGTATTAACTGCGGAAGTCGTAACGGAAAGTACTAAATATGCTACTATACTATATCAGCAGCGAGCTGAACTACAAAAATTGAAGAATTCTGTGGTATGAAGTGCGGCTATCGGCGAGCACGTGAGTACAGTGTTGTTGGTTAGGACGGAAAATCATAGCATTCTATGTGAGAGCGAAAGAAAGACTGCATGGAATGGAACAGTGAGACAATAATGTGTAAAGATTAATTTTGGTAGGAGTACTGCTGTTTTAATGTTATCAAATTCATTGGGGAGTCAAGTAAGGTTCTGTTGAAAGAAAATTGAAGATTACTGGTAAATCGACTTCTGTCATTGGAATTTCGAGGAAGACATGGCAACGCCGCCTTGTTCGAGGTTTCGTTAGCAAGAATTTGGTGGCTTGGAATCTTTTCACTCAAGGAACGGGCTGTAACTATGATACGGTTAAAAAAGTTCAGCCACACGTACAAAGAAGCGTGGTATTATCTTCTATTCACAAAGTGAGATCAACGTCGCCGCCCGAGATACTGGATTTATGTTGTATGTCTTTGAAGAGCTTGAATCTAACCCATTTGGGGATCAAGTCAACCGATATGCAAGTTCCAGCCATGGTCGCAATATACAACATGAGCGGATAAATATATCGAGGTCACGGCCGAGGACCCAAGTACCTCATTTGGATGATTTTTGTTCTTATAACCGTTACGTTTTGATAATATATGTTAAAAAAAAATTCCCGTCGAAGCTACTTTTTTCTGAACTGAAGATGGAGAAACAATCCTCGGGACACCTTTAAGGTATTTGATAGTTAAATTATTTTTAATTGTGCAACTGGGCTTGCAATGTTTCGTGATGCTGGCTTTGTAAATATATGTTTTTTTCGGACCAATTTTTCCGTTATATATAGCGCCATTACGGAAAATTGAGCTTTGGATGAACAAGATTGAAGGCAAAATGTTCCACGTTATAGAATAGCCGACCGTCATGCAAGATAGTTGCAGCTAGCTGGTAACATTCAGTACACTAAATTTGATTTCCGATTATATCGATGTTTTTTTGCTGTGATAATACATTTATGCTATAAATGGGATATTTAGTTAATTTATTAATTTTAAGCTGTTTTAAAAAGTTAAGTTACAGATGTTTTTGTGGTTTTTGTTATGCTAAACTAGACCATTTATCCATCACTATTATAATACTAAAGAAACTTTACACAGAAGATAATTTTTATTGATACACACTCTTCAACTTGTTGAACGTTGATTTAATTGAATAAAATTTTATTTTGTTTATATCTTCTGACGAAGCCAGTGTGTAGCAAAACATGTTAAGTTTTGGTCAATACGGTGAAAATTAAACCTGAGTCTTTAATGCTACTATTATTAAACATATTAATAACATTGTTTTTAGAAGAGTGTACCTACTGTACCTATAGGTATAAAATAATTCATAATAATACTATTTAATAAAATTATTGTTTGTTTTAACTATAGCATTTTTGAAAGCTGAAGTCAAAAACTATATGGTTTTTTAATATAGTAACCTTATTTTTGAGTCCTAGTTTTGTAAAGTCTGTATAATCACTGGCTGGATGCATGTCACAGCTTCTGAAGTATTTTTTGATTCGAGCCATGTTGTTGATTAAGTCATATATTTTTTAAATTCTGTCAGGATATAATTTAACTTCAAAATAAGCATTTCTTCTCTTGCTGAACAATAAAACATATTTTCAGAATATGTTCCAACTAATTTTTTTTTCGCTTTTTGAAATGAAAAAAGGTTGTCAAAACAAATGATAGGACCCTTTAATTAACAACAGACCTACCTTATTTTTTGTTTCTGTTATGAATTCTTTGTTATGAATTTGCGAGTTGTGACATGTATCCAGCCAGTAACTGGGTGAACTATATTTTGCTTATCCTGTAATTTATTCCTGTTAGCACGTGTGTTTTACAATAATGTTTTTTTTCCATAAATGAAACAGGGATTATGTCGTACTTACGACAATATTAGATTGTCTAATAAACAAGTTTTCAGTAGATAGAAAACCTTGTAATAAAGTGTTATTTGCACATTTAAAGGACATACAATCATACAGAAAATATTGTTATATAGGCCTTTTATCCTCTTGTGTCTTCAATTATAAAAATAAGTTTACAAAGATGATCCAAATTAAAACTGGTCTAATTTTTTCAAATTGTGTTTCATAAATTCAAAGAATTTTGATTTTGACTTTTAATACTGCAATTAAGTCAGCTTCATTAAATAAAGTGACTCGTTAATATTGTTTTCATTTATTAAAGTAAGCATACATTATAAAGTTATAAAAATGTATGCTATAATAAAATTTATAAAACATGTTAAGCTATAAATCGGATCACAGGTTCAGAAAAAAGTATAGCCTGAAATATGTGGTAAATTTAGGATGGACAATTTTTATTTAAACTTTAGATATATAGAGTTTATTTAAACTTTTTTTATATCCATCTAAATAGTATTATACATCTCGATAGGCGATAATCCATTCTTTTTATTTTTAAAACCAGTAATTGAACCACCGTGCCAAAAGTAGTTTAAATAGTCAATGCAGCGAGTTTCTAGTTTCCACAGTTTAGGACTACAAAAATTAAGATTTTTGACGATATTTCGGGTTAGTGAAAAAAATTGTCCATCATCAATCCGAGATTTTAAAACATCCTTTCGGTTTGTTAATACCAAAGTTAGTTGATAGCAAAATTTCGAATATTTTATTTAAGTAATCAGTAGTTAATTTACTTACTTCTATTGGCATTAATTCTTCCGAAGCAGAGATACTTTGAAACACAAAGTTTTTGGTAGTTTTGGCAGAAGTTGGAGACACGTCTGTAGTAGTTCTTGTATATTCAGCTACTCTTTTTAAGACTAGATCACCTCTACTCAAGAATGATCCTCGCTTGCTCTAAAAAAAACAGAGTAAAGTAGGATCATAAATTTTAACTTTTTTACTTAAAACAATATTACTGAAACTTCAAGGGTGAACACTGTTGTATAAACGGTAATTTATACAATTATTTAAATTAAAATGAACACATTTTTAACATGTTAAAATCCCATAAGCCAAGGGTCCTTTTTTGAAGTCGGCGAGATTTTACTTAAAGCGTTCAGTAGTCCGTCAGTCCGCGTAGCTAAGATCCCAAAATTAAACCAAGCGACACGCCCCTTTGCCGAAATAAATCTATCAACTCGCGTAAAAGCCGTAAAACCGCCGAAAACCATGTGCTTTGACATGTAAATAGAAGCGGAAATGTATTTCGAGTTCAATCAGAACCGAGCCTTCAGTCCGCTTCTTTGTTCAAATTGTACCTTTAGAATTCTAGTAATTGCACCACGCTAGAGAAAGGGGTAGAATAGCCAGTTTGGGGTCGACCAATGTCGTTTCTCGAGGGAAAAGGCAGGCAGTCGGTTTTGCAATGAAAAAGTCTAATTTAAAACAAATACTTCTAAAAACATCCGTGGTTAGGGAAGTATAAATTGCTTGCAAAAAGTGGTATTTTCGAAAGTGTGAGTTTTCTCACGTCTTTTTGTAAGTAAAAACTTGCGTTTGACCCGCAAGTATAAAATAGTAGGCTTACAAAGACTTCAAAGCACTCATCTGTTAGAAAAAGCCGTAGATATTGCGAAATCTTAAACGATCATAACTGTTGACGTTTTTGAAACTAGTTTCATATAGAACCTTACGAACGAGCCATAAATTTTATTGAATATAACGTACACTTGTACCAGTTCAAAAAGTTAAAGTTTTGCCGTATAAAAGTTAACACGGTAACGAACAGCTTTTTCGATAGCCTCCAAATTCATTGTAATTTAAAACTCCGCGTTAAAAGTAATCAAAACAAGTTTCTACGTGTTAGAATTTCAATTTTCAACAATCTAGTGCCACACATAACCTTTAAAGAAGGCGTGTGTAAATCTCCGTAAAAACAAACGTATTTTTGGACAGCATCTCCGTCAAGTTAAATAACATTTTTAACCTAGTGCTACCTAGATATTCGCGTATGCTAAAACCAATCGTTTTGTCGGACCACTTCTCCAAGGAGCTTTTATGAACTTTTCACCTAGATGCAATTAAAACATATTCGTTGTAATTTAATAATAATAAACATTTAATTTAGTGGAAATAACTTGGAACGTTTCTTAATTTTAAAACTTAATTTTAGTTTTTTCTAAAAGTTTGTAAAAAATGCTTTTAGCATTTCTCTTTTTATAATCCAGAAACTGATTATAATTTTGTAATAAACCGAGGGGGGGGGGGGGGGGGATTTACCTTAATGCAAAATTGGGAACAATTTTGTGTTTAACCGATTAAAACTTAAACTAAAAGTTCGGTCACTAATTTAAAATACTTTTAATACAGCCGCTAGCAGTAGTTCTGTATTAAGTAATAGGTCCCCGAGATAACTGAAGTGCATTTTGTTTCTTGTTGTTTATATTATTGTTTTTCCTTTGTTACCACGAAAAAATATGGTTACTTTAGTTTTTACTAAATTATTAGAGAGAGTAGTAAAATAATATCCACCACTACAAAAAAAAAATTCTATTATAATTATGTGTTTTACAATTTTCCTTTTAACAAAAAGTTAAATTTATTTAACTAAAACACATACATTAGTTGCTCCCTGACTATAACTTAATTCGCCGCCCTGACTATAACATAATAATTCGCTATTTAAACACACTGCGCTAGTTCGCGCCGCCAGCGCCGGTAGCGGGGCAGTAAATCAATTTATTATGAATATTCCACTAAAAAAACGACAGAACAGAACAATTGCTTACAAAGATGTTGCAAAGAATCCAGCTAGGGTACCTTGAGATCGCCAACCCCATACTCACAAATGTGAGCCCCCGAGGGGTTTTATCTAGCTATCGAGCCCTAGGAGAGTAGTAACCAAGGGTTGAAGTAGGATGTGATAATTAATGATGTTAAATATTATTAGTCAAATAAATGAAAGGATAAGAAGTAACACCCCAATTATTAAACGCATTATTAGGTTTGGTATAATTAAATATTTAAAAGAATTCATAACAATATTAATTAAGTTCTACACACAGACTTATATTTTATAGTGCGTAAGAACTACTTAATTTAATAGATTACATAAGAATTGTACATTGTTGAAATAAAATAAAATAAATAAATATGATTCAATAGCGAAAATAACTGACTTACCAAGACACTAAAAGAGATATTACTAATATGACTGCTGGGCATATCATTGCTCTTGCCTGTGGTGGTATTATTTTGGAAGCTATTTTGACTCTGACTTTTTTCTAAAACTTTTTGTCCTATTTTTAATATCTGGCTTTGTAAGAGGTCATGATCTTCTAACTTCTCATGTTGCTTTTCTTGTAAGAACATTTCCCTTTCGTGCCTTTTTTTTCTCCAATGTTCTTCATTTTCTTCTTCGTCTAAGTACATTTCATCATCGCTCTTTTTTTCTTCAATTTGGTCACCATTTAAGCCTGTTGGTTAAAGATTTGGATTTATTTAAAAAACACAAATATGAAATTTGATATCAGACCATTTACAAATTGTATTGAAATATTCAATATAATTTTCAAAGTTTACCTAAACATAGTTATGTAAAAACATATTATTCTCATGAAAGGTAAACATAAGATCATGATATTTCATAAATCAATATTTGCTCTTTAAATAAATTGTTCACGTTAACATTATAATAAAAAAAAATAACGTGGTAGACAAATGGACCTATCACATCAGATGTTTCTTTATATTTTTTTTTATCAAATGACAAAATATTGTTAAATTATAAAATATTTTTTTTGTTAAATATCTTGGCTCTTGTACATGATACGTTTAGAGTATCTTAGAGTCATACCAAAATGTTTTTTTCATAATTAATATTTTTTATTTTCCTATATTTAACAGTTTTCACTTGTGTAAATCATTGTAACTGGTTTACCTTGTATATCTAAGAAAATAATGTGTTAGAGAATAATTATTGTAAAAGAAAATTGTTACAGATTGGCATAATAATTAAATGAATCAATTAAAAGTCGTTTATTACGTTTTCCGGTGAATTTTCAATTTTTTTTTGGAAAATAAAATACCCGGCAATTGATTCTATGTCACCCTATTCCCATTTTTTTCATTCACAGCTTGGTACTACAAGATATAAAAATATGGACAAAATCTAGCCGTTTGTTTTCAAAATTTAAAAAATAAGTAAGATTTTTTTTTTAATTTTCATATTTTTTTTTTCCGCCTATAAATTATTCAACATCGTGTACATATTTTATTTCTATACCGGGTGATTCACGACGAGCTTGCATTAAAACTTTTGATGAAACTACTGAAAATATTTTTTTTTAAATCTGTAGGTTTAAGTTTATCGATATGCTCTCTTAAACTAAAATATTAACATGCTTTTGTCACTTCCGGTTATACCTAAAGTAGTTTCAACTTTCATTTTTTAAATACAATATAGCATTTTTTATTATATTTTTGGTTTTTGCATTAAATTTTAATTAAATTTTATGGAACACGTTTTTTACCAAAGTCTACTAGTTTCTGAGATAGCTGCATATTTTGTAATTATTTTGTAAATGCATAGCGATGAAATTATCCGTATATATTTTTTACCTTAGCTCCTGGACTACAAATTTTTTGTTATTGTATAGTTAAAGAATCAACCAATCTCAAGAAATAATTGAACTTGGCATAAAATATACAGGGAGGTCACAATTAAGTAGAAAACTTTAAACATTAAAAACTTTCTTATTTTAAATGGAACACCCTGCATATTTTTATTTTATATGACGATAAATTAACTGCTCCTTAAAATTGCTATAACCTTTTCTATACCTATATCAACGCGTTTTCTTAGAATATCAAGTTTTATTTTTAAATACGATTTTTTCAAGCGTGCCATGAAAACGAATATACATGGATACTCCATAGTGATATTTATAAGGGCAATATTGTTAGCGGCAATGTTTTCTAGAATGCTTTGACAAGAAAAACAGTTGCACTTAATTATTTGTTGCGTATTTTAAGAATGTCACTTTTGTTTCTAGAAAATGTCACGCTTGGGATTTTCAAACGAAGATTTTTATATTTATTAAGTGTTTAAATATTGAATGTGGCAAAATAAAGTTAAGAGCATGTCGGATATATCACGATAAATATTCGAATCGACCAACTCCTTCACCTGATATTATTAGAAGACTAAATAATAATTGATTAAAATATTTCCCTTATAAATATCACTATGGAGTATCCATGTACATTTGTTTTCATGGCAAGCTTGAAAAAAATCGTATTTAAAAAAAAAACTTGATTTCTAAGAATAGGTATAGGAAAGGTTATAGCAAGTTTAAGGAGCAGTTAATTTCTCATCATATAAAATAAAAATATACAGGGTGTTCTATTTAAAATATTAAAGTTTTTAATGTTTAAAGTTTTCTACAATGAGCCATTAATTGTGACCTCCCTGTGTATTTTATGCCAAGTTTAATTATTTCTTGAGATTTGTTGTTTCTTTAACTATACAATAACAAAAAAAATTTAGTCCAGGAGCTAAGGTAAAAAATATATACGGATAATTTCATCGCTATGCATTTACGAAATAATTACAAAATATGCGGATATCTCAGAAACTAGTAGACTTCCGGTATAAGTAAAAGAAAACTTTTCCACCAATAAAAAATAAAATAAAAAGTTGATAGTTTTTAAGAAACAAGTGAAAACTCCAGACAATGCATAAAATCTCAAAGTAAAAAGTTGCCAAACGCAAAACTCAAGGATAAAAAACAAAAGCGCAGTTTATAGGGTAAATAAAGCTCTCTTAAAGGAAACTAAGTTTGTTCAAATCGGTTATGCCAAACCGGAGTAACCGTGGCATATTAAAAAAAAAATCCCCCCCCCCACAACTTTATTTTACTAGTTGTGTAGGAAAAAAAGTATTAGGAAATATATAAGGATTAATATACAAATATTTTTTATACCTCTCAATTAGTCAAAACAAGAAAAAATTCTAATTTTAACCTTGGTCATGGCTGGTTCGCCCCCTTGCGGGTATTTTACAAACTCAAAAATAATTTCCAGCTTTTTCTCTTGGGCAGTTTTATCATAAAAAAATTTACCCGGATACTGTACGATTACTAGTTTCTGAGATATTTATTTATTTATTTAGTTCATACACTGATATGATATGGCCGGCAGCCATTCTTAGTCGACCTCCCGATACACTGTACAGGGTTATCCAACCACGACTGAACAGGGACATATTATTTAGGTTTTCCTGTATTTTTATTAAAACCAATATACCATGTTGTTTATGTTTGACCGTAGAATTTAAAAAGCGATTTGGCTTAAAACAACGGAACAGTGGCGTAAAGTTGTTAACACCTTGTATATTTTTCATTTCTTTGAAAGGTATATCTTTCTTGATTCCAAAAATATATCCTAGTTTGTCCATATTAGCTCAAACTATTTTTAAGATATGAGCGATCAAATTTTTAAAATTCTCTAACAATTCTAGTTTAACACGTCTAAAATGCCTTGGACGAGTAAAACCTCCGTAATGGCGATGCATTAAAGTAACAATATTGTTGTGTTGGAAAATAGAGATTCGATATGGCTAGAGGGCCTTGGATATCAAAACCATGTAAATAGTAATAAGAAGAAGCGGTATATTATTGAATATTTTAATTTCCAAGGCATTCTAGACGCATTAAACTAGAATGAATACAGTTTTTTAAAATTTGATCGCCCATAACTAAAAAACGGTTTAAGCTAATATAGACAAATTATATATTTTATACATTTCATAAAAATAAAATATATACAGGGTGTTCCATTGAAAAAACAATGCTACAATTCCTTTGTTACAAGCCAATTTGCTTTTTAAATAGCAATTTCAGATTCTACGGTCAAACATAGGCAAGATGGCTATATTAGTTTTATTAAAAATACACAGAAACAAAAATATATGCCCCTGTTCAGTCCTGGTTGGATGACTCTGTACACCTGCTTTTACAAATAGCGGGATTCACCATTTCGTAAAATTATTGTTTGATAACATTGGTATTATTGAACGGCAGTAGAGTTTTGGACTTACATTGTCTTTATTTGTTTAGAATCACTACGCTTCAACTGGTAAGCAACTCCAGTCGTCTTCAGGTGAATACTGAATAAGTACGGTAACTACAGCTCTATTTATACTAGGCAGGTGCTGTGACGCATGACTAGTGGGTGGAGTCATGCGTGTTGCTAGGTGATGACGCATAACCGGATGAGTCATGCTTGATGAGTCATGCTCGATGAACTATGCATTTAACTCTTGGGTGGTCTTATTCTAAGATTACATTTACTTAACAAGGGTTTCCAGACGTTTCTCATATCTAATGAAGGCTTACTAAAGCAACCTGGATTTTAAACAGACACATTGGTATTATTGGTAAATATTTTTTGCCCTTTTAATAAGTTTAATTTTATTTTGTAAAAGTTATTTAAATACATATTTAAACTAAATTCAAAACTTCCTTATATTTATTTTTACGAGCTAGTAAAATGTTATCTCATTAAAAAGTCATTTCATTAAAAAAAAATTAATAACACAAAACAACAACTTAAAACAAATAAACACAATAAAATCACGAGGTATTTATAAAGATACTTATTGTCGTGAGAATTGCGATATGAGGTACCTGATTACAAAGCTTTTCAGTTTCGTTGCATATGTTTGTATGACACCGGGTTACTTGTGGTTAAAATCAGCAGGTGGATGGATATATGAGCATATAACAACTCATCTTTTATAAAAAAAAAAGAAAATAGGTGCTTGGGAGCGACTTTTAACGTCCATGGGTAGACTGAAGTTCCAAATATTCTTCTTCCAAGGCTTCATCTATTGAAAGGGCGCTGGGTCGTCTTTTTGGCATCAGGTTCCGTAGTTTCTGATGGACAGTTTCTCTATATTTTGGCACTGGAAGTGGTGGTGGACCAAAGTTGTCATTAGTAATGGCTTATCCTATTCGAGTATATTTTTTGAGTCAACATTTGCAATGAGAATTGCGATGAAGATGTTGATAAGCTTGTCCAGTTAATGAGAATATTGACTTATGTTGTGCAATATTAAAATCTCCAATTTATATTGTCCAGTTTTTGTGGTTTTAAATCAGAGATGTGAAGGTTATCAGGATGATGACCACAGCATTTAAAGGGTATCACGACTGGATGGGTTTGGTATTTGTGAATTAGGTATCTGGAATGAAAGCAAGTGTTCCCAAGGAAGGCAGTCCATCCGGGTTGTAGCTTTAGAAGGGAGTTGGTGTTACGCAGTATATTGAATGGCAGTGGATCGAATATGGTAACCAACCAGTAGTTTGGCTGAATATTATAGTCCTTGGCAAGGCGCTTGCTAGGATGTTTGAGTAATTAGGCTTCTCACATGGCATCGCTGTTGATTGATTATGGAAGGATATTCGGACAGATTTTGGTGCTGGTGCCCATAGGCTCGCAGTTGTCCACATTTTTCAATGTTATGCACAGTAATGAATCATCATCAGGTGTAATATATTTTTGAGTAGTTGGAAGGAAATATATGGTGAATACCTGTTCTATTATCTAAGATCAAGGTAAAGGGTATACGTTTCGGGATCAAAAAGTGGGATTCTTAGTACAAAAATTATCAGATTGATAAGTTTCTAGTTCTACAATATTCGGCGATGTTGGACCCGTATGTCGGCAAAGGTAAGTTATTTTTTACTAACGATCGATTGCAAAGAGAGAAATACATAGCTTTTATTATCGTTTCACACGTACTTACTGGAGAGATATTGTCGGATATGGATTGGTATCCTTAAAGATGGATTACTCTTCTGATACTTGGCTGTGAAGTTAAGACTCTTAATGAGTGATAAAGCATCTGTACATTTGCACTTAATTTTTTATTCTTATCGATAAAAGACTTAAATATTTATAAATCTTTTTACTAAATGTTTGAATGTTTAACCTTATTGCTGTGTGTAAATGAACAGGTGCGGATTTAAGATACATTAAGTAAATGATATATATTGTTCACCGTTCTATACTTAACATAATCTTTTTTTTAAATTATTTTTGTAAAGTATCTTCCTTTAAAGCCTGTGATACCTTCATGGGCTATAACAAGCAAGATCAGTTTTTTTTTGTCTAATCATTTTATCAAACAAAGCATTTTTTTTTAGTTTCCTAGGTATTATTTATATTATAATTGTACAGGAGTTCTCTTTTATTTATTTTTAATTAGATTTTGAGCCTAGATAGTAATATGCGTGATACTTGGATGGATTTTTCACATTTTAATGTGCGTTCGCTGTGTGCTAGATTCGACTTGTGCGCGGATGTTCTGACTGGGGGCACTTTTAATGTTGTCGGTCTTTCGGAGACATGGCTCAACTCTGATATGGGGGATGGTGGACTCGGGATTGAGGGATTAATGCAGTAACTAACATAGATATTGACAAAATTATTAACAATTTGAAAAGCAACGCAGTTGGAAATGATGGCATAAATTTAAAAATGCTGCTTTATATTACACCTCATTTAACTGATATTATCTGCTTATCAGGTTATTTTCCAAACGCCTGGAAAGCCGCCAACATTGTGCCGGTTTCTAAAGTGGCAAGTCCGAAACAATTGTCAGACTATAGGCCTATCAGTATTCTACCTACTCTGTCCAAAATTCTTGAACGAGTGGTGGCAGAACAATTAACTTTATTTTTAAACAATAACAATATTCTTCCACCTACCCAGTCAGGGTTTCGTAGAAACCATAGCACCACCACGGCCCTTTTAAACATAACTGATGACCTTTTAAGAGAATGGGATAACAATAACTGTAGTTGCCTTATTATTCTCGATTATAGTAAGGCTTTTGATACAATTGGGCATGACATACTACTGACTAAACTGAAATTTTTTGGTCTGGGTGAGGTAGCATTGAAATTCTTTAAAACTTATTTTTCGAATAGATCCCAGCGAGTACTAATTAATAATAACCCTTCTCAACCCCATTTTATTGGCAGGGGTGTGGCCCAGGGCAGTATTTTGGGTCCTCTTTTGTTCTCAATTTATACTTCTGATTTTTCCAAATTTCTTAATTACCTTGAATCACACCAGTTTGCGGATGATACACAATTATATTTATCTTTCTTACCTTCAGACGTCGCTACCGCTGTAAATAAAATCAATGAAGATCTTAAACTAATCTCTGACATCTCGAAATCTCACAACTTAATTTTGAATGAGAAAAAAACTCAAATTATGTTTTTTGGTAAGTGCAAATCATCTATAGTTGAAAATCCTTTGTTTCAAATTCTTGTCAATGACACTCTTATAAAATCTATAAATACATGTAAAAATTTAGGCCTGTACATTGATTCTGAGCTTAGATATTCAGACCATGTTTCCTCATTAATTCAAAAAACATACGCTAAATTGAAACTTCTTTATATGCATAGAGATGTGTTTAGTACTGCTACTAAATTACGTCTGACTGAGTCTCTGATTTTATCCCATCTAGACTACTGCGACGTTGTCTACTGGCCTGCTTTACTTCAAAAAGACAAAGCTGGTTTGCAAAAACTTCAAAACGCATGTCTTAGGTTTAGCTTCAATGTCCGTAAACTTGATCATATCACTCCATCTTTAACCGAGTCAGGATGGCTTACTGTCGGAGAGCGTTATGAACTTCATTTGTTGCATCTTGTTTATAAAATTAGGCTAAATAAACTTCCTTCTTATCTTTTTGGTAAACTTATTAGGGGCTCTGATGTGCATGACCTTTTGACACGCCACAGAGATATGTATTGTGTACCCAGGCACTCACATACCTTTTTCCAGCGTTCATTCAGCTATACGGCCGCTATTGTGTTTAATTCTCTGCCTGAGGGCATCAGGATGGCTCCCAGCTCTGCTGTATTTTGCAGGCGTGTTAAGGACCGTTTGCTGGCAAGTCGTAATCCGCACTAGCGTTACACTGCATGGTTACCCTTTAATATTATATAATTTACTTTTATTAATAACTTATCAACTCTATTTCACATAAACCTTTATTTATTTTTGTTTATCTATTACACTAGTAAATCTTTAATATTTTTGTAAGTTTTATATTTGCTTTATTAGTTTTATAGGTATACATATTTTTTTTTCAATCGATTTTATAAACTGGGTGGTTGTATGAGCAGCTTTAGTTGGATACCGCCACCATATTTATTTGTTATTTGTATTTATTTTTTTGTACATAATAAAAGGCATTATTATTATTATTATTATTATTATTATTATTATTATTATTATTATTATTCAACTATAAGTTTTTTTTTATTAAAATCATTACCTAAATCAATATTACAATGTATGAATAACTAACTTTTACCTATATTATTCCATTTAAACTGCCTCTGCCTTCCTGTTCCATGCATTTCTCCATCTTCTAGAAAAACTTCTTGAAAAAGTTTTACTTCTCGGGCGTCATCGTCCAACATGCGTCGCCTAAAAATGATAAAATGTTTCTTCCTATAATAGTAGAATTTATTAACCGTTTACATTGAAAGTTACACATTTTTATTCATTATATAGCCATCCAAATGACTGAATGAAAAATCGATCTAGTTGATTTTATGACATACAATTTTCTTTTTCTAAATATGACTTTTCCTGTTAAGAGGATTCCGTAGCTACCCGTATTTACAATTTTCATAATGTTTGATACACGAAAGATAACGGTCGTTTGACGTGGAAAGATCGCGAATGGTGGCAGTTTGCGGAAGCCAGTGGCGTAGGTAATAATGCTACCAATAATTTATTACTAAGTTCTAAAAAGAAAGATTACTCAAATCGATGGGCATTTTTGTTTATCTATGTATGTTAAAGTACAAACGTTTACTGCCAGTAAAGAATTGAATAAAGTGGGACAGATAAATACTTTTTGCAGACAAAAAATATATTTGATATCATAATTGGCTTCTAATTGGTCAAAATTAATGGGTAGGAAATAGTGATTTCATCGGTTTTAATGTCAATTTTGAAATATGTAATCGAGAAATTACTTTATTTCTTTTTACCCTCGCAGATAAATAAATATAAATAAAATGGAACGACTTTAAAAAATGATCTACAAATAAATAAATTAAACAAATAAAGACAATGCAAATCCAAAACGCTACTGCCGTTTAAAAAACGTCATTGTCTCCAACCTTTAAACATACACTATTACCTCTCCTGTCAATCATACCAACCATAAAATTGCAGAATAATTCGACTTAATCGAAACTTTAGCCACTGCTAAGGATGAAATCTAACGATTATGACTTAACGCCAAACAATTTAAGAATAGAAATCACTATTTAGTTTGTGCTTCTGTCAAACTGATCATAAAACAAAAATTGAAATAAATCGATATTTTTAACAGCTGATTCCTTATTTACAAAGATGTGGATTAATTTTAGTCACTAATTACAAACAAGATATTACAAAATATGGGAAGTAATTATCTGGTTGTCGATGTTTTATGGTAGAGTCTATACGAAGTCAGTGTAAACAGCATAAAAACTAAAACTCTACTTATAGTCGGGTTTTCCCTTATAAAACATAGACGTGCAACACGACGATGCAAATTGTAAAATATTTAATTATATTTTTCATAATAATTATCTAAAAAATCATATTGATGCTCTTAAGTTGGACGAAAAAAATGCTTTACCCAAGAAATTTCAACAGAAACGAATCAAAGGCGCTAGTCTTGTAATCCCACCCTCATTTTGTCATGACAGACTCATCAAGTCCACGTAGACTTTCGACGAGGAGCCGTCAATAAGAATTATGATTTTTATTTCAATGCAAAGCCATAGGAAATTGATTGTACCCCAACTTTCTTGCTGTATACACTCACTTCGTATAGACTATAAGTATATCATTCAAGTTGTCATAATATTCTCACATCAGGATTATGATTTTTAATTTTTAGTAATAAATGTTTTTAAAAAACTAGTAGAATACTCTATGACCAACAATAAGGAGATTCCTGTCATGTTCTTAAAATCCATTACGAAGGATGTAGTAAGTATTAATTGATGAATGAATGAATGTAATGAACTTATATGCTTTTATCGTTCTGTTATTTATGTATTTTAAGAATAACTTTTAGGTGACTGTGCCGACCAAAAGCTAAGGGACAAAAAATGAATATATGAAAATAATGATATTGAATTAATACCGTGTAAGAAAATAAATGTATCATGATTGACGCCATTGTATCCTTTAAGAATATTAGGTAGATTAAATAGCATTTTAAAAATTTAGAAAAACAAGAATAAAAAAATGCTATAACATTCGAGATAATTGCAATACAAAAAAAGCCAAAGAATATAAATGTTGCAACTGTTCAGGACAACATGAAGCAACTAATAAAGACTGTCCAGAGTATGCAATACAAAAACAAATTAATGAAACAATGGCACTTAAAAGAATAACTTTTTATGAAGCATCACAACGCTTCCCAGGACCTAATATTAATAAAACGACACAAAATAACTTCGCCAATAGGAATTGTGATTTTCCTTTAATAAATTTAACTTACAGTCAAACCACAAAGGGCAACAGCCAAAGAATAATATCGCACAAAAACAAAAAAGGAATTAGGGCACTAAATTAAGAAAACAAAGAAAATAACATACAACGAACATAGCACACATCATTTAGACTTCTCCGGTCCCCTTCAAAAAAGCGAAACTATCCCAGCAGTCCTGAAAGTAACGGCTTCAATAAGGAGGCCCACAGAGAATGTTTGTTCCCACCGCCAGCAGCTAGTCAGGAAAATGAAGAGAAAAAACTTTTAACACAAAAGAAGTAGGTAAATTTTTTGTATATAGTTACATTTTAGCATACATTAGCATGTATGTCCCACCTGACTGACTGACTAAACATCCCCGCCTGAACCTAAACAGTCAGCATATGGCTTGGGGATCGGGCTTCATTAACAGAAACGGCGAAACACTAATGGACAGCAGGGCGAGCGCCCCGGACATGATAATATGCTCCTCGGAACTGGTTAACCACTTAGAATTTAGAATCGACGCGGATATAGGATACAGGGACCATTTCCTAGTATTGGTTAAATATGAAAATCAGAATATAATTAGTCAGAAAAATATGGACGAAACACTAATCATATACATAATTACCCAATAACTGCAAGGATGAAATCTGGATTCAAGAAATACAAGGCACAACATCCATGGTGGAATGAAGAGTGCTCGACGGCAATGAGTGAAAAGAAAGAGTCATCGAAAAGATACATGAGAGCCAAGACTACAGAAAACTTTATTGAATATAGAAGACAAGAAGCTAAAATAAGAAGGATGCTTACGAAAGACACTGGAGAATATGATTAAAAACATAGTTGAATGGTAACTGGAAAACGACAAACTCTTGATCCATTACAGATGGGGTTTAGAAAGGGAAAGGGAGTGATGGAACCTATGCCTAATTTACACACAAATAGAGGATGTCTTATCACGCAGGCAAAAATCCATTTTGGTGCTCCTAGATGTAACAGCAGCATACGATAACATGGATCTCCATAAAATATTCGAAAAACTGCAAGAAATTGCCTAACTTTTTCGATGGCCAAGCTGATAATGAAATTTATTGAGAACAGAACAATTTACGTTAAGGACCCGGCCACCGGAGCACTGGTGGGGCCCCAGGAGACCCAGAGCGGGCTGCCCCAATTCATCTAAACGAGTTACTGTCGGATATGTCCAGCTTATTAAATATGCCAATGACACAGCACTGCTGATAACTGGAGAAAATACCGAAGACATGATAGAAGCGTTAAATGAAACATTGGGAAATTTAAAAATCAGTATCACCAAACAAGTCAAGAGCTATATGTTTCAATGCCGAGGGTTAGATCCGACAGAATAATAAGATGTTCAATAAATCAACAAATCGAATATAAAGTGTCAGCCAAATAACTAGGCCTATAGCTTGACAATAAACTGAACTAGAAAAATCAAGTAGAACAGATGTGTGAAAAAGCCCAAAAAGGAATAAACCTAATGCGACGTCTCTGTGGAACATGATGGGGAGCACACCCAAGCTCACTACTGATGGCAAGGCAATGGTAAGGTCACATTTAGACTATGGAAGCATTTTTCTGGCTAGAAGTTCGAATTACTACTAAAACTGGATAGAGTGCAATTACAAGCATTACAGGTTGCACTGGGGCTGATGAGATCCACTCCTACTAGCATATTACTTAGTGAATTTGAAGAATTACCCCTAAAGCTTAGAAGGCACTGGCTAGCAACCAAGTTTGTCTCAAAAGACATAGCTCATGAAAACCGTAAAGGACTGATAAGATTCTATGCCGACTACAACAACAGGACCACATTCTGGAGAAATAATCTACCAATAGTGGAAGCTTTTGACATTGCGGCGACTCACTTACCTTATACTAGAACATTGCCTAACCTACCATGCTTTCTGTTTCAAATGAAGTAACAAATGGAGCCACACGAGTTTACAAAAATTGAACTCAACGAAGAGGCGGACAACAACAGGACATTCCTCAGCGAGGCAAGACACAGGTGGCCAGAAAACTATTACTTTGTGTATACTGACGGCTCTCTAGATCCGGAAGGCAGAGTGGGAATAGGTGTATACTCCAGTGTCCTAAACATAAATATCGCGAAAAGACTACCAAGACTACATACAATATGCTCAGCGAACGAAAAAGAGATAAGAACCGCGGTCATCTTCTCAGACTCATTAGGTGCACTCCAAAAGTTAAACAGAAGAGGAGTATTAGGTAAAAGTGAATAAATATCACTCTCTTTCTTACTAGTAAAAAAGAAATTAACCGGAAGCCTACATATTAAACTTGCATGTATCCCAAGCCATACAGGGATCTTCGAAAACGACTGGGCAGACATCATAGTGACAATTTAGAAAAAGTTCAGCGGAAATTTCTAAAATATATTACATTTTAGCGAGAGGAACTTTACCCTTATCAGGGATTTCCACATGAGCAATTGCTTAGAATGTTTCACTTATCTTCTTTAAAAAAAACGACGTAATTAATCCCTTTTAACAACTTTATTTAAACTATTAAATAATTGACTGCCCAATCATCCTATTCATCCATCCTAAATTGTCATTATAATAAATGTTTTTATTTGTACACTCCTCGTACAAACATTTTAAAATTCTTTTCGCTTTATGCATGTGTGATTTGTATAGATAATAAAAATATTCATATCGAGTTTTTTAACTCGTCATTATCGGAATTGGGTCAAAAGTCGGCATAATTTCATTTTGCAAAATATCTTAGTGTGGTCAGTAATCTATTGTATGTATAGTACCTTAAAACGTGCCGATGTTTCGTAATTTCTTTAATTATTAGTGTTAAAATATTTAATTGTGATACATTACAGGCCTTGTCTACATGTTTTGTCGTGCCTTGTAGTTGGGTTTGTAATAATCTGTAAGGCATGTACTTTAATAAATAAATAATAAAAAAATACACAACTTTTAATTATTTCATAGTGTATTTACATTCGGGTTCTTCCTATGTTTTTGCTGGTTTCAGCGAAATTCGTAAAACATAATAAATGGTAAAAGTGGAAACGCCTTACAATTTTCTCTTCTTTCATCTTTTTCTGCACTAGACGCACATATGCTAGCTACTATCAAGCATCTCTTTGCTCTTATTGACCCCTCTTCGCTCCTGTCGAGTACCTCTTCGCTCGTAACGAGCAATCATTCATTCGCTTCGAGAGAGTACTCATTCGCATTTTATAAGCACTCATTCGCTCCCGAGAGAACACTCACTCGCTCCTAGTGAACACTTATTCGCTCCGAGAGGGCACTCACTCGCTCCGAGAGAGCACTCATTCGCTTTTAATAGGTACTCATTCGCTCCGAGAGAGCACTCATTCGCTTTGAATAAGCATACGATCTTATCGAGCACTCGTTAGGTGTTAGTAATCATTAATTCGCTTTTATGGAGCACTTATTCGTTCTTAACGAAAACTCATTTGCTCTTATCGCGCACTTATTCGCTCTTATTGAGCACTCATTCGTTGTAAGTAAGCACTTATTCGCTCATAGCGAGCATTTGCTTCTATTAAGCATCCATTCGCTATTAGAAAGCAATATTTCTTGTGGTAAAAGATAATCGCTTGGTCTTGTCTCCTTCTTTAAACAATGGTCCTCCGAGTATTACTTAAAATCTGTGTATTTTAAAAATAACTTCTACTGCTTGAAATTACAAGTTATTATACGAATGCTATTACGATTAGTTTCAATTTTATTTAAGTAAATTATTCCATATTAATTCATTATTCATTTGTTTAAGACTTTGTACTAATAAAGTGGCTATGTATCAGAGGTTAGTTGAAGCATAAATGCTCCAACGAGGGGGGATAATTTTTTGTTCTCCAAGTTTAACGTAAATCGGCGACATCAAATAAGTTTTGCATTTTGCTTTTCTATTTAAAATCTCAATAATTCATAATCATTGTTACCAACGTAAAATGTCAGTATCTTGTTGGTTTATTTCAAAACAGATCACACCCTAAATACAGTGACTGGCAAAAAGTTGGACCCATATGGGAAACTTTTTTATTATTGAAATTGTAAAAAAACTTTTTATGCTGATAGCCTCTGCATGATTGGTAACCTAAAAAATTGTTTTGACATTAGTCACGTGACTACTCGTTTGTTTGGAAAATTGAAAAGTATATATTTTGTCGTGAAAATCTGGTATTAGAGTACAAGATATTGAAAAAAGTTATTTGAAAAAAGTGTTTAGATTTTAATTTTATGCTGGTGTGCAAAGTTTATAACAAAAACTCAAAAAAAATTTTTTTTTAATTTAAAAAAATATCAAATGTTACTTTCATATTACAAGCAATTTAATGAAAATGTGTTAAAAAACAATATTTAAACATTTTATTTAAACATTTTTATTATCTTGAAAAAATGTTATATGCTAAAATTCTAAATTTAGTTTTTTATTATGTAACTGGGTGCGTCCAGGCCCTGTATCTAGTAACCATATTTACCAATTATAGGTATTTCTGGAACAATGCTTACGAAAGGCAGTTCTTTCTAATTTTGAACAAGTTTTAAAGTGTCACCTAAAATTGCTGCTATGCAATAATTCTTGAAATCAGTTTATTTATTTTTAGAAATTGATTCCAAGAATTATTTTTTCTAATTTTCAATTTGGTAGGAGCAATTTTAGGAGACACGTTAAAACTTGTTCAAAATTAGAAAGAACTGCCTTTCGTAAGCATTGTTCCAGAAATACCTATAATTGGTAAATATGGTTACTAGATGCAGGGCCTAGCCGCACCCAGTTACATTAGGTTTGGTTAGGTAAGAGTGGCAGACCCTTGGTTCTGACCAAACAGTCTCACGTAGTCCTGATTAGGTCCGTTGTGATACCACACGTGTTCCGTAGAACCCACCTTCATCAGATCACTGATGGTTTATGCGACGTAAACCGCGGAAGGATTTTAACAACTCATTCAAACCAGCCACTACTGTTCAGAAATCTGTTCAGCCGTCCAAGTTGTAAGTTGCTTAGTTCCTCCAGGCTATCGAAAGATGATTCTCCCAGAGTAGTGAACCTCCTTCTTGCGAGGCCAGGGCATTCACACAGAAAATGTTGAATACTTTCTTCCTCTTCCTCATCTCTACAACTTCTGCAGAAATCGTTAGTGGGTATTTGCATACGTTCGGCATGTCTACCGAAGAGGCAATGTCCGGTAACAACCGCAGTAATATTTCTCACGTCTTTTCGACTGTGTCTCAATAGCTCTGCGGTTCTCTTGTTATCGAATGTGGGCCACAGTTGCCTGGATGTACTACAGGTTGTCAACACTGTCCATCTGTTCTGTGCAAGCTGCTTGGCCGTGTAGTCAATCTCCTCTTTGACCAATCCCAGTGGTTTGTTCACTGTATTGTCTGCTAGATCAGCTGGCATGCCTGCGCCCTTACATGATAAAAAGCTAAATTTTGAATTTTAGCAAATGACATTTTTTCAAGATAATAAAAATGTTTAAATAAAATGTTTAAAAATTTGTTTTTAATCATTTAAGGTACACCGGGGTAAGCAGAACCGTGAATTTTAATACCTTATTAAAAAAAAATGTATCTCATAATCTTGTTCATAGTTGGCAGGCTTACTGGTTAGACATTATTTTAACAACATACCAAGATAGAAACCGATAAAAAAAATCCCTTTTTCTGTAGGATTTTTTTAATTTTCGCTGGTCTTGGGTTACACTTGCCCCAGGTTTGTGGGGCAAGTGTAAACCAACCAAAGCCCAAGGCACGTTTTCTTATTTGGACGTAAGAACGTTGACCGGGGTAACTGTAAATAATTAATTTTTTCGCATGCTACAAGAATATTTATTTTTATTAACAAAAAATTAACAATTTAACCAATATTATATGTGTGAAAAACAATGCTAAAAGATATTTTTCACCGTTTATTTACTATAGGCGTGGGTAAATGCATAAAAATATTATCCTTATTGACGATGCTTCTATCTTCCACAACAGGCCAATAAAATATGGATGTGTTAAAAATTGTTCGGCAAAATTTTACCTCCAGACATGGTTTTTTTCTCTGTGAGCTGGCCCACGTACATTTTCAACCTGCTTCTTCTGATCGAATTTAATGACGACCCATTTGGTTCAGGAAACTGATTTCTTTATTTATCTTTTCGACACTAGAATTGCTTGAGAGGCTTTGCACATCTTCAAGAAGGTCATCAGTGGAAAGTCTTCCTCAAATAAGGTTTTCTTTAGTGTAGCCCTTTTTTTCTCTATTTTTTTTTGCTTTCAATTCTCCCTAATTCTTCTAACTCGTCATCTTCACTGCTACTACCTTTACATATTTTTTTCCTATTTTTTGCTATTTTGATTTTCTTTATCTTTTGCTTCTCAATTTCTTCAATCTAACATTACACTTACACTTTCCCCATTCTGTGATTTTTTAGGGGCAAGTGTAACCTAGCTCTTTTCTTCAACGCAAACAAATTTTTTTGACCCATAGGTTTAAAATACAAAAAAATATTGTTTATTTACTTACTTACCCCAAAAAGTTTAATTAATACTATAACTTTCGTGTGTGTTACAACCACCGACAAAAAACACGTGTTAACTCGTTATGCGAGGTAAATCGACAACCTTGACAACAATGTTATTGTCGAAGCGCAAATGAATCGCCAAGGGCTTTCTATGCAACAGGGTATGTAAAGGATGTAGGTGGGCTGGTATGCAATAGGTAAAACCACATTACAGAACATTGTTTTATCAGGAATAAGCCTGGGTTCCACTTGCCCCGAATTTCCACTTACCCCGGTGTACCTTAACACATTTTCATCAAATTGATGGAAATATGAAAGTAACATTTGATATTTTTTTAATTTAAAAAAAAAATTCTTTGAATTTTTGTTTTAAGCTTTGCACACCAGCATAAAATTAAAATCTAAACACTTTTTCAAATAACTTTTTTCAATATCTTGTACTCTAATACCAGATTTTCACGACAAAATATATACTTTTCAATTTTCCAGACCAACGAGTAGTCACGTGACTAATGTCAAAACAAATTTTTAGGTTACCAATCATGCAGAGGCTATCAGCATAAAAGTTTTTTTAAATTTCAATAATAAAAAAGTTTTTCATGTGGGTCCAACTTTTTGCCGGTCACTGTATAATGGTTTCCTAGGCATACCCTAAAGTACCGCCTACTCGCTGATTTTTATTGGTTATTTACAGCTGTGTGGGGAGACAGAGAGCGAAAGGGTGGGTCGTCAGTTATTGGCAATTTTCGTGGTGACAGTGAGTGCTAAAATCTTAAAGAGATAACTTGTTTCTTTCATCCGTGCCCAAAAAAGGGGGTCTTAAACGCAGAAAAGTAGTGAATGCTCGACTTTCATAAAGAGAACTTTTGTCTTTTTTCGTGCCCAACAAGGGATTTTCTAACGCGAACAGTAGAAATGTGTTTGACAGTTTAATAAAGTAATTTGTTATATAGTCAGATCTGGTCTTAACGTGCGGGTCCAAAGGTCACTGTTCGTATGCGTCAAATCAGACAACACAGAGGCTATCAAAATATTGTGAGATTATTTACAAATATACCGAAGGAATGAAAAATAGTTTCATTATTTTAGCTATCGCGAAGATAGCCACATATACCTAATATTATTAGTTTTGTAAAAATTATGTACAGGGAAGTTGAAAAAGTTACAAAAAAATTATATAATCGTTAATTATATACCTACTGTACCCTTTAATTAAAAACGACAATAATAAACAGTGCAATTTATTTTAACAATTTTACTACTAAAACCTAAAAATACAATGGCATTTAGTCTGATAAACTATTTCGATAATGAAAGAAAAAGTGGAAATTCGCAAACCAATATGCAGGAAACCGTAATGAAAACACTGGGAATTAGTTTAAGGACTATGCAGAATAATGTGCATGAAAAAAAAGCATAATATAATACCCAATACTAAAAAATGTAAACGAAAAAAACCGTTTATAATTATAGCCTAAAAACTCTCATCGCCACTTATAAAATCTGAAAGTCCTCGTCGTCTGAGTCGTCTTCGAATGGAGCAATTATCATTGGCGCTACTTCGACATCTAGTACTTGTTCTCGATCCCACCAATCCCTTATTAATATTTCTGTATGTTCCACCGATTTCTTCCAGTACTCTTGTGTAATATGATCTAACGAATCTTGCCAAACTATTTGTACTTGGTCGGATTTAAGACCATCACCTACATGTTTTTCATAATAAGACTTTGCACCAGCCCATATTAATTATATTGCGTTAAACTGGCAATGATATGGTGGCAATCGTAGAACCTCATGACCATATTCACGCAGTATTTCATCTACCGCGTATATTTTGGGTTTTTTAAGAGACTTTGCTATTGATATGAGTTCCGATTTAAGCATATTTGGTAAAGGATTTTGGTTGTGTTTTTCCAGCCACTCATAAATATCACTTTTCCTCCAAGATGAAGTAGGCTGTTTATTTAAAATTCTTGAATGATATGATGCATTATCTAATACAATTAAAGACGGATCATCCAAATTTGGTATTAATTGAACTTTTAACCATTTTTCAAACATTTCGCAATTCATATTATCATGATAGTCAGCACTTTTTGATGTTGAAGAAAAAATTAAACTCGCACCTGCAACATATCCTGTTGCAGAACCGGCATGCTAAATAATAAAACGCTTTCCCGTACCGCATCCCCTTTTCCTTTTAACACTTTTTACAGACTCATCTTGCCAAGATTTTGAACCACTTCCATTCGAAAATATCCACGTTTCGTCTAAAAATACCACTTTTCTAAATTTCGATTTGTAATTGTCCGTATATTTTTTTAAAAACTGAACACGCTGACTCACTATCTGTTGCTGCTTACATAAAAATCTTCGGTTACAGTCTTTTTTATAGCGAAAACCTAAATTTTTTAATAATTTTGATAACGCTTCAAGTCCAATTTCCAAAACACCCCGAATTTTTAATGTTTTTTTTTTAAACTGGAAGAGTTATATTGGTTTTTGATTTGTATAAATTGTAAATCACATTTCGAACTTCAATTTTAATATTTTCGCTTACATCCTCAGTCTTTGGCTTTCTTCGTTTACACTTTTTAGTATTCTTGGGTATTATGTTATATTTTGTTTCATGCACAATTTTCTGCACAGTCCTTAAACTAATTCCCAGTGCTTTGGCTACTGTTTCCTAAATATTGGTTGGCGAATTTTCACTTTTTCTTTCATTTTCGAAATAGTTTTTCAGATTAAGTACCATTTTTTTTGATTGGGGATGCAAAAACCCAGAAAATTGTTTCATTTTGTCACAAACTGTCAAAGTCACAAAACTGGCATATTTAAAATAAAACGTAGCTGGTGCTATTATAAGCTTTTTTAGAATCGCTGGAAAGTAAATACATATATATCCTTTTTTTTCATGTCAAAATGGAATAAGTCTGTCTCATTTATCTTACGTATTTTATTTAGAGGGTAAAATTAAACGCAAGTAAAGAAAACAAAAACTGAGAGTATGTCTGATGTTTTAAGGAATCAACAATTATTTGAACAACCCTATGGATTTAACAGTATTCTTCTACTGTGCGGAAAAGGAAAATAAAACCGGTTTCGCACACTTATATTTAAAAAATACACACAAGAATAATGGTTAATACTTACAAATGAATTTTCTCCAAATCTTCTTTAACCTGATCTTCGTCAAATTTTTCTGTATCCCCTAGTTCAAACTCTAATTTATCCATATCGTTTTCGTCTTCATCTTCACTACCCCACTCTGATTCGGAAAGCTCAGCTTCGGCTTCAAAAAAGTCTGACATTTTCATCTTTCCCATTTTTCCTATAAAATATTTTTAAAATAAATGGAAAATTTAGATTTTGAGTTCCATGAGTCCATAGTTTATATGGTTTTGGATATATATTATTTTTGTCCATCCCTAGTCTAGAGGTATTTAAGTAAACAACCAACAAGTAAATATCATTATTTAATCAATAAAAAAGTTTTACTTAATAACTATATTTTTTACAATATCCTTACACAGTTCCTTTTAGGCTTATTTTATTCTCCAACCTTTTCACAATGCTTACTTATCAATTATTTTTTTTTATTTGAGAAAAATAAACATTTTCATAGCGGAAATAAAAAAAATTTTCAAATCACAAACTAACTCGGATAAGAATAGAGCTTTGAAATATTTTGTTTCAAGTCAGTATCTATTGAAATTAAATACAGTTGTTAAAAGTAGCCTAAAATTGGTATTATTGGCTGCAAATTGTGAAGTTGTTTTAACGTTTTGAAGTTTAATATTGAATGTTATAGATTATTTGAGACTTTTACAATTTAATTGGACCAAAATTAAAGCATCATATGTCCGATAAATTATCGAATTTTCAATTTTAAAAATGCCCTGCAATTTCCGTAAAAGTTTAATTTTAACAGAATTATGATTTTTCGGAGAGATTGCCTTGGAAGCATAAAGCTTCATCGTGGATATTAAAAATATGAAGTGTCAAAAAAAGCCGAAAATGGCATATTTCATCGTACCTAAGTTTTTAAAGTTAATTTAGCATTTCGCAATTTAAAATTTGGGATAAGAGATAGCTCGAAACTTCTACAATACAGTGTTATAAAACAGATAGCTCCAAATATAGTAATTATAGATGCAATTTTCATTTTAATATCGGTCTGCAAACTCTGTATTTTCAATGATCGAGGATATTCGGAACAGCCGAAAATTGCCGACAAGGTTTGTCCCGAACTTTTATTCATTGTGACTATATTTGAAGAGATAAAGAAAAAATAATTTAACTTTTTCATTGCCGTATTTTTTTTCCTATCATATGATGTCATCAGATTTCGAGTACAACGTTTCGTCAACTAGATACCACCATTATCAGGTTTTTATTTTTAAATATAAACTTGTAATTTTTATTGCAGTTTCGTAAATCTTGCTTCTTCTAACGTCTTTGTGCAATATTGCTTTAACCAAATATCAACGTTTCGACCCTATAAAAAACATCTTCAATCTTTATATTCAGAAAAGTATCATAGTTGTGAAATTTGAAATGGATTGCTATTAATGGCTTAGAAAAACAAATATATCCGAAAAAGTAAAAGCATGAATTGAAAACTACTTATCTGGTCTGAACAAAATTTGGTATACGTATGAAAAATAAGTTATAAAATCCGGAAAACATTTAAGAAATCAAAATTAACGTGGCTTTGTCCGCCTTGACAACTTGAATCGTTACAATAATTCGAAAAATACTTAACCGATCTATCCGAAATTTGGTATATACATTTAATAGAATTTTACCCGAAAACTAATTATCCTATTTAAAAAATATTTGCTTTATCTATGTTAAATGAGTTAAAATTTCGGTGCCGCAATTAAAGTTTGACAGACAAGGCGCCGCGACCCAAACGTTAACAGAAACGGTTTTATCCCTTTAAATTATGCTTGGAAAAGTTTTATTTACAGAGATGAATAAATACAATGTATTTCCATTGCTTATTCTTTAATTTATTTTCATGTAGGTCATCAGATTTCGAGTACAACGTTTCGTCATCGAGATACCATCTTTTATTTAAATATAAAACTGAAATTTTTATTGCAGTTTCATAAATCTTGCTTCTTCTAATGTCTTTGTACAATAATACTGTAACCAAATAGCAATGTTTCGACACTATAAAACATCTTCAAACCTTATATTCGAAAAATGTATGATAGTTGTGAAATTTGAAATGGACTGCTAAAAAAACGAATATATCCGAAGATGAAAAAGCATGTAAAAGTAAATTACCTCGGAAACTACTTATCCGGTCTGAACAAAATTTGGCATACGAATGAAAAATGAGTTAATTTAATATCAGGAAAACTATTTTAGAAAGAAAAATACGTATATCTATGCCCACCTTGACAATTTGAATCAGTATAATATGTCGTAAACTACTTAACTGATCTATCCGAAATTTGGTATACGTATCTTATAAAATATTACAATGAAAACTACTAATCTGGTCTGAAAAAATTGTTTTTCCTATGTAAAATGAGTATATAGACAAGGCGCAAATACTTTCGGCGCTGCGGCACAAACGTTAAAAAATAAGGCGCCGCAGGCGCGAATACTTTCGGCACTGCGGCACAAACGTTAAAAAATAGGGCTTCGTAGGCGCAAATACTTTCGGCGCTGCGGCACAAACGTTAAAAAATAGGGCTTCGCAGGCGCAAATACTTTCGGCGCTGCGGCACAAACGGTAAAAAATAATGCGCCGCAGGCACAAACGATAACAGGAACGGTTTTTTCCCTCTAAATGATGTTTGGAAAAGTTATATTTAGAGAGATGAAAAAAATATAATTTTAACCTTTCATTCCGTTTTCTATAATATGATCTTATCAGATATCGAGTCCAATGTTTCGACCCTAGATAAACATCTTCAATTTCTATATTCGGAAAAAGTAAAATATAATTCAGAGATTAAATTGTGATGTAGGTACGAGTAAAATTAATTTACTTTTAAAACTATTTAATCGAACTACCCAGAATTTTGTAAACGCATCTCAAATAAATTTACCTTGAAAACTACTTAACCCATCTGAACAAAATTTAGTATTCGTATGTAAAAGACGTTTATAATATATAGAAAAATATTTTAGAAATACTAGTAACTGCAATTTTGTCCTCTTTAACAAATCGATTCTAATGTAACTCGAAAACTACCTAACCAATCTACCATAAATTTGACAAACGCATGTAAAATGAATTTACCTCGTAAGCTATTTATCCAATGTGAACAAAATTTAGTATAAATATATAAACTGAGTTTATAATTGTAGGCATAATATTTTAGAGATGGCAGTAACCGCGGCTTTGTCTGCCTGAGATAAATGATATAGGCACGCATTATTTAATCACAATCAAAGTAACCTGATTATTGTGTATGAGAAAAAGGTTGTTTTCTGCTGTCATTTTGACAAGTTCAAAGTTCAACTATTTCAATTAAACTATTTGATATTAGGTATTAATTTTGTCAAACATAAATAAAAGGGATAAAAATGAAATACACGGGTTACAGTATTATTAGTTATATACTGACATTTTTTATGTGTAATAATCGCGTTTATAAAAAAATATTTTGTTGTTGGGTGTAGTTCTCATATTATGATTGAAATACATAAATATCAAATGAAATATTTGTAAATATTTTTTGACCGATTTTATATCGAAAAATTAGGCGATATGTTTTTACATCACAGTCCGCAGGAGTGTGATACAAAAGTAAATAATATAATAAAACAGAATATTTAAAAAAAAAAATTAAAAATTAATTTTTTTTTTTTAAATTCTTTTATGTAACGACTTTTACCTTTAGAGGTAACGCCAGTTCACGATCGGCGATATGCAGCTTTATTATTATTAATATTATTATTATTATTATTATTATTATTATTATTATTATTATTATTATTATTATTATCATTATTATTATTATTATAATACAAAATTAATTCCTTTCATAAAGACAAAAGTCATTCTTAGTAATTTAAAAAATACTTAAAAAATCACAATTAAGGCTAGACGATATTGGAAACCCAATATTGTATTTCAATATGCAAAATATTTCGATATTCATGTTTTGATATATGTATATTAAATAACGATATTTAAAAAAAGAAAATTTTGATATATCATACCGCATTGAATTTAAAATATCTAATTATAGGTGAGCACTTAGTTTTACAGGAAGACATACCTTAAATCATCTAGCGAGTCATATTTTGTTTTCTATTCGAAAATGTATGTCGGTACCTTTAGGGATTTATCACACCGCATTTACCTTAAAATAGCTAATTTGGTTTTACAATAAGACGTATTTAAATCATCTTGCGATTCAGATTTCATTTTCTACTCAAAAACCAATTTTCGCAAAACTGTTCTTAAAAACAAATTAGTTGTGGAAAATTTATATAATTTCAAAAATTTATTTTTCAATTAAAATGTTTTCAATTTTTTTTTTAAATTATGTTTGTTTTTTTTATTGAATTTTAAAAAATTCTCAGCCGAAAATGTTTCTATTAAAAAAATCGTAGTTTAGATACCTAGATATTTTTTTTGTTAAAAAGGAATCAAATAATTTTATCCATTGATTAATTTAATATATCTGAACTACAGAACTAACAAAATAGTTCCTTAAAAAGAAAATATACCTATGCTGTTTAAATCTATTTCATTCTCTTCTGAATCATATTCAATATTGATTTCTTCATCTGTATCTTTATCCTGTAAGTCAATTTCTTCTTCCTCATTGCCATTTTTCTCTTCATCGGAGCTATCATCATCTGCAAATACACATTACAAACATTCAACTTAATAATTGAGAGGACCAAATTAATAAAGAATTTGCTATTATGTCAAGGCTAATATTGTAACCATTAATAACGTAGTTTTCTAGAACCGGTAAAGTTAAAAAAGAAGAAAGCCATAAACCGCCAAGCAAATAAACTATTTTTTGGCCAAAGTAGATTTTAGGATCCGTCGGGCCTCTCTGGACGCTAAATATTTTGGGGTTCCCCAAATAAAAAATAACTATAAAATCACCAAATAAAAAGTTTTTCCATTTAAAACCTTCAGCTATTGTATTCACTTAGCTTAACTGGCCAAACAGTTTTGGTTTGGGGGTTTAGGATTAAACTATACTTTTTCAAAGTTACTGTCGTTATCAATAATTAACTACACTTCTCCCGAATCAATATTAATGACCCTATCGATTTATAACAAGTATAAAGCTACAAGCGCGGTTGTCAAACGTTTACAGCGTTCGACTATGTAAGCAAACAATACCTTAAATTTTAGAAACGACCCTTCGCGTTTTATTTATAATTCTGGCAATTTTTGATTGATACGTTAAAATAGTACTCTTGCCAAAGTATATTCTTCTGGTGTTATAAATTTATAATTTTGACAAATTGACAAGCACAACTGGTTGGAAACAACTAGCAACGTAAATCACCACTAAAACTGGGTTTTTAGTTCATTATTGACAATATTATGATTTTTGGAGTTTAATTTAAAATTGACACGAACGACACTGCACTGTAATAAGTACAGTTAGTACTTAACATAAAGACAATATTCTAATAACATTCAATTTTCATTGCTTTGTGTTTTAGAAATATCAATTTTAAATTATGCAGGTTTTACACGGCTTGATACTTTAGCCACCCTCCTGTATAAAAAAAAAAGACAACGTAAAGTTAAACACATTGTATTTAGTGGTTCAAGGGACAGCCTGCATAATAAACTAGAAATGGAATAGATTAATCGAATTTTGACGATATTCCAGTACTTTTTTAACTATTCCATAAATTAATGGACGCAGTGTATATTATTTATTGCATTACCTGAAAACTGAATTCTCTGATTTATTTTCTTTCGCAGACCACATTTTTCTTTAACCTCATCATCTGAATCAATAATCTCTCCCCCTGTTATTTCTTGTGTTTCATCACTGATACTGCGTTGTGTGATTGGGTTTAAGGGTGAATCAAATTTCTTTTTAAAGTTTTCCAACTCCTCTTCATCTAGTAGTTGAGAAATTATCATATCTTGATCTGTACCTACGCAAAGTAAAAAAAAATCATTGGAATGTCCACACGTTAAATTAAAACAATTTTATTTTATTTTCCAAATGTATCCCGAGCGATCAGGAAAATAGGTTACCTATCGCATAGTGGCCCCAAGTAGGAAAATAAGTCGATACGAGTTTTATGCAGAATTGATCAGGCTAATCAGAAATACTATCCACATGGAAAAATGTCAGTGGCGTACCATTTTTTTTCTAAAAAATCAGAGGACATGTTTGCAGTGATGCCACTGGTGGGATAAAAAATAACTTTTATAACTAAAACATGTAGTTTTATGTCCTATTAGCACATGCCAAAATTGAAAATACTATCTAAAGTAGGTACTTTCGGAGATATTACAAAACACGCATTAAAAAAAAATTCAACACCCTGCAGAAAAAAATTAGGCCGTTTAGGACATGTTTATATGAACTTTTCTTCATAAAATAACTTGAGGAATCACACCCTAAAATATTAGCACATGCCCTGTATACACATAATAAAACAAAAGTATATTATATGGAAACAAAAACATAGTAAACATTCGTTCGAGCGTATTTTAATTTATTGATTTACATGAAAATAAACCTGGCTGAAAAGTATTTGATGGGCCACACTATATATTTTTATTTTGTTTCGTAGGTATAGAGAGGATGTTCTGTTTAGTGTGGGGATATAGTTTTGTGATGTTAAGAATGATTTTTGTACTATGATTGTTGTGTTGTTTATGAAGAATTTCTCGAATGCTACCCCTAAGTATTTGATCATTTGTTTAGGTTCTATTTAAACATTGTTTATTTGTATATTAGTGTTAAGTCTGTTGTTTGTATGTTTTCCCATAAAGAGTATCCACTAATAATCGCACATCATGCAGACCTTGATCTCCTAACATTACCATCCTTACACTTCTTAACACTGGTTCTATTTGTCAAAAACTACCCCCATATATTTAACACTATGCAGACAACATGACTGTGATCACCCGTGGCAGGGCCGACCTAAGTGTGCCTCCTCACAACTCGACTTTCTATGAGAAAACGCCACTCTACCTGGCAGTTAAGGCATACAATCTGCTTCCACCCGACTTAAGATCGGAACCAAGTTTAAACAAATTTAAGATAAAAGTGTTCGTTTTAGAGCTTGTTTAATTCTGTCCATAGATTTCGAACAGAAATCCAGATCTAGGTCAGAAAAATAGAGATTCGAATTTCTGATCATTCGACTGATTGGTGAGTTGTGAGAAGTATTTGTATGATGAAAGGGAGTGTAAAAAATGTAATTGATTCTTAGTTGTCGTGGTGCAATATTTAACGCCATCTTTAAGATCTCAGATCCGAAAAGTCAACCCTATTTGAAAACATTTTAAACAAGCAAAAGAAGCTTAGCGGCAAGCGGACAGAGTAGTGCGTCTATCTTTTGCATTAAAGTACACAGGGACTCCAAAGGTAATGGAATCCCTGGGGCACAGGTAGACAATGACAGGCTGTTTCGTTCTTGTTAGAACTCATCAGAAAGTCATAACCCGTAAGCGAACCCCAGTATAGCGAGCCTGTTCTTTCAAGGCGTTTTTTAAGAAATAAAAACGCGATGAAAACCCAGTAACGCCATCATAAGGAATCAACTCAATGTAAAAGATATAGTCATCTAACGTGAAAACGTAGAAATATAAATAAATCAAGTACGGAACGTTCCGTGTGATACAAATTGCCAAACATTTTTATAAAATAGGTTTGTAGCGTCTGTGTGCACCTTTTAAAGTGGAAAGGAAGACAAATTTTTGTATTCAAGTGCCTTAAATTTTTATTTAAAAGTTGCAGAGCGGTTATTGGGCTATTATCAGTGCTTCCTAAGGCAGGGGGCAGTACATTACAGCACTACCACTACTAAGCTTTATTACTCATTTTGGCCTCGTCAAATAGATACGGACGTAAAATATCTTATTAATATGTGACTGTTTGTTTTTTAACCTTTGATTATTTTAATTTGTTGTCTGCACATGGATTATCTCCCTCTGGAGTGCTGTAATACTGCCGCCTATCTTAGAAAGCACTGATGATGGCCCAATAAGCCAAAAGCGCTCTGCAAATTTTAAATAAAAATTTAATTCACTTGAATACAAACATTTTTATGGTTAGCCGGTATTTTATTCTCAATATAATCAACATAACCTTAGAAATCTTCAGCAATTAGTTGTTTAGTCCTACTAAGAATACCGGGCCGATTTCGGTTCACGTTTAATGAACATTTCGTTAAAATTAACTTTTTGTTACAAAATCAACCGAGGTGACCTATGAACGAATTATGTATAAAGTATCAAAATTTAATTTCAACGATAAAGCACTGAAATTTAGAAAATAGTACAGACTCTTAGAAAACAGGTGTGCATGGCAGTACTGCGCGAACTACTCATACAAAACTTTAAATGTTTCTATAAGATAAGCTTTTGCACACAATACCAGGCTTGCTAAGTTTGGTTAAGGCAAACCGAAGTTATAAGTTATAAGAGGTTCCCTCCCCCCTCCCAGTTTATTTTTCGATAAAAATCAAAATGTATTAAATAAAAGTTACACAGATATGGTGTCTGGTAGATGGGGCGATGCTGCCCTACCTTTTCTTTGCATACAAACTAGTAAAACTTAACTTTTCTATAAAAGTTACAAACAATGTAAACACAACAAGGTACGACATAACCTCAATTGTCAACTTTGCTACATAAGAGTAAAACGTCGAATTATTTATACTGTTTATCTTGGGAGCAAACAACCAAAATTATTGTAAGAAGAAATCGCCTCCTTCCTATTTCTTTGTGACTTTGTGTGTAAAGGAGGAAAAAGGATGAGAACAGCTCGACAGAGACAGTACGACAAAACCACTAAACAAAAAAACTACGAATTCGGGGGGAACAAAAACTTAACTGGTATGTGGTATCGTGATAACATTTATGGGGTTGAAGCCTCCTTTTTAAACTAACTGATCAGCATGTAAAAAGAAAATAAGAGACTATAAAAATTCGAGATGAAATATGGCATAGCCAAGCAATCTCAGGGGTAAGAATGGGTTCTTTTGTTTTAGTAAACACGTTTATCAGGGAAACCACGGTATCGAATAATGAGATATTTTAACATGTTTTCTCTATTGTAGATTTTAGTATTTTGGAATTTGGGATTTTGGAATTTTGAATTGAGAAATTGGGATTTTTTATTGGGATTTAAATTTGAAATGTTGAGAATTTGAAGTTTTGAATATCGGATTTCAAAAATGGTAGTTTGAACTTGGGAGTATCATTTAAGGGGGCATTGACCAGGTGATATCCCGAGATGGATGGATGGTTTAACTGCGCTAATTTGAGACACACTTTTGCTAATGCGCTGATGATGTCAACTCGGACCCACTCAAGTTCCCTAAACCGGATCAGCTGGAGGCACGGCAGCCCCTACTAACTAAACGTGCATTCGTCTGAGTAGCAAACATTTTATAAAAAATATCTGTTGTTGTTAGTTCGCTCCATCATTTCAAAACAAAAAGATAGTTTTGATACTTATATGAAAGGTATTTATCTTTCAAAGTTCGCAGTACTGCGGTGTGATGTTTTTTTACCCCTTGCCCGAGAGTTCTAGTGCTGATATTTTTATTTTTTTGACGTAAAGTAAAATATTAAGATCTTTATCATTGTTATCTTCAGCTCTCCTATGATTCTGTTCTGGGCATTTGCAGTTGTTTATTACAGTGCCTTTCGCCTTAAACTTAGTAATAACTTTTTCTATTGCCGACTTGCTAGGGATGAGTCTATCAGAGCAATAAACGAAAAACATTTCAGACACAATACTTCAGCTGTCCCCCGCATAGTGCCATTTTATCATAGTGATTTTTTCTTCTATTGTATATCATATAATAATTACCTAGGTAAAAAATTATTACTAGTTAAGAATCTAATACTTTCAAATTACATTTGACTTGACATCTTGGATTTGGCCGCTTGAAATCAATCTTATCCAAATAAGTTAAGATCGGGTTGTTCAAAATTGTTCAAACTCCACATGCGGTGAGACCCTAAAAATGTCTCCTTACAACCCCGCCTTGAAGTCAACAGGGGAACAAATATTTGGACAGTCTAAAACTTGCATGGGTTTTCTTATGTTTCCAACCACGATGCCCCACCCGGTATCTTGTTCTTTGTATAATAATACTGTTTTGTATTTCGAACTATCTGTGGCCTATTTACTTAAAAACTAAAAATGCTGAGAATGATTCAAATGCTATATTTTAGGTCATAGAAACTTTTAAAGTTTATATGCCCTTCTAAGGATGAAGGAGCTACATTTTCTATAATGTTGATCTTATCAGTTTAGACCACTCCTAGTTTTATAGATAGGAAGAGAAAGAAATGTTATAAATAGAAATAAGAGACATTTCTATGATACTTTTGTTATTACTGTTCATTGTAGCGCTTCTCCAATTTTCTAAAAATGTGAGAGAAAAGTTGTGTTTTTTAAAAAGCACTGGTTTTTTAAAAATCCAAAACCCTCGGCCCGACATATAATTTGCCTTCCTTGTACCTCTTCGGTAGGTCATAAAGCAAAGGGGTTAATTGTTAATAATTTATCTTTAGATGATGTTTCAATGTTATCAATGTGAGGTCCATAACACCTTTTACTTTCAAGAAGAAAGAGATGAAAGGGGTGCACTAACCTTCTCAAATTGATCCTTATTTATGTAATCCTGTCTATTCATAATAACAAGACCTTTTTGTAAGTACGAGGTCATTAATCTTCAGTTTATCTTTTAATATATGTAAATAAACTTTTTATAATTATTAGTTTTGTTTTGAGGTGAGATACTTTTTAGGAAATTGCTAATTTTTGCTTATATAATATTTTTGTTGATAATGTCAGTATAGTTGATAATAACATTTTCCTAGTATTTAATGAGAAAAATTAATTTTAAGATTAGAGTTTAACAGTTGTTCTGTACCCGGAGAGAAATGTATATTGGTTAAATTAAGAAAACGTTTATAAAAATTAAAATTAGATTGACCAGATTGACCTACTTGAAAAAATAGAAATCACTAAAGCAAAAAAGATCCCGTACTAACCTGAGCAAATGATATCTTATACTTATATATACGCCATTAAATTTTTATTAATCTTAAAATTGAATAATTTGTTTATTGAACCTGACGTATGTACCACCACTGACAATATACTATTATTAACGATCGAACTAGACCTAAAACCTTTTAACTTAGACAACCAATTCGACTTCGTGCATTAACTAATAAACATTCATGAGATCGATACCTTGTGTCTTTTTCTAAGATATAGGTTTTATTAAGTATAATCCAGTAGTGTTGTAAAAAATGCATTAGATTGTAGGTAGTAGGTACAAAAATCTGCCAACCACTTTCAAATCGATTTTGTAATTTCCAAATTACAGACCTGAAAAAAAAGTCATAAATAAACCATGTTGTGACGCTTAATCATAAATAAATAAACTTGCTCGCTTCATTTCGGTGACTACAACGCCCTGTACATTACTTAAAACAAAAAGTGTGATTAAAAATATATTAATAAATACATATGATTTACCTAAGTTGTTATGCTCAACAGTTTGACTACCGGCAAATTCAATCAGTTTCCCCATTTCATTAGATGGTTCTATCTGTGTTACTTCAGTAAACTCCCCAGAACAAATGCCCATTAAATCTTGTGTGCTTGGCGGTATATAACTATTTTGTAGTTGGGTCTCTTGCAAAAAAACTTTTTCATTATCTTTTCCGAGGTCAGTTAACAATTCTTCAGTTTGTGTAAGTGGTACATGAGAGGATCCCTGCAGCAGAAAAAAATGTAGAAAATTATTAACAAATAATACTTATCATCATTATAGTTTGAGAAACGTTTTAAAACGGTTAACTCCATTTACAGTTAGAAAGACATAATGATCTTTATACAATAGAAATCAACCTTTCCGGAAATCCACTAACAAGACTTCTATATTTTCGCACTTGATAAGATCTAACTAAAGGAACGTCAAAACAAATAACTCTCGCTGGGCCAGCTCTAGGCTTTTAAATAATAGAAAATCAACTATGGCTGTGTACACGTTGAAGGAATGGAAGAAAAATACTTTGTATTACGTGTAAATGCTTCATTTAATTAATTTTGTAGTCGAGCACTTTTGGCTTTCGCCATCATCAGTACTAGCTGAAAGTGAGTATTGAAATTTTAGCTATGGGCTAAATAATAGAAATTGATTTATTAAATTCTAAACATTAAAAACTTTTTTGCTGATTTAAACATGTGGGAGAAGTAAAATTTTTCTTTCAATACTCACTTGTCTATTATACAGCGACATCCTCATTCGGGTTTGTACATTCCGTCTAATATAAAATTTAAAAACAAACAATTTTAAAACGAAAAGAAGACACCACAAGACAAATTTTTTACATCTTTGGCTTAAAAAAACAAAAACATCCTAAACATGGTGAAGGCAACGAACAAATGAACCGTGCGTGATAAATCGAAAAATCGAGATGAGGTTACTAAATAAAAATCCATCCTCATTTTCTTATATGAAGACATGGATGCAATGAGTTTAAAAGTGTTTGCTGTGATTAAACGAAGTAATAATTCTGACGTGTTCTAGCAGGATTCTTTAAATATAAATTGCGTTTCGTGAAAAGCGTGAATTAATTTATAAATAATAAGATTGGGAAACAAAATTGTAAGGGAACTAAAAGAAAATCATGACCTAAAAGAGTGTATAATGAAAAGGAAGATCCAACGTGTTTTAGATTGTGGAAAGATGTAACTCATGTAGAGTAAATCTGGTTGCCTAAAGTATATTCAAATCGAAGTTTTAAAAAATTGAATGTTGACAAATAATATGGTGAAGTACTATTTAATTGATACAATTTAAATATTAAAAGTTGAAACAGAGTACTGTATCAGTATAAGTTGAATTTAGTAAACGTTCCTTCTTTCAAAGGCAAGGACATTTTTTGGATCAAAATACAATAGACAATTTTGTTAGATTAGTAAGATAGTAAAATGAATTTCAATTATTTTATTAACTAGACGTTTTGGGCGTTTATTAGGAAGTATTTTTTATAACAATTAAAATAGAATAACTTTTTTCGTGTCGGGCACAAATAATTATTATTACTTCTCTATTCATATTTAAATTCCAAGCGATGACAGCTGTCAGTAAAACTTTTGTTTGCTGCTTTTTTATCATCATATCAATCATTTATTGATTGATTGATTGATTTATGAGGATAAAGACATTTTATTTACACATATGTGAAGGGAGTTTAAAACAGCATACAGCATTATAAATAGTGTGTCTCTTTAATGCCCGGTTTCTCAACATTTGACTTTTAATCGATAGCACTTTGTCTGCCTATAGGTATGTCTAGTTTGTAAGCCTTTTCTCTTACTGGTGTGTTTGTAAGAGTATATGTCAATAAATAAAGTTATTACGTTTTTTACGTTATTTATTTGTCAGTTTATTGGATCCATAACTTTAATTAACAAATATCTGGGGCATCAGAGTTAAGCATCTTAGGTTAGGTATTTATTGATTAAACTTTAAAAATACTGATTTTTTAATCATTTTAACTGTAGAAAAAATTAGAATATTTAAAAATCCCCTCTTAGACTAATGGAAATAATAAAGGTATTCACATATTTATATTTCTAAAAAGTACGTTACTTTATTTCAAAGTCAAAAATGCAGTAACCTTACTTAAAAGTTATTTTGCATTTAAAAATATCCCCGTCTGAGCTATGAAAAATGCAAGGAGTCAGTTCCGATAGGAGAAGGTACTTTTGATTTTGGGACAGAACGTTTTGTATACAACTAATTATTAATTTCCATTGTACGAAAAATCCTAACTTATGGATTACTATTATAAATGTGTAATAAATTAAAAATTAGGGTTTACGTGGTGAATAATTATTTTAAAAACCAAAAACTCTACGTGACATTACAATAGTATTTTATATTTAACTGATGACTATTATAAATATGTAATCAAATTAAAATTAGGGTTTACGTTGTTAAGATTATTTTAATGTTAAGGTACATGAATATTTTTATTTTAAAATAGGATGCTATTGGGAATGAGGTCAGCACTTGAAGGTATCTCGGTTTAATCATTGACATTACATTTGTTTTTTGATAACAATTGTTTCTAGTAGGTTTAGTTTTCTGCTTTTATTCTGTATGTATATAGATTTTAAACGGAAGTAGAGTTTTGGACTTGCATTGTCTTTATTTGTTTTGAATCACTACGTTTCAACTGGTAAGCATCTTCAGTCGTCTTCAGGTGAATACTAAATAAGTATGCAGCTCTATTATACTAGGATGGTGCGGTGGACGGCGGTGGATGGATCTAATTTTAATTTGATTACATATTTATAATAGCCATCAGTTAAATATAAAATACTATTGTAATGTCACGTAGAGTTTTTAGTTTTTAAAATAATTATTCACCATGTAAACCCTAATTTTAAATTTATTACACATTTATAATAGTCATCCATAAGTTAGGATATAAATACCATTATAATAGGTAGAATTTAGTAGCTTCTTATACTCACTCCTTCGATAATGATTTGAAAAGATCGAAACACGTGTCAGAAAAATAAATAAAAAATTGAGAAACATAACTAGTAATTAATATTTTATTTTCCGTACAATGAAAATTTCGTCTCACCCAGAATGTAGCCTAGTCCAAATAAGTTATATGTTTTTAATTTTTTACTTATACACCGTTACCTGAGATAAACTGTGCATCCACCGTTTTTTATAATTGGTATTCTTATAATTTGTAAACTTAGTTGTAAATAAAAAATATACTTTGTATTAAAAAAATTTCAATTCGGATAGGCATTTGGGAAATCTTAATTTGTTTGAATTTATAGTTTAAAAATTGGATATAAAAATAAATCTACATTAAATAAACTTTTATAGCACAAAGTTTATTTGTTTAAAATTGACAAGCTTTAGGCCAGTCCGAGTATTTTCGAGCCATAAATTTACTTACTGATGTGCTCTATGCAAGAATTAAAAGTTATGGACATATAAGTTTCTACATTTATAACAAAAGTAACAACAACAAAAAACCAAAACAAAAATAAATTATTTAAACAATTCTTAAGTCTCTAAACGAGCCACCACTAGAAAGCATAATACTATTGATATATTGATTATAGAAAAAATAAATCATACGATATAATTATGATATCATCATCGAAAAGTAGATGAAATTTGCTAGAAAAAATATTTAAACCGCAGCTCGATATCTCCGTTCGTTTCAGCGTTATAGCCAATAGAATAATTTTTAAAACTTTTAAATGAAAAAGCGGTTATATATTTTTTAGAAAAAAATTAGGACGCCACTGATATTTTTCCATGTGGATATTATTTCGGATTAGCCTGGTCAATTTTGCATAAAAATGGTCTCTTGCGTTTTTCTCCTCAGGCACACCGTGCTTAATTAAAATAATTAAATTAAATTAGACGGGCAGAAGCTTTCCTATTAAGTGAAGGTGGTCATTTCCAACAAAGAGACCATTTCCAACAAAGAGACCATTTTTATGCAGAATTGACCAGGCTAATCCGAAATAATATCCACATGGAAAAATATCATTGGCGTCCCACTTTTTTTCTAAAAAATATATAACCGCTTCTTCATTTACAGTTTTAAAAATTATTCTATTGGCGATAACGCTGAAACGAACGGAGATATCGAGCTGCGGTTTAAATATTTTTTCTAGCAAATTTCATCTACTTTTCGATTATGGTATCATAATTATACCGTATGATTTATTTTTTCGGAGTAAAATCAAAAAATGTGTTATTACAAATTGCGCCCTCTAGCATTTTTTTAGAACTATTATGGAAAACTAAATACGATTGGTAAAAGTGCATACATTTCTCTTCCAAACAGTCTTTAGTTTGCTAAAATCGGATAAATCGTTTATAAGTTACAGCGATTTAAATGATTACACTTTCAATATCTTATTAAAGTCGGTACGCCAATGAGCAAGCTTTTTAACGGTGTTACCAAAAATATACCTTAATGTGAAATTTTCGGAGATATGTAAAATTTACTTTTCAATTACGCCCTCTTGCGACAAAATGCGGAACATAAAAATTATTTCCAGGATTTTCTCATGGCCACTTTAGTTATCATTTTTTTTTCTGAGTTTCTATGCCCAGTAGTTTCCGAGATAAAGCCGGCTACCTTTCTTATTGAATCACCCGGTACATATCATTATCTAAATATATATTTCTTGCTGGTGGGTTATAGCTCTTTGCATTTTATTTAATTAGTTAGTATGTTTTTGTAAATTAATAAGGTTTTTTTTTATATAATTTTTAAACTTTATATTATTACTACGTTTCAAGTACTCAGGTAAATTATTGTTATATTTTACACCTTTAAATTTTAATAAAATAGAGTAACATTTAACATTTAAGTTAAAGATTTCGTTCTGATATGCTTTAATCTAGACTCGAAGAGCCTTCAGCCTTGTCTGATAATTACCCAGAATTTCATGTAAATAGCCGATGGTCAAATAAGCGAGGACGTCGGCTTTATCTCGAAAACCATTATTTGCACAGCTATCGGATTTTTTTTGTATAAGTTAAGTGGCCAAGAGAAACTGCTAATACTCAACTAAAAAAAAAACAAAGGTTTCCCCGTAATATGTCTAGTTAATGAAAATATATGTGTTATAAACTTAATAAACTTGTAAACAACTTTTTTAAAATAGAATAATTTGAATATCGCCGATATTTAAATTATTAATATGTACCTAAATTATATAACTGTCACGGAGTGCTAACTATTTGTTACTCACAAAATAATAGTATTTAAGGTTTTTGTCACATTTAAAATAATTATAAATGTTAACTACTTAATAGTTTGAGAAGGTAGGATTTGAAACAAAAATCGCATTTTAAAAATTAAAATATTAACAATAGTAGTCCATGTTATGCCCAATCCTACTGATATTATTCTAGTGCTGACATGAGGGTTGACTTCAATGTATGGTAAAACATTAAACACGTTTTCTTCTGTGCGACCATGTCTTTGGTATTAGGCATTACAATCCCGGGATAGTTACCATTTCTATCAAATTATTCCGATCCTGGGAAACAAAAATATAATCCCGGGATCGCTCTTTATGATATACCAGAAATTTTATTAAGTAAACGCAAAGTCCTATTCCTAAACAAACACAGTCAACTTAAAAAGCATGTAAAATGCGCGGCATTGTGTTGAAGGTTGAAAACAGCAATTCCCCAGTAAATTACTAAGTCGGGGAAACACGTAGGGAATGCAATCCCGGAATCTCGGGATAGCTACTCAAAATTCTATATACTTCCTGTAGTGCGCAATCGTAGCGGCAAACCGTAGAAAACATTTGGGTTATATCCATGCCTTCTTGGGAACCACGCCGCAAAAATTCTTGCAATAATGGCGACATTCTACATACCTTCAAAGAAAACAGCTAGCATTCGTTGCAAACAATTGCGCTGTAAAAGCCGCGTTCTCAAAGCTACGGTTGTCGCAGGCGACATATCCCCACTTCTTCAATGAGTGTCGCGCCGACAGCTGTCGCCGCACATAAACGAAGTGAAGTTGAAATAATTCAACTACAGCGACACCAATCGAACGACACGTTGGTGGGGGGTTAGGGGGTTACGGCGTAAACGATCCTGATTGGTCGAGATGATGTCGCAGGCGACAGAACGTAGCACTGAGATCGCGGCTTAACACACTATCAATAGTAGCGGAGTATGACATATCGATATTGACGAAAAGTTCATAACACAGAAAAAATTAATTAACCAAAACTTTCCCTCTATAATAATTCCAACTTATTTTAAAAAAATGGTTTTCTAACCCTTTTATGTAAAATAATACCTTAAAAAGTGGTTTAAAATTTGTAAAAAAAATAAACTGAACGAAAAATCATGGTCGTCCACGACACACGTAAAGGCAAGGAAAGCAGTTAAGTCTCTTTCTACTCTTTACACATAATTAAACACAAATCGATAGTTGTATAACTATCGATAACTCTACTTTCTAGAAGAGTTGTTGAAATCAGTAAATCAAATCAGAGATGTATCATCTATTTGGCTTAAATATGATAATGAGGAAACCGTGCTCTTACTTTTGTAACTTAAAAAATGATTTTTATTATTGTTTTTAACCTATTAACAAACACTTTTTTAACACTTCAACAATTCATTTTGTATTATAAGTTCGACAAATTATAAATTTGAAACTGCTCATTTCCCAATATTTTTTGAAACATTACCTTAAACCTTATTCGCTCCGAAAAGGTGGCATTTTTCTAAAGTAATTAGGTATCTACTTGTTGTTTTATATCTACGGTTTTATCACAGTTATTATGATGTTGTTTTTGTTAGTATATTAAACAAAATAAGTAAGTTTTACCTTGGTCGCTGATGCTAAACTTTGAATACTGGTAATAAAAGATATCGGGGTAAGAAAATCTGAAATGGATTTTGCTTGGCTTACAGCTTGTCGCATTGGAGTTTGAAGCTGCCGTGTTTGATGAGGAGGGATATCATCTTCATCAGCTGAAAGTTAAAAAAAACTACATTCGTGGGCCAAGATGAGAATAACAGTTTATTACTCTGAGTTTACTAGATATTCTCGATATATTGTGGTACTATTAAACTCTACATAATCAATAGGACTGACAGTCCTGATATCAATCCTTCGTCATTCTCGCATCCGCCTTGTTTCAAATGAGAATTTACATCAGTTCTGTCTTCTATACTTAAAATTTGCCCTTACATGATGTGTGTTAAATATTTTAAACTGTGTGATTTCTTAATAATCACTGTCTTTTAGGGCGCCGACTGCCTCCTCAGCGGATAGTCGTGTGGGTAAAACTAATTAAGGTGCCTCCTGTTTTTTGGCCCTTACGGTTAAGACAGTGATTGATCATACAGAAGAAAACAGGAAAATATACAAGAAAACACGAATTTAAAATAATTTGCTTTAATAGCCACATGAGAATATAAAAGCGCTCGAGTTTATTGAGGGTACCTAAGAAGGTTTGACAATAGTAAATGATTATTTGTTTATGAATGTTATTTATTGGGGCCCCACAGTGGAAGCACCCTTAGCTTTGTAAAAAGTTAGGTTAGGTTATTTAAGCCCGTGAGACATAACCTATAAAAGGACGGGACTTTTACTCTGATAAAAAGTAAATTCAGACAAACCAACAAATTCTGACAAAAAAGTTGTTATGTCCTCCGTGATGAGCACAGTGTTTGCATTGCACTTGTAGCTTAGTTGGAAGCGCCCGAGCCAACGAGGGACCCTAGAATAACAATAGTAAGATCAACAGCAAAATACCAACTTTGTGTACAGAGCCAAGAGAGCAGACTGGAAAACCGTGGTTAAAACAGTCAGCTATGAAAGAATTAAATTGGCTATAGGAACATTTGAACCCTACAAATGACCGGAGCCGGATGGAATATATCCCATCCTTTTGCAAGAAGGACTAGACTATGTGTTGCCACACCTTTGCAGAATCTACCGAGCTCGCATCGCCATGGCCTACGTTCCTGAGGCATGGAGAGCAGCAAATTTTGCTTTCATTTCCAAGCCCGGAAATGGTACATACACCGAAGCCAAAGCGTATCGACCAATAAGTATTTCCTCCTTCTTGTTAAAAGATTGGAAAAACTAATAGACAGACAAATCAGGGACGGGGAACTCACGAAGAACCCTACGCGTATACAAACACGCATATCAACCAGGGAAATCTTGCGAGACAGCTTTGCACAACTTAATAACAAGGGTCGAAACATCACAAAGAAAGGTGCTTTCATCAATATATAGGGGGCTTTGGACCACGCCTCTTGCGTAGCGATGACGTTGGTCACAGAAAGATATGGAATTGACACCATTCGTAGATGGATTCACAACATGTTACAATATCGGCATGTCAAAACCAGCTCACACGATGACTCTATAACAGCCTTGGTAATGCAGGGATGTCCTCAAGGAGTATTGTCCCCTCTTCTATGAAATCTTGTGGTGGATGAGTTACTAACATGTCTCAATTCTCAATGTAGAGGGATTCTACGCCAAATGCTATGCAGATGATGTAGTAATGCTCGTCATAGGAACACTTGCCACTATACTAGCAGAGCTTATGCAAAGAGCGCCGACAATAGTACAGTGCTGGTGTGAAAAAGTGTAACGAAGTTACATAATTCTTACAGTGTACATGCGTGTTCGTACTTAACTTCCTTATTTTTCGTGATACAAAGTTCATTCTTGTTTGTAAATAACCGTATCAACTGTACTCATCGATTTTCCAACGCTTTCCGTCACGAAACACCGGAAAATAGATTTTCTTTATTTTCCATCATTCTCCGCTGTTCGTTACAAACATCGACGCTAGGCCATCGACGCGTACGGTACCTCTCCATAGCACCCGAGGCCACCTATCCATCATTTAACGGTGAGTACCCACATCTACGCTCCATCGCCTGTCGTTTCCCCTCATCGCTGTACTAATTCTGTACGTTCCGATTTTATTATAGGTACTTTCTTTCTCACATATATTACACTGTTCTTTTACAATATATCGGGCCGTTGTATTGCAGTTGTATTTTATTCATATGGAATACCGGACTATTCTTGGACCAATCTCCGAGTGGATACACTAGTAGCGATGGACCTGTAATTACTGCGGGTATACCTTTGGTTGAACCTTGAATATGCTCTATTTAAGTTATTTCGTCACACGGCACAAGAAACGCTTCCTTCTCGATAAACGTGAAGATAAAGAAAAAACACTTATCCCTTTTCTACTGTTTAAACATCAAAAATGTCAAGATAACGGTAATGAATTGTATTTTATCTCTGTCCTGAAAGCATCTCTCTTTAGGTTTCATAGAAAGTACGTAGTTAGTAAGTTGCAGGTCAGTATTTTAAGTAGGGATAATCGATGGGCAGTTCGCTACTGATTACAGTACCATATTGTACGCTCTTGGTTTTATCTGTTTTATGGTTGTTCCGGTCAAATTACCAATAATCATTTTACTAACCACAGTCGCTTTAACGTTAGTGGTAAAAACCAATTTGAAATATTTATAACCGGTCAATCGCTCCAATCGATATACAGATACGACGCCAATTTGAATTTTTTAGGGTAATCCACATTTATAACTACACCAATATATTGCATTTCGCGGTCTAATTATAAAAATATATAGTTGTCGATATTTATTTAGTTCCAACCGTTACGGAAATACGCGATCTTTAAAAACTGCATCGTTCGATTCTGTCATTTAAGCGTGTTACCACATTAAAAAATAGGAGCTTTGAGATATATCCCATTTTTTTTGGGGGATACATAATTTTTTATAACCGCGCTAACAATGCTATTGTCAAATATCTCAGATGTCAAAAAATAACAGATATGACCCATTTTGTTTTTTTTTAATGGCCACCCACATTTATAACAACACCAATATATTCAAATTATTGTCTATATTACAATATATCCTATGCCTAAGCTTACCAGTAACTGTCGAATCTAATTTTTCATTAGGAGTTGTTTCTTGGGTAACACAATTAGAAAACAGGTCTTCCTCATCAGAATCATCGTCTGGTATTATTATTCTTTTTAAAACTTTTTTCTTCCCCGTCGACCACCCATTTTCCGATTCTGAAGGTTTATTTATCATATTCGAATCATCATTTTTATCATCATCTTTAACTTGAGAGTCTTCTAGTCCTTCTGTCTTTAAAGTGCCGTCCTCATAGTCATATTTAGGTAAAGTGTCTTCTAAACTGTCTTCCGCCTAAAGAAAATAGACTACATATCGATCAAGCAATGTTTCAGTGTTTATTATTTATAAGAATATCGATATATTTAATTTTCTATCATGGTTATAATAGTATATATGATATTTTCATTATGATTTAATATAGGATTTAGGATCCACACTAGGATATAGCAGCCTATAAATAATTACTAGATAAAATAAATTCCCCTTAAAAGTTCATCACTTTCAAATTTTAAAAACGACCAATAAACGATTGTGAATGGTAAAATATTTAAATGAAAAAGTGGGAAGAATTTGAAAAGCAGGGTGGTTATATTTAAAAATAAATTTAAGTAAATGGTGTAAATAAAACATATTAATAATTTAGATCATTCTATTTCACACGATTGTATAATATACTACCTAACTGGAATTTAAAATTAATAAACTTGTTTGGTTCAAGCATAAAAGGGGAGACAAAGGGGAAAACCCTACTGGTTGCGTTTGGCACTAGAGGAAAAGCAAATTATAAAATGGATGTTCTTTTTCTATTGACTATATATTCAGCTATAATTTACTACAATAAAAAATTATCTAATAGTTTATCAAATTATTCTAAAATATTATTTATTAGGTGGCAAATTTTTTTTAGTAAGGATGATTTAATGGTTTATTACGTTATTTGCCCTACTAAACAATAAGAGATAAAATAATTTAAACCGTTTATTTTTTTTTTATTTTTGGAAATGTTTTAATTGATATTGTTATGAATAATATATTTTTCAAAATTTAATTATACCTATATCTTCAAAAAAACTGCGTTTATATTTATATACATATATTAAAAAGTTTTTTTTAATTTACAATTTAACTTTTATATAATATTAACAAATATTTAAACAAAATATTTTAATATTCTCATATATTTATAATTTAAAATATTAAGATTTGCCCCTAACAAGCACGTCTTCAGGGGATCAAAGAAGAAGTTTATTAAGGAAGATAAATAAACAAATGTATTATATTATAAATATTGAAAAATAAACTCTTATTATTATTATTATTATTAACAACCAATAAATAAATTATATTTCCTGATTGAAAATTGGAAACGCTTCTTTCTCTTTACTGATCTTGCCAGTTTAAATCACTGTTATCATATAAATAATATAACACAGCACCAAAGCAGTGAAACGGCTATGGAATATTTGGTAAAAGGTAAGTACACGTTTTTTCCAATTTTTATGGCCTGGCTGGGTGAATTTTTATACATACTACTTAAGTAGATTAATAAATCTGCATTATATAAAAGAATAATAAGAAATAATTATTTCATAAGCCTAATATGTTGCTATGCTATAAACAATTCAGTATTTTGTTTCACTGCCTGCGCGCCATAACGAAATGTTCGATCGGCCATGCAATTCAGGCCACAACGTGACGTCACCGGCGGTCGCAATCGACGCGTGGGTTTATCTTATTAGTAATAGTATCATGACCAAAAACTACCTAGATCTAAATTATGAATTATTATTTTTTAATTAAGGTCTGGGTTTGGCACATTATTTCCTATAACTGTATCAAATTTCATCGGTTTTTGTGGAAAAGGTAGAGAAAGGCAGATGGCGTTTACTTACTTTTGTAAGTATTATTTATTTAAGTATTCTCTGTTCAACAATTTATATTCCTCACAGTCGAAGCTTATTTACGTTAATCTTGAATATACTGTTAGTTTTTTTTTTGTCATATCTGTAGGAGAAATGCAAACTCTCTATTAACCTCGTTAATTTAATTTTAATTAACCAGGGAACTTTCACTGTGACAAATGACATTGGCAGATTTATTTCCTCACCATCAAAGTTGGCTAATTAGTAAATCAGAATTAAGTTATTAGGGCCACCTTGTTTGTGTTAAAATTATTTTTGACAATATCAGTTATGGTCTTATCTTTATGCAATCCAAAATAAGACTAATAAAAAAATACCCACTACACAGGGTCCGCCAACAATGCGGGGACAGGAAATTACGTCTTTACCCAAGGATTTAAAAAACACGTTAAAGCGTCACCATGTAAAGAACTGAAAGCGGTATATTTTAAAAATATTGTATATTATACAGGGTGACCCAAAAAAGTGTGCCGAATTTGATGCTAGATCACGCTGTATATTATTAATCGGCACGAAGGGCGCAAAGATGCTAATTATTTCAATATAGGATTATTTGAATTTATTTTAGGCTGTTTTAGAAAGCATTAGTAAATTACCAAAAACAATTGATTCAAATATCAAACCAAAAAACATATTTTAAGAAAATTGACTATTTTTTTAATTAATAATAGTGATAAGTGTCTTTATTATACAGGATTATCACGGTATGCATACGGTATGAATGTAAATTCTTAGATTTTTAAAACGTCCTTTTTATACCCTTTTTATTCATACTATATTTATAGTGTTTTCAGTATTTGAATATTAAACTTAAAACCTTACATTTATGCCACTTTTAGCTCTCCACCTCCACTGACACCATTATATTTTTAGCATTTATACAGATTTATTTTCAAAGGCTTTATCAATTAAGTATAATGATTTATTTATTCTCTTTACTATTTTCAATTTCAAATCAGAATTAACAGTTTTTGTACGACAAAGTACACAACTTTCATTTACGTGAAACCTGGTTACCTACCTCTTGGTCCAAAAATGATGATTTTCTTATTGGTTTATCCGACAAATCAACATCATTTTCCCATTCTTCTTCCTCTGTCATTTCTGCTTCTTCTTCGTCTGTCATTTCTGCTTCTTCTTCCTCTTCTTCATCATAATAGACATTATCATCATAATCTTTTTTATTGTCTTCACCATCTATGAGGTACAGGATAACCCAATTAAAATATAAAATACATTTTGTTTTCACACAGTGCTATAAATAGTGAGGCATTCCTCTTTTTGTTTTTGATCAATCTTTCGTTACGTTTTGACTTTATCCAAAGAGCGACCAAATATCGGTTTTTGGAACCCAAGGACTTTCAGCTATAAAATTGAAAAATGTTAGTTTATAAATTAAGGCAAATCGAAATTTTGTCAAATTTGCATATATTTATTTATTTTTTAATTTGAATTGAAAAAATTAATGGAAAAGAAAATTTTATAACCTGAAACTATAAGTAATTGTGAACAGACCGATATTTAGTCTATTTTTGGATAAAATGAATAAGTAACGAAATAATTATTAACAAAATTCCGAGTGCGTAACTAGCCCTAACTGTCAATAATAAAAAAATGCTTATTTTGAAGCTTATAATTCCGACAGAATTAAAAAAATATACGATTTAATCAACGACATGACCTTGAATCAAAAATTACGTTAAAAGTTGTGACGTGCATCCAGCCAGTAATTGTACGGACTTTATAAGGATTAATATATAGGAGGGTAGTGTCGATCGAGTCGTTGGCGTTGCCACATTTTTTGACATTTAGATTTTTTTTCTCAAAAGTGGTAAAACTCGAACTAATTTAAATTATTCGGTTTTATAGAGGAATGGGGGTACATTTTGTAAAAAATTTCAAGTCTACAGGGTGTACAGGAAAATTTTTTTTAACGTCAAAGTCGAAAATAATGCGACTTTCACTGTAATCCATTTCACGACGCAAAAATTATTTCGATTTTTAGTTCTGGAGGTTCGAGAGGACCAGTAGCTTCCGAACCTTATTGTTTGTAAAAAAGCTTAAAAAATGGAAAGTAATTTTTTTGAATTTTAAGTCGAAAAATGGCAGTCACAGGGTCGTCGTGGGTACCGAATAAGACGAATTGGGTAATTCGGACATATTTCCGGTTTAAACGATCAGATGGGCCGTCTCAAATACTATTTTTCCAGAATACATCTTTCTATACCTAAAATGATTAGAAATTAAGAAAAATTATAAAAAAATTTAAAATTACGATTTTAGACCCAAAATTTTCACGGTTTTTAATTTTTTTCCGAAAAAATAAATTTCGCTCGTTAAATTATATTTGAAATATATTTTTTGGATCCTTAATAATTTTGATTTATAGAGCAATAAACGAATGAATTTTGATTTAAAATTTTTTGCGTTTTTTTACCAAAATTTGTATGTATATGATTATAGTTACTACTATAATATCCTTAAAGTTTATTTTATCCTTATTTTATTCTTTGGTGAACACGCATGTATACTTGAACATATCAATTTATTTTTTCTAATTGGAGAAAATTTGATATTTTGAGAACGGGAATAGAAAAATTCATCAAATATCGAAAATACATAGTTTCGAATAGATTACTATGCTTTGTCTCAAGACAGACTTCCATATTGGAATTAATTACCGGTGTCAAAATTAGCCTAAATTGGGTGTTTTTGACTACAGATTGTGAAGTTGTTTTAACGTTTTGAAGTTAAAAATTAAATGTTATAGATTATTTGGGACTTCTACAATTTAATTAGATCAAAATTAAAGCTTAATATGTCCGATTAATTATCGAATTTCCAATTTTAAAAATACTCTGCAATTTCAGTAAAAGTTTAATTTTAACGGAATTATAATTTTTCTAAAAGAATGCCTTGGATTCATAAAGCGTCATCATGGATATTAAAAATATAAAGTGTCAAAAAACGCCGAAAATAGCATATTTCATCTTAAGCTTTTAGAGATATTTTAGCATTTCGAGCTTTAAAATTTGGGATAAGAGATAGTTCGTTACTTCTAAAATACAGTGTTATATAGCAGATAGCTCTAAATATAGATTAATTTTTCATGTTAATATCGATCTGCATACGTTAAATTTTATCAATTTTCAATGTTCGGAGATATTCGGAACAGCCGAAAATTTACGACTAGATTTGTTCCGAGTTTTTATTCCTTGTCTTTATTTGTATAGATAAAGAAAAAATAATTTAACTTTTTCATTGCCGTATTTTGTTTCCTACCATATAATGTCATCAGATTTCGAGTAAAACGTTTCGTCATCTAGATACCATCATCATGTTTTTATTTTTAAATATATATTCATATTTTATTTTTAAAAATAAACTTGTAATTTTTATTGCCATGACAACTTGAATCGTTACAATAATTCGAAAACTACTTAATCGATCTATCTGAAATTTGGTATATACAGTGTGTCCGCGGATGGGGTCCCCAAGGGGGAAAAAATCTTTATTATTCATTTTACGACCAAGTCATTCTTTATAAAAAGTTCTGCTTGTTGAGAAAATGAATTCACGATAAAAAAAAATGTCAGATCAGATGTACAGGGTGTTAATAAATTAAGAAAATATGAAAATGCTTCAAGAGAGAAGTACCATTATTTATTATTATTTACAAAAAATTTTTAAAACAAAGTTGTTTATAAACTAACGTAAAGTCTAAGTACAAATTTTGAAATAAAAAATCGAATTTTTATTATTACAGTACATATTTTGTCGTGAAAATCTGGTATTAGAGTACAAGATATTGAAAAAAGTGTTTAGATTTTAATTTTATGCTGGTATGCATATTTAAAAACAAAAATTCATATTAATTTTAAAAATATCAAATGTTACTTTCATATTTCCATAAATTTAATGAAAATGTGTTAAATGATTAAAAATCAATATTTAAACATTTTTATTATTTGCTAAAATTCAAAATTTAGCTTTTTATCATGTAACTGGGTTCGTCCAGGCCCTGTATCTAGCAACCATATTTACCAATTATAGGTATTTCTGGAACAATATGCTTACGAAAGGCAGTTCTTTTTAATTTTGAACAAATACCTATAATTGGTAAATACGGTTGCTAGATCCAGGGCCTGATGGACGCACCCAGTTACATGATAAAAAGCTAAATTTTGAATTTTAGCAAATAACAATTTTTCAAGATTATAAAAATGTTTAAATATTGGTTTTTAATCATTTAACACATTTTCATTAAATTGCTGGAAATATGAAAGTAACATTTGATATTTTTTTAAATTAAAAAAAAATATTTTTTTCTTGAATTTTTGTTTTAAACTTTGCACACCAGAACAAAATTAAAATCTAAACACTTTTTTCAATATCTTGTACTCTAATACCAAATTTTCACGACAAAATATATACTTTTCAATTTTCCAGACAAGCGAGTAGTCACGTGACTAATGTCAAAACAAATTTTTAGGTTACCAATCATGCAGAGGCTATCTGCATAAAAAGTTTTTTTTACAATTTCAATAATAAAAAAGTTTTCCATATGGATCCAACTTTTTGCCAGTCACTGTATAATTAAGTTATGCCATAATATCCTCAGTAATGTTTTTTTAGTTTTTAAGTTTATTAATACATTTTGTAAGTTTGTAGGACCGCTCGACCATCTGCAAATTTGCAGCAGCAAAGTATGATAAATGTTTTCTGGAATCTCACTTCTGTCATTTATATCTGCAAACTGCTACTTGCAGGTGTAGTGATCAGATTCAGAGCTTGTGTAATCTCAACAAAAAATATATATTCACAGTCAAATTTAAAACAATCTTACCTTTGGAAGTTTTACAGCCCCTTATGCCTTTTGCAGCTTTTTGTTGCCATATATCAGACTTTTTTTGATCCATTTGTTTTTGTAATTCTTCTCTTAATTTTTGCAATTTTGCGCCAGGTTTTTCTTCATGTACCTCTGCATCATTATCGCTATCCACATTGACCGCTATCGTTTCTTTACGAATATCGCCGCCGCTTTCAACAGCAACAATACTAAAAAAACAATTTTTGCAGAAGTCTATTAAGCGACATAAAGTAGAGGGGCATACGGGTTTCCGTGGGAAATAAATGATTAAAGCATAATATTTTTTATAGATAGACAATATCTTCTTTTTTACGAAAATCAATGTTGGACTTTATTTTCGGTGGGGGAACCCCCCGAATTTACACTCAAATGTACAAATTTTTGGAGTTTTCAAAATATCTTCGGTATGGTTAATTTTGATAGAAAAAGTGAAAAGGAAAAAGATAGCTAATGATATTAGGCACAAATTGTATAAAAAATATTTTTATTAAAGCGGTAGTGTACCACAGATACTTAAATGTTTTTTTTTTTGTGGGGACATAAACAGAGCAAGCACTTACTAGGTGGCCCCCACGAAACCTACGTGACTGCAGTGGAACTACTTATCTTATCACTTCACTACAGTTTGGCACTGTAAATATATTCTTGCTCATGCTCTTCTTTACCGGACGTCCCCCAACCACAGCTTGTGATTAGGGGTTTGGGACTTGTTGTTCTGTGATATCTTTTTCTTTGGCTTGTAGTATTTCTCTACCATATCTAGAAACTGCTCTCCAGACCTCTTTCTTTCTGTTCATCTCCATTACCAGGTTTTGTTTGGTTATTTTATATAATACTGTTCTGTGGAGTTTGTCGTGCATTTTGCCATCTGTTACACTCGAATAATGAGTGTAACAGATGTGTCTCGCTCTCCTCAGTAGATGCACCTGTCGTTATCAGCCTTTTTGATTTTAGCAAGGTACAACTGGAATCGTCCGTGTCCTGTCAAGAATTGTGTCATGTACTGATCAACTTCTTCGTGTTTCCTATACGGCCACTGTCTTATATCCATCCGGTATCAGTTCTCTGATCCATCTGGAGTTATTACTGTTTTGCCATTTTTCTTGCCATTTACTTATGGTTTTTTCCCGTGCAACCTTCCTGTCGAATACTTTCTGGTAGATATTTGTTTTTTTTTCAATCAATAGTACTACAGGTTGAATGCCAGCTATGACGAGTACTGAGTCTGTAGATGCAGTACGATACATGCTCTCAAACTTAACCGTCTTTGAGTTCTTAACACTTTCTTCCGGTATACCTTTACTTCCGCTATCGTTCCATATATCTCTGCTCCATACAATACCATCCACTTAAATTAATCATCTTAAGTGGAGCAATATTTTCGGCCATAGATAACACAGGTTTATTTTTTTTTTCCATCCATAAAAAATTTAATGGCTCGAATAATGTAGGTTTTGCAATAATTCATTTTGTCAATATTATTACTTAAAAACATGTTCGTTTAACTGCAGGGTAGAAACTGTGTTTGGTGGAAGGTAACTGTTCTCCATTTGGATGTGATTCAGTAAAACGCAACCACCTTAACTATGAAAATTTCTAGAAATTAGATAGTATTGTACCTGTGTATGTTTAATTATAGAGCTCAATTCATGCTGAAGACATTTTTTAGATCTTCATTCGACCTATAATTCGGTTAAAAAGTGGGTGACGATTTATTAAAGATGACTGGTTATATAGTTTTATTTTATTAATTCATATTGTCAGAACAAGGACAATAAAAGATGAAACCCAAGTAGTTTTAACATTAAGAATTTGTAAAAATATAAATATTTGTAGAAAAAGGACTTTAAAATGGGTTTTCTTAGGTTTTTGATAATTTAAAACCTTTTAAGTATCTGTTTTACGCCACTACTTTAATAAAATTATTTTTTATATCTTCTTTTTCTCTTCAGTTTTTCTGTCAAAATGAACCATAACGAAGATATTTTGAAAAAACTAATAAATAATAGTAATTTACAGTTATTGTTAATATTTAAATTTACCAAGAGGAAGAATTTTGCACAAAAATAAAATTAACCACTCTTTCCAGGAAACCTTCTATAAGATCTGGCGGCTGTTGTTGCATTTTGACAACATTCAAATTATACTGCCAGCATATTAAATGCTTCACCATTTAGAATTAGCATTTTTATGTAGAAAATGATTATATGAACTCTATAAAGGTTCATATAGCTATAAACTTTTACCCAAATAATTCTGTGATTAAAGAGTTTCAATTGTTTTCCTCGGTAAGAACTTTTTAAGTTTTTGTTTCAGAACCTACTTTGTAAACAATAATATTTTTTTGTTTAATTATTACGAGTTGTAATTCCCACTATTGATATTTGATTAGGGTGTTAATTTTATTTTTGTGACAAAATTCTTTCTAGAGGTCAATGAAGATATTTACACTAACTATAAATCCTTTAATTTAAACCTTTTAAAACCATATTTGTGTTCCTAAACCAAAGGTCCCTGTTTTACGAAAATATCGGTTCGATGAAGCCTATTTCATATTTTTTCTTGTATCTCCGGCTTGAAATAACATGCGGTTTTCACCAGTTTTCGTCGTGTTTAATAATTTTTTTTTTTTTATATGGTTTTATTTAAAATTTTTGAACAAAATCGAAAAATCTGTTGATGGCGTAAACAGCGTTCTCTAGCGGGGACAGATATAACAATATTTTAAATATTACTACAGGATAAGGTTTTTCAAATGAAACTAAGTTTGTTAAAATCGGTTTAGGCAAACCAGATTATGAGTATTTATTTCAAATGAGGGTCCCCCCACCCCTCAGTTTATTTAGCGAGTTAGATCAAAATGTATTAAAGCAAAGTTATATCGTATATTTAAAAGAATAAAACACTAAATTTTTGCCATAATTGGCATATTATCGATAAAATTCTATATTCTCCTTAGTTATATGCTGAACGCCGGCGTCCATTCTTATTTGGTCACCCAGTAATCCATAATGATTGAAATGACATTTATCTAGTTGTTAAACATATTTAAATGTAAAATTAGTTGATTCAAAAATAAAGAGATAGTGGTGCACAGAAAAGAAAAGCTTATTCCTGTATAAAAAACCTTTAATTAAACTGGGCCATATTGTTACCGATCATTTAATAGACATTTTATAATTAAAGTTAAACATAAACACAATATTGATAACAAATTAAGGGGGAGATGTATAATGGGTATCAGAACTCATAGTAGTTCAAACGCATAATGAATGCGAAAAATTGATTTGGTTAAAAAAAATGGTCCGTTTATTTACAATTAGCGGAGCCCCCGAACCTATATTTATATTATAAATACAAACTACCAAAAGTTCTGTAAGATTTGTAATAATCATAAAATTACCTTAATTTAACCTTGTGCTTGGAATGGTGCTTTTTAGAAGTCATATGTTTAGTAAATTTCTCCATCAATTCAACAACTTCTTGTGGCTTAATCACTGAATAATTGAGATCAATGCCTTTATCAGGTGTCCCACTTAGCTTGGGCTTAATATTGGATAATCTCTGTTTAAAAATATCTATTTTGGATTTGACAGGCTGTGAAATAGGTTTATCATTGAGGTTTTCTTCTGTAATAGCTTGTCGATTGTCTAACTTTCCAAAATTTAAAATTTCCACGTCAAGATCAGTATAAGTGAATGGTCTTGAGGGGAGCTCCCGTTGTGACGAAAGTTTTAGCCGAGTTTCTGGTACTGATGTTTCAATATTATCTTTTACAGTGAGACCTTGATTAATATTCAAAACATTTAATGAAACTATTTTTTCAGTGTTCTCATCCTCCAACTGGAAGTCATAATTTTCAGTACTGCCTCTGAATACAATGTCATTTTCAGCTGAAGTACCAAGTTCTGTCTCCTTTTCATATTTATCTGTACCACACTTATATTCATCTTTCTCGAGTACATCTTTAGTTTCGTTAGATTCTTCTGTTTCAACTGTGGAAATAAAAAACGTAACGTTAACGTAATTTAACCGGTGCGAAACATCGAGGAAACACAAAAAATAAGGTATAAAATTTGAAGTCAAAGGGGGCCTAATTTATTTTTGCCTATTGACTTTAAATTAAAGTAACATATATTCCTGTGTTATTTTTTTATCTATATTAAGTAGTGAGCCAGCTGACAATATCGCAAACTTTTTTTTGCATTCGTTAGATGGTTTCTGAACCAGACAATATATTTGACTTTTGTGCAGTTTATGCATGCAGATACATATTTCCTTATTGACTTACCACCTTGTCTAATGGTTTTTTTTGACCTAACTAATCTTTTTACATGAATACCGAAAGACGTAACAAGTAACAATTTTGACAGACTTTTTAAAATAAAAAAAATATAGATCAAAGAATATTAATTAACATTAAGGCATTACCTAATCTCTGTCTTTCTATAGACTTTTTTCATTTAACAATAAATACAATCAACAACCTGATGGTTTGGCGATGGGAAACTGCCTATCACCCTTTATAGCTGATTTTTTCATAAATCATCTTGAAGTTTTACATATAGTCAGATATAAGAACTGTGAAATTCTACATTGGCTTAGATACGTTACGCCTTTCTTTATGTTTCTTAGACTGTGATAAAACTGGGGCCCAAGGACTTCTAGATAAGATCAATAACATTCACCCAAGGATATATTTTACACTGGAACCCGAAACCAACAATAAATTAAATTTTCTAGACATTACAATAACAACTATTTTCTATATTCAGAAATCCGACTTAAACTGACCACACTATTTCAGAACTTTCTCACCACCATTTACAACACAAAATGGCAGCCTACCACTGCTACGTCAACCGTTTAATCAATATTCCCACGTCACAAACTGATTAATAAACATTCTCAAACAAATTCTGTCATTCAAATAGCTTATAACAATAACTATGACCTCAATATTATCCCTAAACTTATCCGAAAAACAAAACTCAAAAAAATGAAAAAAGAATTATTCCCTTAACAAATCACCACATGTAAATTTATCGCTATTCACATCAATGACTTTGTTTGCAAAGAGATCACCAAATGTTTTAGGGAACACTGCAAAGACACTAAAATATCTTACAAAACAAAAAATCAAGTAATCTCTCGATTAGTTAATTCTAAGGACAAAATAGAGAAACGTTTAAAAAGCGGTATTTATAAATTAGATTGTGGGGCCTGCGACAGCTTCTACATAGGTAGGACGTGCAGAGCTCTAAAGCCACGCATTTATGAACATCATAGATCTTCTTTTGCTTTTGGCAAGCACCTAAAGGATTTTAATTATAACTTCATCAGAACAATTAAAAAATAATACACAACATTTTTTCAAAGATTTAATAGATTGGATTTCCTTGAAGACATTGAAAGCAATAAAGAACTCAAAAATAATAAATTGTGTCTCTGCAAAGAGGTAAATCTTAACAGGCCATTCACACCACTCCATAAACGTTTCCTAAAATAAGTCACTTTATGACAATTCCGTTTTCATAGCACCCCCCCCCCCCCCCCCCCTTAAATATTTTTTCTAGTTCAACAATGAAAATAATGGAAACACTTTAATTGCCATTTTGACACAACTGTTTGAAATTTGAGATTGGAGAAGATTTAGCGAGTTCATTGAGCAATTCTACTGATTTTTTAATATCAACTGGAATATTCAAAGCAAGGTGCAATAAAGGAAGCGCATCGGGTTATAGTTTAGATTTATCTTTTGGTAATTTCAATAACTTTTCTTTTAGCAAATAGTTAACTTCTGAAAAATATTTAGAGCATATTCTGACAGTCTTAATATTAAATTTGTGTCGTTGACAGCATTTATGAATCCACTTCTTACACATTTTCTTGTTTTTGGGATATGAAAAATATCGGTATTTTATATAGCTTTTGCTAGTTTTTTTGTTGACACTACAAGAACCAAATACAGCACAATGCATTATAGGGTGAACTAAACCGATCTGCATCCCTTATAACGATATCTTAGAATATTGCTAAAGAATATTTTTACTGCTTACTTCTTATTAGGATCCATTGTATTACGATGTATCAGGCATTTTACACATAGAATCAGTTTGTTTTTTTGCTGGGGTTGGCGGAAGAGCCAGTATACTTAGGCCTATATAAGGCCCATTGTATCCCCTATCGTCTGGGTGATGTCAGCCAGACGGGATCTACAGCTTAACGTGGAATCCAAACTGTATGCACTAGTTATCCTAGGTAGGAAAAATACTTAATTCCATAAAATCTAAGGCTACAGGCGATGATGGGTTAAATATTAATCTGTTGTTGTTGGCATCTCCATATATAATACCTTTTATAACTCATATAGTAAATTGTTGTTTGGAAAGGGGCGAGTAAAGCGTTCAAGGATCTGAGACCAATCACCTCCTACACTATTCAAAATTCTGGAAAGGGTTATAAAGTTCAGTTACGTTTCTACGTAAAAAGGTTTTCAATTTTGCCTGAATTCCAATCAGGCTTCAGACAGGGACATAGTTGTGAAACTGCACTCTTGAAGGTTACTGATGACATATATTAGAGGTATAGATCAGGGGCATCTTGCCGTGCTGACTTTGATTGACTTTTCCAAAGCCTTTGACTCAGATGTATAGATCAGGGGCATCTTGCCGTGCTGACTTTGATTGACTTTTCCAAAGCCTTTGACTCCATAAGTCACCAGCTTCTTTGCTCCTTATTGAAATTTATTGGTATCGGTAATGAAGGTTTAAAATTACTGCAAGGCTTTTTGGACGCAAGAAGTCAGTCTGTTCTTGTTGCTGGTATTTAATCAGGGTCGCTTCCTATTTCTTGTGGTGTCCCCAAAGGCTCGATCCTGGAATCCCTCTTATTCTCTATATATACCTCACAACTCATAAACCAAGTAAGACGTTGTAAGGTACACCTATATGCCGATGACGCGCAGGTTTACCTCATCTTTAATCCTCGTGATACAGACCCATCTCTGCAGGATATAAACGATGACCTATCCAGGTTGGTCTCAGAACCTTCTGATCACTCATTATCTATTAATTCAAAAAAAGCTCCGTCATGGTCTTTGGTCCTGCAAGGATTTGAGAGGTTCTTTTGCAATCGATTAAACTAAAAATCAACAACGATGAATTGCCCATACTTGACAGTTGTAGGAACCTCGGTCTTACAAAAGACTCAAGTCTAAAATATGGAGCTCACGTGAGCAACTGTATTAGATAGGTTTATATTAATTTGAAGATGATTTTTAATTCTAGAAACTATTTAACTCAAAAGCTAAGGGTTATCTTGTGTGAAGCATTGGTTTTGTCAAGATTTAATTTCTGCGATCGTGTCCATGGTTTTTCGATAGACTCGAATAAACGCCGCATTCTGGTATTACAAAATTCATGACTTCGTCTAATATTTGGTATTCGTCGTAGAAATCATATTTCGCATAAACTAATAAATCTTGGCTGGTTGAACATGGGTAATAGGCTTGTCTGTTTCATCGAATAATTATAACTAAATCTTCTTCGAATTTAAGCAAAAAAAAAAGTTTAGGTTAGAGATTCATGCCTTAAATATTAGATTTAGGGATCGTCTAACACGTCCCGCTCATAAAACCGAATAATTATAACGAAATTCCCGAAAATTTCAAGTCTAAAAGTCCCACGTCATGTAAGTTTGTATATAAAAAGCTTTTATTAAGTCAACAATACATTTTTTAAATTTGCCACTTGTACGGAAAAATACGAATTTATCTGAACTTCAATGGTGTATCCCCATATATCTTTGTTCAATAAGTAGAATATTAATTTAATCCACGCCCCACGGTTTTTTTCCTGGATCGTAGTTCTTCTATTATTTTTTTTCTTGCCATAGCATGTCCTATTATATTATGCTTAAGGTAAAGAACAGGGGAAGTGTCTTGCCTCCAGGTTTTTACACTCCTATCTGACCTTCGGCATTTTCCATTAGGTATACTTTAGTTTTAGATGTATTATAAATTACAATGGAAATAAAGACTTTAATTATTTATTTAATATTTCTTTAATCCGCCTTATTAAATTACAGTCCATTTAATAATCTTCCTTTTTTTCTAAACCAGCGAAATACTATACAATCTAAGAAACCTCATTAAGGTGTGTAACAAACTATTTGTTACGTTTCAACTGGTAAGTATCTCCTGTCGTCTTCAGGTGAATACTGAATAAGTAAAGTAACTACAGCATAACTGAGATGGGTGAATCGATGCGTTTAGTTCGTGAGCGGTATTTTAGGTTTACATCTATTTGACAAAGGTTCAAGGAAGCTACCACAATACACCAGAACCCAGATTGTTTTAGTAAGCGCTCATTAGATATAAGAAATATCTGGGAAGCTTTGTTAAGTAGATGTAAACTTAAAATAGGGTACACGAACTGAATGCATGACTACACCCATTTCAGTTATGCTTCAGTGCATCTAGCTAGTATAAATAAAGACAATGAAAGTCCAAAACTCTTCTATCATTTAAGAAACATCATTGTATCCAACCTTCAAACAGACACCAAACCATTTGTTTGATGAAAAAATAGATGTTTTTGCTAGCTATCATTTTGACATTTTTAAATGTTAACTATTTCAATTTCAGTAAACTATTAAGGGTTGATTTTGTGAAACATAAATAAATGGGATAAAAGAAAATTATTTTTTTGCAGCTGTTATTTTAACATTTTCAATTTTAAATACATATTAATTAATAATGAAATACAGGACTTCCAGTATTATTAGTTATACAGGGTGTCCGGTAACTTATGGGCCGTAGAGTAACTGGAGATACTAGACATCAAACTAAGCCGATTAAGTCATATACGTGTTTCGGATTGTTACTCGTTCTAGAGATACAGGGTGTCGAAAGTAAAGGTTTATTCTCGAAAATAAGCCATAATTTAAAAATGGTTTAATGAATCGAATTGAAAGTTGGCAATATTATGTTTTTATGAGCAAGAAATAAGAATTTGTAGAAATATTTAAGTTTCAAACTAGGGGGCGCTAGTTGCATACACTGGGCTTCATAAATCTATGATTTTTTTTCTTATTAGATATTAGGTGTTTTTCAATTATAGTTTCTTAAAGAAGGGCATTTTCTGAGTCAAAAAGTGTACTTGATTGATTTTAATATCTTTAACGGTTTTCGAGATATTTCCCTTTAAACATCCCAAAGCATAAAAGAATATATTCAGGGTATCTAGCAAAAATCGAAAACAAAATTCCAGACTAATTCCCGGGTTTTCCCGGTTGGTTTTTGAAAATTTCCCGGCTGGGTTTTCCTAAATTAACTACACTTTCGTTACATTTTAAAACATTTATTTGAAAAACACATGGCTTAAACACAACCAAATAATATAGTTACTTTTTTAATTTTACGATTTCTTGTTCTATAGCTGCCAAATCTTTTGGTGATTGTTCGATAATTTTTTTCTTTTTAGTCTCCAGTTATTCTGCTTGCTTTTGAAGCTTCATTTTTTTCTGCTTTTTTCAAGTCGCTCTCAACCTCTTTTGCCTTTTTATCTTTTTGTGCTGTGTTGTACCTTGAATGGGCATTTCTCATGGAAAGTATCATGGATTTTGTAATGTCCATAGTTTGAACTCCTCCAATTTTTTGTAGTGAATCGTACACTTCTTTGGCCTACAAATTACTCTTCTTTTAAATTTTCCACCAAAATCTCCTTATTAACAGAAAATCCCCTTTCTACTGTGGCATTTCCATGAGAAATTGTTAGAAGAAGTTGCACCACGTTTTTTAAACTGTCATTTTTGTGATGGTTTCTATCCAAAAGTCATTTACTCTGTTACATCTGAAATAATTTTTCATTTTATTTATCATAGTCTTTAAAACGGTTTAAACGGTTTAACATGGTAAATCGGAGGTTGGTTTCCTTGGATAGAGAATGAAAAACTAAGATAGGGAGGTGAAAACCATTTTTCTCTAAGATGAACCGTTCCAATGTTACAGCCTGTCAAAGTCAAAAAATGCCATATTTTAAACGTCAATTACTCAAAAACAATTGAATTTAGAGATATGACATTTTATACAAAAATACGTGGAATTGTATAGGGAATTAGAAAATAATATAATATATAGGGTGTTCCATTTAAAAAAATGCAAGTTTAGTCCGCCACACTTTTTTGAGCCACCCTGTATAATGTAAAATATTTTTAAAATATGCCGCTTTTAAGTCGATACCTTATGCTGGTTTAGTATTTTTGATAAGCTCCTCGATAATGATTTAATCTTCCATCCCCGCCACGTTGGCGGACCCGGTATGGTGCCGTGTGAAAACGCTCTAACTTGTTAAAGGGTGACCTTGATAACTTCTATTCGTGGTCAATTCGTCAGTCAATTGACTTGTTTTCAACGTTAGAAACAAATTTTGTATTACATTTTCACGGGTGAAGCAGCCCTTGATTATTGAGTACTCTTTGAATGGTACTACTTGAGGCGAGTTGATGAAATAAAGGACCTAGGTGTTCTATTTAATAATAAATTAACTTTTAATGGTCACGTCCAGGCTCTGGCGAATAACGGCTATAAAAAGCTCGGCTATATTAATAGAACTTCCAAGCAATTATCAGTAAACTCATATAGGACTCTGTACTTCCTTAGTATGCCCGTCGTTAGAATACGCATCCTCTGTGTGGTTCACCTTTTATAGGGTACATGTAGATCAGCTTGAAAGGGGTTTACAAAAAGTTTGTGAGTCAGTTAGTTCTAGGATGGGAATGCGAAATGTTATGCCTTTTAACTACATGAATATTTGCAATATGTTAAACTCAAATAGTCTGGAAAACCGGAGAATACAACGTGATTTGATTTTTTTATATAAAACTATTAATGGTATGATTGATTCACCCGGTCTGCTCAGCAAAGTTCAATTAAATACAGTACATAGAACTAGGAATACGGAACTATTGCATATTGATTATCATGCGACAAATTATAACCTCAACAATCCTTTAACACGTATGTCTCGTTTATGTAATGACTTTGGTATGCACCCATTTACGGGTATTGGTACATTTTGTAATTCCGTCAATACAAATATAGGGATTTGATGATTGACAGTTATCTTTGGAAGGATCTCCGAGTTGATTTATTTAATAAACTGTGATGTTTCTGTATTTTTGTACCTGTCTCTACTGTGTTACTCTACTTTAGTTTGTAATCATTTAGTTCGAATTTAAAATATTGTAAACTTATGTATACATGGAGATTAATCCGTAAATAAATTTTTAAAAAATTAATAAATATTTTTTGACAGTTCTTATACTGACAATTTAAGCGATATGTTCCCATATCCCAGTCAGCAAGACTGTGATACAAAAGTAGCCAATATAATAAACACGATATATTAAAAAAAATTCAAATTAAAAAAAAATCTTTTAGGTACTAACTTCTACTTTTAGAGGCAACGCCAGATGCCGATTTGCGATATGCAGGTTTTTTAATATTCTCTCCTTAGCCTTTTCAAGAATATATTGATTGAAATTGCTTCCTTTGATCAACAATTATATACACAAAAAAGGACTAACATTGGTTAATCCAAAAAAAAAAGAAGACGTTTTTTCATATATTTGTATTTATTAAATTTTAACAAAATACAGTCGGAAAAACTTTAATACTTTGCAAATCGGCTAATTCCAGTAAACGAAAAATTTTGGAAAACTACCCAGACAATTATTGTTTAACCCATTTCTAATGACCTAAATAATGATCCTGAATTAGATATAACCCATTAAAAAACTTCATAAAAATAAAAAAAAATTCCTGGAGTAGTATATAAAGTATCATTTTCAAATAATTTGTTGACTAGTTTATACGATATTTTATTATTTTGTTATATAAACGTTATGATGATAAATTTTTAATACTAATTTTAAACACTTTAGCTGCACAATCGAATAGTGCTTATTGCACGTATTGTCAAGGACTGACCATGACATGTGCGGGAACAAACCTTTGTCGTCATACTTACACTATGGTATAAAGCTCTATTACTAGGATCTGTTGCAAACCTTATTTGTGCTCTGGCGACATATTAAGATCGTTATTTAGGAATGTGCCGACATATGAGCTGTTTCAAAAAATGGCTTACCTCTATTAATTTCCTTTGCATCTACACTATTACGAATGGCCTTTTGTAAATCCTCATTTTTCTGTAAACCATCTTCTGGTTCTACATAGATTTTCTTGTGACTTTTATTATCTTTCTTTGTTACGGCTTCTACTAGATCATTACTATTACTCTCACTATCTACGACTCCAGCAACGTCGTTTATATGATTGTGAGAGTTTGGTGCAGTTTTAATTATGTCCATCTTTTTTGTTTGTTCTTCATTCCCTGTATCAATAGTTGGTGGCACGTAGTCGTCTTCACCATCATTCTCTGATTCACTTTCTGACTTGTAAAATTCTTTAACTTCTTTTTCTCGTTCTGTCAATTTTTTTCTATAAAACAAATAACTCATCAAAACTTATGAATATTACTAAGCAACTGTGACGAATTTGCATGTAAAGGTGCTAACATAAACGTAAATTGCATAGATAATTTTAGCACATGGCCAACACATATCTCCTATTAATAAAGTAGAGTTGAAATAACTTAATAATTGTGTCAATTTTATTATAAACTTAATACGCCTTTACAAGAAAAAATGTATGTAATGTTATGATCATTTGACAATGTTTCAAATTATGTTTGAGCCAAATAATTTGCCTACGTTCTCAAGTAAACAATAAGTCTAATATACAGGTCGTTGGTTGAAAAAATTGTTTCTATAGAAATTATCTGGTTGATAAAGTTACCAGAAGATTGATCTAGCGGACCTAAGTGGCAAAAAAGGTTGAGTAAGGATGAATCAACAGATTATTACGTTCTTTGTCTCACTAATGCACTAAGAGACAAAATAATTTAAATCGTTTACCCAACAACCAATAAATGAATTATTTTTTTAATTATATGTTTTAACAATGTAAAAAAAACTTGGAAACGCTTCTTTTAATTGTCACTTTTACAACACAATTTTTTGATATTCGAGATTTTAGAAGAATTGGTGAGATTATTGAGCATTTCTACTGATTTTGCCACTTTAAATTAGTGTTATAATTAAAATAATATAACACAGTACCAAAGCAGTGTGACGGCTGTGGAAAATTTGGTAAAAGTAAGCCAGAATTGTTCTTTTCAAGGGTAAGTACAAATTTTCTAACTTTCATTGGCGTCGGTCGGTGAGTTTTTCTGTATTTTTTGTTCAACTGAGCTATGTTATAAGATTAATAAGTAAGCATTACATGAAGGAATAATTAGAAATCACACTTTTTTAAGCTTAATATTACAATGTACTTGTGTTCTTTTAATTACCTACATAAAATTTTGTAAAAAATAAGCTTATAAATTTAAAAAATAAACATTTGTGTATGGCCCTAAGATACTAAAAAAAGAAAAAGCTTTTAGTTGAGAAATATATAAGAACGAAAAATACATTACATTTTGGTTTGGACTAAAAAATCCAATAAGTATGTACTTATATACCTACAAAAAGTAAAATTTTAGCGACTTGATTATTCAAAATTTAATATACAAATAACAGCCCTATCTAGTACGCATTCGTCGTTTACTTTAACGACTTTGAAGGGTTGCTACGCCTTTTAGGAAGAGATACGTTTTTTTAACTTGCATTAGTAATAAAAGTATTTTTCCGAAAAATCGATCAGAAATATTGACATTTTTGATAACATTTCTGAAAGAAAAAGTCAATAATTCCTTGCACTTATAAAAATAAAAACTGTTAGGAAGTATTTATTATTGTACAGGGACATTATTTAATCGACTAAAAATCGTGTAAGAAAAATGCAGAATTTTGCAAGACAAGCGATTAACCCTACTTTTGAATACATATTCTAGTATCGCATAGATTGGGTTTATATCAGTCAGAGCTGTCACAAGTACTGACAAAAAGTATTTGAAATATAAATACTAAGTACTTTCCTTTTTAAAAAATGACTTGAAGTACAAGTACTCAGAAAAGTTATAAAAGTATCTGAAGTATTAAGTATTTCGTAAAAGTATTTAAAATTGGCTAAGTAAAATACTCGCAGCATAATAGCAGTATTTAAAATACTTGAAGTCACAAAAAGGCTTGAAATACTCTAAAACACATATTTGAACTAATAGTTACAAATACTTTAAAAAAAGATAAAGTAGTTACAGTTCATTTCAATCCTATTAAATGGTATTTTTTTAATAATAAAAATTTAAATGGTACTTATTATATTAAGTGGGTTGCTTTTATCTTACACAGTAAAAAAGTAAATTGATTATGGACTACATACATACAATACAGTTAATTATAAGGTTTATTTTGGATTTTGGAACAAGTTGAACATAAGGATATAAACATAAATACAGGCAAATAAATGCAAACCGCTTGGAGAACATGAAAACGTTTGTCTTCAAGTTATACTTACAACATTATGTTACAATTTCACATTAGAATGACGTAACTGTTAGAAATGTTGGTCAGACAGAGTATGTCCCCGAGGGGTGCATTGATAATTTCTGCAAAACTAAAGAGTCTTTCGACCAGTGCCAATGAGGGAAGGCATGTGTATATAATATAAATTAAACTATTCGACTTAAACATTTTCTTGGAGTTGGATTGGAAGACTGATTATTACTAATCAAAATCTTACCTTTTTGTGAGAACCAGTATGTTACTATCACCAATGGTTATTTAGTTATATAATATAAATATATAAATTTTACTAATTCATTTTATTACATATAATTTATTGTTGTTTTTTGGCACAAATAAATATCTGTGGTATTATTACTTCCAGTCAGATATTCCTCGAATTTACAAAAAGCCAGTTTACTTTCCATCATTAAACTTTACAGGTGTAAATGAACGTTTAGCTTTGTTTCATTTGATTAAAATGAATTCCAATATTACCGATGTATTTTAAGTACTTCAAATGCGTATTTGAAGTGAATTTTAGGGTATTTGAAGTACTTTTTACACAAAATCAAGTATCAAATCAAAATATTTTTGAAGGTGGTACTTGAATTTCAAGTAAAAATATATATATTTTATATACTTTATTTCAAATATTATAAAGTATTTGAAGTACATTTTCAAGTACTGACAGCTCTGGTATCAGTCGAATTCGTGTGTGGATATTTCAGGTAGTTACTGTCATTACAAAAGATAGAACATTACAACTATCACAAACAAATCATGATTCTTAGTTATTTTAAGAATCATTCTTAATTTTTTGCTTATACAGTATACATATTGCTGTGTTAAGAAATAGCTTATAGGATTTGCATACCGAAATTTCTATTCGAATAAGTAAGAAAATTCGTGCAGACTATAAAATGTATATTTAAGTTATATATTTGTCGATGATTTAAATTCATTTATACTGTTACATTTAAATGATCAAAGGCAGAATTTCCGGCCGAACAGGACTTGGTACCCAAATCTAAATAAATATCAAAATATTAATTCATAAACTTGTACTTTTTAAAATTATCGCTCACGTAATAACACTTACGAAATTAACTCCAACTGTTCAGTAGACATCTTAATAGCAACTGATGGTGGTTCTGGGAGAGTCGGAACTGCTACCGCAAGTCTAGGACGTCTCGCCAAAAACTCTTTTAAACTATGAGCTTTAGGTTTGTGATAGGGTAAAGAAATGTTTTTTTCCCTCACCATTCTCTGCGACTCGGACTGAATCGTTTTGCGAAGTTCGGCAGCTTCTTTAGCAGTTAACTGTAAAAGCAGTTAGTTAAATAAAAAAATAAACAATTTCAAGTCCAAGTAGAACCATCTCAGTTGCAACAATTAAATTATTTATTTATTAACCTACAAGTGGACCCTTGCACGGTGGTAGTATAAAATCACAGCCCCATAAAAAAAATCATGTACACTGGACTAGACCCCTATGTCTATATGTTTTCGAGGTCGCCGAATCCGACCTCCGTTTCACCACGTCAATTGGGGCGTGAAACCACCCTTTTAGGGGGTAAAACCAGTTTTTTTGTTTTTAAAGGATGTTTGTTAGAATTACGACGGAAGGGGGGCTTGTATATATGTTTCAACCCTCAATGGACCTGATGAGGTAAAACGGAGGTCGGATTCCGATTCAGATTCATTTAGACATGGAATCTAACTAAACTGCACATTTTGTGTTTTTTGTACGAATTTATTATTTATAGCTAAAATTATCCAGCTCGAAATTACCCACCTACCTACCTTTTTTGTAACCTCTGCACCTGAATTCTTCGTTTCAGACATTTTTCGTAATTGAGCAGTATTTTTACTGAACCAAGGGATCTTAGATTTTGGATCCATCTTTCTTGCATGTTGGGATTGTTTTACCGAATCTTTCTCAGATATGTGTGGACTGTTTAGCTGGTCATTACTTGGTTCTTCATCACTCTCAGAATCACACAACAAGGCTAATCTGGATTTCTAAAAAAAGATTTAAAATACATATGTAAGCAAAAATATAAAAAGATAAATCTAAAAATTAATATTGATTTAATGGTTTTATTATGTCTTTGAGGCTTAAATGAGGGTATTAGAGCTACAAGGTAAGTTTTTTTTTTAAATTACACGATATTTATATGGTATATAAATAGTAGAGATAAAAGGTGAGAGTCAGGAGACAAAATCAGTTTGATCCGATGCTTTAAATGTAATAGCCTAATCAGAGTTCAAAGTTCTGTACAGGTAGTTTGACATGTCCCCTGTGTGCTGGTAATCATATAATTAAAAATTGTCAAGTTTAACATTTCGGACTACAAATGTAGTAATTGCATATCAGTCAAACAAAAACGTAACATTAACATCAATCATGCTGCGGGGAATTACGGCTCTTGTCACGCTTATAAACAAGCGGTGGAAAAATTGAAATTCGAAATTTTGGGATCACAATAGCAATCACAGTGTTACTTTATTCCTGGAGTGTCCAGCGTTTCGTCTAACCAGCCGAACCCCACTTCTTCAATCTCCATCGCGTCAAAAACTACACAACCTAGGGCTTTGAATGCTTTATCGATTTATTACCAAAGTGTACGCGGGATAAATACTAAGGTACATGAAATTTATAATATTACTGCAGCTTGTAATTATGATGTTGTTTTTACAGAAACGTGGTTGAATGATCGTGTTTTAAATTCTGAAATCTTTCCGACGAATTTTTTAATACACAGGTGTGACAGAAAGTTTGATGTAATCGGAGCTACAAGAGGTGGTACAATGTTGGCTTTTAAGCGTGATTTCTCTGCTGTTAGATTGGACACAACAATGTTTGATTGTCTACTTAGTGTTGATGTTGTCGGTGCCAAAGTAATTTTTAATGAGATACTTTTTTATATCTTCGCTCTATACATAGACACGTCACAACAGTTGAAACATATGAAACATTATTTGAGATATTCTCTTCATTACCTTATTTTCTAAATAATAAAGTTCCCCTAATAGAAGACTTTAATATACCAGACTATGAATTACACCAACGTATCATACGGCACTGGTAAGACAAACCTAATAATTAATTTTATAAATTTCGCCGACCTCAAGCAAATTAATACAATAACAAACACACATGGCAGACTACCAGACCTCGCATTGATCAATAACCTTAATAGTTATAGTGAAAGGGCTGTTGACGTATTAACCGTTGAGGATAACCACCACCCTGCTATAGTGCTTTCATTAGATATTCGTTTGGAGTCAAAAAATAAAAAACAGAAAAATTATAATTTTTATAATTTTAAAAGGGCGAATCTAGTAAATCTTTACCCACATTTTTCATATATAAATTGGGATGTTTGACTCAATATACTGATGTTAATAGTGCATGTCAAAAATTGTATGAGAACTTTGAACATACCCACATGTTTCAAAAACGCAAAAAATAATTTAAACTTACCCACCATGATTTACTGGTGAAATAATAAAGAACATAAAGTTAAAATATAAATTGGAAGCAGTTTAAAAGAACAAATAATCCACTCTATTTGAAAATATTTCGAAATCTGCGCCGGGCTACTACGAATGACAAACAATTCCTATAAATTATACTGTTCACTATTGGAAACGACATAACAGACGAGCCAAAAAGATTTTGGCGTTTTATTAATGATAAAAAAAATAGTCATAGCCTACCAAATACTATGTCCTATGAAAACACAATTAATCGAGATCCCAAGATCATTGCACAGTTTTGCTTCATTTTTCCAGAACTCCTATGTTGCTTCCTCCAAAAAAAGAAGTGATTCGACTGATTTCTATCCCTCACAGAGTCCCCTAGATGTCGATAAAATAACTGAACAGGTAGTCACTAGTCTACTGAAACCACTTAAACCTAAAGCCACTATAGGGCCAGATAAAATCCCTGCATTCTTGCTGAAAGACTGTACGATTGTTCTTGCTCGTCCGCTTACAATTCTATTTAATTTATCACTTTATTAACTTCTACATTTATTACTTTTGTATTTTTGGCTAGTATTTCGAGTAGAAAACCACTCTTAATTTATTTAAATGACTATTGTATCACAGGACCATTTACGGTGATTTTAGTCGACAAAATGCGCAATCGCATGACGCATGCGGAGTAGTTATTTTTCCAGATTTTGGTGTATTCGAGTCAAGTGGGTTTTCTGCTTGAATACTAAGCTGTTTTAAATAAATTTTGGCGTTTATTTCGGGCATGCGCAGTAAATAACTCGGTTTACGTCGGTTTTGAAGCGTTATTTTGATATGATTATTGGTTATTAACTATTATGAGACATTGAGTTACATTCTTATGCGCAGACGCACCGCACATGCGCAGTAGGAGTATTTCTGTAATTTACAGGTAATGGGTTTTTATTTAATCGGGGCACTGTTTTAACTGAGGGCAAGTACATTTTTAGTATTTTTCTTGTGCCCATTGACTTTTAGTATTTTTATTTTATCTTTACAGTGTTGCAATATGATTCTAAATTCAGTTGGGCCTTCGGCCATTTTGTTATGTGGGGTTTTAAGGTCGCGCACATGGTTTAGTTTTTATTTAATTTTCTTTCTGACGCGTACTGTTCTTTTATAGGGTCTTCGGACTGGTAGAAGAACCCTATAGTCTTACTTTAGTACGGGTCAAACCCTATATTAGTCTTTTGGATGGGTGCAAACCTCTGTATGCTCTTTGAACGAGTACACGGTACACGCAAGTAGTGAGTACCTACTATTTGGACGGGTTCAAACCGACCTATGCTTTCTACACGGGTACAATCCAGTACTCTTCTGTTGCGGGCCAACGTTCCGGCCAACTGGACTGACGAGCTGTGAGACTACTCCAGCTCAATAAGCCTTCTACTGCAGTTAGCGTAACGTACAAATCCAAATTTTAAAGTTAATTTATTTCAGCATGTTGCGATTATTTTAGAATCTTTGACCGGTGATTTTCAGGCTGTAGTAGTCGTGTTAACACGAAGATAAGACCATTAGCGTTTTGTACAAACCGAACGTGATCAAAGCGGTTGCGCAGGTTGAGTTCTTTATTACATTGGTAATGTAATTTATTTTATTTTATACATTTTATTCCATATTTTACGTAATCATACCATTTTATTGTGATTAACCACGATTCGCCTTTTATCATGTTGAAATAAACTTAACAACTAAGTTTCATAGAAAAGTGTGTGTTTTATTTTGAGTTTCCTGTACAGTAGTTCCTGAAATTTTGCTGCCTTCTTACCTCCCGCAATTTTAGAGTTGATTCTGTTTATTAAAAGTTTAGTTGAGAGCGAGGTTCCAACGCGATCTTGGAGGGATTCCGATTTGCCCGGCTGACAAATCGGTGGCGCCATTTAACTCCCCTACTCTCCGGCATTTTGAGCTAAGGCACTTTTTGCACGCTTTCGTTGAGCCCCTTTCGCTCAGCTTAACTTAATTTACTTTATTTATCTATGATCGTAATTGGTAAGTAATTTATTTCACTATCTTTTTGCGCACCTGTGCGCAGGCGCAAAGAAAAGCGTAGCAACCTAATATATGGATGTCCCATAAAAAAAAAGTATGTTTGATATGCCCTGACTATTTAGGACACTCTGTATAATTTAAAATTGTAGAAATTAATATATATATAACCCTTTTTTTTTAATATTAGTTGAATAGTTCAGATGCTATGGAATCCTGCGTTGAGAGCGGGCCACCCGGTATATTCTTGACTTCACACCTTTTTGGGATTCCTGGTACAGGAAGGAAACTTTTTTATTATTGAAATTGTAAAAAAACTTTTTATGCTGATAGCCTCTGCATGATTGGTAACCTAAAAACTTGTTTTGATTTTAGTCATATGACTACTCGTTTGTCTGGAAAATTGAAAAGTATATATTTTATCGTGAAAATCTGGTATTAGAGTACAAGATATTGAAAAAAGTTATTTGAAAAAATTGTTTAGATTTTAATTTTATGCTGGTGTGCAAACTTTAAAACAAAAATTCAAAAAACATTTTTACATTTTAAAAAATATGAAATGTTACTTTCATTAATCTAATGAAAATGTGTTAAATATATAGAGCCAATATTTAAACATTTTTGTTATCTTGAAAAAAATGTTATTTGCTAAATTAAATGACATATATATTTACGGTAAAATACCATTTACATGAAAGTGCATATTAGTAGGTAGCATTTTTTTTCAATTTTAGTATTGTTAAGCTGTAAGTAATTAAAATTAAGAACTGTCATAGTATCTAGTATTGTTAACTCTTGACATTGTTCAACACCCTCAGAGTATATTTTGTTTAGTGTAAATATTTGAACAAATAAATCATATTCATTCATTGATATAAAATATATAAAAGTGAACTTTCTGTAAATATTATAGAAATAGCCGAAAGGACAAGTTTTCGAAAAATTATGAAGATGAGACACCCTGCCAGTCCACTGCACAATTCATGAAATGAATGTCGGTATGAAAAAACAAAAGTCGAACCAATTATCCAACGATTTCAACGTCTTAAGGAAAAATTTACCAGCAAGGCATCGAACCTAAATATAATAGAGCCATTTATTATAAACTTTCTCAACCAGTACACCCGAAAAAGGCAATACGTTTTTTTTTTGGTACTAGCTACTTATACCACAATTGTATTTTGTTGGAATGATTTTTGTGACTTAGGGCTGAAAGACCTAGGTCTATAGCCTTTTAGACGTTTGTCTAATAAAAATATGCAAAAGTGGACATAACAATATTTAATATTGTTAATTCTGACCTCTTCAGATCAAACTATATAGATCACAATAAAATCTTCTTAACTTTAGAATTAAATATAGGTTTTGATGTATTAAAGAATTCCAAATCTGTAGTCAAAATATTACACAGTTTAGCAATTCTCATAAGGGCTGAATTCTGGCCATAGTTTGTACGGTGAAACCCAACATTAAACAGATCTTGAGATGTAGTTGAGGGATAGAATGCCCATAAAGGCCAACAAATCTGGTACTTTTACATAGTTATTTAGAAGTCCACGAAAAAAAACAAAAATCTAGGTATTTTCTTCTACTTGCTAGTAAAGGAATGTTATTATAATTAATGTCGTCAGTAGAGATAAGTACCTAGCTTGTAAGCTAACAGTCTTAGGCATTTATTTTGCACTCTCTCGAGTTTTTGATTGTCAACAAAAAATGATCAACCCTATCAAACGCCTTGGAGAAGTCCGTCTCCAAGACAAAAATCTTTGGCAGTCTTTTTGCCGATGATACGATATCTCAGTTTCTGGCACGGACTTTAAAAAAATGGTTAGAGTTTTAAATAATGAGTTGACAATTTTGTATTGGCTGTGTAAAAATAAATTAAAGCAGAACGATTCGAAAACAAAATGTATGGTGATAGGGTCTAAGAAATATTCTTATAAATTTAGTATATTAGGCTTAACTTTGTATATATAGTAAAACCTCTCTTAGGCGGACACCTACGGGACTATCAAAATGTGTCCGCCTAATAGAGGTGTCCGCCGAAGGGAAAGTTGTTATTAGGTAATATGTAAATGCAAAATTATTACTAGGTACATATATGTATGTACATATAACATAACAAAAATACACTAGTTTTAGTTAGGTTGTAGTACTAAAAAAACGCGACGTTTTTCTGTCATTGTTTACGATTTTAACCTTATAACTCACAAATAAACGGCGGACTGCTTTCGGGGAATTACACTACTTTCATTCGTCGAAGTCCTTTCGCACTGCCACGCGTACGCGATTTGTTGCCCGTCTGTCTTCAGAGAGTTTATGCACCGTACTTATTCGTCTCTCAAATACCTTTAAATTTTTTTTGTCCGTTTAAAGGAGGGTTTCGCACTCTAAATGAAACAGGCTGTACGCGTCCGCCCAAGAGAGGTTGATTTTCAAGGAATTTCAAATACCTAGTTCCGGACTATGAAAAAGTGTCCGCTTAATAGAGACGTCCGCTTAATTATCAGAGATGTCCGTTATGAAATGTTTCACTGTAAATACTTTCCCAATCGAATTTGTTACTGAAATAAAATATCTAGGAGTTTTTGGATCCCCAGCTAACCTTTGTCAGGCATGTCGATGATTTGTGTAGAAAAATAAGAAAAAGGATAGGGTTTTTCTGTTGAATATCTGTATGTCTCTCTTTCTGGGCTAAGAAACTTATACTATTATTTTTCCTTATTTTAATTATTGTATATCACTACTAATTTCATATAACAAAGATGATATAAATAGAGATTCTTTTGGGCTGTAATCGTTACACGCCTGTAAGCGATATGCTCATTTACCTGGGGTGGTTGTCAGTAGAGCAGTGCATTAAGAAGGCCATTAATTTACAAAGTAGATCGCGGTATGTTATCAATCTATTTGCGATCTTTTTAGAAAAAAGATCTAATATACATTCATATAATGTCCGTTCTAAACAGAACTTTAATGTCCCATCTGTAAGAATAACTAAACTTCAAAAAATCTTATTTTATGAGGGTGTCTGCCTCTTTAATGCCCTGCCTGAAGACGTCAAGAATGCACCAAGTTTACGTTCTTTTAACCGAATGCTAATTAAATACGTAGTAGATATTAAGTAGTTATTATATAATGTCACAAATTTCAATCATGTTTATTGTTGTGTAATTTTGTTTATAACTAGCCAAGTGCTAAATAAAAAAATATCAATTATTATTATTAGTTATGAAATTATTAAACAGAGTTGTGAGAAAGTCATTAACTATGGATTCAAATAATTTAGGAATTGGATTTAAGGGTCACTGGGTGATAATTGCCGTCATCTTTTTTGCCGCTTCCCAGTAATCCATGAACCCCCGAACAAGGAGTGCCACAGGGTTCCCCACTCTCGCCAACCCTATACAACATATACTGCTACGATATGGGCTCGGACATGGACAACGATAAAAACTGTTACTTGCTACAATTTGCACACAATACAGGTATAGCTCACAAGAACTCCCCTTGGAAAGCCACAAAAGAACTACAGGAGGCAGTGTCAACAATTAAAGAATGGTTTAAAAAATGAAGAATAACACCAAACCCAAAAAAAACTCAAATCCTTCTCTTCAACCACACTATTACAGACCACTCACCGCACATACTACTAGGCAATCAACAAATTAAGCCAGATAAGACTGCAAAATACCTAGGAGTACAATTAGACTCTAAACTTAATTTTAACAAACACACCTCTGCCATTAAGAAGTCAAGTCAATTTGCAGGCCACTTCCAGAGTATGGACACATACTGCTGATTAATACCAGACCAACAGCCTTAAAACACCTCAAAGTAGCAGAAATATCAGCTTTAAGAACCATGACAGAAAGGCGACACCCGGAAAAACCCCTTTTTCGAGCCCTCTTCACAATCCCAACAACCGATTACTTTACCAAAAAACCAAGATACAACCCATTGATCCAAGACTAACTGAATTAAATAAAAATTCAAAGCCAAACCAGAAAATCTGAATCTCATCAAAGAACTGTGTCTAATAAGAGAACCAAGAATCTAGATATCGACACCCAGAACAAACCATATTGAAGATCTTAAGGAACCATGCAGCTAGATAGCAAAACTATTAATCAAATTAATCTGACTTGTTTTTGTTTTATTTTGGCTCTTCTTTGTAAATTACATTTAATCGTTTCATATTTGCAAATACTATGCAGGGTGCTACAAATTCGTGTGCGTACAAGGGGATCTCGAAAACGGTAAGAGATACGAAGATGGTTAAATTGAGGCAAACTTGCGTATTTTGAGGCTTAATAATTTGGTGAAAGAAAATTGTAAATATTCCGAATACCTTTGGAGATATCCGAAAAAAACCGAAATTTCTATTTTTGGGTTTTAATTTTTTGCGCCTTCATTTTTGACTTGGGAAAAAAACAAAAAACACTATTTTATAGCCGTCTTTTATGTTCTACAAGATGGCTTTATTAGTTTTCAAAATCAACGTTTCGTTATTTAAATACCAATCTCAAGTCAATTTTTTTAAATACGGATCTGATATTTTAAATATAGTTTTAGGGACTTCTAAGCTTTACAAATTTAATACAATTTAAATTTTTTCAAATTTTAACGTACCTATTGTCATCTAATACCACATTTTTTCAAGTTATCTTTTTATGTCATTACGGTCTGGAACATTAAGAGCCAAACAAAAAAAAATATTTCTGATTTGAAAAATCCGTTCATTTTTACTCAAAAAGGTCTGATATTTGATATTTTGTAAGAGAAAAGACCAAAAGCCTCGGCCTCAAATATTTTTCTGTCTGTTAATTTTCTTAATGTTTCGCCAGAAACTGGCATTATTATCAGACCGTATAAACAGTAAAAAAAAAATAGAAATTGTTTTTGAAACAAGCATACGCGCAATAGAGTTTTGGACTTGCATTGTCTTAATTTGTTTAGAATCACTACGTTTCAACTGGTAAGCATCTCCAGTCGTCTTCAGGTGAATACAGTATTCACCTGAAGACGACTGGAGAGTGATTCTAAACAAATTAAGACAATGCAAGTCCAAAACTCTACTGCCGTTCAAGAAACGTCATTGTCTCCAACCTTTAAACAGACACAAGCATACGCGCATTACAGTAACATAACTAGACTAACACTTCAGTTACCTTTTCTTTACTTGGGAGCATTATTTTTTTCCTGAATTATAGTATTTCGGTCTAGGTCTAAGGCAAAAATCATAGGACTTAAGATGTTATATTAATAAAATAAATAATAATCTAATAAAAAATAGAATTACTTCTCATGCCTGAGAAACTTACTCCCTAGAGTATTGTTACGGTAACTCTTATTGAAATAAAAAGGCCTAAACGCCATAACTGTAATGTAATTTTAATATTTCAGTTATCCTAAAAATAATTACCAGGGCCGTAATAGTAAAGAAAGAATAATTTGAAATACTGATGTGATATTTGTTGACAAAACGTTAAAATTTTAAAAATCTCTAAATTGTAATAAATTTCTAGAGCGTTGAAGTCCCTAAAATAGTTTTTAAAATTCCAGGTCCGTATTTAAAACAATTGACTTGAGGTTGGTATTTAAAGAACAAAACGTCGAATTTAAAAACTAATAACTCTATCTTGTAGAACATAAAGAACGGCTATAAGAAAGAGTTTTTTGTTTTTTTCTCAAGTCAAAAATGAAGGCGCAAAAAATTCAAAACCAAAACTCAAAATTTCGGTTTTTTTCGGATATCTCCGAAGGTATTCGGAATATTTAGAATTTTCATTTACCAAATTATTAAGCCCCAAAATACGCAACTTTGCCTCAATTTAACCGTCTTTGTATCTCTTACCGTTTTCGAGATCCCTTTGTACGCACACGAATTTGGAGCACCCTGTATACTGTTAATATTTAGAATTAATTAATGTACCTACTGTGGCTGAAGGACTTCGGTCGTTGACCATTTGGGAAACCAACAAAAAACATAATAATAATTTTAAAAAATGCACTGTCAGTGTATGCCGCACATACTGATAGAATATTTGGGCTGTACCTAATGGAAGGCTATCGGAGTTTTGGAATCTTCGAAAACCTGCTATATATAAAAGACTGGGAGGATGCTTACAAGAAGCATGTGGAGGTTGACACTAGAAATAAGAAGTCTCATACCTTTCTATCCCAGACTGAAAAGGTGTCATGTTGGACTAGGATATCATGCAATCAAATTTTACAATAAACTTCCAGCTAACTACCATGAGCTTACAAGGGAGAAATCTAAAACTGTAATAAAAAAATTGTTGATAGGTGTTCAGGAATTTATCAAATCTCAATTTTCATTAAATTTTAGCCTGTAGTGTCGTTCTCTCAAATTTTTAAATTAGTAGGTATGTATACTGTAGGTATTGTTTTTTAGGAAATTATGTCTTAGTATTAAGAGTACGTTTGGTGTTTTCTGACCTGTGGAAATAATGTGTATGACTAAATTTAGGAATGTAAACATTTTTTTATTTTATAGAATAATATATCAGGTAAAATTTAATGTAAAAATAAAAATCTTTTATTTCCTTTTGACTACTGTATAGGTAGTATAGGATATTGTCAGTATACATTAATAATATATAGGTATAAAAAATAAAACAATATTTAAAATAAACAGGTAAACCAATACATACAATAAAAAAAAATCATACACAATCCCATCAGTTTGGACATTATTGAATAAATAATCAAAATTTAAAGTACTCATTAGTGGAGTAAAAAGCATTTTCAAGTAGAATACCTTTAACTAACTTATTAAACTTTTTTGGATGATGTAGTTGCTTAATTCCTTGTGGCAGTTTATTAAATAACTTAATTGGTAGGACTAAAGGACTGTGAGCCACAGCAGGTCAATTTAATTCTGCCTAAAATGATAATGTTCATTTGATTCACAGGTCAGAGAAAATACATCCAAGTTTGCCTTAGCATAAGTCAGACAATTCAATATAAACATATAGGATTGATTGAATACTTCTATTTTGTAGTGCAAGAGTATAATATGTAAAATCCTGATAAAAATAAATTATCATTATCGTTATTTTACATGTAATCATGAAGAAAGCTAAAAAACTAGTGTCCTTGATACCTAAGTTGCTCAAACATGTGGGTGTAGCGGGAATAAAGGACATGCGTACTGAGAACGACTATTTACTTCTAAGGCGACGTTTCGATGATGATTTTTATCTTTCTCAAGCCTCGAAAATTAAAATGTGGTAGCCAAGATATTCAGTTCTAAAAACAACAACATATCATACTATAGAAACCCTCCATGGGAACCACAAAGACAATGTTTTCTATGTTTCTTGAATGTGGCAGTGTCAAATTCTTACATTCATAGACTAAAGAGAGTGGTGAGAGTTGTTAGGGGATTGTCTGCAGAAATGCTTTTAGGGAACTCAACATTATGACCGAACCTTCTATGTATATATTTGAATGTTTAAAATATTTAAAGAATAGTATGAATGACTATGTAAGGTTAAATATTGTCCACTCGTATAAGACCAGACATAAAGATAACTTTTTAATAGATTATCATAGGGTTTATAAATCTAGATTTTCAATTAACTACCACGCCCCCAAACTGTTTAATCACCTTCCCATTGGGATAAGAGAACTGCCAACGAGCATTTTTTTAACTAAAATCAAGAGCTTTCTATTGAGTCAGGCATTTTATTATCTTAAGGAATACTACAACTTTAATTTTACTAATGAAACTTTTGATTAGTTCTTACTGGTATATATGACCAATTATTGTCTTCTTTCATTGTCGTAGTTTGTATATTGTTCTGTATAAAGTTTTATGACTGTTGAAAGTAGTTATGATTGTAAAAGGTATTTATGTTTTTAATTGTTATTGTTACATTTATTATAGGTTAGTACTTTTTGATGTATGTAAACAGTTTATGGTGATAGCATAAATAAATACTTTGACTTAAAGATTAAAAAAATTTACCACCATTTAAAGACCAGAGAGTCGATAATAAAGAAAACATTGTCTTTGTGCTTCCCATGGAGGGTTTCCATAGTATGTTTGATATGTTGTTGTTTTTAGAACTGAACATCTTGGCTACCACATTTTAATTTTCGAGGCTCGAGAAAGATGAAAAGCACCATCGAAACGTCGCCTAAGAAATGGAATTGGACCCTAGTGATTTTTGGTACTCTTGTCCTTTATTCCCGCTACAGCCACACGTTTGATAATTAATACTATTAAATATAATTAAACAAACCTGAGCACTATTGTCTGATTCTGAATAACAATCTATAAGGGAAGCTTTTATAGATATTTTATCATATTCATCTTGCATCTTAATATTTTTTGAGGCACTGCTAACACATTTTTGAATAGTATTAGTAGATTCACTCTTGTCATCATTTATTAAACTGCATAGAGTTGTGGGTTCATACCAAGGCTCATTTGCTGTAGTACTAAAATTGGTACTGTGTGGAATGTCATCTGAATCACTATCGAAATCGGGAACTGTGGGTATCTTTTTATTCGAAAACTTAAAATGTTTGAATTCATTTTCCATCGTGACATTGGTTGTGATACCTTTATCCAATTCACTTTCACTGTCGCTATCCAAAACAGTTCTATAGTGCTTCTTTGATATACCTTTTAAAGATTTCACAGTGCTTTTTTGAACTTGTTTTGAAATGTGTTGTTTTTGCCTCCTTGGCAATTCTGTGTCTACCTCTAAATCACTATCTATATCTTTTGAATGACCTTCCTGGAATAAACCTAAATTTTCTGATAGAGTACTAGTATTGGAATTCACCATTGTGATATTTATTACTTTTTGTGCTATATTAGCCATATCACAATTTACTGGGATATTGATACAACTAGTATTAGTATTTTCCGAGGTATTTCCAGTATCACTACATTCACTACTACAAGTACTAACTTTTTCATTTTCATAAGTTTCTTTTAGGGATACCTTAGATCCAATCAAATTTGTAGTTCCTAAGACATTAGGTTCTTCTAATATATCCATAATTTTCTTATTTCAATAAATATTGAATTTGTTCAGGATAACAGTTATTAGACTTTGTTGTAGTGTTAGTTGTGTTCAGTTTGAATTGATGAATCTCGAGATTTTTTCCCCAAAAACAAATAAATAACGTCGGGGTTTCGCTCCTGAATAATTTTTACACGAGTGGAAATAAAGACAGTTCCCGATCGGCGTTATTTGCGGAGAAATATTAGAAATTCCATTGTTGCTTGCTTACTCTTACCTACACTCACAAAAACCCGCCAAACTTTGACAACCAAAAGTGGGGTTAAGACTTTCGGTCTTCTTTTGCGGCCCTCTCACACGACCACAGAGAAATAATTGGCTGATGAGGTTTCCAAACTAAATCTTCACACAATACCCTACAAGTATCGTGCCTGCTGCGATCATGACCAACAAGTGTTATAAATGTAACTCCAGCTGCGTTTTTAAAGAAGACAAGTCGAACCTATTTTGGTTATCCGTGTGACCTGTGTAGGCGAATTGTCTGCCAGGAATGCAACAAAACCCAGGCGCAAGAAATTAGGGTCATACCAAGTCAAACGTGAAAAATGATTCATTTGTGTTCAGAATGTCTTACAGACCTCAAAAACTTACCAAAAACCTTGAAACGATTGGAGGGATTGAAGGACGAGGTTACCTTTTTGAGGAATAGGTTCACCAAGTTGGAAGCAGAAATGAAGTCAAAAACAACAGATGATGACTTATATAAGAAAATAAATTCCATTGAGAAGGAAGTAGGGGCCTTCAAAGCAGTTACAAGAGATTCCAATAAGAACAAGGAAGGAAAATCCACTCAGTCTGCAAGTAACCATGATGTCGTTACAGTTATTCAGCAACATTTGGAGGTACAAACTCAACCAGTCACCCAAAAACTAGAAGCAGTTGTCTCAGCTATTAAAGACACTAACAAGGAGCTTGTGAGTATGGTGATAGAAAAACCCCAAATAATGAGAAAACCCACTATGCAAAATAGTGGAAATACCCCCCATGCAGCCCAAGGGAGAAATTTAATGGCTTCCAATAAAGATTCAACTAATCTGAACGCAACAAGAGCGTCAAGTGAAGTTTCGGTTCTTTCGGGAAACATCTGCACTGGTCCCAACCACCCAAACCTGAAAGTTGCCAACAGAAATATAGGAGAAAGAATAACTAAACTATGCTGGATATATATCTCCAATTTGGATGTTAATACCAAGCCAGACGACATTAAAGCCGTGCTTGACCCAAAGTTTGCAAATACATATCAGTGTCAGAAGCTACCCTCAAAGTTCGAAAATCTAAATAGCGCTGCTTTTAAACTAGGCATTCCTGAAGATCTGAGGGACATATACCTATCAAAAAGCTTTTGGCCTGATGGCTGTTATGTGGATCTGTATAAATCTAAGAATAAAACTAACTATGAATCCTTAGGGTCACACCATAAGAACAAAAATTTTTTTCCAGACCACCCTATCGACACCACCGGAGATAATTTCTGAAGACAAACCTCACACCAAATCCACCTATGTGAACAATAACTATTTAAAGCTAAGGCATATAAATCCCCAATCAATTTGTAAACAGCTCTCTGGTCAACCAAGAAAGGTAACCATAATACACCAAAACATGCAGTGTATGAAAAACAAGATAGCTAAACTCGAGGTTTTTCTTCAAGAAGCTGAACCCACTATATTTTGTGTGACGGAGCACTGGTACACTTCTGCGGAAATTGAATTTATGAGAGTGGACAATTACGCTAACTGCTCGACATTCTCAAGAAGCGAGCAATTGCATGGAGGTTCCAGCATACTTGTGAGAGACAGTGCTTTGGACATCACCGCCGAGGAAGAGACAATTAAAGGCAAAAGCCGTGAGGGAATTATTGAGTGTTCCTCCATTGTAAGTAGGCCGAATAATTTGTTAGTAATATGCATCTACAGGCCTCCTCAAGGTAACATAGAAACTTTTTTTGATATTCTCGCTGACATTTTAAATTACTGCTTTAACTCGTATTATTCTTTCAAAGTCACACTGTGTGGTGACTTCAACATTAACCTTCTTGAAAATAATACCACTGTCAATACATTTAGAGACATCTTAAATAGCTACAATTTCAAACAAACAATTTTTGAACCCACGCGCGTAACGCAACACTCAGCCACACTTATTGATAATATATTTGTAGATTTTGCTTGTGCCGGTCGCAGTGAGGTTATTGTCACAGCCCTGTCGGACCACCATGGACAGATTCTTGAGGTAGATTCGCTGCCTTGCTCTGAGTATAATCCCGTGCCGTCCAAGAGATGGATTTTCTCTAGAAACAAGCTTGACCAATTCAGGCATGAACTCCGGATGGAGACCTGGGAGAGGGTTTATGGGGAGACGAACGTAAACAATGCATACACTGCTTTCTCTTATCAATTAAAAATATTAATGGACCTACACTTTCCCTTAAAAACAATAACAAAAAAAAAACACAAACAAAACATTAAGCAGTTGGATTACGCAGGGCATTAGAGTATCCTCTAAGCATAAAAATTATCTCTATAGACAAATGCGACGTGGAGAGGTAGGCGCTGAAATTTATAAAAACTACAGCAGAGTATTTAAGAGAGTTGTTCAGGCGGCTAAACAAATGGCTAATTTAAATTATCTCAGTAATTCCACAAATCCAGGAAAAGCAACCTGGACCCTCGTAAAAAAATACACAAACAAAAACAATAGAAAACGCGAGTCAATACTTGGGAACTTATTAAGCAAAAACATCACAGACACTGAAGTCCTTAATCAGGTCAATAATTATTTTATAAACGCATGTCCGGATCTAGGTGGAACAGGTGATGCTACAGGCATTCCTCTCTGTCCACACTCTCTCTATTTGTTACCAACAGATCCAGGGGAGGTACTTAACATTATAAAAAAATTAAGAAACACAAAGTCTGTTGGGGTCGATGAAGTGTCAGTACACCTTCTCAAACATGTTGCGGCGGAGATCGCACCAGTGCTGTCGCATATTATAAACTTATCCCTTGAAACGGGGACTTTTCCGGACCAACTAAAGGTAGCCCGGGTAAGCCCGATATATAAAAAGGGGGACAAAACTCTAATACCTAATTATAGACCAATAGCTCTTCTTAACAATATCAGTAAAATCTTTGAGAAAATAATTTATAAGAGATTCCTTAAATTCCTGGACGAGCATAATATAATAAGCATCTATCAAAATGGCTTTCGGCCAGGTAAATCAACAGCTACTGCTATCTATCAGGCTCTTATTAAAGTTCTCGACTCTCTAAATAGAAATAAGGAGACATTGGCCGTGTGTCTTGACTTGTCTCGAGCATTCGACAGTGTTAAATATGATGTTCTTCTCAAAAAAATGGAGAACTATGGTTTCAGGGGGACGACCTTGAGGCTTGTCGAATCATACCTGGATGGCCGACAGCAATGTGTTGTGGACGCTGACGAATTTGGGGGCACGTTGGCCTCGGACGTTCAGTCGGTTAAAAGGGGTGTGCCCCAGGGGTCCATCTTGAGGCCGCTACTGTACATTCTATACACGAATGAGCTACCGGGGGTAACGTTGATGATACGACCCTTATTTTTAGCCTTGAGGGTATTGCCAATGTGGCCAATGAGGTGGATCAGGCAGTGCGACTTCCTAAGGTATGGTTCGACTCAAACAATCTTATTTTGAACATAAATAAAACACAGTTGTTAAAATTTTCTTATCAAAATTCTGGTGAATCAGAGAATTTGATTTTGAATGACATTACATATGAAACTGTCAATTCTGCTGTATTTCTTGGGGTAACCATAGATTCCAGGCTCGACTGGAGACAACACATTAATTCTCTCGCTGGTAAAATCTCCCAGTTTACTTACGCTCTGGGGGTTTTGTCGAGAAGTGTTGGGAAGGCAGCTGCCCTTACGGCATATCACGCTTATGTCCATTCTAGAGTTCGGTACGGAATCCTGTTTTGGGGTGGTAGTGCCGACGTGTCTAGAATAATGATTCTGCAGAAGGCCTGTCTACGCCAAATCTTCGGAATGGGAAACATGGACAGCTGCCGACCTGTATTTCGCAGGTGGGACATCCTCACTGTGATAGGCACATACATCTACGAAGCGGTACTTTTCTTTAGACTCAATGGAGGATTGTTCGAGGAGACATATAGGGATCATGATCACCTCACCAGAGGTAGACATGACCCCCTGACTCCGACATATAACTTTACCTATCTGCAAAAAAACGTGCACTATATGATAATAAAAATAGTCAACAAGATACCTAACCACATTAAGAATACTATCATTGCCAAACTTCGGTCGTCACTTAAGCGATTTCTTGTATCCAAGGCCTACTATACTGTGGAGGAGTTTTTCAATGATATGCAAATTTAACAGTTTTTTGTACCCGAATTTTAAACTTTTGTATATGTAAGAGTCAGTATTTTTAATATGGATATTAAAGTGTTGTGTCTGTAAATTGGTCTTTTATATAGATTTTGTTCGTTAATAAGTGATGTTCTTGCTCTATTTTTTTGGTGATTGTACTTTTGTTCCTTTTATTGTTTTATATGTTTTCTACTAGTTTTAGATGACAAGTTCTATACTGTTTTGTATTTTTGACAGAACTAATAAAGAAATTATTATTATTATAACTAACTAAAATCTATGTAAAAGTCATAATGATTTTAAGTATCTTTTATAGCTACACCACGCCAAAATTGAAAAAATTTTTAGGACAGACTTAGGTATTTTGGGGCGTAGATTACGATTCTAAACGCCGCGGCGTTTTTGGCAGAAACGTTTATTTTTTAAAATATTCCATCTTAAAGTACCGTTTTTTAAAGGTTAGGGTTCGGCCGCATATTGGTCGTTCTTTATCACTATTTTTTGTTGTACATAATCAGATTTATCCTTCTTCATTAAAGAAAAAGCAGAAAACGCCTCATTTTTGTGTTTTTTAATTCAAATTTTTACTTTAAATTTGTGCCTTCAAAAATAATAATGAATATTCTAGCATAAAGGATGTTGGTTGTCATTTGTTTTTGGTCATGACCTACTCTATAAAAAAATTATTTTATTGCATGCAGCTTTGCATAGTTCGAAATCAGGGAAAATGCAATGGAAATGACCAGGCTATAAAAATTGTTCCTCTCTTTACTAGTTTTTTTTAAAAATAATATTGAAATCAATTAAATCCGAAGTTATGCGTCCGAAACCTAACCTCTAAAAACGGCACTTTATGAAGGAATATTTCAAAAACTAAGCGTTTCCACCAAACACGGCGTAATCTACGCCCCAAACCAAAATACAATTTTGGCATGGTGTAGCTATAACAGATAATTCATAATAAAAAAATACCGGCTAAAGAAGTGAACAGTAAACACGAGTTAATTTTAATTTAAAATAATAGACACTAACGAAGACACAACACGTACAGAAAACTACAACAAAAAACACATTTTTTGATACACACAGAACTCGAACAAATAGAAACGTTATTAACGTGTTAAATGATAGATGCCGCTGTGACTTTTAAATGACGTTCATGGCGATGCTAACACTGCGAAGTGTAGTGCGTTTGAACTAATTATGGCCGAAGAGGGGTAGGAGAAGCCACCACGTTTTTATTTTTTTGAAGATCAAATTAATATTTTTAAATTTAAAATTTGTAGTAAATTTTTTTTTATTAATTACGTTAATAAATACAATTTGCACTGCACGGTTTGTAATAACCCAGCAAATATTGATACATTGGCCAACCATCGGTTTACTTCTGGCACCGCTGGCCTAATGCTGGCATTGGTAACCATATATAGGGCCATAATTTCCCCAATGCTTGATAGCCATAAACATTGGGTAGCCAATGCTGGACCTGTTTTGTTATTACTACATTGGCCCGCAACTGGCTTAAAGACATTGGTCCAATATACAAATGCCTTTTATTTGATATGCAAAATAAAAATATTTTGCTGTTTTCATAACATTTTAATTCTTATACCTAAATGTTTTGCATTTTTTGTATTATTTTTTGTTATTAGAGTTACCAAAAATATAAATTTCTATAGTAATTCCGCTTTCCTCGTCTTGCAAACATGCAAACCACAGATGCAAAACGCGAATTTTTTTTTTAAGGTTCTTTTCTTGTTCCAAACTCGCTTGTTTGATAGAAACAGCAGATTTTAAGGTAAAGTTAGAAAAAGAAAAACATATAACATAACCCCCCAGGTTGACATGCGGCTTTTGATCTGTACTTGGACAGTGTTGCCGGATATCAAGAGTTTTCTCCCAATCAAAATGTTCGCCACCAGAATATGCTATATTCAGGGGCGGATGGGCCCACCGGAACGCCGGGACATTTCCCGGTGCGCCGGAACATCAGACGCCGGTAGGCGCCGCCACGGGTTTTTTACTTTTGGTTAAAAGAAATCTAAGCTTAATTAATAAAATTTAAAAAATCAAAGTTGGAAAAAAATACCTACTATTCCCACTAATTTGGCACACTGCAAACAATATTATGTATTTAGCAACTCTAAATAATAAACAACAGCTAAGACAAATTGAACGAAATTTCAAAAATATACAAGAAACTAGCGATATGTTTGTTAAGTGGGCAGTAACCGAATTGGAGCCTATTGATTCGGATCTAAACATTGGGGATATTGAAATAAATTTACCAGCAGTAAGAGTAACAAGAGTGAAAAAAAATGCCAGGAGAAGAATCAAAGGATGAAAAATTGAATAATGCCATCGACAGATTTAGAACAGAAATCTATAATGTGGTCCTTGATACAATAATTCAATTAATGAACGAAAGGTTCACCAAGAATTTTACTATTTGCAAAGATTTTAATATTTTCGATACCAGGAATTTAATGACTTAAAAGACAAAATTCCTCGCAATAGTTTGGAGACTCTTTCTGAGAAGCTCATAAAGATAAGTCCCCTTGCCACCTCCCAAAAACTTCAAGATGAGCTGGAGAACTTTATGAAAACCTGGGACACTTTAAAACTTAGCATCGATGAATTTTATACTTTCAATTTTGAAAAGGAATCTTCTGATAATGATGATGGCAATCAAGAAAACCGTATGCAATGCAAAAGTTGCAGAAATTGCACATTGTTACTATTCCATCCTTCTCACATACAATAGGTATGTATAAAGAGGCTTACCCAATGCTGAAATTAGCATATAAATATTTATTAACTCTTCCAATCTCCCAGGTAGCCTGTTAGAAAAGTTTTTCCAAACTAAAATATTTAAAAAACAGGTTAAGAAGTACTCTTAGCCAAAACCGATTAGATGCTTTCATGCTGATGAGTTTTGAAATGGATATTCTAAATAAAATAGAAAATGAATACTGAACTGAACTACATGCATTTTACATCATTATAAAGGAAATTGAAAGACCTTTAAAATAAGGTATCACTCGACCCCCCTTTCCATTGAAGATTTTAGGGGTGGTGCAACCCCCGCGCACGCTGCACGTGTTAACGTGATTTTTTGCCAATTTTGTGTCCCCCTCGAAAATAAAATCGACTAGTCTGAGCGTTTTTCCAAAAAGAACTGATCTACCCAGTAAATATCTCTGTTTCGTTTTCGATGCGCCACCCTATGTCATTGACGTTTTTGTATTAGTTTAATATTTTCGCAATTAATAGTTGCTAGGACTGGTTTCACTTCGAATCCGACCACATAACACCTAATCCGACCGGTGCGCGGTGTCGGCGAAAATTGGAATAAGCCTAAAAGCTCAGATTTAAAAAAATATCTATAAATATCATCTCACTGTTGTTTTCCCAGTTAAGCCATGCATCCAAGGTGCATGTTCTAAATAAATTATTTCGATATGGAAGAAAAATGTTACGTTCGAGGGTGTGTGTTCCCTGTTATGTTTGTTTGTAATTCGAAAAAAGTTTTTATTGTAAATGTAACAGAGGTATTGTGAGTATCACTAGAGATGGACCCGTAACCTATAAACCTAGATATATAAATGAAATGTTCTATTGTGCCTCCTGTGATTATTTTTATAATTTTTTACCAACCAAAAATGGGAACTCGTATTATCATTTTGATACATTTAAATATTAGCTGCATCCTCTTGTAATATTCTACATTTAACGATAAAGGAGAAAAGGTGTGTCTAATGGTGTGAAGGGACGACGACGACGATGGACAACAACAGCTCAAACCAATTTGTAAAAATATTAATAAATAGAAATTATTAATTTTATTTTATTTTACCCAAACATTTTTCTTGGATATTTATTCTTAGATAAAATAAAGTTTATACACATATTTACCCATGATACAAGGCTAGGCTTGGCTCATCAAATAATTAAAATTGCGGCGAGTTTTGACCAAACAAATAGTCGAGGGTCACGTGGTATGACGTAGGCAAGGCCTTTTTGGTCAACAACCACTGGTCATTGGTGAAGACTTCTTGGAAAGGACATTTTTGAAAATTTCCTGAAAACGTTTTTTTCAGGACTTCTTCGGGTACGATTTTAGCTTTTCCAGGATGTCGATTGTCAAAAAGATACTATTTGGTCCTGGTACCCCGCCCTCTCTACTACTTGCTTTCCTTGTTTTGAACGTTATCTATCAAGACGTGTTTTGAAAAAGTAAATATACTTTCCTTGTTTTGTGGGCTAACGCCCTCTTTTTTTATTGGAAGCCAGTTTCTTGACAATTAGGTGGTTATCGAAACTGAACACATTATAGAAAAAGACGGGTATATATAATATGAGGGATTTTGTAATTTAGGTTACATACAGAATCGTGTACACGATCGTTTGGCGCTATATCCATCAAATGGACTTTCGCATATATGACATATAACCTCAGTTCACGATGTTATCTCTATTGTTTCCCCGATATAGGCATCATGTCCTTTATGAAGCGGGTTTTTTTGGCAATATTTCATTACTTATTTATACCGAAAAATAGACAGACCACTTATGTTTTTCTTACAATATTTGACTGACAAAAAGACCGACGAAGGTTTTTTTTTACCAGCATACTTACTTTCTATTTTCTCAAACTCAAAATATACTTTATTGTCCAAAGAAACAGTCTCCTTATTGACAAAGTCACTACTTGCTAATATCTAATATTATGCTTACATAAAAACATCTAAAAGCCATAGAAAAATACAAACAATTAGGGAGGAGAAAAAAAAACACTATAAAAAAGGGGGGGAGGTCGGTTGTACGCCGTTTTTCCTGGACAAATTTGACGAGTGAGTATTCTCAGCTTTACCTTTTATAAATATCATTTAAAGAAACCTTTTTAATGAAATGTTATATTCTAATATTATCAATAATGTTTTTACCTATATATGTTCTTTTTACCTTTATATGTTCTTCTTGTAGGACCTAAGCCCTGATGATGGCCTACAATTAGGCCGAAAGCGCTAGGCAATATTTAATAAACTACGCTGAATACAAAAAATACCTTTCATTTCTTTAAAAAACACTATGCTCATAACGAAATGGGTTAAAAATAAGTTAAAATTTAGAAAACAAAAAAAAAACCGATTACATAGTTAAAATTATATAAAACACATAGAGATTAACGTATCACTGATGGATCATTGAAAAATTCATCCAAAGTGTAGTAAGCTTTTTCAGTTAAATAACGCTTAGTTACATTTTTAAACTTTTTCAAATTTTGTTGCCTTCTTAAAAAGAGAGGAAGATGATTACCACCATATATATAAAAGATTTTCTAATTTGTTCTGAATAAGGTATAGGTAAGCTTAAAAAAAAGATGCCGTGTATTATAATGAGTAGGCTGAAATATTTTTCCGTAATTTTTCGAGTATTTGCATGCAAAACATTGAAATAACAGTAAAGAAAGTCACTAGGTACTTACGGATTGGGAAAATAATCCAATCACGATTCACAATAAATATTAGAAAAAAGTTCAAAAAGTCCCAAAAAGGGCAAAAAAGTCACAAAAACTTTTCAAAGCACACTGGATCACAAAAAACACCTGAACTAAAATGGCCACTTGTTAACAATACTGACGTAACTAAAACGAATCCTCGGCAAACTGATTCCGAGAATTTATTAATGCATGCAAATAATATTTAATTTTATAACACCGCCAACTAATACATCTGCATAAGCTCATAATTTTTTCAAAATTGCTGACTTTGTTCCGACCTATTTTATTATTCTTTTTTTATGAAGTAATTTTTATTCTAATCTTGCCGTTCTGCCCTTCTTTCGAATTAGGCTTTTTTCCCTTCGTTCGCTGCCAGGGCCATTTCCTAGGGGACCTACAGTTTAACGTGGGTTCCGAACCACGATCCTCAGTCATGCGACAACCCCCAAGGGCTATCAACCCTTGGTTGGGAGATGGTACCTTTTACTTCCCTGCATTCTTAAATCCACTAAATTTCGGACATACTTTTTTTATTGTACGTATCCTAGGTAGCAGAACTAGGTCCGTTTACGTCATAATGACGTTATTTTCGTCGAAAAGTTAAAATATGACCAATAAATGACGAATATTTACGTCAATTACACGAAGTTATTATACGACTAAAAGTTACGTTTCAGATTATCGTCATGCAACGTCATATTTTCTGTCACAACCTATTTAAATAAAATAACTTGACCATAGCGTAATTAATGTTTTAACCTGATGACACTAATCGATTTCTTCACGAAAATTATTTGCTTATGCCTAATTTTGAATAAAATTCGTTTTGCGCATAAGTATTTTTTTTACTCGAGCAGATATCTAAGGGAATTGACTATTATTTAGCACAAGTTTTAAATCGTTTTTTTTAGATTAACATAAATAATTTGTATTAATTCCACCGAAACAACAAAAGATAAAACCATTTTTGAATTTGGCGGTAAACATATAATGCTGTGACATTTGTGAGTTCATATCCTGATTCGTCCGGGAAGTCGATCTCGTGCGGCAGGCGCATAGCAACCAAATTAGTGAGCAGTGTTGCCAATTTTCCAGACAATGCTGATTTTGCCGGGAATTTCCAATGATTATGCCATGACTTGGTGCCATGATCGAATGGCAGATATACTCCTTCGTACCAATTCTGGAGCCTTATTTTAATTTTAAACGATGAAGAAATTTCTCACTTGGCGAAGATGCATGGTTTTAACACAGAGGGCACATAATTTTTTTAAAAGTACGTGTTCTTTGAGCGTGGGTATATATTAACAATTTTGTAAAAGGAATAAGTGTTTTTAGGATACTATATTAAATCAGTCTTTGTGTTTGCCAGGAATATTTCCAGAAATACAAAACAATTTTGCCAGGAATTTTGTGTCGATCCGTTGGCAACCATGTTATTGAATTATTTATTCGAGTTCTGTGATTGAAGCTTGTCGGTTGTCTGTCTGCTAAACTGTTTCAATTTTGTTATATTGTTCGACTGTTTCTGTGTTTCTATTTTCTGCTGTGACCTGTGAGAGGAATATGTGTCTACCAAAGAAAGTTTATGAGGTTTTTGTGACTACGGAGTTTCAGTTTGATCGGAATTGTTTAGTTTTAAGGTGCTAAATTTTAGTTTGCTTGCACTCAAATTGGTTTTATTTTCTTTATTTTTATATCAAAACTTTACAACCAGGAGTCGAGTTTATATATCTGAAAATATTTAGAGCTCGATGTTAATTATTTTTTAGCTCCAATATTTTCTTACCCTACTACCTATTTGTTTTGTATCATTTGTATAACTTTATTTAACTTAGTTTAAAAAAATGTATTTGGGATATTTTTGTCTAAAAATATCAATAAACGTTTCATTTTGTATAAGTAGTATTATTGTCCATCCTATATTCTGTTATTTTCATAATATTTTTTTAGTTTACTATGACGAGCATTCGTTGGAAGAAAACTTCTAAAAGTATTATTTTGTTCTTGTGCTTAGATATAATTTTTGATGTACCTACCTACTCTATTTAACTAAGTTATTAGTTTTTTTCTATCCCTTCCGGTTATACCAGAAAGTAGCCGTCAGCGTCAACTTTATATTTTTATGATTATTATTATTGAATTTTCCTAATATTCTAAGTATATTTTGTATACAAGTCAAATGTCTAAACTAAATACCTAGTTTTTAATATATTACCATTTGAAAAATTACATTTTAGTTATAGAAATTGCTTACTATCCCAAATTTTTATTTTCTGCTTAAGAATTAACTTCCGGTCAACTATATTCAGATGTTCATTTTGACTGCTATTTCTGGTGTAATCGGAAGTAATAGAAAAAAGCCAATATTTTAATTTAAAACGGCATTTAAGAAATATATCAAAATATAAGTTTAAAAAATATATTTTTAGTAGTTTTAGTGGAGCTCAAAATTGTCGAAAAGTAGCGTCGTGCAACGTCAAATCAGACGTAATAGACCGTCAAAGAACGCATATAATAAACGTAAAATAACGTCACAAACGACGTCGATGGGCTGCGACATTCTCACGTCGTCATTAAGTATATTTACGTTATATTAGGACGTCATATGAGTCGAGATTCCTACGTAATTTGACGTAAGTTTACTGCCTTCGATGCCCACTCCGGGAATAATAATAATAATAATATCATTTATTTCCCCAATTGAAAAGCAATACCTACAAAGTACTACAATAATTGGAAAAAACGTCATGTAAGGAAAAGCATTGCACTACAGGAAAAACTCACCAAGGCTATAACAATTCTTTTGGAGTAACAACTTTTTAAGTCTGTTCTTAAAAGTACCAATGTTAGACGCCACTTTTATGCTACTATCTAGGGCATTATAAAATTTAAAACAGTTAAAATAAAAACTCTTTTGGTAGGTAGCTGTTCGATGGGGCGGCGGCAACAATCCTAAGTGTCCTCTAGTATTATATTTATGATTAAGTTGGAAACCCTCAGATGCCTCTCTCTATAAACATATTTCAAGTATGTATATGTCAAAAACTGTAAGAATTGTATTCCTTCTAAAGGCTTATTTACAGGTTTCCCATCGTTGAAGCTTGAATAGTATTCTAATTGCAAACTTTTGAAGTAGAAAAACCCTATTTATTTGACAGCTGTTACCCCAGCACAATATACCGTATCTAAGGTGGCTATGAAAATTTGCAAAATATAATGACAAGTGTATGCAAGCCACATTGCCCAGACAAAAAGTGTAGTCCATAGCAAGTGCTCCGCAATCTGGAGCATAGATTATCAACATGAAATCCCCATTTAAGTTTACAATCAATCCCCACCCCCAACATCTTTGTATTTTCCTGACAGTTTAGTTCTTCTGAAGTTCCTTCATCGAACCCGGGTCGCCGCGGTCGAATGCCAGTAGCTCTACCTCTGAGCCACAGCCGCGGTTTATTCTAATCTTAAAGAGGGACAAAATTAGAAGATAGATGCATGTTGTCTCTTTTTAATAATTTTATTTAATTATTTAATTTAAGTTTGTAATTGTGAAATATTTAAACTATACAGGGGCGTAGTAGCTGTCAGAAATCTCAATTTTTTTAATTTTCTAATATTAAGAATGTACTTATTTAAATCACACAGGGGTGTACTCGTAGTAAGTATTTAACTATACTTTTATTTTTCACTTTCTCTCTATCTTAAGCGAGTCAAACCTCGCGTTTTAAGGTCTTTTAACTTTTGAACCAATTATCTGATCGATCTCGAATTTTCTCCACTGTCTCATAATGTATTGTACCTACATTTATCATCACGAGCCGCAGTTGAGTCGTATTAAGTAACAATTCTTGGAATTACCCGATCATAGAAAATATTATTTAGCTTATTGTCAAACTTATCTCAACACGTTTATTTCAAGTGTGCTTGTAAGTGTTCACTTTTTCTAGGAATTTTAGTCTTAGCTTTTCAACGCGAAATTTATATGAAGATAATTTGTATTATATTGTTAAAGATATATATATATATATATATATATATATATAGATCTTTATATCAAATCCGAGCCACTAGTTAAAACGTACTATACAGAGCCATCCATTATATATTTATGAAAATTTAAATTGAAGGTACATAGTTCATTTGTAAGGTAAAATGTAAGTGTTTATCAACATATATATCTAATTAATGCATTTTTTTTATAATTTTTTGGTTTTTATATATAAAGATACTTTTTGTACTAACCTGAACCATGTAGAAATTTATACCCAATCTGAGCCAAATATACAACTTTCTAGATTCAAGTTAACCACTCTGAGCCGTGCATTGTTGCCAAAGTAAACTTTCGTTTTAAAAATATTTTTAGAGGAGGAAAAGAGAGAGGTAATAAGTCTGTCTTATATTATTAAATAACTAACTAGTATAATTCACCAATTACTGTTTATGAAGTTTAAAGCGAATATCAATAGGATTGTTCGCTTAATGTTTTTAAACAAAAAATCGGGAGGGAGAATACGTTTCGATGGAATGAGGGAAAGCATGTCTTAAAAGATCTAAATAAGTTCGACCTTTTTTGTATTAATAAAAATGATTCTATTAAGAAGTTATATACCGATATTATATCCTGAAATTAACTTCATATGAACATAGCAAAACAATAAAAGAAAAAAAATAGTTTTTGCAAATGTTAGTAGAGTAAAGTTTGCTTCTTTTTTGTCGTTAATTAGTTGTGGAAAAATCAATTTTGTCGTTCTTATTTTTAAAAAATTACGCGATGTTTTTGTTAATTCCATATGAACTTTGCAAAACCATAAAAGAAAAAAAATAGTTTTTGCAAATGTTAGAAGCGTAAAGTTTGCTTCTTTTTGTCGTTAATTAGTTGTAAAAAAATTAATTTTGTCGTTCTTATTTTTTAAAAATTACGCGATGTTTTTGTTAATTTTATATGAACTTTGAAAACAATAAAAGAAAAAAAAAGTCGTTTGCAAATGTTAGTAGCGTAAAATTTGCTTCTTTTTTGTCGTTAATTAACTGTGAAAAAATCAATTTTGTCGTTCTTATTTTTAAATGTGACAGTATTTCGCAAATAGGGAAATATCTCGTGATTTCGCATTATTTCTGAAGTTTTCGCAGGATTTCGCGGAATTTCGCATTATTGTGCGGGATTTCGCACTATAATATGGGATTTCGCGCGAATTCACGTGATTGCACTGAACGGAATTCGATATGTTAATATAATGAGCAATCCAAGAAGGTACTGAATCCAAATGCAGTGGACTTTATAATGTTGTATAATTCAAGGAAAAATGCTAACCCAAAAAGAACTCTTATAAACACAGGGACAAAATATATAATACCTATAATAAATTTATATAGCAATATTTAATTTTATTAAATCTTAAACTTACATGTTTCACCTCTACAGGGTGCTACAAATTTGTGTGCGTAGAAGGGGATCTCGAAAACGGTAAGAGATACGAAGATGGTTAAATCGAGGGTTAAATTGAGGCAAAGTTGCGTATTTTGGGTAATTTGGCGAAGAAAAATTGTAAATATTTCCAATGCTTTAGAAGATATCCGAAAAAAAAACGAAAATTCTATTTTTGGTTTTTAATTTTTCGCGCCTTCATTTGTGACTTTGGAAAAAATAGTAATTTACGATACAAGACCGGAAAGAAGTGTTTTTCAGGTCGAGACAAGCATTTCCAGGGCGAGCCGTAGGCGAGTCCTGGAATCTTGGGGAGACCTGAAAAACACAAATTTCCGGTTGCTTGACGTACAATATTTTTTTTAAGACCGACACTTTTATATAATACATTTTTTAATTCTTTATATTTTATTTGACATAAACAACAAATTCATCAAACGAACTGTCACTCAACAATACATTCGAAATTTTGTTACCTTAGTAACGAAATCAAAGTAGATTCCATTATCAAAGAGCGATTGGAAAATTGACGTAAGGGACTTGCAAAGGATTTTTCCTGTCCCTTACGTCAGTTTTAAAACGTTATTTTCTGGACGAAAAATTGTCCAGAAAGTGTATATTTTCTGGTCGGTCTTAAAAAAACACTTTTTCACAACCGTTTTTTAAGTTCTACAAGATGGCATTATTAGTTTTCAAATTTTACGTTTCGTTCTTTAGATACCAACCTAAAGTCAATTTTTTTAAATATTGACCTGGAATTTTAAATACAGTTTTAAGACTTCTAAGCTTTACAAAATTAATACAATTTAAAGTTTTTGAAATTTTAACGTTTTGTCATCTTATAACTTATTTTTTCAAATTATATTTTTATATCATTATGGTCATGAGCATTTAAAAAAAAAATTCTGATTTGAAAAATCCGTCCATTTTTAATCAAAAAGGCCTGATATTTGATATTTTGTAAGAAAAAAGACCCAAAATCTCGGCCTCAACTATCTTTCTGTTCGTTTATTATTGTTACATGGGTTTCGCTTGAACTAGCATCGTCAGACCTTATAAACAGTAAAAAAATGTTGACATTGTGTTTGAAATAAATAGAAGCGCATCACAGTAACATAACTAATCGAACACTCCAGTTACCGTCTCTTTACTCAGGAGCAATAATTTTTTTCTGTTTAACAGTATTTCGGTCTAGGTCTAAGGCAAAAATCATTGTATCCAAGATGTTATATTAATAAAATAAATAAAAAACTAAAAAAAAAACAGTATTATTTCTCAACAAAAATAAACAGACAGAAATGTATTTGAGGCCGAGACTTTTGGGTATTTCTTCTTACAAAATATTAAATATCACGCTTCTTTGAGTAAAAATGGTCGGTTTTTTTAAATCAGAATTTTGTTTTTTAGTTTAGCTCTAAATGTTAAGGACCGTAATAAAATAAAAAGATAATTTGAAAAAATGTCTTATTAGATGACCAAACGTTAAAATTTAAAAATCTTTAAACAGTATTACATTTCTAAAACCTAGAAGTCCCTCAAGCTGTTTTTTAAAATGCCAGGTCCGTATTTAAAAAAATTGACTTGAGGCTGGTATCTAAAGAACGAAACGTCGAATTTAAAAACTAATATCTTGTAAAACATAAAGAACGGCTATGAGAAAGTGTTTTTTGTTTTTTTCCCAAGTCAAAAATGAAGGCACCAAAAATTAACACAAATACTAAAAATTTCGTTTTTTTTTCGCATAAGTCCGAAGGTATTCGGACTATTGACCATTTTCTTTCACCAAATTATTAAACCTCAAAAAATGCAAAATATAGCACACGAGTTTGTAGCATCCTGTATAGAGGCATCATCAGACCTAACATTTAATAAAAATTAAAAAGAAAACAAACACATAAAAATCAATACGGAGAGATTTTTATTGTCTATAGTCGACTATAAATCTCTTTTTGGTTAGTTCTTTCGAAGATCGTTTTAATTATTCAAACATTGCATTGTTAGTTGTCAAACACTAGTATTTCTGAAATCGATCACGAATATCAAACTTTATCAAATTACATTATCGTCCGGAAGTGTATTGCTTTTACTTTTAAGTATACCTACACAATCAAAGCCGCCCGCAGAAAATTTTGTGGGGGATGGAAGAGTTTTATAAAGAAAATAAATATTGTCTTGGTGATTTCTAAGAAAATAGTCACCATGTGATAATCTCCAAAAAGTGAATTCAATGACATGTGTTTTTTGCAAATGTTAGTAGCGTAAAATTTGCCTCTTTTTGTCGTTAATTTAGTTGTGGACAAATCAATTTTGGCGTTCTTATTTTAAAAAAATTACGCGATGTTTTTGTTAATTTCATATGAACTTTGCAAAACAATAAAAGAAAAAAATAGACTTTTGCAAATGTTAGTAGCGTAAAGTTTTCCTCTTTTTGTCGTTAATTAGGTGTGGACAAATCAATTTTGTCGTTCTTATTTTTAAAAAAATTAGGCGATGTTGTTGTTAATTTCATATGAACTTTGCAAAACAATGAAAGAAAAAAATAGACTTTTGCAAATGTTAGTAGCATAAAATTTACTTCGTTAATTAGTTGTGGACAAATCAATTTTGTCGTTCTTATTTTTTAAAAATGTTGCGATGTTTTTGTTAATTTTATATGAACTTTGCAAAACAATAAAAGAAAAAAATAATCTTTTGCAAATGTTAGTAGCGTAAAGTTTTCCTCTTTTTTTCGTTAATTAGTTGTGGACAAATCAATTTTGTCGTTCTTATTTTTTTAAAATGTTGCATTGTTTTTGTTAATTTTATATAAACTTTGCAAAACAATAAATTAAAAAAATAGTTTTTGCAAATGTTAGTAGCCTAAAGTTTTCTTCTTTTTTGTCGTTAATTAGTTGTGGAAAAATCAATTTTGTCGTTTTTAATTTTAAAAAATTACGCGATGTTTTTGTTAATTTCATATAAACTTTGCAAAACAATAAAAGAAAAAATAGTTTTTTGCAAATGTCAGTAGCGCTAAGTTTGCCTCTTTTTATCGTTAATTAGTTGTGGAAAAATCAATTTTGTCGTTCTTATTTTTTAAAAATTACGCGATGTTTTGCTAAGTTCATATGAACTTATCATGGGAAAAGTATATAAAGGTATTGGCTAGTCAATTATAAAATCTTTGTGCAACCCAACATTAGAGTTTCATTTTGACGTTCGAAAATATACATTTTTATTTTCATGATAAAATCATTGAATTTTTTAAATCATTTATTCATAAGATAAGTACGAAAAGGTTATTATTGTAAATAATTAGATTTTCAGTTCACCTCTTGTGGTAAAATAATTGGTGTGTTATAAAATACTAAAAAATATATAAGCTAGTGTGCGAGATTCACGTTGACTAAGCTTATTCCTTGCTTTACGTCGGTGAGTAATACAGGTTGTCCGGTAAGTATATCGAAAAAATTCTGTAGTGGGTAGGGGACGTCATTCTTGTTTTCTTATGTTCTCTTTAACGAAAATATAGGACTTAAAGATAACTCTTATCATGGCCATCAAATTTGAAGGATAAGAAAGTATATTTACGTACTTACAGGTGGTTCATTTTGAGTAGCAAGTAAATTCTTATTTCATTTCACCAATCAAAAGTTTAAAGCTTTCAGAAATAACGTAGAATAATGCTGCATAACAGAATTTTGGTTGACTAAAAACAATAGATTTTTTCGTAAATGGTTTATTTTTCAAAAAAAAATATTTTTAAGAGAAAGTGCCCGAAAGTATCTAAAAATTAGTTTTTAGCTTTTTAAAACGACACATATCTAAATTTAAGACCCACGAATTAAGTGTTAAGTCTGTTCCTGTCTTTCTAAAAATTTATCAGAATGCTTCTTATAGGAATAAAAAAGTATTCAAAACTAAAAAACCAAATAAAAACTTTTACATAAAAGTGTGTCTTAACATCAATGCTTTACTAAAAGTTTTAAAACAGAATATGTAGGTAAGTAAGTATAACTCAAGTAACCGAGTGCCCTAACAGAGTGTGAGTGAAATCTATTACCCAAAAGGTAGTTACAAAAAATTGGATTGGCTTATCTTTTGCTACATAATTATATTTCACAGCTACCTATTTAAATCGATGTATTTAAACGAATAAATAAAATTTCATTGTTGCCAAATTTAGATGGCTCAGGTTGTAATGCACGAACTTAGCTTTACACCTATACAATTTGTATATACGAGTTCGATGACAGAGCCACGGTAGATTTTTTGCCGAACTAAAATTATTAGAATTCATACCAACCTGAGCCACTTTTTGGAGGGAAAAATTGGCGCGTAAAATCTGTTTGGACAGTTGTCAGATGAGAGAAATGAAGGACCAGGATTGGGTAAAAATTAATCCATCTTAAAATTAGTACGTTTGGATTTTTTTTCATCACGTGACTCTGTTTTCATGCAAAAACTAACCTGAGCCACATATACGGCTCAGCTTGGTTGATCTGGCTCAACATTGCATGTACAGTTTGCTATCCTAGGCTCAGCTTGGATAGCATTCTCTATATATATATATATATTTCATAATTCTAAACTTAAATTAAATAAAATTATTAAAAAGAGACAACAACATGCATTATTTATTATATTATTAATTTGTATTAATAATGCATGTTGTTGTCTCTTTTTAATAATTTTATTTAATTTAAGTTTAGAATTATGAAATATTTAAACTATACTTACAGAGATATAGTAGCATTAGCTGTAACTAGCAGTAGACGGGTAATAATAAATGACAGTTCTCGGAATTAACCGATCATTAGCGATGCGAGATGTCAATATATCATACTCCAATCTACACTACCGATAGGTGCGAAATATTATAATATATATTTTAATCATGTTTACCCAACATATATTAGTGATGACATCATAACCACTAGAACCTAATAGCAATTTTTTGTGTGAAGCAGCTGTAGCTCAGTGGGTACGGTGTCAGTCTTCTAAACCGATGGTCAAGGGGTAAAACCATTAGACTTTTTTTTCTATTAAAAAAATAATTAAATTTAATGTGGAGCATTGGTGGCTCCGTGGGTACGGTGTCAGTCTCGCAATCCAAAGGTCGACGAATCGAATCCCAGTGGAAACATGGACTTTTTCTATTAAAAAAATCAATGATGACGTCACCTACAAGAATTATTTTTTAATTAATTAGATAGTTTGACTAAACTAAACTAAAGAAAATTTGTTGAAAATAGTAGATTATTATGGATTTGACCGTATATCCGCTTTAGATAACGCCTCCCCATTACTTCTCAATTTTATAACGTAGCATATTTAGGAAACAGTTTTCAGTAAATAAAACAAATTTTAATACTAATTTTATTAAAATATACACTATCAAAAATGGAACAATATTTTTTTTAAATGGATACCTATATTTTTTATTTTATTTTAAATACGTTGACAGTCAAGGCAGTTTATTTGGATTACATGTTTAGTCAACGTCTAAGCGGAAATGGTCCAATCATCAAAATATTTTCATAACAAATCAACCTATGAAACCAAGTAAAAAACACTATTTAAGTTATAAAGTCGATTCCGCATTTGTCTTTTATTAAGGGCATTAAAAACGGGCCATCTGATAATTACTATTTATTGTATGTAGAAAATTGATTGAGAAACTATAAATTAGACTACATAGAAGGCAGGTACGTACTAGCACATTAGACTTAGCAACGAATTGGCGTATGCCATCGGCTTAACATTTGGATGGGGCTGAAACAAAAAAAAATAGTTTATTATGTAGAAAATACCGTTCTGACTATAGATCATCCCATATAAAATTTTATTTAGTGCTAATGTGGCATTAAAAAATAGGTAAAACTTGTTCAGTATTACTAAAGCCTTGAAATTATTTTTAGAAGTATTCAATTTTTAAAATTACTGAAAATCGTAAAATTAAACTAATACCGAACAAATTTTATTTATTATTTATTTTTCATCAAAATAGGGTTTTGTCAGTTAAATTTAAACTATGGTAACTTGATTTCTTGCTTGATTTAATGGTAATAACATTTTTAATTCTAATTGGTGACGAAACGGTGAGATTTATCGTCTGTGATATTTTTTTATTTAGTATTTTATTATCTTTTTTGGATACATTTATTTTTGTAATACTGTTACAAAAAAAAGATATCCGAAAAATAAAATAGGTTTTCAGGTGATGTGCGATATATATATAATAATAATATAAATTACCAAGTTAAATATCTGTGTCAAACATAAATTTGAATGGTAAATGTTAAAAACAAAAAAAAACTCTGGCAATAGTAGACAACCTCACACAACCTTATTCTTATTGTTAAGAAATAATTATAAAATGTGGGGTTTCCATTTGAAATTGTAGTTTTTTTGCAGTTTTTTCAATTTCATTTTTAATCTTACTTTTTGAACTATGTCAGAACCAATGTTACCGTAGTTTCTATTTAAATTTTTTTGAATTTTAGAATATAAGAGTATTACTTATTGTAAAACTTTTTTTTTGCTTTGTCAACGAGACATTGTCTTAGACAATAAAGCTTTTTTGATTTGATTTTAACTGTAAGTTTTTGTCTTTTTTGCCAAAGGTGAATTTTTGTGAATTTGGCAACATCTTATGTCTCTTTAATGGCAACGCTGTATACGTAGGCCACAGAGTAACAATAGGTCGGTACTGTCGCTATACCGTGGAATGACAGGACAATATAGTCAAAGGGGCTATGGATGACGACATGAAAAAGCAGCCATTAGGAAGATAGGGTATTATCGAGACTCCTCTAAGGGGCTCTAAAAAACAGTACAATGGCGGTTTTTAAACCTGTCGCTTGAAAATATTGAATCTAATAAACAATAATCATTTGGTAGCGGGTATCTTGTAATAACGAATTAAAAAGGGTGCAAAAGCCGAAAAAAGAATGAGAAATAGTTTTTATAAGTTTTTTATTCCTTCTCGAACCGTCACCCTACGAAAAACTGGTAGTTTTCGCGATGTGACCACACACTTTTTGGCGACCGTGACAGGACTTTTGCATTTTCTTCGTTTCATTATTAGCGATTGTTGCCGGTATATTGACAAACTATTTTAACGTTTTGCTCGAAATTTGATCGGTAAACGAGTGTGTTTCGAACAGGTTTGTCACAGTATTTTCATTTTAAATTAACGGTTTTGAAACAAATTTTCATCGCGTTTCTGCCTAGAAATTTATCGGTAAACGTGTGCTGTTACGTAAAAAACTTGTTTAAGATTTTTTAGTAAAACATTTCCTTATTTTTTGGACACCTTTCTGTCTGTTTAATTTCTGCAGGTGTGTTGGGGAATATACCAAAAACGCTTAAAATTGAGCTTAATTCTTTTTGCCTACAATGGAGCAGATTAGGAAAAACAGACAGGTGTTTCGTATCTCATTAACGAATTAGAACAGTTATTTTCACAAAAAGCGGATATAAAGTATTGTGGGTGCTTTTATCGGAAAAATAAGAAAAAATTAACTTGATAAAGAGTTTTATGTCTTGCTACTATCAGAGGCTAACAAAGAAGATTTGTTGATATAGTTAGAGGTACGTGAAATCTACCACAAAAAATCTCTGAGTTTAAATGCAATATACGAAGACCTGGTGGAGTCAGCTGGTTTCGAAGCTGATGATATACTCGATGAATCCGCTGCAGCATCCCACTCAGGTAACTCTAGTTACCGTGACAGAAGTGCAAATTTAAACTACCTACCATTGCATTTAAGACTCCTAATGACAATATAAAAGATTGGCTGCCATTTTGATATCAATTTAGCAAAGTACAGGATGACCTGGACATAGATCTAAATGTCAATGTCGAATATTTAATACAGTTTTTTTTGCTGGGGTTGGCGGAAGAGCCAGTATACTTAGGCCTATATAAGGCCCATTGTATCCCCTATCGTCTGGGTAATTACGCCCCCCAGAGGTCCATAACACCACTCTCGGTCCCGATATTAGGAATCACTAGTAACATACTGCATTCTTAAATCCACTGAATTTCGGACATACTTTTTTTATTGTACGTATGCCCACTCCGGAAATCGAACCCGGGTCGCCACGGTCGAATGCCAGTAACTCACCTCTGAACCACTACCACGGTTATTAGAGGTTACTGCTCCGGGCAGTAGAGCTAGACCTTAAGTTGGCAGTTTTCGCGCGACCGGAAAAAACTATAATAAAATTGTAGATTGCTTAAAATTACGTTTTGGTCGAGAGGACTTACAAATAGAAGTATAGGTTCGTGAACTTTTAAAATTAACCCAATTAAGTGCATTAGATACATTAGGTATTACTTCAAATGCTTGTTCATCTATGCTTTTTCCATTAATTGAATCCTCTTTACTTATGGAATTGTCACGGGTCTGACAACGCTTTGCTCTGGCTCTGTCTGGACAGCAGAATTCAGTAGATAGCAGTGAAAATTTGAAAGAGTCTACATTGGAAAACAAGTTAATTAATCTTATACAGTTTCTACAAAAAGAGGTTGTAAATTAGCACAGAATTTTATTAGCTACCGAGGGTTTTGGTTTTTGTTCAACACAAACATCTGGCAATCGATGTCATATTGCAGGGGCAACGAGGAGACGCAAGGTTTCAAAATCAGTTAAACAGGGTCTTCCAAAGGCTACAGGGTTGGTTAATCACGTAAAAAATGTAAAACCCCCATGACAGTTCTACTTGTTTTAAGGCCCAAAATTTTTCTCTCGATGAGAACAAATCGATTTTGGATTTAAAAAGGGCATGTTTCAGATGTTTAAAAGTTGGACATCAAGCACGAAAATGTCTAAGTCGATTATAGCTGATAGAGAAGAAAAGGGCAACACTACATAGGAATCCGCTAATATGCTTACTTGTACTAATGGCACTCGAACACTTGTCTTTTTACAATTTACAAGTTGGATAAGGTCCCGATGGTTCCAAAAGTACTGGAGCCTTGATAGATACAGGGTCTCAGAATACTTATATTTTAAAGACTACTGCAGAGCGGTTGCTGTACATGCCTAAACGTCAGAGTAAAATAAGGCATTGTTTGTTGAGGAGCGCTACAAAACAGCAGAGCCATGAGTGTTATGATATCAAATTAAGTCATGACAAATACAACTGTACTGTTGAAGCGCTTTCGCAGCATGTGATCTGAGGAGATGTATCACCCATAGTAGATGGTCCCTAGATAACAGATTTAAAAAATGTACATAATCAGTTGTCCGATATTCATAACCCGGCCCATATTGAACTCTTAATTGGAGCTGATGTAGCTAGTAGACTGTACACAGGCAGGAAACATATTTTGGGGAATAATTTAGTCGCGGCTAAAAGTTTGTTGGGATGGACATTGATGGGACGTAATACCTGTGAACTAAAATATATTCCCTTACCCAGTTATAGCAATTAGACGTTTTAGTAATTGGAACTAAAGTCACGTCACCAGTTGGCCTTTGCAGCAAAAGAACTTTTTCTTGAAACAATAAAAATAGACCAAGAAGGCAGATACGAAACAAGACTTCCTTGGGTAGCGGGTGTCGTAATGTTAAGGAAAAATCAAGAATATATCATCAAAACTGAGTGTGATAATAATTTGGATATAAAAATGATTTTTATATACGATGCTTAGAAACGGCTTAAAAATCACTTTTGTTAAAATTATAAAAATTACCATTGCAATATTTCCAAAGATTAGTTTTATATTGCAAATAAGCAAGGATTTTATGCATTTTCAAAAGAAGCGTCGCGACGCTAAGATCTAGACTCGATGAGAATAGAATGCTTAATGAAAAATATCGATCGGATCTTAGAATTTATTTATGTGGCACAAATCCCTTAACACTAGTCCCGCCTACTATGCCAAAACGAAAAGAAACGTTTTGATTGGACGTCCCGATTGAGACTCTTCAAGATTTCTCGGGAAACTAGGCAGTTGAAAACAGAATTTTAACGAGTAAGCTCTGATTGGTAAAAATCTATTGCGTCTTAACTAACATATAAAAATAAAATTTTGCAAAGTGCACTTATTGGTGGTTTGGCTTTCCCGCGTAAATGACCTATAAATATCGCCCGAAAAAAAGGGCAGAAGATGGAACAGAACAACGACAAACAGAAAACACAACCCAAACAACAAAAAATAATAAAGTCACCCCCAATTATCCTCAAAGGGTCGCGCAAAATAAGGAGGCTTATCAAGAACTTACGCAAGACAAAAACAGTAATCAAAACATACACTATTAAATTTACGAAGAACAATACATGCATTTACATCGACGATCATCAAGACTACCACAATTACAATACGTCATTCCAGAAGGAAGAACTTGTTAAGTGGCATGTTTACACTACCCAGCAAGAGAAAACTCATGCATTCATCGTTAGGGGGCTCGACCACCTTTCGGAAGTAAAAGACATTCAAGACGAACTACGTGACCAACACGGAGTTAACACAAAAAACATATACGTAATGAAAACTAAATACAGACCATTATACTTAGTAATAACTGACGCTGCTACCAGATTAACAACATTGGAGAAATCAAATTTTTAAGTTATGTACGTGTGACTTGGGAAAGAAAAACACAGCAATGATTCCATGCAAGAAATGCGGACAATGGAGGCATGCGACGTCTAACTGCTTCAGAAAAACACAAGGTCTGAACTGTGCAGATTATCATTAAACTACACAGTGCGCAAACAGTCAAAACGCAAAGTGCATAAACTGTGGAAGAAGCCACAGGTCGACGTCGCAACAGTGCCCGGTCAACCTATTCAAAACTAAGCAAATAAATAAGAATATGCAAACAAGACAGAAATCCAACATACCGACTTACAAACCAGCCCCGATACCGACCTACAACCCCTGGACGGGCAGGGCACGTCCCCTATCACGAGCCGACAGGGCAAGTATCGGACGAACTCCAGAACGGGACCATTTACCACCCCTAACCAGACTTCAGAACGACGAAACAGACGAACAGAACTCCAAACGGCATCATCATTCAAAGCCAAGCAGGACACGCCCACAAGGCAACGCCCCAAATCAAGATAATTTCGGCATAAACCAGGTAATATATTTTCAGCCATGAGAGAATTCAACAGTTTAATTAATATTAATGAGTTTATTATATTTCTAAATAACTGTTTTGCGAGAATTGCGGACGGCAAAAAACAAGAAGAAAGAGTATCAACAATGATGAGCCTTATGGGCACCAAATTAAACAACTATAACATCAGCCTTTTATAATTCTCCGAGAATAGTTACTTGGAACGCAAACGGAGTAGCTGGACAAGTGGACGAATTAAGGCAATTTTGGCGGAACGGAATCAAAATTAAACCCAAATTTTAAAATAAAAGTTAGAAACTATCACATCCACCGAATGAAGGGGGGGGAACAATTATTGAGAAAAACTCTTTTCTGCATACCCTGTTGAATAGAACCAACTCAACAGCGAAACACATCTCAATTAAACTAAAAAACTAATTAATAATCAGAAGTTGCTACGCCCCCCCCCCCCCCCCAAAAAAAAACAAACGTACAAATACACCTACATGCTACAAAAACGTACACAGACCGACTTACCTGGACATTGCATTAAGCAAAAACGTCCAAAACCTAACAGAACTGAAAACACTAGACAAACTGTCATCAGATCATTTACCGACAATTGAAATTGAAATTACCACAAACATACAAAAAGACGAAACTCAGACATCGTAAAGTTACAAAAATGTTGACTGGAAACAGATGTGTGGCCAAGAAAAGACCACACTCAGACTCCAGTACTCCTTTACACAAGTAAACTGCTAAGATGGCCAGAAGTCAAGAAAGACAAAATGGAACTTCGGAAAGCATGGCAGCCAGAGAACTTGGGATGGCGGTGATACACAGACGCCACCCAGATATATTGAACCAAGAACAAGCAGACTTGGTTCAAAACAAGATAGTGACTGTTGGATGAAACTCCTTCTGGTAGTAGGAACCCGCAATAGTTCGAAGCAAGCAGGTTCACGGGAGGCATACTCTGGATCAAGTGTGCCAATGCAGATACCAGACCTGGCTGCAACAAACCGTTGAGAACCTGGCTGACCTTACAGTGGTTGAGTCAAAGGACCTCCCGAAAACTCCTAAGGTACTCGTCTGGATTCCAGAGACAGTCGAGGTAGAAACAGTCAAGATCCGTCTCGGGCTTCAGAACTCAGGACTAAAAACGGGAGATTGGCTACTTCTAAGCAGGAAAACTGAAGAGAAAGGACAAACCCTGGCCTTCTCTGTCGACGCGCTTAAATGTCTTGAGCATGCCTTAACCTGGTTTAAGGCATTCTACAGGCTCGGTAAGGTAACTTTTCGGGTGATAACGAGCAGCGCGGGCAAAAGTGAGGGTGGTGTAAGTCAACCTGCATCATAGCAAGGCTACAACGGCAGCACTGTGCAGAGCAATGCAAAACTACGACATCGCCCTAATCCAAGAACTGTGGGTAAACCAAGATAATATCAAAGAACTCTCCAATGTTGGTGGTGAGCTGATTTACAGCAAAACCTCTGACAGGCCGAGATCTTGCCCCTAACCAATTTCTGTTCTAGAGACTTGGTGGCAGTAAAGCCAACTACGGAGGAAAGAGGGCTGAGGGATCTCGTTATCGGATCAGCGTACTATCCTCACGACGACCCTGAGGCCCCACCACCCAGAGAGGTAGAACATCTAGTGAGAGACTGCAGAGGAAGTGGATCGCAGTTGATCATTGGGTGTGACGCCAACGCTTATCACAATATCTGGGGAAGCACCAACACCAACCTAAGGAGTGAGTCAATTTTTCAATTAATAATGGCAAATCACTTAGACATTACGAATAGGGGTAATGAGACTATTTTTGTAACAAGTCAAAGGCAGGAAATATTAGATTTAACAATAGGTACGAACTAAGTTAGTAATTTTGTAAAACTGGCATGTATCTGATAAGGCTAGCTGCTCGGATTACATATTAAATAACAATTAATAACAACAAAATTAACATTAACAAAGTTTGTAAGTAAGCATATCACATTAATATTTTTGAGCGCAAGACACTGTTTTGGTATTTATTGAATGAGCCTCCGAAGGGATCAATCTCAGGATGAGCATTCAGAAGAACAAGGCTACGGGCAAGGGGATAATCAGCACCATAATAATTAGTCCTATGCACGCTCAGCGAGAACACATTCTTCCTAAGGAGCCGACGTGGGACTTTAAGAGGAATTTGACTGAGAAGATAAGGCCAGCCTATGTAGCCGTTAATGAAGTATAAGTCGAAAGTTTTTCTTCTGTTCTTAAGTGTTGGAAGATGAAGATATTGCTCGACATCTTCGAATCTATCATTCATATGAAGCTTATAAGCATAATGAACTTTCTCTGAACTCTTTCTAGTTGATCTTTATAGATGTTGTAAAAAGGTGACCACTCAACTGAGGCGTATTCCAGTGTACGAAGCGAGTCAACAGACAGATCTTTACCAACCCTAAAAATGAATCCCAATATCTGAAGAGCTTTTCCTGTTATGTACTTGATATGATCCCTAAAAGTACTTTCAGAATTAAAGTACACCCCCCAGATACTTAATTGAGTTTACAGAACTCAACTCTTGGCCCTCAATATTATAAGTAGTATTATAATTTTCATTTTTGTGTTTAGAAAAACTAAAAGAAGAACCGTGGACTACTTCCACAAAATTAAAAGAAAAACATTTAGCAGCGTTCAGGGGCATTGTGTTCAGACCACTCTACAAAGGATGTCAGAGCTATTCCTGGAGTAATGTGGAGTCATTTTCACTATTATCAATTTTAAACATTTTAAGATCATCAGCATAGACCAGATACTCTGCTGCCTCCAATGTAATTTTCAATGTCGCATAGAAATAGGTTAAACAACAGAGGTGAGCAGTGGCCACCCTGAGGCACCCCAGACGTCACCTCAATTATTAGACTCAAAGTTTCCTATCCTTACCCTCTGACGACGTCCCATCAAGAAACTCTGAAACCATCTTATCGACCGTACACCAAAACCAATCGCCTTAAGCTTGGAAACAAGCAATTCGTAATTAACCCTATCAAACGCCTTGGAAAAGTCAGTGTAGAACGCATCCACCCAAAATCCGCCCTCCAGTTCATGTGACTTAATATGAGAATTTACAAAAGACCAGAAATGTTTAGGATTCTCGGAAATACCATGCTCAGTTCTCTCCAGAAACCGCGCATAGTTCCTTTGCGTTAAAGTTTTACATTCAGATCTAATTATAGAGAACTGGTCATAGTGATACCAAGATCCAGATTTACAAATTTTTTTATGCGCTGTTTAAAAATCTTTTATGCAACTTCGTAGTTCTGCAGAAAAATAACTTGGAAAATTCGAGCTTTTATACTTTTTTAACGAAACAAAAGTATTTAAATTTTGAAGAAGTAGTCCATTCTTAAAGTGGAGTTAATTTATAGAAATAAAATAAAAAACATAAAGTCTTTCTCCACTGGTTTATTAAAAATAAAGTTAGAAGGTGGTAGATATTCTACATGTTTCGGGTGTAGCAACACCCATCATCAGGAACAAAATATAGAGAAAAATTCATAGAAAGGATCAGACGTAAATGGTGAGTGATAATGAACCTCGATGGAGCTCTCATCGAGCCATGGAAGATTAAATGTTGAGAAATGGGATAGTGATTAGAAGAAAATTGACATATTTAAGTCTTAACACTGACCATGGGCAACAGGTAACAGTGGTAAGAAGGTAAAGAAAAAGGTAAGTAAGTAAGGTAAGGTAAGTAAAAGGCCTTTTACTTTTCTTAACTAAAATATTTTCTTTTTTCCCTTAAAAAGAGGGCTAAATTAATAAATTTTCTTTCTCTCCACGGTTCCCAAGATGAAGGTTCTTGACCTGTGAATCTCCATTTTTTACGTTTCTTAATTTTTTTCTCTTTGCCCAAACGTGCCCCTTCTTACCACTGTTACCTGTTGCCCATGGTCAGTGTTAAGACTTAAATATGTCAATTTTCTTCTAATCACTATCCCATTTCTCAACATTTAATCTTCCATGGCTCGATGAGAGCTCCATCGAGGTTCATTATCACTCACCATTTACGTCTGTTCCTTTCTATGAATTTTTCTCTATATTTTGTTCCTGATGATGGGTGTTGCTACACCCGAAACATGTAGAATATCTACCACCTTCTAACTTTATTTTTAATAAACCAGTGGAGAAAGACTTTATGTTTTTTATTTTATTTCTAAAAGTATTTAAAGCCTATTGTTATGTTAAGCCATTATTGTGTAAAATAGATCAGTAGATTCATGTATATTTTTGTTCGAAAAAATATCTTCCCACCGAACACTCACCAGATAATTGTTGAGAGACTTCTGCCAATATTTGTCATAAATTTTATTTTATTAGTAAGCGAAAAAAATAAAATTTAATCGGTTGCTATGATATTTAGCGGTAGTCAAGGAGTTAACGGTCCGTTAGGCCCAAAAAGCTTTATGCAACCGGCCATAAGTGTATGTAAATCTAATAAACTTATTCAATGGATGCATGGTTCAATAACGGCAGGACTAATAACTTCTTTAGTTGCATATGTGCACATTTTTGCAGAAACGTTTGACTTTAGAAGTACATGATGTGTTTAAGACATAAATTGTAACTAATTCTTACTCTCTAAAAAACTTACCACAGCCTCGTATGTTGTATATTTAGGAATCATATCCCTACCCTTAAGAGTAATAAAAGCACCCATATTTCCCATAGTATCACTAAAAAAAAAAATTGTTATATAGTAATGTTACCGGGGCGAAGATAACCGAAGATAAAAGCTGGACAAAAGTTGTCAACCTACTAGAAAAGAATATATAGCTATGCAACAGAATGCTGAAGACGTGGAAACATCTCAAAAATGAAATAGGAAGCCTGAATTCTATTAAATACAATGTACTTAAAAATTTTTTTTAAGGGCTAATTCAAGCATTTTGTAGCTTTAGCTTCCCCTTGCTTTTTGTGGGCTTCCTACTTCGTTTTTAAACGGTTTTGTTTATGGTTCACTGAAGAAATGGCATTCGCGCTTGTCACACTTGCTTACTTAGTAACGCTGGGTTAGTTAATACAGGGTATCCCATAACTAAGGGACCATCCACCAACATGAGATAGTAGACTAGGTCATTTATGATTAATTTCTTATGATAAAATATCCACGGTTCAAAATATATAGAGAGCTTTATGTTTCGCGTGTATGGAAACACGTTTTAAAAAAATTTTAATAGTCGTAAAAATTGGTAAAATACAGTATAATAAAATTTACGTATTAATGCGTTAAAGTATATGTCAATTCTAATAATAATAATAACAATATATATTTATTTGAACCAAAGAAAGGATTACATCCTACATGTAGGCTCCTCCTCTAAAAATAAATACAGCTTAGTATAACTACACTAACAATAAAGAAAAATATGTACCTATATAACCCATTACACATATCACGTGCAATGTGCAAGACAGAGTAGTTTAATCACCTGTAATGAATTACAAGAAGGTTTATTAGTTCTTATAAAAATGGCTCAATATCAGGAATTTAAAGAAGAAATACGCAATTTGTCTAAAACAAATAAAGTTTCTAATAAAAGTTTATTACTAAGGCTAAATCCATTTATGGATGATAAGGGAATTTTGAGAGTAGGAGGTAGGTTGAAGCATTCTGAATTTATAGAAAGTAAAAAGTATCCTGTCATCTTGCCAGCAAAACATAGTTAACATTGTTAATTGCGCAATATGAACATATTAGACTATTTCATGCTGGTTCTCTAAATCTTTTAGCCTCTATAAGGGATCAGTATTGGCCCCTTGGTGGCAGAAACTTAGTAAAAAAGGAGGTTAGATCTTGCACAAAATGCTTTCGTTTTGATGCTTCTGACATTCAATATATTATGGGTAATTTACCGAAACACCGCGTAAAACCAAGTAGACCTTTTTTATTTACTAATATCGATTTTATGGGCCCGGTATCATAGATTGATCAATAGATTGACAAGGAATTATAAAACAGTAAAGGCATGGGTTTGTCCTTTTGTATGCTTATCAACAAGAGCTATACATCTGGAGCTTGTTGGAGATTTGTCCACCAATGTTTTTTTGCTGCATTAAGGCGATTTATGACAAATGAAATTAAAAGGCTTTTGCTTAAAAATAAGGATGAAATCCATTCGCGACTCCATTTTGAAGCTTTTAAGTGGCACCTGATTCCTCCTGGAGCTCCACATTTCGAAGGCCTCTGGGAAGCTGGGGTAAAATCTACCAAGTTTCACCTTAAAAGAGTAATAGGTACAATTTCACTTACTTTTGAAGTCCTCTCACAAATCGAAGCAATTTTAAATTAAAGACCTATTTCTCTTCTCAGTAACGATCCTTCAGATTCTCAACCTTTAACACCCGCACACTTTCTGATTGGGCAACGCCTGACCACAATCCCGGATGAAGACTACGTTTATATTCCTGAAAATCGAATTTCAAAATTCAAAAGACTGCAACGGATGGTGCAACATTTTTGGACACGCCGGTCCAAAGAATATATCTCTGAATTGCAACAGAGAATGAAATGGAAGCAAAGTTTTCCCAATATACTTAAAGTTGGTTGTGTCGTCTTAGTAAAAGAAGATGGGCTACCACCACTTAAATAGCAATTGGGTGTTAAAGAAATTCATCCTGGTACTGATGGTGTAGTTAGAGCTGCAACCATTAAAACTACAACCTCCACGTTGAAGATACCTGTGGTTAAGATTTGCATCTTACCCATTGATGACTATAACTAATAAAGTGTTGAAACCTCCTGGTTTTCAAGGCGGGCAATATGTTCAGACCACCTTAACCTGCGATGCCACAACCCTGACAACGACGAATGACAGGACCAACAGGAGTTTCCGGGGCAATGAAGAAAGAAAATGAAGTGTCAAGAAAAATAAATAAAATGGCAGACATTGTTTAAATACTACTATAAATTACATTATAAATATTTACTGATAATTTTATAATTAAAGAAAACATACAATGAAAAAACTTCAGTGTTTGTACTAAGTATAGACCGAAACAGTAATAAATGAATTGTCTTCAGACCCTTACCAGCTTTACTAAACATCACGCGAAAAAATCCCAGTGCGTACCCTGGGACCCCTGTGATTTTCAGCGTAATTAGTGAGTTTGGAATTAGACTGATATCATCCATATATCTCCTAATTTTTTAATTTGCAGTGAAGTGAAGAAGCAAAAAAAAATGAAAGCGGTAAAAAATAGCCGAAGAACAGCGCAAATATTCCGTGCATGAATTAAGGCTAGTAATATACTTATCGCCAGCTATATACCCTTTAATGTTGGAGTAAGTGTTAGTAAGGGGTATATTACAGAATAGCTATTTTTGTTCGTACGCTGCAAAGGCAAATATGATCTTCGAACTGGAAGTGATGTCTGTGCTGGAGTAGTATAGAAAACCCTCCTTATAGATATTTTTATATTTATTGGAAATAATCGTCGTAGCTAAAAGCTATAGGTGTAGTATTTTTCGCGTTTATTTAAGTTAACGTTATTGTTCGGTAATTAAGTTTATCGACATAGTTCGGACGCGTTAGCTTTTTATAGTGTTTTTTTTCTTCATAGTGATAGTTTTAACATAAATAGTTAAGTAGGATTTCCCTTTTGGTTTCGGTTTTTGGAAAATTAGATGGAGTTGTGAATATACTCTTTAGCTGAGTTTTTATTTTATTTGTATAAAGTAAAGTTAGGGCTCATTTTAGCTTTGTAAAAAGTTAGGTTAGGGTATTTAAGAGTGTGAGACATAAACTACGAAAGGACAGGACTTTTACCCTGATAAAAAGTAAATTCAGACAAACAAATTCTGACAAAAAAGTTTTTTATCGCCCTCTGTGATCAGCACAGTGTTTACATTGCACTTATAGCTTAGTTGGACGTACCCGTGCCAATGACAATTTCTTATAATAAATCACAATTATTTGAGAGGGCGCCAGGTCTCATCTTGGTCTCAAATAAAGTCGTATCAATATTTTTGCTTCAAAAATACAAAACCTAAATAAATAAAAAATTAAATTGTTCCTTAAATTTTTGCAGACAAAAATCCATTCTACTATTTTCTCTTTGCGCCTCAGTGGTCTGCTGACATTTCCGTCGCGGGGAAATTGCGTTGTCAGTTTGAAATTCGTCAATAAAAGTTGCTTCCAGTAGTTCGTCTAGTGACGTAGGAAACTTCCAAGATTTTGATTTTTACGTCAATTCAAAACTGTCGATTTTACAGTATCTTTCGAATTATTTAACTAGTAATTACGACGACACTGAACGAAGAGCTGCATTACATCTCATCTCTTCTCCATGAGTGGAGAATTCGAAACTTTGGGCGAAAATAAAATAATACAGGGGCAATCTCATAACAATTCAAACGGCAGCTTAGATCGTCACCAAGGAGAAGATGGGGTTAAAATAAATACTCAAATTGGCGACACTGTGGAGAGTACGTGTGTGTGTTAGTGTTACTAGTAGTGAAATAATAAATAAAAAATATTTTTTATTATAAATTTTTATTTGTTGTCGTTAAAGTTTCAGATGGTGGACATATTAGGTGAAAGAGCTACGCGCGCCACATCGCTGTCGGCGCCTCTGGTCGGGCAGCGCGATTTGCGAACTCTAGATCAAAAATCAAGATCTTGAACCAAAACCATTAAAGTACATATGGCATCTGAGAAATTCCAAGATCCCAGGCAGGTAAGCAAACGAAGTTACATTGTTGTCAAAATATGGTGAACACATTTCTTTATTAAAGTTTGCATAACTAATGTTGTGTAATATATATATAACTTCTAATTGTTGTTAGTTCTACACATTCTTCTGTTATTTGCGTGTCCAACAGAAATAATGTTGGTAGTAAAATGCAAATAACCGTTTGATTTTTACAACAGAAACATGACTATTCCACCAACCTGCAATAAAATTTGAATAAAAGCCGAAATATAAGGGCTGTTGAGAGTACTTTTAAGCATATAGTTTTTTAAATTTATATTAAATCTTATTATGGAGTTTACTGACTATAGACACGATGGACAAGCACGTCCTTATGAATAAGCGGTAAATAAAAGCATGGGCGTAGACAGTCTAGAGTTATTCTGTACTACAAGTTAGACTAAAAATAAATAACAAATGAAATATCTTGGTGTCAAGACAACCTATTTTTTAGTTTTTCCTCAATCCTTCGGTTTAAGGCGCATCTATGTATGCATACGATTTATAAATATTTAAAACACGACTGTTTAATTAAAGTTCTTACCAATAGTTTGGTGCCGAAAATACAGTAATACACTTTCCATTATGTGCGACTTCATAACCATCATTTTTGACCTCGTGACTTCTAATGATATAGTCTAATTTATTTAATACTAAAAATGTATGGGTAACATCAGGTCCAAATTGACATCCAACGCCTCTTTTACTAGGAGCACGGCCATTTTGTGGTTGAGGATCGGACCATAGTAGTTCGCACATTGGTCCTTCTTCAGGAGGCTGCCGATTTCTGTCAATTTTTCTTATTTCGTCTAAAGTAACGTCGTCGCGTGAAAATAGTCCTCCATGCATTACCTTGCAAATAAACAAAATGTAACTTAATTAAAAAGTTCAGTATAATAGCAATTTATATTGAGATTTTATAAGATAGTTTACGAAAATTGGTATATTTATACAAAATTAAATATCTTGTACATGTCGGGGTAATCAGATATATTAAAGAACTAAATCAAGTGAAAAATACATGTCAATAACGTGATAATAATAATAATAATAAATTTACATAAATTATCCCAACTAGCAAAGTAGAGCTTTGGTCCGAGTCCTCCCCGCGGGCGCCCGCTGGTAATGACGAAAGTCAGCTAAGACTGAGTCTGGCACATCAATTGCCTTCGCTCAGTCGTGGGGCGAGGTACCTAAATCCGAGGTGGTGTGAGCAACCGTGCCAAGGATGGAAGGCTGAGGGTGAAATCAGCCTTTAACGAACTCCTCTGAGTGAGGAAACCCACGCTTTCGAAAACACCAGTATTTAGCACTCAACGTAGTTTAAAACTTCCCTAACCACGGATGTTTAAATACTTTTTTGAATCAAACTACTTCACTGAAAAGCTGACTTTCTGCCTTTTCCCTCGAGAAACGACATAGGTCGATCCCAGACTGGCTATCCTACCCCTTTCTCTAGTGTGGTGCAAATTCTAGAATACTTGATCTTGACGACGACTGAAGGCTCGTTCTGATTGAAAATGCATTTCGGTTCGCATTTACGTGTCGAAGCACGTGGTTTTCAGCGATTTTTAGGTTTTACCGTTTTGATAGGTTTATTTTAGCAAAGGGGCGAGTTGTTTGGTTTAACTTGAGACCCTGGCTACGCGGACGGACGGACTATAGTAGTTCATGCTTCAGGCAAAATCTCGCCGGCTTCAAAAAATACCCTTTGGCTTATGGGATTTTAAAATGGTTAAAATTTGTAAATAATTTTACAAATTACTGTTTATCAGCTGGCGAGACAATTAAAATCGAACGATGCAGTTTGTGATGCGATCGTATTTTCGTAAGGGTTGGAAATAAATATCGACAACTATGTATTTTTGAATTCGTACCGCGAAATACAATACATTGGTGTAGTTATAAATGTGGTTTGCCATTTAAAAAAATTCAAAATGACGTCGTATCTGTCATTTTTTGACAACTAACATATTTGAGAAAAGCTAAGATGACTCTGCCATAAAAATGATGTATCTCCAAAAATAATTGAGTTTTTAATCACAAAGCTTCTATTTTCTGAATGGGGTCAGACACCTAAAACACATAATCGAACGATGTAGTTATTGATGCGGTCGTATTTCCGTAAGGGTTTGAAATAAATATCGACAACTATACAGGGTGATTCCTAAGTTGACACTTCTTTTTTAGCTGTGTATAGGAGGCATTAAAATTAACATTTTCAAATACATTTTTTCAAAAAACTTAAAAAAAGGCGAGATACAGAAGTAAAAAATCTAAGTGCGAGCCTGATCATGAAAACGTAGCCTGCTATACTTTATGCTGTTTGTCTTATCTCTTATTAGTCATGAAATGTACGGGTTGGTGGTGAGTTATTTGGCATTTAACTGCGGTGTGTTTTTCTGAAGCAAGTTAATTTTAAATTGGTGACACGTGAAAATGGTAAAATTTGAAAACAATAAACTAGTAGATGCTGTGCTAATTTACGATGAGTGTCGTCAAAGTGCGGCTGCTGCTTCGAGATTATACGCAGAACGCTTTCCCTTGCAGGCTCATCTTACACCCAGAAGTTTTCTTAATGTTATTCAATGGGCAAGTTAGGCAAAACCGTATTTGATTCATAGTGCAATAAATAAATGTAAGTACCTTATTTTTGAGTTTTTTGAAAAAAGGTATTTGAAAATGTTTATTTTAATGCCTTCTATACACAGTTAAAAAAGAAGTATTAACTTAGGAATCGCTCTGTATATTTTTGAAATCGAACCGCGAAATGCAATACACTGGTATGGGTGTAAATGTAGGTTGCTATTTAAAAAAATTCAAAATGGCGTTGTATCTGTCGACATCTGACATATTTGACAATGGCATAGTTGGCTCCGCTATAAAAAACTACGTATCTCCAAGAAAAATTGAGTTTTTAATCTCAAAGCTTCTGTTAATTGGATGAGAACAAAATCACCAACTACGAAGCCTTGTATCTTAGAAATAAATGTTGACAACTATACATTTTTAATATTGGAACAAATAATCCAATGCATCTGGCTTACTATAAAGTAGGGTTACTATTTAAGAAAATCCAATATGGCATATTATCTATTAAGTTTGTATTTTTTTTAATTAAGTATTTTTTTGGCTTCTTCGCATAAAACTATTGGGCACATGTAATTTTTTTTTATTGTGGTCGGTAGGAAAGTCGAAAATCGGGTGAGACACTTAAAATAATGTCCTTGTACCTATTGTACCCATTATTGCCGTTGGTGCCAAGAGAAAATATTAAATTCCAAAAATCGTTATATTATTCCCAATTACGCTTTATAGCAGCATAATACAGGGTGATTTACGATAAGCATTCGTTAGCACTTTTAAGGGCACTACTGAAAACATTTTTTTCTACTAGCGTGCGGAAAATCCACTTTTCCGCACCGTGCGGCAAAGATTTTTCCGCACTGTTATATTTTGAAATTAAATTTAATTAAATTAAATGCTGTACGATTTGAAGTCACTGTTCGTCATATTACCTTTGAAATATCTTAGTTGCTATGTTGTATATAACCAGTTGTTGATTTGTATGTCACTGTCAGCAGAATATTATAAATTTAAACTAGTTTATCAGTTTTTCTACTGGAGTTTTGCTGAATTCTTCGGCACGCAAAATGATTTCCGATGAAGAGATGAACGAAAATTTTATAGAAGAAGTACCGGAGGAGATTCTTTTGGCGGCTGAAAATCTCAAAGAAGATTTATTGCCAGAAAAATCAAGAAAACGGTATGAAAAAGAATACACCCTTTTTTGCAAATGGAGTAAGGAGAAGAAAAATGTGAATTTTGAAAGAGAAGAAGTAAAATTTTGTTCATTGTAATAAAAATTTAAAAAAAAACTCCGTTTTTTAAATTATTTTCAATTTGTTTCCTCACGCTAGTAGAAAAACTATTGTTCCTAACACGTGCAGAAACCTATTTTTCCGCACTTAAATGCTTGACACTACTCCGCTACGCGTCGTGCTGTCAACGGCATTTGCGTGCGGAAAAATCGATTTTCTGCACTTGTTAGGAAAATAGCTATTTTGAAACATTGCTAGTTTATATATTTGGATGTGCTCCCTCTTCCTAAAATATCAGCTTTTCTTTATCACTTTCAGTTATACAGGAAATAGCTGTCAGCTTTGTTATTTTAAGTAGGATATGAATATTTTTATTGTATTTTTAGATTTTTCCCGATATTTTAAACGTATTTTGGATAACAAGTCAAACTGGTTTAACCGGATAGTTTTTGAGATATTAGCATTGAAAAATTATACTTATGGCACTTCGACAGGCTGTAGTACCTTAACGCAATATCTTATAAAAGAAACTGCTTACACGTTCCTATTTTAAATTCTTATTTTCCACTTGAAAAATTTACTTCCGGTTAACTTTCGGACGTTAAACCGGAAGTTAGGATTTTTTGAATGATTATTAGGTTTTTGTTTGGTAATCACTAAGTCAAGATTGTTTGTTGGCACGTCATACGTCATTAAATACTTTGGAAAAAATTGCATGTAGATGTATAATAGTTCGCCATCCCCGCTATAGCCTGCAAAGTCTCATTAGTGTCATTTTTGGAATGACCTATGACAAGGGTTATTTAGTTTAGATGTCTGACCTCTTATACAAAATTTGTTTAAATTCTTGAGCAAACACCAAAAATATTCATATAATTTTTAAAATAACTAACCTGACAGCTACTTCCGATGTAACCGGAAAATATAAACTCGCAAAGTTCCAAGAACATATTTTCAGTGGTTCTTCCAGAAGTTCTAGCGAATGCTTGCGTGAATCACCCTGAATATACGAGTATTATAATATAGTGTAATATAAATAATGAAATATTGAATGCGTCACTCTTGGTCAATTGCAAGCACATGATTAGAACTTTGCCTTGGGTCGATTTTTAAAATCTTAAATACAGGATTTAAGTGAAAAAGTCAAAAAGAAAACTTTATTTAAATTGCACAGTTATGCTAATTTACCATATCTTAAATTTTTTAGTTGTAAAACTTGTAAAAAAACCGTGAATATGATTTTTTAAATTTTCGTCACACAGGAAATATGCCTTATTATTATCTATGTTTTTAAAATATACTTACAAGTGCTCTCTTATTTAAGCAGTGAGCTAAAGGTAACCAGTTATAGACCTCAGTAAATAGTTCGGCCATTTGAGCAGTGTATTTTGATTTAACCTCTCCATCAAATCCGTACATTTGATTCATTGTAGCACTTTCATGATTCCCTAAAATAAAATATTTTAACTTTATCTAATTGGTTGTATTAAACCGAAGAAAAAAACAATAAATAATCAATTACAAATTTATTTGCATGCCATTTTATTATAATCATTGATAATCTGTGCTGGCTTATAATGAATGCAAGACTCTAGAGATTACACCAAAACAATTCCATTTATAAAAGAGATCAATTCTGACAAAATATCGTAGATTGGATAAGTGATTTACGAGGTAAATTCATTTTACATGCGTATGTTAAATTTATGGTAGATCGGTTAAGTAGTTTTCGAGTTACAATAGAAACGATTTGTTAAGGAGAACAAAATTGCAGTTACTGGTATTTCTTAAATATTTTTCCTAAAATTATAAATGTCATTTACATACGAATACTAAAATTTTGTTCAGATCGGTTAAGTAGTTTTCGAGGTAAATTTATTTGACATGAGTTTAGCAAATTTTGGGTAGTTCGACTAAATTTTTAAAGTAAATTAATTTTACGCGTACCTACATCACATTTTAATCCTTAAATTATATTTTACTTTTTCCGAATATAGAAATTGCAGATGTTTATCTAGGGTCGAAACATTGGAGTCGATATCTGATAACATTATATTATAGCAAACGGAATGGAAGGGTAAAATTTTATTTTCTTCATCCTTGTAAATAAAACTTTTTCAAATATAATTTATAGAGAAAAACCGTAACTTTTATCGTTTGGGTCGCGGCGCATTGCCTTGTCGAACTTTAATTGCGGCACCGAAAATTTTACCCATTTTACATAGGTATAACAATTTTTTTTCAGACTGGATAAGTCGTTTTCATAGTAATATTCTATTAGATACGTATACCAAATTTCGGATAGATCGGTCAAGTAGTTTTCGAGTTAGTTTAATGATTCAATTTGTCAAGGCGGTCAAAGCAATGCGTATTTTTCTTTCTAAAATATTTTTCCTGATATTATTACTAATTTTTCATTCGTATGCCAAATTTTGTTCAGACCGGATAAGTAGTTTTCGAGGTAAATTACTTTTACATCCTTGAAAATATTCGTTTTTTTGGCAGTCCATTTTAAATTTCACAACTATCATACATTTTTCGAATATAAAGTTTGAAGATGTTTTATAGGGTCGAAACGTTGATTTTTGGTTAAAGCAATATTGCACAAAGATGTTAGAAGAAGCAAGATTTACGAAACTGCAATAAAAATTACAGGTTTATACTTAAAAAAAAGATACCCGATGATGGTAACTCGATGACGAACCGTTTTACTGGAAATCTGATGACATCATATGATAGGAAACAAAATAAGGCAATGGAACATAAAGTTGTTTTTCTTTATCTTTGTAACTAAAACTTTTCCAAACATAATTCAGAAAGAAAAAACCGTTTTTGTTAACGTTTGGGCAGCGGCGAATTACCTGTCGAAGTTTAATTGCGGCACCAAAAATTGTACTTATTTCACATGGGTAAACCAAATTTCTTTTAAATCGGATAAGTAGTTTTCGTGGTAAGATTCTATTAAATGTATATACCAAATTTCGGATACGAAACTGCAATAAAAATTACAAGTTTATATTTAAAAATAAAATGATGGTATCTAGATGACGAAACGTTTTACTCGAAATGTGATGACATCATATGATAGGAAACAAAATGTCGCAATGGAAAAGTTAAATTATTTTTTCTTTATCTTTACAAATAAAGTCACAAGGAATTACACCTCGGAACAAATCTTGTCGGCAATTTTCGGCTGTTCCGAATATCCCTAAATATTGAATATGTTTAAGATTTAAGGTATGCAGACCAATAATAAAATGAAAAATGCATCTATAAATACTATATTTGGAGCTATCTATTTTATAACACTGTATTGTAGAAGTCTCGAGCTATCTCTTATCCCAAATTTTAAAGCGCGAAATGCTAAAATAACTTACAAAACTTGCGTTGAAATATGTAATTTTCGGCCTTTTTTGACACTTTATATTTTTAATATCCACGATGACTCTTTATGAATCCAAGGCGTTCTTTTCGAAAAATCAATATTCTGTTAAATTGAAGCTTTTACGGAAATTGCAGAGTATTTTTAAAATTAAAAATTTGGTAATTAACCGGACATACGAAGCTTTAATATTGGTCTAATTAAATTGTAAAAGTCCTAAATAATCTATAACATTTAATTTTTAACTTCAAAACGCTAAAACAACCTCACAATCCGTAGTCAAAAACACCTATTTTAGGCTAATTTTGATACCGGTAATTCATTCCAATATGGAAGCCTATTTCAGGAGAAAGTAATTTCATGGCAATCTATTCGAAAGCTATGTATTTTAGAGATTTGATGAAATTTCCTTATCCCGCTGCCAAAATATCAATTTTACTCAAAGGCGTGTTGAAAAAAGATTGAGGAATAAAATAAGCCTAAAATGATCTCTCTAAGGGTATTATAGTAGAAACTATAACCGAATATATAAACTTTTGGTAAAAAAAAAAGTAAAAAAATTAAATTATACAGTGTGTCCAAAAAAGTATGCAACATTATGTAAAAGTTTTTTATTACCGATTTCTCAGAAAATTTTATTCTTGATAAAAATTGGAGAATGCCTTGAAACTATAAATGCATATTTTACATTTCACCTGCGGCTAATAGTAAGGGTGCAAATGCCATTTTTTCGAAATTGCATTAAGAGTAAAGTACCTTAGTTATTAGAAATACAGCAAAATTTTATATCGAAATGTTATTGCAAATTAAAAACATGGCCCAAATACGAAATTTGAGTTACGTGTCTCAATTTTTTTTTTCTAATCTCTAATATCCCCTAAACGGTACGCCTCTGGCCGTTAATCGTTTACGCAATTTTAATATATTTATCAAATAACTTAATTTAAAATGGATTGGAAGATATTCCGAATATCAGTGGCCACCTAGATCTTCAGATTTGTCACCTCTGGATTTTTTTCTTTGGGGATATCTAAAAGAAACTGTTTACAAAAAAAGATATATTATATTATATATTTAGATAAAAAGATACAATTTTTTTTTAAATAGAACACACTATATATTTTAGCAGCTTTTTTTCTCAAAAAATTATCTATAATATAACGAACGTTGCCAAACAAAATGCAAATTTTGAAGAAAAACAGGATAGTACAAAATTACCTGTATTTCTCAATTAGAATATTGAAATTTTCTCGTAGACTCTTAAGTTCGGGGATAAAAAAACTCTTAAATCTTTAAGTACTTAAAATTTTATACAGGGTGTTTTCTGTTGACATCTGAATATAGAAAATTTTAAAATACGATAACTCTGTTTTGTCAAAGCACTCTATATTTATTGGGCTCGTCTGATAGATATTTTAAGTATCTTTTATTCTAGTTAAGTCATACATATACCTATATTTACTAGTTTTGACAATATTTCGATTCTTATTTAAATTTACGTGAAAAAACTATAATTTTTATTTTTGTCATTCATGTCATATTAAAATAAATTGATAACTATAGTTACGTATTTATTTATAACTTAAACGAGCCTAAATAACAATACATCCTGTCAATAAATCACCAAGCACAACACAATCAATATTATTTGAAATATCGATTACTAGAGATTAATGACCCGTAAGTATCCGTTCTGAGTTAAGAAATAATAATTAAATCCACCTTAAAAATTCCAAGCCTGGCCCAGCCTTAATAAATACCAATGGCTATAAATCCAATCTACGATTAAAACTTTTACCGCATTTTACATCACAACAAACTTTTACTTCTTTTAAACACAAAATACAACTTGAGTGAAAAAGGTCCACAAACATTTAAATAGTGTAAAGGTAAGTAAAGAAATGGAACGAACATACAAACAACGCCATTAGACTCAACTCACGAAAGGCGAGGTTTCGCGTCGTTTGTTCTCGGTTTAGTAATAGTCAATAAATCATTTAGCACAGTTTTTCTTCTATTTATTTTTTTTTAAGTCCCACTTTTTGTTCTGTCAAACCTCTTCATTAATTTTTCAAAAGCTTGTTTATTGGGTTGTCGTCTGTCCGGATATTATTCATGTCACTATGTAAATCATATCAATCATTTCATTACTTAAAAAAATTATTTTTTAAATAAATGTTAAAATTAACGGCTAGTACCTAGATTATTATAAGAAGACCTCGTCGAAAAAATATTACTATTATACGTATTTTAATGTGACATTATATTTTATTAGATATGAATATAATAACGACACAGATGTCGCTCCGTGCAACATCTTGCTGGTGTGCCCCACCAAATACTGTATAAGCAGTTTTGAGTTGCTCCTTTCTTTCGTCGGATCCTAGCTCTACTGATAAGCCATGATATGGCGAAACACATCTAGGGATGGATCTGACGAAATGAAAGGAAATTCTTCTTCTGTCTATTAGATTTGTTTGACTTTGCTGGTCATAGCTAACTAGAAAAATAAAAATTACAGTTTTTTCAAGAAAATAAAAAAAAATCAAAATATTGGCAAAACTAGTAAATTTAGGTATAGGAATAACTTAACAATACAAGATACTTAAAATATCTATCAGACCAATCTAGTAAATATAAGGTGTTTGATTGATTGAGTTATTGTATTTTCTATATTCGGATGTCAACAGAAAACAACCTGTGTAACATTTTTAGTAGATTTAAGACAGCTTTTCTATCCTTAAAGTTAAGAGTTTAAAAGAAATTTTCGACTTCCGATATTTTAATTGAGAAATCCACGTAATTTTGTACTGTTATGTTTTTTCCAAAATTTTAAGAATTTTGCATTTTGTTTCCAACGTTGCAAAAAATTAAAAAACTAAATATGGCGTCATATGGACAATTTTATGAGAAAACAAAAAATGTTAAAATATACAGGGTATTATGGAATTGCCTTAGTATATTGGAACCCGGAAATCCTGATATGATAACCTTCACAGAAAAAATATTTTTAAATGTCGCTTTGCTTTAATAAGTAAGAATTTTCACCTTTTTTGATCCCGACGGTTTCACTGCCTTACCCACGTGCGTTTGTTTTGATTTTGAATTGTCAAACTAAAAGAAGAAAGTCGGAGACTTTACAATATTGCATGACACTGACCTACTAAATAAGAGTTCACTGACCGTATGTCATTAGGTATATTCAAACTTTTTAGAAATTAAAATTAAACATACCTCAGCAAGAATCCTTAAAAACTGGCATAAAAACCATAATAAAATAAGCAAATTCTTCTAAATCGAATCTGCGATTCACACTTTTGAAAATTAACCCATATTTCACAGCATAAACGCCGCTAGCGATGGCGCTGATTTAGTTAGTGATGGGCGATGTGAATCGATGATTTTCTAAACATCGGTGTTTTGTTACCGATGTTCGATATTTTTCCATCGATAATAAGGGTCACAAATAACGATGAAAGAATCGATGATTAACCTTCGATGTTTGACACTGCGTTTTAATATTTAAAGCCACCTTTTTATTTATAAATTACTTTGGTGAGGCGGAGTTTCAGCACGCCAAATACTGGCGGAACAAAACATCGATGGACCTCGCTCATCACTAATTTAATTTGAAGTTATGATTTTCTGATGAATGATGAAGGTTGTGATTTTCTCCATGGAATAACATCTTCTTTTGAGAAAAAATGTGATCGTTAAAAGTCAAAGAAGACACAGCAGAGGTCCACACTATCATGAGTCTCAAGATTTTTGGCGAGTTCCTCTTTTAGGATGTAAAACATTACAAACTGGTAAATAGGTACGGTTACTAGTGGTAAATAGGAAGGTATCTACTACTTTTATTAATGCAACTTTTAATCTAAAATTTGAGTACCTATTTTACTTATGTTAGGCTGCTGATGATTCCGTATTTATTTCCTTATTTTATTATTTTTATTTAGCTAAAAAGTGAAGCAGTTAAAAAAAAGTTTCTTGTTTACTAAACACAAACAGCTGATGCATGTGTTCATCTAAACCCATATTTTTTATTTACTGTACACCTGATTTTGACAGTTTAATATTTGTCAACGTTGCGACATCCATCTCGCTCACTCGCGAGGCTATGCTTTTGCTCGTATCTCTCACTCTTTTACTTTGAGAAGTTCATGGCTTTTATTCATTGGCGTCGGGCTGATTTTAGGGGTCCTTACCCCACTTTTTAGATGGTCGATTTAAAAAAAAACTATCGAGTGTTTTTCTAGGACACCCAAGGAGTCGCCCATTTAAATATAATAAGGCTATTTCATAACACGCTGTATAGGGTATTCCATTGAAAGAAAATGTATCTTGGAACATATATTTTTTTATACCTCACAACTTTTATAAAAACTATTTTTGTGATATCTTTTATAGTAGAACCGGTATATTACCTTGTCATACAAATGGGCCACCCTGTGTGGCTTTTTAACTGTTATCAGAAAAATTCACAGCATTTTTTCAGTTTAATTTTTTTTTGTTAAAATGCTAAAATTTCAATTTTCTCGCCAAAATATATATATAAAATTGTCAATTCCGATCATTTCCGAAGTTTAACGAGTATTTAATATGAAGTAAGCTATAGTAAGAAAGGGTAGACGACATAAAGAACTAGCTTTAACAAAATTACTCTAAACCGTATTCGCTCCGTAAAGGTGCCATTTTTCTAAGGTTATCATCAGCTATCTATCTGCTGTTTTATATCTGTGATTTTACCACGTAACTTAAATTGGATCGACATTTTTTGGCCTATTAAAGTATTTTTATGTTTTTGGAAGTATATGAAAAATGCTGTTTTTCACGATTCTGGTAACTTACCTCGAGACATAAAGAAGTAGTTGGGATACAGTAATTTGAATCCAAATAGTGTAAATATACATTCAACGGAAAAGGATCCCCGGTCCACAAAATCGCCGTTGAATAAATACGGATTTGTTTCAGAGGGAAGTCCGTTCAGCTCGAATATGTTCATAAGATCATAAAACTGCCCATGAACATCACCACATACTGTAAACTTCTGTTCATCTTCAATTGTAACATCAATTAAAGAAGGTTGTATCATAAAATATGCTTTTATGTCCAACAAAATCTACAATAATAATTATTAATGGTTTAAATAAAATAGATATAGTTCTTACAATTACTGACTGGATGCACGTTACATCCTCTGACGTAATTTTGGATCAGAGTTATGTCAGTGACCAAATGGCATAGATGGCATTCTTTATATTTCTGTCAGGACTGCGAATTTCTTCTTTTGCTGAATAATGAGACATATTTTCAAAACATGTACTAAGTGGCGCAGCCAGAATTTCAGTTCGGGGGAGGGGGGGGGGGGGGGGGGGGAATGGTAGGGAAAGCGACGAACCAGCGTCGCAGGCAAGAAGGCGAACATTTTTTTGGGTGCCACGCCCAAAAAACCCCTTTTCTGGACAATCAAAAAAAATGTCAAAATAAAAAATACATATATTTAAAGAGACTTTTAGTGAGTTATATACATACACTAATATAGGTAATATAAAACAGAAATAACAAAAACTTCCTCAAGAAATAAGCATAATTAAGCAAAAAAATATTAAAAATAAGGTATATTTTTTATTTATTGAAAAAACAAAAATTAACCATAAACTAAAAACACAACATATTTTTTTGCCTAAAACTAAACTGTAATTCGTCGCCTGTTTTGACAATATATATTAATTATTTCATATATCAATGTGGATTTTTTGATGAATACCTATTAAAGCTAAACTTGTTGTACGCTCTTCGCCTGAATGGTTTTTTAGATATGTTTTAAATCTTTTTAAAGTGGAAAAACTTCTTTCTGCTGAAGCTGTAGTTACTGGGAGGATGATTTAGTATTTTATTTGGCACGTTATTGATAGCGTTGCCGTCAAAGATTTTTTATGTTGCCCAATTACATTTTATATCTTCGTTTTTTTTTATTTTAGGGGGGGGGGGGGGCTGGCTACGCCACTGGTACCAACTAACTATATTTTACGCTCAAATTATTTTAGCGCATAAAATTGAAGTTCTTTGAAATGACAAAGGTTGTTACAACGATTTTATTAATTTATCAATATCAATCAGTACCCTTTAATTATAACAGACCCATTTTTTTGTTTCTGTTATGATTATGTATTTGTACGTTGTGACGTGCATCCAGCCAGTAATTGTAAGAACTATATACAGGGTGTAACCGCGGTAGTGGTTCAGAGGTGAGTTACTGGCATTCGACCGTGGCGACCCGGGTTAAATGCGGATGGACCTCTAGGGGCGTAAAAAGGATAACTAGTGCATACACGTGGTTTGGATTCCACGCTAAGTTATAGGTCCCGTCTGGCTGACATTACCCAGCAAAAAAAAAATAAAAATATACAGGGTGTTATGGAATTGCCTTCGTATATTTGAACCCGGAAATCCTGATATGATAACCTTCGAAGAAAAAATATTTTTTAATGTCGCTTTGCTTCAACAAGTGAGAAAATTCACCTTTTGTGTTTTTTGATTCCGATGCCTTCACTGCCTTACCCACGTGCGCTTGTTTCGATTTTGAACTGTCAAACTATAAGAAGAAAGTCAGAGACTTTACAATGTTGCATTACACTGACCTACTAAATAAGAGTTCACTGACCTTATGTCATTAGGTATAATCAAACTTTTTAGAAATTAAAATAAAACATACCTCAGCAAGAATCCTTAAAAACTGGCATAAAAACCATAATAAAATAAACAAATTCTTCTAAATCGAATCTGCGATTCACACTTTTGAAAATTAACCCATATTTCACAGCATAAACGCCGCTAGCGATGGCGCTGATTTAGTTAGTGATGGGCGATGTGAATCGATGATTTTCTAACATCGGTGTTTTGTTACCGATGTTCGATATTTTTCCATCGATAATAAGGGTCACAAATAACGATGAAGAGAATTCTTAAAAACTGTCATAAAAACCATAATAAAATAAACAAATTCTTTTAAATCTAATCTGCGATTCACACTTTGAAAATTAACCCATATTTCACAGCAAAAACATGTTATTTAAGCAAGTCCACATTGAAAATTCTTTGTTACACTATTTACTTCATATGAGGTCCTTACGCAAACACTTGTTTTTGTTCATATAACCGACAAAAACCTTTCGTTATACCCCCAACGCAAACACGTTTAAGCTGTCAATTACCTACAGTTACAAAGTACGCCGCTAGCGATGGCGCTGATTTAGTTAGTGATGGGCGATGTGTATCGATGCTTTTCTAAACATCAAGGTTTTGTTACAGATGTTCAATATTTTGCCATCGATAATAAGGGTCACAATCAGCTAAATGAACCGTGGATCAGGTTAATGAACAGTGGACCAATCCAATGAACAGCTGATCAGATAAATGAACCGCGGATGAGCTAAATAAACCGTGGATCAGCTAAATGAACAGCAGATCAGCCAAATGAACAGCGGACCAACAGCACATCACATTCATTTTCTTTTTCGTAAAAACATTCTTGAAACTCTGAGTACATTTCATACAGAGAAGCAATTTGACCTCTAGAAACATCTAAATTTAATGTTTAACATTAAAATATATTACAGTGATCAAACATACTACAGTTTTTGGATATCTTACATTAAGTTACTAAAGTTCGCTAACGATCGGTTAATTCCGAGGACTGCCATTTATTATTATTAATGATCGCCTACGGCTCATTACAGCATTAATAATTATTCAATTTAGCATAAATAATGATATCTTCTATTAGGTCGTCATATTTAATAAAAATAAGTAGAGGATGGTTTAATACAGGGTGTTTTTTAAACAGATAGAGCAATTTTTGTTAAATAGGGCGACCATTCATTAGATCGCTAAAGTTCGGTAATAATAATTTGCTATTTTCGGGTTTGTTTGGATTACTTCGGATTTGTTAGGGACGCGCGCGAGCCTAAGAAACTCGAAAAAAAAACGAAGTAATCCAAACAAACCCGAAAAAAAAAAAGTTATAAAAATCGATTACTGTCTTTAAATTACACAATTTTTAAAACGCTTATATTTTTATTTTTAAAATATAATACTTATACTACGATTTACTATAATAACCTCAATTAATAATCACACATCTTCTAAGAGCCTACGAAAGATCATGCCTGTATAATGCCTTCTTTCAGGAAACGGGATGGCATAAATCCTGGAAGCCACTGTTGAGTTTCGCATGCATTCGAAATACACGGCAATCATATCGCATGCCACTGCATTCATTAAAGGCATCTTGGTAAAAAAAAAGTTTTTAAAAATACTGACAATTATTCATTATTTAGACAACACGTAATTTTAATCCAATTCATTTGTTTTATGTTTTCAAAGCTTACTTTTCTTATTTCAATGGTGTATTTTTTGATTTAAATAATTTAAAAATTACCTTACCTATTACCTACCTGTCTTAAATCGTAGAATAAGTATTATATTTTGAAAATTAAAAATATAGGCGTTTTAAAAATTTTGTAATTTAAAGACAGTCATCGATTTTTATAACTTTTTATTTATTTATTATTAATGTGTGGTAAAATTATTCTAGAAATAAAATTGAAATGCCCATAAAAAGAAATAATTCGTATAATGTAATTAATTTTCTTCATACCTCCGGTATTAAAAAAGTTACAAATTTGTGTTTTTTACCGAAATGTTAAGGATTTATTTCTATATTAAACTATGATAAAACTTTTCCAAGAACAAGCATAATATTTGCTTATATTTCAGTTAACGCCATCTAGCGAAGACGGCAAAACTCAAGGATAAAAAAATAGGAGACTAAGTTTGTTGAAATCGGTTATACCAAACAAGAGTAACCGTGGCGTATTTTTAGAAAAAAATTAATTCCCCCCACCACTTTATTTTACTAGATCGAAAAAATTGTGTAGGAAAAAAGTATTAGGAAATACGTAAGGATTAAAATACAGATACTTTTTATACCGGTCAATTAGTCAAAACACGATGAAAATCCTAATTTTAACCTTGGTCATGGCTGGTACGCCCTCTTGCGGGTATTTTACAACCTCTAAAATAATTTCCAGCATTTTCTCTTGGGCACTTATAAAAAAATTTACTCGGATGCTGTACGATTACTAGTTTCTGAGATATGGCCAGCCATCATTCTTAGTTGACCACCAGGTATAATTACACATAACAAAATTGCACTAGTTTAGTTAGGATGTAGTATTTAAAAAACGCAAGGTTTTTTGCCATTGTTTTCGATTTTAACCTTACAAATCACAAATAAACGGTGGACTGCTTTCGGGAAATCATTCGGCGAACTTCTTTGGCGCTGACACGCATACGCGATTATTGGTTGACGGTCTGTCTTCAGAAAGTTTTTGTACCGTACTTATGCGTCTCCCAAATACTTTTAAATTTTTTGTCCGTTTATAGGAGAGTTTTTGCACTCTGTATGAAAACAGCCTGTCTGCGTCCGCCCAAAGGAGATTCCGCCCAAGAAAGGTTTATTTTCATGGAATTTCATATACCTAGTACAGACCCGAACAAACCCGGACTATAAAAAAATGTCCGCTTATCAGAGATGTCCGTTATGAGAGGTTTCACTGTGCCTACCTTTATTTTTGACAATATCGAAAACTGTAAATATGAAAAGTTGTTCGAAATATAAAACTATATTTTAATATGCAATTACATCCTTCTACTTAAATTGTTTTTTACGAATTTTCCTCAAATTACGGATACCGAACATTTATCTTTTTTATTTATTAAAAAAAAATTAAATAGAAGGATGTACTTGCATATTAAAATATAGTTTTACATTCCGAACAACTTTTCATATTTACAGTTTTCGATATTGTGAAAAATAAAGGTACTTACTTTACTCTTGGGCAAAATTCATATTTTTTGACAAACTCGTATACGACTGAAAAAATTTAACATCTGTTTTAGGTTTTGGACCATACAGAACTTTTTATGAAGAATAACTTTTTTTTCGTAAAGTTAATAATAAAAAAGTTTCCCATTAGTTGCCAACTTAAGTAGACACACTGTATACCTGCTTCCCCGTGTAAAAAATGTGTCTTTGAACTGTTAATAAATATGTATAGTGCACTGTTTTATTTATATAGATATAGATGTTATTGTACTTGCAAGTAGGATATTGAACGGAGGACATTATTTAAAAAACTTTGCGAATTTCTTCTTATTTATATCTTGTCCATTTTGTTTAAAATGTAATTTTGGATATAATTAAAATATTATTATCATAAAGGCGCAAGGAAGAGGTTAAGGATAAGGAATGTCAGTTACGAAATTCCTTCTCTGGGGCCAGGTAGACAACGACGGCCGTTTTGTCCTCTTTTGGACTCAGCGGAGCAACTTAAATAGACCGCGAAATCGCGTTTTCAATACTTATTTAAGAATAAATAATAGTAAGAATTAACTCGATGCAAAAGACATATTCCATAGAAGCGTAACCAAATAGAATAAAAAACCAAGACACAAGGTCTGTTGAAGTAGCTTCAAGTTATGGCTTTACTGTCATTCCTAATAAGAACAAAACGGCCGTAATTGTCTACCTAGTCCTAGGAAATCCATTGTTCTTTTATTTTAATGCAAAAGACACAACTTTGTTCGCTAGCCGGTAATTTTAAGCTTCATTATTATTACGGATAGTAAACTTAACTGGTGTTATTCTGTAACAGCCGAACGCCTAAAACTAATTTTGAAATATTTATCTTGGCGTCCGTTAGTAGCACAGAAGTTAAACCTACAAAAATTACTTAATATTTTTACTAAATAATATATATATATCGTAAAATAAATTCGGTACCATTAGTAAATGGTATAATTGCAGGTCGCGAATGAAAAGTTCCAAAAAGCGATGGTGAACCTTTAAATAATACTGTAGAGTAAGCGCAACAAATATACCATTATTCTTTACATTCCTGTCTTCTGAATACAAAGAATGCGGCACCTTTGTGAACAAGAAGCATATATCGTGGTAAAAATGGGTTCCAACAATTTATAGCAGACCGTACACTATCATTCAGACTGACAGTTTTAATAAAGGAATGGTAGTCATACTGATCGTGTAACGGCAAATTTCAAGGATTGATGGCCGGACTGATGTAAATTCTCATTATAAAAAAGACGCGAGACGCGATAGGTGCAGAGTTAAGCCGTATCGGCGCTTCGGTCACTTCGACTACAAGCGTTCGGAAATACTGTCGATTGCTTGAATTTTGAATTTCTAACTGATTAAACCAAGGAGATGTGGAAAATGGGCTTTGAAGGACAATAGAATATTTATTCGAATAAATTAGATGGGGCTTTCTTGTAGTCCACGTTAACTGATATTATTTACAGAGACGTATTTTTTAAATTCATACTGGAACATTTAACCTTTTAAAGGGTTAGTTTTATTGTTTTGATAAAAGTGGTAATTTGTTTATTTCTGTAGAAAAGGAAGAAATGGAAGAGTACTAACCTATTCTATTATAAAAGAGAATATAATATAATCGAATTTAAAATATATATAATATTAATTATATTAATTTACTGAACACACCTCTGTGTAATATTAATAGGTGGTATTGTTGCTTAATTTTTTTACGGATGACGAAAAACAACAATGTTATATTTGTGGCTCTTACTCGACCCGTATAATAATAAAGTACTTACTTTATAAGCAAATTTCCTATGTAACTTTCCTTGTTGCTTATATAATTTCATTAATTCATTCATAAATATTAACGTAACTTTTCCATTTTCTAGCTGTGGGCCATCATACTCATTTTCAATTGCTGTAAAAAAATAGATATTAAAATTTTGCATATGGACGAACTGGTAAATTTTCATACTAAATTAGTTTGATATTAGACTAAAAAAAGATTTTAAAAACTTTGAAATAGCGCCTACTAAGTTAACACTATACTAGAAATTTAAAAATAATTTTAGTGTTTGATAGTGCAGCACTGAATTTGATACATTAATGTCTGCATTGTTTTTCTGATTAAATTGAACTTGTTAACTAGAAGCGGTCCTAAACGTAACATTAAGTGTAATTTGTTTGTAGTGACAAACGGTATAAAAGCTAATCAATTCATTTTAGCATACCAAGCTGTACAATTATTTATTCTTCTTACTACAAAAAACGGCTTTTTCGTTCTTCCGGGCGGCCCTCGGCCGATTTAAATGCGGTGTGGTTAAAGGTGTTAGTACTTAATAGATTTTAGAGTGGTTCGACTGATTTTTGTGGTGCGTTTTGACCCGCAAACGATTTTCGTCATTTCCTCATTTTACTTGTTAGGTAAGTAATTTCACATGCTTTTTTGATTTTAGTAAAGTTAGCATATTGGATATATATTAACAGATCGTTTTTTATTTTATTTTTTGGGTTGTCTCCTCTGTCAAGGGCTCAAATATAATGTTACGGTTTAAAATTGGTATTCTTTTGTAAATAAGTAAGTTTTCAGGAAATATCATATTTTTCGTTCTGGAATACGATTTATAAAAGATTTCAGACATTTGCCATTTTAGATATTATATTTTATTAGTGTATAAGTTCTTTAAACAAGTTGACCAAAATTATTGTCTATTTTCCATTTAAAGCAGAAAGTACTTTTTTTTTGCGCTCGAGTTAAATGACACGATCGACTAAGACATTTATTTTTTACAAAAGGACTTAAATTTAACTTATCCTTAAAATACAAAGACTTAAAACTAATATGAACAGCAAGTAGCTTTGACACGATATTAATGTTAATGTTCAATATTTGCTTTTATATGAACTAATTAGTCTATTCAGCAGTTATGGCTGGTCTAGAGATATAACTCCTCCACCCTGCGATCTTTCAACGTCCTCGTTGATAATGTTCTGAAGGGTTTTAATGGGGACAGCTTTTAAATACTTATGTTTTCTTCAGTAATAGATAGCTATGCTCAGAATACACATAGGAACAATGCAGGTTGTTGAAAAAATAGAATATTGTGTTGGATTCTGAGGGGTGAGGTTTTCAAACCTAATGGGCTTAAAAGGATCTTCCTGGATCTTGGTAGGGTCCTCTAAATGCTTGATTTGTAGGTTTAAGGTAAAATTTGTCGGCTGAAGGTTTGTTGCCTCTGGATATGTAGTAGTTATGTTTGTTCTTAAATATAATACGTCTATACTTTGCGGTTAATACGTACGTACTTAAAAATGTTTCTTATATTTAGGGTTATTATTATTACAATAAAATTAATTTTCTTTAATTTTTAGAAGGAAGTGGATGTAGTGTCCTGGTCTGTTAATGATTCGTGCCTTATTTAATAACGTGATGACTCGGTAGTGTGATAGGAATTGCAGATACTGAAGAAATGGCAGGCAGTTCATATAACACAAGAGTCCTTGTAACATTATAAATAAGTGTTTTATTTCCCCAGTGCCTCTGGGGTAGTAAAGAGAATTACAGTGGCTAAGGTATATTTGCTTCGATTGATAATAACGTCACATTGACTTTGAATAAGGGAGCAGTCTTGAAGGGTGACTTTTTGGAAGTCTTCATAAGCCATTTCGGAAGTTTTTGTACAAAATAGTAGGGAATTTTTATAGGTTAGAGTGTGTATTTGTTAGTTGTTTTGGACTGTAGCATACTGACAGTTTTAGCTTAAGGAACAGCTGTTCATAAGTGGCTTGGAGCACATCCATTGAGTTTATTTCTTCGCAATTTTTGTACCACACCTCGTTACAGTAATATTTGCTAGGGCTAATTAAAATCTTGTAATCATTGTTCGGTATAGGGTATAAAATTTTTAGATTACAAACATTTCTTTTAAAAATAGGTATTTTAATTGCAAAAATTGCTATTTCGTTCAGAATTAAAAGACCGGTTTCTTAAATAAGGGTGAGTTCTGTTGCATGTTTAATAGACCATAGGGTGTTTCTTGGGTAGTGTATTTCTAAATATTCTCGAAGCTCATTTATCTCATTTAAGCTTACAATTTCGAGGTCTAAAGTTTTCAAATGTGCAAAGGCGAAAATTCTTAAAAGTTTTTCTAAATATTGATAACATTATATTAATTTCTTTGTTTCATTTTGAAAGTTCTGTCCTAATGGTTTTTGAATTTTCATTTATAATATTTATATTTTCCTTGAATTAATTCATAATATTGCATGTAAGCGAACTAAAGTCATTCATCTTATTATTTTCGTAATTTATCAGGGCATTTAAATTTTTAAGGTCTTTAGTGCCTATAAGTGCGTCGAAATCGTTATGCCAATTTAAGACTTTTAATTTAAAATCTTGGTCAATACCTAGTTCTTGAAGTAGAGGAATTTTTAAATTTTTATTTTCTTTAAAAATTTGTTTACAGGCAGTGACCTCAAAGGGGTCAAAAACAAGATTTTATGGAAATAGTTCTGCAATTTTTGGGGTAATATTGGAATCGGAAGCGCCTGAGTCGATGAGTACTGTAATTTGCTTTTGGGGTAGATAAAAATACGATAGTTCGTTTTGCTGTGCTATATTATTTAAATTAATTTTTGATTTGATGCCCTGTTAAAAAAAAAGTCATTTGGTGGGTCAGGGCGTAAAAATGTTATTTTCTTAGTTTAGGTTTTTATAAACTGTTATCTAACAATTAATTGTTTTACTTTGTATAAAACTGTTTATATAGTATATTAGATAACTTAGTTATTCTTTTGTACATATAGGCATGTCCCGTTCTCTCATATTATTGATAGTGAAGAAATAAACCACTTATACTTACATACTTATGTAGAGATGTAGATATATACAATAATAGTCCAAACAGCTCAGAGAAATACCATTCATAAAATTAGTTATACTTACCTACCATTTCATTTTCCTAAAAAAATACCCATACTTACTTACTAACTTGATTCATGAGACATAAGTAGGGGGTTGGCAACCCTAGAAGTACGAAGCAGTTTGACAGCTTGTCAGCCAGTTTATTAGTTATAAATAAAAACACATGCCTATTTTAAGAATATCTTTATTGTCATAAAAAAACATTCACTAGTGAACATTGACAACGTTAGTGGTAAAAATAAAATTTTAAATTTTTATTAAATTTTAATTGATGTATAATGTTCACAGTTACACTATCTATATTAACTTGTTTTTTATAAAAAAATGGTAGGTTCGTAAAAAAAAGGTGGGTAATATTATGAAAGGTATATGGGCTTGTTCAAATATTCCACTCTTTACATTTTTTAACTACCTATTTAAAGACTGTTATTCTGAATAGTTCATCAAAAAGTATACCTATTTTAAAATTATTCTTAAAGTAACACAACAGTTTATCTTGGTTTTCTTCATGACAGTTTTTTTATGTTTTCACTGAATTACACTGTCCACAAGCTAAATTGGATACATTTATTATATATCAAATCAACCATTGGTTTGGAGCTTTATACACCAAAGTAACCTCATGTCTGTAGTCACTCTATGTAGACTGTAGACATTTTTCTTCTGGTCAGTACGAGAGCCAATGTGTAAAGCTGATAGATCACATTTAGAGTTACAATTCTGTATCATTATTACGTTGATCTAAGCTGCATCGTCGTTGTATTTCAGTAGTAAAATAGAGTTACGTCCCGTGAAATTAAAAGAACCTTTTATTTTACCAGCTCCAGCCGTCTCACCTTTCTGGGATTGCAAGGCCATAAGATATATTTTCCAAAAGTTTACTAGTTTTTTATCTTGTAATAGTAATGTCAATTTTCTTCCCGAAAAATAACAGTAAATACCAAAGAAAGGAAAAACGTATTTCAGTGCAGTAGTTTTTCCTTTCTTCAGAACACAGTGTACAACCAACTCCACACATTTACTTTCTAGTAAATACCAAGTTCAACTTTTAAAAGTAAATCACAAAATTTTGTGAAGTATAATAATATAAAATAGAAGAGATATAAATAGACAAAACAAGTACAACTGAACGCGGAATAAAGGTCAAATCAGCTTTTCTTCTCACGTCTACCTACAGTATTTATGTATACATCTCACTCACGTCAAGCTCGGCTCTTTGACCCTTTTGTCTCTTGCGTCGTTGCCAAATATATGAAATCACAGATATGGAATAAGGAGGGGTTTTAATTTTAAAACAGGGCGAAAATAATATGTACCTATGCCTATAAATGAAACACAACACTTATATCGTAGAAAAAAAAATAAACAAAAAGTTAATACCCACACTTTGATTAATAGAAATTACTCTTGGCTATTACTATAATGGCACATACAAGTGATTCTATTACTTAGGTACCATTTTAATATTGTATATGTATACAGTGTGTCTACGTAAGTTGGCGGCATATGGGAAACTTTTTTATTATTACGAAAAAAAAGTATTCTTTTTAAAAAGTTCTGCATGGTCCAAACCCTAAAATGCAACCATCAGATGTTAAATTGTTTAAGTCTTATACGAGGTTTGTCAAAAAATATGAATTTTCCCCAAGAGTAAAGTACCTTTATTTTTAACAATATCGAAACTGTAATTATGAAAGTTGTTCGGTATGAAAAACTATGTTCTAATATGCAATAACACCGAAAAATAGTTTTTTTATTTTTACAAATTTATCGGTAATTTGAGACAAAATTTGTAAAAATAAAAAAATATTTTTGAGTGTAATTGATATTAGAACATAGCTTTTTATACCGAACAACTTTTCATAATTAGAGTTTTTGATATTGTCAAAAATAATGGTACTTTACTCTTGAGCAAAATTTATATTTTTTGACAAACCTCGTATACGACTGAAAAAATTTAACATCTGATGGTTGCATTTTAGGTTTTGAACTATGCAGAACTTTTTATGAAGAATAACTTTTTTTCGTAAAATTAATAATAAAAAAGTTTCCCATATGCCGCCAACTTACGTGGACACACTGTATATTGTATACTTTATATAAAATTACATATAATTTATATATACAGAGTTTAATTTGTAAATGTATGGTTATAAATAAATAATAAAAATAACTTCCCGACTAGAACTAAAATGTTAATTTTCTTACTTCTTAATGTATTACGATGTGTCAGGCATTTTACACAAAGGATCGGGTTGACTTTTACAATAATTTATAAGGTTATATATGAAAGCCGCTCATTTTTGGAAGAAATTTGGAATAGAGAACTTTAGATTTTGTGAAGTTGGTAAACGCCAACATGTAAAGTAATAGTTTTAAGAGCGAGATGTATTAATTAAATTCATAAGTAACGTTATAACGCTTAAAGTCAATATGTGTACCATATTTAAATACATTTTGATTGAAATAATAGTAAAATACTTATACTGATTTGATTTTAGGAGACACGTATATTATATGCTTATTTTTAAAGAGAAATACGCCAGTTAACGTTTAGCTTTTCGATTGTATGTTTCCTTAAGAATAATTTTATATAAAATAAATAAAATTCGTTTTAGTTAATTAGCAATTGTAACAAAAGCCGAAGGTTTTATACATAGATGATGTTTGTACAAGCGGAAGGCTAAATATATAAAAGGTCATATTCCACAGGTGCAGAATATGAGCTACTATGACCAATTTTTACAACGTGACAACGCTGTATTTGAATAAAATAATCTGGGTTTTACAACTGATCGGAATGTTTTACGATAAAAATGAATATTGGGCGATCCGGTATTTGCGCGCTATCTACGAACTTGTAATTAAAGCAAATCTCATTGACAGATAAAAGCAAGAAAATGGCGGCGGTAATAGACCCTTAATAATATTGTAATCCTATTTTAGGTGAGAAACATAACAAATGCTCTTTAGCCGTAACTAGAACAAACCTGAACGGCAGTAGAGTTTTGGACTTGCATTGTCTTTATTTGTTTAGAATCACTACGTTTCAACTGGTAAGTATCTAGTATGAATACAGTATTCACCTGAAGACGACTGGAGATACTTACCAGTTGAAACGTAGTGATTCTAAACAAATAAAGACAATGCAAGTCCAAAACTCTACTGCCGTTCAAGAAACGTCATTGTCTCCAACCTTTAAACAGACACTAGAACAAACCTATGGTAAAATGTCTCTAAATCGCAATTAAAGAAGTGCCCGATTACAAATGGCTGCTAAAACGGTAGACCAGACCAGTGTTTCTCCAACATTAGAATCCAATGGTTCCAAAAAGGGGAAGTGAAGCACCAAAAGTGAGTGAGAAAAGCAAGTTAAGACGTCAGCAGGTACAGATAGAAGTAGAATTGAAGAAAAAGCAATTAGATCGAGAGATGCTAGACTTAGACCCATCTCAATAATTTCTACAATCGCCAAAACAGTTGAAAAATTAGTTAAAAACAGGGTTGTGGCTTTTCTACGGAAATATGATTTATTGAGCTTTAATCAGTTTGGGTTTCAAGCCGACAAGAGTACTGGCGATGCGGTTTTTGCACTTTTGGATAATTTGTACCTCCACCTTAACGAGGGCGAAGCGGCCGCGGCTGTGCTGTGTGATCTTTCAAAAGCCTTCGACTGCGTGGATCACGGAGTGCTGCTGCGGAAGCTTGAGAAGTATGGATTCAGGGGTAACTCTCTAAGTTGGTTCCAGTCATATCTTTCCGGAAGGAACCAAATTGTTAGTGTGGGGGGGATAAAATCGGATAAATGTAAAATAGGGGCGGGTGTGCCACAGGGTTCAGTACTGGGTCCTATCTTATTTTTAATTTATATTAATGACATGGTGTCCTTAAGGATTAGAGGTAAATTTACAGTATTTGCCGACGATACCACTATATTGTGGCATGCCAGGAACTCGGAAGAACTAACTACCATTATATCTGACGATGTTGAGCGAGTTAAGGGCTGGTGTGATGCTAACTCTCTCACTTTTAACGTTTCAAAGACCAATATAATAAATTTTAATTGTGCTGTTGGTGACGTCTACTTGAATGATTCCTTAGTATCTAACTGTTCCAATGTAAAGTTCCTCGGTGTAAATATAGATAGTAACCTGACGTTTAAGTCTCATATTACAAGCGTGTGTAGTAAAATATCCTCAGGGTGTTTTGCATTGAGGGTGATATCGAGGGAATTACATGTAAATATAATCCGATTGGTATATTCAGCTCTTATCGAGTCTCATTTGAGATATGGTGTCTGTTTCTGGGGGAACTCCAGTCAGTATCTCTTAAATTCAGTATTTGTACTTCAGAAGAGAGCTGTGAGGTATGTGTGCAGGGCACGAGCAAGAGAACCGTGTAGGCCGTTATTTAGACAACATAAATTATTAACCCTTACTTGTATTTACATTTTGGAGACGGCCTGCTTAATGTATAAAAAATTTAGAAGCCAAGATAATTTAAGGGTACATCAATACGGCATGAGACAAGTGGAAGTTTTGCAGTTGCCCATACCCCATACTTCTCTGGTAAAAAATTCCATTTTTTATACTGGCAAAAAAGTATTTAACCACTTACCAGCTCACATTAGATCTCTGAGAACCCCTAAAGAATTTAAATCGGCTGTGAAAGGGCTTTTGCTAGAGAAAGCCTACTATACCGTTTTAGAGTTTTTCGATGATCGTTTTTAATTGTTTTGTGTCCCTTGACTATGTAACTGTTAGTTCTGACTGAGCTTCATTTTATCTTTATTTTGTAAACCTTTAACTGTTGGGCCGGTTTTTGTGTTGTTAATTTTGTATAATTGTTGTGTGTTTTTCTTATAATATATATAGATATTTTGGTCAAATGGTACAGCAATGGCCATTCGCATTAACAATGTATTATATGTATAAGTGAATATTATAGTATGTATATTAATTACTTTGTCAGCAAGATTATTTCTTTGGACAATAAAGGATTTTAAAGTAAAAAAAAGTAAGTTAGAACTTCAATTAAAATTAGCAAAACTGGATTAAGAAGAGTTTGAGTCAGTGGAGACGGAGTCAAGTGCGTCATATTCCGAAGATCCTAATATTGAAGAATGGATCAAAGGATGTCCTTGGAAAAATTCAGAAAAAATAGGTAAAGAAGAAGTAAATGTCGACGAAAATGTCAGTGTCAATCAAGAGGTAAAAAATAATTTACATTTAAATAATTCTGATTTATATACGCAAGTCAATCCGCTTCAGCTTCACTGCCAAAAGAATTGCCAATCTTCAGTGGAAATCCCATGGAATGACCAAATTTTATTTTTAAATTTAAAATTTCAACAAAGATATTCTCAAGAAGAAAACTACTGTAGCTTGCAAAAATGCTTAAAAGGGCATACAAGATTGTGCAGTCTATTTATCATGCCTCAAAATGCTGATAAAATTATAACAAAATTGGAAACTAGATTTGGAAAACCTTAACACATCATTTATATGCTTCTTAAAAGGGTAAAAGGTATCTAGATTGTTAGAGGAGAGGCTAGATACCCTAATAAGTTTATCTGATGAAATCAAAAATCTTGTTGAAACTATTGAATCCCTTAATGAAACAGATTCGAAAACAGTATTACACTGGATTAGATCAGAAGCACACAGATAGAAAATATTTGTTGCTCAACATTTAGGTGAAATACAAAGTATTACAAATTCCAAAGATTGGAATCATAAAAGCTCCAAAGAGAATGTCGCCGATAAAGCTACTAAACGAATCCATAACCTCGATTTTTCTTCAAATAGTCGATGGTTGTTTGTATCTCAGTTTTGTGCAAGTCACCAGAAAGCTGGCCTAAATAAGAACAGTTACGTTTAGATTTGGTTGAAGAGAGCGAAGAGAGAAAATAATTTACATTTTAAAATTCTCCAAAATATATTATTCCTTTTCCTTAGCCAGAAGCTTTTTCGAAATGGACAAAATTACTGATATCTACAACGTGGATTGAAGATTTATTCAAAATTGTAAATATTATGGTAAAAACAAAGAAAAATTAAAGACCAATGAACTAAGTAATGCAGAAATTAAATCTGCAGAAATTTTAATATACAAGAGTACAAGATGGCGCTTTTTACGAGGAAATATATTGTTTACAGAATAAAATTTCAATAAAAAAGGACAGCAAACTTTATACGTTGACATGTACATTAAGCAATGATGGAATTGTTCGTTTAAATGAAAGACTGAAAAATTTAAGTGCTTAAGAATCAATAATTCCCAATCATTATATAAACAAACTTATTATACAACATTATCACGAAGAAGTTTACCATCATGATCAAGAAACTGTCATAAATAAGACAAAAAGACAAAAACAAGGGATTTTGCGAATGCGACAGGCCGTAAGAAGAGTTTGGGCTAAGTGTCAAAAATGTAATAGAATAGAAAAGTAACGCCAACTATACCAACTATGGGACAATTTCCAAACTGCCGACTAGAGTCAACCATTCGCTCATTTATAAAAACTGGTGTTGATTATTTTGGTCCCCTTTTGGTTACTGTTAAACATAGCCATGAAATGTGGTGTAATTTTTACTTGCATGGTTACCAGAGCTGTACGCTTGAACATTACACAGGATTTAAGTACTGACGAATTTATTCATGTATTGAGACAATTTGGCTGCCGACGAGGATTTCCTGAAGAATTATAAAGCGACTGTAGCACACATTTCAAATCTGTCCACAAAGAGCTGCAAACAGCAATAAAGGAATTCAAAAATAAAGAAAGATACATTTTATACTTTAAAAAACATTCGTTAGAATTTCAATCCACATGCAAGTCCCAACATGGGTGGAGCATGGGAACGTCTAGTTCATTCAATAAAAAAAAATTAGCCGACATTTTTACCGAAAATAATCCCAACAAACAGTTTTTGTAGAATGTAAAAACATTATCAACTCGCGACCACTGGCTCACGTTTCCCTCGACTCAGACGAAGCTGAAGCACTTACTCTGAACCATTTTCTAATTGGTTCATTACATGCATCCCTACCATGTTTCAATATCGAATTTGAAAATCTTAACCTAATGTCAACATGGAAACCGACCGATTAGTTTTGGAAACGCTGGACTCACGAATATATGCCCTTTTCGGTTAAAGGACCCAAGTGGTACGAAGCATCAATTCCCATAAAGTTAAATAATATCGTCATTATAGTTGATCCCAATGGCCCTAGAAACGTTTGGCCTAAACGTCGAATAATTTAACTATATCCAGGACGAGACAAACGCTTTCAAACAGCCGATGTAAAATTGGCAAATGGAAACATTCTAACTTTGTATTTTAGACGTTTATAATCAGACAAACAAAGAAGAGTATTTTTTCTCAAGAACAATAACTGCAGGGGAGAATTGTTACATATTATTATATTTACTGTATATTTATATCTTAACCTAGTTGTAGTGTTTTAATTGTTGTAAATTAATAGCGGGACAAAAAAACAAAAAAAAAATAGATGGATAAATAAATAAAGTTAAGCTGACAGCAGAATTTCATTAAGAAAAAGAAGTCGTCATTCAGACCCGAATTAATAATATTATTATCCTATTTTAGGTAAGAAACTTAACAGCATCACTGGGCGTAGAGATGGTTATAGTTTCGGCTTAGAAAGAGACTAAAAATTGAACTTGTTAAAAAAAAGCAATTGTTTTTGAAAAGTTACTTTAATAAAAAGTATTCCTCTATAAAACCAAATAATCAAAATCAGGTCGAATTTTACCACTTTCCAGAAAAAAAATCGAAAATGTCAAAAAATCGATATTTCAAAAATTGGGGAACAACGACGACGTACAGTGGTGGTCAATGAAATAGAGCCAGGTAAAATAAATTACTCTAATGGCAAATAAAATTTTTAATAGTGCAAAATATTTTAAAAAACCCAAAAAATGCTGGTCACAAAAATAGAACCACCCAAGAAACAAGCACAATATTAGTTATTAGTTAGTATTTGGCATTTACAAAATTTGTAGGTAACGGTTTTAAGTGTTACCTAATAATGTTTTAACTTCTGGAGCATCATTGAATAAACACCTAATACTTAGTTTTATGACCTTTGTGTTTTATAATAGCGGCGCATCTTTTGGGCACAGAGTCAACAAGTCTTTGGCACAATTCTAATGGTATGGCTTTCCATTCTATTTTAATCTTCTCCCAAAGCTCGTTCTTATTCTTTATTTTATGTTTACCAACGGCATTCTTGAGGTAAGTCCACAAATTCTCTATGGGATTTATGTCCGGCGACTGGGAAGTCACGGAAGTACATCCACCCTATTGTCATTAAAAAACTGCTTCGCTTTCCGCGCCGTGTGCTTTGGATCATTATCTTGTTGGTACTTTCAAACTAGTGGCATATTTTCCTCTGCAAAAGGTAACATGGCTTCCTGAAGAATGTGACATACTCATTTTGGTCCATGATCTCTTTAATCCAATAAATGGGTCCAACACCATACCATGAAAAAGCTCCCCACAGTTTTATGTTACCCCCCTCCATGCGTGTGTTTTGGTAATAATTCTTGGTTTGGTGGTCTTCTAACGTAGCGCCTATCATCAGAACCTATTAAATTGATTTTTGTATAGCGCCATTTCTTAATTCCTTCTTCACCATTCCAATGTAAATGGTCATGGGCAAACTTCAAACGTTGTTTAATATTTTTGGAAGATAGCAAAGGAACTTTTCTCGCTGATCTGCCGTGTAAGTGACTTGCCTGAATCCTTCTTCGAATTGTCCTTGAACTAATATCCAATCCCAGTTCACTTTTTATTACGGGAGACGTTTTAAAGGGGTCGTTTTTCGACATACGGACAATTTGCCTGTCAGTATGAGGTGTTGTTTTTCTTCTAGCACCACGATTCTCGCGACAGGGTTGTATTTTTAAAGCATTTTCTACCATTTTTTTAGAACGATCGACGATCTTTGCAATGTCCCGTAGTGACTTTCCTTCTTTTCGCAATCTTAAAATTTGCACCTTTTCAGCAGTTGTACAATGGACACCACGACCCATTTTTACTATAATTATTTTTATTATACCAAGTTTATTTTTACTTCTTCGTGTCAACGTTTCACTAAATAAACACAACGTGCCGAAAAAGAAACGGCAAACATGAATTCCGGGTATATTTGAACCTGTAAATCTTGATATGATAACCTTCGAAGAAAAAATATTTTTAAATGTCGCTTTGCTTTAATAAGTGAGAAATTTCACCTTTTGTGTTTTTGATCTCGGACGCCTTCACTGCCTTACCCACGTGCGTTTGTTTTGATTTTGAACTGTTAAACTAAAATAGGAAGGTCAGTGATTTTACAATGTTGCATAACAGTGACCTACTAAATAATAGTTCACTGACCTTATGTTATTAGGTTACATTCAAACTTTTTAGAAATTAAAATTAAACATACCTCAGCAAGAATCCTTAAAAACTGACAAAAAAAACCATAATAAAATAAACAATTTCATAAAAAAAAACACGTTATTTAAGCAAGTCCACATTGAAAATTCTTTGTTAAACTATTTACTTCATATGACGTCCTTATAACGCAAACACTTGTTTTTGTTCATATTCCTCTTTTTTCTGCAATAAAACCGACAAAACCTTTCGTTATTCCCACAACGCAAACACGTTTAAGCTGTCAATTACCTACAGTTACAAAGGACGCCGCTATAGCGCTGGCGTCGATTTAGTTAGTTAGTGATGGGCGATGTGTATGGATGGTTTTCTAAACATCGGTGTTTTTTACTGATGTTCGATATTTTGCCATCGATAATAAGAGTCACAAACAACGATGAAAGCATCGATTTTTAACCTTCGATGTTTGACACTGCGTTTTAATATTTGACGCCACCTTTTTATTTAGAAATTACTTTGGTTAGGCGGAGTTTCAGCACGCCAGGGACTGGCGGAACAAAACATCGATGAACCTCACTCATCACTAATTTAATTTGCATGCTCAAAAGCATTGAGTCACCCAGCAATGCGAATGCACCAAGAATGTCATCTTGGAAGAAAAAATAGCCTTTTCGTGTCTTGTATTATGTAAAAACGTGTTTTTATTTCGTCTAGTTGTCTCCGTGAAACGCGGGGTTGTAATTTTCTCCGTGGAATAAAATCTTCTTTTGAGAAAAAATGCGATCGTAAAAAGTCAAAAGAGACAAAGCTGATGATTTATTTCCTTATTTTCATTTAGCTAAGAAGTTAACTGGTTAAAAAACAATTTCTTGTTTACTAAACACAAACAGCTGATGCTGTAAGTTCGCCTAAAAACCATGTTTTCTTTATTGAACACCTAATTTTGACAGTTTGATATTTGGCAACGTTATGACACCCATCTCTCTCCCTTGCAGGCTATGCTTCTCCCCGTATCTCTTACTCTTTTACATTGAGAAGTTCATGGCTTTTATTCATTGGCGTCGGGCTGATTTTAGGGGTCCGTACCCCACGTTTTAGATAGTCAATTAAAAAAAAAACCATGGAGTGTTTTTCTAGGACACCCAAGGAGTCACCTATTTAAATATAACTTGGGCAATTCCATAACACCCTGTATACATATCGCTCGAAATGGGCGATATGTAATATTATAATAAAATCGGTAATATCGGTAATTTTAAAGCCTCTCGTGTATATAATTATTAACTCGGAATATTTCCTGAACAGTTGAAACATGCGTTGGTTGTACCTATTTTTAAAAAAGGTGATGATACCAACATCGAAAATTATCGTCCTATCAGTTTACTTCCATCCTTTTCCAAGATATTTGAGCGTGTAATATGCCATAGGGCCATGAAATTTATGGTAGAAAACAACATTTGAAATATAACACAACGTGGTTTTATTACAAGTAAATCATCACAAACAGCATTATTTGAATTCACAACAAATATCTTGGAAACTTTAGAGAGTGATTACATTCCGTTGGGCCTATTCCTTGATCTGTCAAAAGCATATGACACTTACGATAATATTATATATTTAAAAAAAATAAGAATAATAAAATGTTTATTAAATGGATAGGTAAAGAACTAAATAGTAATCCTAATTGGGGGGGGGGCTATTGTACAAGGAGCTAGCAAAGTAATAGATAATAGTGAGAAACGAATCATATTGAATGCTTTTCATTTACTTCCCACAAGTGGACATGCGGGCATAAATAGAATGACAAATAATATAAAAAAATATTATGTTTAGCCAGGTCTAGATAATGACATTGCATACTTTTTAAGAAAATGCGACACAGACAGAAGTATTACAATCGTTATATTAGACAGCCAATGGTTATTCCGCGACAGCCAATTATTCTTTTTAAAAAGTATATTTAGACATTGTAGGACCACTATCAACAGATGTAAATTTTTTTGCATACATCCTGACTCTACAGTGCGAGTTAACACAATTTGTGAAAGCATATCCTATGAAAAATAAAGATGTCGTATCCGTGGCAAAATCCTTTGTGGAAAACTTTGTCTTACGATATGGAATTCCACGGGAAATTGCAACTGAGAGGGATTCTGAATTCGTTTCTTCCACTATAAGTGAGGTTTGTAAGCTTTTAAAAATACAACAAATTCATTCCACGGCATACCATCATGAAAATATTGCTTCCTTGGAAAATTCACGTAAAGTATTGGGTGCCTATTTAGGAATTCAATCAGAAAATAATGATGCAGCGAGAAGTACATGAATTCCTTATTGGTGTTTCTCTTATAATACTAGAGTCCTAACTGAAACTAAATTTACTCCTTTTAAGCTTGTCTTTGGAAAAAATTTTAGATTCCTAATAATCTAAACAATATCTTGGAACCCATTTATAACTTTGAGAATTATTCTATTGAGTTAAAGTATCGGTTGCAAAAGGCTCATGAGGATGCAAGAGCTAACCTATTACATTAAAAAAAAAGAGAAAGCAAAGTTATTATGAAAAAATTAAACCCATTTAATACAAAAAAGGCGATTTAGTAATTGAAAAAAATAAGGTTGGAAACAAAATTGAAAGTCCTTATTTTCTGGGTCCTTATTTAGTTATCAAGGACGAATCTCCAAATGTAAAACTGATTAAAGGTAATACGGAGATTCTAATCCACAAAAACAGAACTAAGTTATATCATAGTAAAGTAACTCCTAGATAATAATTTATTTAGAAGTAGGGAATCGGCCGACCCTACTTTCGTATTCTTTTCTGTCTGCTATTTGTTCTTGTTCCGACTACTCTAATTATCTTTCCTTTTCTTTCTTCATTTCTTGAATTCTTAATGACTTAATGTTTTTATAAGTATATAATTCCTTAATTTTCCCGGAGAATTAATTATCATGATATAGCTGTTATAACAATACAGTTGATATACCAATTGTGTACCGATGTATGTGGCGACACAGATTAACACAGGAAATATAGTTTTACTTTAAATATCAAAGGCCGTTATTTTGAAACCCTTTACGCATAGCCATCGATCTATCAGAACATAAAAGTATTACACTTTTCCGCTTTGTTATTGAAAAATTACGAAAGGCAATGTTATCATGTTGTTGTTGTGTATCAATGTTGTCACAATAAGAAATTTGGGAGATTGAGAATAAGCGAAACTTTTGGCAAGAATGCATTCACTTCTCTAACGATCCTATATAATAAACATATATTATATAAATATAGATACTTACTCATCCCATCTAAGTTTATTGTATCGGCTATATTTTTTTTATTATCTTCTACTGAGATCGCTTTTTCAAATGCTATTTTCTTAACAATCCTATTGCATTCATTATACTTAAGTTTTGCATCTTTGTCGTTAGGTCTTACTTTCGATACCTAAAAATATTTAATTATTATTGCTAATATTAAATACTATTTTTACACACTTAGTTCAAACTTATTTTATGTAATTGGGACCAAAATAAGTAGCGTAGTATTTTTGTACATAACATATCCGGTTATTAACAAGGTTTTAAAAATAACAATGCTTTAAGCATTTCAATATGAGGCATTTTTTAAATTATTTTACCTAACTTATTTAGTAAATGAGGCAAAATAATAATAATAATAATAATAATAATAATAATAATAATAAATTAAAAAATAAATAGAACATATTATTACGGCGGGTTGTGGTGCTATGGCACCCAATGCTTATCTGGGGAGACATAATCAGGTGGCAAAGATCATCCACAAGGAACTGGCCCATAAACTAGGTCTAAGGGAAAACCTTGAATATACACGATAATACTAATAATAATATCTTTATTTTTGAGCCAAAGAAAGAATTACATCCTATATGCAGGCTCCTCCTCTGCATACAGCTTAGTATATTTAAACCAACAATAAAAAAAAAGAAAAATATATACTTTACACATTACACATATTACAAAATCAGGTAACAATTTGACACTGTAGAACTCAACTACAATGTCTACTAGTGTAGTTAGTTAGCAATTATGTTTTTGTAAATCAAATGGTATTTTTTTTATATAATTATAATCCTCTACAAATAAATACAGCTTATCTACACTGACAATAAAAGAAAAATATATATTCATGTAACACATTACACATATCATAAACCAAGCAACAATCTGACCTTATACATAACTCAACTACAATGTACCAAAAATTGAATTAGTTATCAAGTATGTTTTTGTAAATCAAGAAGGTATATTTTTATATAATTCTTAAACTTTATACTACTACTACGTTTCATATACTCAGGCAAATTATTGTCTTCTTTAAGACCCTTTAACAAAATAGAATAAGCTAGGAGGTTAGTGTGCACTTTCGGTACACCAAGATCTTTAGCATGCCTAGTATTATAGTGATGAATTTCTGCTCGCACAGAAAAAGAGATATTGGAGTGTCTAGTATCATTTTTTACATTATGGATAAAAGAAGTTACTTGACATCAGTAGATTTTCAGTGAGAGTATATTATAATACGGGTACAGGCGCTGTGTAGGATATCTCGCAGGCAACGAGTATATACTTTTTATGGCCCTGTTCTGAAGCACTTTTATTGGATTAAGATATTTTTGGCATGCCGAGTGCCATATAAGGCGGAACTTTGTGCAGCAAGAAATTTATTTGCAAGAGAGTCTCACCCGAAGTGGGCATACTAGCGAGCTTATGACGTGGTGAAAAATATTCCGTAAACATCGACACACACTGAAACTACGAGACAAGGCGGCAGGTTCTTTCTTATGCTAATGAGTTTCGATTGATTTTATTTCGAAGATGAGAAATTTGTTTTGTGGAAAATAAGTATTTTACTTGTTATTGTATTAGTTAAAATAATGTAGGTATCTAATCGTTATACGGATATATCTTTTAAATTTTGTCTTATTTTATTATTAAAGCTATAGAATATTTACAAAAAATAAAATTAGGTAGAGCAGAAAGTTTGAAGTGTTAATTAATAATAGGTATAAAAGCACCTGCAAACAGGGTGTTCGTGTTCCACCGGGAACCGCTTCGAACTATATATGGAAAACTATACATAGGAAAATTTTCAATTTGCCATAGTGGTAATGCTGATGGGGACGACCGGACTAAAAAAATTTCATAATGGTGGTACTTCCGGTTACACCGGAAGTTAGTGTCAGCTAGGGTAGCCAGATTTTAAAAATTGAAAAGCGGGAAGTGGATAGTGTCTGGAGGACAAGTTTTTTTTGAGGTGCTTAAAATAATTATATTGATGATTTCTAAAAAAAAAAGGTCGATACCCCGTTGACCTTACGCTGTGGCGTGCCTTTTATATTTCTTCCTCCTATCATCAAACGTGCTTTCTAAAAAAAAAAGGTCGCCCCTCTCTAAGGCAGCTGTACAGTTATTAGGCGTCCGTCGTGTTATTGGAAAAGCGGGAGTTTTGTTTAAGTGCGTGGGAGGCGGGAGGTTAAGTAAAAAAGCGGGAGCCTCCTGACTAAAGGTTGGCAACCCTAGTGTCAGCGTGTTTATTTTAAATAGAACATCCTATATATTATTACATTTTTGCATTCTATGTAAGATTCTAGGCAGATTTTGTACAGGGTGGGGACTTTAATTGGAATAAATTCGATATTATTAAAACTGCTGAAGTTACGCCTACAAAATTTAGTATATATGGTTTTGAAGCATGCGGAATTAAATTATAATGTCGGCACAGTTGCCAGATTTCTCAGCTTTGCGCTACACGTAGTTATTTTAATATTTTAAATGGAATGCCCTACTTATTTTTATTGCAGTGCATTGGGCGTGTCTAATTTAATAAGATGCCAAATTAACAAAATTCTATCTTCACTAATTGCTGAGCTATGGCAATACTGTAATTCCATTAAAAAGTACCATGAGAATTTCTATTTTTAAAGTTTCAGTTAAATAGGCCATTTTGAAAAGACAAGAACTTTTCTTGAATCTTTTCAATAACTTAGTAACTATGGAGGTAGACAAGCGTCTCGGTACTTTTTAAGGGAACTTCAGTGTTACCATAGCTCAGAAACTAGTGAAGATAGAATTTTGTAAATTTGAGATCTTACTAAATTTGACACTAGGTACCAATTCACTGCAATAAAAATAAATAGGGCATTCTATTTAAAATAACAAAATTACTACGTGTAGCGCAAAGCTGAGAAATCTGGCAACTGCGCCGACATCATAATCCAATTCCGCATGCTCTAAAACCCCCACATACCAAATTTTGTAGGCGCAACTTCAGCAGGTTTAATATCGAATTTATTCCAGTTAAAGCCTATACCTATAAGTATCTAAGCGTTTTTGACATATTTGAATTTTTCTGTTAAGAATGACGTTTGCATGCCTTTAAATAATTATCAATTTTTTCTATAAAGAAGCCTTATATTTATTTAATTTAAGCGGGATTCCTTGTTATAAAGGACCTGCTTTATTAGATTTTTTATAATATTTTGATAACTATTATTTCAGGGTGTTTAAACAATAAGATTGAAAAAACTGCAAAAAGTCTACATTTTCAAAGGGAAACACCCAAATTTTATAATTACTTTTAGTTTAGCATTAAAAAAGGGTAAGTTTGTATATCCCAAAACTGTTGAACATTATTAATAAGCACATTGTGATGACTTCTGTTTTGCGGATATCGATTGGCAAATGTGTTGAATCGATGTTTGGATTCCAATAAATGGTTAGCGAAGGCGGAACATCGATTCTCAGTACCTGAAAATATAAATGTTATTCACGAATGCCATAAAAGCAAGAAGTTGGATTTGTTAGAAAAACTTGAAATCACTAAGGCAAAAAAGAGTCCGGTCCTTGCCTGTGTTAACGACGTCTTCAATTTTGAACCCTATTTTATTTTTAATAATATAAACAATTAGTTGGTAAATATACTTAACCTTATATTTTTCTTTTCTTTTTCATGCGTGCGAAATGTTATCCTTGACACTTGTCTCTTCTTCTTAAAGTTTTATGGAGGTTTTAAGAACATGGGCGATTTATTTAAATCAAATGACAACCGAATCCCTTACCCTACTACTCTTGTTGTTTTGGGTTATTGACCAAATAGTCTGTCACTTTATTTGTAAAGTCATGCATACGATTTAATTTTAATTTTTTAATTTTTTTGTTTTTTTGTTTTTTATTCTGAATGTTAGGTAGGAAGAGATTTTATATTTTTAATTGGTTACTGTATCTGTATAGTTTTAGGTCTAATGATGCCCATATTTTAGGGCGAAACATGTCACCAATTTATTAAATTTTAATGCAGGATTGAGACTTTTGACTTTGAGTTTCCCCATTTTTAAAAATTAAATAGTCTCTTTGAGAAATGGACTACTTCTTTGAATAACGGGAAGTGCCACCATTATAAATATATTTTAGCCCGATCGCCCCCATCAGCACTAGCATACTGTCAAATTTTCAAAATTGGGAGGCACAGGCCTACCCTGAAACTAAAGGTTTTCAGCATTGGTTATCAAATACTTCGTAAGGTCAATGGTTTTTCGATCAAAATTTTCTTATATTACAAATTTTTCACCATGTTTATTAGATAAGTCCCGCTGGTTCCAGGATTTGTTGACTGTGGTTACTAACTCGCGCAGTATTTTGTCCGTCGCGTTCCGTGCCATTATAATTAATTTTTTTTAAAAGTGGTATGTTTTTGATGATTAGTTGCGCTGCACCTTCAAAAGAAAAAAAAGTAAGTACCTAGATTTTTTTTTAGTAACACAGAAACAACAGGAGGTAGTCCGTATCGTCGCGCCAATTCGATACAAAATCACGGTATTAATGTTTCTTATAAACATAAAGTGATAGGGGGGTAGCCAAAAAAACGTGTAAGTTCTCAAAAGTTAATTCTATAAAATAAAATACTTCGCAGCCTTTTCTACACTTTTTCCACCGTTCAAAAGTGGCTACAAAAAAAACAAAACTTTGCGTTTTCAAGAACTTCTATCAAAAGTGATTCCTACAAAAAAAAATGTTGCAGTCGTTTCATAAACTCCCCCTAACAAAAGTTAGTAAAAAGTATATTTACCCCCCCCCCCCCCCCCCGCTCCCCCTTGGTCAAGAGACCTCTTTATGGACGCCCATGCCTAACAAAAAATTGTATTTTGTTACTCTGCGTGGCATACTGTCCAATTTTTATTTATTACCTACCTAGCTTCTTAGAAGCATTGTCACTATACAGTAGTCTCGCTGCACCAAATTGTAGCTGCGAGCCAATAACATGAACAGATAAATGTCATGTGACCAACGCCAAATTCGTGCCTGACAACTACTTTTAAATCGTTAAACCATGGATAAAATAATAAACACATTTCACCTTTAAAATGAATTTATATTTTAACAGGTTTAGACAGAAGCTCACTATATAAACAATATATAGAGCCTGTATAATAAGCATAAAATATAAAAACAATCGAATAGAAATAGATTTATTATGCAACAGTTGGTTTCTTTACTCACTAAGAACCTTCATAAATGGCTTTATTTTATTGCACCTATCACCCTTTACCAAGACAAATTAAACTTTAATTTTAGATCTAAGAGTAAATATACCAGGGTTACCATATATCCTGGGATTTGTCGTAAGTTCCCGGTGACCCAGTTTGGGCCTCTAATACCGATAAGCTATTTACCTTAGTATATTTTGTTCACTATCAAGAGAATAACCCATTTCGATAAAAACGAAACAAAAAATTCAATATAGCCCATTTTTGGTTGCAACAAATCGACTGGATTTCGTTCAATTCTTATCCTTACCTAACATAAATAAGAAATTTTGAAAGCCCAAACACCCGTTTTGACAAAATGGTGAACGCGCCTTGAACATTTTTCCCTGCGGCGCATTATAAACCATATCGGTCTAAGCCGAAACATTTATGGCAACCCAGAGTATATAGCACAACTACTAGTTGCGTCTTTTTAAAATTGACGCTTAGATATTCTGTTATTGGCATTGACAATCCAAAAAGAAGAACATAAAATTTAGCCCAAAATTACCCCCGAAATTACTTCTTGTTTGACCACCTATAATTTTTTTCAGTGTATCATTATTCTCTCTGGATGTAAATTGTTTCACGTCAGCCGAGAATAAATTCAGCTGTATATAGGCAACTTCTATAACTTGACAACAAAATTTACCTAAAACATGAGTTGCGCGCTGCAAGATAACGGACTTATTACGACATTGTTTTGTCTCAATTTTTGAAGTCTTAAAGATAAGACATGGAAGTTCTAAGGTACATGGCTATTTTTTTGAAAAAAAAATTCTTAGCTACGATATTAACCTTGGAAAAGTGCCTAAAAATACGCACCTTTAGTGGGCATTTTCTTATACATATTCTTATTTTTTTCAAAAAAGGGCTTTGTACCTTAGAGATACAAACATTCCTTTATTAAATTTTAAATTGTCCCGACAAATATTTCAAATACCCTTTGCAGAATCCTGCAGTAGCGAAACGGTGTTTTTCATCCTCTAAATTTGCGCGTGGTAGAGCCATAAGGAGTAAGTATTGGATATGAGAGTAAACAAGACTGTAGTAAACTGATCGTAAGAGGTAAGTAGGCACAGTATTATTATTATTATTATTATTATTTATAATAGCCACCCAAATTTAGATTTGAATTTTTTAAAAATATTCAATGAAAATTTCCTATCATTTAACCTCATTTTTCGTTCAAGTAAGGGCTGTTTTTTAAAATAAGGGAATCTAAACCACGTGATTGAATATGGCGGATGTGGTCAAAAAGCATTGAGTCACCCGTTAAATGCCACCAGCAATGTCATTTTAATGATCAATAGAATTTTAGAGCGTGGCATGAAAACTGATATTACAGACGAAACATTAAAGAAAAAAATTAAATACTTCGCGCTGTACCTTCACAATGTTAACTGTCAAAATAATAACAAAAACAGCAGTAGATGAAAAAATGAAACCAAAAAACTATAGGTGATACAAAATCGGTAATAATAACCTTTGAATCATCAACCTTTCCTAATTATGTAGGAATAGGACACTAATGTAAAATGTGAGGTAAACCATTATATCCAAAGAGCTATATTATCAAAGTACATAAAACAACTGAGTAGGGTCACTTAGCGTAATTAATGGGTTTATTAGATACACATTCCCAACGCATTAATCCCGCCGGGGGTATGCCTGAATCTCCACGGGGTCAGTACTTAACCTCCGGGGCGGCCTACTACTTATCAACGTAGGCAGTGCTGATTCCGGCCCTCGACGGGCTGCGAAGTAGCATCTCCCACAAGTTCTGATCATCCTTCCGATCAAGGAGCAAATAACCGGGGAGGTTACAACTTGATTGTTCATTGAATTAAAACTTTGCCCTTCGCGAGTCCGCTCATATGTTCCACACGAAGTATGGAGCGGCAAAATCACTTCCCGACTATTTGCAGCCGGACTATTATTTGCGACATTACTCGCTTGAGCCTCACTCAAGGGTCTCAAACTACGTTGCATAAAATGACTTCTCGTTGCCTCCGTAATACTAAACGCTGGGTTTACCGATATACCAGCCGTGAGTGGCGCCGTAGGCGAGTGAACATATCGTTACAAATTAAATTCTCGCGTAATTTTACTTGATTTGTCGCAGCTATCACATCTTCTTGTGTATAATACACTTTATGGCCTTCTTGGTCAATACTGAGTAATAGCGTGGCAAGACGATGAGCATCATTACGACGTCGTTCAATGCATCTTGCCTTAAAACGTGAGTAAAACAAATTCGTAGTCGGCTTTGCACTAGCCGCAATATAGCTTTCGCGGTGCGGCACGGCCATTTTACGGGCCAGTGCCTGCCTTCTTAAACAACCCCATTCCCAAGTGACGTTTCTGTCACACTGCCTGCCTGCAATTTTTATTACTCAAATCAAACTACAGAATTTCAAAACAACACCTAAATTTCATTCAATAAATAATATCTGTAAAGCAAGCACAAAAGTTTCAAAATGACTTTAAACAACTATAAAGCAGTGAAATCGAATATAGAAAGTTATTTTACTTTTTTGGCTTATTCACCCGACGACTATCTCTCGCTCTGTCGCGGTTTTATTTCCTGGGATTCCCGGCTGTTCCCGACGACTGGCATGCGTCTGGTCTCTTTCGCCTCTACTTGCATCTCTTAGCCTATGTCACAAAGGTAAGCTTTCCACCATGACATATTAAAAATAATTTATTAGTTTTTATATCAACTATGGATATTTTTTTTGTCGATACTTTTTAGGTTAGATTACAATATAACATAATACTATTAATGATACTTGAGCAGTACCATTCTGCATGCGTTGTACCATCGCGCCGATAAAAAACTGGGACAGGAAATTTTTCTATTTTCTCCTAGACTATTAAGAATAATTTTACATCAAGCCTGGTACCAGTAAAATGTCATGAAAATTTGCATGTCAATAAAGATTGTCACTTTATGATTGACTCGTCAAACATACAATCATATATTATTTGTAAATATGCCACAATTAACCCCCCAGCAAAAGGCAATTATTTATAGTCGGTTGCGAGATAGTGTTGCTATTAGGGATATTGCAGATGAACTGGGAGTAAGCAAGAATACCGTGCTATTGGCAAAACAAAAAATAGCAAGACATGGGACTATTATTAGGAATGCAGGTTCTGGTCCCCCTAAAATTTCTACTGATGATCATGATAGAAGACTGGTTAATTATCTAAGGGATCATCCCTTCGAAACTGCAATCAAGGCAAAAGAAGAGACGAATTTTCCAGGTTCTGCAAATACCGCTAGAGACAGGGTTCGAAATTCCGATATACGAAGCCGTTGTGCTGCCAATAAAAATTTTTTAACGGAAATAAATAAACAGGGCAGGTTAGAATTTGCACATGAATATATTAATCAAATAAATTTATGGGAAACAGTTATATTTTCTGACGAGAAAACTTTCATGCAATAATGGGAGAATTCGGGTGTATAGGCCTTCCGGCATGCGGTATGATGAGAGATACACCCACAAAACCAACCAAAGTGGGCGTTTCTCCATAAATGTTTGGGGCTGGATTAGCGCTAGAGGACCAGGACTTTGCCAAATCGTCGAAGGAAGACTAACTGCAGCAGTATACGTTAATATACTAAACGAAGTGATGATACCATCGGTAAACGCTGTATACGGTCAAAATTACACATTTCAGCATGATAATGCTCCAATACACACAGCGCGCATTGTACAAAATTTTCTCCAAGAAAATAACATAGCAGTTCTACCCTGGGCTTCGAAGAGTCCCGATTTGAGCCCGATAGAAAACATTTGGGGTGCCATGGTCAAATCTATGTATAAACATGATTTTCAACCTAGAAACAGGGATGAATTACGTCATAGGATAAATCAAGCTTGGGATGAAATAACTGTCGAATTATGTAGAAACTTAGTTTTAAGTATGCCACAAAGGCTCCAAAAAGTAATAAACAGAAATGGTTCTATGACCAAATATTAATTTTGTGTTGTTTTGACAAACTTTGTGTTCGCAATTTTTTTCTTTTTATTAAATGTATTTTATTACCTGTATTAGCTTTATTTATTATTTTGTGGTAATGGTAAATATAATAATTTATAAAATATTTGACTTTAAAAAAATCTAATAAATTTACTTTATCCATATTATATGATGTCTCTCAAATTTAACCACCCCGTATCGAAAAATACAAAACATTCCATTATGTAACCTAGGTTACTTTTTAAATTTTGGATGTTTTTCCTTTTTAGCTCTAGACACCTTTTATAGTCTAGGGGATATGTATTTCTTACATTGTTTTTGTAAATCTCTTGTCCCAGTTTTTTATCGGCACAATAGTACATGCATGCACGCAGAACTACCGTTTTTTTTTTATAATCGCGGTACTAGTCCATTTTGCCAACCATGTAGATAGACTAAGAATAATGTAAATTGTAATTTATTTCTTATGACAATTACTAAAAGTTTTGGACTTGCATTGTCTTTATTTGTTTAGAATCACTACGTTTCAACTGGTAAGTATCTCCAGTCGTCTTCAGGTGAATACTGAATAAGTACGGTAACTACAGCTCTATTTATACTAGGCAGGTGCTGTGACGCATGACTAGTGGGCGGAGTCATGCGTGTTGCTAGGTGATGACGCAAAACTGGATGAGTCATGCTCGATGAATCACGCGTTTAACTCTTGCGTGGTCTTATTCTAAGATTACATTTACTTAACAAGGGTTTCCAGACGTTTCTCATGTCTAATGAAGGCTTACTAAAGCAACCTGGATTTTGGTGTATGGTCGCAGCTTCCTTAAACTTCCTCTTCCTCCAGTGCGGTTCTTTTTGCAGGATTTCCGCTTTTGTCCACGCTTTCCAGATATGGGTGGAGATTGACATAAATTGAAAATAGCCAGTGAACCTAATAAAATATCAGTGAAAGATTCCAGGTGGATAACCGACACAAACATTGACATGGCAGTATACTTTCGAAATAAAGATGTGCCAGTAAAATCAATAGAAAGAAAATTTGGCTTTATCAGGATTATCTTTAAAGACTATAGTATATACTGCTCCCAAAACATTCCTCTAAATGAAATCAGGACCTACACTAACATGCTAATGACAACAGTTAGACAGCACCCAAAAGAAGTCATCATTCTCGGTGACTATAAAGTCACATCGCTGGGGATCCCCAACAATGGATTCCAGGGCTGAATTTTTTTATCGAATGGATGGACACGTTTGACTTAGTTGTGCACAACGAGGGAGACAAACCAACATTTATTAGAGGTGCGAGTAAGTCCTGCTCCTGATATCGCCTGTTTTACCCAAAATTTAGTAAAAATTATCTCAAACTGGAAAGTGCTCGACGATAAATCGATAAGAGACCACTGTTTTATCTCTTTCGAAGTCGGGAAAAGGCGAGAGGTAAAATACAACCCGAATGTAAAAAAATATATTTCGACCAAAACATCATGCAAGGGGAGTTAGAAAAGAAAACAAGACTGACAGGACAAGAAAATGAAGTTACCGTAGATCAATGTATGGAAGCGCTTACTCAAGCATGTAGAAGAATTTGTACACTCTGCAATAGAACAAGAGCAAAGCAAGTACCCTATTGGCGAAACGAGGATATCGAATCTTAACGAAACAAATGCACGACGGCTAGAAGAATACTCACATGTCATAGAATAAGGACCAATGTTAATAACCAGGAACTAAACGATCTTAATAAATACTACAAGGCCAAGAAAAAATAACCCAAAAAACTTATAAATAAGGCAAAAACGCAGTACCTGTGCAGCGAACTTGAGGGAAATTTATGGGGAAACGGATACACGATAGCGACAAAGCACTTAAAACCCCATCTACTCCTTACAGCACGAAAAAAAGGAAAGCTGAAATATTAAGAGAACTCTTTCCCAACAAAAAAGAGAAGAAAAAGTCACAATCCAAATCAGTTTAACATTGAGGAACTCTTAGACGCGGAAACAAAAATTAAATGCGGAAAGGCACCTGGCCCGGGCAAAATCCCAACGAAGGCAGTAAAAGAGCTAATAAAAGCGGCCCCAAATTTCGTCCTCACCATGTTGAACGGGTTATTTCGAAACTAAGACTTCCCCAAAAGATCAAAAATGGCACTAGTCTGTTTGTTACTTAAAAGTGGAAAATCCATTGAGGGTGTTTCAGCGTTCAATCTTTGCGAAATTATGATTAGGAAAAGGCTGGAAAGAGAACTGGAAGAAACAGGAGGAGTCTCTGAAACCCAGTACGGGTTCAGAAAGGGGTTATCTACAGTACAAGCAGTGGAAAGCGTAGTAAACCACGTAAATGAGTCAAAGAAAAAATATTGCGTTCTGGTAATTTTGGACGTGAAAAATGCTTTTAACTCCGCCACATGAAGTTATTTTATCCGGAAACTTCGACGAAGAGGCGTATCACAAATATCACAATACCTTATTAATATTATTGAAAGTCACTTCAGTGATAAAAAACTGTAGATTTTGGGTGCTCAATTAGACATGACAATGGGAGTCCCCCAGGGACCTGTGGCTATGGAATATAATATACGACGGGGTTCTAAGACTGAATCTCGGAGAAAATGTAAAAGCTATAGCTTTTGCCGACGACCTGGCAATCTTTGTCGAGGACGAGGACTATGAATTCCTAACACTTAGGACAAACAAAGCTTTATGGAGGATAGGCAAATGGCTTGGAATGGAATTAGCGCCCGAAAAATCGAAAGCAGTGATTCATAAAGGAGGGCAACGCACAAACAATATAGTATTTGCCTTAAAGGGAAAACAAATAGAGCCCAGTCGGTCTCTGAAATACCTAGATACTGTGTTAGAAAATCAGCTTACCTTTAGGGATCACATAAACACCATAACCAATAAGGCAGAGAAAAGGACAGCGGCACTATCGCGACTGATGCATAACATTGGAGGCCCTCGAAGCCAAAAAGGGCATTTTTGATTGAATGCTGCACTCGACAGTGATATACGGATGTCCTGTCTGGCAAAGTATCTTGCAGACCAGGAGATATTGTGAAAAGATGAAAAAGGCACAAAGGAAAATACTACTAAGAGATAGATGATACTATGTGTAAGAGAGAAAGGTCATTTTCCGGCTTTTGGTATGAGTTGAAGCGAGACAGAATTTCTACTGAAACTCGGTCCGGTGCATAAACAAGGACAGGTACAACTTTTTTCAAAACGACCCTGCTTGCACTAGACACCGACAGAACTACGCGGAATTGGTCCAAGAATAGTTCAGTCCCGGTTGTGCGTATCTTATATGAAATAAAAGAAAAATACAATACAACGGCCCGGTATGTGCTAAAAGAGTATAGTATGTATGTACATATGTGAGAAAGAGAGTGATCCCAGGGTAACGCCCAGAGTCCCCGGGAATCGATTTCCACTGATCTCAGGGTCGGCTTGGTTGTCGGCAGTGTCAAATTTGGGCGGTTTACTTTATATAACTTGCATGTCGGAACCGGATCATAGTTTTATTATCTTGATCTTGCGGTAAGCCAATAGTACTGACAATACGACGGATACGCGCTCGCCGAACTATCGATAATAAGGGTGCCTGTGCTCGGCCCTCACATTAAGCCCTGATAGGCCCTCGGCAAAACATGCCCTACATCGTCCAATATTCTCCCCTGATAACTTACATGAGATACCCGTTTCATCCCCTTCAGGCATTGCCCCCTCCCAACCCTGCGGGGCGCTTGCCTTTGTCAGACTCGACAGATTCGGGTTCAAAATTTATTTCTGAACCCGAATCTGCCCCTGGCATTCTTCCATCTGCCCGGCAACACGCGCCTCAGGCGATGGAATGGAACAATGCACTGCTAAAAACTTAAAAAGGATTGGATCAATTGCCCCTTGTGAATTTAATTGACTCCGATTCTCCCTTCTGAGTGTAATACCTCTTTAGCCCTGGACTGTCTACTACAGGAAGAGGGGCGGCACGCCGCCGCTCTTCCTGGTTCCGACTTACTATTATAAGACATAGGCCCGCGTGGCCTATTCTTTTTATCCGTACCTTTTTCCCCAACGCCATCGGCAAGACGTCGCGGCCCCAGGCCGCTACTCTCGCCGATGGGGTGGACTCCCTTACTAATCTCGACTCCCCTGCCTTCCATTCTTAAAAATAAATTGCAGAATAATTTTGTCAAAAAAGATAAAGGTACAAAGTATCAACTGAGTACTACCGTGTTCTCTTATTATTTACTACCCGTGACTCTACTATAGAATTCAAACCTTTCGTTGTGATAAACTGTCAATTAACCCTCTAGCCTAACCAATCCACTTAAAAAGATTATTCTCACTTCTTCCACTTTTTTTTTATCAGCTCGGCTTCTTAATTCTTTTTTTTTTCTACAATCAGCCCTTTGGCAAAAGTTCCACTTAAAAAATCTCCGAGTTCCCTGAACTCCCTATATCCTCTAAATCCCCTTTTTAATCCCGGCTCCTATTTTCTCGAGGTTCCCTGACCCCTTAAAACACTAAAATCACTTGCCCTCCTGACTAAGCCCGTCAAAAGAAAGAAATCACTATACCTTGCTGTTTAAATTTTCGTCAAAAATAATCCCTTTTGTAATCCACTTAATAGCACCAATTTGACAACTTACACACACTTTCACGAGAAAATTTATTCGGTTTTAATTTAACAAATTGGCTTCGAATCCGCGGCTAGTTAAAGCAGACGAATCGTTCCGGCACGGCTTTTCTATACAAGCCCGCGTCAAAGGGAGTCGGTTTTCACTTCTTCTTTCACTTTGTTTTAAACAAAATTATCGGACGACGGTAGAGAACTGCCTGATTACGTATCAGGAGTACCTATAAATAAAATCAGGACGCGTAAGTTAAAACGGTGATGAAGGGAAAGCAGGGGCGGTGCGACGTGGATCCTCACCGTTGGCTGATGGAGAGGTGGCTTCGGAAGTTGTCGGGGCTTCGTCGTGTCTACTCGGCTTCCGGCTGGTAGTTGTCCTGGGTGGTGGAGAGGTCGACTGGTCTGGCTGGGAGATCGGACTGACCTGATTTTAGTACCGGACGATTTTGTTAAGGAAGGCTCCGTTAAAGCCAAGCAGTTGCGCGTCGCGGCAGCGAGAGGTACCGTACGCGGCGATGGTCCACGCTGATGTGTGATACGAACAGCGGGGACTGACGGAAAATAAAGAAAAGTTATTTCCCGGTGTTTTGCGACGGAAAATTTGGGAAAATCGATAAATACAATTAGTATATATTATTTATGAATAAGAATAATCTTTGTATAACGAAAAATAAGGAAGTTAATTAGAAACACGTATACAATCCTGCTAAAATTATGTAACTTAGTTACAGTTTTCTGCATGAAGGTTGATTCCTGGAGATGGCGATACCGCTTGTTTAATACCTACCGTGTCCAACGGGAGATATTGAAGTTCCGTTTTCGCGGTCCATGGAGTTGCAACTGGTTAAGGACAGTCCAATGAGTCCAAACAAGGACGAAACGGCCGTCATTGTCTAACCTAGCCCCAGGGAGTTAATTTTGTTTGGAGCCCTGCCTACTTTAATGCAAAAAGCAGTACACACACACACTGTCCGCGATAGCCAAAAAAAGCACTTCTCTCTATTCACGTCAAAAAATATCTTGATGGTCCGCATGGCAATCAAAAATTTTAAGTTTTTTAAAAATATGGTCTTTGAATTTTCAATGTTCTGGGCTTACTAGAGGGTGTTGATGTTTGTAATAAGGAAAACAGTGTATTAAAAAAGTAATTCACCAGTTCTATTTTTATATTATTGAGAAATCAAAACATCTTGAAGGTCCGCCATTGCCTAAAATTTTTTAAAAAAGTTCATTCACGACATTAAAATTTTTCACAGTTTTGTCTAAGAAGTGTTACTTAGCAGTTCTTTGCTAATTTTAATTAATTACGAAACTAACTACTATTATAACTTTCAATAATATTTTACTATCATAAAAAAAAATGGTTATCAAGATTTTGTCCAAAATGCTCAAATTTAAAGTCCTGGCGGACCCTCAAGATATTATTTAATCTCAAAAAGCAATAGACCAATTTAAATAAAAGACTAAAACACAACTTTTTAGTACTATTGCAATTAGGAAAGGATGTTATGTACTTGTCCCTAACCGTTGAGGTCATTTCGAAAAATTTGTGTTCGTTTGTGGGAGCCAATAAACTGTTCAAAAATTATCTAACCAATAATACATTTTATTTTTTATATCTCATACGAATACTAGTTCAACAGGATTAAAGTAAAATACGTGCCCAAGCGCTACTATACTTTTCATATTAAGTAATTATTTAATTCGTTTTATATCGTTATAAAGAAGGCTATAGCACTGCTGGAATAAATTAAAACGTGATAGTTATGTCAGACAGTTCATATTCAATCGCTGTAATATTATAACGATGCAAATTTCGCAATAGTATCTGCCCATTAAATACAGATCTATGCACTTTAGGCAGTTCTTGCAAGAGTTTATAATAGTACATCTAATATACTTAAACATAACTACTTACATATTCATAATCTTTAAGAGCTTCTTTCCATTTTCCTAAAGACATGTTAGCAGCAGCCCTTCTGTAGTATCCCTTAACATAGCTTTTATCCAATTCAACTGACCTAGAAGCATCCGTCAGAGCATAACCAAAAAATTCTGTTTTTAAATATGCGAAACTACGATTGGCATAATATATTGCTAAATTTGGATTTTTCTCAATTGCTTTGGTGTACATTTCAATGGCGTTATTGTAATCTTGCTCTAAAAAAATATATCTATTTTATTGAATGATCATGAATCGACTTAAAAACGTTAAAGACATAAATATTAAAATGCATCAAACATACTGTGTGTAACTAGGAAATTGACATTCTTGGGTATATAAGCTGTCTGCTGTTAGTATTTAAAACCCGTTTTATTTTATATTCATGACTTACCTCCCGAGTTACCTATCTTGTTAATAAAATTTTGTGCATGAATTATATTAACGCAGTATCCTAGACAACAAATTATGTTGAATGACAGTTATTATTGATGTTGATAAATGTGAATAACAGTTCAGGAATGTGCTTAAGCTTATTTTAATTATATTTATTATACAAGCGGAAGAAACATTTGGATGATCTGAAATTAATTACTCCCCTTTTCGTATTGTTTGTATTTTCCTGACAGTTTAGTTCTTCTGAAGTCCCTTCAAACAATTTAAAGGTACCTACTTTCGTTATTTCGTCTTGATAATTTGAAGGAAAGCAATGCCGTTTTTTCTTTATTTAGTTTTAGAAAGTTCTTATCAGCCCACAGTTCTACCTACTATAAACATTCCCACATTCATCATTTAGTATCGACCGATCATCCGCAGTTATTAGGATGTTAGTATCATCTGCATAGCAGACATCAAATACTTTTTCTGTAGTGATATATGGACTTAGGTCATTCGCATGAGAAATGTAGAGAAAAGGGCCCAACTTTGACCTTTGACCCCTGAGATATGTTTAGTGTTTCCTCTAACCCCGTTAACTTTCACAAATTGGTACCGATTTTCTAAGTAAGATTTTATTAGATTAAGCGGAACACCCCTAATACCATAACGATGCAATTTTTCTAATAATAGGATATGGTTAACACAATCAAAAGCCCGCATATTGAACAAATATATCATTATAAAACATTTGAGAAGGCAACTCATTCTGTTTTCGCTTAGAATTCACAAAATTCCAAAAAGGCTTAATATTATAAAGTGTGACCAATGACATCTCAGTTTTAATATACTTGCAATGTTCTACTTCTAACAATTGATTTAAACTATGTATACCCAGCTCCGGTATAAGTCACACGTGTGCATCCGCCACTGAAGATTAAAAAGAATCTTCAAAACTTTGTTTTGCATAATTTGCATATTCCTGAACATAACTTTGCCACACGTGCCCCACACCGGGAGGAGATATCTTAAGTGTGTTGCAAAGTATGCATTATATATCATAGTTTTTACGTTATTTGTTATGTAATTCCTATATTTGTAGAGAGCACCGATCATTGAGGCAATTTTTTTATTTATATAATTTGTATGTTCAGTCCAGTTTAAGTTTGCGCCTATCATTAACCCTAAGTATTTAATACAATCTACTTTTTGTAACTCTACATTTTCTAATTTTATATTTGGTGCCTCCGTCTTTTTATTTTTTTGTTTAAAGAACATAATTATATTTTGTTTTTTCTATATTTATTTTTAGTCTATTATATAACAGCCATTTAGAGTATAATTTTAAATCATTGTTTACCTCAGTCTCCAAGTCACTTACGTTTTCACACACATATAGTAACACAGTATCATCCGCGAAGGTAAAATATCTGCCACTTAAATTTGCACATCATAAACTTAACACATACAACGAGTAGAGTACAGGACAGACCCCTGGGGCAAACCGTAAACATTTTCCCTATCACAGCGCTTGTCTTTATTAATCCTAACGTATTGTTTCCTATTGACTAAGTATGACTTTATTAAGTTATAAATACTATCCCTAAATCCCATATTACTTAATTTCTTTAGTAATAACTTCAAGCTAACTACATCAAATGCCTTGCTGAGGTCTACAAACACGGCAATCACTATCTTATTGTTATCTAAAAATGATGTTATTTTATCTGTGACATCTATTGTCACACTTAAGGTATTACTGTTCCTAATAAAGCCGTATTGATACAGATCTTTTTCTATATATTTGTCTATAAATGATAACATTCTAGTTTTTATCACAGATTCTACAATTTTTGAGAACACACTTCTCACAGAAATGGGTCTACTTGGGGTCTATAATTATTCATTGAATCTCTGGTGCCTGCTTTAAAAATTGGAGTTATTTTACTGACTTTTAACTCATCGGGGAATCTACCATTTTTTAGTACATTGTTTACTAATCTCACAATTATTTTTACCAGGTGTTCCTTTAGGTTTAGTATATCAGTTCCATAATTATATTTATTATCTCCTTTTCAGTTGTTTCTTGCACAAAGCAACTGTTATCACAGTTTATTTCGTTAAATTTGTAATCAAATCCATTTATCTGTATCTCATTATTTAAATAATAAATAAATAAAATAGCTTTAATTGTCTACAGTACATTAACATACTATTTATAAGACAATCTACTTAGCCTAGTTATCCTATAACTATACATACATAATTTTGTATACCATTTTTAAATACTCAGTATTGTCTTCTTAATCTCATTTTCATTTGTAAAAAATAAATCTATTTTGTTAGACAATGAATGGTAACTTGTGCACATGCTGTGTATTGGGGATTTGTATAGAATGTTTGTTTTTGGGGTATGCAAGTAAAATAAATTGTTTTTTGGTCGTTGATGTATGCTCGGAGCATAGAATTTAATTTGACTAAGTAGATATGATGAGTCAATTCTATTATTACATAAGTTATATATTGTGTGAATTTGGTGATATTTATGTCGATCTTCAATAGTATTTATTTTGAACCTGTCAAGTAAAATTGTGCCATTATAACCCCTTGAAAGATAGATGTTATCCACTTTGTATGCTAAGTATTTTAATAGTCTATGCTGCACAGACTATAGTTCCATTTTGTATTTCGCGTAGTAGACACACGTACACCCCACAGCTGTACTCAAGTTTGAACCTTACAAGGCAAAATATAAAGTTTTAATGGTTTCAACATTGGTGAAATGTTTGTAAACACGAAATATTCTTATGGCAGTTACAAATATTTTCAATATGTTGTGCAAATGACAGTGTTGTATCAAATATCACTTCTAAGTCTTTATAGCTATTGCAGCGTTCCAGTGTATTTCCATTTATATTATATTGATATTCAATTTTAAAGTGTTTTTAGTAAAACTCAGTGCTTTACATTTACCCATGCTAAGTTGTAAGGTTTTTTATACACCACTCCAATATTCTGTCAATGTCGCCCGGCAGTGTGCAGCAATCATTAATGGTTGTAATTTTACTATATATTTTTGCGTTGTCTGCATATAAAAGTATTTTACTCAGAACAACCTACCAAATGTCATTGATAAAGAGAACAAACAGCAGCGGAGCGAGAACGCCCACCTGAGGCACTCCACTAGTCTGCGTAAAAGTTTTAGATTTATGTCCTTGACATTCAACAAATAGATTTCTATTTTGCAACGATTTCAAGAGACTCAATAGTTGACTATTAAAACCTAACACTTGAAGTTTATGCAATAGTAATTGATGGTCAATACTGTCAAATGCCTTTGAAATGTCCATGTATATAATGTCAACCTGACCATAATGATCAAGCTCATTACTTACAAACTCAGTAAGTTCTGATAGATTGGTTGATGTGGACTTTGTGCCAAGAAACCCATGTTGAGACGGATTTATTAACGGGTGAACATGAAATGTAATTTGGTCATACACACACATCTCAAAGACCTTCGCAAAGTTTGATATTAGTGCAATTGGTCTATAATTGTCTATTTTGGTTTTTGACCCTGATTTATGTACAGGGCATATTTTAGTATGCTTCCATTTATCAGGAAATTGACATGTTTTTAAAATAAAGTTAAATATTACATACCGGGGATCTATGAACAGGTGCCGACAGTCTTTTACAAGAAATACAGGAATACTATTCACGCCACAGGATGCCTTTGGCTTTAGTCTTTCAAGTGCAGAGAATGTCGGTTTTTGTTATATGGGATACTGATATACTATTACTTGAATCAGTCTGCATTTGCATGCAGTCTGCATTAAGGTTTGAATCATTACAGGAAGAACTAAATAATTTTGAAAATGATTCCACTATAACTATCTGGTTGTCAATTTCCTGAACTTTGTAGGTTAGGACAGCGGGTATCTTATTTGCTTTTTGCTTTGATTGAACATGAGACCAAAATTTTTATGGGTCATTAGTTATTGTTGTGTGCCAACCTAATTTGTTTCTTAATAACTTTACGCATGCTCTTATAGTTATTAATATTCACAGGCGAAGGTTGAGTTTTAATTTTTTTGTGTAAAGATGCTTTTCTTTTAACATTTTTTATAATATCTCTATTAAACCAAGATGGGTAAGTACGTGAATGATGCTTTAAGAGTGGCACATGTGCGTCAAAAACGCTATATAGTTTATCATACAATATATCTGCTGCTTGATTCGAGTTCTCACACATATTTACGTCTGACCAGTTAAGGATAAGGCATTAAAATTTGCTTTACAGAAGTTGTAGTTTGTTTCTAATGTATTGTACTTAATATGTTTTTTTTGTGATCTATTTTTAATTGAGCTACCAAAGTAGGATGATGATCATCCTCAGGAACTATTGAAAATGGACTTTTTATTACATTTGTGATATTGTTAGAAAAAACCAGATCTAGACATTTACCGTTACTGTTGTTAACCGTGTATATTGCGTACGGTTTGTGGCATGTACAAAAATATTTAATGCCTTAACATTAGATTGATTGGAGTTTTGCATATTAGAAATGTTAAAGTCTCCCATGATAAGAACCTGTTTATCTAGCCCATTTATAAACGTTTCAAAAACTTCAAAAAAACTTAAATAAGTTTCAACACTAGTATTAGGTGGTATATAAAGTCCTATCGTGTAAATGTTAACTAATATAAATTTTACCACATATTATGTCAATCATTGGGTGATTTTCCTTAATATTGGTAACATCCATTGGCATTACTTTGTAATTTTCCTCAACTACTAACAATACCCCTCCCCCTCGGTTTGCCGAGGGACTGTAAATCGCGATCACATCTGAATACCTGGTACCGATAAAATAGGTCTTCATTGTTAATATTTTCCTGTAACCAAGTTTCTGTCATGATAATAACTGGATACTCTCTTAACATTAAAAATTCATAAACATCCTGAAGTTTTGTATTTAATCCTCTGGTGTTTTGATATATACATTTTAACGACTGGTTCTCCTCTAGTGGTGCGCTGATTGATTCGTTTGTAGGTCCTGTATTGTTAAGTTGTGGTGTTTGTTGATTTATAAATTTTTTTTTGTCTTCTAATTCCTTGTGAGTTAGTTCTGTAGTATTGACGTTGTGAGGCTTGGTTCTGCTGGTTTTGTGTGTTTTTTTTATGAAGTGAAAAGTTAAAACGATGGAACCCTACGTTAATCGTCCAAAATGCTTCATTATATAACTCATCTTTCAGGTCAAAATCAGCACCGACCATAAAGCTTTTATTTTGTGTTTCCAGGCTCGACAGTTCTTCTACAATAACCTCGCTATTTTTATTGATCAATTTTGATTTGATGTACGCCGTAATTGTTTCAGCTGTCGCCTGTCCACTTACTCTGTTTACAAACAAACATACTTTTCTTTTAGCCCCAGTAAATGAGCTCTGTGTATGAGATGTTTCTTTATTTATGGTTTTTGTTTTGTCGTTTTTTCTTGAAGTATCGACGGTACTACATGATTCCTCCTTATCTAGATTAATGATTTCATCCATTTTATTTCGCTAATGTATTTCCAGCGTTTTTACATATGTAGGTACCTATTCTGTTTATCAGTTTCAACTTTTTTTTCTGCTGGCGATGAGCCGTGTTTGTTTACCACAGGCTGGGCTTGCATGCTATTTTGCAGCATAGTGTTTTTTTCTTCCAATAATAAAATATTTTTATTTAAAGATTCTGTGCGCAGCCCTAATTCGGAAATGGTTTGATCTTTGGCTATGATTACTCAATTTCACGATTCAAAGTCTCGTGCTGTGTTTTTAATTGTGGTGATGTGAGTGCTGTGGTACTTACATCATTATCAGTTGCTGTTTCTTTAGTGTCTGTGGCTATGCAGGTTTGTGTGTATTTAACCTCTTTTGTCAAGCATGGGCATTGAACCAGTTGTTTGCTCCCACTGACCACTCTTGGGCCCGTTATTCTTACAGTACACGAATTATGATATTATCCCTTACATGATGCTAGGATTTATATTTCGTGTTTGCAAACATTTCACCAATGTTGAAACCAATAAAACTTTGACTTTTGCCTATGTAGGGTCCAAACTTAAGTACAGCTGTGTTGTGTAGACCCCCTACTATGCGAAATACAAAATGGAACTAGAGTCTGTGCAGCGTAGATTATTAAAGTACTTAGCATATTTATTTATTCATTGTCATATACATTTACAAAGTAAATAGTGACATTGTCAAAGTAAGAAAAAGAAAAGTTATTTTAAGTTTCATGTGATAATATCATGGTATTCCCGAATATCATAAAAAATTTTGTCAAGAAGGTAGCACTTTACTTTGTTCTTGAACTTTCCGAATTGAGTAATGCTTCTGACAGTTTCCGGGAGCGCAATATAAAGAGAGCTGCACACACAATATGGACTTTTTCGATAAGAGGATGTTTTGTAGTCAGAAATGTAAATTTTATCCGAGTTTCTAGTATCACAATTATGAATTGTTGAGGTATTGGGAAATTTGGAAGAGTGTTTTTTTACAAACATTACTGCACTAAGAATCAAAATAGTAGGCAGCGCAAGAATTTTATATCGCCGAAATGTTTCCTTGCACGATTCTAGTGGGCTTAAAGAGTAAATTTTACGAATTATTCTCTTTTGCAAAATGAATAATCTTTGCAGTTCTGTTGATTGGCCCCAGTAAAGTATTAGATAACTTAGGTGACTATAGGCTAATGCATAGTAAATATTAAGTAATTGTTTGCTATCCATACAATTTTTTAAGTTGACTACAGCAAAATATGCCGAGTTAAGTTTACTAGCAACAAAATCAACAGACCAGGCAAAGAAATTTGCATTGCTCAACTCTCTGAATGGGATTCTCGTTTAGTTTTAAATTTAAATCAGGAACCTGCCTCCTTTATACAAAGTGGATAACATCTATCTTCAAAGGGGTTATAATGGCACAATTTTATTTGACAGGTATATATAAATACTATTGAAGATCGACATAAATATCACCGAATTCACATAATATATAAATTATGTAATAATAAAATTGACTCTTCATATCTACTCAGTCAAATTAAATTCTATGCTCCGAGCCTACATCTATGACCAAAAAACAATTTATTTTACCTGCATACCCCAAACACAAACATTCTATACAAATCTCCAATAAACAGCATGTGCACAAGTTACCATTCATTGTCTAATAAAATAGATCTATTTTGTACAAATAAAAATGAAATTAAGAAGATAATACTGGGTATTTAAAAATGGCATACAAAATTATGTATGTATACTTATAGGATAACTAGGCTAAGTAGATTGTCTCAATGTACTGCTAGAAAATTAAAGCTATTTTATTTATTTATTTATGACACACACTTTACACCCGTGTTAACAGTGCCTTTACAGTATAAACATGATTTTTCTTCTGGAGTTTGTTGTGATGACTTGTCTTTGTCCGCCATCTTTTACGTTAAAATATATTCTTAAAAATTTAAATTACTGTACACTACCAAAAACATGTTTTTCAATAATAAAATAAAGAATATCTTACTTGAAGCTGAAAGGCAAATTACACCCTTCCTAAACACCATAAACTCTTTTATATCAAAAAGTCTTGCACCATTTTATATTGCAATCATTGGATATTCTACAAGGGTCTCCGGAGCGACCGTTTATTTATTTGATCTACTATATTTTTCCAACTTCTGTAAAATGCTTATTCAATTTATTTACAATAATCTTAGGGTCCTTAATTTCGGCATTATTGATTGTCAGAATTTCTATGTGACTTCTTATTTGTGTCCTTGAACAGGTTATTGACAATTTTCCATTGCTTTCTTGTATCATTTTGTGGTGCACCCCATTTGTTGCAAAAATGACGGTTTTTTAGAAATTTGATTTGGTTTATTATTTTATTTTTTATTGTGTTAAATTCCAATGTTGTCTGTATGTCATGTGGATTCGCTTTTTTCTTTTTGTATACTGTATCTCGCAAGGCCATTTGTTGCAGTAGGTCTTTTGTAATCCATGTGTTGTTGTTATGGCAATTTATTACACTAATGTATTCTGACTCATGTTTACATAAGTTAATTAAGTCTATAAGTTCCCTGAATGTGTCTATATGAGTATTTGTGATCCTATATTTAAACAGTGTTTTCATTTTGTTGTGGTCTATGTGTTTTACCTCATGCTTTGTCTTTATATTGTATTTTTTACTATGTTCATTTAGTGTAATTAATAGCTTGTTATGATCAGATAGTATATTGTCCTCAACTAGAACCTGACATCTGTCGCTATAGTTTGCCTTAACTAGCACATGATCCAATATCCTACATGTGTTAACTGTAACCCGAGCTGTAACCCTAGTAACATCTTTTTCATATATATTATTCAGGATTTCATAACTATTTATTTCTAGTGTATTTTTATAGTCCTGTACCACATGTGATTTTTTGTCTAGCAAAAGCAAAAAAGAATGAAGATTCGTTTATGCAGAAACAGGAATTTCATCCCCACCCTACAAAAAGTAGCACTTTGTTAGAACAACCATATAGCTGACTCACGGTTGGTCAAAGATCATATGAGTACTTTGGCATTAAATGTTTGAATCATTTACCCCGCTCCCTAAGGGAAATAAGATCATATTAAGTGTTTTCTGCTAGAATAAAAACTCTACTGGTTCAAATGGCATACTACTCTGTAGAGGAATATTTTCTGGATGGATTTGAAAATAGTTAGGTGGTTAATGGAAAATTTAAATGTTATTTGTGAACTGCTGTGTTGTCATTTTTTCTTGTAAGATGCTGTCATCACTATTTATTGTAATTTGTTAAAAGAGTTTTTATCATAATGATACAAGTGGGTATCTTTTTGTTTTTTTTTAATTGTTATTTAGGCAGTTAACTTACTTAGGCTTAGAATTTGTAACTCAATTTGACTGATAATAAAGTATTTCATTTCATCTCTCAGCAGTATTTTTCACACTATCCCAGGAATCGCCACAGAAACCCAAAACCGTGTCATCTGTGTAGGATGTATGTACACATGTACTGTATGCGAGAATGACTACTATTCAGCCTCATTTTGATTATTGGTCCACATTGCTATATTTAGTGGATAACCTTTGGCATTTAACGAAATGGAAGGAAACTCTTCTTTCCGAATAAATTTACTTATTATTTAATTACATAAATAAGCACTACTTTCAAGATAAAAATTAAGTTCCTTTTCTACACAAATTATATAGGTTAAAGAAACTACCGGAAGAAATTAAACACCGTACTAATTTAATAATTTGACTAGAATTATTTTTTAAAAACATCTTAATGTTTAGGGAATAAATACCCTTAATACCTATTAAAAACAGGAAATATAAAAACTTACTTTGAAAATATTCATTGGCTTCCAATTTGTATCTTTCTGCCAATTTTGCATCTTCAGATAAAATTACTGTTTCTTGGTTCTCGTTACTCATTTTTTGTTTTTAAAGAGAAAATCCTAAATCAGAATCAAGTAAAAGTTCCACTTTCCACTAAAAACTATAAAACTAATCTAACAGAAAAATTGACAGTAGCCAGGCCAGAAAGTAGTAGGGATACTAGTGATGGGAAATGTTCATCGATGTTTTCTCTAAACATCGATGTTTTATTACCGATGTCACAGAGAAATGATTTATTTATTTATTTATTTATTTATTGTTAATTGATGCTAACATACAATTGTATTTGCACATGTCAGGTACTTAGTATTGATTACAATTAAATAATATTAAGAAATAAGAGACAGAGAGACTACAATTATTATACAGTCAATACTTAACATAAATATAAAATGTGTTTACATTTTTATCAAGGAACTTTTACTATCTGAAAAAATAACAGGTAAATTTCTACAAATTTAAAATTTCAAAATATTAATTTGACCTTCAAAAATAAAAACATAATTGCTTCCCCTACCCCCCTTCCGCCCAAATTAGTTCAAACGCACTACGCTTCGCGGTGTTAGCATCGCCATTAATGTCATGCATCTATCTTTAACACATTAATAATGTTTCTATTTGTTCGAGTTTTGTGTTTTGTTATGTTATGAAGTATGAAGTTGTTATGAAGTGCACATAACCCCTGAAGTGTGTCTTATTACTGATACTTGAATGTAAGAAAAGTTTTAATTAAAAACATAAGAAGGTTTGGTAAAGAATGAGTGAAAAACTCAAAATATTAACTGGCGCGGGGGCTTCCGGTCCAAATAAAATGAGACTATATGCCACTTGGGTCGATAGAACCCCTTCCAATTGTATTCCAAGGTAAGTTTTATCTGTATTCATAGTAAGTGGATTGGTTTACAAGATTCCGGACCAAACATTAAGCCAATACAAATAATACCGTAATATGCTTAACAAACTCATAAAATCTACGAAAATTGGCTACTATAAAACGAAAATAAATGAAAACACGGGTGATATTAAAAAAATTTATTAAACTTATTAATGAGGCTACAAATATAAATAAATCCAAAGTTCCTCTCGCACAAACAAAACACAATGGCAAGGATATAACCAACCAAGAAATTGCTAATATTAGTAATGACTCCTTTATAATTGTAGGTAAAGAGATGTTTGCAACTGTAAATATACCACAAACCCCTTACAAATTAGACAGCATAGCAGCATTTTCATCGTATTGGAAACCAACAAACCCAAATGAAATAATAATTAAATCAATCAAATTATAGAGTACACCTATTTTTCTGTCGATTCAGTCACAAAATTCTGTGACTAGTTTTTTTTATAAACAATCATTTTCAGCAAACAATTTGTTTAATCTTAAATTACAACTTGCGGTGTTTGACCTTAGTGATCTCTATAACCAGAGCAATGTGAATGAAGCCTGGGGTTATTTCTGGCAAAATTTCAAATACTGTCTGGATCTCGCTTGTCCTATTAACAAAATTAAAATAAAAACTAATTCGAAAAGTATGAATTGGGTAAACACAGATATACTAAATGAAAGCGAAAACCTTAGAAATTTGCATTGGCTTCTTAAAACATTAAAGACAAATGAGACTCAGGAACAATACAAGCTTGCTAAGAAACTATTTACAGAAAAAATTAAGCTAGAAAAAAGTAGGCAACTTCTTTAAACAAAAAATAATAAATTCTTCTTTTAATACAAAAACAATATGGCAAGTTTATTTATTTATTTATTTATTTGTATACGGAAAAACTCCATTTTTACAATAATAATAATAATATAAGATAAGCACATATATAATATAGAATATAAATTACAGTTTACAAACTATATATAATACTGACAAGATGACGGAGGAAAAATAAATAAAAATAACAGACAAAACTTTAAATGACAAAAGCCCTAACCTAACTGATATAACTAGCACAAGTTCTTTTGTAAGATGCTACTGGCTTTGACAAATCCAAGACATCAGCATATTATGTATTAAATCTTTTTTGCCTTCTGGACATGGGGTTGTTTAAACCATAATTAGTTCTATGAAAAGACGGTCTAAATAGGTCACCACTACGTGTTTGGTGAGCGTGGCAGGGTGAATTGAAGTTTAGAAGCTCCAATAAATTGGGTGCGTCGATTAGGCCATTGACAATTTTGTAGATGAATATAAGTTCCTGACAGTGTCTACGTGCTTCTAAAGTTTGAAAACCCAATGACCTACATTTGTCAAGATATCCAAGGTTTGAGATATTAATACCTGATTTAAAGGAATATGATTTTAGGAACTTCGCTTGTACACGTTCAGAGAGTAAATATGATGTTGGTAAAAGGGTGACCAAATGATTGATCCGTATTCTAAACATGGACGGACAAATGTGCAAAACAACAATTTTAGAATGTTTGGAGAGAAATCTTTACTATTGCGGATAATGAAACCAAGCTGTTTAAAGGCTTTGCCCGTTATGGAGTTAAAATAACTTCTTAAATTTAATTCGCTATCAAATGTAATCCCTAAATCCTTAACTTCTAAATTCCATGTTAGGTTTTCATTGTTCATGTCGTAAACAAATCTCTGAAAATTTTTGTTTCTGGAAAATGTTATCACTGAGCATTTAGAGACATTAAGATGAAGTGCATTTTTATGGGACCACCTAGTTAGTTCATCTAAATCATTCTGAAGTGCACTGGAGTCTTGGATATCCTTTATAACCCTGTATATTTTTAAGTCGTCTGCAAACCGCAAATTAAAGGATTTAAGGTCGATGTCATTAGTAAATAAGAGAAATAATAAAGGCGCATTATGGGATCCTTGCAGTACCCCCGAAGTTACCTTAAACTGGTTTGACAAGTAGTTGTTAATTCGGACACATTGATATCTGTCTGTCAGGAAACTCCTTAACCAACTTAAAACAAGGCCATCTGTACCCATAAGCTTTAACTTTTCACATAAAATTCCATGATCCACATGATCGAAGGCTTTTGAAAAGTCGGTATAAATACTATCAACTTGGTAACCCTGTTCTAATGAATTCGACAAACAATGTAAATATTCCAGCAGATTGGTCAAAGTTACGGGACATTTCTGTGAGGACGTCAGACAACCTTATTGATACTGAGTTGACATGAAACGAATTAACAATATTGTAAGAAGGAGTAGTTAAGGTCTCTTTAGCGTAAACAGACTCAGAGAAAGAGGCAAAAAGACTAGCTATGTCTTGCCCATTCGATCCCGTCACTCCATTCAAGTACATGACATCCGGAAGACTGCTGGACTGCCTTATATTATTCATATATCTCCAGAATAATTGTTGCCTTTCTTGGAGTCCAGTTTCTATTTTTTGTATGTAGGTGTTATAGCATTGTCGATGTACTTCATTGCATAAAGTGCGAAGGTTGGAAAAAGAAGAGTAATAGAGGGGGTGATTTGTTTGTTTAAACTTTTTATGTGCTGTTTTTTTTCTATAATTAGCTTGTGAAGTTCAGGGAAAACCAACTAGGAAAGTTATTACTTTTAAAAGTCTTAACAGGAACAAAGTAATTAAAAGCACTAAAAACACAATCATAAAATTGCTCACATGCCAAGTCCACATCAGTACTACCTAAAATAGAGTCCCAGTCCAGAGAGGCAAAAAAGTCATTAATGCCTATTAAGTTGGCATTACGAAAATCATAATATTGAACGTTGTACTTAAGGGCCCTATCATTATCTACAACTATGTTTATTTCATATGATATATAATGATGACTATCTTCTAGTAATTTATCACACGCTTTGGATACAGTGAGATAGGCCATACTTGAAAAAACTAAGTCTTGAAATATGCCATTATTATTTGTAATAAAGTTCATTTGATTTAAATTAAGATATGAAAAATAGTTATAAGCAGGTGAGTTTGGAAGGCTGTCGGCCAATAAACCTGAATCCATCCATACTGCGTCCGGTAATTTATAATCTCCAGTCAAAACGAACTTATTATCAGGATATTGCCCGGCAATGATTGCACCACAAGTGATGTTCATTTAAACTCAATGTACATGACAACTATAAGTACAGATGATATTCTTTCTATTCTACATACATTTAAAAATAAAAAAAAACTGTTGCAGTACAAATGATATTCCTATTTTCGTAATAACTGCCATTTGGGAATACCTTAAATATCCCCTCTCTTATATTTTCAATATTTCCATAACTGCAGGTATTTTTCCTGATCAAACTTGGTGAAACAATTTCACTACTCAAAAGAGGTGATTCAGAATATAGCGAAAATTATCGGGCTATAACTGGTCTAACCTCTCTTTCCAAACTTTTTGAAAAAATTATTGCCGATCGTATTGAGTCTTTTCTTTCCAGAGAGAGGTAAATGAGTACTTCACAACACGGTTTTCAAAAAAATTTCTCAACAAGCACGGCTGCTTTCGACCTACTTGAATGCATCCACAAAGGCATTGATTCTAATCTTTACACATTAGCTCTTTTCTTTGATTTAACTCGAGCTCTCGACTGTGTTGATGCTACCTTTTTGCTAAAAAAAACTACAGGCGTTAGGTATACGTGGCAATATTGCTCGGTGGCTAAATTCTTTTCTTTCTACTCGCCGAATAAGAGTCAAAGTTGAAAATTCCTATTCTGATCAATTTAATGTTAATTATGGTGTACCCCAAGGGGGCGTAATATCGCCTTTGCTCTTTGCTCTTTTTATAAATGATCTTGAAAAATATCTCATATCGAAGGGTATGCCTGCCAAACTAATTTTATATGCGGATGATGCCACTGTGATTATATCTGCTGGAACATTGGATCAACTGATTGCAATCGCTAAGCATATTTTGATTAGATTTTCATTATGGTGTGAGAAAAATCACTTAATTATCAACGTAAACAAAACTCACTATATGGCTTTCTATAAAAAGAGGCAGGTTCCTGATTTAAATTTAAAACTAAACGATAATCGTATTTAGAGAGTTAAGCAATGCAAATTTCTTGGCCTTCATGTAGACTCACAGTTAAAGTGGACAGCTCATGTTGATTTTGTTGCTAGTAAACTTAACTCGGCATATTTTGCTGTAATCAACTTAAAAAATTGTATGGATAGCAAGCAATTACTTAATATTAGCCTATAGTCACCTAAGTTATCTAATACTTTACTGGGGCCAATCAACAAAACTACAAAGATTATTTATTTTGCAAAAAAGAATAATTCGTAAAATTTACTCTTTAAGCCCACTTGAGTCCTGCAAAGAAATCTTTCGGCGATATAAAATTCTTACGCTGCCTAGTATTTTAATTCTTAGTGCAGTAATGTTTGTAAAAACACACTCTTCCAAATTTCTCGATCGTGATACTAGAAACTCAAATAAAATTTATATTTCTGGCTACAAACCCTCTTATCGAAAAAGTCCATTTTGTTTCTGCAGCTCTCTTTATAATGCTCTCCCGGAAACTGTCTGAAACATTACTCAATTCAGAAAGTTCAAGAACAAAGTAAAGTGCTACCTTCTTGACAAAAATTTTTATGATATTCGAGAATACCATGATATTATCATATGAAACTTAAATTAACGTTTCTTTTCCTTACTTTGACAATGTCATTATTTACTTTGTAAATGTGTATGGCAATAAATAAATAAATAAATAATTCTAATACACGACCTAAAAACTTCTCCTGGTAGCATCTAAGTGGGGGCAACAAATTTATTGGCTTGTTTCTCGACTTCGCAAAGGCTTTTGACACTGTCTCTCACTCCATTCTCCTTGGAGTGAGGGGTACTGTTTTGGAGGTCTTTGCCAGCTACCTAAGGGATCGAACTCAACAGGTCAAGGTGCAAACCGAGGTGCAAACTGAAATTAGTGAACCAAAAACAGTTGAACCCAGTTCCCCTAGGTACAGTGCTTGGGGCACTTTTATTCAATTTCATAAACAATGATTTGTTTGATTTTTGTAACCCCTTTGGAATCTATTAGTACCACGTTTATTTTGCATATGGAATACCGAATGAGTTTAACTTTTTTTTTTAAGTTCCTCATCCATAGCTACCCTTATTGCGTCACTCAATCTATTATAATTTCTCTCTAACCCGTCTGGAAAAATTTTAATGGCAAGCTTTTCGTTTATGGAAGTTAACCCTTTAATTACAGTTTGAATAAGTCCCTATTAAATACAGATTTCTTAAATTTTTTAAATTCCTAAACAAACTTATCTAATTTTCTTACTTTCTATAATTTTCACCGAGCTGCGCCTTACTGGTGTGTCCTTAAGTCCATGTGCAGGGCCGTGATTGCTTCCATAGATAGCGGAACTCCTGACCTTCCACGAGCTAGTTCCCCGTTGCGTACGAGCGGTTTTTGCCTCACCTTTTATTAAGGCTTTACGCGTACGTGCTGCTGGGCTGGGCTGCTGACTACATGTTCGCCTGGCGCTGTGTAATGCATTTTTTATCATGGGCTGACTAGATAGGCTGCACCACTGTTCCCGGACTGGGTAATGATGGCTTCTTCTCTCCATAATTCACTTATACACCATACACTCCGAAATTTTTTTTCTTGGCCATGTAACCTTAGTCTACTGGCAGGATTGCCATGGGACCTTAGTCCACTGGCAGGATCACCATGTACGGTAACTACTAGGTTCGATGAAGTAAAATACTTGGAAACTGGCTATGTATAAAAAAAGGTATATTTATTATGCGTAGTTACATTGTGGTTATTGAGATTATAATCATAATCAGGGTGTCTAGAAGCCGGGATATCCGGGAAAAAACGGGAATTTTACAAAGCCGGAAAAAACCGGGGATTCGACGGGAAAATCAAGTTTAAGCCGGGAATTTTGAATGAGCAGATAATTTCGAACTTAAAAATTTGACGTAGGTACCTAATATTTCTATAAACTGCATTCGAAAAAAGACAAGAATGATTTATATTGCAACCTTAAAAAAGTCCGAGAGATAGATCTAGGATATGGGACTAGAGCGGCTATCAAAAAATGCGTCGGAGTTAAAGATAAAGAAATGATGATCTTTCGCCAGGATTGTCGAAACTGCTTGATGTATACAGTTTCCAAACTTTTGGAAAAATGTCCGTTAGCATATGAATTAACTAAAGCTATAAGTTTCCTTAACCACAATAAAACTGGCAGAGATCCAAAAAAATCTTTGCAACTGATGTCCAAAGCATTTGAAATTTTGTTAAATTCAAACAGATGCAATGCGACTAAATTGGAAGAAGCAGATAGAGCATTTAAAGACATTCTTACTGATCAGACTATGATAAATAAAATGAAAAATTATTCCAGATGTAACAGGGTAGATGACTTTTGGATGGAAACCATCATAAATGGCAGTTTAAAAAACGTAGTGCAACTTCTTCTACATAACAATTTCTCATGGAAATGACACAGCAGAAAGGGGCTTTTCTGTTAATAAGGAGATTTTGGTGGAAAATTTAAAAGAAGAGTCACTTTTAGGCCAAAGATTAGTGTACGATTCACTATAAAAAATTGGAGGAGTTCAAACTATGGACATTACAAAATCCATGATACTTTCCATGAGGAATGCCTATTCAAGGTACAACAGAGCACAAAAAGATAAAAAGGCAAAAGAGGTTGACAGCGACTTGAAAAAAAACAGAAAAAATGAAGCTTCAAAAGCAAGCAGAAGAACTGGAAACTAAAAAGAAAAAAGCTATTGAACAATCACAAAAAGATTTGGCAGCTTTAGAACAAAGAATCGTAAAATTAAACTATATTATTTGGTTGTGTTTAAGCCATGTGTTTTTCAAATAAAAATGTTTTAAAATTTAACAACGAAAGTGTAGTTAATTTAGGAAAACCCAGCAGGGAAATGTTCAAAAACCGACCGGGAATTAGTCGGGAATTTTGTTTTCGATTTTTGCTAGACACCCTGATAATACTTCTGATATTAATCTACTATATTTTACAAAAAGTCTTATTTATATTACGTACTAACCCTAACCTAGGATATTATCCTTTGTTAGAAGGAATACTATTATTGTTATAGTTATTTAAGAGTGATTACAACATCACGTCTGGCAATGAGTATTACCCCCTGTCTTAACCTTGTTATGGTATTCAATGTTAAATAGGAACTATAACAATAATATTAAACAATTAGCTATTTTATAATAAAAGGTAAAATAATGTATTTGGTAATTTTACCATAATGTCCTTATTTTTACCTTAAAACCTTATTAAAAAAAAATTAAAAATTAATTTTCAAGGTTCAATTATAGGTATAGGTTCAACTTATATCTACCGCCATATAAGAAGATACATATTGCGACTATTCATGTTAATTTCTTATTTTCCAGTAAAATTACAAACGATGCCCCGATATTATCTTCAAAATCACCTCTTACGCTGCGCGACTTAATTCTCGTGAAATTCGTTTATATAATATTTTGTATATAAAGAAAGAAATTTTATTGCCATAGCCAGACGCAGGTACAGTGTGTGCGATGGAGGAAATGCAGTATTTCTTCGTGATGACTCATAGACTGCTGTTTGCTCTTAAGGCGTTCATATGATTTAAAAATGGGTCTATGATTAGTTTTTGTTTGATGTTGATGAGTGATGAGCATAATTTTTTCTTCTTGTTCGGTAATATTATTAGATCATTGTTAGTCTTTGTCATGAAAATATACGAAACACATTTCATGTATAATTTAATAAATGTTTTAATGACAATAGGGTATTTTTGTAATTCGACATAGTTAATTTTATATTTATCAAAATTTTCAGTTTGTATTTTTATTTCAGGATGTGGTGACCTCTTAATTAAATATTGCTACATTTTATTGTTGATTATCTCATCTAAAATATTAATATTATTGTTATCATTGCTTGATTACTGTGCACTGTTAAGTCAGAGTTTTCAGGGCGGGGTTTCACGAGTTTTTTGCTTATTAGTGCCTGGATTATTTAACAAAGGACTTTCTCTTTCAGCATTTTCATTATCTCGAATGGAATTTTCAGAAAGGTATCTTAGAAATTCGACAATAGTTTGATTAAAATCAGCAGAGTTATATTACAGATTCATGTTCGTAAATTTTCAATTGAATGCGTGAAAGTGACTGCATTAGTATTCAATGAACCTTTTTTAATAATAATTTCATAATCATATTCTTTTAAGCGTAACATCTATCTTACTAATTTTGAATTTGGTTCTTTTAGGTTAAAAAGCCACACCAGTGGTTTATCATCGGCTTAAATATAAAATTTACATCCAAATAAAAAAGGTAGAAAATATTTACATCCCCAAACTATGGATAAGAATTTTCTTTTAATGGTTTAATATTTTATTTCAGTTTCCTGAAGGGTACGAGATGCGTAAGATACAGATCTGTCCTTAGAAATAGTGCCTTGAGATAAAACTGCGCCTAAGGCAAAATTACTTTTTTTTTTGTTTCAGGGAGGAAACCCTTTATGGGCACCGGTTACTTGTTCTACCTTTACCTGTTTATGTACCAAAGCCTCCCTCCTCCCATTCAAAAAGTGTGTGCTACACAGTATCCAGGGCTTTGCAGTATACGCATTCTTACGTCTCTGTTATGTTGCATTTTTTAAGGTATGCTTGGAAGACTCCATGACCAGTAAGCACCTGGGTGATATACGCAGTCTATGCGTCGATGCTCGTATTTTATCCACCTTCTGATATCTGGGATTAGTCTTTTTGTCCATTGGGCCACCGTGTTCCCGCTCGTTATGCCACATGTCCATAGTTAGTTCCATTTCTTCTTTTTTAATAGTACTGTTTATTTCCCCTCTTGTATGTAGTCGCCACTTTTCTTTTGTCAGTAGATGAGCTGAAATTATTCCTGCTACAATGTTCAGTGCACATGTTGATGCGGTTCTATAGGCACTAGAGATGCGTAGCAGGCTGTCTTGCATCGGTAGTTAATAAAAATGGTTTTCTAATATCAGAGTATCTATAACTTTTTGTATAAATCGGGATTTCACCAGTTAATCTTATTTCATATTTATTCTTAATTATTCAGCATAATTTAATACAAGTTCTACAGTTTCTTAAGCAGTGTAACCGTTGTTGATCATAGTGCGCACATTTTTAGGATAAATATTTGCATATCCAATCGTTTCACTTTTGATAGGATATATGTAAAAGGTCTGTCCATCTATAATACAATTACCCGATGAATCGATGCTACAAGACAAAGTCACTTGCATAAAACCATACAACTGTTTTGATTGTACTTCTCGGATCATTTCTGGACTTTTTCTCTCTGTTTTTGTCAGCTTCCTAGTCAAGAGATACGGATGTGATAAACTACGTCCGAATTTATCGATAGTCATTTTGAAACTATTAACATTTACATAAATCCAATATATTTATTCTATTATTCCAGCCTCCTTTTATTTTTTCTAGATACTGATTATTTCATTATTGTGAGAATTATTACCTACTTCTAAACTGGCTAGTATTTTCTAAGCCGAACAACTAGTTCATTTGGATTGTCCCAATACACGTAATCAATTTTATTGTTCAAATATTTTTTAAAACTACCTGAGGTGTTGAAAACATCTGGGAGTTGTTGGTTGAATTCATACCCTTTAGGTTGTTGATGTCTAACAATTCGTATCTGCTTATCCATTTCTTTTGTCTATAATCACTGTCTTCTCGAACCTTTTCAAGGCAGGGTGATTTTTACGTTGTTTGTTTTATGGTTGCGTCCCGACGCCTATAGGTCGGAGTGGGGAAAACCAACATCCGCCGCACTTATGTTATTTGGTGTAATTGGGGAAAGTAATAATAAAGCTTTAATAATCACCATGACTTGAGTTTTAATAGCCGATCTTGTGACAATTGTATTGTTGTTTTTGCCTTATTAGTCATGCATGATAAGTTATTTATTTGGCGATCTGCTGCGGTATGTTTTTCTGAAGCAAGTTAATTTTAAATTGGTGACGTAAAAATGGTAAAATTTGAAAACAATGAACTAGTAGATATGGTAGGTGCTAATTTACTGTGAGTGTCGTCAAAGTGCGGCTGCCGCTTCGAGATTATATGCAGAACGCTTTCCCTTGCGGGCTCATCCTACACCCAGAAGTTTTCTTAATGTTATTCAACGGGCAAGTTAGGCATGACCGTATTTGATCCATAGTGTATCACAATCACAATAATTATCAATGTTAATAATAATAAATAGTAAAGCTAATTTAATTTAATTATTTTAATTAAGAACGGTGTGCCTGAGGAGAAAACCGCAAGAGACCATTTTTATGCACAATTGACCAGGCTAATCCGAAATAATATCCATATGGAAAAATATCAGTGGCGTCCCACTTTTTTTCTAAAAAATATATAACCGCTTCTTCATTTAAAGTTTTAAAAATTATTCTATTGACGATAACGCTGAAACGAACGGAGATATCAAGCTGCGGTTTAAATATTTTTTCTAGCAAATTTCATCTACTTTTCGATTATGGTATCATAATTATATCGTATGATTTATTTTTCGGAGTTAAATCAAAAAATGTGTTATTATTACAAATTGCGCCCTCTGGCAAAGTGAAAGTGCATACATTTCTCTTCCAAATAGTCTTTAGTTTGCTAAAATTGGATAAGTCGTTTATAAGTTACAGCGATTTAAATGATTACACTTTTGATTACCCTCTTATTAAAGTCGGTAGGCCAAGGAGCATATAATAAGACCAAAATAATGCATAAATGTCCAAGCTTTTTAATGGTGTTACCAAAGATATAACTTAATGTGGAATTTTCGGAGATATGTAAAATTTTAAAATTTACTTTTCAATTAAGCCCTCTTACGGTAAAATGCGGAACTTTTCCAGGATTTTCTCGTGGCCACTTTAGTTATAATTTTTTTCCCCGACTTTCAATGCTCAGTAGTTTCCGAGATACGGCCGGTGGCCATCCATAATGGGACACCCGGTACAAGGTGAACCAGTTACAATGATTTACACAAGTGAAAACTTTTAAATATAGGAAATTAAAAAATATAAATTATGAAAAAAAAAACATTTTGGTATGAATCTAAGGTAATCTAAACGTATTATGTACAAGAACCAAGGTATTTTACGAAAAAAATATTTTATAATTTAACAATATTATTTTGTCATTTGACAAAAAAAACATTTTTAATTTTCCTATATATAAAAGTTTTCACTTCTGTAAATCATTGTAACTGCTTCACCCTGTATATCTAAGATAAGAATGTGTTAGAGAATAATTATTGTAAAAGAAAATTGTTACAGATTGGCATAATAATTAAATGAATCAATTAAAAGTCGTTTATTACGTTTTCAGGTGAATTTTCAATTTTTTTTGAAAAATAAATTACTCGGCAATATATTCTACGTCAACCTATTATACCCATTTTTTCATCCACAGCTTGGTGCTACAAGATATTAAAATATGAACAAAATCTAGCCGTTTGTTTTAAAAATTCCAAAAATCAGTAAACATTTTTTTTAATGAATTTTCATAATTTTTTAATAGTAGTATTTATTTAATCCGCCTATAAATTATTCAACATCGTGTATTGTATTTCTATATAAGTGAAAGAAAACTTAAGGCCTACTTTTCCACCAATAAAAAAAAATAAAAAGTTGATGGTTTTTAAGAAATTTCCAGACAATGCATAAAATCTCAAAGTAAGAAGTTGTCAACTTTAAAAGACCATAACTCAAAAGCTAGTCATAGGATTGGATTACGGCCATGGACACTTTTAATCAGGACGTCAAGACCTAGAAAATACTAAAAATGCAGAGAAATTAGCCGAAAGCCATTTCCCATAAGCTTTGTGGGGGTCCTTTTAGTTTTATATTTGACTAGTGACCGGTGACCTTGACATAATTGACGGGTGACAGCCGCAATCTTTTCCTAAACTAATATAACTTCATCCTAAACACACCCATATGTTGAACATTATTTCCATAGTACCTAACGTCTAAGTAGCGGATGCCCAAGTAGCTAACGAATGTACGCACTGCCGGCGCATGCGCAATAGGAACATACGGAATCTGATGCAGAAGGAATCAACTATAACTACTCTGGGATATATGTTTTCCCATTTCTTATAATATTAAAGTTTATTATCACAATCAGTTTTGATGATAATTTCCTGATTTTGTTCAACATTATGACAATTCCTACTCTCATTGACCCAGTTTTTTGACAAATGTAGTATTTATTTATTTTTTCTATAGTTGATGTTAAAATGTTGTTATAGCAACTCTTTTGATTAGATAAAGTATCACTTTAACCGCAAGGGTAGATAAAGTAACACTTTAACAGCAAGGGTAGATAAAATGTTAACTTTTTTTATTCAATTAAATTTACAAATTCATACACATTAATTCGAAGGATTAATAGCAAGTGTAATTTTACAATTAACATTATTAGAAACATATATTTTTGGAACACCACAACTTGTACTAATTTGCTTAGACGCTTGAACCGAGGTACTGGATTGATTTTCAGTTCCACCAAGTATACACTTGGATACAGCAATCTTATTGCATACTAACTGTTCAATGTAAGACTCTGCAACGGATGACGATTTCCATCCACCTAAGCGTTTAATTTTTACTAGATCAGCACCAGAGTTTGCTAACATGGTAGATGAAGAACGACGGAAACAATGCCCCGTGTACATTGCTGAATTTGGTAGCTTCAAAAAATCCGCAATCTTCTTGGGTATCTTATACAGGGTGTCTCTAAAAGTTGCGGAAAAAAGCTCCCACAAGTTCTTGAGGCGTAAATATGATGATCTAACCCAACTTACCTTAGTCCAAAAGTGGATGATTTCGGACATACAGGGTGTCAAAAGTTCAATTTGGTTTTCATTTTTAATAATTGGTGTATTGTCACAATATTCGGCTTGGGGGTGTTATGCGGGGTGAGAAATTGGAATCTGCTCTCATTTTTATTGTAAAGTTTAGAGGGCGCCACCTGCGGTACCTTGCACACATTTAAAAGGAAATAACTTTTTTGAGCCACTCTATATTTAACTTTTAAATAAAATTCAGATTCTCCAACGTCTTTTACCTAAAAAATGTATACGTGGTAAGAGTTGATTTGAGCAGCTATTTTTAAGATATCTGAATTTAAAAAATTCACTTCGTTTATGGCCAGGTTTAAATTATTGTAATAATTGAACACATTTGAAGCGTAGGCGGTAAATTAAAATAACGTCACTAAAAACTAAAAAACAATTAGGTAGGCACATATGGGCAAAACCTTTAGTTCAAAAGAGACACCTAACCACTCTCCTATATTTCTGAAATGGGGGATATGTGTGTGATGTGGCCGAGCGGCCGAGCTTTTGCCCATGAACGTAAATTCGACAGCTCCCATTGCTGCTTCGACCGCGTGTTCTAAAGAATGGAAGGTGGGAGGTAGGGGATAGCGTGTTCTCTGTTTAACTTGTTAAACGCTATTAATAATCTCTGTCTGATGCGTTTATATCGGCACCCTAGATTCGAGATTGCCAATACGGTATATGTGACTTCTGAATATTAGCTGAGTATCAAAGGTCACCCCAAGATCTCGCATTTCCACGACCCTAGCCAGTATCCTATCACTGATTCTGTACACAAAATTGACTTGTGTTTTCTTCCTATTAAACTAAGTATAAAACATTTGTCATTATTAAATGCTAATTTGTTTTTTTATTGACCATGGATACATTTTGTCTAAATTTTCTTGACTGTGTTGGCAGTCATTGTAGTTGTTAACTTTTGCGTATAGTTTTGAGTCGTCAGCAAATAATACTTCCGCACCACTCATTTCATCAACCATCAACATGTATTAAATAATGTTATGAAACAAAATTAATAAGAACTACGATTTTTACCAAAAAACATTTGTGGTGATTTGTGATATATGAAAGCTGAACTAGTAAAATCTATGATTTGTGCAAAGTAATAATTTTATGAAATTTTTAAATAAACCCCGTAGGCACACATCCTTCTGGTTTATTATTTTTTATAACATAAAGCCACGGCGTAAACGTGAACTCCAAGTGTTGATAAAAATCAATTGTTTAATGAACTCTGTAGATACTGATTTATGACAAATCCTCTAAATATATTGTGTTTTGTAATTTAATAAATTAATTATGCCTTTATGTTATACTCGCCGGAGTCCAGTATGATTGCTCTACCCAACAGTAAAAAAGTAAAGTAATTTGTTGAATGAATCCGGTACCACTATTTTTAAGAAAAAATTTTAAGTCAAGGTCATCCATAGATTTTATTAACGTGAGCCAGTGAAAACTATGTTGTTAGTAATGATTAATTTTTCGAATTAACCCAGTCATTTTTTGAACAAATCCTTTAGATTTGCTATATTTAGTAATAAAGTCATTCAAATATTTAACTAACATGAAACTACCTGACCTCACCTGACCTTAATTGTCAATGCATATTTATTCTAAACTGTATTTTTTACCCTTTTAGATTATGCTCGTTAACCCTGACAAGACTTCAAATTCTAAAGCCTTTAGGATCTGATATTGCTACTATTTCCATTGCTGTCAAAATGCAATCTAGCAAACGTACACTCAGGTCAAACGAATTGGTTTTAGCATCAAATGGTTTGCTTGATACACAATTAGATGTTACTTTTTGTCTACAGTACCCACACTTCTTTAAAAGGGATGGAAATATGCTGCATATATTTTTACAAAGAAGGAAGAGATACAAAAATCGCACCATGCTCGGATTTAAAACTTTAGCTGAAGGAATTATTCGTATGGATCAAGTAAGATATAATTTGTTAATTTCATAACCAATATGTTTATAGAATGCAATTATTTAGTTTAACACAATGCAATGATGACTAATATTTAAAACAAGTTTATTGCATGAAAATAGCCTTAGGTCACTTTATTGCGCCTTAAAGCCAAAAGGGCCTGAAAGAGGAGCAGGGATCTTCTGCTCAACAACAATGAAAACGCACGAATCGGAAGAAGTATGTAAACTATTGTATTTTATGTAGCGTGCGACATGGAATAGCTAACAATTAGAACCTTCATTTTTTAAAAGTATATTTTTTGGCATTTTTTCAACTTATGATTAGTAGGGATAGATAGGGGCTTGACCATTTGCTTCTGCGCATGTGCCAGCACTGCGCAGGCATGTCATACTTCATCTATCAAATGTCACATTCTTTGAAGTTAGCTACTATGGCAATAATATTCAATATAAGTCACGTGTTTCAGTCATTTAAGGCATGATATATGTTACATGTCACTTGTCAAATATCAAAATTAAAATCTAATACGGATGACGGGTTCGGGGTGACGATGACGTTTAGAAGAAACCCGAGATCGATCGGCCAACTGGTTCTTGAGTTATAGTTTTTTAGAGCCCTAATGACTAGAGGCGGAAACGCTAGATTTACCAAACGATTAGAGGCCGAAAAGACCTATTAATCAGTTAAAGATTTTTTTAAAATCAAGTAATAACGCATCTAGAGGTATAAAATCATTAAGTGCTTAGCACGATCTAGATAAAATTCTTACTATGCAATGGTCATGGACAATGTTTATTGCTTAGCAATAAATAAAAAAATCTTTATTATACCCCATAAATTAAATATATTGACATACCCCGTATACTACTGTATTGTCAATACGCTGTTAAGATTGAATCATCTTTATTACTTAGTAACACAATATCATCCTCGTCATATCAAGCAGTAACAAATAATACAAATCTCAAGGCATAAATGTGTAACGAAGTTACTTTTAATTTATTTCTTAATACCGTTAATTAGAATAATTTAGATTCGAAAAAGCTGTCCATTTTCTCCAAGAGACCTGATTTAAGTATATGTGGGATTTATTATTTATATAGAATAATTTAGCATCATCAAGCCGCCAAGACGCACGGAAACCGCGGCAGTTCGTCACCGATGCTAGGTACCGACCGCGCATCAAGGGAGCGCACCGTCATCGCCGCGGAGTCGAGACGAACGTTGACGAACGGCGCTACGAGACTCCGATTTCAGCTCGAAAACGCTCAAGTTGTTTTCCAGCAAGACCAAGCGAATAGTTTTTTTTTTTGGTTTCTCGTGCCGCATCATTGCCCACCGTTTCTTTTGTTGATTCACCGGAACCTGCTACGAGTTTTTACGGTAAATACACTGGTAAACCGACACAGAAGTTGAGCTACAAAGTTTGCCATTTTTACCGGCCGGGGATTTTATTTTAGTTGATTTTTGTTTAGCCGTACCTAGTTTAAAGGTCGTATCTTCTGGCCATTGAGCTGTCTGGCAGAAAATACGACGTGCTGGTAACACACGCGAAAGAAAATATGGAAAAATAACCCTTCCACGCCACGCGAAAATATAAGGCCGTATTTTCTGGCTATTGAGCTGTCTGGCAGAAAATACGACGTGCCGGTAGCACACGCGAAAGAAAAATGCAAAAATAACCCTTCCACGCCACGCGGAAATATAAGGCCGTATTTTCTGGGTATTGAGCTGTCTGGCAGAAAATACGACGTACCAATAGTACACGGGAAAATACGTAAAATAACCCTCGCCCGCTACCCGAAAACGTAAGGTTGTATTTTCTAAATATTGAGACCTCCGACGAGTAACGCTATGTGTCGATGGCACCCGTATAAACGCTTCCCCATAAAAATAACCGACAGAAAATAAAAACCCGACTGCCAGGTTCGGCAACCCGTTTATTTTATTGTAAATAATATATAAGTTCCGACGACGTAAAAATTCCTGTAGTTGATACATTAATATACAATTAGTAAATTAAGCAGATTTTGATTACACGACCGCCACCGTCGCACCGTTTCCACCCCTTCAGCGTTAAACTGCGCAGAACAATCCCGAGACCCCTGACACGGCCGACTTCACGTGCCTAAAATTAAGGTGGTTTAGATCGTCGCTATCGCTTCTTTTTCTAGGGCAGTCCAGGCTAACTAATGTAGCCGTAGAGTGGTGTGGGTAAAGCGTCACCTGTTTTTAAGCCCTCGAGTTAAAAAGAAGCGATGATAAAAATAAAACAGGAAACAGTCACGAACTAAAACACAAAACTTAAACATGATTAAGCGATTTTATTATAATATCTTCTTCTTCTTCTTCTAGTGCCTATTCGTTACCGAATGTTGGCCATCATTCTAGCAATGATAATTTTATTTGTTGCTGCTCTAAATAGTCCTGTGGTGGATGTTTCAAACCAGGTTCTTAAGTTTTTTAGTCAGGATAATCGTCTCCTGCCGATGCTTCTCTTGCCCTGAATCTTTCCTTGCAGAATGCATTTTAGTAATTTGTATTTGGTTTCGTTTCTCATAATGTGACCTAAATATTCCAATTTTCTTCGTTTTACTGTGTACATTATTTCTTTTTCTTTATTAAGTTTTTGGAGTATTCGGGTGTTTGAAAGTTTGTCCATCCATGATATTTTGAGGATTCTTCAGTATGTCCACATCTCAAATGCTTCTAATCTCTTTGTTGTTGCCACAGTCAAGGTCCAAGATTTCATTCCGTATAACAGGATGGAGAATATGTAGCATCGGAGTAGTCTGAGTTTTAATTATTCAATTATTCATATTATAATATAGCCGTCGCAAAGTAGAGCAACTTTAACATGATGGGAGTTCGAATTCTATTAAGTTACTAATAACAAATAAATTTAATAATCCCGCTACCTCGCATATACGTATATACTTAGTTTACAATAACATAATTTTGGAACCACCATTTAAATTTAGAAAAACTAGTATTAATGTATTTTTAATTAATGGGTGACATATACGTTTACACTGACGGGTAAATACCTGTGCCAGTTCCCGATTCTACAAACTGGTGAAAATTAGTAGATTCAGTCAGTTGTTGCTTTTGACCCTTTTGATTTGGTTCAGGTTGTCAGACAAATGTTGTGGTTTTAGCCATTTCTTAACAAAAAAAAAACAGGTAGTACGGGATCCAATTCATTCAAGGTAAAAACAGACGATAACCAATAAGGGAAAGTAAATAAACAAAGCGAACTAAAGCGAATTAAAGGCCAGAGGATGGTGTGTTGGCCTTCTTAAATGAAATCGAAATCCGGTTACCTTTTTCTTATTTCTACAAATCGATTTAATTGCACCAGCAAAGCAAAAAGAAATAAAGATCCGGAATTTCTAAGTTGAAACTAATACTTGTTCAGCTCTCTAAGCCAGAAACTGCTTCCCAAAATCTTAATTTTCAAAAGTGACCTAAACAAAAATTAACAAACTTCATTCGTAACCAAGATTCTTACAACAATGAATACAGGGCAAAACGAAACCGTAACAGCCCTCCGACCGCTACTCTGGCAAACCGACAGTAGTCCCTTTGCTACTATAAAATCAAAGGATGGCGCTCGAGGCAAACCGTAAAACCGACAAGGGGCGTAGTCTCTGTGCACGCGCAGAAAATACACCCCTTAACCGAAGTAAAGACCTTACAAATGTTCTGGATGTTTAAAACCATTAAGTCCTTAGCACGATCTAGACAACGTCCAGATTAATTAATAATATATGAACCTATACTACATCCTTAATAATACATGAAGGCTATTTCTAACTACATTTAATTCATGATAATAATTATCCACTAGGCAAAGTTAACTTGTCTGTACTTACTAATCAATATGTTTCCGTATGCGAATATTAAAGATCACGGTAATAATTGTGTATTACATTAGAAAATAATGTAATTAGTATACATATCTCCGAGAATGCGGCAAGTGAATAATATTCAATTTATATCAGGCGCGGATCCAGGGGGGGGGGGGGGGGGCGAAACTGCCTTCGTACTCATCGTAATATTTATAAAATATTTATTCCTCGTATTTTTTTATTATTAAGCGAAAAAGGTGCATGGCATGAGTAATCAGAATTAGAACCTCTATTTTGTAAAAAAGGTCGTTACCCACGCTAGCTTAGACATGTGTTTACAATGCTCATCGCAGGTATGATTTTGTTTAACCGGGGTTTCAATAACCTGGATTCCATGTTTACCGTTCGAGTTAGTCAGTGTTTTTTAAATTAAGGCCTAGGTTCTGCATTTTATTTCTAAAGAAATCAAGTAAGTTAATAATTCTATTATATTGGATAATAAAGTCTCGCAAAACTCATAATACAATTTATAACAATACTTATTGTTTTGAAATATTTTGTGGGTGTTATTGCAATTGATATTTTATTTTATACATAAATGTGATCATATTTATCATATTATAACTATTAAAAATAAACTTATTATTATTATTATTATTATTTACTATTATTTTACATTACATAATGGGGTTTAAGAGAAATATTAAAATCAGGTATTTCTAAAATTGTTAAGTAGCCTGAATTCGACAGGCCGAAACTTAATAAATGAGTGCTTTTATCAAAAATATTTAATTTAAATTTAGATTACCAGAGAATACTAACCGCTTGAGCTCCATTCTTTTAGTTTTTTCAAAAAAGGTTAATCTAGTTGCTAGATATTTATCATTCCTTTAATTTGTACTTGAAAGTGAGTCATTATCGTTTTATTTCCTTTTTCAATACAATTATTTTAGTTATTAATTTTAAAATGGAAACATTGTGATTATAAGAGAAACGATTTTTTTGTTACAGAAAATAGAACAATTTTTAATAGTCATAGATTACCTAAAAAAACTTCGTGGTTATAATACTAAGCAAGAACATTGGAATTGACTTTAAATCCATTCCCAACGGGGCTAGAACCGGTAAGATGGATTGAAGGCGGTTTTACTAAAATTAATTTAAAGGCTACTGAAGACCTCAAGCCTACTGAATTTAATGGATTTACATTTTCGTCAAAAAACTTGGAGCGTGGAGAGGGGTGGCTACATTTTCGAGAAACAGAAAAAGTGAACGTTGAAGATGTATGGAATATTTTACTGCTCTGGGCTAAATACAAATTTTTTTTTACTTGGTATAACATCAGTTCGTCTGCCAAGGAAAGGGGAGAGGTAAAAATTATAACTCATTCAATGAAGAATGTGCTAAGCCAAGGGGGATTATTACTATTAACAACAAAGAGAAATTGCTTACCCCGTGCGCTCGTGGTTGTCATTGCACAAGTTTCAAAAGATCCTGACTTTAATAAAATTAGACACGAGGTTGGAAAAGTTCAGGAAGTGAGAGCAAAGAACTTGATTGCGGCTTCGTATTTTTTAATAGTTTTTCGCAGAGAAGTTAAATTTAATGTCAAAAATGTAGGTTTACAAATTTGACAGATAATACGCCATATTAGATTTTTTTAGATAGCAACCCTACTTTATAGCAAGCCTGCTGCATTCGATTTTCGAGACGCCTGACACCACACCACAGTAAGCCTCCACACCTCTATGGCTTGCCGAAAATACATCGGACATAACATGCCTCTCAGACCCATAACGAGCTCTCAAAACTTTCCTTCCTACGAACTAGCGAAATTCTTACTTCCCCTGCCAATCCAAGGAAATAGCACATCATTTGTAAAGAATTATCAACACTTCGTACAACTAATAGGGGGAATGGAAGTACAACCAGAAGATCAACTTGACAGCTTTGACGTCGAAAGTCTTTAGTCTTTACACTAACGTCCCTGTAAAAAATGCACTAAAGGTTATCAATAGCAGACTGAGGATGACCAGATACTACAGGAAAGAACACCACTACTTATCAGGGCCATCATGGAACTATTAGAATGTTGCCTCAATAATTCTTACTTCCAGGAAAAAGATATGTTTTTCAGCCAAGTGGACGGACTACCGATGGGCTCATCTCTCTTGCCTTATTTGAATCTGAAGTAATAAAACAAGCAAAAAAGAAACCAAAAACGTGTCTAAGATATTTGGACACCTTCATTATTTGAAATGGAAATGATGACGAACTCAGGGAATTTCTACATTTCATTAAGACACGTTAAGAAGCCACCGGACGAAGACGAAATTAACAAGTCGAAAAGACAGAAAAACTGTATCTACCAGATTCCCTGCGAATGTGACCGATCTTACAATGGTGAGACTAAGTCACTTGAAACTAGAATCAAGAAACACAGAAACAACACGCTGAAAGGAGAAACCGAAAAATATGGTGCAGATGACCGTTCCTGGACATCACATCATGTGGACAGAAGCTCAAATCCTGCATAAAGAACCACACTGGAAAAAGTTCAAGGAAGCTGCTACCATACACCAGAACTCAGATTGTTTTAGTAAGCCCTCATTAGATATAAGAAATATTTGGAAACCCTTGTTAAGTAGATGTAAACCTAAAATATCGCACACGAACTGAACGCATGACTGCACCCATCTCAGTTATGCTCCAGTGTATCTAGCTAGTATAAATAGAGCTGTAGTTACTTATTTAGTATTCACCTGAAGACGACTGGAGATACTTACCAGTTGAAACGTTGTGATATAAAACAAATAAAGACAATGCAAGTCCGAAACTCTTCTATCATTTAATGAAAATCAACCTTAAACTAAAAAAGTTGACAGACCTGAAGAATACTTTGCTCCGTTACAAAATACATCAATTGTTATAAACTCTGTTTTACCAGTTAACGAGGATGTTCTCATTGTCAACTTTGTGTTCAAAGAAGAAAGTTATGGTTTGTTGTCGACAGTTAACGTTTGTTTAGCTGTTTTTTTTTGCTGGGGTTGGCGGAAGAGCCAGTATACTTAGGCCTATATAAGGCCCATTGTATCCCCTATCATCTGAGTAATGTCAGCCAGGCGGGACCTACAGCTTAACGTGGAATCCGAATCACGTGTATGCACTAGTTATCCTTTTTACGCCCCCAGAGGTCCATAACGCCACTTTCGGTCCCGATATTAGGAATCACTAGTAACACACTGCATTTTTAAATCCACTGAATTTCGGACATACTTTTTTTTATTGTACATATGCCCACTCCGGGAATCGAACCCGGGCCGCCACGGTCGAATGTCAGTAACTCACCCGAGCCACTACCGCGGCTGTTTAGCCGCTTACACAACTACGTAAGCGCGGCTTAGGCTTTATTCATACCTGGAGCAATTGGGTGAGAGGGTTCTATATTATGATATTGACTCAGTCATTTACACGCAAGATACTGAAGAATGGACTCCTCCTACTGGCGAATTTATAGGCGATATGACCGATGAATTAGCATCTTTCTTAAAAAACAGCTATGCTACGACGTTTGCCTTTGGAGGAAAATATTGGTCGCACTTTCTTTTGCGTTTCTTATATGTTTTAACTTTTTTAAAGAAATATTTTAAAAATATGTTGTTAGTAGCAATAAATAATCAGTTTAAATTGTTCAAATGACCTGATATTTTTCTGTAGGTAATTTTTCGTTAATAGGAACTAGAGGGTAAGACCCAACGACCTGTATAATTAGACCTACTGTTTACTTAATAACATAGGCAAATTATTTGGCTCAAACATAATTTGAGGCATTGCCAAATTATCATAACATAACATTCCTTAAAATATTTTTCTGTAAAGGTCTATTAAATTTGTTATAAAACTAACCACATTTTTAAGTTATGTCAATTTTACTTTATGAATAGTAGATATATATTAAATTATTAGATACAAAAAATCTGTTAAATTGAAGTTATATTTTTGTTTATTATTAACAGGAAAATCGTTCGTTTATTATATATTTCATTCAGTTTGGCAACAAATTTTCCCGCCAAAATAAATTTTTATTTGAAATTCCCAGTAATCCTATTGGTCGCAGCCGTTTTCATATCTGGAGGTTGTAGCATTCTTTTTTTACCTAAGCCTTTATTCCTATAAAGTTATATGAAGACGAATGCTCCATTGTACTTTAAGACCAACCCGTTTATATTGCTAAATGATTTTATCGCAATTATATTATATTATTTGTAATTTTGATTCTACTTTCTATTGATTTTTTTTTGAATACATCCATAGGGTGTAATTTGACTGGTAATAGTCACCATATTGTATAGGAGGTTTAATTATCCTCAATTTTATTTTAAGTCCCTTTTCATGTAATTTTCAATTCACAATTTATAACAAATTTGTTTATTTTATGTTTGAAGCTCACAATTAAGTCAGAGAGTAGTTATCAAGTCGGCACCGCGCCACTCTCTGTTGTTCGGAAAGTGGAAACATGAGAGCATTGAAATTTGTTTGTGGTGCGAATCATCGTTAAGTGTCGAGGAGCTTTACCCTGTAGCTAACCTCCAAGTGTTGACCTAGGGAAGAGGGGTTACGCATCCGGTTCCCATGAACGTGGAACCGCCATTTTTCTTCTGCAGACTCACTTCTTTTTTGGCAACACAAGGTGGTAAAGGCCTTGGGCTAATTGCTGACCGTAACATGGGTGTGTAGTCCCAACATCCTTGAGTTAGTTGAAGGATTTCATATCGTGTTCTCCAGACTTTTTGGTAAGACCTTTATTTTTGTTAAAAAGTGTTTTTTTTTTTCTAAAAATCCTGATATTTGTAGATTTGACGTTGGAGACAGGCCACGTTCACCAGTGTAATAAATAAGTGTTCTTCTTTGCTATTTTATTGGGTGACGTCAATAAAACAACAAGTTACTCATTTTATATTCAAGCTAAATCTATTGACTATTCTATCAATATAAGCTTTGAAGCCATCAACCTTGATTGTGCTATATCAACACTTATATTGAATTGTATACAAAATATAACATATTACAAATAAATCGAATTAACTCGGTCATATTATTATTTCATCATTTCCTAATGCTAATTAGGAAACACATCTATTTGTATACACTTAATATCAAATTATAATCTTCTTAACTATACGTATATTTCACCTCCTGCGGAAATTTAAAAAAATAGAGAAAAAAAATGTTTGATGCCTACTATGTATGAAAATACATTTTTGTCCTATTTTTATTTATCTCAACTAACCTATAGCCTATTTTAATTAAAACATTTGGAGCCTTATCCTCAACTACCAGATAAGGACCGTTATAAATAGCATCTTTTTTTTGTTTCCAGCATCATTTTTTACCAAAACCTTGTCATCGGGTTTGTAAATAATTAATTTTATTTTTTGGTCAAAATATTTTTTCCTTTTCTCTTATGACTTTACTAAATTTTCTCTTGCATCAGCCCATGCATTTTGCAATCGATATTTTAGTTCAGTTGGATAATTATCAAAATTATTGACAGTATTAGAGGGTAAATTACAAGTTTTCCCAAAAACTAACTTATACGGAGTATAACATGTTTCAGTATGAATACTGTTATTGTATGAAAAACTCCAGAATTGAAGCTGGATTTTTGGTTGTCTGTATCCGTAAATAAGCATTTAAATGTTTGTGTGTATTTTCAAGAGAACCTAAGGTTTCATGATGAAATAATGTAGAAAACAACTGTTTAATTTTTAAAATTTTGCATGTATAGAATTTAGTGTCCTTATAAGTAAATAGAAAAAAAGTTTTTTTAGCGGCGGGCGGACAAAGTAGTGCATCTATCTTTTGCATTAAAGTACACAGGAACGCCAAAGATAATGGGTTCCCTGGGGCACAGGTAGACAATGACAGGCTGTTTCGTCCTTGTTAGAATTCATCAGAAAGCCATAACCCGTAAGCAACACCCCGTACAGCGAGAATATTCTTTCAATACATTTTTAAGAATCAAAAATGTGATGAAAACCTAGCAACGCCATCAGTGTACCGTACTTGGTTTATTTAGTTCTATGTTTTCACGTTTGATGGCTATATTTTTTGCATTGAGTTGATTCCCACTGAGCGTCTTAACATAAATAATACAGCCAATAACCTTGTGAAAATATGGGAAATCCCTCTTATCTTAATAAACATTTTATTGATAGTGTTCCCAAAATAAATTTAGTAAACAACACCTTTATTTATGACAATTACTGTATCGACATCATTTTGATGAAGAGTTCAAGTTTGATGAAGCTACTGAAGACGTTGTAGAAAAAGTAATTTTAGAGATAGAAACTAACTCAAGAGGGTGCGATGGCATTGACCTTAAAATGTTGTCTTACATTACTCCCTATTTGACAGAGTACATCACTTTCATAATAAACAGTTGTTTACAGTCGTTAGTGTTCCCGGCCGCCTGAAAATGGGCAAACATTATCCCAATACCCAAGGTTGCTTATCCTGAGAATATTTCTCAGTACTGTAACGAATCGGGCCTCCTGTTAGAGCTGGGCTGGCAAATCCAGGCGGCTCGCTCGTATCCAAGGGGTTATTGCAATTAAAAGGCCACCTGTGTCCGGTTACATTTTATTTTATTAGGTATAATCTACAATTACAGTTTCAAGGGAAAAGAGCACCTTCATGTAGCTTACTTTCTCTCCTAGGCTTACCCTATATTTAACCGTTATTTGGCCTCTTCTTGAATAAAATAAAAAAAATATTAAATATTAATAAAAAAAAAAAAAGACAAATGAGAACGTATTCTAAAATAAAACACCCTTTACTACTTGTTCTTGATTTTATTACAAAACAACCAATTACGACAAGTAAAAATTAAGAATAATTTTGAATTCATATTATCAGATTTTATTACCTCCATAATTAATAAAACAAAATATTGTACTTCCAAAAACTACTATACTATCAAAGCTATATGACAACTAAGCTTTAAAAAGTATATATTTTATCCTCAAGCCCTGAAAAAGATATGTTTAATAAATCTGTATTTTCTTTAAATTTATTAAAGATTCGTTCAAGTTGCAGGAATAGTGTTAGCGTTTTTTGAAATCTATATGAAACTTGAGAATTTTCTGGGTACTGCTTACTGCATTTCTTTTTTTCACTTTTTTAATATTCACACATATATTGTTCCCAAAGTACCTATTCACTGGTGCGTTATTGTGATCGCATGTCTTTTTGTTTTTGACCAAAGTACCTTAAAATTCAAAAATAATATGCCGTCTTCCAGGATTTCTAGTAAGAAAATCGTTATTAAATTATGCAAGAAATAAAAAGTTGTTTTGATTGCCTACAGCGCCTGTTTAAAATAACAATTAATGTTAAAACACTTTTATTACCAATGCAAGTAAAAGAACCTTAAAAGGCGTAGAACTGTGCAACCTCCAAAGTAGTTAAAGTGAATACCTAGAGACTGGATAGAGCCGTTTGTGTATTGAATTTTTGACGAAATGCTTGCCAAACTTGGTAAGTCGTTAAAATTTTACCAACAGTCTTCGCTAAACTTGTTCGAACATATATTTGTCCTTATATAATTTTTAAATGTAAGCATTTATTTCACCAGTATCTTTGGGCCAACTAAAAATATATATTTTAAACTTATTTATTACAAGATTTTGTAAAGATAATTAATGGAACAGTAAAACCACAGGTACATTAAATATTGAGCCAAACCCATACCCAATATTTTTTTTTATAATGGACATTTATTAATCTACTAACATAGCTCAGTAGAAAAAAAAATGTTTAAAAACTCACTGATCCGCGCCAATGAAAATTAGAAAATGTGTACTTACCCCGAAAAACACGATTCTGGCCTATTTTTGCCAAATTTTCCACATTCGTCACACTGCTTTGGTGCTGTGTTATATTATTTATATAATAACAGTAATTTAAACTTGCAAGATAGTAGAAATGCTTAATAAACTCACTAAATCATCTCGAATTTCAAAAATTTGCGTTGTTAAAGTGACAATTAAAACAAGCGTTTCCAAATTTTATTTTTATTATTGTCAAAATCGGGAAAAATGATTCATTTATTGGTTGTTGGGTAAACAGTTTAGATTTATTTTCATTTCTTAGTGCATTCGTGAAAAAAAGAAACTAATAATCCGTCGATTTCGTAGGTTATGTCTCACGAGCTTAAATAACCTAACCTAACTTTTTACAAAGCTAAGATAAGCCCTAACTTTACTTTATACAAATAAAATAAAAACTCAACTAAAGAACTGCTAATTTTCGAAAAACCCGAAACTAGAAGGGAAATCCTACTTAAGATATTTTAACTTGAATATCACTATGCAAAAACCACTATAAAAAGCTAACGCGTCCGAACTATATCGATAAACTTAATTACCGAACAATATCGATAACTTAAATAAACGCGAAAAATACCTACACCTAGAACTTCAAGCTACGACGATGATTTTCAATAAATATAAGAATTTCTATGATCAGGATTTTGTATACTACTCCAGCACGGATACCACTTCCAGTTCGAAGATGATATTTGCCTTTGTAGCGTACGAACAAAAATGGCTATTCCGTAATATACCCCTTATCAACCCTTATTCCAACGTTGAACGGGTCTATAGCGGACGACAGCCTGCAAGAGGTCATGAGGTATTTCCCAATAAGCCAGAATAATAAGTCACGCAACTTAGCAAATTAAAAATTAGCAGATATATGGATGATATCAGTCTGATTCCAAACCTACTAATTACGCTGAAGATCACGGGGGCCCAGGGTACGCACTGGGATTTTTTCGCACTAAGTGCTGATGATGCCCAGATTTTCCAGAATTGACACCTGGAGTTCCCAAGCGGTCACCCATCCAAGTCCTAACCGCGGCCATCGTCGCTTGACTTTTTCAAGCTGCTGTGACCGTTGACAGCAATAAACCTTTTCCAGCTTGATGATCTTAGGTTGGACTGGGATATGTTTTGACATTTCTTGTAATGTTAAAATTTTTTTACAATCAGTTTTGATAATAATTTCTTGGTTTTTTCTTTAACATTACGACAGGACCTCTCCAATGTTGATGTTTGTGAACTGGTTTTTGAATTAAGTGACTTGAAAATTGTAATAGAACGGGATTTCTAGCTTTGTTCTTATTTCGATTTTTTCGTAAAAATCATGTTTTACAGAATACATATGTTTCACATTATCCCAGTGGGGAAACTAAAAGGATGCTTTCGGTAAATAAAGCAATAAAATACTTTCGAAATCCTTATTGGTATCAAAGCAATTCGTAGAAAGTTATACGGTACTTTCTCTTTAAAGTATACTTCTAACTGCCTGTCGATCCGAGAGATGGTCAGCATGTGTTCAACAAACCCTTCGCCGGAGGGCTCTTTTATGACCATTTCGCGTATATTATAGTTTATGAATCATATATTGATAGTGATCAAAAAATGGAATATATGAGGAAGTTGATGGCTGAATTTGAATCTTGACCGATCCGATTAAGAATGGAAAAGGCTAAGTGCAATTGTGTTGCTTTTTCCCATAACGTTTAAATGGGGTTTTTAAACACATTTGACTTAGTACTTTAGGTTAATTAGGTATACTATCTCTAGTACCTTTGTATAAATTAGTGAATAAGTAAGTTAGAGAGAAGGTTAGTATTTTATTCTCAAATCGTGAGACTGGGGCCATCTATTATCTATTGGTTAAATCTCTCAGTACCTAAGGCAAATGGCCAACGAGTAACGAGGACCCGGATTGGTTCGGGAAGGGTAAAGTCACCCTATTGGGTAAAAGACATAATTAAGGGGGGGTAGTTAGATGGTCAAGAGGTCAGAACGGATAATGGAAAATCTGAAAAAGGCAGTTCCTCGGGGTTATTGGTACGGGAAAGTTCGTTTTCGTAATGAAAGGTTTCGAAGGGATAGTTTGTACGGGAAAGTTACGAAAGGTTATTCTTACGCGACAGTTCCGAGTTTTACGTCTTACGAAAAAGTCTTATAAAAATCAATAGTTCCGTTTTCGCGCTTGTTTTTCTTGTGAAAGTGAATCTTAATTCAAAGTGCAAAGATGGGATTAAATATCAGGGTTTACGATCGTCGTTTAGGACTCTTCAATCTTAGGATTAACCTCAGGGTTTTCTTTATTTTAACTGAATCAGATTGGGTGGTTTTCTCATATCAAGGGTATATTTTCGAGTTTGTTCTCTGTCACAGTAAACGCATGTCTGGGTTTTAATTGCATATTGGGTATCATTTCAGTAAAACACCTCTCTTTATTCTCTTACACTTATCTTGTAAATATCTTAAGTTTAATATTGTAAAGTTTCTTTTTCTTTATCTCTTGTTGTTAATAGATTTAAGTGTTTTGAAAATATAGGGTTTTATTGCTCACTATAATAAAAGGGATAGGGATTCACAAGAGTGAACGATTCGCGTTCGCGTAGGCAGCGCCGTTTCCGAGGACTATCGAGGCAGAGCGGCATATATCTGGTGAAGGCCCGATTGGTAAGTCGTATAATATCAATTAACACCTTAATTAACAATCTAAGGGAAAATGTCACGACACGACCAGAGTGCTCTTGCGATGAAAGTATAATTAGTTATTTCCGGAATACATTTTAAACTCACTGTGAAGGGAAGAATCTAGAGGTTCGGCTAGGGACACGCTACCATTGAGTCTTAAACGCTACCAGTTAGATACGTAATTCAATATTACTAGACAGTGCCATAATCTAGATCAATCCCGTCACAAAATCATATATTCAAGTTGGCAAATGTGTTTGACAAGAGACATGTCAAAGCATTAAAAACTTACGTGATAAATGTTATGTTGTACTTATTTTAGTACCTCTTCGCGCTAAACATGTTTATAAATTTCAGGTTCTTCAAAAGTCGCTAGATTTGGACCTAGAATTATCAGCTGATGGAGGAGGAAAGGAGAAAATTTTAGGCACCTGTGCTCGCCTCTATATTTTTCAGTTAAGTTCGACACCCATTGACCAAGAACACAAGGCTGAACGCGAACATGACTTTAGGTACCAATATAATTATTTTTTTAAATGGAACATTTAAGTTATACATTTTTGGTTTAAATATTACATTTAATAGGTCATCATAGAGTGAAATCACAGCGCTCTGATAGGATCATAATTAAGTAAAATTTATTTATAATAGTATGCATGTATTTTAGTTTTTTTTTTAGTTTAAGCTGTAAGATTTTTACTTTGGTTAAGTGGGGTATTTCCTGCGCGTGCGCAAAAGCTACGCCCCTTGTCGGTTTTACGGTTTGCCCCGAGCTCTTATGGGGTAGAAACGGTTTGCCGTGCTGCTGCGGTTATTTAATCAAAATCCTGATTTATTGACTAAGCGTATATTGAAGCCTAAAAGGTTAGTGCTTATCTAGCGTTTGGCAGGACTTACGTAATATGTACAATAAGATCGGATTATCGAGCCTGGGAGTGGGAGTTGTATTTTTGTCCGTAATTTCTATGAGAAAACGTTTACACGTGTGCAACTGGCACGTTGCATCAGTTGACAGAAATTGCAATACCCAAGTGATGCAACATAATATTTTCGCGACGAAAACGGAATGGATTACGATACTTACACGTGTACAATCGGGACGTTGCATCACTTGACAGAAATCTCAATACCCAAGTGATGGAGCATTATAATATCGCGTAGAAAGCAAGGGCTATTGTACAAAATTTGTTTCGTCTGTACTACCAGTACGTCACATTACTTGACAGAAATCTCAATACCCAAGTAATGCGGCCTATCCATCCCGTAAATTTATGATAATGATGCCGGTCTCTGACTCTTTAGCCATGGACGCAAGATCAGCATCTATGCAGAATGTTGTATCGCTTGACAAATCTAAATACCCAAGTAATACAGCAGTTCTACTTTTTTTTATTCTCGTTTTTTAATTATACGAAAATGTATTAAGTACGATTAAGAAAATCAAATACCCGGCCGGTGAATGACACTATTTTCAGCTTAATTCCGGGTCGTTGAATCGGTTTTAAAACTTTACTTACCCTAAAACACCTGGCACAACCGGCACATAAGCCAGCCCTAAATAGATATAAATTAAGCCGTAAAAATTTTCGGCTTACCTTATATCCACTGGCTTATATGCCGGTTTAGCGACTGTGCAACGGAAAAGTTTTAGTTAAGTGACACCTTAAGTTAAGTCCCACCTAAAACGTCTTAAGTGGAACCCGTGTAAACGGCCCTAAGCCATTCCTAAAAACCGAGGTTCTCCTCTCACATTGGTAGGTGCCGCGAACTGAGTTATTGCGGCAACCTTATCAGGGTCGGTGTTAATGTCCTCCGGTGTAACTAAATGTCCCAGATACTTTAAGGTCCTTCGTCCGAACTGATATTTTTCCGGATAAATTTTTAGGTTAGCTCCTCCTAACCGTTGGAATACTTTTTAGGTTATTTAGGTGATCTTCAAACTATCTTCAAGGAGAATAATGTCGTCCAGGTAGGCAAAACAGTACGGGTCCAGTTCAGGCCCTATAATTCGATCGATAAGCCTTTGAAATGTAGCCGGGGCTGGATGCAAACCAAATGGCATGACCTTGGACTGAATTATAATTCTGCCTGGTACTGTGAATGCGGTGATGGATTTACTATCAGCGGTGAGCGGTACTTGCCAGTATCCCTGTTTCAGGTCAATACTGGAAATATATTTTGCTTGGCGCAACTGATTCAGAATAGCGGTTATAAAGGGAATCGGGTAGGCATATTTCCTGGAGACGTAATTAACTTTCTGGAAATCTATGCAGAACCTGGGCTTTCCATCCTTTTTTCGGACTATCACGACAGGAGAACTCCATGGGCTACCCTATGGTTCAATGATTCCACCTTCCAGCATCTTGTTCACCTCCTCGTCGATAATAGTTTTCATCCAGAGGTTCTGCGCTCAATATCGTTGTTTTTGATTTCAACCTAGTAATATTTCCAAAAAATAACTGTAGGGAAATATGTATGCTTTTTGCTTCAACAGTGTTGGGGAAGGAATAGTTCGGAACATTATAATGATCCCGTGAGTAAACAGATCCGAAATGCTGAGTAAAAATGTTTGCTATACCCTCCCCATTACTGCATGAGATGTCTTGATGTAACATATTGTTCGGGTAACTATTTGAGGATCTGCTGCTGACATGTTTTCAGAATAAAGATGGATCTACAGCAATATTTGCTTTTAATCGGGTTATATAATTTTTGTGACATTTAGTACGAAGAGATTTACATCTTGACCTTAAATTTGAAAAATATTATAACCAACTAACATCTTTGCTTGAAGAAATCTGTTATGAGCGATCTTCTTCTGGAAAACCAGTGCCTGCATTTCCCTGGAAAATCACACCGGAAATGCAGAGATTTTAAAACGTTTGACAGGATCACAAATATCTATAAGTTATACAGGATTGCATGTTTCACAGCCCGATTTACATATGTGTTACATCAATTGGGACAGTAGAACAACCAAGAAACAAAATTGTTGACGGATGTGAAGCCATACATAATACTCATGGAATTTTCGAAAGAGTTCTCACTCGATGAGAAGAAAAGCAGAACCCTGCATAGAAGTGGAAGGTAGCCATGGCCAGCATTTTTTTGGATAATTATTAATTTGGTGTTCATGCATATAAAAATAAATATATAGACTTTTAGTTCTTGTTTTCCGATCCCTAATTGAAATGGGGTCAGTGTAATCAACACCGGTATGAGTAAAAACTGGTTGAAACGCACGATATTTAGGAAGATATCCAATAAAATAACTTAACGAAATTCGATCTGCTTTAAAACATGCGATGCACCGTTTAACTGGTGTTCTAGCTATCCGACGTCCAAAAATAGGCCAAAATCTTTCGCGAATTGTATACAATAATTGTATTCAATAATAAATAAAATAATTTGTATTCAATGAGCAATTTAATTATAATAACACAAAGATAGGTTGATATTTAAATTAATCGGGACATTCTGTTTTAATTTATTTTCAAGCATGTTGTAAATAAAATAACCCTAACGGGTACATGTTTCTAGATCTATTTGATTTCATATATTTTTATATAATATACTGGATGTTATGGAATTGCCTTAGTATAATTAAATCCGTAAATCCTGATATGATAACCTTTGAAGAAAAAATATTTTTTAAGGTCGCTTTGCTTTAATAATCCAAAAAATTCACCCTTTATGTTTTATGTATATTTAAACTTTTTGGAAATTAGGGTTAAACATACCTAAGCAAAAATTCTTAAAGACTGGTATAAAAACCTAAATAAAATAAACAAATTCTTTTAAATCGAATCTGTGATTTCACAACAAAAACAACGTTATTTAATTTCTTATTCTTTGTTTAATTATTTACTTCATATGGGGTCCTTAAGCAAACACTTGTGTTTGTTCATATTTTTCTTTTTTCTGCAATAAAATCCAAATTATTGTTGGCACATCGATGTCAAGATCGAAAGTAAACATTGAGGTCCACAAAACATTGTTTTAAAATAACCGATGTTAAAGGAAATCGATCTAATGGAACACGTTATTCAGGGGAGGGCAAAAAAATTATCCCGGTCCAAAGTGACTTCTAAAAAAAGGTTCGGTGGCGTGCTTAAACCTCGCTGCCTTATCAAAGTGGCTTCTAAAAAAAGTCCTTGGCGTTGTTAAATATCGAACCGTAAGGTCAAACATCGATGGCAATACATGGATGTTTGTGATCCTTGTGTATGTTTAAAGGTTGGAGACAATAACGTTTCTTGAACGGCAGTAGAGTTTTGGACTTGCATTGTCTTTATTTGTTTAGAATCACTACGTTTCAACTGGTAAGCAACTCCAGTCGTCTTCAGGTGAATACTGATCCTGTGATCCTTAATATAGAAGGCAAAATATCGAACATCGACGAGCCTTGCCCATCACTAATTCAAAGCACGTGATTTAATGTGGCAGTTATGGTAAAACGCATTCAGTCACCCAGCAATGCACCAAGAATGTCATCTTGGAACAAAAAATAACATTTTCTTTTATTGTGTAAAAACGTGTTTTTATTTCGTCTAGTTGTCTACGTGAAACACGGGGTTGTGATTTTCTTTGGAATAACACATTCTTTTGACAAAAAATGCGATCAGTAAAAAAATTAATTTATGTGTGGTCGGTATGTGATTGTTTAACAGTTTTTGTTGACAATTTCAATAATTTGTGGTAGTAATTAACGTTTTGTGTGTAATAGGCCGGTGCGTTGAAGAGTAAAGGGATTTTAGTGGGTAGCCCTGTTAGTCAAAGGGGGCACAGCAGAGTTCGACACTATCATGAGTCTCGATATTTGTAGTGAGTTTTTTTTTCAGAAAGTAAAACGTTAAAAACTGGTAAATAGGTACGGTTACTCGTGGTAAATAGGTATCTACTCGTTATTTTTCATTAATGCCACTTTTAATCTAAAATTTGAGTACCTATTTTACTTTATGTTAGGCTGCAGATAAAAACTAATGATTCCGTATTTATTTCCTTATTTTATTATTTTTATTTAGCTAAAAAGTGAAGCGGTTAAAAAATAATTTCTTGTTTACTAAACACAAACAACTGATGCATGAGTTCACCTAAAACCATATTTATGTTTTATTTGTTGTACACCTGATTTTCATTTTTTGATATTTGGCAATGTTGTGACATACATCTCTCTCACTCTCTTGCTTTTGCTCGTATCTCTCACTCTTTTTCATTTAGAAGTTCATGGCTTTTATTGGTGTCGGACTGATTTTAGGGCTCCTTATCTTTAGATGGTCGATTTAAAATGGAGTGTTTTTTTAGGACACCAAGGTGTCATCCAATTAAATATAATAAGGCGATTCCATAACACCTTGTATAAGTAGGTTAAACCATTTAAACGTTTCCATGACCTACTATTTACCACTTACCTTGTTTTAACAAATTTAGGGACATTTTAAGAAATGAAGGAAAATTTATCTAGGCAGATTTTTTTAATAAATGAGAATGTATGATGTCATTAAAACGAGAATTTCTATAGAATTTATAAGCATTGAACAAAAATGGCGGGTATGTTAGTGACGCATACAGCTATTTAATTAGCTAGGCGTCTTTAATGATATATTTTGAATATATATTAATAGTTTGAATGTTATATTGTACACAAGTTAACTTTTGAATAAAAATAAACTAAAATGTATTTAGAAGTTGAAGTCGGTTTGAAGGTTTAATTTTGCTGAAAAATGACAATTTGCAAATATGACGACAATATTGAAAAAGTACCAACATTTTTTTTAATATACTGAATGAATTTGTATTCTTATACAATGCAAAATAAATTCTTGTTAATAAAATTTAAAGTACAAGAATTGCCATAAAGCAGTAATATCGAAAAAATGCTGTCACCGTTTAAAAAGATTTTCCACATTTAGTATACTTATTAATAAAATGAAGCACTTAAATCCAAAATCGACCATTCAGTGAAAATGCCACATGCAGTTAGGTGTTAATAACGATGTATTTTTCATATATTTTTTTAAAAATGCATATTCAATGTGCCCGTGTTATTTCCAGAAGTAAACAGATTGTATCATTTGATTCACTTTATTTTGTAATGTAACTTATTACTTATATTATGAAAATATGGGATGGCTAAGTTATGAAATCGTATGATTGGTCAGGATTGTCCAAATCTTAATTTTTTTTCAAAACATACTCAAAAATTCTTTAATTAAATCAGAAAAAGTAACCGACTAACTTTTTTGTCATATAAATTCTTACCGTTCCTTGATAAAAAAGAAACTATATATTTGCAACCTGGTATATTTTAGATTTAGGGCACTGAAATTACTGAAAATAATATTTTTTTTAGTGATGACGATGATGAAATATCTTCAGGAGAAGAAGAAGTTGGAGATTTATCGGACAGTGAGCCTATTCGCACCAAACTTCCCCATACCAGGCATAATCTTAAGCAGCGATTTGTTTCCCTACTTCGACGGTTTCGTGTACCCGATTCTGAAGGTAATATTTTTATATACTTCAACTAATGTAATTTTATTAGCCAGCTCTGTCATACAGGGTGGCCCATTTGTATGACAAAGTTTTAATAAAAGTTGTGAAGTATTATTTTTTCCATGGGACCGTCCGTGCGCCGGATGCACTTAGGCCAGGTTTGACCCATTGTGCTCACCCTGTTTGGTTGTTAAACCCACTTTGATGCCAGTTTCTTGCACTAGTTTGCGTAGGTAGTTATGTGCTCAGTAATTCATGGAACTGCTGAGTTGCAAAATGCTGATCTAAGCACTGTTCCCACGAGAACCCAATAGTGCATTTTCCTTGGCTTTTAGCAAGCAAAATTGGCATAGACATTAACGCGTTAATACGTTTTTATACCCGAATAATGTCGAATCTAAGTGCTCTGCATAACTACGTAGACACACATGAAAATAACCACGACATTACTGGTGTAAAGAAAGAATTTTACAATAAACATCCTTTAAAAATATTTTTAGCGGGATTAAAAGATCCCTTAGGTTCGATTATTTGTGCTATACGACCTAATTCTTTGTCAACTGCCAAACAGTTCATTATATCGGAAAATAAGTCGAATTTCAAAATTTTTTTTACAATAATAACAATTAGCCCCATAATTTTTATAATAATAATAATAATGATTTTTAACCCAATTTTCCCAACAATCTTATTCTAACCCTACTTTTCCACGCGGCCCCATTAATATTTAATCAAAGATTCCCAACTAATAGACAGGTCTTTGTACCCCCTAAAAATCCAACAAACGTTTGGAAACATAACTCCCAAACTCAATATCAACCAAGACCAACTCCTATGAGCGAAATTTCACACGGGACTTCCCAGAACCATGATGGAACAACAACCTCCCCGATACTCAAGACCAAACCTTGTTTTCGAAGAACATGGAACAACCCCCTTTCTTTGACCCGAACACTCCCGGTCCTTCCTACCAAAATTATGATTCCTATGAACCCGACTATTTCTATCCAAGTTAAGACAACCCAAACTATGTAATGAAACATTACGACAACTGCCAAAATTTTTAAGAAGAAAACAATAAATACGCCCCTTAACAAAACGACGACTCCAAGGAAAATTTTTAAGAAATTACGCCACAAGAGCCAATCATATAGAAATTCATTCAATTTATGACCTGAAGACTTACCATTATATAAAAATATTAAATCGCCTATAAAATTACTAATTGATACCGGTGCGACAAAATCATTTTTAAACCCAGAAATTCCGAAAAATATTTTTCTGATTTTTAAAAAAATGAGCCATTTACTATATCATCAATATTTCAAACTACTAGCAGGGATTTATGTGCCGAAACACCAGCATTTTAAAAATTTAATTCTGAAAAAAATATAAAATTTTATTTATTTAAATTCCACCATTTTTTCGATGGCCTTATTGGTTATGAGACTCTAAAAATCCTAAATGTTCAGTTAGACTTGCAAAACTCTGTTTTAAAAACACCCTTAGCTAAATTACACCTAAATCATTACGAATCAAAATAGCATAGAAACCTTAAAAATACCTGTCACCGTAGCAGATAGTGACGTCACTATTATTGAAACTAGACTATTTAATTGCGTTATTCGCGAATGCCTGACAACATCCACGGATATGCTCCAGTGGATATTTAAAACCGCACCGAAAATGCACAAAAAATGTATCTCTATTCTTCAATACCAGTAAATCTTTCGCCGAAAAGGATTATGAAATATTTCACGTTACCGTAGAACATAACGAAAATTCGGGAAAAATCTATGTACCCGTATTAATAAGAACCCAATCAAACGTACGCAATAAATAGCAATGTTTCGACCGTATATTTACTTTTACTTTTCTTTTAAAATATCTTTATTCATTAATATATTTTGTTTACATGTCAGGTTTCTATATGTATGTATTCCATTACTTCGTTTTATGAATAGGGTAATATCTTGTCGCCTTATCCTATAATTTCTTTTTGTTAGATATTTTAATTAAATAAATAAACCAAAATATAGAGATAAAATATATGTTACAATCTATTATATCGGTTCTATAATAATGTTATTCGAGTCGCTTAACCCAAATAATTCATTTTAAATGATCGAAGCTCGATAAAATTGTTATATAATAAATTATTAAAATTATTTTTCTTTAGGAGGCCGCGCTGCCGATCTTCATAATCCAAGCGATATTCAAGCATTATTTCACGAACTAGAATCTCTAAGTTGTGATGAAGACTCTGGTGCCGAACAGGATACTATGTCCGTTTCCAGTACTCCAAAGCCTAGTTTACGTCCTTTCTTTAGTAGTAGTAAAAGTTTATTGGATTCAAGCACCTTGCCAGTTATTGAAATCGAAAAAGTAAGTGCTTACTTAGTAACCGTACTACTTAAATATCATATCCGCTATAAATATTTCCTGTGTTAAAAAGTTTTACGAGCACTTTTTGGTGAAACCTCTTATAGACCGACTCCAAAATAAAAATATAGAATCTATTCTGTGTTACTACTTGAAACGTAGGTCAACATTTCCTCAACTGATTATAAAACCATTTGTCCTTATCACGATGAAACGATTATAGCCGCCATTTTGTCTGACCCGTTTATATTTGAAAAATCAGAGAGTTACCGGAAAATAAAAACTAAAATGAATGGATGCCAGGTTGTGACAAGGAACGGCTTGAACGAGGATTGGGAGGAAAACTATATAACGTTCAAAAATGTTTAAGGCTATTATGATTACATGTTTTAAAACTAGTTTTGATTTTACAGAGTTGCCTAAGTTTTTTAAATATAATAAACTTGTATATTTTTAAATGGATCACCCAGTATCTAATTATTTTAAATTATTGCTGCTATAATGCTGATCACCTAAATTTAGGGTTGAGGTCTAGTGTTAGTAGTTTTTAAAGAAAATTGCCAAAGGAGATAAACTACTTTTAATATCCTTTCATTTTGAATAGTTTGGCTGGAATATGACTTCAAACTGGGTTTTCATAGCCATCAATCCGCTATATACAATCCTCAATAAACTAAACTATAAGTGCGCGTTAGAAAACGATGTTAAAATCTCACTCTTATTGCACACGGACGACATAAAACTGTTTGCATCTACTGAACTTGGCTTAAAACAATCACTATTAATTAAATATTCTACTAAAGTAGCCGATATTTGATGGAAATTCAATATATAATATTAATGAGTAACAAAACTGTTATAATTTCCAATATTTATTTTAAATTGCCATAACAATTGTTTCGACACACAGTGTCTTCGTCAGATGGTCTAATCTAACTAAGATTAACAGATTTTTCAACATTTGCAAAATTATTAAAATGTAATAAAATAATAACTTTAGCCAGTAAACAAATCAAATATCTAAATAAACCATAATTTTAATATTTAGTGAACACTAAGAAGGAAAAACCCGACAAGGGTTAACAATGGATGGAGCAATTACCTAAACAAATACAGGGTGTAACCTATAAGTTTAATAATGGGGACAATTCAAGTCCAATTGATCATTTAGTAAAACATTACATTTTTTATATTTGTTAATTTCCATTGACTCAAGTTAATTTAACTTTATAGATTTATTTTCTTGGTGTAATATTTGGAAATTATTGTCAAAATTATGTTTTTCTGTATTTAAGTGTAATGCATAATGAGAATCTGTATTATTTTTGTTATAACTATATTTATGTTCTTTAACGCGTTTATTAAAACATCTACCTGTTTGTCCTATGTAAATTTTAGAACAACTTCCACATTTTAGTTTACATACTCCACTATCAGCCTTTGTTATTTTTAGATTTATTATTTTTTATGAATTTCCCTAACTTATTATTTGTTTTATATGCAATTCTTATATTACGCTTTGATAAGTGTTGTGCAATATGTTAAGTAATCCTCCCATTGTCTGTTAAAGTTTTGTATGTAATATTATTGGTGTGTTCTGAACCCGGGTATGTTAATCTAATTGCTTTGTTGTAATGTTTCTTGGTGATAATATCATCTATCATCTTGGGTTGGTAACCATTATTTAAAGCAATTTGTTTAATAATGTTAAGTTCCTTATCGTAGTTTTCTTTAGATAATGGAATATTCTATAAGTCTGAGAATAAAAGAATTATATGCCGAGACTTTATGTAAGTACGGGTTACTAGAAGTACTATGTATAGTGGTATCAGTGTGTGACGGTTAGTGGAAAATAGAAAATTCGTGTTTATTATTTACCTTAGTGATTGTGAGATCTAAAAAATAAATTGTATTTTCTTGTGTAATTTCTAATGTAAAATTTATATTGGGGTGTAAACTATTTATATGGTTTAGAAAACTTTTTAATTTACGGTCAGTGCCAGTAAAACAAGCTAATATGTCGTCAACGTACCTGTACCAATAAACGAAATTTTAACTAAGATTGTTATTATGGATTCTATTTTCTAAATTATTAATAAATATTTCTGCCTCAGATCAGTTGTATCATATATCACAGCACCAGCAGTAAAATTACCCAATAAACTTATTGACATCATTATAAAATACAGCAACTTCAAACCTAAATTTAGTATTAAAAATGCCTATGAATTAGTTGATAAAATTAAAAATATTGACATTCCTAGGAATTCTAATATGATTTCTTTTGACGGTCAAAACTTGTTTCCTAGTATACCTCCCAATAAAGTTATAAACTTAGTCGAAGATTTACTTATTAAAAACAACACTAATCCACTAATAAAACAAGATATCTTGGAAGCATTGTCGGCATGCTTGGATCAAAATTATTTCGAATTTTATGATTCAATTTGTGTGACGGGACGGATTAATAATGGGAAACTCTTTAGGTCCACTGTTGGCAGAAATATTTATGAATAATTTAGAAAATAGAATCCATAATAACAATCTTAGTTAAAATTTCGTTTATCGGTACAGGAACGTTGACGACATATTAGCTTAATTTACTGGCACTGACCGTCAATTAAAAAGTTTTCTAAACCATATAAATAGTTTACACCCCAATATAAATTTTACATTAGAAATTAAACAAGAAAATATAATTTATTTTATAGATCTCACAATCACTAAGGTAAATAATAAACACGAATTTTCTATTTTCCACTAACCGTCACACACTGATACCACTATACATAGTACTTCTAGACACCCGTACTTACATAAAGTCTCGGCATATAATTCTTTCATTCTCAGACTTATAGAATATTCCATTATCTAAAGAAAACTACGATAAGGAACTTAACATTATTAAACAAATTGCTTTAAATAATGGTTACCAACCCAAGATGATAGATGATATTATCACCAAGAAACCTTACAACAAAGCAATTAGATTAACATACCCGGGTTCAGAACACACCAATAATATTACATACAAAACTTTAACATACAACTGGAGGATTACTAAACATGCTGCACAACACTTATCAAAGCGTAATTGCATATAAAACAAATAATAAGTTAGGGAAATTCATAAAAAATAATAAAACTAAAAATAACAAAGTCTAAATGTGGAGTATATACACTAGAATTTGGAAGTTGTTCTAAAATTTACATAGGACAAACAGGAAGATGTTTTAATAAACGTATTAAAGAACATAAATATAGTTATAACAAAAATAATACAGATTCTCATTATGCATTACACTTAAATACAGAAAAACATAATTTTCACGATAATTTCCAAATATTACACCAAGAAAATAAATCTATGAAGTTAAATCTACTTGAGTCAATGGAAATTAACAAATATAAAAAATGTAATGTTTTACTAAATGATGACTTGAATAGTTCCCCGTTATTAAACTTATAGGTTACACCCTGTATTCGTTTAGGTAATTGCTCCATTCATTGTTAACCCATGTCGGGTTTTTCCTTCTTAGTGTTCATTAAATATTAAAATTATGGTTTATTTAGATATTTGATTTGTTTACTGGTTAAAATTATTATTTTATTACATTTTAATAATTTTGCAAATGTTGAAAAATCTGTTAATCTTAGTTAGATTAGTCCATCTGACGAAGACACTGTGTGTCGAAACAATTGTTATGGCAATTTAAAATAAATAGTGAAAATTATAACAGTTTTGTTACTCATTAATACTATTATTTAACATAAAAAAATTCTCCACTGACAATGCGTGAAGTTTAGAATAGGTAAATGCAAGGCGAACAGCATACGAAAGGGTGGTAGTAGTAGTGGTAGTAGTAGTTGGGGATTGCTCCACCTCTATGAATATCAGGATATCCTTCCGCGCGAGTGCCGTAACTTCTTTTCGGAAAAACGCCTAGCCAAAGGCTTCGTGCCTCAGTCTTCCCAGAGCCTTACACGCACCCAAGAAGTGCAACGGTGTCTCCTTCTCTTTCTGACACTTAGGACATATAGGGTCTTCCTCCACACCAATCAGCGTCATATGTTTCCTTAACTGACAGTGCCCTATCATAATCCCTATTGGTGTGTTAGGGCGTTTCGTCTTCTATTCAGGAGCGATTTCAGTTTGAATTTGTCAGCTTCTGTTATATAGTCCTTTGCCTGTCTGCATCCGTGTTTGCCGCCATTGTGTCATAAAACGTCGCGTCGTGCAGCCTACTCTTTTATCGCAGACCTTATTTGTTGCTTGGAAATTCCTATTGCTGGTTTCGGTCCTTGGTAGAGTGGTTCGGCTCCAAGCTCATCTGCCTTTTCGTTGCCGCTCGCCCCTTGGTGTCCTGGAATCAAGACAGTTATGTATCCATCAATTTATGGAACTGTTGCGTCGCTGAATGCTGATCTAAGCACTGTTTCTTTGAGAACCCAACAGTGAATCCTGCTTGGCCTTGAGCCCCTGCTTAAGCATCACAGCGACCATAAAATCAACCCCCACATCCGCAATGGAGATCATCCTAGACCACGGTGCCGCTCCTCAGCAGGCAAAGAACTTCTAAGTGAGACTATAGGTGAACCTACGTTAGAAATTAGATCATACCACATAAATCCAAGGTTTCACTATAACATACCATACACAGGACATCCTGACCCTCTCTCCAGCTGACTTCAATCATCAAACTGTGTAAACATAATGAGCCAAACCTGGCCAAGGGTCCGGCACATGGACGGGGTCTCAGTAAAAGGTTGGCTGCACCTGATTTATCGGTTTCTCTTTTAGCATATTGTTTCTGTGTTCTCTGATTTTTGATTCGAGTGATCTTGGTTTCTCACCATTATAAGATTTGCCACATTCGCAGGGGATCTGGTAGACAGAGTTTTTCCTCTCTTTTGGCTTGTTGGTGACGTCTTCGTCGGGTGGGTTCCTTAAGTATCTCTTACGCTGAATACTGATGATGATAATGTATTATTGCATAAATAGGAAGACAAAAATCACAAAGTCATGGTCTCAATGATTGAGACCATGACTTTGTGATTTTTGTCTTCCTATTTATGTTGTTACTTTGGTCTCTTTGAGAAAATGGACGATTTTTTCGAATGTATTATTGCCCTAGTGAGTGTTGGTTGTGGCTCCTTTTTGCTTTGTGTACGTTTGGCCAATTCTTATGATTTTCAAATATTTCATCAACTATGCTCCTGGGGTAGTCTTTTTTTCTTATTAAGATTCTTTTTTTGTATGCGTTATTCAAGTTACAGATGGTAATTTCTTTGTCCACAAGGGTTGTTACTATGTAATACTTTTCTGAGTGATTTATAATTGAGATATTAACCTAAAATAAAGGGTTCCTTTACACTGTAGTTAGGATGATGTCATTTTAATTTAAGTTTGAGTCTAGGAAAGGTAACTGGTTAATTTCTTCTTTCTCCATGGTAAATTTTGTTGTCGGTGCAAAACTATTGATGTAATGTAGGAATTTCCTAAGTTCGTGATTGTTTTCATTCTAAAAAATGAATGTTATCTACTTATCTCAGTCACATTTTTTATTTCTTCTTTGCTTGTTCTATTGTGGGTTCGGATTCAAACCATTCCATGTAAATGTTGGCGATAATTGGCGAGAGAGATTAGGCCATCTGTAGTCAATACATTGGGCAGACCAATCTCATTTCCTTAAAAGTAACAATTGTTGAGGTAGTATTCTAATAGTTCCATGATGACATTTAAAGGTTTATGTAGAGTATAGTCTTTCTCGAGTCTGCTTCTGATAACCTTAAGTGCGTCTTTTACAAGGACGTTGGTATCCAGATTTTTGATGTCACAGTTGACAACTTGATCTCCTGGTTATACTTCCTATTCTCCTATTTCATTTGTACCAAATGTTGGGATTTTTCTTCAAATGACGTGATATTCCGTGGAATTCCGAAAAATAAGTCCGTAATCCTCTTCCAGTGTGCATTCTTTGATTCCTTCAAATCTGTGTTGGATATTTGTAAGTAGGGAAGCTTTCTTTAAATTATGGTAGTTGATCTGGGAGCGCTTGAAGGCTTTGTCAGCATTATTCAGAATCTTCTTAGCTTGTTGTTCTGGAATTGGTAATGGGATCCTAAGGCAATCTGGAATTATTCCTTGTTCTCTGGCTCGTAGTAGAAACTGGACGTGTATTTCCTTTTTTGTTAATTTTACCTTAGATTGTTTGTAGTTACGACATTATTCACTTATACCGAGTTTCTAGTATTTGTTTAAATTTGCAGACAATGATGTTTCTTGAATGATAGAAGAGTTTTGGACTTGCATGGTCTTTATTTGTTTTTAAGATTTCGGTAATATTTAATTTAGTAATTTTCGACTTACTTGATAGTCGGTAACAAAGGCAATCTTGGGAACTAATAAAGTAGTAAAAAGTGCATGAGTTGGTTAAAAATCTTACTTATTTTGTGTAAGATTTGCTATTACCAAGATGTCGAAATGTCGATTTTGTGAATTTTCTGCACGCCGGCTGACAGTCACGTGTAATGGCATCTGTAGGAAAAAGTTTCACGCTGATTGTGTGTCTGTCTCACCTGAAGCAATCAGTATAATTAACCAACTCTCTGGTGTTTATTGGAAGTGTCGCACATGCAGCAGTTTTGAATCCGAAATTCTTGGAAGTAGAATATTTTTAAATGGATTCTCTAAGAAAATCATCACATAATTCTATCGCTTCCTTTTACAACATCAATGCGTTGAAATCGTAAATGTTAGATTGTATAAGTTTATATTGCGTTTCAACCAAATATTTTTTTAGATCTAACACCTTTATTTTTTTTAAAACTTTTAACATTTTCAGGTTTAATAAAATTTTTAATAAAGTCAACACATTCTTCAGATATTTTCACTGGTTGCAGTTGACAACAGTTGGCATACTACTGTACATAATTTGAATTACTATTGATTAGCGATGGGCATAATCGGTATATTTCAATAATCGGATCGGATCGGATTTACTTTAATTTCTTTAAAATAAATACCCGGGTCAATACCTGATTGTTTTCTGTTTTTGTTGCAAAAATATTTTATTGCATTGGGTTATATTTTTGTTAATTTAAAATAGTTCTAAAAAGGGAAAACGGAACAGACAAGTATATAATAAAATATTATTATTTTTACTCGTTTCCTTTAAAATTGCATCATAAATCAATAACTAAAACGATATGCATCTGAAATCTTAATTTCTATATAAAACAGGATTTTTACAAGAAAAAGTTTAAAAACTAAACATTGCCTACAAGACCTTTGTAATCTCAGCTAAGAATACATTATTTAAAGATTTAAATTAAAGTCCAAGCTTGAGACGAAAAATTAGGTTGCAATTAGACTTTTAGACCCGAGCTCAGAGGCTCGGGGAGGGGAAGGGGGGGGGGGGGGGGGGCTGCAGCCTCCTTTTAAGTACGCCACTGCTCACATCATATTTTTTGTTTTTACGAAAACTTAATTTTCTATACATTTTTTTTTATTATTTGCAACCCTAAATATAAGAATAATACGTAATTCTAGCATTGGCATTGATATGTCCGTCGGAGGCGGGAATGCTTAAAATTTTACGGACTTCGTTGATAAAACCATTAAATTTCGTTACTTACCATTATAAAATTATATTTTATATTATTCGTTTTATTATAAAAATATTCTATAAAATTTCACAATTTAGTGTATTTATCCACTTTCAGGCGTTCTGAACAAGATAAATATATTTTTAAACTAGGAAGAAGTTCCAGCAAATCGCGACAGAAGGCTTGTCGGCTTCTGGCTTTTAGTATTTTTCTACGTTCTTGGGATTGCTTCCCAAGTAGTCCGAAGGCACCTTCGTTCTCTTTGATACTGCCGCTTAACCTCGCCACCTGCGGGACCGGCGGCGACTCAAAGAGTATTATTAAAATAATTCTATGAAGCATTTATTTCTGAAAATATTTTTTTTTTACTTATTTAGGTATTTATTTTTAAATTCAATGAATAGAAAAAATATTACTTATCTATTGGTAATGTTGCGATAAATCTTGTGACAAAGCTGCAGAGTTAGTCAAAACAATAAAAAATTGTTTGTGTGTGTTTCTCTGTTTTTGGATCCGCGCTTGCATTTGTGATATAGCCGATAGAGGCGCTGCCGACTGGACATCGAGCTAAAGCCGAGAAGAGCAGCCAAAGCATGCGTTCTCGCTGTTCATTTCACTCTTTCACTGACGCACGCCCTTGAATTAAAACTCACGTTTGTCGGATTGTCAGTCAGATATAGTCGGCTGAAATTCAGATTATAATTGCGAATATCCTCGTCCCCGGAACATACCGAGGATTTTGATAATCGGAATACCGAGGATTTTTAATTCCAATCAAAAAATATTTATTTGCCAAGAAAGAAACTTTACAATATGAATTTACAAACTTTTGTTACAAGTTCTAGAGCACAATATATCCATATGGGTGCACTAAATCTTTAAATATGTAGGTACATAGATCTATTTATTATTAACCTTATAATGTAGAACTACCTTAGATAATACTTGATTATTTATACAACAATCTACTATACATAACAATACAATATATTGTCACGTAGCTTTTGTTTAAGGGGGTCAGATGGTAGTTTAGTAGGGTAAATAATGGTAGACAGGTTTTCAATACAAACATATTATAAATATATTGGTCAACAATAAACGAGAACCTTGGTGTAAACTTACTTACATTATATGACGTCGGGGGCTGCTCCGAAGGGCGACGGTATGCGCGGGTGACGAGTGATGACCAAGGTTATCAAATGTGTACGGGACGGGTACCTCCCGTCACTGTCTGTCCTAGCGCTTGCTCCACTATCTATATTACTTTATTGAGGTTGACTTATTGATTGTAATATAAACAGTGCAAGCTTGGCATTTTTCTAGAACAGCATATTTTGCATGTTGAAAAACTGGGTCTTAATATAGAGTTGTCTGATATTTAGTACTTTTGTCTCCTTAAATAGCTTTTCTGTGGAATACATTTTGGCTTTAAAGAGCATAATTTTCAAAATATATTTCTGTGTGATAGTTAAGGGATAAAGAACATTATTACACAGTGCACCCCATACAATGATACCATAAGACAGAACAGATTCAACTAGAGCTTGATATATAATCCTGAGTACTCTCAAAGGAACCACCTGGGGTAGGTCATAAAATTTATAGAGCAAATTTCTGAGTTTTTTATTAACGAAATCTATATGGCTCTGCCATGTCATGCACTGATCAAAGTATATTCCTAAATATTTGATATTATCTTTCCTGTGTATAGTTTGAGTACATGTACAGGAAAGGTTATTTGTATGGCAGTCTAATTGATGCAACTTGATAGCCTGGGTAACAGGTAAATCCTTACGAGTTTTCGAAAAACAAAGAAAGTGCGTTTTATCAACATTAAGTGTTAGTAGATTTGAATCTAGCCAGTATTTTATTTTAGACATATTCCTCTCAGCTCTGTCAAAGGCACCCGCCCACGTACGATCCCTCAACAGCACCACCGTATTGTCAGCAAAACACACAACTCATCATCAGCATGCCTCTGTGAGTGAGTTGACATAAATTAGAAAAAGGATCGGTCCAAGGACCGTCCCCTGCGGAACACCACACTCCACCGGTTCTGGATTACTTTTAAATTTATCTAGTTTTACTACCTGACTCCTCCCACTTAAATATGACTTAAAAAGGTTTAAAGCCATTCCCCTAATACCAAAGTTCTCAAGTTTCGCCAGTAGAGTACCTTGCTCCACAGTGTCAAATGCCTTCGACAGATCAAAGAAGATTGCAAGTGTCTTAAGACCTTCATTCAGATTTTTTACTACACAATCCGAGACTTCAGTTAAAGCATTTTCAGTGCTGACCTCCTCTTGAAAGCCAAATTGACATTCCGATATAAGTTTTCCCTTTTTTAAAGAATTCCCAAAGTCTGGACTTAACACATTTTTCTACAATTTTACTTAAAGTGTAAAAGTAAGAGCAATGGGTATATAATTTGTTTTTTCCTTACAGTCACCTGACTTACACAGGAACTATAACTACATTTTTAAAACTTGATGGGAAGATGCCAGTACTAAAGATACTATTTATCAGATGCATGATAGACTTAATTAAATATATATTCTTTATAACTTCAATCGGTATTCCGTCTTCACCACCTGCTGCTCCATTTTTTAGAGAATTTATTTGTTTTATTATTTTATTGTTAGATATAGGATGAAAAAAATGGAATTTAGGCTTTGTCCAGTATCTTCTACTTTGTTTTTAGGGATTAATATATGTTTAGCCATATTTGTTCCTACTTTACTAAAAAAATTATTGAAATTTTCTGCTATTAGGGCAGTCTCTGTAATTTCAATAGTTTGATCGTTTAAGATACTTTTATGTTTTTTTTAAAATTGATTTGTTACCTGATTTATGGTACTCTACTACTCCATAGTTTTTTGGGATTTTTAATCTTTTTGTTGATTTTGCTTTTATAGTAATTTGTTTTTGTTTTGCTTATTAATTTGGACAATAGTTTTCTATAATCCCTATATCTATATAAAGCATCAATGTTGTGTGGGCTACACGAAGAGATCTTTTTCAATTTGCCTTTTTCTCATATTGAAGTTAACAGCCCTCTAGTCATCCATGGTTTAATAAATCGAAATTTTGCCTTTATTCGACAATTTTCTGTAGAGTTCTGCATATGTACTTGAAGAGTGTTTGTTAAATTTTCTGCAATTAAATTTGGGTCAGTCAAGTGCGGACAGTCTGCCCACTGTTCATTCTTTAGATTAATGTCCTGGGTGTAAAGATTAGTGTCAATCATTATTCCTTATATATTTTTGTCATATATGTGCCACCTGCTACTCCGACCGATGACTATATTGAGCTGTTTGAGACGATTAGTGGATTTGAGAGCCTCTACGACTCCAAGGTATTAGTTTTAGGAGATTTTAACTTACCTAATTTTTCTTACCCGGTCAATGAGGGAATGCCCTTATCTGATAAATCACTTTGTTTATTAAATTTCATGAGTTTTTTATATCTAAGTCAAACTAACTCAATTCCTAATATTAACAACAGATTTCTGGATTTGATTTTAAATAGTCAGTCGCTTAAATGCTACGTGGAAAGAGCAGAGGATATTCTACTGCACGAGGATGCTCATCACTCCGCCCTGGTGGTGTCGTTTGAATTAGAGCAACAAAAAAAATTAAATAACAGGAGAATAGATAATGTCTTTTATAATTTCAAGCGAGCCAACTTTCCTGGTCTTTATAACTACCTTATAGATGTTAAGTGGGATATTTTGGATACATTTACCGATGTTAACTTAGCATGTGAAAAATTTTATTCTATTCTTTACGAGACTTTGGATATATTCGTACCTAAAACAAAAAGGCGCAAAAAAACTACCCGCCGTGGTATAAATTACATATAATAAAAAACATTAAAGAAAAGTTTCGCTTATGGAAAAAATACAAACGTACAAAACAACAAACTGACTTACAAGACTTTCGAAGACTCAGAGCTAAAATTAAAACGGATATCAACACCTCTTATATGATCTATTGTCAATACATTGAAAATCAAATATTGTCCAATCCCACTGATTTCTGGCGTTTAATTAACAGTAAAAAAAATAATGTTACGTTTCCTGAAGTAATGTCCAGGGGTGAAAATACTTTTAAAAGGCCAGAGAAAATCGTGGGTGCATTTGCAGAGCTTTTTCAATCATCCTACATAATATCAGGACCGTTCACTAGCATCTCCAACGACGGTATAAGTAGTAACAGCAATACCATTGATATGAGAGAGGTTTCTATGGAACAAGTTTCCAGTTGTCTAAGGAAAATGAAATCAAAAGGAACGGTCGGGCCAGATAAGATTCCATCATTTTTATTACGCGATTGTGCGATTGTTCTTGCCCTCCCACTTACTAAAATTTTTAACTTGTGCTTAAGGACTAGTAAATTTCTTGACGTTTGGAAAACCTCTAAGATCACTCCGGTACTTAAAAAGGGACTCAAGGACGACATTGAAAATTATCGACCAGTTTCCATCATTTGCAATTTCTCTAAATGTTTTGAAATGCTGCTTCATGATACATTGACTTTTCAAATTAAAAATAACATCTCAAATTTTCAACACGGTTTTATTAAGGGTAGGTCAACTACGTCTAATCTTTTTTGCATAACTCAGTTTATTGCGAAAGCAGTGGATGAAAAATGTCAGGTAGATGTTGTGTATACGGATTTTTCTAAAGCCTTTGATAGGCTTGACCACAGCATTCTACTTGATAAGCTGAACGATGCTGGATTTTCAACTAATTTATTAAATCTGTTTCAATCCTACTTAACAGACAGAATACAAGTAGTGGAGTGCTATGGTCAAAGCTCTGGCGAAATTAGGGCAACATCGGGGGTTCCGCAAGGATCTATCATGGCGCCTCTATTATTCAATATATTTATTAATAATATTCTGGTGAACGCTGGCTTAAGGGGGCTATTATATGCCGATGATATGAAGATTTTTATTCGAATAAGTACTATCGACGACTGTCGACGTCTCCAAGCGGTACTTGACAAAATAGCAGAGTGGTGCTCTATCAATAATCTACCATTAAATGCTAGTAAGTGCAATATTGTCTCGTATACTTTAAAGACCGAACCAGTAACTTTTGATTACTCTATTAATGGCATTAGGTTAAACCGCCAGATGACCTTTCGTGACCTTGGAGTTTTGTTTGATAGCAAATTATAGTTTATCCCCCATATTCTCGACCTTACTCAATCCTGCTTTAGGGCCTTGGGATTTATAATTAGAAATTCCCGCGACTTTTCCAATGAAAACACTATAAAATTGTTGTATTTTGCTTTTGTCAGATCAAAGTTGGAATATGCCTCTACGATTTGGTCACCTTTCTTCCAGGTGCATATTGACAGTCTCGAAAAAATTCAGCGACGCTTTCTTAAATACCTTAGCTTCAAGAATAATGGTGTCTATCCTAATGTTGGTTTTCCCCATGATCAGCTGTTGAAAAGTCACTCGCTCTCTTCCTTAGAGGACCGAAGAATGATAGCTGACCTTAAATTTTTACATAAGATCCTTCATAACAAAATTGATTGCTCAGAAATTCTACATCAGATAAATATTTTGGTTCCACGCAGCTCAGTCCGTCATTCTCTTACGTTTTTTATACTCATATCGCGAACTAACATTAAAAAATACTCGCCGTTACATCGTATATTAAGTACATTTAATCGGTACCAAAATACGTTTGATATATTTAACTGCAGGTCAGCCAGAATAAGTCTTACTTAAACATTTTTCCATGGTCGAAAGTGTACATTCTACTTAATAGTTTTATTGTGTTTTTTTTGTACTTATTATTACTTATTATATATATATATATAAGAAATGTTATTTATTAATAGTGTATATACCCATTCAGTAATTGGATTTTTCTGTGGAATGGTGTATCTTAAATAAATAAATAAATAAATAAATAAATAAATTACTAGTTAAACGAGCGTGATCCAATCTCTTAGATACACAATTATTATTACCAGAGGCTATTTTATTATTATTTTTATAAAATTCCAGACTTAGTAATATAGGATAATGACCAGAAACACCGCTAATTAAAATTACAGGGTTAACTTTTTTACAGAGTTTTTTTGTTTTATATTCTTAAGGAATATGTGATCAATACAGGTTTTTGCTTCTCTATCAACTCTTGTATAGTTATTTATTGTACTCTGGTATTCGTCTGATCCCAGCAGGGCAACCTATTGATTCACAACTTTTGACTTACTATTCATAATATTTAAATTCGTATCTCCCACAAATATTTCTATCGGTCCCACTGTTAAATGGTGGTCCAGTAAACCAGTATCATTTATGTAGGCTTCTTGTAGAGTAGCCGGTAACCTGTAGTGAGCAGTTATCCCTATCTGTATATTATTTTTAAATACTACGCTTCTCAAAAACTTAGTACCACCTATACTTATAACATTTAAGCTTTTTACTAGTTCGCTTTTGACATAAATAATAGGACCATCACACTTATTAATTTTACTATCGTTATATAAAATATCATAATTATTTATTTTGAATTTATTGAGGTTACTAAAAATATGGGTTTCTGACAACACTATTGCGTCAAAGTCGCTATGAAATGATTGTACAAATACTAGAACATCATCGAAATTTTTTGTAATTCTCTGAATATTGACATGAATCATATTAAAATGTGCACTATTTATAAAGTACCTGGTACTTTTTTTCGCCGAGGAATGATGTTGGATCGGTGAATGTAAAAACTAGTTTTCCTACCTTGTTTCAAACACAATCACTTTATCACTTTTACAGCTTACTGGTTCTTTAAGCTGTTAATATCGCCTTCACTGCGTATTCTGATAGTATTGGACTGTTCATCCTTCCTTACATAGACACATCCAGACTTTATCCATATGAATTTATAATTAAAATTCTTTAGAGCACGAACTTGCCTAAATAAGTTTCGTTGATCCACAGTCAGATCTTCATTAATAAATAATGTATTTAAGCCTTGTAGCCCACAGTTTTCACCTGTTATTTTGCCTTTGATTTTTCTTTGTTCAATCAAGGATTGTTTTTGTTGATATGTCTGAAATGATAGTAGCACTGGAGAGTTCGCCTTTTTTCTGTTTAAAATACGAACTTGATAGTCTGCAGTTCGTAACTGCGGGTCTATATAATTAATAACTTAATCTACCCTTATTTTAACTTGGCTTACGTTTGATTTTAACTCTTCTTCAGTGCTTGTAATCCCGACAATGACTATATTATTAGCTCTATTCGCCTGATCTTTGGCTAAATTTTGTTTTTTTAGCTTCTCTAGCTCATTTAGGATTTCTTCATTTGTTTGTTTTTTTAAATTCTTTGATTTCTTCCTTTTTTTTTGAGTTTAACAATTTTTGATCTTCGTATTGCTGCGCATAGAAATGCAGACTTTCTTTTAAGTCTCGAATCTCATTCGTTATATCTTTTTAAAGTTAGTTTAAGTTTCTATTATGCCTTCCACGTTTTGACCTTTTCTAACTGGCTCAGGAGAATTTTGACTGCATTCTGGTGACTCTATGGATCTTCTAATATCTCGCTCATCGAATTATCCCATCGCTACTATTGATTATTAACTGTCTACACACTAAACAACGACACCTTATTATAACACCAAAGTTTAGTTGACTAATTCGAAACCACTTCGGATACATCTATTACTACACATTTTTTTTTTGTCGAGGGGAGATCTTCCAAAGACACCTTGTGAAGCAAGGTAGTGTAGGATTCAACACTGAGGGGGTTGCCTACCGACTAAAACTTCCCGCGTTCCTTCAGTTTCCGGGCCCGAGTGGCCTATAAAAACCTCCAGACGTCTTGCTGATCTTTCCACATCTCCATGCCGAGGCATGTTTTTGTTTTGGATCCACCTGCATACGTTGACCGCGTATACAGGAATTTGTCATCTCTATTACTACAAAATCATTTATTATAGCTTTAAATATTGTTTAAGAGTTGAGGGATATATGTGGGGAGAGGAGTGGGCATGAGAGAGGGGATAAGAGTAGTGGTGTATAGTGGGGTAAAGAGTAGGGGGATTGTGGTGGGGTGAAGAGTAGGTGGATGCTGATCCGTGGATGTGGTAGGGGGATTCCGATCCATGGATTGGAATATTTAGAGACCATATATTTTAACTACTAACACCCGGTATTAAAATTTGTTAAAATATTATTAAAAAAATCTAGTAAAGCAAGTCCTTTTCAATAATAATTAAAGCTTCTTTATAAGAAAAATTGATCTTATTTTAAAGCTTGCAAACGTCATTTTTGACATAAAAACTTAAATATGTCTGACACGCTTAGGTATAGAACATGATATATGAAATCTGCTTAATATCTTACGTAGAATCTAAAAATGTAATATTATATAGGATGTTCCATTTAAAATAATAGTGTCGATCCCTTAGAAAAAATTAAATATTTTCTTTGAGCATACATAGGACTATATACATATGGTGCTTATTCTTCTTTTGTCCATAGCCTTGCACTTCTGAATGCTCATCCTGAGATTGAACCTTTCGAAGGCTCATTCAATTGATTCCAAAACAGTGTCTTGCGATCAAAAATATACACTTACTTACTTATTTGGTTACTGTTAATTGTTGATTATTACTAATGTGAATGTTACTCATATATTTAATTGTTAATGCTAATAATATAATAATTGTTAATTTTCTTTTGAAGTGTAAATTTTTACATTGTGTATTATTAATAAATAAAATTCATAAATAAGTACCAAATGTCGTTGCCTTATACTAGATGTGTGGCCTACCGTGTCTTGGTTTTTTTTATTCTATTAGTTCACGTTACTAGATGGCGATGCCGCGTTTTCACTTGTTGCGGAATTTTGCAGTCTACGGAGTAGCTGGATGATTTCCAGTAAGGACGACACAGTCGTCATTGTTTACCTGAACTCAGGGAAGCAATTATTTTGGAGTCCCTGCGTACTTTAATGTAAAAGACAGATACACAATTTTGTCCGCTGGCCGCTCATTTTCTTTCTTCATTACGGACACTAAACTTCTTAAACTATTTTTAATCTTTATTAATGTAACAGAAATATTTAATATTGTTGGATCTAGAGGATCATTGATTTTGAAAGAACTAATTTTTACTATTTTTCAATCCTATTTTCTGAGTTTTATTAATATTTGGGTTAGTCCGTTATTACACTTATAGCCTCATATAAGTACCAGGTTAGTAAAAAGTACCGGAACGTTTAAATATCTTCTAAATCGATAAAGCTGCGCTTACAAAATTCGTCATTTGAGAGTGGCTGGAAATGCGGAATTGAAAAATAATATCGGCACTGTTGCAAGATTTCCCAGTTTTACGCTACACGTGGTCGTTTTGTTATCTTAAATGAAATGCCCATTATATTTTTACTGCAATGAATTGGTCGTCTCACGCTTAGTAAGTTTCTAAATTTTTAAAATTGTATCTCTTAGTTGCTAAGATATGACAACACAGCATTTCGAAAACGCCCGAAAATATGAAGCAGCGCCTAGTATTCATAAGGTATTCACATTTTCGGGCGTTTCTGACAAGTTTAATGTTCATTCTGAAAGAATAAAATAATTTAATTTTCTTTAAAATGCTGTGTTTCCATATCTCAGGCACTAGTAGAGTTAAAATTTTAAAATTTGGTAATTTTATGACGCCCAACTCATTGCAGTAAAAATATAAGGAGCATTCGGTTTTAAAATAACAAAACGACTACGTGTACTGGAAAATGTGGCAGCAGTGCCGATGTTACTGTTCAATTTCGCATGGCTAGAAACCCCCAAATGCCGAATTTTGTAATCGTAGCTTTGACGATTTTGAAGATACTTAAGCGTTCCGGTACTTTTTACTAACCCGACATAATGTTATCGATGTAATATCTTATTTTTTAATTGTAGATTGGTGATGAAAAAACAGGGTCAGGCAGTGAGGGTAATGCTGATGTCTGCTATACTGATCCTGAGGTACATAGCGAAGCCCAATCCGGCTCGTCACCTCGGGAATTCTCTTCTGTGACGAAGCAATTCGTAAGTAATGTGTTTATTACTTATTTGTGACTTGTGATAGTGGATATGACTTTAATATAAAATGTCAGCAGTGTTGAATCCCAATATTTTTAAAAATATCAGGAATCGCGGTGTCCCGCTTTTTATTTGCGCCGGATTATTATATATATTATTAAAATATCAGATTAGATGAAACTCTCAATTTCAAAATCAATATTTATCAGATAGATTTAATTAAAGCCGAGCTGAGGAAGAGGAGCTAAATGAAAACGTACAAATTGCCCTAATTCAAATGCCGGAGAGTAAGGGGGCCACTGTCTTGACAGCCGGTCAAGACTAAATCCCTCTAAGATGGAGTTGGAACTTCGCTCTCAGCTAAACTTCCCAATAAAAAGAGATAAACTTACTCAGTGAAAAATAATACTGGTCGACAGACGAACAAAACACCACGCCTAATAAAAACACTAACAGACGTGTTTACTAACGTAAACCAGGTCTAAATTTAGATCTCCAGATTTAGTACCTTTCTTAAACCTATTATAGATTAACGATTTTAACCCTATTCACTAATGGCGGTCTGTCAAAAAATTATTTTAATTAAAACCTGATTTTTTAATATAAAACAAGTAAAATGGGCAAAAAAAAATTGTATGAGGCATTTTTTTCCAAAAACGCTCATTTAAGTAAGTGCTTATTAATTCAAGAAAACGAAACGGATTCGTTCAAATTCACTAAACCATTAAAAAGGTATTTACAAAGAAAGTTAAACCCACTCGGCAGTCTAAATTAGAAACCCGTACTACTGCTCCTAAACCTACTTACGGTTTTAATTATTCAGTAAGTCCTATTCACTAACATTTAAACTATTATAGACAAATAAAATTTAAACCTGCAAATGTCATATTTAGACCAAAATTTTAGTCCCGCCTCAAAACCTACTCAAGTTTAAGGTTTATCTTTTCCATAAATATTAATTACAAATCCAAAGATAAAATAACGCTTCGAAAGTGGCCAAAAATATAATTTAAATCATCCGCGCGCGCCTAACTATGTAGTTTACGTTTATTTCATGGTAGTTAAGCCTGTGCGACCAGAGTAGTGATATATAGAGAGTTCACCATCAAGAACGCCGAGACCTATTATTGCAAGTGCTAGAGAGGTGAAGTCATCTGTTATATTAGGTATGCTTGTAGGTGACGTCATCATCGATTTAAATTTAAAATTAAATTAGAAATTCTCGTGGCCAATTGGCTTGTTCGTAAAGAAACAAAGGTCCATTCCACCAGACATCACTGTTGTATAAATCGTTAGGATACGTTCCTCGAGAAGCAATGTCATTTGGATTGTCTTTAGTATTAACGTAACTTCATTTTAATTTATCACTTAATTGTTAAATTTTGGCCACTCTATTACTAACAAAAACTTAAAGTTTGTTGGCATCTGTGTTAAGCCAACACAAGACAATCTGAGTGTCACGCCAATAATATGTTTCAAATTTACATGTAAGAGAATCAGAAACTTGATTTACTAACCAATCAAGTGCAAGAGCACCACATAGCTCTAACCTTGGAATAGTTAATGCCTTACCTGGTGCGACTTTTGTTTTTGGATAAAGTATTCTAACAAAAATATTTCCACGAGAATCATAAGTTCTTATATAAACTGCAGCACTATATGCTTCCAAACTTGCATCGCTGAATCCATGCAGTTCAATATTAATTGGAGTATCACACAAAACAGATCTAGAAACTTTTAATTCGTTAAGTATAACTAATCTCGAATAAAAATATTCCCACTTCTTTCCCCAATCATAAGGTACTATATCATCCCACTCTAATTTCAATGACCACAATTTTTGTATTAAAATTTTGACAATAATTATACAGGGACTGATTAGCCCTAGTGGATCATAAATTTTAGCAATGTTACTAAGTAATTTTATTTTTGTAATAGAATACTTCCGAATCAGTTAGAACCTTGTAAGACAACAAATCAGAATGACTAAGCCACTGAAGTCCTAGCATTTTCATTTACGTTTGAGCTAATACTATTAATTCCAGAGATTGCAATATTAATACTATATACTTTCAAATCTAACTTTTTTTTTTGAAATGTTCAGAGATAAATGAACACTGACTGCCTGAATATAAGGGAGCTTAAGCTTTGTGATATTTTTCTTTTATATCTCTTACCTCCACAATTGCTGTGGATAGCAGAACATAATTGTTATTTGAAGTTGTAGCACTGATAATCGAGGAACCATTAAACGCATTTTCATGGTTTTCAGAATCTTGTACTTCATTACTCCGATTTCTTCGATTATCCCCTGTGTTATTCTTGTTATGTAATAGGAAGCTGTGTTTGATATTGCAAAATCTACACTGACCTGATTTACAATTAAAACTATAGTGCCCAAAACATAAACGATCGCATCTTTTTTACAATATCCCACCTTTCGGTTATATTCATTTTTAAAAATTCTGGACATTTAATATTAAGTGAGCTTTCTTACAAAAATTGCATTTTTGTTCGGACCTTTCACTAGGACCATTAATCAAAAAATTATGACGCCTTGTATTTCTATTATCGAGTAATCGCGTATTTCTTAATTTTTGATTATTATTCAATTCTAGAGTTTCAAGAAAATCGGCTCTATTTTTTAAGAACTAAAAGAAATCATTTAAATTTGGCAACGTTTTATCATTTTTTGACTGCTTCCATTCTCACGTTGTAGCTTTGTCTAATTTCAATGACATCATATACATAATTAAAGCATCCAAGTGTTCCGTTAAGCGTTTGCCCTGAGATGTTTATTTACTACATCGATTAAGTTGCGTAATCCTGTGGATGACTCTTTAGTTAGGCTCTCAATTTCAAATAAAGCTTTAATATGAATAATCGAGTATTATCAAACCTATCGCAGATTAATGCCCAAGCATCATTTTAACTATGTGCTGCAAACTCTAAACTATAAATAATTTTAAGAGCTTCCTCCCCTAAACATAACCTCAAATAGATATATTTTTGAATCTCTGATAAAATATTGCACTATTAAAGGAAAATCAAATTAATCGTGTGTAATTAAAATCGAACCAATCACCTACATTTGATAATATGTAATCAATTTAATCTAAATAATGAAATACACTTGTACGTAATCCAATTTCATTGGAAACTCAAAACTGCGATAATCAAAACCGTATTGTAATCTAAAACTTACTCGATAAATTTTGTACTAACTAGACAACTCTTGTATGTTAATTTGTGTAATTTCTAGTATACCATTGCTTTGGTAAAATCATATATCGATATCCCAAAATATCAATTTTAGGTATCTAGAATCAAGAAAATAATCAAAATCGTAACCAGGCACTTTAAACCTCTTAATCAAATTAAACCAGCTGGAATCTTGTAACTCCAGTTAAATTAAAATCCATCTATAATCGTTACATTAATGGAAAATCATCTTAAGACAGCCACGCAATCAAATTAATTGCCAATAATCGTGAAAATGTTATCCGCTAATTGAAAATTTTAACCTGCGGTATAATATTCTCGAAATCCCGAAATTACACAACACAACAAACTCTACATTAAATGCAAATCAAAACTACAATTTAAAAAGGGAAATAATACATGGACTTCTGTTACTTATCTTGAATTTGCTTTTCTTGTTTTTATCCGGTTCGTGGGATCAAAATTTATGTCTGGCGTTGTCTCACCTCTTCGATATAACGGACTGTAAAACATATCACAAGCGGGTTTTAAAACCACACCGTATTGTTTCAGGTATCAATCGAAATGCATCCCCTCGCACCACTCGTAACAATTTTCGGGCTTGGACTAGCATTAGGATTAGAAATCAGAGAAATTTAAAAAAAAACCATTCGCCAAGTTGTACACATCGGACAAACAAGAATCACTATAGCAAAACATACATTCCTATATCATGTAAACCTAACCGAACCAAAGACATGATTATTACAAATTAGCAAATCATTAATACATTTGCAAAACAAAAAAATCACAATCATTTTTCTATACTAATCATGAATTAAGTCCAAAATCTTTGACGGATATAATATTCAATAAAATCGCGATTTTCTCTGAAAACCCTCGAGCAAAACGAGGATTAATTAACGGCGTAGGTAAAATACAAAAATGGTTATTCGGCAACCTAGACTCGGACGACGAGCAGACTTTACGGCTACAGAAAAGCATGGTTTTACTCTTGTTTGGATTGAGTAGTAGAGAGTGATTCTGAGAGGCATTAAATAAGGAGCTCAAATCGCTATTTATTAAATGACAAGCCCTACCTACTTCCGACGGGTAAAAAGAGTAGAAAAGTTGTGTATCGTCAGCATACATTTGTTTAGAACAGAATAGAAAACAGTACATGCCCGAGAATGGAACCTTGCGGAACACCACATAATAAAAACCTTAAATCAGAAATTTTTCCTTTCAGGCACACGCGCTGTCCTCTACCCACCAGATAGTTCCTAAGAAATAACACAGCCGAATTAGAAAGACCTATGTATCTTAATATATCTTCCAGAATTGAATGGCTAATAGTATCAAATGCTTTGGAAAAAGCACTAAATAATGTATGTTATTAAATTCGATAAGTTTATACAGGGTGTTACAAATTCGATGTTCACCATTGGGATCTCATAAACGGTAAGAGATACGAGGAAGTTTAAATTAGGGCAAAGTTGTGCAATTCATAGCCGACCAATATGCCAAGAAGAAATTAGGAAAATTCCGAGTACTTCCGAAGATATACGTAAAAAACCGAAAATCACCGTTTTGGTTTTTAATTTTTCCTGGCTTTATTTAAAGAGATAATGGAAAATAAATTTCACACTTTCATTGTCACTTTTCATCTTCTATAAAGCAGTGTTCTTAGATTTCATGTTCGTCGTTTTGTTTTTCGGATGCCATCGTCAGGTTTTTTTTTTTAAATACGGACCTGTGTTTTTTTTTGCATTTATCTAAACTTCATAGGCGATATAATCTTAATACAAAATTACTTTGATTGAATATCAACGTTTCTACCCTATAAAAACATGTTCAGGAATATTTTATTTAAAAAACTTTTGGATTAGGTATTTAAGATCTTTTTTTTAACAGTATTTTCGGAAACACAAGAAAATCTATAACTAAAACAATAACACTATCACAAAACGATAATTACAGTACGTTTAGGTACTAAAATATTCAAAATTATCTATTATTTACATTTTTTATAAATTAAAATTATTTAAACCCAGAAGAGCTAATGACAAATATTTATCACAGATGCTCAAAAAGATTTCCATTTTGATTTATACATTTTTCAATTTTGACGCGAACTTTTTGAGTAGCTCTGTGTACCGACCGTCTTCGAATTGATACAAATGCATTAATGCAACGAACTCTAAGCTCTTCTATTACGTTAATGGGCTGCTTATACACTTTGTTTTTTATGGCTCCCCAAAAAAAGAAATCTAGTGGTGTAAGGTCTGAAGACCTTGCCGGCCACTCAATAAAACCACGATTTCCAATCCATCTGCCTGGAAATTCAGCATGTAAGAAGGTTGTAACATCTCTCGTGCCATGAGCGGGTGCTCCATCTTGCTGAAACCAAATTTGTCGCAGCCGTGCAAGCGGGATTTCAGATAAAAAATCTTGGAATGTATTATTTAAAAATACTAGATAATACGCCCCTGTTAGTCGTTGTGGTAAAAAAACAGGACCAAAAATTCTATCGCCTAATATCCCTGCCCAAACATTCAGAGAAAAGCGTATGCTTGCGTACTTCTCTATTTTCTCTGGGATTTTCTCTTGCCCAAATATGTTCATTGTTTCGATTAAAAACACCACAATTTGTAAATGTAGCATCATCACTCCAAAGAATATTGCTTAAAAAATTGCGATTTTGGTTATCTTGATCTAGTAGCCAATTACAAAAAGTTAGCCTTCTCTCAGCGTCTCCTTCTCGCAATGCATGTGATATATGAATTTTGTAGGGTCTCAAACCAGCATTTTTTAGAACTTTCCATGCCTTAACATGGTTTAAGGATGGCAAATTGGATTCCGCTTCAATTTGTCTACTGGATATAGTTGCATCATAAGATTTCAGGATATTGTATGTATACAATGTTAACTTATTTTGTAAAAAAACAATTTTTGTGAAGTTTCATGTTACATACCTGACCTAAAACGTTCTGAATTTCGTCTTCTGTAATACGGTTACCATATTTTTGTCGAGGCTTTCCAAGCTGGCCATAATCGCTTAAATTTCTATCAAGTCTTTGAAAAATGTTTTGTGCTGGCTGCTCCCTTTCCGGATACTCCTCAAAATATCTTTGTAAAGCTGTCATAGAATTTCTATTGCTACTGTAATAAATTCTTAACATATCCCTTTTTTCTTCAGAAGAAAATTTCATTTTTAGATAAGACCGAATTTATCACCGCGTAATCGAAATTTAGATTACTTATGTCAAACTTTTTATTGTTTGTACATTCCATGGCAAACTATGATACTTTAAACAATGAATCCTCTAATTGTAACAGACTCAAAAGCTTTTTTAAAATTATCTGCAATAGCCTTCTCGATTAGGGTTTTAAGAAAGAGAAAAATCGTTCTGTCTCTGTTATACATTATCAGATACGGCTTTGATCTGCAATAATCCAAAAGTTTTTTAAATAAAATATTCCTGAAAATGTTTTTATAGGGTAGAAACGTTGATATTCAATCAAAGTAATTTTTTATTAAGATTACATCGCATATAAAGTTTAGATAAATGCAATAAAAAATACAGGTCCGTATTTAAAAAAACAAACCTGACGATGGCATCCGAAAAACAAAACGTCGGACATGAAATCTAAGAACACTGCTTTATAGAAGATAAAAAGTGGCAATAAAAGTATGACATTAATTTTCCATTATCTCTTTAAATAAAACCAGGAAAAATTAAAAACCAAAACGGCGATTTTCGTTTTTTTACGTATACTTCGGAAGTACTCGGAATTTTCCTAATTTCTTCTTGGCATATTGGTCGGCTATGAATTGCGCAACTTTGCCCTAATTTAAACTTTCTCGTATCTCTTACCGTTTATGAGATCCCAATGGTGAACATCGAATTTGTAACCCCCTTGATAATCAAAATGCCACATTTTATAAAAACATTATAAACCAAGGCCGAATATGCTCCATTTAAGGAATAATTTTTTTTACAAATTATATATTTTATATTTGTTATAAAGTATAAAAAAATTTCAAAAATTCAAAATCATACTATTCATATTAAAATTGTCCCTGCGAGTAAAATAGGTATTGAAGCAATTTACTAAAATATAAATATTTCAGGAAAAATTGTTTCAGGGACCTACTATCTATTGATGTGTTCTATCTATATCTCGAAAACGGTAAGCGATACCAAGATGGTGATATTGAGTAAAAGTTATGTATTTTGGGGCTTATTTTGGTGAAAAAACTGGTAAATATTCTGAAAACCCTCGGAGATACCAGAAAAAAATTCATTTTCAGTTTTGGTCTTTAGGGTGTTTCTAAATATTAACGTTTCGTCATAGAATCCAAAAAATGTAGAGCCCCACTGAAAAAGAAAGATTTACCTTGATTAATAATAATTGTGTAATAAGTTAATATATATTATTATGTTATTAAATTCAGTAATTATAAGCTAGGAAAATGTTTTTTTTTTGTGTTTTATGTAGATATTTAGAAAGAGATTACTGTTTTTGAAATCCCTATGTACGCACACGAATTAGTAGCACCCTGTATGTATATTTTAAAAGTAAAGCTAATATATTTAGCCTCCTTATTTTAGAGCTTTTACCAAATGTAGCTTAATGATTTTTTTAGAGGAATCAAATCCTCTAATTGAGCCATGACGAAAAATGTTTTGTCTAAATAAGCCATAAAATAAAATATAATATAGAAAAAAGTTTGTTTATTACCCCAGGCTTTACTCGTATAGTAAATTGAATAATTGAATTGCACCAGCGAAGCTATGGGCACCTGCTAGTTTTTAACTTAAACTAATTTAATACCTTACGAAGTGTTTAGTTTTTCTCTCTTCAGTCTCTCATTGGAGTGCCTAAACCACATTATAGAGTGCTCTGGCGGTTTGTGTGTAACATTGTGACAATCATTTAGACTCAAAATTGTTTCAAACAATTAATTTTGAAATGTCATTTGAAAATATGGAAATTGAAAAAACAGCATGAAAGTTTTGTGAACCTTTTCAATATTTTCGTTGTTTTTTCATAATTTTTGATTAAACTAATACTTATTAACATTGTCCATATAAGTAAACCTACCTACTTAACAATTGATCCCAATGAAAAAGGTACCAAATTGCATGCATAACCATAAATTAGAAAATTTAACCATTCCTATAAATACTAATTTTGAATAAAAACCTAACCTTTACCACAGCTTGTTTAAGGAATATTTCAAAAAACTAAGCATTTCCGACGAAAATCGTTTTGAAATTCATAATCGAGATCCCCTAATTTTAATGGTCCTGAAATACGTATAATAAGTAGCCGGTAATTACCAAAAATTGTTTTTCTATTTAGTGTGCATATGAACCATGTAACTGTGAAAATTTATAAAATATCAATATTTCCAAATTAGTATACTAATCTGGGGTGCTGACCTTACTATCCAAAGAAAATTTATAGGGTTAGAAAAGTTAACTACTTGTTAAACAAACGCAACACAAAAGAGAGAGAAAGAAGAGACAGAGAAAGAGCTTTAGTTTGCCACCTCGCTATGAGAGGCGCAATGGCGGGAAATTTGAACGGCGATTTTATGTTTTTGGGTTTATTATTAATTTTTGACGAGTTTTTATTGATTTAAATCGTGATTCAAAAGTAATGAATCACGAGTTAAATCAATAAAAAGTCACATAAAAGTTATTATTTTATGGAATAAATCAAAACACATTTTTATATTAACAAAATAAATTATGTTTATTTTCAAAATAAAATTGGAAGGGAAGCCAAGAAAATCGTATAAGTAATACACAGTCTAAGTTATAATGCCTTTTCTCCTATGCATAATAGAACTATTTGTACAATTTATTGGACCACAAAACAGTGTAAAATAAAATAACAACTTTAACGAAAATAAAGTAATGTTCTTCAGTCTATCAGGTCTCACTAATAATAATGTCTCCAAATCCATGGGGAATATCTAGAGAAGTGTCTGAAACAAAAGAAAAAGAAGCAGTATCGGCTCGAAACTAATAGCGTTTTCAATTACCAGTACTCCGAGAGCGCTATGAGACGTTATAGATCTGCCCGAAATCTGTCATAGCCATGCAGTGAGATTACTCGATTTTGATAATTGAACATGCAATACATACAATCTCGGGGAGAGCACTCTCAGAGTGCCCGAGAGCAGTAAATAGAAAACACTATAAATTTGTCAGATCTCTTCGTCCATGTTAGAAATGTCTCAGAAAAAGGATATCTATAGAAGCAATGAGATTATTTTGCACTGGTCTCTTTAAATTTTTTAACCTTTTCACTGTGACCTGAACTATAATTTCTTTTTGGTAGTGTGTCTTTGATGTATTTACAACTCGCCATTAATACTATTTGAATATGTGTTTTTTTCTATGTTAGATCCTCGCAGATTCGTAAATTTGTACACTCGATATTAGCATTAATGTTGCAATGCTCTTTCCAGGTATGCACATGTTGGGCATCTTTTAAAGGAAATTGAAAAGTGTTTGTTTTTAGAGTCCTCATCTGTGACAAAGACTAAGTAAGAATTAGTGTAACCTGGAGAAATACAAGAATATATTTTCTGCCTCCAACACTGCGATTAACACTATGCCATGTTGATATCAAAGTGATAAAAGTTTGTTATAATATATAAAAATTACTCACTCAGCTCGTTACCATTGTTTTCGTCCTCATGTGCATTCCGTTAACATTGGTCGATGTAAAAAAATCCCTTAAAACAAATAAGTCTTATCAGTATAAAATACATTTCGAATCGGTAATATAATATGTATGAAGTTTCATGTTTATTTGCTTATTATACATTGTAAATTTACAATATAAAAAGTGTGCCTTTCTGTGCATAATGCCAATATAATGAATAAACAAACCTAACTATAAGATACAGAATTTTAATTAGGTACCTGCATGGTGGGCTGGAATAATATTTTAAAAAATTATAGATTTTAGACATTTTTAGGGCCAAAATCATTAGAATTTTACAAAATTTAAGAATAAAAATGCAAAAAACACGTGGAAAAAATAAATTGACTCTGTTGACAGCATAAGATCCGATTAGCAACGGGTTCAATTTATGGTTTCTTAAACTAGTTTGGAATAGGACTGTCCTTCTCTTCTATGCGTCAAAAGTATGCGACAAAAACCTACTCTTACTCTGCCAACTGAAGATCCTGAGTGCGCCGATAGCGCCAATTTCTCCCTGATGAGGAGGTGGCAAAGCTTCAATCAAAAATGACCTTGTGATGCAAAATCTCTCATTTAAAGTTTCACCGGGGTGTTACTATCCATCTTGTTTTTTGTACCGGGTGAGTCAACGATTGCGCGGAGCAATTTTATGGCTTGAATATTCGAAATGATATTTTGAGAAGAACAACATCTTTTGTGAGTACTTATTCCACAAAAAATTCTATAGAATTTGCAAATTTTTAAAAAAATCTTAAGCTTCCTCCTAATGCTAAATTGATATCATTGGATGTAAAGAATTTGTTTCCTAGTGTCCCCCCCCACAGATTGTGTTAAATTGGTGGAGGGGTTACTGGAAAAGGAGGGCCTTTCTGGACTGCTGATATCTAACCTTATTTTATTGCTTTCTATTGATGAGGCCTTTACTTGATGAAAATCCATGATAATACAATAAGAAAACACAGTATATTCTTGATTTTCACTTTATATTAGGTAGAAACCATTACAGCTGTTTCGGTACACAGTACCTTCGTCAGATGGTGAGTACTAAAGACTAATTTACAAGTTTATAATATTTGTTAATATAGTCATAACAATGTATGAAGGGTAATTTATATTACCTAAAAATGTAAATTTAATAAGGGAGAATTATTCAGGTCTAACTGGTCGTTTAATAAAATATTGGAGTATTTAAGTTTGTTGATTTCTAAAGATTCCAGAAAATTTAATTTGCGGCTTTTGTTTTGTACATGTAATATTTCAAAATTTTCGTTAAACATATGATTTTCTTCAATTAAGTGGTTAGCATAATTAGAGTCTTTTTGATTTTTGAGAAAACTTCTTTTATGTTCATATATTCGTTTCTTAAAAGAACGACCAGTTTGACCTATATAAACCTTAGGACATGAATCGCATTTTAATTTGTATACACCAGATTTATACCATTTATTGACTTTACTTTTATTGTTTTTTATATATTTTCCTAAAGAATTGTTTGTTTTAAAGGCAATATTTAAATCATGTTTTCTTAAATATTTCGACACTCTTTCGGTAAGTTCACCTGTATAGGAAAGAGTATAAAATTTATTATTACTTTTCGGAGGTTGGGGATAGACCATTTTTATTGTTTTATTATATTGTTTTTTAAGTAGTATAGAATCTATTAAATTAGCTTGGAAACCATTATTTACTGCTATTTGTTTTATGATATTTAATTCTTTCAAAAAGTTTTCTTGTGATAATGGAAGGTGTAATAAGCGATGGATGTAACTGTTATATGCTGAGATTTTTTGTGTATAGGGGTGTATATATATCTATACACCCCTATACACAAAAAAAAAAAAAATCTCAGCATATAACAGTTACATCCATCGCTTATTACACCTTCCATTATCACAAGAAAACTTTTTGAAAGAATTAAATATCATAAAACAAATAGCAGTAAATAATGGTTTCCAAGCTAATTTAATAGATTCTATACTACTTAAAAAACAATATAATAAAACAATAAAAATGGTCTATCCCCAACCTCCGAAAAGTAATAATAAATTTTATACTCTTTCCTATACAGGTGAACTTACCGAAAGAGTGTCGAAATATTTAAGAAAACATGATTTAAATATTGCCTTTAAAACAAACAATTCTTTAGGAAAATATATAAAAAACAATAAAAGTAAAGTCAATAAATGGTATAAATCTGGTGTATACAAATTAAAATGCGATTCATGTCCTAAGGTTTATATAGGTCAAACTGGTCGTTCTTTTAAGAAACGAATATATGAACATAAAAGAAGTTTTCTCAAAAATCAAAAAGACTCTAATTATGCTAACCACTTAATTGAAGAAAATCATATGTTTAACGAAAATTTTGAAATATTACATGTACAAAACAAAAGCCGCAAATTAAATTTTCTGGAATCTTTAGAAATCAACAAACTTAAATACTCCAATATTTTATTAAACGAGCAGTTAGACCTGAATAATTCTCCCTTATTAAATTTACATTTTTAGGTAATATAAATTACCCTTCATACATTGTTATGACTATATTAACAAATATTATAAACTTGTAAATTAGTCTTTAGTACTCACCATCTGACGAAGGTACTGTGTACCGAAACAGCTGTAATGGTTTCTACCTAATATAAAGTGAAAATCAAGAATATACTGTGTTTTCTTATTGTATTATTTTATTGCTAAAATCAGTGGTGGAACAGAATTTTTTCCAGTTTGATGGCAAATTCTATAGACAGAATTCTGGATTGGCTATGGGGTCCTGCCTCTCCCCATTCCTGAGCGAGGTTTTCATGGATAACTTGGAAAAATCGATTATGGCTAGCTATTTTTCTAGATTTCTATTAGCATATAAAAGATATGTTGATGACATTTTTATTGTCTGGACTGGTGATGACGTCGCTTTGGCCGATTTTCTTAATTTTGTTAACAACTTACACCCGAATATAAGTTTCACAATGGAACTAGAAAAGGACGGAAAGATACCCTTCCTGGACGTCCTGGCAATGAGAAAAAACAATAAAATCGAATTTGAAGTATATAGAAAGCCATCGTCGACGGACAATGTTATGCAATTTAACTCGAACTCACCTTATTCATATAAAGTCTCATCATTCAAAGCTTTTTTCTTCAGATTATTCAATTTACCCCTATCTAGAGAGGCTTTTAATAAAGAACTTTCCATAATAAGAAGAATCTCAATAAACAATGGGTTTCCCTCTAGGTTAATTAATAAAATTTATTATAAATTTGTCAACAAATACAAATTGTCTTATAATATTTTACATCAGAATACAGTAAACAACCCAAGCAATTATAGGTCTCTAACATTTTTTGGAAATATATCTTTACAATTAGCAAAATTTTTCAAACCTTTTAATATTTCACTTGGATTTAAGACCGTTAACACTGTAAAACAACATTTAGTTAAAATAAAAGATAAAGTTAATCCACTATCTAAGTCTGGCGTTTATTCCTTGAATTGTGCTGACTGCCCTGCTGTATATATAGGTCAATCAGGTAGGAAAATTTCCACTAGGGTCCATGAACATCTTAGTTTAGTTAATAAATACCAGAATACGGATATATCTAACACCAAGTCAGCCTTTGCAAATCATTTGTTGGATTCGGGACATCAATTTTCAACATCTGAAAACGTAAACATACTGCATGAATGTGATAAGAGCAAAAAGTTAGATTTACTAGAGAAACTTGAAATTACTAGGGCAAAAAAGAGCCCAATCCTTAATTGCGTTAATGAAGTTTTCAACTTTGAACCTTACCTTATTTTTAATAACTTAAATTAAATTATTGAATATTTTATACCCTGTTCTGGTTCTCTCGCCTAAATTGGTTTGGCAGATTGACAACAACATTGGGCGGGGGGGACTTCTTTGTTTATATATTTTGGCTTTTTCTACGCTTGGCCTTAGCTCGGTTAGTCGTATTCTCCTGTATGGTTGCTTCACTCTCCCTTCTACCCGCTTTTATAACTGTCGTTTTTTGTGTTAGTGTTAAGATTAATCGTAACTTGTTTGTTTTGACATGGTACTCGTCTTGTTTTTAATGTGTTATTTCATTTATTGGTTTTAATGAAGGTAGGCTGTTAAATAGTATTAAAATGTAATGTGGGTCACACCTCTATACAATTTTAGGTCTGATGATGCTCCGTAGAGAGCGAAACATGTCACCTTAGTTTTTTATTAAATGATTGAGACCATGACTTTGTAATTTTTGTCTTCCTATTTTTGTTATGGCTTGAAGATAAAATTTGTCAACAATAAGCTTTTGTGTTAAGGTATGGTTGGATATCAGGCACATTTTAAAAATATTTTGAATTATACAGGGTGCGCCCAAAAAGTAGGGTGTCAAAAAGGTACATTTTTTTAAATGGAACACCCTATATATTGTATTATTTTCTGATTCCTCACAAAGTTCTATGCTTATTTCGTAAATGTGAAATGTCTAGAGTCAATAGTTTTTGAGATATTGAAGTTTAAAATATGGCATTTTTAGACTTTGACAGGCTGTAACATTGGAACGGTTCATCTTAGAGAAAAATGGTTTTCACCTCCCTATCTTAATTTTTTATTCTCTATCTAAACGTTACTACTTCCGGTTTAACATGTTAAGCCGTTAAAACCGGTTTTTTGGTTTAACATGGTAAACCGGAGGTTGGTTTCTTTGGATAGAAAATAAAAAACTAAAACAGGGAGGGGAAAATCATTTTTCTCTAAGATGAATCGTTCCAATGCTACAGCCTGTCAAAGTCTGAAAATGCCATATTTTAACCGTCAATATCTCAAAAACTATTGAATTTAGACATATGACATTTACAAAATAATCGTAGAATTTTGTGAGGAATCAGAAAATAATACAATATATAGGGTCTCCCATTTAAAAAAATGTACCTTTTTGACACCTTACTTTTTGGGCGCACCCTGTATAATTCAAAATATTTTTAAAATGTGCCTGATATCCAACCATACCTTAACATAAAAGTTTATTGTCGACAAATTTTATCTTCAAGGCATAAAATTACTCCGCGCAATAATCGTTGACTCACCCGGTACAATAAAAGATAAAATTCCCAACACACACACGTTATCACATTTATAACTCTATCCACACATGTAAGAAAAAACTTTTAAGGTTATGTTGGCAGTTTTTGAAGCAGGGCGATGACATGAGGCTAGGGTGGCCAAATAACGGCGCCGCAACGTTTCAGTAAAATTTAACGAACAGTACGGTTGCGAAAATCTATTACATTTTAGGGCGTTTTTATTAGTGGTTTTTATTTAACATGATTATTTATTTACACTCAAACTGTTTCAGGGACGTTAATAAAATTACGTTATTGGACGACACAAGATATTTCCTTTTTTAAAACGTTTAATACATAACATAACAAAGTAATTAAAATAAAAACGTAAACGGTAAAAACTATACGTATTTTTAACTAACATAATTGCTTACCGACTAAACAAGTGCAGTTAATAATGACGTATTCACATACTTAAAATTAACATGACAATAGCGTTAGTTTTTTAAACGTTAAATAAAATCGTTATTGTTACATATCAATGGACTGTTTGGAAAATAATAATAATATATATTGTTGAGGTGTCAATACAATACAATTTATATAAGTTTAAATATTTTTAAAAAATTTAATTTTGAGCAAAAAAATCCCTGTATGAGCACGTGAGCACAAACGTGTTCCAAGTTTCTTTTAATTAACGTTACCAAACGTAAGAAACATGTTTCTTGCTTAGTGATCTATAGTTGTTGGATTATCAGTTGTTTTTCCCCTTTTCAAAAGCAAAAAGGGTTACAAATGTTAAACAAAATTTTTAAAGGAATAGAAAAAAAGGTGAAAATTCCATCGATGGTCGTCTGTCCGATTAATACTAAGTAGCTGCATCTTTTTCATCGGAGGGCGTCAACCTTTTAAATAAGGTGGTATTCAAGATAGTAAGAGCACAAAAAACAGGCGTTTCTAAACGTTCCCACGCAAGGTAAATTGAAGAACAGAAGAAGAATTTCCTTTCAATTAAAGGCTTTTCTTTAACACATTTTTATGGTAATTGAGGTTAAAAGCTTTTAGGCAATAAAATTTTTATTACACACTTAGCGGTGTCCGGCCTGAAGCAACGTCAGTTGACCGCTGCCCAGAGATCAATTTTAGAAGAAATGGTTCCGCAAGAAACCAATAGTAATACCTTACCTATATTTAGGTACACTCCTACGATGACCAAGGGAATGGTCCTTGTCCACCACTCGTATCTGTAAAAAGAAAATTAAAACCGCTCGTGTTGTAAAAAACTGGGTTCTCTGATCAGTCTAAAATGGTAATTTAGACAAATCTCGAGGGCTAGTCGTTATGCCCAAAGTAATTACAAGTGAAAACCTTACGACCTATTCTTTCTAAAATATAATATTGTCATAAAAGTAAAGTCAAGAACCCGGGTTGACATAGTTATATCAAGCCTAATCAGTCTAAAGCAAGAAAACTGTGATTTGTTTTCCATTCAGAAAAACAGTGTTTTTATTGTGAAAAGCTAATGCTCTACGAATAACAGTGAACTCGTTTAATCTACAACCCGCTATAATAGAAAAGATGTGGACAATTTTGTTTGTAGGTACTATGTAAGTTTATAAACTGTAGAACAATTTAGACATTTGTAGCAAAAAACTAACCAGTTCTGGTTTTTGTCCACCCCGGGTATTTTATTTTCCCGGTGTCCTCCAGTTTGGTGAACATACCCCATCGCCAGGGACGGTTTCCGATAGCTGACCAGAAATAGCCACGGATTATTATTATTATTATTATTATTATTATTATTATTATTATTATTATTATTATTATTATTATTATTATTATTATTATTATTATTATTAATATTGTTATTATTAATATTATTATCATTATTATTATTATTATTATTATTATTATTATTATTATTATTATTATTGAGTTTACAGGAAGATCTATAAATAATATTAAATATCTCTGATAGGGTATCTTCCTTGTGTGGTTAATCAGAGAATAAAGTTATGGAGCCTGATGATTTAATAATGTTTAATTTAAAAAAAATCATGATAAAACTTGATGAATTTTCTTTTTATTTTTAGATCTGAAAACGCAGAACAGCAGCATCACATCAATTAAAGTGGGAAAAAAAAGATGGATAATAATTAAAGGACCAAAAATACATTACATCCAAAAACCTTTCTTTAATATGCAGGATGTCCTAATAATATAATTACTAATTTGGAATCAAGTAGATTGATTAGATCAGAATTTTCTAAAAAAAGTTGCTACTGAATTTCACCACCTGGACAGGGTGTTATGAATTCGACGTACGAGCATTGGGATGGTTTAATTAGGGCAAAGTTACGTATTTTCATGTTTAATAAAATACCGTTGAAAAATTTAGAAAATTCCGTTTATATCCGTAGTATAACGAAATAAACCAAAATTTTGAATGTTTGTTGTTTATTTTTCACGTTTTTAATTTAGAAATTATAGATTAGCTCATACATACAGTTTTTTTAGTTCGACGTTTCGTTTTTTATGTACCATCATCAATTTTTTTTTAATGCGGACCTGGATATTTATTGTTTTTGTTTCATGCTTCAGTCTTAGTAATGTATTGCCGATATTGGTTTTCCATTATAGCTAAACCTTATCTTAAAATAATTTCTAAATGTTTTTAATTCCGACCTGGCTCATTTAATAAGTATTTAGAAATTAAATAAAAACGTAATAAATTCGATAAACTAATAATTAGTAATTCCATAAATGTTTAAAAATATTTCCGTTCACAACACACAACACAAGTCGATTTGTCTTCCAAGTTTTGTTATAGCTCTTTCAATTAACCTTCTTCTTACACTATGAAATGTATTTTGTATGCGCTGGTTTAACTCGGTAACAGTATTAATAACGGTTTTACAAATAAAAATGTTTGTAAATGCGAGAGGTCGGGGGACCTCGCTGGTCATTCTATTGCCTTGCTATTTCCTATCCATTTATCAGAAAACTGTTCATTTAAAAACAATTTTACATTCCTAGTATTATGTAGCGGTGCCTCATCTTGCTGAACCATAGATGTGCCTATCTAGCCTAAGGAATTTCATCCAGATATTCTTAAAATTTGTATTTAAGAAAGATCTTCTTTTATCTTTTTTGTGTTAGAGAGAACGGCAATATTTTTGTACATTTAGGGAATTACTGATTATTAAATGATCAAATTTGTAAGGTGGTAATAAAGCTTTGAAAAAAAATGACTAATTAAAGGAGTCAGGTCGGGATTAAAATTATTTAGAAATTATTTTAAGTTTAGTTTTAGCCATAATACGTAATTATTAAGCAAAACTAATATCAGCAATACATTGCTGGGACTAAAGCATTAAAAAAAAGTCAACAAAAATCCAGGTACGTATTTAAAAAAAAACTTGATGATGGTAGATAAAAAATGAAACGTCGAACTAAAAAATGGTATGGATTATTTTGTAGAGCTTGAAAAGTTGTCTTAAAGATGTCCAACCAGATTTTCATTAAATTTGAAAATAAAGCGTAAAAAATTAAAAACGAATACTTATTCAAAATTTCGGTTTTTTAATCTCCGGAAATAAATAAATTTTCTAAATTTTTCAACGGTATATTATTCAACACCAAGTTACTCAACTTCGACTTAGACATCTTGGCAAACTTTATACGCTGAATAGAATTGTGTTCAAAAGAATATCGGTATTTAGAAAATGTCGCCTTGATTGGGGGATAGTGAGGTAAGCAGGGATGTAACTTTTTAAAATTGGCTTTTATATTATTTTACATAAAATTAGAAAAAATAATAAGTAATAGAAAAAAGAATAATTTTAGAAAGACCTGATTGGATGCACCTGTTTAGAGATGTTTATATTTATAACATGGCTTCATTAAACAACTATGACGTATACAATGATGGTATATCTCAAGATATTAGTGCTTTCATCGAACAGCCTTAGGTTTATTACTTTTCCTTCCCTTACATCAACAACAACAATGCTAAAATAACCAAACTTTTCAAATAAGAACCTTTCATTAAAATTGCTTTTAGACAAGAAACAATAGGTAAAATCTTTAGTAAATTAAAGGATAGGGATGATTGTCTTAAGAAGTCAAGTGTTGTATATAGTATTCCCTGTAACAACTGTCAAAAGGTATATATAGGTCAAACTTCCAGAGTTTTAAAAGATAGAGTTATTCAACACAAAAGTGATTGTTGATTAAATAAAAAAATCATGTGCTTTCTCTCTGGAACATTTCAACCAATCAAATCATGCCTCTAATTATCAAAACACTAAGTTGTACTTTTCCTAGAGATGGTTGAAGAACCAAAAGCAACTTTGAGGGTCTCAGCATTATTTATTCTCATCTGTTGTCCATACAACCACAATAATAACGCGGAGGCCGCCAATTAACAAACAACATAATTAATAGTTTTTAAAAAGTTGCTTTTGAATAACCTATCTTATGCTCCTTAAACTTATTAACTTTTTAGTACTTAACCTGCATAACTTATAAAAACAATGTAACTCAAGTAGATTGGCTTTAGATTAGCACTTTATGTATGTATTTATAATTTCGTGTTTTAATCAATCAATTAATATTTAAATTTTAACAATTCTTTCATTAATATTATTTTCACATCTGATATAAAGTATCTGGGTTTGTTCGTTACAATTGACTCTTACCTACGATGGGATCAACATATCCAAAACGTAAAGAATACCCTCAGAACTCTTGTTTATAAGTTTAAAATTTTATCTTTCTTTTTTCAAACTGATTATTTGAGAATTATTTATTTTGCTCTCGTTGAGTCTAGACTTTGTTATGGTATATTGGGATGGGGAGGAGTCGCGGATAGATATGCAAAGAGTTTGGAAGTTCTTTAAAAACGAATTATTAAAATCATTTATAAAAAACCAAATATTTATCCTAGAAACCAGTTGTATATGGAAACAAGATTTTTTGATATAAGGCAAATGTATTTTTACAACATATGTATGCACCTTTGTAGCAACAAGGCCCTTATAACAACAATTGATCACGCATACAACACCAGAACAAGAACAAAAAATAATGCAAAAACTTGTAGCAAAAAATACCATAGGGCAGAAAAGTCATCTTGATTTGGGAACCAGAGTATACAACTTTTTACCAAGAAAATTAAAAACCCTTGTCCAATCATTTAATTGTAAACCCTTAATTAAAAAAAATAAAATTGTTTCTGCTTACCGTGGAAAGATTGATCAAGTCAATGTAGCTCAGTAACAGTACAGTACAGTTCAGTTACAATTATTTCATGTAGCATTATGATTCAGTTGGTTTTACCATAATTAACTAAACGCTTCGATAGTCGAGACGGTAGAGCGTTTTACTATAGATCCAATCCAATGGTCGTGAGTTCGAGCCCGGCAACCTGCAAACTTTTTTTTTACATTTTTTAGCATAAGGTTTGTAATTTTGGTCGTAGAAAAAATATACTGTTCAACTCGAGTGGATTGTCTAAATCGCACTCGAAAGCTTAAGCACTCCGCCTACGGCGTCGTGCCTAATTTACTTTCTCGTGTGATATAAACATATCCACTCTTGTTGTACAAACTACTATTTTTAGTATATATCCCTTAAAGGTTACTTCATATAGACGCGAATCACGAATTGCGGATATACGCAAAAAAAATCACGATTTTTCCTATTTCATATAGACACGAATATTCGCGAAATATTTACAGAGTAACATTGATATCACATATTTATTTTTACCTATAAGTAATTCCGCTTTAAGTTTTCATTTCTTTTTCATTGTTGATTAAACTTTAATTATCAAGAAACGTCCAAATGAACAATGCAAACTTGTTATGTTTGTTATATTGGTGATGAAGACCAGCAATCGCTGCCTATTTATTGTTAAAAAATAGAGCACCAAAAATTTATAGGTCAGTAGAAACCTGCGAGATTTTTTAATTTAGAAAGAAACAGGGTGACTATCATAATTCAGGAAATGAGGCTAAAGAATCACAAAATTAATCTTCCCGCCACTAATTTTACATCGGCCAATAAGATAATATAATATAAGATTCTCGTCCTCTAAATTAAAATTTTGCAAATCGCAAAATAACTTAAAAACGTCCACCGTCACTAAATTTAATTTGAAATCGACCAATGAGAATGAAATTCGCCTTTCGTAATTCGCGTCTATATGAACTAACCTTTAATCCCTAATTTACCTTTGTCACCTTGTCTTTGCGTCCGCAGAGTTCATTAGGGAATCCAAACCACGTGATTCAATATGGCGGTTGGATGGCAAGAAGCATTGAGTCACCAGTTAAGTGCCACCAGCAACATTATTTTTATGGTCACGTGTACCAATTACAAAGCAGTATTTGCCATCCAGCTCCATTTTGACACATCGTTGGATTGCCTAATTGTATCAATATCGTCGATCGTTACAATTTGACACCGACACATCACATGTCAAATTTTGATAATAGATTTTTTTGCTTAAATTGGTTTAAATAATTTTAATCGCAATTAATTTTATTTATTAATAATATTCAAACAGCAAACAATTAAACCCCTATACCCCCACTCTTGTGACCTAATTAACGGCAACCTCTATTGCCAGCGGGTCTCTTAAATGCATTGCAAAGCATTACATCACATTATCTTGTTTAATAGTGATCAAAGGCATTTCTTTCTCTGTCTTACGCATACTATTGATTTGTAAAGACGCTAAAAGACGAAGTTTCACGACACGAAAATATATAGGCTGTTGCGGCTAAAAATTGCAGCAAATTTAAAATTATTTTATTCACCTGAAAGTTAGCCGTAAAACTAGGTGTACGTACCTTGGAGAAAAATTTGATAATTTAATTCATAATACAAAACAAAAGATTCTTAATTTAGCTATTACTGAAACAACAAAAAATATAAATATAATTTATAATCAAATAAAAAATCAACTACAAGTTGCTTCTTCAAAGCTACAAGTAGATATTTTAAACAAATTTAAATGTTTTGAAAACAACAAACATAAAAAAACGTTTAATTACGTAAAAAATAAAAACCAAAAAAAATTTAATAAATTTATTTCGGATGTACCTACCAAAGGATGTCAAAATAAATACCAATGAATGGCTACATAACATTTCTGACGCCGAAATACCAAAGGACGTGGCAGAAGTTTTAGCTTTGGGATTTCTACACTTTGTCCTCTTCCTTGGGCTTGGTCGAATCTTGAATTATTATAATTTTGTGGCGAACTATATCCTCTACCACGTGGACGGCTTGGTCTGAAATTGTTGTGATGGTGGTGAGTTCGTGATTGACAGCAATGATGTATGCGCTGTCATTCTTTCGACTAGTACTCGTTCTCTAATTTCGCTTAATTTTAAGACCAAGGTTTTTAGTTCTTCGAATCCCATGTTCGCTGTGCTCATTAAATGATATGTTTCATAATAAGACGAATCTAAGCCGTTTTCAAAATGATCCCTAAACGTTTCAAAATTTATTGTGAGGTCAATTTGCCAGAGTTAATAAATCATAATAATATTTTTTATGTCCTCGTTGTCGTTCTGTTTTCGCGTGTTAAATCTAAATTTTAGTTTGCGCATGTGCTGTTCGCCGCTAAATTCATTAATCAGGTCCTTTTTTATTTTGAACCAATCGTTATCTTTGTTTTGCCATTTTCCCGTATATTCCGCGCACCAATAGATTGCGGGGCCCTCCAGGAAGTTTCCTAAAAATGCGATTTTTAATGACTCGCTCCAGCCATTGCAATTTGCGATCATTTCATATTTTGACAGGAATGTTACTGGGGAGTCCAAGCTAGGGTCAAATGTAGGTGGCGATATAAATTTTGGGGTGGCGGGATTTTTTGTTTCTGCGAATGTGTTTTCGATTGTTGTATTGGCCATTGTATTTAAATTTGAATGACCTTGTCGTGGGTTATATATATTTGTATGTTTACACTCGTTACCGTCCCTGTCGGAGTCTGTATTTGTTTGTTTTTAGTTTTGACGGTGTCCGTCTGTGTTTCTACGTTGTTTATTTCGTCTGGGGTTAAGGGGTGATGGGAAAAAAGGTGAGGTTAGGTCGGTTTGATGGAACAAGGATAATGGGTGGTCGGGGTTTTTGTCTTGTCTTGTCTTAGTTGTTAATTGTGACTTTCCGATGTCTAGGTCTACTTCTTCTGTCTGATTTATTATACGGTAATTCAAATGTGAATACGTTCCCTACTGAGGGTGAAGCCGAACGCGAAGGACAAGATGGGGACGCTAGTGTTCTACATTGCATATTTGCTAAATAAGAAGCATTTAAATAGTTTTGAATACTTTATTACAGACATTACACGTTATGTATCTTATTACAACAATAATAACCCCTAATTAAAAGTTGAATTTGACAAAAAATTTAAAAATAACGTATCACTACATTTACACCATCTTGCCCCGCCCTTGGGGTAAGATGGGGACGGTAGTGTCAAAGCGCTTATTTGCTTCCTGCCCTTCCTGGCAATCGCTCTTGAATTGGTTTTTGGCACAACCCGTTTCGTCACAATTCCAAACTTTATCTGGAGTAAACTTGTAGGTACTTTTCATAAACTTTAGTTAATAACGAAAATAACTGAGAAACAGCGATCCAATTGAAACCCATGGCCCTAGCAGCACTTGTATTTTCTGTCTTCCTGATGGATATATCGAGATGACGCTTAAGGAATCCTTTAAGCCAACCTTTGCCGACTATCCCTTTCTCTTTTTGGAAGCAGTTAGTTTTTTTCAGCTTTTCAGCCCATTGATAGGCAAGTCATCTTAAATCTAACGTCGTCAGTCCAAACAATCTTGCCTCCATTTTTTAAAAGTATGTAACAAGCTGCATTTCTTTTTCTTTGGAGAAAACAGTTGTTATTGGTCCCAGAGGCTTTTTTATTTGACGTGGAGCGCCATTTAATTCTCGAACCTTCCTTTCTAAAGTAGTCTGAGGTACCTATGTTATAGGATTGTGTAGCTCTTCTGTACCCTAGATGATTACTTAAAACGGCTTAAACAGCATTGCTCATACTTTCTTCTGACCATTTTCTTTGTTCGGTTTTACATTTAAGTATATGTTCTAACCATATTTTGTAACAATGACGGGGTGTACAGTACAGGGTGTGTCAGTAAGGTGTCTGTCTAAGATAGCACGTAAACTATCAAATATAGGGAAAAAGTGTAATACAAAAGTTAAAGAGTTTTTTAGGATACATAATCTAAAAATATTTTCTAATCTACAGGGTGGTCCTAAAAAGTGGTACTGAATAATAAAAAAGAAAATTAAATGGGACAACCAGTATAATTTTCTAGAATATGATTCAATGGAATAAGGACTTTGCAACCTTATTAAAATTTTTGAAGTGAAATGCAACGTTGCCAAGTAATTAGTTTTTTTCCGAAATTTTAGTAATTTTAAGGGTATCGTTAAAAAATCATAGCAACCTGTGGATTAACCCTAGGCAAATATAATTTACGTTGTAAGTACTTTAAGGTACGATATATTAACTTATAATAATGTTTTTTAAATCTCTTATACAGAGCGTTCATTATAAGTTGGACAACTCGATAGTTTTAAAAATGCTTTATTTCAATTTTTTTAAATGGGACCCCCCTAATTTTTTTAGGCAAAAGAATTTATCTTTCGAAAACCTTACTTTTTTGTTAAACATCTCATATATCTAAATATCAGAGTTTTTGAAATATTTTAGGATTTGTCTAACATTTCTAATTAAACAATAACAAAGTTCTAATTAAACAATTTAGTCAAGATTGCTTTGGAACAAAAAATAAATAATTTTCTTTGTCACTGCTGTCATTGCAAAATTATTTCGCCAACATTTTGTGCTTTATTACTGTTTAAATTTTAGTTTCCTGGACTTAACTTTATCATAACTCATATTTTTTTATTTCGATAAAGTTAGTTCGGGAAACTAAACTTTAAACAGTAATAAAGCACATCATGTTGGCGAAATAATTTTGCAAACAGCTGTGACAAAGAAAATTATTTATTTTTTGTTCCAAAGCAATCTTGACTAAATTGTTTAATTAGAACTTTCCTTTTTTACCCTGATTTAAGACAAATCCTAAAATATTTTAAAACCTATGATATTTAGATACATAATATGTTTAACAAAAAAGTAAAGTTTTCGAAAGATAAATTCTTTTGCCTAAAAAAATTAGGGGGGTCCCATTTAAAAAAATTAAAATAAAGCATTTTTAAAACTATCGAGTTGTCCAACTTGTAATAAACGCTCTGTATAAGAGATTTAAAAAACATTATTATAAATCAATATATCGTACCTTAAAGTACTTACAACATAAATTATATTTGCCTAGGGTTAATCCACAGGTTGCTATAATTTTTTAACGATACCCTTAAAATTACTAAAATTTCGGGAAAAAACTAATTGCTTGGCAACGTTGCATTTCACTTCAAAAATTTTAATAAGGTTGCAAAGTCCTTATTCCATTGAATCATATTCTAGAAAATTATACTGGGTGTCCCATTTAATTTTTTTTTTTATTATTCAGTACCACTTTTTAGGACCACCCTGTAGATTAGAAAATATTTTTAGATTATGTATCCTAAAAAACCCTTTAACTTTTGTATTACACTTTTTTCCCTATCTTTGATAGTTTAGGTGCTATCTAAGACAGATACCTTACTGACACACCCTGTATATAAGTATCTATCATAAAAGGCGGGGAAAGATGGGGACATCCCCATCTTGCCCCGTATAGATGTCCCCATCTCACCCCGCCCTGACATTTTGAGGCTAAATGTGTTCAAATTGCTTACATGTTAAAAGAAATTATATAAACTATACATGAGATCAATCGTAAAGAAGCATATATTAACCAAATGCATGCAGTTTACATTAAAATTACACTGTACTTGCGATAACCGCACTAAAATCAACGTCGAATAAAATAACAACCTGTTAAATATATAAGCGCGACACAAAACTTCCATAAAAACGTGAGAATAACTGGCGCCAGCACCGCTAGACTTACACGATACACTAATGTAATAGAACGGGATTTCTAGCTTTGTTCTTATTTCGGTTTTTTCGTAAAAATCACGTCTTTTCAGCCAACATATGTTTCACATTATCCCAACGGGGAGACTAAAAGGATGCTTTCGGTAAATAAAGCAATAAAACACTTTCGAAATCCTTATTGGTATTGCAGCAATTCCTAGAAGGTATACAGACTGGACTTTTCCCCTTAATAATACTCAGTTCGCCGCTTGCAAATTCAAGCGGTGGTCAACACATGTTAAGAAATCCTAGAAACGAGAATCATTCGCCGGAGGGCTTTTTATAACTGTTTCGCGTATAGCATACTGTATGAATCATATGTTGAGAAAACTGAAAATATAAGGAAGTTGGTTGTTGGATCTGTATCTTGGCCGTTTCGTGTAAGGATGGAAAAGGCTAAGCGCATTTGTGTTTCTTTTTCCCATAACGTCCAAATGAGTTTTTTAAACAGTGTGTACTTTAGGTTAATTAGGTATAAAATCTCTAGTACTTACATTTGTATAAGATATAGAGCATAGGTAATTTTGCATCTAACGAGAGCGTTAGTATTTTATTTCTTAACCCGTGGCACTGGAGCCATCTATTATCTATTGGCTAAATCTCTAAGTACCTAAGGCAAATGGCCGACGGTAATGAGTACCGGGATTGGTCCGCGAGCATGGTAAAGTCACGCTATAGGGTAGAAGAGAGTTTCTCAGGGGTATTTGTAGGGGAAGGATACTAAGGGTTATTCTTACACGACAGTTTCGAGTTTCCTCTTGATAAACAGTTCAGGTTTTCGCGGTTGTTTCTCTTGTGTGGCGAATCTTAATTTAAAGTGTAAGGTTCAGTGGATTAACTATCAGGGTTTACGATCGTCGTTTAAGACTATTCAATCTTAGGCGTTAGCTTCAGGGTTTTCTTAATTTTAACTAAATCAGAGTGGGTATTTCTCTCATATCAAGGGTTTATTTTAGAGATTGTTCTCATTCACAGTAAACGAATGTCTGGGTTTTAATTGCATATTGGATCATTTCAGTAAAACACCTCTCTTTATTCTCTTACACTTATCTTGTAAATATCTTAAGTTGAATATTGTACAGTTTCCTTTTTCTTTTGTCTCTTGTTGTTAATAGATTTAAGTGTTTTGAAAATCCAGTGTTTGATTGCTCACTATAAAAAAGGGGATAGGGGATTCACGCTAACAAGAGTGGACGATTCGCGTTCGCGCGGCGTAGACCAGCGCCGTTTCCAAGGACTATCGAGGCAGAGCTGAAATATCTGGTAAAGGCCCGATTGGTAAGTTGTTATAATATCAATTAACACCTTAATTAACATCCAAGGAGAAACGTCACGACTGGAGTGCTCTTGCTATGAAGGTGTAATTAGCTAGTTATTTCCGGGATACATTCTAAACTCATTGTGAAAGGAAGGATCTAGATCGTCGGTCAAGAAACGCTACCATTGTTCCTAAAACGCTACCAGTTAGATTCGTAACTTAATATTATTAGACAGTGCCATAATCTAGATCAATCCCGTCACACTAATAGGCGCGTTCCGAAGCCACTTTTGACGCCGTTTGAAAGATGGCACTAGTATTTCTATTAACTAATATCTGGTACCGCATCTTGCCCGGTGGCCCCATCTTGCCCCGCCTTCCCCTACCCTTATATTATGTTTAATAATAGTGTAAGGTCCTGGCTTTATTGTATTAAAATAAATTTACTAAAATTTAAAAAAAAAATGAACTTTAACCTATGAAAAAAGTGTGTTTGTCGCAAAATGTTACAAAAGAAAAATTAATTTTTTTTTTAAGATAAAGTGAGTATAAGATGTGCCGTTTCAGCAAGTCAGCAATTTTTCCCACTTTAGGGGAAATGATGAACGAAAGGACGTACACCTCATTTCTGCTGACTTGATAACTCGACAATAATTGATAGATCGAGAAGCCCGTATAATGTTTCATAATTGCAACTTATTAATATATTAATATTAATTTGTTTAATAAACTTGATAACGGTTTCATGTTGCGTTGAATGGCCTGTGTTAAACGTGAACAATTTATAAAAATGTAAAATATTGATTTATGAAATATTATTGCTCCCGTTCGTGATAATATTATAGAATTTTTTGACTTTGACATTTATTGCTATTTATTTAAACAAAACTGCATTTTTTCCAAATGCTGAATATGACTGAAGATATTTACTAGTTAAACGTTGTGATTCTGGACGCCGCGCCGTTGTGAAAGGACGCAATCAATTTAAAATTCCATATATTTTAAGATAAAAAAAACTTCTAGCAATGTAGCAAAAGGGTTGATATGAAACCTTACTTAAATCTGGAAAAAATGTATAAGTAAGAAATAATGCTCTACGTGACTGATATACGACTCCAGCATCGGCGATATAGTTAAACCTTATTTATGGGATTTTGTAGTAGTAGTAGTAGCTGCTTCAGCATATATTATTTTTGTTGGATTTCTGGTCGGAAAGAATGAAGACAATAAAACTTAAATTTGTATACTAACTAATTCTATTAATTTAAACATAATAGTTGGATGGCCATTTGCCTAACAAAAGAAAATGTATTCTAATTACTTTAAATAGACACTCACACAGGCACTCCGCCTACTTAATCTAATTAGCTATAATTAGATGGTAACAAAATGTATTAACACTAAGATCTTCACAAACGCAGGTTAAACGAGTCCATTTCAATTTAATCCTGTACTGCAGTCTTTAAATTATGGCGCATTTATTACAAAAAACCAATAACAAACAACAATATTAGTCCAAACAAATGAGATAATAATAAGTCCAAAAATTATACGGTTCCAATTAATTCGTTAAATCTTGTCACAAAAATAGTTAATCCTCAATCAATTTATTGGGGTGCGATAAATCTATTTATTTGAATATTTAGCGAAAGTCTCAAACCTTCCTTACAAGATATAAAGGGAACGATCTTACTCATCCAGGCTGTTTAGTTCTTTCCAGTATAATGTGGTTCTTGTGACAGTGGGTCGGTAATTCTCTTACTTTGTAGAGATCCCATTGTTAACTTCAAAATACATTACAAATTATTTTAGTGTTTTTTCGACTACGAAATTACCAGAGAAGAGGTGTTTCTTTAACAAGGTATCAAGTCCTCTGACATTTGTTATGTGACGCCGTGTCATTGGGCCAGAGACTTGATTGATAGGTTATATTTTGACTGTTACATATTGGGAAACATGCAAAATACAATGTTCTTTAAGAATATAAAGCTAAAATAAAAATCCCTGAAAATACTATATTGAAAATATTTTTGTTGCAATTTTAGTATTTGCAACATTATGTTTAATATTATTTAATAAAATAATATATTCTTTTTTTGTCATACTTTACACATACCCCTGCGACACTCGTAACAAAACTTTTATTTAGGAACAGAGTAAAGCACCATACTACTAAATAATATTTGTTTTTCGGTTTTATTCTTTATGATAATTTACATTGTAAAAAATGAATAATCTAATTTACGTTTTTGGCAACTATTAATGTGCTTGTTACATTCTATAAAATGTAAAACTTTTGGAAGAGTCTTTAGTGATTTAATTCGTGATATACATCACGATTCAAATCAATAAAAACTTCAAAAAGTAACCAATAAGTCGAAAAAGTGGAAAGCGCCGTTCAAATTTCCCGCCATCACGCCTTTTTTAGCGAGTTAGCAAGCTAAAGCTTTTTCTCTGTTTCTTCTTTGTATTGCGATTGTTTAACACAGAGTTAACATTTTTCACCCTATAAATTTTCTATGGTCGGCAGTAATATCGCAGAAAATGCAGGAGGGACTCTGCTGGTCACTTGGACCTGTTGCTAGGTAGACGGTCTCAAATCCATCTCCCCTTTTGCCGTTTTCCAACTCCTGCTTGAAGCACAAGTCGCTTAGATGTGCGCCGCGTCGACTGCGCGATCGGTACCATGGTCCATGTCAAACCAACGACGCGACGTATTCAGCACGTTTCAGCGCTTTGATAACTATTAATTACTCTTATTTATGGCTTTATAAAAGAAATTACCAGTAACTTCGTTACAACTACGAACGCGATCTACTTTTGCCCATCAGAACTATTGACCAGGAGATTGCGATTGAGAAAAACAACAATATATTAGTGATGGGAGAACTCGAGTACAGGAATCGAGTAATATCCGATTCCTAAAGGAATCGGTAGTATTCGAGTACTAGCGACAAGCTTCGAGATCGATTCCGATTCTTAAATATTAGATGCTGCTGCGAATTGCGACCCGTTCTGTATGCTGCTGACTGCATGCAATGGAAGTACTCAGAACAGGAATCGGGTGAGCAAGTTAAATTTTGAATAATGTTTTATTTTATTTTAATAAAATATGTATGTTTGGCTACTACAGTAATAAAAATATTTTTTTAACTCTTTGGTTTTCTTTTCGTCACAGCGATGTTTAGCGGGAATAATAAATGTAAAAGGGAAAATCTGCGTAAAAATTAGTGTACCTGTAGTCGGTAGGACCTACTCAATAAAATATTTGATTCCGCAAAGTACTCGATTTGAGTCTTCTTTTGCGATGGGAAATATATGGGCCATAGGTACTTTAAATTTTTTAAGAAAGCATAAAAATAAATTTTAAACCACCTGAAAGTGCCTTATACTATAAGGTTGTATTTCGTCTAACAGTTAGATAATAAAATACAAATCAAAATCAGATTGTATAATTCTACCAAGAAATGAAAACTTTACATTGGTAGGATATGACCACCTGCAGACCGGTTTCGAACTCTTTTGTTAATCACAATATCAACCTTCTTCGGTCGTATATAGACGTTAGTTAGCGCCATCTCTTGGTAGTCCTATGCAATCTATCTGGGTGTACCCGTCGAGGGCTTTACAAGAATTGTAAAACACCGAACTTCAAGCGATTTGAAATTAATTTTTATGCTTTTTTAAATGTTTGCTACCACCTGACTAGTAGAAGTTCTGTGTTTTTACATACTTTAAATCCATAACCAACAAAGTTATCTTGTAATATTTTAATAGTTTAGTGAAGTTTCTGTAATATCATACATAAACTCTTTTTTTATATCTTTTCTGTAATAGGCGGATATTACAAAGTAGGTACCTTCCTATTCTTTTACATATATTAATGGATGTTGGAAGCGGATCCTCCTTTAATAGACAGTTTACACCATCTTGGGTGCTGTGGAGAGTAGGAACTCTACTTTTTAATTGAATGTATTCATTCGACTTATGGAAGAGGTGATGAAAAATACACATTTTTTCTTCGTACACTTATCTATACACTGTTTATTGCATTTATTTACATTACTAACTATATACAATATATACAAAGTATAAATATTACACATGTAGGTACTGGGCTTGATTTATGAATAAATTGATTTTGTGACCGCGGAGAGAGCGCAACATCTCTCTTTCCCGGCGAATAGAGAAGAGGTCATAGAGCATAGGCACGTGTTTCTATTACGTGAAAAATGGCAAAAAAGAGATTTTTATACTTAAAAATATTTGATTTGAATTTATGGGTTTATGGAGGAAATACATTTTTTATAATAGTTGTAAATGTAAGGGTAATATTTAAGAAAAATATAGTTTAAATAAATAATTAGGAAAAAAGAATAAAACATATTTTTTGATATGTGACAATTTTAAAACATAATACCTACCGATTATTATAATTGTTTCGTAAAAATGTGTGATCATTAAAATTTTAGATTTACGCCCCTTGTGCTGTTATTATGTTTATTTACAAAAACTGGCTAAGTATAAGTGAGGTAATTACTTCTACATAAAATATGTTATACATTATAAATAATTCGGGAACTATACTATTTTAAACAACTTTTAAAATTTGAGTTTTTTGAAAATAGGTAACTTTTTTCCGACTTTTTATGGAAATTATCCAATTAAATAAAAATATTTATAAGTATAAATCTGATAGTGATCTGGTAAAACCGTAGGCCTTATAGTTTACCTGGTTAAATAATCGAAACAATCCAGTCTGCGTCGCGTCGTGAACGAATCAGGTTCGCTCTAAAGTTGATATATTAAAATTCTGTTCATACATTATTTACCAGTACCCGATTTATATTTTGCATTATTAGAGTTTTCAAATTTATTAATTTAATTTTTCAGCTATAAGTCACCCCTTTTCCTTAAATTCAAATTTTTGTCAATCAATTGCTGTTAGTTACAGCTGATGGCACAATTATTATAAAATGTGTTTTATTCTCTCCTCATTATGAAGCTATTAAAAAAAATTGCATACAAATTTGAAATGTTTTAAAAGAAGGAATCTTTTGACACCTCCTCTCATATCTTTTTTCTTAAATTTTGCTCAAAGTTTGAAGATAATTTATATTATCATTTTAAATTTAAAAAATACTAGTTATACATATTTGAGATTACAATATTTTTAATTTATAATGAATCCACTTAATTTTATGCATGATCCAACTCGAAATATTTCTTCAAAAATTGTTGTACTAATGTGCCATTACAAAAAATTAAAAAGTAACAATTTTATTTGATTAAAATAATAATTTAAAAACTGTGAGATAGTCACACAGAATTATTTTTTTATTGTTATCCCAAAATACAATTATTCTGGAAACACGTATGACTAGGCTATGTAGGTAATTTTTTCGCGAACATAAACGCTTGTCTGGGAAAAGCATTTTCCTAGTTTTGACCTTCACACTAATGTTAAAAAATGTTATAATTTCGTTTTTCCATCATTAAACGTTTACAAAAAACTTAAAATAGAAAAACAAAATACGTGTAGAGTCAGTAGAAAAGTTTTACATATGCAAAACTTAATACATCGACAATAAACTTATCAGTAGAAGTGCTAATACTTTTTATGGTGAGCCATTTGATATTTACCGAGTAATCGCTAAATAAAATTTAAAAATATCATAGTGGCCGTGAGATGAAATTCTGTCAGTATTCGTTACTGCTTTTAAAGGGGTTCGACCAAAATACGAAGGAAATATGTATGTAATGTGTGATGAATGCACTTGCCAAACAACAGATATCGGTAGCATATGAGTTTGAAAATAATATTTTTAGTTTGGAATACGCACCAACTCACGGGTTATCTTGACGATGTAATTCAAGCAGAAAAGTGACTAGATAAAATACGACGTAACTTACTTTACAAATTAGGGTGGCTCTTAGTATATAAAAATTAAATTTTAATTTTTTTAAGGTCTCACCCTCGTATTTTTTCTTTTGGTAAAATATTTTAGTGGAAAAAAATGGGTAATTTATTTAACTCTAACCTGTGCTCCCAAGGAATTAGAAATTTTGAAAATTTAAAAAAATTTGAAAAAGTAAAAAATATTTTAATTACCAATTTTTATAAATCTAAATTACTAAATAATTACAGATTAAACCTATTATTGTTCAAAATACGTTCTATCAACTTAAACAAAATTATATTCTTATTGTAGAAGGATAGTGTTAAAAATATTATTTATTTATTAATATTGGTTTCGAGTAAGATCCCTTATTTAAATATTAAAACCAAAATTTAAACAAGGGACAAAAACTAGATGTGTTGGAGAATATAAAAATTGCCCTGTCCCAATCCCGCTCCCCACAAAATCTCAATGAACAAGATAATTTTTCGTATCGTAATTATGTAGCCGCGGTCCATCTTTTTATTTTTAAAAAGGTTTCAACTTAAATTTACTTCTTCTTTCAATATTACCTTCGAAACTGACTCCTTTTTCGCTCTTTTTTTTCTTTGTTTAATTCGATGTTTGATACAGTCTAAATAAAATAAGGTTGAAATGATTTAGTCCGATGTATGTAGGTACTGCTGATATACATTGCAATTTTTAATTGTTGTTTTTTCTAACTTTTAATTTTAACAAATATAAATGTGTGCTTTATAATGTAAAATAGTGTGGCAAGTGACTATTGATTTGTTGCCTGAGGTGCGTACTTAGTATTTATGTGTTGAGCTTATTACCTGTAAGTTTTACTACTGTTTATTATTTTTATTTAATCGTTATTTATTTTCTTACAGTATGCCCTGATGTTGGCCTTGTAGGTCGAAACGCGTAGGTTCTAATTTTAATAAATATATTTGTAAGAAGTTTCTAACCCTACATTAATTAATTTTGGTGTGGTAAGCGAATAAAAGATATTTAAGTACTTTATTTTTAAACATAAAAGTTTGAGCTCGAAAAACCCTGGTTAGAGCCATACTTATGTATTATGTGAAAATTTTGGATTAATACACAACATTAATATTTTTAACAAAATTAATTTTTTTTTAAATAAAAAAAAGTCAGCGAGGATTATCAAAAAAAAGTAAAAAAAAATATTCACAAAAACAAACTTAAACCAACTTTGGGCGTGGCCCCGAAAATTTTTTGCATTTCCGCCTTCCTCACTAAGTACAAAAAAAGGAATATTTCAAAACCTAAGCATTTGCAACACAAACTGCTCTTAGACTTAGACAAATTTAATCCAACCATGGAGAGGGGGTAGAAGTAATAATTTAATTTTCGAAATTTGATAGTAGTTGGGTAAATTTTTAACGTACTTTGGGCGTAACCCCGAAAATGTTTCGCTTTTGCGCCTTTCTCTTTAAGTACAAAATCATGAAATACATTTAATCCCGACTGTCCCACTCTCCACAAAAAAAAATATCCTACTTACGCCCAAGGTTCTTAGATAGATAGGTTGCCTGTAACTTTGGACTAATCAGATGTTCGCATTTATTGTGCGGTAATACGTCATCCAGACAACTGATTTAAAATCTTGTCGAGTTATTGATATAATGCAAGCTAAGCAGTTTTAAAATGTAATTTAAATCGGGTTTTTTTAAATATCATTTCTCGACAAATTTTAATTGATTTTAGCCCGTGGGTGTTTCTAATATAGATAGATTATGGCTTAGGTGTCAAAAAATTATATTAAAAATAAAACACGTTTTATCATTAAACAAATAGGAATTGTGGAAATTGCGAGAAATAAAACTACACCAAATTTAAATTTAAAAATACTTTTAGTGACGTAAACCCCACTATTTCATTTTAAATAGAAAGTGGAACTATATAATCAAACATACACAGGTATCAATAAGTACTGTCAAATTTAGAGTTGCACTATCATAAGGTTGGGGAAACGGATACGCCATAGAAAAAGGCCAAATTCAAAACCAATTTAGCATTGAGAAACTTATAGACGCGGGAACAAAAATGAAATGCGGAAAGACCCCTGGTCCGGATACAATTCTACCGGAGGCAGTAAAAGAAATGATAAAAGTTGCACCAAATTTCGTCCTTATGATGCTGAACGGCTTACTTGGAAATCAAGACAAAAGATGGAAGATGGGACGAGTCTGCCTGTTGCTGAAAAGTGGAAAATCTCTTGAGAGTACTTCGGCGTTTAGACCAATATGTCTCTTAGATACAATGGGCAAGCTTTACGAAATTATGATAAGAAAAAGGCTAGAAAGAGAAGGTCTCTCAGAAAACCAGTACGGGTTCAGAAAGGGGTTATCTACAATACAAGCTGTGGAAAGCGTATCGCTGTAAACGAATCGAAAAAAAAGTGGTGCGTTCTAGTAACTCTGGATGTGAGAAATGCTTTTAATTCCGCCACATGGAGTTATATTATCCGGGAACTTCGACGAAGAGGAGTGTCCAATACCTCATTAATATTGTCGAAAGTTACTTCAAAGACAGGAAACTTAAGATTTTGGGTGATGAATGGGACATGACAATGGGAGTACCACAGGGATCCGTATTAGAACCAACGCTGTGTAATATTATCTACGACGGGGTTCTGAGACCGGATCTTGGAGAAAATGTAAGGGCCATAGCTTTTGCCGATGACCTCGCAATCTTAATCGAGGACAAATGATTCCTTATACTTAGGACAAATGAGGCTTTATGGAGAATAGACAAATGGCTCCAAAAACAGAAACTGGAACCCGAAAAGTAGGAAGCTGTGATTCTTAAAGGTGGAAGAAACACAGACAACATAATGTCCAACTTAAAGGGGGAACACCTAGGAATACCTAGGAATTGTGCTGGGAAAGCACACTTTTAGGGACCACATAAACACAATAACCAAAAAGACAGAGAAAAGAACAGCGGCACTATTAAGGCTGATGCCCTCGGAGTCAAAAAAGAGCAGCACTAAGTGAAGTGTTGCACTCAATACTACTTAACGGATATCCTGTTTGGTAAAACGTCATGCAAATCAAAAGATATCGGGATAAAACGGAAAAGCACAAAGGAAAATACTCCTAAGAGTCGCTAGCTCATACCAAACAGCGTTCACCGGAGTACTACAAGTGATAACAGGGATACCGCCAATTGAGCTGGATTGGAGAGGACATCCATATATAAAGCACAGGAAAACAAAGGACAAGCTAAGTCAGGCGCAAGAAATACAACTCTAACAAAGTGCCAAGAAATGTGGATAAACAATACTTCAAAGGGACAATGGACTAAACGATTCATTCCAGACATAAGATAGTGGATAAATTGTGAACACAAAACAGTCGATTATTATACCACGCAAGTACTGACTGGACACGGTTCATTTTTTACCTACCTCCAAAAAATCGGAGTCGAAGAGAACAACCGATGTATGTACTGCGATTAAGAGGACACTGTGGCGTATACTCTATTCCAGTGCGAATGATTCGAACGACAAAGACAGTATAGTTACCTTACACTAGGACATAATCTAAACAAAAACAATTTCATAGAACATATTATTATGTTAGAAAGCAAGTATAAAAAGATATCCACCATTTTAACACAAAATAATTACAACTAATTAACTATGCTGATACACTGATCAAGCTTATTATGATTAAATATTGAGAGTTGTTGCAACTTTCATAGTGTATGTCATATTATCACACATCACAAACGCTATATTAATGCTACTATTACAGTGTATACGAGATAAATTATGGAACACAATATACAATACATTTTACAAAAAATAATTATTGTATTAAATATACAACTAAAGTAAAGAATGTTCCAAATTCTCTGTTGTACATATACAGGGTGTCCCATAAGTTATGGGCCGTAGAGTAACTGGAGATACTAGACATCAAACTAAGCCGATTATGTCATACAAGTTTTTTTTTGATAATTAAAATATTAATTTAATTATGTAGGTACTATGTTTTTTTTTATGCTTTGGGATGTTTAAAGGGAAATATCTCGAAAACCATTAAAGATATTAAGATCAGTCAAATACACCTTTTTGACTCAGAAAATGCCCTTCTTTAAGAAACTATAATTGAAAAACACCTAATATCACAGGTAAGAAAAAAAATCATAGATTTATGAAGCTCAGTGTATGCAACTAGCGCCCTCTAGTTTGAAACTTAAAAATTTTCACAAATTCTTATTTCTTGCTAATAAAAATATAATATTGCCGACTTTTAATTCGATTCATTAAACTGTTTTAAAATTATGGCTTATTTTCGAGAATAAACTTTTACTTTCAACACCCTGTATCTCTAGAACGAGTAACAATCCGAAAAAACTTATATGACATAATCGGCTCAGTTTGATGTCTAGTATCTCCAGTTACTCTACGGCCCATAAGTTATTGGACACCCTATATAAGTCTGTATATAAAAGTATTATGGTGACCCTATACGATCAGTATAACTGATGTTTATTCTAAAATGACTAAAGTAATATCATTCGTCACTTTATTAAGTGATATTGTGTGATTTATTAATCACACAATATTAATATCCATGGAAATATTTTCAGGAACTTTTAGCTTTTCTGTTTCTTTTATACCTTGCACAAGTTCTTTTTTCTATTCAAATCATCTGTTTACCGGCTACAAACAAAGAAAACAAAAGGTCACACAAGATACACGCTTCTGTCTTAATAATATATAAATTCTAATTATTTTTATTAGAGTCACCGCACAAATTATATTTTTGTTAATTGTTGACATAAATACAATTCAAACTCAATTCTTACTCCAGAATCTATCTACCTCTAATATAAATAATTTACTTTGGGTTAAAGTATTTTTTTAAATTCCGCATCTTTAGAAATACCTACCTACCTATTTATTTACATTTTTGATCTTACTATCTATTTTTAAAAATTTAATATTTGGAAATTATTAACCTACAGCTTATAGCTCGTCATCATAATCAGTAATTCGTTTGTTTTTAGGCGTCCAATTGTCTTTTCGGCAACTTTTTCTAAACCATTCTTTCTAAATAATGTTTTTTTGTGAGTATAATATAAGAAATATTATCTTTTTTCCATCTGGAAATGGCATCTTTGCATTGCTGTTGCATGTAGCTATGCTACAAATATTGCCACCACTCATTATCTAAATAAATAAACACCGAATTCGTTTTGAAACGATTTAACATTAGAGTCAAGTTTAGTAGGTACTAACCTTAAAATTCACAAAATGAAAACTTTGATGAAAATTTAAAATGAATAGTTTTTTCCCTAAATATTATTATCAGGTTTTAAAAAATATATCTACACTTTAGAATTTAACTAAGTAAATTACAATAACTGCACAAATAACTACTAAAAACCGTTGTCTTAAACCACAGGTAAACAAATGTGTTCTGTCGTCTCGATGACGTGGAAGTTACCAGGCAACCTATCTCTCTAAGAACCTTGACTTACACCCACTTGTTTACTGGCCATCGCGTGTAGAAGGGATTATCGAAAATTCATTTATAAAGTTTGCCGACATGAAACAGCTTAGCCGGCATCTACCTGACTCGATTAGTTAAAAATAAATGGATTATTTAAAATTTTAAAAAATTATATAAAAAGCGTTAACATGTATTTTTTCGGCGGTCGTGTACATTTTTACACCGCCCAGAAAATCACCCATATAGCTGCGTGTCGACCAGCACAAAATATTAAATATATGGGTGATGCTCTAGATCTGCCTTTTGTAATTAGGGTAGTTGTAGTTCGGTCATTCTTGTCAGTGGCGGCTCGTCAGGGGAGGCAGTGCCTCATCTGCTCTAAAATAAAACAATAATACATCTTATGGTAGGTATATGATTTTATAAATATTTATTTAATATAAATAAAACACAATAATAGAATAGTTTCTGTATAAATTTTGCAACACGTCTTTAATAAATTTTTACTGCCACCAAAGTCTCAATAAAATTATTCATTTTAACGTCTCAACCTCTGTGCAGCGACCGAGCGACAGTATCCTTATCCGTTTCATTATTGTTGTCTCGCTCTTGAGTGGATCGCAGTTTACCGGAACCTTGCGGAGGCAGACTGAAAAATGTTTCCCCTGTAGTCAATGTTTTTGGGAAAGACAATAGTAAAAATACAAATAATTATATGTTTCAGAAAGAGTAGTAAGCTCTTTCACTGTCGAAAAGCGGACTCGGAGGCAGACACGACCTCGGCGTTTAAACCAATAAGATTTTAGGAATTTCTAATTAAATTTCTTAGTTGGGCCGTTTCGCTTGTTTTCGTTGTTAGTAGTGTACCTAATGGATTTCTATAATTTCTTTTATAATTCTTGTGATAAGTGAAGTTGTTATCGAAGGCGAGAGAGTAAGTTTTCTAAATTTAATTTACCAAATTGATTTTTAAAAATAGAGGTAAATAAAGGATAATAAGAAACACCAACGATATCGTAGAATCTCTTATTAAATTTAGTTTTAGCAGACTTTTCATATGACGACAAATAATTCGTGATTGATTTAGGGATTTCTCGTCCAGATTTGAGTGAAATCGAACTTCCTTCAAAAATCAGCTTAAAAAGTTTTTAATTAAAAAAGAGTTTTATTCGCTGGAGGAGTTTATGTGATCTATCCTCTTTATTATCACTGAGGTTTTATTACTGAGTTTGTTTTATATTTATTATATGTAATGTATTTATACTTAGATGTGTTGAGGGTCGACTGTCTTTTTTTAAACTTTTATTATTGATATGTTTGTCTTTATATATTTTAAATTGACGTTGTCAATGTCCTGTAGGATTTGTACGACAATAAATGATTTTGATTTGATTTGAAATAATTGTCAGGGTAAATCGCATCGTAGTTTTATCAAGTCTTGGTATAAAGAATGCAAATGGTTAATGGATATAGTCAAATTATAAAAAGAAATTGTGGGTCATCTCTTTTTTTCAAGTAGCGGAGAAGATTATGTTGTGTAGTTTAAAAATCACAACATTAAAGCCAAAATTAAAGCAACTGTTTTTCACACATGTATTTTAAATGTATTTATTAACTGATGACTTATTTCATTTCTAAATTCTATCTTTTGTTATTTTTTATTTAAATTGGTCTAAAAATCTAATATTATATTATTGTAACTAAGTACTTATAGAGGATGCTTCTGTAGGAACTTGATTCTGTAGCCTCCTACACTTGTAATAAATAAATATATTATTCTTGGCAAAATTTAATGGAAACTACTTCTCCCGTTGATTTTGCTGAGCGATAACATATTTTTTAAAGCATATCTAAAATAATTTATGGAACAAGTATATAGAGGTTCTGCCGAATTCCTAATATAATCAGATTATTTCTTGTTAGAAAACATTTTGCCTACCTACACCTCCTCTACAAAAATTGCACATCATTTTTAGCATCGCAAAATTTGGCTTTCATCATAGTCACAATAAAACAAAAAAGACAATTCATCTAATCACAGTAATTATTACAAGGAGTTACTTACATTGTTTGGAAATTTAATTCAAATTTTAATAATAATTTTTTAGGCAATATAAGATACCTCTTTCGGTCCCTCAAAAACCATTCAATTAGATACTTAATTATTATATAGTTTTAAAAACTTATAAATAAAGAACTTGAGAAAATATTTTAATTTACAAGATTTGATAGTAATTGCGTGAATTCTTGACAAATTATGGGCGTGGCCCTAAACATTTTTCGTCTGCGGCGCTTTTCCTCATGGTACCGCTCAACAGCGGCGGCGCCAAGGTGGGCGGTGGCCTACCCTAAAAACATGGGTGCTCACCCAAAATTGAGGGATCCGGTTTTGTAATGGAATTTCTTTGGGGGAAAGGAATTTGTCTATGAAATTTTTGATGAGACAGGAGTGGTGTTATAGGAGGATATATTAGTGTAATAAGAGATAAAGAGCTCGATGATGACCTTTTTTTTGAGATTTCAGCTTGGACAAAAGGGAAATTTTGTTTATCCCGCTTATAGCGTTATAGAGCGTGGAGAGGCGGTGATCTTTATTTTTTAGAAGTCATCTTTGATTTGAATAGTGCCCATCCCAAAAATCATCGAGCCCACCCATCCCAAAAATCTGCCCAAGGTTAGGCTAGAGTGGCAGACCTTTGGCTCTGACCAAACAGTCTCACGTAATCCTATTAGGTCCGTTGTGATACCACAATTATTGTTCCGTAGAACCCACCTTAGTGCGGCGTACATCGCAGAAGGATTTTAACAACTCATTCAAACCAGTCAATACTATTCAGAAACCTGCTCGACTGACGGACGACTGTCCAAGTTGTAAGTTGCTTAGTTCCTCCAGGCTATTGAAAAATGGTTCACCCAGGGCAGTGAACCTTCTTCTTGCGATGCCAGGGCATTCACACAGAAAATGTTGAATACTTTCTTCCTCTTTCTTATCTCTGCAACTTCTGCAGAAGTCGTTAGTGGGTATTTGCATACGTTTAAAATATCTACCGAATAGGCAATGTCCGGTAACAACCGCAGTGATATTTCTCACGTCTTTCCGACTGTGTCTCAATAGCTCTATGGTTCTCTTTTTATCAAGTGTGGGACACAGTTACCTGGATGTACTACAGGTTATTAACTCTGTCCATCTGTTCTGTGCAAGCTGCTTGGCCGTGTAATCAATCTCTTTGACTAATCCCAGTGGTCTATTCACCGTATTGTCTCCTAGATCAGCTGGCATGCCTGCGCCCTCTCTCGCGAGCGCATCGGCGGCCTCGCTGCCATCTATTTTGGAGTGTCCAGCAACCCAGCACAGAGTAACCCGATGTTGCATAAATTGTTGCGGTATCGCTTTACGAGCTTTGATTTGACGCTGCTGGAACTGAAGATTGTGGTTGACGAGGCTACCCCCAGGCCAATGTGTTCTTGCAGAATATTGACTGCCTTCTCTACTGCCAGTACTTCTGTTTGAAAAATACTACAATAGTTGGGGAGTTTATACGACTTCTGTATTTGTAGACTTTCGGAAAAGACCCCGGCTCCCACACCAACGTCCATTTTTGAACCGTCTGTGAAGATTGAGTGATCTGTTTTCGTTATATACTGATTGCTTTTCCACTCTTCCCTACTCGGAATGAGTATAGAATATTTCCTATCGAAGCATGTTATTGGGACAGGGTAATCACTCGAGTCTCGTAGATTATTCCCCGGGTGTATTTTCGGTATACTGCACTGTGTCCGTGGTTGGTTTCATTCCAGAATTTTGACTCATTCAGTTGCAGGGCACTTTTTGCAGCTATACTTTTTCGGAAGATATCCAAGAGGGGGGGGGGGGGGTATATATAACAGCACCTCTAGTGCCGCTGTCGGGGTTGACTTGAGGGCTCCGGTTATTCCTAAACAAACTGCCTTTTGTATATTTGTTATTGACTTAGTTTGCACTGCTTTTTCCGAAGCGGTCTACCAAACCAGGACCCCGTATGTAAGTATAGGTTCTATAATGGCCGTATAAATCCAGTGTACTATGTGAGGTTTTAGATCCCATGCATTATAGCAGTCTTTTGTGGACAGATGTTTAGTCCTTCCTGCCCTACCCATTTTTCCACGATCTTGAGAGCTCTTTGCATTCTATCTCCTACTATCGTGTTGAATTTTCCTTGGGTTACTATGACCAAATCGTCTGCGTAACCTACAATGAAGTCCTTCTCTACTGAGTGCCCGAAGTAGTCCGTCCATGACAAGGCTCCAAAAAAGGGGAGAGAGAATCCCCCCATGCGGACTACTCCCTGTTACCTGCGCCGTCAGTGTTTCACCCAGCAGTTCTGAGTATACAATTCTACATTGAAGCATACTTTCTATTCACATGCATCAAGTTCTATCGAGTCCAATATCCCTGGTTGATTTGGTGATTGATGCGAAGGATGTATTGTCAAATGCACCCTCTATATCTAAAAATACTCTAAGCAGCACTTCTCTGTTTTTCAGAGCTTTCTCCACCCTTCTTACTAGCTGGTGAAGTGCCGATTTAGTTAATTTTCCTGTTCGGTAGGCATGCTGGTCTTAAAGAAATGGCCTGTGTTCAAAAATATCATCCCTAATATGCCTGTCTAACAGTTTTTCAAGCGTTTTAGTATAAATGACATCAGACTGATGAGCCTGAATGCCTTTGTCGCCGAATAGTCTGGTCGTCCAAGTTCAGGTATAAATACCGCCTTTGTCAGTCTCCATGCTTTCAGTATGTGTCCTGTAGCCAGGCAATGGGTTCTCAGTGTAAGGTAAATTTTATCTATTAACAGGTCCGTTGAATTTATAACATATTAATGAAATATTTCTATTTCAAGTATATATATAGACTCCGTCCGGTCCCGGAGACTCGAATGTGCTTATTGCCAATTTGATCTTTTCCTTCGTTACCACCTTTTTGGCAATCTGCCAATTTTCTCTGCAAGCTTTGTTGGGAGTCCTGTTTTCCTCCCTTAGCTTTCAGGTCTACTGTGGTTCGTCTAGAATAGTGGAATTGAGAAAGTATACGCGAAAAAGCTCCGACATTGTCTTTTTCCCAGATTTAGTATACTCTCCCGTGACAGCATTTAGGGAGTCAATGGATTTTTGCGGATCCTTAGAAAGTACTTTTTTGAGACTGGCACATTCTGGGACACTCTCAATGACCTCGCAGTGCTTCCTTCAGGATAATCTCTTAGTCTTCCTCAATTCTCTTTTAAATTAGTCAGAGATGCCTTGTATGCATCCCAGTCCACTGATATTTTGGCTATGTTAAATTCTTTTCTTACTTGTCCTCTTTTTACTTCTAGATCTTTACTCCACCAGGGCACGTTCCGGGTAGATACAGTAACAGTGGGAGGACAATTTGCTACAATAGCAGAGTGCATCGCGTCGCGTCAGTTGGTCCGCGATTAGCTCTACTTCTAATGTATTATACCAAGTTTTTAACGCCCGCCAGTCTCGAGTTTAGGCCTAACTTACAGTTTTCCCAGTTCGTCTCTCAAGGGTTACGATAAATATTAGTCGTTTGCTTTACGCACGATAGTTCGAAATAAATGTATCTGTGATCCGAGCAGCTAGCCTCATCAAATACATGCCAGTTTTTAACAAAATTTCTAACGTAGTTCGTAATTATTGTTAAATTTAATACTTCCTGCTTTTGACTTGTTACAAAAGTAGGCTCATTACCCCTATTCATAATGTCTAAATGATTTGCCATTAAGAATTGAAAAATTGACTCACTATCATTTGCGTTTATTTAAGTTATCGTTATTGTTCGGTAATTATGTTTATCGATATAGTTCGGACGCGTTAGCTTTTTGTAGTGTTTTTTGCATAGTGATATTTTAGTTAAAATATCTTAAGTAGGATATCCCTTGTAGTTTCGGTTTTGCAAAATTAGCAATTTTGCAATATATAATATAAGGTTTTATTTTACTTGTATAAAGTAAAGCTAGGGCTTATCGTAGCTTTGTAAAAATTTAGGTTAGGTTATTTAAGAATGTAAGACATAACCTCTGAAAGGACAGTCCTGCCCTTTCTTTTACCCAGATAAAAAGTAAATTCAGACAAAAAAAACCAACAAATTCCGACAAAAAAGTTTTTATGCCCTCTGTAATCAGCAGTAGCGGCTCGTGGCTGAGTTAAATGGGGAGACAAAAGTAAGCAACAAGGTGGAAAAGTGGCGCAGGTCATGCGCCACAGGCGAAAATTTTTCGGAGCCACGCCCATAATTCATCAATAATCCACGTGTGCTAAGTGCTACCAAATTTCGTAAATTAAATTAGTTTCGCAAGTTCTTTTTATAGGTATTTATGATGTTTTAAAACAATATAATTAAATCATTTTTGAGGGCCCGAAGGAGGTTTTAGGTTTATTTTTATTTTTTAGTAAATATAAGTATAGCTATATTTATTAAAAAATTATTATTAAAATTTGAGTCAAACTTGCCAAACAAAGTAATTGTAATAATTACTGTGATTAAGTGCTTCGTTTTTTTAATCGTGACCCCGGAAAGCCGCCAAATTTTGCGACGCTAAAAATATTGTGTTATATTGAATGAAATAAACTTAGCTACTTATTGTTTTAAGATAACGTGTCGTTTTATTTGAGTCGCCGTTCAGCACTCCTTAATTTTGCCTTATAAAAGTTATGAAAGTTTAGCTGAGAGCGAGGTTCCAACTAAATCTTGGAGGGATTCCGATTTGCTTGGCTGTCAAATCGGTGGCGCCATTTTAACCCTCCCTCAACTCTTCGGCATTTTGAGTTATGGCACTTTTGCACGCCTGCGTTTAGTCCCTCTCCCTCAGCTCAACGTTAAGCAGTTTAAAGTATTGATATTTTGGTTTGGGTAAGTTAATTCAGATTTAATTATTTTCTCTAATAAATTAGTATAATCATCATAGTATTCGCCTGAAGACGACTGAAGATACTTACCAGTTGAAACGTTGTGATAATAAATAAAGACAATGCAAGTCCAAAACTCTTCTATAGTTCAAATTAGTATAATAGCGCAGTTAATTAAGATTTAATATTTTTTCTAATACATTAATATAATTGCGCAGGCGCAAATAAAAGCGTAACATCAAATATTCAGATTGTGATCAAATCTTTCTTGTTTGTAATATAGGTATATTCTTCTATTTTTATCATTTCATTAATTATATAATGTTTAAGTTTTTTTAACATTGTTTTCGTTTTCCCATTGAGTTTCTATTTTTCTTGTGTATGCTTGTAAACTTTATTAATTATATAAGTAGAGTTTTTCATAATTTGACAAAGTATTTGTGCAGTAAACGTGCTATTTTTCAGAATATTTATATTTCAGAAATTACCAACTATAACTACTACAAAATTAAAAAAATATTAATTGATATTGCAGCGCTATTTGTTTAGTAACTGCAATCGCATGCATTTCTTATACTAGCAAACTAAACAAAAATGAGAACCTAACTGCAACGCATTCTGACAATGTTTTTATGTGCTTAGACAATTTTTGTTGCGCTTTCTTTTGCGATTCTAATATAGGAAGGGATACTTATAAAAATCATTTTAAAGCATGTTTTATGTTTTGGAGCAATTGTGTTGCGGTTTTAACTTTTTAACGAAATATTTTTTAAAACCTAAATTTGCGATTTAGCGGCAATAAACAAAACGCTTGGGGCACCAGTTTAAATGGTTCAAATGACATATTGTTTAGGAGTTCGTTCTTTGTTTATAAGAAAATAACTAGAGTGAGACCATTAAGTTGATAATTAAGGACCCACCTATTATAGATACCAGAGATGCTAAACATAAGTACATAAACTTTACGTACAATTCTACATGACCATCTGAAAGTCGAATAAAGTTTGCTTTCTCTGGGTCCTCAAGGATTTAATCAAGGAACAGAAGATATGCTGAGTAAATTGTAAAAAAATATTAAAGACGTATGCAGAAAGATACATCCAAATAGATAACAGTCGACGAACCGTGGCTACACTATTACAACCTTTTCTCTAAGAATAAGAAAAAAGTGTGGCTAGTAAAAGCTGAAGAGCCCAAAGAGCAAGTTAGAAAATCTCTGTTGGTCAAGGAAAAATGATTGACTTACAAATAAAAATACAAGAATTACCACCAAATTGAAGATTCGGAACATGACAGTTCCACTTTGATAATGAACCAGAGCATAAAGCTGATTAAACAACTGATATTGTAAAATATTCAGATTTTACAGCTTACCGTTACAAATTTGACATAAGGTTTGTTTTTAAAGAATAAATAGCAATGTAGGTTTATTGTATCTGTAATTAAATTAATTGAAAATATTTAGCGGCATTGCAGGCAAAGTTTGTTTTTAAATTGAAAAAGTTTTCTGTAATTGGTGGCGCGCTTGATATGCAATCGAGAGGATCTTGCAAACTTTGTCTGCAATGCGTTTAAATATTTTCAGTTAATTAGAGCGTAATTAAAAGTACGATCATTTCCTGCCTTGACGAGCATTTATTTGCGTGAGAAGCGTGCGCCGATCTGCGAGAAGAATGAAAGAGCATGTTTATTGACTTACTCATTACTTTGACTTATTCATATAAGAAAGTTATTTAGGGCAAACCTACATGCCCTCGGGGCATAAAAATTACGTTTTTTTTCACGATATTTCGAGCATATTTTTCATTAAATGTATAGATGTTAACAACCGCTAAACATAGTTTTAATTGAATCTCTTATGCTCTTTTTTATAGCTAGTATAAAATTATGCTTCCTCATTTTTAAGAAATTTGTTTGATACTTCCATTACTTAAATTTGCATGTAATAAACCCATAATTTTAGCGAATACTTATCGAAGCCCCCTTCCCATATACACATTATTTTCTGTACTCTGTCGAATAAATCACATTCACAACCTAAAAAGAGATACCACACCCTGAGAATTTTTACTTTTCCATGTTATGCATTTATCCTTGGTTTGGCCACGATTAGTAAATTATTCCTAGAATAAAAAAAAGCGTCTTGACAAAATATCTTTTACTATGAAAATTCAAAAAGTTGAAATGTTACCTCCATCAACACGAAGGGCTACTAGTTGTCCATTTTTGGATGTAAAAACATTTTTTTCCAAAACCCAACACCCCTCAAAAATAAAATATGTAATTTAAAAAAAAAATATTTTTTTTGTCTTCAAAGATGGGCAACTAGTAGCCGAAGAGACAGTGGCGTAGCTATGGTAGGGCAAGCCGAGGCAGTGCATTGGGTCCCCGGATCAACCAGGGGCCCCGACGCGGTGGCCCGGCGGGGCGGCCCGGCGGGGCGGCCCGGCGGTGAGATACTAAGAAAAATCATTGGAATGATATTCAGCATAGCAGGAAAATGCAAAATGATTAATTAAATTTACATGTTTATTATTATTTTTTACTTTTCTTTCTAATAAAAGTTTTTTATTACTAAGGAATATACAGGGTGTCGCTGAAAGGTGCGGAAAAAAAGCTACCACAAGTTTCTGAGACGTAAGTATGACGATCTAACCCAACTTACTTTACCAAAAGTGGATGATTTCGGAGATACAGAGTGTCAAAATTACAATTTGGTTTTCATTTTTTAGACATAATTTTTTTAATAATTGGTGTATTGTCACAATATTCGGCTTAGAGGACTTTTGCGGGGCAAGAAATTAGGATCTGCTCTTATTTTTATTGTAAAGTTTAGAGGGCGCGAAATTACTTTTTTGAGCCACCCTATATTTAACTTTTAAATAAAAATTTGGATTCTTCATCGTCTTTTACCTAAAAAAAGTATACGTGTAAGAGTTGATTTGGGCAGCTGTTTTTGAGATATCTGAATTTAAAAAATTCACTTCGTGTATGGCCGGGTCTAAATTATTGTAACAATTGAACACATTTATGTACCTAATTGTTTTAGTTTTTAGTGACGTTATTTTAGTTTACCGCCTACGATTCAAATGTGTTCAATTGTTACAATAATTTAGACCCGGGCATACACGAAGTGAATTTTTTAAATCCAGATATCTCAAAAACAGCTGCCCAAATCAACTCTTACACGTATACTTTTTTTTAGGTAAAAGACGATGAAGAATCCAAATTTGTATTTAAAAGTTAAATATAGGGTGACTCAAAAAAGTTATTTCGTTTTAAATGTGTGCAAGGTACCGCAGGTGGCGCCCTCTAATCTTAACAGTAAAAATGAGAGCAGAATTTAATTTCTCACCCCGCAAAACCCCCTAAGCCGAATATTGTGACAATACACCAATTATTAAAAAAATGAAAACCAAATTGAACTTTTGACACTCTGTATCTCCAAAATCATCCACTTTTGGACTAAGGTAAGTTGGGTTAGATCGTCATATTTACGTCTCAGGAACTTGTGGTAGCTTTTTTCCGCACCTTTTAGAGACACCCTGTATAGTGACCGGCAGAATTTTCGTTCAAATGGAGAACTTTTTTATTATTGATCAGTCAAATTGAAAGAAACTGTAATGCATACGAGGAAAATTAAATATTTTAAAAGCTGCTCAAGAGTAAAGTACTTTTATTTTTGTTTTAGATACAATGTTCATTTGTAAAAGTTGTTTAGAATTAAAAGTTGTCTGAATAAGAAGTGACGACCTTCTATTCAAAAAACGAAAAAATACTAATTTTTTTGTCTTATCCTGTATGGAGACTATAGTTTAGATTTTTTAAATTAAATTAATTTTCATAATTGAGAGAATTTTTAAGTAACTTAAGAAGTTCTGAATATATTGTCTAAAATTAATTTTGGTTTAAACCTAATAGTTTCAAAAATAAACGCATTTTGGCATAATTTTTTTGAATGGTTTAGGCAAAATTATAAATAACGAAAAATTTAACATTTGTCAAATATTGCAAAAGTAAACATTAAAACGAACTTTTAAAAATAATTGTATCTCTTCAATCGAGTTTCTTATAAGTACAAGGAAGAGAAAAAATAATTTTTTTTTTCATTTTTAAATGATTGCGTGTTCGGATTAACTTTTAATTCTAAATAACTTTTACAAAATAAAATTGTATCTAAAACAAAAACTAAGTTTACTCGAGTAACCTTAAAAAAATTGAATCTCCCGTATGCACTACAGTTTTTTTAAACAAATGTAATGAGCTCTTTTTTATAGTTTTTAGGGGACGCAGGAACTTTTATCAATAATCCATAATAAAAAAGATTTCCATATGGAGCGAGATTTCTACCGGTCGCTAAATATAATTTGAGCTGAGGTATAGGGGGCCCCAACAGTGTTTTACCCTGAGGACCAATGACTTCTAAATACGCCACTGCGCAGAGATTGATGGTGGCCAAATTTTAAATTATTATATTGGAACATAAATATTGTTAAAAAACGGCATATTTATTCCTTGAAGGCATGTAAGTGATAAAACACCCTTAACTATGAGAAAAATTATTTTGAAAAACTTAAATAACTGTGCATTGCGAAGCTTTTCTATTGACTTATGGGCAAAGTTTTAAAAATTTCACATCTCTCAAGAAATAATGCTCTAAAAATCCAAATCCGGTATTTTTTAAAATCTTTGTAGGAATAATTATTATACACAAAACTATTAAAAAGGTTCTATAATCGAAAGTCTATAGATAATTCTATAGATTTTCGTTTTTTATTTAATTTAAATCTACAGTGTAGACCAATGAAAACGAAACAAGCCTGATTTTTCGTATTCATAGTCACTAAAGAAAAAACGCTTTGACGCAGTTATCCTCTGTTGAAGGGGAAACCTTTTGCTTATATTTCTAACCCTCTAACTTTGGCAGGCATGAGCCTCAACCCTAAAATTTTTATAGATTACTATTAGAAAATAGATGTGCTTACTGTATGGAAGCTAAAGGTCGACAATGTGAACATTTAATAAAGTAATAACTGTAAATTATCTTGAAATAGCTTTTTAAAATTTTGATAAAACTGGCTATAGTTTAAGATTTTTGGCAGATAATTGCTCCATTAATGTTGGGTTGTATAAAGATTTTTAACCACAAAAATTAACCAGCAAGTTTGACTGTGACATACATGATATTGGCAGCAATTTTTGATTTACCAATCATGCACCTTTGATTGTAAGTAAAAATAATGCCTGTCAATGTTCTTATGTCACAGTCTAACTTGCTGATTAGTTAATGGTAGTTAAAAATCTTTGCGCAACTCACTTTTACAGGAGTAGGTATTTCCAAAGACTTTTAGCTAAAACTAAAAAATTAAGCTAAAAATGAATTACACGTTAAAAAAGGCATTTTCTTAAAAACCCCTAAATTAAATTTAAAAAAACTGGGTAGCGTTGATCTTTTAAATGAGCTATCACTTGACGGCTTTTGCAATTTAACATTTTAGGGGAAGCTCAGTTCTGCTAGTAAGTTGAAGTTGAAGAAATATGTAGAAAATATATTAAACCGACACATCTATATTAAACAGACCCATGTCAATTTTTTGTATTTAATTACTATAAGTATGAAAAATTGGGCTTGTTTCGTTTTTATTGATCAATATAATGTATTATTAAGGAAAGCAACGCCAACATCATTACAAATAATAATACTATAAATATGTTTTTGAGCGGGGAAATAAAACCCCGTTAGACAAATGGAGGCGCGAGCGGGAATGTTACAAGGTCGAAAACGTAGTTTTTTTTTTATTGGGAGATATATCCAAAAACTAGAACAACCCGTTCTTTAGCAAGGCCGAAGTACTCTGCTATTGGAACATTAACGGATTTTCTTGATATTTCGCTACCTAACAAATTTGGCCAGACTACCGCACATTGAGTTAAATAAAAACCTAACAGACATATTCACTAAAGGAGTCTAAATTTAAAACCATACTAAATTAACATTTATATCACAGTTAAAGTTGCCGGTTAATAACCTATTCTTAAAAATACTTATGCAACCCAACATATAAGAATTGATTTGGATGGCATACATTTAAACCCCTTTAGTAAATTCGAGTGTTAGTTACAGTGCATCAAACTAAATTTAAAAATTAAGTTAAAATTATTGTAATTTTCAAAAAATGTTTCGTTGAACATTAATGAAAAAACTCTGTATTTTATTAACTAATCACTAACTGTTCGACATTGGTTAAACTCTTTGTTAACTATCGAAAAACCTCGGAACTCCTCCTGATTGATCGATTGTAATAATTCACTGCTTACAGGCGTCAGTACAGGTTCTTCCCTAGTAAATTCGGCGTCGAAATTGGCCACATCTTTTTTGCTTCTCTGCAAAAAAAATATTTACTGAAGACTTGTATGTAATACTATGGAAACTGAACCACGAAAAATAATAGACTGGTGTAGTTACACATGTGGGTTGCCATTTAAAAAATTTCAAAGTGTCGTCGTGTCTGTCATTTGGCAATAGAATAGTTAGCTCGGCTACAAAAAATTACGTATCCCCGAAAAGAAATAGTTTTCTAGTCTTAAAACTTCTATTTTTAATGGGGTGAGACACTTAAAAGATATAATCGATCGATAGTTATAAATGTGGGTTGCCATTTAAAAATATTCAAAATGACGTCTCTGTCATTTTAGCTCGGCTATAAATAATTACATATCCCCCAAAAAATTAGATTTATAGTCTCAAAGCTTTTATTTTTTAATTGGATGAGAACTAAATCGCCAACTTCGAGGCCTAGTATCTCCGGAACTACTGAAAAAAAATATTGACAACTAAGGTAAGTTGGGGTAACAGCGTTTTCAGGGCTAGTGCCACTATTTTCAAAAACACATATAATATACATTTTATGAACTTCTATAAATTAACTATGCCCCCCCCCCCACTATTGGCAACAGCGCACAACTGATGTACGATTACCACCGTTTGTGCCAGCAGCCCTCATTTGTAGCGATGGGCATAATCGGTATATTTCAATAATCGGATACTAGCAATTTGAAGATTGTCATAACCGGATGATACTCGAAATCTTAATCGCTTTGCATGCTTGCTTCCAGCCGGTATTAAAACCTGCCCGCGGCGCCGTCTGTCGACTCGAAATTGATCCGAGTAATCCTCGATTTATAATAACCGAGAATACTCGGCATCCCGTTTAGTTGTGATATAGCCGATAGAGACGCAGCCGACTGGGCATCAAGCTAAAGCCGAGAAGAGCAGCCAAAGCATGCGTTCTCGCTGTCCATTTCACTATTTTACTGTACGCACGCCCTCGAATTAAAACTCAAGTTTGTCGGATTGTCAGTCAGATATAGTCGGCTGAAATTCATGCAGATTACGATTGCGAGTATCCTCGAAATTAATAATCGGAACATACCGAGGATTTTGATAATGGGAATATAGAGGATTTTTAATTCGAATTATCCTATCGCTAATCATTTGTTTAAAACATAGCGGCACTAACGCATGTTATGAGTACACGTAAAAATCTTTATATATGTTTTTTGGCCAGAATTACAAGAAACCGATCGGTCATTTATACTACGTGATTATTTAAAATTGGGCAAGATTCCGAAAAGACAGGGTTACAATACTTACAATTCTAGGTCTAAATGGAGGTTTAGTTATTCTATTTTCCAATGCTTCCCAATCAATGTCCTTAAAAAAAGGATGTACTAGAATGGCAGCTTCACAACCTTGATTCGGCACACACCCTAAACGTCTATTTGGATTTTTTGTCATAAATCCTTTTAATACACTAACCTAAAACAATAATAACTATATATTATTATTCGTGTTACTTTATCATGTTATATAACTGACTAGGTGATGACTACACTAGGATTTCACTAAATTTGATAGTGTTCATAGAAGCCTAAATTAACACGACCTTACAACAAAACTTACACTGAATGGTTTTAGCATCATATGAAACCAACACGACTTTATGTAAATGTATTATACGAAATATATTATTTTATTTATATGTATGTTGTATATAAATCATATATCAATAACAGCAGTTATTTCAGTAGGCCTTTCTACGCAAAATGCAATCATAAATTAATGCGTATAAAAAACCGCACAGGTAAACCTTGCAGCATACAGGAACAATCTATAGAATTTGTTTTACCAATTTTTTCTTAAATCCCTATACTTAATTTATTTACAGCACAAGATATTGCACCAAATGGGAAAAATGTGTATTAGGAATTTTGAAAAAATTAAAATAGCTATGCATATCCTGTGTGATGTCCGCACGCATGCGCTTTCGGTATAACACCGGCCCTATCGACCATATTGTAATCCCAACTGTATGTTAAAGTTTACATTATACAGTTGACCTTTACGGGATAATTAGGGTTTTTTGGCAGTGAAAAGATCAAAAGTATAATGTAAACTATTCTATAACATACTAAGTATATTTTTAATACGGCATAGGCCGATTATTGCACAACCATTAGCTCTCTAGTAATTAATTGTTTTAACAGAAATGAATGTATTTATTCTGAATAGTCTTAATAAATAACATTACTCGTAAAGAAAAATAGTTTTCTGCAGGCTCAGATTTTATCTATAAGGTGATTAAGAGCATGAGACATGTCAGTAACAGAAACACAAGATTTAGTTGCAGGAAAGTATTTAGAATAAAATGTATTCATAAAAATGTTAATGCTTTGCTCACAATGTAGGTATGGTCCAACCAAGGGTCTTACGCGCATGCGCCAGACAAAATTGTCTACGACATAATAAGACCCAGGAGGAATCTGTCGTTTCCTAGCCGCCCAAAGGCTATCTGTACCCCACGTCCGCTCCCGGTATAATAACGGCCCTATCGGCCATATCGTAATCCCAACAGTCTTTGATTGGACGTCTTTTATTAATTTATATCTAAAGATATACCTCCGCATGAAAAGAAGTGTGAAAAATGTAGCCGTATACAGGGTAAGGGCAAATATTTGATTTTCATTCAAGAGTTATGTATTCTTATTTTAAAAAATATGCAAACATGTTACTAAGAAAAGTTGTTTAGAATTAATTTCTATACCTAAATGTAGAATCTCAGTTATCTGTGACAAACATTAAGAATTGACAGTTTCAGCTGGTTTGTATTGGGAATGATTTCAAATTGCCATAAATAAAATTTGTTCGTGATATTCTCACGTAAAGCCCTTTTAGTTTTAAATAATGTAAATAAGTATAATCTTAATATTCAAATATTTTAATTTCGGTAAAAACTAGCAAAACATTAATGCACGATGCTTGCCATTCAAAACAAATCAAAACTATCATTTTCTATTCAAGGGACATTTGTTTATGCAGTAAAAGAATAATAAGAAATAACATATATTTTTATAAGTTGTAATGTTACGTGTGACATATGGCAGATGAAGTATGATATGTGACAAATGACGTATGACAGATGACACATGTCCGCGCACTGCCTGCGCATGCGTAGAAGCTAGGGAGGAAAATGACGTTGAATAAACTATCTATACCTATTAATGAACTATAGTACAATAGAAAATTGTATGGGAAACGAAATATTTCCGCCAATACCTATTTGGACGTAAATTTATATATAACTATAGTTACAGATCACAAGCCACTTCAATGGCTGTTCAGTTTAAAAGAACCAAATTCTCGTTTGGTAAGATAGCGCCTCAAACTCGAAGAGTGTAATTATGAAATCGTGTATAAAAAGGGCACACAAAATACAAACGTGGACGCACTTTCTCTTGTCGAAATTCACATGACCGAAAATGAATCTCTATTAGGCAACCTCGGAGACATTGATCGAGATATCGATCAATATTTACAAACATACACCGACAAACCACCAACAGTAGAAGACTTGGACAATCTAGGTCAAATATTTAATGTCAATGAGCCTGTAGAAAATACTCTCGAATTACCAAGAGCGCGAACTATAAGGACAATACACTTCTCTATAGAAAACCCTATACTTAATCTAATATATAAATTAAAAAATCTTCTACTTTCATACAACATCGAACGGTTTGTGCAACAAGCAACTAGAATAACAGCAAACTCTAATACATGCTTAGATAATATTTATGTAGATAAGTCTATTATTGCTAGAGCTGATGTTGTTGATTTCTTTATATTGGATCATTGCGCACGAGTTGCGACATTAAAAATAGTTGTTAACGTTTGCAACGCTAAAGCTGCCTACAAGCGTCATTTTTGTGAGAAAAATATATCTAAGTTTGTCGGTCTCTTAGATCAAGAGACCTGGCTTTCGGTGTACCACAATCTTGAGACAGACTCAAAATGGAAGTCGTTTCTCGTGTTGTTCATGTTCTATTTTAATTTATGTTTTCCCCTAAAGATAACTTATAAACGTAATGTTAACATAATTGCGTATCTTAAAACACCAGAATTACAAGAAATAAAAAACAAATTATATACTTTCAATATTCTCACCACTCACCACAATATAAAGAAATACATGCGGATCTCAAGGACAAATATGCAAAAAAAATTAAACAATACAAAAATGATTATTTTGGTAAGAAGCTCTCCGAATCCGATAATAAAAACAAAGCCGCCTGGCATATTGTGAAAGTTTTGACAAATAATTATAAAAAGGATTCTAACCCAACTCTTTCCGATGGCGACCCTCAGGAAAAGGCTAACAATTTCAATTTTTTATTCTTAAACTTTGCTAGAAATATCGTGAGTAATAATAGTAGTTTTCAGTCAGGCCGTAATTCAAGTCTATGTTTGGGCAATGGGCATAAGTCAATGTATGTAAACCCGGTTACTGAGTTTGAATTAATTAATATTGTCCAAAATTTTAAAAATAAAAGATGCGCAGGAGATGATGAATTTCCACTATTTTTATTAAAAAGATGTATAAACAATATTATCATGCATCTCACTGAAATTGTAAATTGTTCTCATTTGGAAGGTAAATATCCAAGTACTTTAAAAAACGCGTCTGTCATACCCTTATACAAAAAAGGTGATAAATAACTTGGAGTATTATCATCCTTTAAGTATTTTGCCCTCGTTTTCAAAAATATTTGAAAATATATTTTATAATCGACTTAAGCAGTAGGTACTTATTTGTTGTCAGCTGATTTATTTTTGAATTTTCAATATGGTTTTTTGCAGTGGAAACAGCTGTCTTTGATTTTATTGAGAGGACTGTGGAAGCCTTGGAGGAAGGAGATTTGGCGGGCGATCTTTTTCTTGATCTCTCTAAGGCTTTTGATTGTCTCTCTCATACAAATTTATTAGATAAGCTATATAAATATGGAGTGAGAGGTTCGGCATTGTCGTGGATAAAATCCTAAAATGACCATTGTCAATTATTTCAACTGTTAGATCTGATTTTCGTTTTTTGAATAATTCCAATGCCGATATGTTTTTGTGGTGGAAGGTGTAGTTCACGTTAATTACCAAAATTCCGTGTTTTAATCTAACATTGGTTATGGGCGCAGGTCGGCAAATGAAGAGTAAGTTTTAAAAAACAGTAAAAATATCTGTGTGAAGACCAGTTCAAGACTAGTTAGGCAGGCCAGTAAAGGGAAAATGGATTTATCTGTGGAAAATAAACACGGAATTGTGCCTTTTAAAGGTAATGGTTTTGATAATTGATTTCGACTGTATGCAGTTTTAAAAGTAATGGATTGCATAGAGGTACTAAAGGCAGTGCCGGTTGGTAAGAAAAATGATGAGTGGAAAAAGAAAATAATAAAGCATGCATGGTTATCATTCAAAGTGTAGCAGATTCACATATAGAATATGTTAAAGAGATATATGATGCTTATGATATGGTTTATTAACTGGAAGGAATATTTAGCAAAAAAGGTACTTGTTCAAAATTTTATTTATTAAAGGAGCTGATAAATCTGAAATATGTTGTAACAAGCGTTTTGCGCCCCTTACAACTTATTAATGTGTAATTTAATAATATTCAAAAAATTTGATTTTATTTTAAATTATTCGTTAAAATTTTCTTACTACGCTCCTGTCGACTTTTAGGAACCGTCGCGTTTACCTGAGTACAACTCCGTGCTAGTCTCGTGACTAATAATAATAACTAACTAATAATATTGTCTCCTGACAATATTGTCTCCTGACAATATTATGATGAAGCTGTATAATTGAGTATTAAAGTACTTACGAATAGGCAATTAAGTGTGCATGGATGTTTGAAGGTTGGAGACAATGATATTTCTTGACGGATAGAAGAGTTTTGGACTTGCATTGTCTTTATTTATTTTATATCACAATGTTTCAACTCGTAAGTATCTCCAGTCGTCTTCAGGTGAACACTAAATAAGTAAAGTAACTACAGCTCTATTATTTATACTAGCTAGATGCACTGGAGCATAACTGAGATGGGTGCAATCATGCGTTTGTGTGTAAACGTTGTGATATAAAACATATAAAGACAATGCAAGTTCAAAACTCTTCTATCAGTCAAAATTGCATACCTGTCACGCGTTTGGTCAATTCGCCACATTTTTCTCGAGTTTTGAACCAGTTTATCTTAAAAACGTGTAACGAGTGCGTGTAAACAAGGTTAGGTTCTCCCTTTGTGTTTTCTAAAATGTGATTTTTCCGGGGGTTTTCTACTTTTACCCCTTCCGAATAGGGAAATGTCAATGATCGATCACGTGAGTTCACAATTCGTAGTGACTGATGGTTAACAGTGGCGGCTCGCGGTCCTAAAAAATGGTGAAGAGCTAGGTATAGTGCGGGTACTTAAACAAACATTAACTAAAAACCTGTATAACAAAACGTCTCTCTTATCCTTATCTGTCCAACGACTGAATGGAGTTTCCAACAAATTACAAACTATGTCATTAATTGGGTTCATTTTTAAAACATACAACTAAGTAGGTACGTACACTACTGAATTAACTGAAAAATAAAAACAAAACTTTTTAATCATACAGTAAATCACGTAAAAACGATATCTATAACCGTAAGTTTCGCGGAGCCTCAAAATAAATACCTTAAGGTTAAGCGAACCAATGCTAAAACAATGGTGCATTCGACTGATCTATTTTTAAATTGCCCTTCATCTTAATGCAAATTATTACATGCTGTTTGCGTGACTGATGTCACGTAATCATAGCAACGGTGAATATCAAAGCCATGTTGGGCGTTTGGTCTTCACTTGCTTTTAGCTAACAGACACGGTCGGCTGGGGCGCGCCAAAATGCACGAGTGTTTATAATTATTGTCCATCGGAGTTAACCGTGGCCCTATTATGCATAGCTACATTCGGATTAAATTAACATTATTAATTATATATAAACAAAATTATTTTTTAAGGGCTAAAATGATAGCTGTATTGGTACATTAATATTTAATATTGTCGAAAAACTTTCCTACTGATTTTTTTTTGGTGAAGAGTTCACCTGACGAGCCGCCACTGCTGGTTAATACGTCAACATTTTTTATAGTGTCGATTTCAATAAAACTAACTGGCCGACTAAAATCGTTTCTTTTTTTATTAGAAACTTTGTAAAGGCCACTGTGTTTTTTTGAAGTGGACTGTTTCTTTAGTAAATTTATTGCCAAAAATGTGCCTCGAATTTATTTCGGTTTAGAAATTTAACTAAATTAAACTTATTCCAAAGCCTTCATGGGATTAAAAAACGCAGAAGATTAAAAAGCCATGACATCAGGTAATATGAAATTGCAAAAATTCTTTAGTTCATGAAACCACTAACCGTAGCCATTTTGTTTCAGGCTTTTATTTTAGTTTATGGTACCCTTCAACGTAAATTTTATTTTACCTATCATCTTGAATTTTATGTTTTAGTTGAAGATATACTATTATCTTTAAATTTAAGATGACATTTTTTTCTTAGTCTATTACCTTGTCAATTTTGTATCATAATCTTCAATCTGACCATAACCCAAGATTCAGACTTTCTTCCATTCCTTGTTTTTAACCCTTCTTTTTGGCTAACCTAGCCTAAATTTTAAATTATTTTAGCTACCCCTTACTAGAACTTTCTAGTAGGTATTTTAACCCCTACTGCCCTTTCTACGCTTGCTTGGAAGTCTGAAAACCAATTTAAGTTGAACTATTGCAAATTTCGTCATAATGTCATCTGTTTTATCACAAATATATTTTTCTTAACTTCATTTTTAATAAACCTTCAGTTACCCTGTTTATAACTTTTCAATCTACGCCCCTGGATCATATTGACACACATCGAATTAAACTTATTACCCTCAAGTGCAAGTTTGGAACTCTGGGTGAAGCAGTCAAGCACAGTTGATGTGTCGGAAACAGAATTTTGGATGGTGAAAGCTTGCAGTGTTGTTATTTTCGCCTGTTGCAGTTATCTGTACTCCGATTATGGTGTAACCCTACTGTGTGGCCTTGCATGATCATTGGTTTACGTTTAGAAGCTTGGTTTGATTGGCTGTCCATTCCTGAACTTGTCACTGAGAAGCATGACATAAGATGAGTAAATTTTTTTTGATTATTATATGATTTGAATTTTTTTGTTGGTTTTGAAACTTGGAGTGGTTAAATTCCATTGCTACTTTGAGATCAATTCTAAAATTTTTTTAGTAAACTACAAGCTGTCTAACGCAGACAACTTGAGTATCGTACTACCCAATTTGTATTTTGATATTTGTAATGATATTTGAAACTATGATTTTTGTTTAACCCGGGACCCCGGTTATTTTTGTTAGTATGTTATTATAACAACCTCAACCTAATTACCGCCCATTGGGCAAATCAGCGTAACATTTTTTTTTTGATACTGAAGTTAACATAGACTCGAAGGAGCATCGTTAACTATCATTATTTTTTCTTGATATATTCCTGTCACATGTTATAATAAGCGTTGACATTTATCCTATTTTCCTGGACACTGATAGGTCAATTTAATAATCATTACTAAATGAAATGTTCATTAAGATAACTATTTTCCTTGAAAATTATTTTTATACCCCTAAATAAATATTTAGATTCTAAATTTCTTAGGTAATTTCCTGCAAGGAAATTATACTTTATAATTATCTATATTGAGTCAATATTTTTATTAAGTATATTTGCATTTTACGTGTTATTAAAATGCAATAGTAGTATTCCTTTAAGGAATTAAGTATAGGTGATTGTATTTAAACTTTAATTTACAATATTTTATTCCATACAGCGCAATACGTGGAATTGCAATACTTACCTCTCTCTCTTCATACTATATTTCCGCACTCTAGTATTATTTTTTGGGATTTAGTATTATAAAATCTTGTGATTTTTTGTACCTAATATTTAAAGACTAGTTAAGGATCATGCCGTCTTTGTTTTAGGCCCTAGCTAATCTTTGGTCAATTATTATGCCTTTGTAATTTGTTGGTGAATTTCGGTCACTGATTTTTATTAAAAATTTAGCACATATAGGCACCCCGTACTTTTGAGTTATTTTGTATCTTGAAATTAATTACCTATTATAAGATTTAAGAGGTTTATTATTATCTTTATAAAATATATAGGCACCCCGTGCTTTTGAATTATTTGGTATTTTGGGATTAATTACTCATTGTAAATTTATAAAGTTTATCATTATCTTTATAATAGAATTATCGAAATTATAACTTACTGGTGTTTTATTTTTTAGGCATATGATCGATATTATAGATCTATTTTCTTTATCTTTCCTTATCTCTTTGATCTTCGCTAACGGTAACTGGAAAATTAAAATTAAAAACCACACGACCCATAAGCTTTCAAGCGCAACTAACAGTAGTTGTCGGTGGCACCCAGAGTGGACGTTTAAAAAATAAATAAAGACCAACGAACAACTAATTTATTTTCATTTCATTTTGTATTAAGTTACAAGTGATGCCTCCTTAACCTCACAATTTGTATTTAATTTTTCTTTTTATTACGTTACAATGTAAAGAATATATACAAAATCATATATATATAGTATATACAGAGTTTAAAAACTTGGGTAACGACTTCGACAAGTCTGATATGTATTATTTTCTACTACTAACCATGCCTGCAGAATTTGAAAATGTAGTAACAGCAATAAGAACTCTGTCAGAAAAAGATCTTAAACTAGAATTTGTAAAAAGTAGATTGCTAGAATTTAATTTAAACAGAAACTCAAATAATATGACGAAAAGAGATGTGGAATCATCGTTTGGTGCTGCACAAAAATTACCAATTAAATGTTTTAAGTAATAATAATAATAATAATAATCTCAATATGTGCTACATTGATTATAGTAAAGCATTTGATTCTGATATTGCAAATATACAAAATACACCCCCTAATACGCAACATATTAGGTACCCTAATGGAGCAATGGAATACTAACCTCCATATTAGACAAGAGAAGCTTGGCAATATAGATATATCAAAAGGTATATTTCAAGGCGACTCGTTAAGCCCCCTCTGGTTCATTTTGGCCATGAACCCACTGTCCTCAGTACTAAAATCAAAATCCTACAGATATCATCCCAACTTAACTGAAAATTTTAGAATAAACCACCTTCTAATTATGGACGACATCAAACTCTACGCCGAAAGCAAAACCCATCTACAGTCCCTAATTTAAATAACCAAAACATTTAGCGATGACATCCAAATGTCGTTTGGATTAGACAAGTGCGCAATCTTAAATGCCGTACGCGGAAAGACTGAACAAAATCGTGGACTGCTTAAAGGCATAGATATACTCGATGAGGACAAAACATATAAATACTTAGGCATCTCCCAAAACCAACAAATAAATCACACAAGCCTAAAAAGGGAGTTTAAAAACAAATATAAAAGCAGACGTACAAAGAATGCTGGTAATCTTACTACTGCCATCAACACCTGGGCAATACTAATATTTACCTACTCATTCGGAATCCTTAAGTATTCAGACACGGATTTGCACGAACTAGATAGGCTTACGCGCAGGCTGCTAACAAAATTCAGATTCCACCACCCACGCTCTGCACTTGAAAGAATCTACCTAAAACGAAAGGAGGGAGCCAGAGGTATCATTAATATATATTGCGATTTGCACAAGTTATATACCGGGTGTTGCATCGTCGAGCGGGACATAGGAAATCCCATGTAATTTTAAATGGGGTCAATAATTGGCTTCCCTAATTATTTTAGAGAAAAATTCTATTTAGGTTTATTAAAGAGCACTAAAACCCACATTCAAAAGAATAACTTTAGATATTTTTGATGAGCCCGTTTACGGGTTATCGCCGATTTCTTTTTAACTATTTCTCCTTTTTATGGCCCCGTATTTGCGGGCACCAGTCAAGGTAAAAGATGACTGTCAAATAAAGTTGTCATTTTGAAATGTGTGCTTTATTGTTATAAAAACTCGTACATCGAAAATATTAAAGGTGTATTTATGAGTACAAATTAATCTGAATAAAACTAAAATAAAGTATCCAATTACAAGGTTAATTATGACATTTTACATGTTTCAATATTTTACTAATTAATAGGTAGGTACTATTAAATTGTTAGAACTTTAGGATTTAAGAAGACGTTCAAATATTCCTCCATTGACTGCTAGACAATAACCGAGGCGATCATAAAATTCTCTTCTTACATTCGCTAGTTGGTAAACTGAAATTCTATTGCATTCGGCAGAAATAGCATTTTTTAACTCGTCTAGATTTGGGTATATTTTATCTTTGTATATCCTGTTTTTTTAAATGGCCCCAGAGAACGAAATCATTTGGCGATAAATCAGGAGACCTGGCTGGCCAATTTAGTGTATGATTTAAGCCAATAAAATTTCCATTAAAAGCACGGTTTAAATATTTCCGGACAGCCAGGGTACTATGTGCCGGGCAGCCATCCATTTGGTACCAAACTTCCTGATTTTCCTTGGCGGCATCATGTAAAGTAGGTAAAATATCATCTTCAAGTAGTTCCAAAAAATATTCTGCATTTAAATTTCGTGTAAGAAATAATGGCCCGATAATATTTTCTCCAAAAATCCTAGCCCAAACATTAACTTTTTGTGGATATTGCGTCTTTGTTTCGACAAACCTGTGTTGGTTTTCTTTGCTCCAATATCGATAATTTTGAACATTGGGTTCATTATTTAAGGTAAATATGCATTCGTCAGTGAAACAAATGTTTAAAAAAAAATCCCTATCCATGTTTGCTCTTTCAATTATACCAAAACAAAACTCCTGTCGTCGTATTTCGTCCCTATCTCTTAGCTCTTGGTGCTTTTCATATTTGTATGAATAATATTTATGTCGTTTCAAAACTCGTAACGCTGTGGTGTGATCTAATCCTATGTCATACTCAAGTTTCCTTGTGCTGATCTTCCCATCATTGTCTTCCACGCACAATAAAACTTGCAAGTCCCTATCATTTCTTGCATCTCTTCTTTGTTCCTGCCTTTGCAAGTCCCTATCATTTCTTGCATCTCTTCTTTGTTCCTGCCTTTCTTCACATCTGCAGTTATTTATTACAGTGCCTTTTGTCTCAAATTTCTTGATAGTCCTTTCGACTGTAGATTTTGCAGGTATCTGTCTATTCGGATACAGAGCAGCAAACATGTCTGACACATTTTGATAACTATTTCCTTGATAATACCATTTAATCATCAATATTTTTTCTTCAGAAATGTAATTCATGGCTAATATTTTCGATGTACGAGTTTTTATAACAATAAAGCACAAATTTCAAAATGACAACTTTATTTGACAGTCATCTTTTACCTTGACTGGCGCCCGCAAATACGGGGCCATAAAAAGGAGAAATAGTAAATCGGCGATAACCCGTAAACGGGCTCATCAAAAATATCAAAAGTTATTCTTTTGAATGTGGGTTTTAGTGCTCTTTAATAAACCTAAATAGAATTTTTCTCTAAAATAATTAGGGAAGCCAATAATTGACCCCATTTAAAATTACATGGGATTTCATATGTCCCGCTCGACGATGCAACACCCGGTATATATATAACTTGTGCAAATCGCAAGAGACCTCTATGAGAAAATACTTCCAAGAATCGAATGGTAAAATCCTTCAAAAAATGGTAGCAGCAGACGCTGGATATACAGCCCTTAACTTAAGCAAAACGGATTACCTAACATCATCCGCGCGCTGCCAAGTCAACAGCTTGTAACTTGGCAAGAGAAAGCTCTACACGGCAAAATACCCTACTGCACTCCAAAATCCACTCATATATAGAGAAATGTCACTGAACTGGTTAGAGAAAAGGCAGCTTCAAGCTGAAACAGAAGGTTTTATAATCTCTATTCAATCCGTGTCATTCGAACTCGAAACAATGAAAAGGTCATCTTGAAAAGAAATGTGGAAGATGTGTGCAGAAAATGCAATTGCCCCGGAGAAACGATAGAATATATTACGGCTGGTTGTGGTGCTATGGCACCCAACGCTTATCTGGGGAGACATAATCAGGTGGCAAAGATCATCCATAAGGAACTGGTCCATAAACTAGGTCTAAGGGAAATCTTACATGAGAGAGACGACGACAACAAAATGAAATCACACAATGCAAAAAATGCGGATTATGAGGCCACACAACGTCGATCTGCTTCATGCAAACAAGATGCTCAATGTATACCGAACAAGATCTCAAAATGTATTAACTTAAATGGAAAAAATCATAAAATCACTTCACAACATTATATTGTCTGTATACATATACAAAACAGAACAAATACAAGCAAATAAACATTAAACAAATAGACAACAAACTAGATACATACACACACCAGCACCTACTACAAATCCACGGACGACCAGGGCAAGTGGTTCCACAAACAATGACAGAGCAAATATCATCTACAACCCAAGACAAAACCATCCCAGTACAACCAAGACAGCGACTACGAGCATGAGTATCTACAACTACAAAGGCTCCGCCCACAAGGCATCGCCAACCTGTGTGTAAAACTGCGAACGGATATGTTGTTGAACTATTTCGTTTGGCAATAGAAAAAACCGATTGTTTTTTTATTTTATTATTATTTCATCCCAATATTGATTTCAGGACACTCAAAAGGAGAAATAGGTAGCAGCAAATCGCGTAGTGATCGCCTGGTTTATTTTCTCCGCTGTATAAAAGTTCCGGGAGCATATGGGCCCCGGCCACGGTAATCTAAGGGGTGGCGCTCGAGAAACCGTTGGAAAAGAACTTTTCATTCTGCAGTTGCATATATCGAGTCACGAGTAAGCGATGTGAGCCAAAAATAGATAATACATTAAAACGCCACTACTATTTATTATAAATTAAAAGTTTTAAAGTGTTCAAAGACAATATTTCATGTCAAAACTATATAGGCTTACAAATTTGATGATATGATGGATTTTTTGAACAGCAACCCTACTTTATAGCAAGCCTGATGCATTCAATTTTTGTTTTAACATTAAAAATATTGACCTGAATTAAAAATATTTATTTCCAGCCATTTTTAGAATAGAAGCGATGGAATTAGACACTTAATTTTTTTAAGAATAAGTAAATTTTTCTAGCTTGTCAAATACGTCAGATGTTAAGAAGTGACAGATACTAAGTCATTTTAATTTTTGTTTAAATGGCAGCCCACATATATGACTGTACCAGTATATTGCATTTCGTGGTCCGATTTCAAAAATATATAGTTGTCAATATTTATTCGCAACCGTTACGAAAATACGTGGCATTAAATTTTGCATCGTTCGATTTTGTCTTTTAAGTGTCTCGCCCCATTAAAAAATAGATGCTTCAGGTTTAGAAGCTCAATTTGTTTTATGGAGACCTAATTTTTTATAGTCGAACTATGTTATTTTATACCTATACCAGTATACATCATTCGCAGTCCGATTTCAAAATAATATAGTTGTCGATATTTATTTTAAACTGTTACGGAAATACGCCACGTTAAAAATTGCATCATTCGATTTTGGCTTTTAAGTATCACACCCCAATAAAAAATAGAAGTTTTGAGATTAATTTTTTGTAGCCGAGCGAACTATGCTATTGTCAAATATGTCAGTGTTAAAAAATGAGAGATAAGACTCTATTGTAAATTTTCTTAAAAGGAAACCTAGATTTATAACTACACCAGTGTATTGCATTCGATTTTAAAAATATATAGTTGTTGGTATTTAGTTATAACCGTTAAGGAAATGCACGAATTTAAAATTTGCATCGTTCGATTATGTCTTGTAAAGGTCTCACCCCATTGAAAAATAGACGCTTCGAAATTAAAACTTAATTCTTTTTGAGGTTACGTAATTTTTGTGACCGAGCTAACTATGCTATTATCAAATATGTCAGATGTCAAAAAGTGTCGACTTTGATTTTCTTTAAATGACAACCCACATTTATAACAACACCAATGCATTACATTTCGCGGTCCGATTTCAAAAAAAAGCTAATAAGCTACGTATCCTAAAAAATAATTAGGTTTATAATCTCAAAGCTTCTACTTTTTAATGGGTTGAGACACTTAAAAGACATAATCGAACCATGCAGTTTTTAAAGTCGCGTATTTCCGTACCGGTTAGAAATAAATATCGATAACTATATATTTTTGAAATCGAACCGCGGAATGCCAACACTCTGGTGTAGTTTTAAATGAGAGTTGCCATTAAAAAAATTCAAAATGGCATCGTATCTGCCATTTTTTGACATCTGATATATTTGACAACAGCATAGTTAGGTCCGCTATAAAAAATTACGTAGGTATCCCTAAAAAAAACTAGGTTTCTAATCTTAAAGCTTCTATTTTTTAATTGGGTAAGCATAAGATTACCAACTTCGAAGCCTCGTATCTCCGGAACGGCTAAAAATAAATATTGACAACTACATATTTTTAATGTTGTAACAAATAATCAAATACGTCAGCCTTAATATGAAGTAGGATTGCTATTTAATAAAATCCAATATGGCGTCTTATCTGTTAAATTTGTAAACCTATATATTTTTTTACATCAAATTTGGCTTTTTCACGAAAAACTTCTAGGGAATACGTAATTGTTTTTATTATGATCGGTAGAAAAGTCGCCAATCGGGTTTGAGCTATATCATGGTGCATCATTAGCCGATGACACAACAATTCTTTGGCACCACAAAGATTCGATTGCTCTTAACAGTTTAATGCAGGAAGATTTGTTAAGCATTAAGAAGTGGTGTGACTCCAACCTACTTTCCTTTAATATTTCTAAAACCAATATTTTAAATTTTAAATGCAAATTGAATGATATTTTATTGAATGGCGAGGTTGTTGATAATCTGTCAGAGAATAGGTTTCTTGGCTTACTCATTGACAATAAACTTAAATTCGACATACACATTAAGAAATTATGTAAGAAAATCTCATCGGGTTGTTTTGCCATCAGAACTATAAAGAATGAGTTAAATGCATCAATAGCAAGAAACGCTTACTTTTCTTTGGTTGAGACACACTTACGCTATGGCATCTGTTTTTGGGGTGGTTGCTTGAATACTCTATTTAGTTCTGTATTTGTGCTGCAGAAACGAGCGATTAGAAATCTTTGTGGTGCTAAGCCACGAGAAACTTGCCGACCTCTGTTCGTGTCTCGGAGAGTTTTAACTTTGCCATGTATTTTTATATTGGAGACTGTATATCTTATGTACAAAAAATACTCGTTGGATATTCGTTCCTTGTCAGTGGTTCCTACAAGGAGCTCCTATACCATTAGGCTTCCTATTCCTACATCTGCATTAACTAAGAACTCTATTTTTTATAATAGTAAAAAACTTTTTAATAATCTGCCTATAGAACTTAGAAGAGTTTCTAATTACAGGATATTTAGAAGTAGGGTAAAAAGCTTATTGGTTAAGAAGGCATATTATACGGTTGAGGAATATCTTATGGATAATCCAGTGTGATCAATACCATTGCCTGAATATTTCTATTTTAAATTTTGTCTTTCTATATTCATAGTTATTGTCTTAACTTGTTTTTTGATTGTGAGTAGGTTTTTATTTTTATATATTTTGTGTCCTTCCTGCGTTGACTGCTCATTATATTTTGAATGATTTTTATTTATTATTTATAATTTTTATTTAGATACTAAGTTGTTGGCTTTGTCAATGGGATTGTACAAATCTTTGGACAATAAAGCATATTTGAGTTTGAGTATAGTTAAGTTATTATAGATTACTTATGCAAGTGCCAATTGGAAATTCTCCAAAAGCAATGGTAAACCTTTAAAGGGAAAAAAAGGTTTTACAAACTATGTTTAGAATCTTTAGTTTAGTATTAAAAATGTAAAGAAAACTGTATCTTTCTATTTAATAATTAAAGTTGCCATACATCCGATGAAACCGGAAGTGATTGAAAAAATTAGTTACGTTAGGTGCTATAGTTAAAATATTTTATGTTTATTTATTTATTTTTAAGATATGACCGAATAATTTTATACTCTATTGCTTTACCCATGACTTTTCAGAAAAGTATCGACCAAACTCTCTGTTAGTTTTAAAAAAATAGCATGCACAAAATATTTTTTTAAATATTTTTATCTATTTTTTTAAATTAGGTATACAGAAGCTACTCAACTCTGCTACTCATTCTACAAATCTATTAAAATACTTTAATAATCATTGCAATCACTAACATATTATTGTTTAAAATATAACGTATATATAAACATTAAAAACTTACAGCTTCTTTACTTAGCCATACGGGATATAAAACATCATCATGCAATATTGATTCAAAGAGGTCATCTTCATTATCAGCTTCAAAGGGAGGCTGGCCGGCCATCATTTCATACATTAAAACGCCCAAGGCCCACCAGTCCACACTTGCACCATATTCTAACTCCTAAAATAATATATTAATTTATCATTTATGCGGGGCATCGTAGCACATTTGCCCGAAAAATTCTTCGGCCTATTTTTTTATTTTTTATTTATCTGCAAATTATAAATACCAATAGAGTTAATTGAAAGGTAATTTGAAACCAACAAAAATAATTATAAAATTAAAGGACCTTACAACAATATAATAATGAAGGACCATTATTTTGACACAGTGGCTTTGACAGATGGTGAGAACTACAACTTAAAACCGTGTTTATGTATAGACACAAAAGTATAAAAACTACCCGAATAAATTTACAAAAGTTTTGTAATAAATAATTGGTCTAATTCAAATGTGATAAAAATAATTAGAGTACAATTTTAATTTTGCATAAAAATTATTATGCATGGAAAAACACAAGAATTAAAAGTTGAAAAATACGAGAGTAATATTTATGTCCAGCTAACGATTTAATAAAACGTGCATTTTTAGGATTCCGTATATAGAAAATCGACACTAATTAATTGGCTACGAACTTTAAGGCTTTCCTGAAATGATTCCGGTCTGCAAAATCGCCCTATAATGGATTGTTAATTAAAACAACTCCCGCAGCACCCGACGTTCCTTCCTGAGCCATTAAGACAAGACAGCAATCAAAAAATAGCAGAAGCAGGACCATAGGGAAGAACGAAAATACAATAAGACATTACCGAATTTATATAATAATTGTACAGTTTTGGCGTTGTCAAACGTTTCGAATTTTAATTGTACAGTTCCTTATAAATAGTGTAGTTATATTATTAATATCCAGTTTCACTCAAACAATTAATAAGGTGATTAATTTTAAAATATGAATATAATCTTCGTAAAAAATATTTTTCGAGAAATACTTCGTTTTGAGTAGAAAAAAATATAATTGGGATGTCGATAAATTATCTTTGGCATTAGAATTTAAAACAGCTAGATTTTAGTATTTGCGCCAACATACCTTAAAATTCTATTATTCATCATCGCATGTAAAATAAACCCACTTTCTGCCGTCCGTTGTCACTGAATTTCTATGAAACTAGACATATTATGAGTTGCTTTAATTTGAATATATCGGAAGACTTATCCTTTGAAACTGTTTCTATGTCAATTTTTATTACATACTTTAGGAATTATTTTCTCCTAAAGAAAGCCCTAAATTTAAAATATATTATAAGACTAAAAAAATTTGTTGCACTTGTTTAATCATATATATTAGAGGTGACGCTAAACCTCTGCAACTAATTTTGAAATATTTATCTAGGTGTTTGTTAATGGCACAAACTTTAAAGATATAAAAATTCTTTAGTATCTCCCAATAAATAAACATATCTTGAAATAAATTCGGTAGTTTTTTAGTAAACATTATAAATGTGATGCACACCCAACAGCGATGGTCGATCCTTAACAGATACGTTAGCTCTTTAAGGCCTGGCTGTACAATTACGGCTTAAGCTTAGTTCAGCATTGAACCAAGCTTTAAATTCCTGTTAAGGTTGTACAAATGAAAGTAAGATTTTTTATTTTTGGTGGTGACATCAATAGGTTTTAGTTGATTCGTTGTTCGGTGTACAATTTGTCGAAGTAAAGCAAGCCATTTATAATTTCCTTGTATTGGGTGGTCAAATAAACTATTAATCATACAACTTTCGGAAAAAGACTTTTTATGAGTCAAGAGAAATTGCTGGAAATTATTTGTAAGTTTCTCCAGTGGTCGCTAGAGAGCGTATACTAAGAAAACGAAGGTTTTTCTTAATATAAGTAGTTAATAGTAATATTGAAAATTTATGTGTTGTATTCTTAAAAACTTATGGGCAACTTTGTTCAAGGATTTCTTAATAAAGAGGTGGGAGAAAGAGAAACATTTTTTTGGAAAAAATTAAGCAACTTTGTCTTATTTTAAAGATATTCAGTTTATTCAAAATATTATAACGTAACTGATAAAACAATTGAATGTCTTTTAAAGGAGACCAAGTTCTGTGATTTTCGAAATCTCTAACCGAAGTTGCGTAATTCATAAAAAAGAAATGTTTGTCTTTCTCCCACTCCCTTATTTAAGGAGCTGGAGCAATAAGTGCTCAACCAAAGTTGCTCCTAAGTTTTTAAAGAATACAACGCATACATTTTCATTAAGGGTATAGGCATAGGTATATCAAGAAAAACATTCATTTTGTTAGTTGGACGTTAGAATGACGCCCTTAGTGGCCACTTGAGAAACTTAAAATAATTTCCAGCAATTTCTCTCGGCCACTTAACCCATAACTTTTTTTTCCGAAAGCTGTACAATTAATGATTTCCCAGATAAATCCGGCATCCTCGCTTATTTGACCACCCGGTACGTTGAATTCTTTCCATACCATTGATGCTTTTTTCGACTAAACACATTGTAGGGGTATACGTTATATTTTTCCATGAGTGTTTTCAAATCCTTGTTGAAGAATTCTTTACACAATCCGTTTGCAAATTTTGTGATTTGTTGTTTAAAAATGATATTCATAATTTTATAAACTACTAAACCAGTCTTAGTTGTAGATGATAGGCCCAGACAAATTTTGAAAAGCAATTTATCACTACAAGTAATTTGTATCCAAGTCAGCTTGAAGAAGATAATTTAGTTATTTGATAAATAGTCTTCGTAACGTTGTTAAAAATTTATTCGTGCGGGCTTATTGTTTTCGTTAACAAGTTGACGCTTTGTATCCGTAATAAATTGGTTAGCCATAACCATTTTAAACAATAATTTTGGCTTCTTGTGGTTCCTTAATGATAAATGTGATTTCGTTAACGTGACCCGTGTATCCTGCCTGTTGGGAAGCCATAATAAACAATCGTTTACCAATTCGTTGGGATTGGCCCAATGCACGTAGTCTATTTTGTTTTTATTTGCTTCGACATACACACCTTTTCCTGAAACGAATGGTCCTATGATTTCTTATATTTTTCAATCTGCTACCAGCAAATTATTTGTTGGATTGATAATTGCGACGGTGTGCTTAGTCTTTAAAATAATTTGTCTGTAATTTTGTTCATCTTTTTGGGAATATTCTTTGGGATTTTTCATAAATAACAGTTCATAAGGTCCTTGAGTTCCTCTGTATCATTTATTCTTGACCATGATATCGTTTCCATCTATGTTAATACTAGAATTACCAATTTAAATGATAAAAGAGTTTTGGACTTGCATTATTTTTATTTGCTTGAAACCACAACGCTTCAACTGGTAATTATCTCCAATCGTCTTTAGGTAAATACTGCAATGTGCTTTCTTGAAAGTGGATCGTGCTGATCCAAGTAATAATAAGATGCACGTGTACAAAAGTTGACTGCAAGTAGAAAGAGAAGTTATGAAAGTATTCACATTACTACAATGAAAGCACCAAAATTGAATTTAGATGAACATGAATTTAGTGTATACAGCGGCGGCGGCACTCAAACGTTAATTATCTGATAATGACGAAAATGATAATGACATAATTAGTGAAAAAAAAAACAAAGACTAGATAAGTGTGAAATAACGTTTCATTCAAATAGGTCATAGTGATCAATAGCTTTAAAGAGGAAAGGAACATTCTTAAACGTAAAACTGTAAAAGAACGTAGTAGTCGTCGTACAACGTCAACCACAACAAAACGCATTGATTTTAAAAATGTTTTGCATAAGATTAAAAACCACATTTAAAAAAATAAACCGTATAATATATATGAAGCTATAAAGTTAGCCCTAAGTGCAGCTAAGCAGTTGAAAAAGAAAAAAAACCTAATAGTCAAAGTCGAGCTATACCAGTTTCAAAAGTGAGTGGAATTCTAATAATAATTGTAATATTCCCTGGTCTAAGCGTACTAGAAGCATTAAATGATGGTGCTGCAGGAATTGCGAAGGCTGTTAATGATGTTAAGTGCCAAAAAAAAATTGGAAGGAATTACTCGACATAATTGAACCATGGAATCAATTGCAATGGGAAAAGGTCTTTACTTGAAACCGTGTCTTTTGTTACGACCACCACCACCACCAAACCACTAGCATTACCAAATCGACCGCTATCATAAATGGATTTAATCATGTATGTCAAACTGAGGTTATTTTTAATTATAATGTTTATAAGGACGTTCAAATGTATACATTTGGGTTTATAATTTTTAAATAAATAATGTTATAAAACAATATTTAGTTAGACTAACGTTAGTTTTATTTCAACAGTTGACATGAGTAATATATTAACGTTATCGAGTAGAGAATAAATTTTAAATATTTTAGATATACTAAAAGAAACGGAAATTATGAATTTGATTTAATTAATTTTGTTACATACAATACTATTACCAATATGGACAGTACCGGTTATAAATTTTACTTTGAAAGTTTAACAATTGAATTTCCTATTAGTGGCAGTATCAAGGTTATTACACAACCTACTACTACAACAATACTACCCAAGCTAAACCAAATAGAAAAACAGGAGGAGGAGGAAAAGGGGGTAGAAAAAACAGTATGGACTGATTTATCTACAAATTATTAAACGGTATCTAGATGAGAAAATTATACAAATATCAGACCAGAATGGAAACCTGGTTAATTTCAATAAAGAGGTTATAACAGTGGGAGTGCACCCGAGACAACAGCAGCAGTAGTAATTCAAAGAAGTAGTCCATTTCTCAAAGAGCCCTTTTTTCAATTTTTAAAAATGGGGAAACTTAAAGTCTCAATCATGTCTTAAAATTTAATCAATGGGTGGCATGTTTCGCCCAACTATGGGCATCATCAGACCTAAAAACTATACAAATAACGTAACCAATTAAAAATATAAAATTTCCTCCTACCTAACATTCAGAATAAAAAACAAAAATTAAAATGAACACAATATACATGACTTTGCAAATAAAGTGACAGACTATTTGGTCAATAACCCAAAAATAAAACAAGAGCAGTAGGGTAAGGGATTCGGTTGTCATTCGATTTAAATAAATCGCCCATGTTCTTAAAACCTCCATAAAACTTTAAGAAGAAGAGACAAGCGTCAAAGATAACATTTCGCACGCATGAAAAAGGAAGGAAAGTATAAGGTTAAGTATATTTACCAACTAATTGACCATTTTCACATGACGTCACAAGGCAGTCGCCATTTTGCCTGGAGGACAAACAATGCAAAACTAGGTTAAGTGAAGTGTTGTGTTTTTATGTATTTTCGCGGTTATTTAAGTGGTTTTATGTACTATTTTCTTTAAATCATAAAATAATAAACTTAAATACTTTAGTAATACCATCATTTTGTGCAGTAGTCAGTTGTGGGATGAGAGGAAATCGAGACAATGTAAGGTGTTTCAGAATACCTGCTGCTTGAAAAATGCTAAAATGAACACATCCATCCAGACACAGGCAAGAGATATTAATAAAAGCAATTAAAAGGGGACCATTAAGTGTAGTAGTCCATACTTGAAGTGAGGTGGCAAGTTAAATAGGTAGAAATAAGGTTGCCTTTGAGTATTATTGCTCCCCATTTAGTTTTAATTTGTTTTATTACATAGATGGCTCATGTGATCCTAATCTATGTATGTTTTGAATTTGTAATTGGCTGAATCCATAATATATTATTAATCTTTAATAAAACTTTGATACCAAATTTACTGATGTGTTTTATTTTGTAAAAACTATTTTCTGTACATTTGTTTAGTTTACAAAATATATAATTCAAATTCCTACTTTAAAGTATGCAAGGTGCATGCAAAAATATCAACATTAAGATCCGGTTGTACAATTACGGCTTAGCTGGGTTAAGCATTGAACCAAGGGAAGCTTAAGCCCTAATTGTACAAATTTTCTTAAGTAAAATAAACAATATTTAAAACACAAATTGGTGTGTGTGTGTCTTTTAAGAATATTATCAATCAATAATAAACTTTTTTTGGCACTTGGTCCAAACGGCTAATGACTGAAGTCTTCCTACCATATACAAATAAAAAAATATGTAATAATATTATGCTACAAATATCACTACTTTACATTTAAAAGTATGTTTATATACTATCTGCACATAAATATTGAACAATAATAATTATAAAAAGTGCAAACAAAAATACACAAATGTGCACTTGGGGCAATGCCACAATCCTTCAGGAATTTCTGTAATATAAACACATGAAAAGTGCTACCAAGCAATGTCACATTTTTCATTATCACACTTTATCATGGGGCTACTGTCGTCTACCTTTTCACACACACAACACAGAGACCTTTGCTGTCCCGGCTTTTTGTGTAAAATATTTTCCCAGTAGTTCAGGTTTGTTAATATATTTAAGAAAGTCCAATGCGTTTGTTAAGTTTACAGTAATAAAATGTTCATCATATAAAATCCTTTCAACGAACAAATTTTGTTTTGACCATAGCACAAAGTCACAATACTAATTTTGTTTCGGTTGCAAACATTTGACACTGAACTTGGTGGAAATACATGTGGTTTTTATTCAGTTTGTATTTACCATTTTCCACCATAAAACATAACGTTCCTTTTGCAGCAAACTCTTCAAAATCCAGGAAGCATAGAGAATATAGACATTTCACTTTCATTTTTCTTCATGTGTTGTCCAGTATAAAAACTATGTGTTAGGATTAAATAATTTACCCTGTCAATCATAGTTATTTCAGGCAGTACATCTACACTAAAGTCTTTCAAAAGGTATGGATCTTTGTCATCGATGATTTTTAATTGTATGTCTTTCACACTTTGAGATAAATGTTCATACTAAGCACTTCCCTCCATTGCTAAAAGTCGTTTCGATTTGCTTTTACTCGAGTTAAAACACGTATTTCCACTAAAATAGGTGTACACAGATTAAGAATAAAATCAGTAAATCACAACAAATCAGCTAAAGCGTCGTTTTAAACCACTTTTTAAACTAGTAAACTCAAAACTCGACTGGTTTGCATTGCTTTTGCATGTAACCTTTATACGGTGTTTGTCCTCCAGCCAAAATGGCCGACATGTCAAAGTCATTTTGGCTGGAGGACAAATACCGTTTAAAGGTTACATGCAAAAGCAATGCAAACCAGTTGAGTTTTGAGTTTACTAGTTTAAAAAGTGGTTTAAAACGACGCTCTAGCTGATTTGTTGTGATTAACTAATTTTATTCTTAATCTGTGTATACCTATTTTAGTGGAAATAAGTGTTTTAACTTGAGTAAAAGCAAATCGAAACGACTTTTAGCAATGGAGGGAAGTGCTTAGTAATATGAACATTTATCTCAAAGTGTGAAAGACATACAATTAAAAATCATCGATGACAAAGATCCATACTTTAGTGTAGATTTACATTCCCTGCCTGAAATAACTATGATTGACAGGGTAAATTATTTAATCCTAACACATAGTTTTTATACTGGACAACAAATGAAGAAAAATGAAATGTCTATATTCTCTATGCTTCCTGGATTTTGAAGAGTTTGCTGCAAAAGGGACGTTATGTTTTATGGTGGAAAATGCTAAATACAAACTGAATAAAAACCACATGTATTTCCACCAAGTTCAGTGTCAATGTTTGTGCTATGGTCAAAACAAAATTTGTTCGTTGAAAGGATTTTGTATGATGAACATTTTATTACTGTAAACTTAACAAAAGTATTGGACTTTTTTAAATATATTAACAAACCTGAACTACTGGGAAAATATTTTACACAAAAAGCCGGAACAGCAAAGGTCTCTGTGTTGTGTGTGTGAAAAGGTAGATGACAGTAGCCCCATGATAAAGTGTGATAATGAAAAATGTGACATTGCTTGGTAGCACTTTTCATGTGTTTATATTACAGAAATTCCTGAAGGATTGTGGTATTGCCCCAAGTGCACATTTGTGTATTTTTGTTTGCACTTTTTATAATTATTTGTTCAATATTTGTGTGCATATAGTATATAAACATACTTTTAAATGTAAAGTAGTGACATTTGTAGTATAATATTATGACATATTTTTTTATTTGTATATGGTAGGAAGACTTCAGTCATTAGCCATTTGGACCAAGTGCCAAAAAAAGTTTATTATTGATTGATAATATTCTTAAAAGATACATACACCAATTTGTGTTTTAAATATTGTTTATTTTACTTAGGAAAATTTGTTCAATTAGGGCTTAAGCTTCGCTTGGTTCAACGCTTAAGCCGTAATTGTACAACCGGATCTTAATGTTGATATTTTTGCATGCACCTTGCATACTTTAAAGTAGGAATTTGAATTATATATTTTGTAAACTAAACAAATGTACAGAAGATAGTTTTTACGAAATAAAACACATCAGTAAATTTGGTATCAAAGTTTTATTAAAGATTAATAATATATTAATGGATTCAGCCAATTACAAATTCAAAACATACATAGATTAGGATCACATGAGCCATCTATATAACAAAATAAATTAAAACTAAATAGGGAGCAATAATACTCAAAGGCAACCTTATTTCTCCCTATTTAACTTGCCACTTCACTTCAAGTATGGACTACTACACTTAATGGTCCCCTTTTAATTGCTTTTATTAATATCTCTTGCCTGTGTCTGGATGGATGTGTTTATTTCAGCATTTTTCAGGCAGCAGGTATTCTGAAACACCTTACATTGTCTCGATTTCCTCTCATCCCACAACTGACTACTGTACAAAATGATGGTATTACTAAAGTATTTAAGTTTATTATTTTATGATTTAAAGAAAATAGTACATAAAACCACTTAAATAACCGCGAAAATACATAAAAACAACACTTCACTTAACCTGGTTTTGCATTGTTTGTCCTCCAGGCAAAATGGCGACTGTCTTGTGACGTCATGTGAAAATGGTCAATTGTTTATATTGTTAAAAATAAAATAGGGTTCAAAATTGAAGACGTCGCGTTAACACAGGTAAGGACAGGACTCTTTTTTGCCTTAGTGATTTCAAGTTTTTCTAACAAATCCAACTTCTTGCTTTTACTGAGAATCGATGTTTGGATTTCAATAAATAGTTAGCGAAGGCGGATTTTGTGTTAGTTATATCAGTATTTTGGTATTTATTCATCAGTTGATGTCGGCTTTCTATAGACTTCGAAGTCAATTTTGTTATTATTTCTAAATAGAAGGAGATCAAGAAAAGGCAACTTGCCTTCTTTCTCTACCTCTAGTGTAAAAGTAATTTTAGGATGTAAATTATTGACAAAATTTAGAAACTGCTTCAATTCATTATAACTTCCATTCCACACAATACAAATATCGTCCACGTACCGTTTGTAAGCCAACAAGAAACCCGAAAAGTTACTGTTCATTATTACTATTCATAAAAACCTCGCTAAGGAATGGAGAAAGGCAGGAACCCATTGCCAAACCTGTTCTCTGTTTAAAATATTTGTTATTAAATTGAAGAAAGATTTGTTCTAGAACTGTTTTTATTTATGTTATAAAAGATCTGAAATTGCATTGCGGTGATTGCTCGGCTGTATATGTGGGACAGTCAGGTAGGAGGATATCAACAAGAGTTCAGGAACACCTTAGTTCTGTAAATAAATACCAAAATACTGATATAACTAACACAAAATCCGCCTTCGCTAACCATTTATTGGAATCCAAACATCGATTCTCAGTACCCGAAAATATAAATGTTATTCACGAATGCCATAAAAGCAAGAAGTTGGATTTGTTAAAAAAACTTGAAATCACTAAGGCAAAAAAGAGTCCTGTCCTTACCTGTGTTAACGCGACGTCTTCAATTTTGAACCTTATTTTATTTTTAACAATATAAACAATTGACCATTTTCACATGACGTCACAAGGCAGTCGCCATTTTGCCTGGAGGGCAAACAAACCCAAACTAGGTTAGGCGAAGTGCTGTGTTTTTAAGTATTTTCGCGGTTATTTAAGTGGTTTTATGTGCTATTTTCTTTAAATCATAAACTTAAATACTTTAGTAATGCCATAATGTACAGTAGTTAATTGTGGGATGAGAGGAAATAGAGACAATGTAAGGTTTTTCAGAATACCTGCTGCTTTGAAAAATGCGGTTGATCAAACCTATCTATCTAGACACAGGCAAGAGATATAGATAAAAGCAATTATAAGGGGACCATTAAGTGACTCTCAACAGCAAGTGTTTGAAAATGAAGAAATTCCAGGCACAAGCAGAAATATACCAATGACTATGCTGTCAAACATGGTGAACGATAATATTTCTATTGACAAAATTATTGTTGTATGTTGTGCCTTAATAAATTTGTGCCCTTCACGATTCCATAAGTTAATTTTTTTATAATTTTTAATATTTATAATATATAAATAAATAACTTAGGAATAAATTGTAGGTAAACTTTTGTGATATATCTAGTTTTATTATATAGCTGGCTCGTGTAATCAATGTATGTTTTGAATTTGTAATTGGCTGAATCCGTTAATATATTATCATTATTAATCTTTAATAAAACTTTGATACCAAATTTACTGACGTGTTTTATTTCATAAAAAGCTATCTTCTGTACATTTGTTTAATTTCCAAAATATATAATTCAGCATTCCTACTTTGAAGTATGCAAGGTGCATGCAAAAAAATCAACATTAAGATCCGGTTGTAAAATTACGGCTTAAGCAGGTTCAGCATTGAACCAAGCGAAGCTTAAGCCATAATTGTACAATTTTTCCTAAGTAAAATAAACAATATTTGAAACAAATTGGTGTATACCTTTTAACAATATTATCAATCATTAATAAACTTTTTTTGCCACTTGGTCCAAACGGCTAATGACCGAAGTCTTCCTACCATATAGGTACAAATAAAAAAGTACGTAATAATATTATACTACAAATGTCACTACTTACATTTAGAAGCATGTTTATATAATCATTTACACATAAATATTGAACAATAATAATCGTAAAAAGTGCAAACAAAGATGTTTCTTACAAATACATAAATGTGCACTTGGGGCAATACCACAATCATTCAGGAATTTCTGTAATATAAACACATGAAAAGTAATACCAGGCAATGTCACATTCTTCATTATCACACTTTATCATGGGGCTACTGTCATCTACCTTTTCACACACACACACACCACAAAGAGACCTTTGCTGTTCCGGCTTTTTGTGTAAAATATTTTCCCAGTAGTTCAGGTTTGATAATATATTTAAAAAAGTCCAATGCTTTTGTTAAGTTTACAGTAATAAAATGTTCATCATACAAAATCCTTTCAACGAACCAATTTTGTTTTGACCATAGCACAAAGTCACAATATTTTGTTTCGATTGTAAACATTTGGCACTGAATTTGGTGGAAATACATGTGGTTTTTATTCAGTTTGTATTTACCATTTTTCACCAACAAACATGAAGTTCCTTTTGCAACAAATTTTTCCAAATCCATGAAGCATAGTGAATATGGACGTTTCACTTCTTTCATTTTTCTTCATTTGTTGTCCAGTATAAAAATTATGTGTTAGGATTAAATAATTTACCATGTCAATCATAGTTATGTCAGGCAGGGAATGTAAATACACTTAAGGCTTTCAAAAGGTATGGATCTTTGTCATTGATGATTTTTAATTGTATATTGTCTTTCACACTTTGAGATAAATGTTCATAATAAGCACTTCTCTCCATTGCTAAAAGTCTTTTCAATTTGTTTTTACTCGGGTTAAAACACTTATTTCCACTATAATAGGTATACACAGATTAAGAATAAAATCATTTTATCACAACAAATCAGCTAAAGCGTCGTTTTAAACCACTTTTTAAACTAGTAAACTCAAAACTCAACTGGTTTGCATTGCTTTTGCATGTAACCTTAATACGGTGTTTGCCCTCCAGACAAAATGGCCGACATGTCAAAGTCAGCTGTTTGAAAATGATCAATTAGTTGATAAATATACTTAACCTTATATTTTCCTTCCTTTTTCATGCGTGCGAAATGTTATCTTTGACACTTGTCTCTTCTTCTTAAAGTTTTATGGATGTTTTAAGAACATGGGCGATTTATTTAATGTAGTGACCACGACATTTGCTTACTTTAAAAGTAAAAAGTTAAACCAGTTGATGCAAATATTAAGGATTATTCAAGAAAATTAGACAATTTTTAGAAAAATAATAAAAATATTTCTTAAATTTAAATCTCAAAAATAAAACAATCGAAAGAAAATTATTTATTTCAGTGTAGAAACTAAGTGTTTCTAATTAAATTTAAAATAAAATGTAAAATAAAATCATTTGAAAACAATTAGAAATTTTAAAATACAAAATTAAAATTTTGGAGAATTGTATAACGAGTTTTGAAAAATGTTAAGAAATTTGAAAAATAATTAAAATAATTTAAAAAAAAACAATTTAAAAATAATTGAGAATTAATTTAAAAAGTAATCAAGGATTTTGAAAATATTATTTATGAAATAAACAAATTTTAAAAACATTTTAAACTCGTCAAGTCTAAATAAAATTATATAAAAAAAATTGAAAAAATATTTTTTATTGAATAAATAAATTTTAAAAGTATTTTAAAATGAGTCAAGAGTCAAAGTAAAATTCAAGGAAAAATTCAGAAAATAATTTCTAAAAAAATAAAACTCACTTTGTCAGGTAAAATCCAAATATTTGCAAAATAAAACACAAACACTTTTTGAATGCACTTTAGAAATAAAAATGTACAAAAACATTTCACTAAAAAAATTCAAAGTGCAGGATCCGACTGGTCACTAGCGCGAGATTATATAGACTAAACCTCCAAAGTACAAATCTCTACTAAAAAAAGTTTACCCCCTCTATGTCCCAAACAGGTACAAGAAGTTAAAAATAGAAGCCAATAGAAACTCTCCTTTAGAGGCGATGACCTGATGACTAACCGAACACCTGCGTCCTAATTATAGATAGAAAATGGTTATAAACCGGATTTATCCAGATTTTTCCTTTGCACGTGCATCGATGATTCATGGGCTATGCACACCTGATTCTTAGAAATAGTAGTATATTTTTACGCTGTCGCGACCTAAATAGGACAGAAATACATGAAATTGAACCCTATAGACTCATAAATTATCAATTCTGTCAAACTGAACTGGAAATAAGCGGTTTTTGATCGTGACCTAAAAATGACTCATAGCAGGTGGCGAAACACACCTGTGAATGTTTTTTATAGAAAAAATTGGGTATAAAAGGCGGGACAGCGCATTGAAAGAGTCAGTCTATAAAAAGTGTAGTACGCGTTAAAAGTGAAATTACGTCAGTTCGGAGTCCAAGTTAAAAAGTTAGTTCTGTTAGTGAAATCTGAGGGTGGGACCTCGGCCTACCTTCCAGCCGGAAGTTTTATCAGTTTAAAAAAAATGAGTTTGAAATAGTGCAGAATTTTACATAAAAGTTGTCTAAATTTTAAATCGGGTTTTTAGTCGGAAAAACGGAAGTTTTGGAGACGAACGAAATTTCGTATATTTAATACGGAACAAAAATAAGGATTTTATTAATAATTAAAATTGAGAATTTACGGACAAAAGTAATAGACAAAATTTATAAAACAATTATCAGTTCTCAGTGACAATGAATAGTTCACCGTGCATATGTGCCAGCTCGCAGCTGAGGTTAACAGTATACCTTTCGGGCGTGAAATTCAGTCAGAAATCGCGGGTTTCAGCCGCTCGAAACTCTCGAATACGAGGTGCGGGCTGAAAGTATTATCGTTTTCCTATAAAGACACGAATTATGTAATAGCAAAAATATGTGTTGTGAGCCAAAAGTAATATTTATTGGAAAATATACAGGATTGTGAAAAAGTGTCAATTTTACTCCCTTTCGAATTTTACAAATTTACTGAATAAACTTATGGAAAATAGGTAATCCTCTGTTTACTTTGCTACTTATGGTTCACTATAAATGCACATTTGGGCTGAAGGCGCCGAATTTTCTCCGGATCCACACTAGGGTAGAACTTGTAGCCACCACCTCGTAGCTAGGCCAACCGATTTAGATAATAATGAAAGAGGATACGTTGTGGGCGCTATATTAAATCAAATGACAACCGAATCCCTTACCCTACTGCTCTTGTTTTATTTTTGGGTTATTGACCAAATAGTCTGTCACTTTATTTGCAAAGTCATGTATATTATGTGTTCATTTTAATTTTTGTTTTTTATTCTGAATGTTAGGTAGGAGGAAATTTTATATTTTTAATTGGTTACGTTATTTGTATAGTTTTTAGGTCTGATGATGCCCATAGTTGGGCGAAACATGTCACCCATTGAATAAATTTTAAGACATGATTGAGACTTTGACTTTGAGTTTCCCCATTTAAAAAAAAAGCAGTACCTAGTAATGCCCAGGTTATACCTCAATTAAACTAAACTAAATTAAAACTAAACTAAATAAATTAAATTAAGAAACAAAGAACAGTGTTTATACTTCAACTCAACCACCTAATGGCATTCACAATAAGAGAAGAACAAAGTGCGCCTAACTTTGTTTTCGAAGGAAACTGCTGCACCAACTTGATCAACGTTGCGTCGTTAATAACCATTATCTGAATCTCTTTTCAAAATAATATTAAATAAAAACAAAAATCAAATATCAACACATATTTAGGGTTAGTTGCTGAAATTTTTCTTCATTCCCTTCACTCCTTCCCTTATTGAATGACGGAAATCACGGATTATGCCGATCGTCCCACGAAAATTTTCGAAGCAACTAAATTAAACTAAGAAAGTTAAAAGTTGACCAACTTCTTAGTTTAGTTTAATTGAGTTTAATTCCATAATTGTATGTATAAATGGTTTCATACGAATGTAGTATTTTAATTTCTTAATTATCTTAGCTTAGTTAGGTTAAGTTTAGTTTAGTTGAGGTATAAAGCAGCCATAATGTTCCATACAACTATTCATTATCATCCTCATGGACAGCGTCCCCTATAAATACTAACTACACAGAATAAACAAGTTTTAGAATCATTGAGATTTAAAATGTTTTTTAACAGTAGTTTGCCTTAAACAAATTTGGGGAAAAACGAATACTATTTTGGATTTTTTTTTTAGATTTCGATTACATTTTAGATTAAGAAAAGTATTTTTATTTTGTTTTTATAGTGGTGGAAAACAAGAAAAAAATGAATATCTTAAATATTGGAGAACGCGTTCTTAGTGATCATTCAATTACAGGAAAAGAATATCACACCTATCTTCCATATACCAATACAAGTCTAAACAAGTCAGATGAAATTAGAATTCATATTTAGACGCAAGATATATACTTATCCAGCTCAGAGTTTTTCTGAAATTAAGGGAACGATTACTGAAGATAACAACAAATTTTGTAAACAACGCATTTGCTTTTTGTTTGATAAAATTTGATATGAACCGGATGAAGTTATGGTGGACCGTGTGAGAAATTCTGATATAACAACTCTTATGAAAGGTTACATCGATTTACTAAAGAGGAATGTGCACGTTATAAAAATACCGGCTGGAAACAACTTAAGAATCCAACTGTTTGAACAGCCAATGGCTATTTTAACGTCTGCATTCATTGAAAATATTAACGGGAGTGTTTGAAAATTTAAAATAGGTTCTTATTCGTCAAGAATTGGTGCTGATTAGAAGCTTCTCGGATACAAATTCATATTCATAACAACCTAGATGAGAAAAACCCCAATATGAAAATAAAAAATAACAAGATCGCCTGGAAAATTGAACATTTAAAGTGGATGGTTTAAATCGCTAAATTATGTTGAACATATGAACGTGACATGACAATTGCCTATCGAGGATGGGAACTACATGAGTATCCACTTTTACAACAAACCGTGCAACATTTATGGAATGTCAAAGCTTTTTGGGTTTCAGACCAAACGAAAAAATCAGCTAAAGAAAACTGTCAGTTATTTTGATCACTGTAACCTAACCAACTTTAAAGCTTACCCTAATTCAGAAGTTTATTCGTATGATATTTTAAATTTAAATTACACCAAGAAATCCTGCACCAGATGTATGTCAGATTTTAACAGTTTTATCATTATATAAAAATGTTGGTGGTAGTGGATTGTTGCTATCAAGTTAAAACGCTAAAAAGTGATTTTTGGATTAGATAGAAATTTAAAACGATCAGGATATTCCTGCTCCTACTTGTGCGTGTTTGTTAATTTTACATGATAAAAAGGTGAATACAATGCTTTGGAGAGTATTGTAAAAACAAAAGCTTAGCTGTTATCGTTATCACCACCACAACTACTACTATGACCGCAACAGTATAAATAAGCATAAAGTAATATAGACCGTAGCACAGCTCTTACTATCATAGTCTAAAAAACATTTTGGTTATAGTCATCCAAGGTTTCCAATTTGAAAATGTATTTTCATTTTTTTGCAAGGAAATTTTTATTTTGAATATATTGACCATGGAATATGTTCACAAATTTGTACGAATCTTAAATCTTGTAACTTAAAGCTACAACGACATTTTCACTATACAACCGAACATATTTAGGGTTTGAGCTGGGAAACAATTGGTGATGGTAATGATGGTGCTGATAATGATGTCCTAATGTTTGACGAGATTTCAAACTTTTTTATACACTACATTGGCTGCACACAAATGACAGTACTGGTAATAGTAAAACGAAACAAAGATTGGTTAGACAAGATCCTAAAGAGTTTAAACTTGATTATTGATTTGGATGACTACTACAACGACGAGAACAATAATTGCTGTCCAACTGTTAGTAATTTAAAAACCATTTTTAAGTCCTATCAGTGTAATAAACAAGTTAATAATAACGTAAATTGTGCTATGGAAAAAGTATATATTTTTTATTTTGAAGAAGGTTCTTGGGTATTTGGACATACAATAAAAACCACTGTTTTTTATGTTTCTTTATTGCGACGTTTCGCAGGGTTTGTCTGCTTCCTCAGGCTAAAATTTCGCTATTGTTAAGTAAACGCTTAGCAACTTTAACAATATATGAATAATTACAAAGAAATGTAAAAAATAATAATAAATAAATATAAAGAAAACTTCTTTTTTTCTTTTTTTTTTAATTCCAATTATTAAAAACATAAAAAAGACATGAATCATATATATTTGAAACGTTTGTTATTATATTGTATTTATATTTAATCGCATGCTTTTTTGTTTACCTTTAGATAGTATCAGTAGCTATATATATATATATAGTATATCGTATTATAATAGTTTTTTAATTATAAAAATTCTAATTGTACCGTCGAAAAAATGTCATAGAAATTTCATTTTTCCATCAGGCAAAGAACACACATACATATACACAAACACTTCACTTGTCTGTAGGTATTTGATGGACTGAAAACTATTTTGTTTTGTAAAAAAAATTATATAGGTGTGTATTTTAAGATAGTGTACACTAAAATTTTAGGTTGTAATGGATGGAACTTTAGATTTAATTAGTTTAAGAAGGCTAATGACCCATTTTAATTAGATTAGTATAAATTACATTTAATATTTACATATCGCTCGCCGAAGTCGCCGGCGATATGTATATCCCTCCTTTCCATCGACTTGAAAGAAACATGGATGCGGTATTTCTATTTGCTCATGTCAGCTTGACGCCTGTTATTTACAAAAATAAACATAACAAACTTCAATAAGCAAACCGTTCCGTGATTATCTAAAAATCAAATTCACTTATAAGGCGATTTTTATACAAAATATGAATAATTTTGTAATTGAAAGTTACTTTATGTATCAATGTGGGAAATAAAATGTTAAGCATTAGTCAATTTGAGGCCCTATGATTTTACCAATTATTACCAAGATTCGTGGTGTTATTTCCAATTATGCTTATCAGCAAATATTTTAAATTTACCATTTACAGAATATAAATAATGATTATAAAATCCGACAAAAAAATATTTTTTTGTTGTAACACGAAATGTTTTCTTGTTACATTAAACAAACCACATGTACCGTTTAATATATTTTAAAAAAACTATTTTACAAGTTCTTTAACCCTGTACATCGACTATAATTATAATAATATGAACCTCAAAACATTTATTTGAAACACACTAATTCTATGCCGTAGACTCATACAGGAATCCACAACCGTAGCGCTGTTCAGTGGGCGTAAGTAGGACACTTCTTTTCGGGAGAGAGGGACAATCGGGATTACATGTATTTCATGATATTGTACTCAGTGAAGAAAGCGGAAAAATTTTCGGGGCCACGCCCAAAGTTTTATTTAAAATTCACCTAACTACTATCAAATTTCGAAAATAAAATTATTACCCCTCCCCCTCTGCATGGTTGGATTAAATTTGTTTTTGTAAGTGTTTTTTTTTTAAATTCCTAGCTGGCTCTTTATTTAAAAATTATCACACTCTTCTTCCATAAAAAATGTTTCAATTAAAATTTTTACTTTAATTTTTCTCTTTAAAAATAAATACCTACCTGATTGTTTTTTTTGTTGTGAAAATATTTTATTGCATTGGGTTATATTTTGGTTGAAAATAGCTCTAAAAAATGGAAAACGGAACATAATAGAAAAATACTATAAAATATTATTCTTTTTATTCGATTTCCTTAAAAATTGCATCATAAATCAATAGACAGATTTTGCATGTCAGTACGTTGTTCACGCTATACTGAAAATGGTTAGACTATAATATATATAAATTTGAGTTCGTCTATTTCTTTCCAATTAAAGCATTCTGAAAGTGATATAGTCAAATTTTTTTAAGAAAACGCCAAGTCACTTGTCATTTATGGCACCCTGTTGACGTCTGGTCTATTTTACGTTTAGAGGTTGGCTAAATAGACAGGACCGGACTATTTTTATGTTGAATTAACAAACTAAAAAAATATTTAAATATTAAGTTCCTTATCTCCCATTTTAATTTATCAAAGAAGACTTAACAAATTTTTCTATTTAAATCATCGTTCTTAACTAAAGTCGTCAAGAAACTTTTGGAGATGTTATCCAAATTGGAACAAAAGTCAAGAACCTATTAGGTATCCACTGAATACTACCTAGATATTGTGATAGGAATTACCCACAATAAAGTAATGTACTAGTAACATAAATATTATCGACAAAGCTTTAAAAAAATTTAACTTATCGACACACTACTCTCCTTTGCTCGTGAATATTAAAGAATGTAATAAATGCCGGTAATACTGCACCAGCTAGGTAGAATACGTAAAACATTGTATATATGGTTAAAATATTGGTATACAAAACAATCACTATGCTTCATTTTAATTATGACTCTTAACTTTCAATCAGAAAACTCTATTTCACAAACTATTAAAATAGTAGAATGACTTAACAAAAGACATTACAAACTCTGATTCTTTAAATGCATTAGACGAGCTCCAAGAAAATTGCAATGTAAAAGTCTAAAAATATCTCAAATGTTTTTAAATACACACTATATAAAAAAAACCACAAAAATACTAAAAAACATTAAAAAACAACGAAAATAATAAGACGCGAACTGATATGTGAACTTGTTACGGTCCACACTAAATCTAGTAACTTTTCGGCGGAACTAGAATCAGCTGTGAATGTCATCTGTGGCTTTCAACTGTCGAAACGCCGTTTTCTATCGCGATATGAACTCTAGATGACTAAGATGACACATCAAAGTGTTGTGAATTTAAAAATTGTACTGAATGGTTTGTACTTTTGTACATTGTACTACTACTAAACTACTACTTTTTTACGTTTTTAAAAGAGAAAGTGGCATCCGACCAATTTGATTGGAGGTATGTTAGGAGTATGATTGGAGGTTTGGACACACATTACCGCGACCGGTTGTCGGCAATGGAGTGGTGAAAAAATGTATGTTTTGTTCACTTTGAGAGGTGTCGCCCCCGTGTCTGAAGTATAAAAAATTTAGAGTGTCAGTTGCAATAGAAGGTACTTGTGCATGTTCGCCCATATATTTTAAGGATGGGTAACCAGTCAAAAAATCGTAAAACTTCTCTTTTTAAGTGACTTCTAAAAAAAAGCCACCGGAGTTCTTGTCGAAACAAATGAAAGGTGCTCTCTAAAAAAGAAGTTTCCGTTGTGGTATATCTACGCCCTTTCCTGGAACCCAAGGGGGCAACCGCCCCACCTTGCTCCTCCCTATGGGCGCCCATGTACGGTTTTTGGAAACAAGGAACGTTTTTAAATTTCTTCTTTAGACTCCCCCCCCCCCCCCCCCAATTCAGCAAAATCGTTGGCACGGATACACGATGTATGGAGAACAATATCTTTAATTTTTATTGATCTGGTCTGGTGTATATTTTCGAACTCAACCTTCCTCCTATCGAAATAATAATATATTATATAAATAATTATAAATAATAATAATAAATAATCCGACTCTAAATTTTCCAATATATTAGAGTATGGGTTTCTCTCATCAAAAAGCACTAATGACGCGATCTTTGCCTTTCTTGAGGATTTGTATTTGAGACTGAATGATGGAGAGCGAGCCGCGGCGGTGTTTTGTGATCTGTCTAAGGCTTTTGATTGTGTGGATCATAGCATACTGCTGCGCAAACTCGAAGTCTACGGCTTCAGAGGTAAGTCATTGGATTGGTTTAAATCATACTTGACTGGGCGTTACCAGACAGTGTCTATGAATGACAGATTGTCTTCCCCACAGGAAATAACTTCAGGGGTACCGCAAGGTTCTGTGTTAGGACCTCTACTGTTTTTAATATATGTTAACGACTTACCAATGTTAAATATTACTGGAAAATTTGCTATATTCGCAGACGACACAACGATTCTCTGGCATCACGTACATAATAATTTATTGTAAGAGTCCATCAAAAACGATCTTGTTGCTATTAAAGACTGGTGTGATGCAAATAAATTATCCCTTAATGTCTCAAAAACAAACATTGTGAGTTTTAAATGTCCGATAAATGAGATTCACATACATGATCAGCTTGTTGATGGTCTGAGTGAGACTAAGTTTTTAGGACTTTTCATAGACTCAAAATTAAAATTTAAGAGGGAGGTCCGAGGGTTCCTGGTTGCTAAAGCATATTATTCTGTAGACGAGTTCTATAATGACAACCTTTAATTTTGTCTTTGTTTATGTTAGTGTCTAAGGTTGTTACCATGATTATTGTTTTAATTTTAAATAGTGTAATCAAAATATGCGTGCTTACAATTTGTTGTTTGATACTGTTATTTTTTTTATATTGTCTTAGTTTTATTTTTTGGTAATATGCTTTGTCAATGAAATTTTTTTTTATGACAATAAAGCTAATTTTGAGTTTGAGTTTAGACGGTGGCGAAGTCCACACTTGACTGCCCTTTTTTTCCTGTACCTTCTGTGACTATTTAGTCCCATATGGGCAGTCATTTTAGTATTTTTTTTATGATAACTTCGCTAGACTGAATTGGATAGAATATATTTGACTGAATTTGTACTTTTTACTGGTCGCGACAACCATGGCCACCGACCGCCTGACACCGTTGCCATTGTTTCCTATTTGTCAAAGTTTACATTTGAATGCGAGTGGCAAAAATGTAGAATTAAAAGTGATTTAAACCTTTATAGCAAAATAAAATTAGAAGTAACTTGAGTGCCTGGGCACATATAAATGTTAATAATGATGAAGAAATGATAACAATATTAAATTATGCGCTAAAAGAAAATCACCATTTCTATTAACGTAAAAAGGAAATTTTAAGCCTAAACGTCACAACTTAGCTAAATGCGTGGTTAAAGTGATTTTGAAACTGAACGTATGTCGTATATTATTCAGAAATATGATATGTCTAATGTATTACAATATGGCGGTCGAAAAGAAGCTAATTTGAACATTTCTGTTCGTTGGTTGTTTAATTATTATTAATTTGTGTGCATTTATTTACTTTCCTAATACGTTAGAGTGTTTTTCTTCATCCCAGACCAAAGGAACTAGTTACCACTATTTTAAAAGGTTGTACTTGTTTGTTGTTGTTTTCACTGATAGGATTGTTTATAAGTTGAAAATACCATGTTTATTGGTTATTTTTTTATTGGCAATTACCTTGGGAACTTATGTTCTTTTCGTACTTATTATACATATTACATATTATTGTACATAATATATCAACCTTTCCTAATTAATTCACTAATTAATTATGTAGCATTCTTCTATACAAAGCACAAGTAGTGAATGTACAAGAAATGTTATGCCCTTTTTAGTCTTTAAATTAGTTTAATAATGTAAAAGAATCCTTGTTGTTTTGTGATATACATAAGTACCATAATAATGTAAGTAATAAAATTTGGTAAAAGAAAATATCGACAAAGGCAAGAGAATAAAAATGAAAAATAACAATTATATTGTAGGGAGTCAATGTATTGCTGTTATAATTTAAAGATGAATGGAACAAGGCTTCTTGAGAAATGCCCATCAGTTTGGTCGTTTTAATATACACACATCATGCTATTAGATTATTTATTATTATCAATAAGGTGTACCCAAATTATAAAGTAACGGGCTGACATTTGGGTTCACCTCGAGAAAATTTTGAATTAGAGAAAACTTTTTAAAGGGTAGAAAACGTCTACACTCACTAAAAATAAAATATTCTGATAATGTGCTTCTGGGTAAGGGCAAAATTTTAAATTACTGCCAGAGGGTAAAAAAAAATTGTCACTAATTGATGAGGCTGAAACTAATGTTCATGATTTTTTACATACCTACACTTATAACAAAGCACTTAAAGGGTTAAAATAATAATTGTATCAAAAACACCCTTAGCAGACAGTTTTCAATCATTTTCCAGAAAAAAAATCAGTAAACCTTAATTATAATTTTGTCCGGCGCATTCGCCATTGTGTTTTGTGATCACTATTTTTCTAAATTTATCCAAAAATTGGCCAAACAACGTTGCTAGAGCACAATTATTCAAAATTGGAAATAAAAAAGCTTATATTTACAAAATAATAAAAGCAGATGCTTCTCAAAGATAGGTATTTTGCCACGTTTACGATGCAACCCTAGCTCTTAAAAATTTTGATAAAGCCCTTAAAAATAAAAAAACTCCTACCAATTTGTTGTGTTTTAATGAAGACACTGCATAACACACTTTCCTATTAAAAAAATTGCTAATAGAAGAACTGGGTAAAAAACTTATTATACAGCAAATCATATGTACATACGTGTAAGAAGGAGGGTCATGTGCGAAACGTTACATAAGGCAAATTAAATTTAGTTTTAAAAATTATTTGGCGATTTGATTTGTTCTGGATAAAAAAAAATCAAAAATTATATTGTTGCAGAGATGAAAATATATATATGCAGCACAAGTGGAATATCTATCTATGGAAATGAGAAGTTTTTATTACGGATGCAATCCCTATTTTTTAGAGAAGCAAAGCAATATTTTTTGGATGAACATAATATCACCATTTCACTTTACGTCCTAGGATAAAATACTTCATGGTGTTTAGTTTTCAAAAGCATTGATATACTGTAATTTTTGTTTTAAATAAATAATTTTTACTGAATTTTAATTTATTTATGGTTACCAAAAAAAAAATAGTTTTTCTAAAATTTTCACTTACTTATAACTAAAAAAAAAGGAATGTACAACTTTTTTAATTATATTTTTGTCAAAATAAAGGGAGTTTTAGTTTACTCTTAGGTAAATTTAATTTTTTTAAAAATCCTGAGTACAAAAAATTAATATTCTTATTAAAATCCTTTATTTTTTTGCACAAACACACACATTTTACATACAGGGTGGTAAGTATTTAATTTAACACTATCGGTTATTTCTACCAAGTTGATTAGACTAAAAAAATGTGCCATTTTTAAGGGTTTTTAAGATCCAGTAACTGTGTTGCTGAATTGTTTTTGATTCGATCAGGATACAGAAACATTTTCTAAAATTGTAACCTTTTGAGTTCATATAGAAATGCATTTTAGATGTTTTTGCCAAATCACCCTATATCTTATAAATCAAAAATCCTTTGGCAACACAGTTACTGTATTTTAAAGAAACTTTAAAAATTGTACATTTTCTGTATCTAACCAACTGTAGCATACTGTTTAGAGGATACCCATAATTACTGGTCAATTAAATAGTTACCATTAATTTCAAAATACAAATTACAAGTTTGGTCCCTATAACATATGTATGGGCAAAAGATAGGTGTACAGGATGATCTAATAGTGCGTTATGAAGAATTGTCCGGATCGTAATGCGCGCAGTTTAAAATTGCTTTAAAATATAGGGATGTCCAATAATTAAACATGATAAAGTCGTTTTTTGAAATGGAACATCCTGTAGTTTATGGCGTTTTTTGGTTTTCGGGTCCAAAGCAATTAAAGTTTATCCAATAATATGTAATAATGTGTGTTATATTCCTAAATCCAACCATTTTTGAGATATTGACATTTAAAAAATGATATTTTCACACGTTGACGGGTTATAACGTCTTGACAGTGCCTTTTACAGAAACACTGACTTTTACCCAAAAGTAGCAACTTTATGGTTGACACCGGTTTAACAGTTAAACTGAACCTTTTTTAGCCCCTCCAAAATATTATATATACCTACTATACACCCTATAGGTACAAAATTACTGTCAGTGATTCATTACTTACAGAGTGCAGTGGATTCTACGAAGTTAGAGGAAATAATTCCTAATGAAGCAGAATATTTATTGTCATTATTTTTTTTCCTGACTTTTTTTTCGTACAACCCGCTGCTGTCTATATGAAAGCGATAAGTCACTAACACTAATTTGGTCCTGGAGGGTATAATCGCAAATTTTGATGTTTTATATATAATAAATACACCAAATATAACATGTGTTTAATAAAGATAATAACCTTGTCATGTTTTCTTATTCTTATCCCATATAATTTTTCTAGGTAAGAATTGTTCGTGAATTGGCATTGCATTGTCTTTATTTGTTTAGAATCACAATGGTTTAACTGGGGTAAGAATCTCCAGTTGAAACATTGTGATTCAAAATAAATAAAGACACTGCAAGTCCAAAACCATTCTGTCATTTAAGAAACATCATTGTCCCCAACCTTCAAATAGACAAGAAATTTTCGTATGTTTAACTATAAATGCATTTGGGTTTCGATATCAATATTTAATTTTTCAAATATCTTGAACGAGGGGTAAACCGCTGGGGTATTTTGGTGTACAAGCTCTTGGCATTAGGTTGGAATTAATGGCAGCATTGGCATTATGTTGGCAGTATGGGCATTCTGCAGGCAGTATTTGGCATTATTTCGCATTATTTAGCATTGTTTGGCATTATTTTGGCAGTATTAGCATTTGTTAAAAATAATTAGTTAACAATTTGGCAACATCCTCACGACTCAGCAACACTGCTTGTCAAAAGTCGAAGCCGTTTGCTTCAAATTAGGTGGAGTGGGGGGTGAAACCTGATTGCTGTAACAAGCTCGGCATTAGAGGCATTATTATGGCATTAGTGGCATTATCGATGGTGTATTAGGGCATTTTTGCATTAGGTGTACAACATTTTGGTCAGCGGTTTACCCCTCGATCTTGAATCAATATCGATACCAATTTTTTGTTTCATTATTTAACCATACAGCATAGGTATTTTTTTAAGCCCAAGAATATTTTAATTCTTCTCTATAACATAGTTTTAAATTCTGGAAAAGTATATATAGTAACATTAAGCTTTATATGTATAGAATAAATTTCAGACTTAAGTGAGGTGGCACTAGTGCCATTGTGAACATTTTCCTTATTCGACGATTTCTTTATTCGGTTGTTGTAGCTCCAAGTTTTGCTCCAAGGTCCAAAGTTTCTATAACAGTTGCTCTAATTTCACATATATTTCTTCTATTCCTTATCTGAAATAATAATAATTTAAAACATTAAGAGTGAAAGTCTAGTAACGCTTTCGCGATTTAGTTTTTTAATCAATTATTTTTTTATCCAATAATCGGCCAAATACCCATATTTCAAGCATAATTACCTACAATTTAAATTAAAACACGTTTGAATTTATAAAGTAATATAGGCAGAAAAAGAAACAGACCAATTTCACCAATTTTCTTTTTTTGCTTTTATTAATTGATTATTCAAAATTTCTTTATTTCAATACTGTAGGTAATTGCTAATCAAGGACGGGTATTTGGCTCCTTTTTGAATAAAGAGAAAATAATAAGAAATATCGATCAAAAAATGAAATGGCGAATGCATCACTAGACTTCACCCACCACTGGCAATGGTATAATTGCAGAATAATTTTTTTCTCTAACTTTCATATGATATGAAAACAAATACTATTATGGTAGGGTCAATTTTATAAAGTAAATTTAAACCGAGGTCCAGTTTAAATCGGATATTGTCAAAAACTGTCGTTTTATAATGTGAGATTGATAGCAAAGTTTTCCAGGTCTGACCTGGAATCTCCAGGTTGAAACCCTCTGACTCCAGGTTACGGGTTATACAACAGGTAAGTATTATATAAGGGTTACACGGTGTAGACAACCAATTGTTTTTTCTAGAAGTCACCTTTGATTGGGAAGTAGGTACGAGAATGCCACCTTTTTTTTATAAATCACTTTTGATTGGGGGAAATATAAAAGCCACAGCATAGACTCCAGGTCAACAACAATAAAAAGGTGATGGCAGGCCTAGGTAAGAGTAATTTACCTGGTCATAACTTAATATAATGTAGCATAACATTACAAGTTATGACCAGGTTAACCACTCTTACTTTTATGTCAATAGGCCGCTTTACAGTTTGCAATTTTTCTTTCATGCAAGTCGTCTTGCAGCAATTAATATGGCGGCAATAAAAATTTCAAGTCGTTTTACAGCGTGCAATGACTTGCCAAGGTCGTAGGTGATGTACCACTTGCCAACCTTTTAAAATAAAAATACATTCGGTTAGGACTTACCGGCGCTTTTTTGTGAATTCAATTTAACACAACATCATTACAGGACACAAAAGCAAACCAACAAAAACAAAACGTACTCACTATAGGTTAGAAAGAACATAAACAAATGTCAGGGATTTTTATATTAAGGTTGGTGTCTCATAAATCACCAAAAAATCCCCAGAATTGCCCTTGCAATTGCAATAAAAATAGGGTCGGAGTTATATTTATTGCAAGCAATACAAATTGCGCCAGCTGATCACTAGCCTCGTTCTGCGCATACTCCCGGGCAATCTTTTCTTGCGTGAAAGAAAAATTGCAAACTGTAAAGCGGCCTAATCCCACATTATAAAACAAGAAACAAGCCTTTCGGACATTCTACAATTTAAAACTTGGACCTCAATTGCTTTTGAAATTGAACTTAATGTACATAGGTACTTACTTTTCTTTTTATTCCGTACTCTCTGATTAACATTCCACATGGTCCTTTATTGTTATGGGCGTGATTATTGTTTTTTTTGGACATGTTAGGAGACTCGTCCACGAGTTTCATGTGGAAAAACACAATCCAATAGTTTATAATCATTTTATTCAAGAAACACAAAAAACCCTAACTTAAAACCGAAATGTCAGTCAAAACTGAAATCTGAAACCTTCACGACTTCCAATGTTGCCGCTTCTCAATCCAGACCAAAAGCTTCAATTTTCAAACCAATTATAAACTTTCTCGAATATGCGAAAGGAAAGGACAAGTAATTTCCTCCCCAGAATTTCTTTTTATCCGAACCTTCTAAAACGGAAAATATATTGCAAAAGCTATACATCCTCATTAATCCAAGGAAATATTTAGGTGGTTACAGTTCTTTTAGAATTATTGAAGAACAAAGAAACAAAGTTTTAGGTATTTAACACCCCTGAGTGAGATTGCTTATCCACTTAAAATGATAGCGGCATGATGTCTTCACCACCGTACAATTTTTCACGCAGTTTTTGTTTAGATATATTAGTTGTTGTTAAAAGATCATTTTCTAAGAGAAAAATATCAGAATACTTGGCACATATTTTTTGTATAGAAAATTTTTCTTTATCGTTCATATGTTTAACTTCTAATAAGTTTAGTAACTTTTCAACTCCATTAACTGAATTATTGTCAGTAAGGCCGAAATGATAAAATTCATAATTTTCAAAATAAATCAATTGTTGGCTAAAAATTTTTTAATTTAACATTCTGATCACGTACATTAAGAAATTTTATAAGTATCATATTTCAGGTAGGTCGGACTACTGCTCCGGCTATGAAAATGTGCATTAGAAGTCTAAAAAAAATATTCTATTTGGTTGTGGTTGAGTAGAAGTACTTGCATTGTCCGCACTTACATTTCTTTGATTTGTGTTTGAGTTTTGCATAAAATATCCTCGTTGCGCGAAACGATTATTGCTCCCCCTGTTATTAAATGAAGGTGGGTTTGCAAAACATGGAGTTTGCCTGTAAGTTGGTTGCAGTATATTGTTGCTAAAATCATACTGTCTATAATTATTATTATTTGCTTAAACTGAATTTCCATTATGGAATCAAAGCCGCTGCGGGTTTTAATTCGAATTTTTCAGACATTTTTACTTCCGTTTCACTATCTGAAGAATTAGAATCAAAGTTTTCCCCAGATGGTAATTTCAGCAATTGGGTTTCTGTAAGCCTTTCTTGTAAAGTTGTATCTAACATCTTCATCTAACATCTTTACATCTTCGGATATATTCGTTTTTCTAATGCATTTTCAGGCATTCCATTTCAAATTCCACTACTATAATACTCTTTCTGAAAATGTTTTTGTAGGGTCGAAATGTCGATATTTGGTTCAAACATTATTGTATAAAGACGTTAGAAGAAGCAAGATTTACGAAACTGCAATAAAAATTACAGGTTTATGTATATATAAAAATAAAAACCTGATACTGGTATCTAGATGACGAAACGTACTCGAAATCTGATAACAATATAGGATAGGAAACAAAATGTGACAATATAAGAGTCCAATTATTTTTTCTTTATTTCTACAAATAAAGTCACAAGGAATAAAAACTCGGAACAAAGCTAGTTGGCAATTTTTGGCTGTTCCGAATATCTCCGAACATTGATAATTCATAAAATTTAAGATATGCAGACCGATACTAAAATGGAAAATTTGTCTATAAATACTATATTTGGAGCTATCTGTTATATAACACTGTATTGTCGAAGTTCCGAGCTATCTTTTTCCCAAGTCTTACAGCGCGAAATGGTAAATTAACTTTGAAAGCTTACGATGAAATATGCCATTTTCGGCCGTTTTTAACACTATATATATTTTTAAAATCCATGATGATGCTTTATGAATCCAAGGCATTCTTTTCAAAAAGTCATGATTTTGCTAAAGTATTTTTAAAATGAAAAAGTCAATAATTAATCGGCCATATGAAGCTTTAATTTGGGTCCAATTAAATATTAGAAGTCCTAAATAATCTATAACGTTCAATTTTTACCTTCAAAACGTTAAAGGAACTGTACGATTTGTAGCCAAAACACCCATTTTAGGCTAATTTTGACAGCGGTATTTAATTCCAATAGATACTGACTTGAAACAAAATATTTCAAAGCACTCTCTATTGTCATCCGAGTTAGTTTCAGATTTTAAAATTTTTTCTATTCCCGCTATCAAAATGTTTATTCTGTTCAAATTAAAAAAAAAAATTGATAAATTCAGATATGGGTAGGCCCTGAAAAAGGCCCATACGGTTTCCTCCTTGACACAAAAAAAAGATTACCACGAAATTTTGCTCTCATATTTTCCAACCTAAAAATTCTCGTGTAAACACCTGTTAATTAGTGATTCATTATAGGTTCTTTATAGTTAAAATCACTTTATAACGGCATATATCAAGGCTTCAAAGATTCCCCAGTATACAATGATTTAGAATTATCAAGAAAATCAAAAGGCCATCAGAACAATGGAAAATGATGCCTAGGGCCCCAAAATTAAGGAATACTTTTAATGTGGGTTCAATCAAGTAATTAATATGTTTTATAAAAATCTAACCATTTTTTCTTTAATTTTCAGCATAAATGTTGCCTGTGTAGATCTAACAAGCTAATGATGCTTTAAAATCAAAAGAGGGTTAACAGCCGCAATACATAGTTTTAGTGGTATCCCCTAATGCTTTTAAATGACCAGAAAGAACATGAGAGTAAAAATCAGTACTGCAAAACCATTAAATTAATGGGGAAAAAACAAGATATACAGTGAATTAATTAATAAATACTATAAAAATATCATATTCAAGGGCAGGACTGTGCAATATTAAAACTAAAGTATTGTAAAACTGAGTTATAATATAAATATTTTTTAATTAAAGCTATCTTTAACAATATAAGTTTAATCTTTTTTTACAACTCATTCACCATTCTACCAAAAAAACATTCAAATATACATTCGATACTGTTTGATTAATATATTATTCTACTGTGAAAATAACACGTTACAAGAAATTATTTATTTATTGAAGCATGCGATTTTATAACTTTACAAAATCTGAGTAAGCTTACCTGCAAAATTTCAGGAGCAATATAATCTGGCGTCCCACAAAATGTCGTTGTAGTCACTCCATCAAATATTCCTTCCTTGCACATTCCAAAATCAGCTAGTTTACAATGACCTTCTGCGTCTAACAGAATGTTATCAAGTTTTAAATCTCTATAAACAACACCGTTCCTATGTAAAAATTGTAATGCTAATATTACTTCGGCAGCATAAAACCTAAAATTTATAAAATTATAAACATACAAGATATCCCAAGAATGTGACAAAGTACAAACTTTCTTATGGCGTTAGAAAAATGTTTTTGAATATACATGGACTTTTATAAATCAAACATAATATTCCATTGTGTGGAAAATAAAAAACTACTTGTTATGTTTCAACAATTTAATCAGTTTCCTGACACGTGTTTCGACCTTCTCAGGTCATTATCGAAGGAGTACAAGAAGATACTAAATTCTACGTGCTTTAACAATGGTATTTATATCTTAGATTATGGTAAATCTAAACATGTAATAAAATTAAAATAAGGGTTACAAAATTTGATGGTCACCGGTGGGTTTTTACAAATTTTAAGGTACCAATGAATATTAATATCTTAAATTAGTGTGTTATTAAGAATGGGATGGACACCTGAAGGAATTTCAATATGATTATTGACAACATTACATTTGTTTTTTATAGCTTTTTTGATTGCTAATGTTTCTAATAGATTTAATTTTTTGCTTTTATCGTATATATATAAAGGTTTTATTTTATTAGAAATAGTGTGATTTTGATTTATGCAATGCTCTGATATTCCTGTTTTGTTTTGATTTTTTAAAATAGATGTTTTATGTTCTTTAAGTCTGGTGTTAAAATTTCGTCCTGTTTGTCCGATATAGATGGCATTGCAGTTAATTTAAGATATTAATATTCATTGGTACCTTAAAATTTGTAAAAACCCACCGGTGACCATCAAATTTTGTAACCCTTATTTTAATTTTATTACATGTTTAGATTTACCATAATCTAAGATATAAATACCATTGTTAAAGCACGTAGAATTTAGTATCTTCTTGTACTCCTTCGATAATGACCTGAGAAGGTCGAAACACGTGTCAGGAAACTGATTAAATTGTTGAAACATAACAAGTAGTTTTTCATTTTCCACACAATGGAAATTCCGTTTCACCAAGAATGTAGCCCAACTCAAATAAGTTATAAACATAATATTTTTTTAAATAATTATTATTGTATTCCTGTCATTTTTATTAATCTCTTAATATAGGATTTTGTGGATCTATACAGGGCACTTACTTACACACTACTTAATGAAAATGAAAAAAACAACAAAAAACCTTTATAATCGTGGTATAAACTATATTCAATTTTTAAAAATTTAGAATTTAACATAAAATAATATAAATTGGAACATAACATAAACTTTGTAATAGCAACACAAATTTCTAATTTCATTTTACGAAATGATACAGAACGCTTCTATTTTAAAAAATCTATGTCTATTTTCTTTTATATTTATGGAAGACCCAGTACATCGCAAAATCATTTTAAAATGTGTTCCTGAAGATTGTTCTTATAAAAATATTTTTGTTCTTACACCATGAGAAAGTTATGGTAAGGTGTCGCACTAATGGGACACTCTGTTTAAGTAGATACCGACGTAGATTTATTAAAATATAGTTTTATTAATGGTAAAAAAAGTCACATCATACTAGTTATCAAAATAAAAAGGTTCAACTGCCATTATTGACTATTTCAATATAATTGAATAATATACTAGCACTAGTAGCTAGTTAATAAATTATTAAGAATAAAGGTAACAAGTGGAAGAATCAGTTTCTATCTGTATATCATTATGATTTTTTTATACAATTTTTATAAATTACAGTAAATAGGTATTGATATTTTAAAAGTCACCTGATTCGGCTCAAAGACCAGTTAAAACTTCAAGTAAAGTAGTTTTAACAGTTAACAATGATTGTGTTTTTGTTATAAATTTGGAGATTGTTCTATATTTAATTATAGGTGAGTGTTTTTTTACGGGCAATCCGATTTACCTAGGTTAACTATTTTTATATTTACCCTTAACATAACAACAACCCGATTTACCTATTTTTACATATTCTGTAAACATTTGTCGGTCATGTTTTGAAGATGATTATATTGTGCATTTTATTAAAATGATACTTTATTTATTTATAAATCATATTTGGCTAAATATTGTAATACAAAATGAGATAAAGAAAATCAATATTTTTATGATGATAAACTAAATGAATAATTGTTATTATGTGGAAACATTCTAATAGTTAGAAGGGAAGAAAAGAACTCAACGTTTTATTCTACTGTTATATTAATGAAATGTTTTTGTTTTAAAATAGAAATGTTCTATAATGTTCCGAATGCAGAAGCATTCATCTTCAGGAGAACAAATGAAATTAAGAAGAAAAGGGAAATATCATCTTTAAGATTATAATGTTTGTTATTGTAATTACCATTTTAAAATTTGACGCGAGGCTGTCAGAAGTCTAAAAAAGAAAAAACGAGAAGTTAGAAGAGCGGAGGAACGGGACAATGGTCAATATTTGAGCAAAATGCCTAGTGCCCAGCGTGTTCCTTCCGAGGAATCAGGACAAAATTAAGAAAAGTGGTAACATGACGCCACAACGTGGGGCCTAATGAAATTTATGGTGTTCAGTTCAAAGGTCATAGAAATAAATTATCAGAAAAAATTTGGGAAAAAGTTAAGCAAGATAAGTAAAAGACATATTGCAATTTACTGATTTCCCGCATTGTTTAATTTTAATATGCCATTCTTGTCAGTGTCAGCTGTACCGTCTTTTTGTCGCTGATCGATAAAGGAGAAAACAATCTCGGAGAAAAAAAAAACTGGTGCTATCTAGTAGCGGTAAGCCAGACTAATATGCGGATTCCGAGATGGAAATCCTAAGATCGAAAAATCTGGTCAGCCGCAATAAACTATTACGACAATTGGACTATTTTTAGTACAATTTTAGTTAATGGGGAATTATTACTTGGATAGTGTATGAGTTTTGGAACATTTATATTTTGAATTAGGTACAGTTTTGTATGTATATGTTTACAAACCTTCTTACATAACCCCAGCCCTCAATTATTGTTTATATTTTCTTATTTTAATTGTGTAGTTTTTTGGTATACGATTTTTCTGTTTATACTGTATAGTGTTTTATAAATATATACTATATATGTTTTATATAATAATTTTTAAGTTGTATTTTGACTAGATTTATAGAAAATCTAAAATGGAAAGATATTTTGTTTTGGACGAAACTCCACGGGGACCTTTAGTATCTTTTGACCTTAGGAACACTGAAAACGCAAGTAATACTAGCCCGGACGAGCAAACTTACTTACGCCCTTTGACAAATAATATGCCTTTTACAAATACAAAACTAAATAACCAGTTTAACAATACAAATCCTTTTTTGTCATTTAATTTTGATAATAATACTGAAACAGAATCAGGCCTCGCAAATCCACCTTTTCAAACTTTAAATATGGACCCACTTAACGTAATTTCTCGGTATACACTTCTTCAAATCAAACTGCAGGTGCTGATACACATACTAACACGAAACATACTTTCATAGAAAACACTTTCATTAATAGAACTTCTGCTTTTACAGAAACTTGAATAATCAATATGCCAAAGCTAATAAGAAACCTACTATAGTTTATTTTAGCTTTGAATATGATAATCCAACTGGTTTTATGGATACCTTAGAAAAGTATTTTATAGAATCGCACATCGAGGAAAAGTAAGTAGGTACTGCGACATCTTTAGTAAGGGGTGAAGCCAAACAGTGGTTCGAGCCATATAATTCTTTAAATATGTCTTGGGCAAGTTTCAGATAACAATTTTTAAATCGTTTAACCAAATTTCAGTTTTGGCTTCAGCTACTTCAGCCCTAATATGGTGAAAGCCCAAATCAGTCGGAGGCGGCTGCTGTTTTTATTGCTAAGAAAATAGCTTTATTTTTGCGCCTTGACCCATATAAAACAGATCGCACGAAACTTGCTATAATTATAGAACTTTTGCGTCCTGAAATTAGATCTAGATTAAGACGATAAGGTCGACCCATATCTTGTGAGGAACCTATGAGAATGACAGCTTCAGTAGAAAATGATTTAGTAGCAGAATTAAAATGTTTAAAACAACAGTTAACCCCAGTTTTAAACGAACCTGTATTAAAAAATATAAGGCCGCTAAATAATAATATATCTCCTTCCACATCTAGATATTGTCAGGATTGGCACTTTAATAAAGATTACCCAAAAAATCCCTATTATAAGTCAAAAGACCGAGACAGGGCCGGCCTAGGGACTTTCGGTCAATCCGGACCGGTCAATCAAAACCAGGTATCTACACAATATAACCGCAATAACCAGAGGACGAACATGCGCCCCCCCCCCCTGGCCTCCCAAGATCTTAGAAATAAGTTACAAAAGAATGAAATAACTATTCCCCGAATTGACAGTAAATTCAATAACAAAACAATTTTATCTGTTATAGAATAAGGCTCCAGAATTCATTCATCTCTAATACAAACATCCAAATCCAAACACTAGGACAGATAATCAGAATTTCGTATCAGCTTGTGGGGAAACTATTTTTCGTCCCGTTCAATCGACACACTGTTCTTAAGATTCTTTAAATCTTAAAGCAAATTTCGTTTTAATATCAAATTTACAGGAGCAATGTATTTTCCGTGAATCTTTCCTACGTAATAACAGTGTCGCTTTAGATTTTAGTAGAAAATGTGCTTACATTGGAAATAATTCTAGAAAAACTATATATTGGCATATCCCTCTAAACACTTATCCCATCAATAAAGACTTCTTCAATTAATTAAGTGTGGAGGTGAAAGATAATCCTGAACTTCTAAATCTTGTCGAGGAGTATGCTGATATATTCAATTACGGCCTACATCATCTACATCTACAACTACTACAACCAAAGATAAAATTGTTCTTACAGACCCAAACAAAGTCATAATTCAAAGACCTTACTCAATGAGTCAAGACATTAAAGAGATTATGTATCAGCAGGTAAAGGAGATGTTGTCTACAGGGGTAATTGAACCATCTGTTTCGTCTTACAGTTCACCAGTGGTTATTGTTAAAAAGGAAAATAAAAAACCTAGATTTTATGTGGATTACAGGACGATAAACAAAATAACTGCCGATGAGCCTTCAATCCTGCCAAAAATAATGGATACTCTAAAAAATTTGGGTAACTGTAAAATCTTCACTGTACTTAATTTAAAATCTGGGTACTGGCAAGTACTACTTGAGCCACTTTCCAAACAATACACTGCCTTTTCGACACCGGACGCTGCGCTATATCAATTTACAGTTATGCCATTCGGTCTCAAGAACGCACCTGGAACTTTCCAGCGTTTAATAACCAAAGAAGTTTTGAGTGGTTATTTCAATTACTTCTGTAAAGTCTAGTTATATGATATTAATATTTATGCTGATATAGAATCTCACACTCCCAATACAACTGCAGGCGCGAAATCACGTATAAAGTATGTATACGTATTTATTATTGTTAATAGATGGCGCTACGGATGATTGAGAGAAATACAGTAACAAACGCGGGAATACAAAAATAGAGAGATCCCGAGACCATAGGCTCGTTTAAAATAGCCGACTGCGGATATTTCGTCAAACGTACCGATCTATCATTGGATATCTGCGAAAACCAAAGTTGAATAAATTGCTGTTTTTTTAAAAGGTTTTTTACAAGATTTCAGAGCTACTATCGGCCGCTGCTTAATCACTGGCAGTTGATATACAAGAAAAATTCAGCAGCATCGAAATACCGAATTCATGGATTTATAGAATTTTTAGAATCGGGGCAAAATGGTTTGCCACAGTCCTGAATAGAAGAAACGGGTGCGGGGCACCCCGACGAATATTTTGACACTCAAAACATAGGGTCCAGGACGCCGCCTGAAACACCAGGGAATTTTTTCCAGAAAATTATTTTGAGGAAAGTTTCTAAGAATAATATTCCCTATCAACCGGCACAGGAATTGGACCTCCAACTATCCAGCCTAGGAAGTTGGACCAGGAAGTGGAAAATTTTTTTTTTGAATTTTTCGCTATTATACAAATTCTGACACCTAACTAGAAGAGAGTGCGAATCCCGAGAATCAAGATCAAGCGATTTTATGTCATGCCAATAATTGACCATTCGCCTGCGTGGCAATTATTTCGACGTGAAATGGATTTTGACGATAAAAAGACGTACCCAGTACCAACTGGAAGATCAACGATGCCATTAGGCGCTGCCGGCCCCAATGAGGGCATCAGCGATACCGATGACCGGCCTAGTACCTGGCTGCATCGGGATGCGGAGTCTAACGTGCCTCCTGAGCAAAATAGCCGAGGCGAAAATAATCTAGAGCACAAGGATGCAGGTCGAGGGCTGCAAAGCAGAACCCCGGTCATAAATTCCCTCGATTTAGAGAGTCACATTAGAAGAAATTAGGAAAGAAAAATAATATCCTACTCTAGTGCTTATTTTTCTGCAGTTGAAGGAAAATATCACTGTCATTTGGGCTATTAAAAAATATCGCAACTTTGAGCAAAAAGCTCTGGCGCCCCTTCCAAGGAATCAGGACAATAAGTAAGAAAAGTAGTAACATGTTAGATGAAAAAAGGTCCAATGAGTAGAACAGTGAGAAAATCGACAAGCAAATCATAGTGTGAAAAACAAAACATATGTAGGTTTGTGGCGATGGACACTATAGGAATTTATGTGTATAATAAAAGGTTTAACAACCAGGTGAGAGGAGAATTGTTAAGAGAAATGAAGAGTAATATGGGTGGAAATGTAAAAATTCATTTAAGAAAAGAAATATAGTGGCCTCGTCATATCAAAAACTATGGAAAACGAAGTGCGTATAAGTGTGAGGAAGATAAATGTTAATTAAAATTTAAAGCTTTTTGTAATTTTATGATGCTAACAACAGATGAACGCCTGAAAAAGACATATTTTAGGTTACATCGACTGAACAATAATTGTAAAAACTTACAATCATATGGGCAGTACTTTAGATTAAGAATATATGTAGCAAAAAACATATATCTTTTCAGTTTTATTTAACATTTTCGGTTATAATTGAGACTTTCTAGTTTAGGTACTATAAAAAAAGGGATCGAAACGCTACCATGTTTTCAAAAAGACTACTACACGCTTAGTTAATACTAGTTTAGGGTTGCCAAAATTATAGTAAAATTTTGCCCAGCCATGCCAATAAGGGTGTGAGTTCGAGCGCCACTGGCTTAGGGCAGGTAAGCCAAAATACTTACATGTAGTCGTAAACCCTAAACTAGGAAACGCAAAAAATAAAAGGAGACATTATTTAATATACGAGCATTTTATTAAATAATTAAATTATATATTATTATTCGATTTTTATAATTCAAACTTCTTATGGATTAAAATAAGTCACTAAGCAATGTTTCCCAGTTACATTTGAGATGCCACCTAATTAGCCCTATTTAAAAATATTAAATTATTAAACGCAAAAAATACTCGACGTGATCACGTGAAGTTCCACTATTACTAAAATTAAATGCTTTACGCAAACGCAAATAATTATAACATCCTTGTATTATACGCTTATTGAGGAAAACTTATCCTTATTACACAAAAAAAGAAAACTTTAATATTATCCGCAAAGTAAACATAATAATTATTGTTAAATCACACCGTAAGTTCAGCTTATTGTAAGAAATAATCAATTTTGGTTAGTAGAATTAAAATTATGGCTTATCTGATTGAATTTGTAGGCAGCGTGGCAATCCAAATATTCTAACGCAGTCTCGCCTAGCTTAGTAGCCCCATAGACGGTACCAAGCTATACTCCAAGCTTTTAGTGGGAGTCTTATCATAGGCATGAAGCAGAATTTGACAAACCTATGCCTGAGTGGTTGGCTTATGGGCCCCAAAATGAAAGTCCTAAATAAATTACAATAAGTAATTAATAAGAATTCGAAGATAAATGAGTAATGTCACTTACTCTGATGTAGGATGTCTTGAAGAGAATCACTTTTAGAAAATGGCGGTCATAGGTCCACTGAAAAATCCTAAAAAGTTGTGTATACCAACTTTCAATATTCAAAAGAACGAACTACACAACTCGAACACTTCATTTTTAATATTTTTAACAGGAATCCCAAATCTGGTGGCTATCACAAAGACCGTTTAAAAGGAAAATTAAGCAGACCAACCTCTATTCGATTTTAATCAATGGCTACCGATTAATCGCTTCACCTACCCTGTACGACTTCCAAATCAGCTAGCATAAATCACGCGGCCATTACTGGAAACACAAGAATTTAAGATTCAAATGATAAATACTATTTATCAATTAAAGAAAAACCCAAAATTTCAATGCTACCCTGTAAGACGAAGTCCTTCATAAATTACTATAATTACAAATTTTTCGAAATAACTAATTATTTTTATTTAGTTAATTAGTATAATTATGCCTCTGCCCATCTAATTTTGTAGTATCTACATTTTAATATTACTATCCTTAGCATCCAGGGCCTTAAAATTTTCATTACAGTTATTTAGCAAAACATTACCAAAATTAATATATTTCAATGCATTCCTTTATAGGTTTCTGTATTTTACAGGTACTCATGGTACTATAGCTTAATTTTAGAAAATTTAGTTGATTTACGACTGGTACTGTATTTATATTTTATCGCTAGACCCTATTTTTGTGCCACAATTTCGCGATTTAGAAAACTACGTACCGTGCGTGAGAAGGTTAATTGTTTGATTACTGTCGAAATAAATGATTTGAAATCAAAAAATGGCGACAAATATTATTACTTTGGTGAAATAACAATGAAATAGTATATTACAATACGAGACGGAAAATGTTTCATTGCTGGTCGAGAGATTATAGTTTATTGAGATGCGTAGCGTAGTGTTAGCACCGTCACCTTTATTATGCTGGTAGTCAGGTAATGAGTTTTATGAAAAAGACAAGTTGACGTATAATTGCAATAATTTTTCTCCACGACCATTACTGAATGCAATAATTCCAAAATCATTTTTGATAATAGAATGTAAAAATTCACGATCTTGAGTTGGAATATTTATTCTGAAACACTTGCTTCTTATGCGTTATGCGTGTATTTTCATTCCATAACAAGATACGGAATGAATATTCTGTAATTGATCTAAACGACATAGGTTGCCATGAATTTCGAAACTGTCAATGTCAGCAGACAAATTTTAGTGCAAGTCAAAATATGAGTGAAAAATCGGATGAATCAGATATGGAACTGGATAATACTCCACCTGAAATTACAAATATTGCAAACAGTATTTTTGGTCGTTGGTCTGCTACTCGGTTAAAATGAAAATTCGATACTCGTGATCTCTTCCACTGGGATCAAATTTTCATTCCAACCTCGTTACAGAATCTACTATTCTCTCATCTCTGTAAAGTTTATATTTTTTCCTGTTCCTTAATAAATAGATGTTGCTGAGAACGAACGAGTAGTTTTTTCTGGAAGCGACACGAAAGTAGCGTCAAGATAAACTATAATCTCGAGACCGCAATAAAATTTTCCGTCAAGGATTGTATACTATTTTATTTTCAGTCATGACATTATGATTCAAGTAAACATTGATTATTTTTGCACGATAGACTTTTTTAAAATAATAAATTTTGTCGCACCGGTTATTACCTTTCATTTCCATTGTTGGTCGTTGATACCAGTTGACAGCAGTTGTCGCTTAAATTTTTTGGAAGTAAGCATTTTTTTAAGAAAAAGAATACAGATTAAAGATGTTCTCCGATAGTGACGACGAGTTAGTTAGCTGTACTCCACCTGATTTGAAAGAAGCAGCGGATAAGATTGAAGAAAGTCTGCTACCTAAGCTACGTTAAAAGAAAGCTTTTTTAATACATTCCAAGCGTGGTGCAGCAGTAGAAGAACAACCAATCCAATGTTACATATAAGACCGTTTTGTTGGTCTATTTTGGTGAGATCTCTAAAGAAAAAAATATTTCACTCTATGGGCTACCCCTACAGTATGATAAAAAGTATACTGAAACTTAGAGAAAAGGTCGACATTTCCAAGTATTCAAAACTTGTTGCTTTTTTGAAGCGAAAACGTGTAGGCTTTTGGCCTAAAAAGTCGAGTGTTTTTTTAAGAGAAAACATCAGAGATTTTTTGGTTAAAGCATCTGAAGAATTTTTGTGTATGAAGATTGCGCTTGTTGTTGAAGTCTCGGGAGAATGCAGGAGTGATGAACTAGTAAAGATGAAAATTTCCCATGTTAATGTTTTGCAAGAAAAGGTCGTCATCGAAATCCCTGATACGAAGACATACCTATATAAATAGATCCTTCATCATAGTGACCCAAATTGAATTGACGTCTTTCAGAAATATGTGACTTTGCGAAACAACATTCAAAATGACAGGTTTTTCGTCCAATGGAGAAATGGAAAATTGCATAATCAGGCCATTGGATATCATTCAATCGCGAGTTTTCCTCGAAAGATAGCTACTTTCTTGAAACTTCCAAATGTAGGGTCTTTCACGGGTCATGCTTTTCGACGAACAGCCGCTACTTTATTGGCTGATAATGGAGCTGCTGTTTTACAGCTAAAAAGACTCGGCGGATGGAAATCGAGTGCAGTTGCGGAGGCATATGTAGAATCCTCAATAGAGAACAAACGAAAGACTGCTAAAATGTTATCATCTTCCTCTAAAACTGTTGATTTACCAAGTATTTCAAGTGAAGCTGCATCGCAAAAAATACGAATTTCAAATCAAACTCAACTTCAAGAGGGTTTGAAAATTTCTGTAATAAATAACAATGCCAATTTTGCAATTAACGTGTATAAATAAAAATATGAATAAATGAAGAATCGGATCGTTGTTGTGTTCTTATTTTAACCCGTTTTTAAAAGACCTACTCAAAAATACCGGGCAAGAAAATAAGGATTGAAATGTATTAGGATGGAAACGCATTTTCCGTCCTAGGACGGAAAATGCGGATCGAAAGTAAGAAGACAGAAATGTGACATTTTCAAATTTCTTAAAAGACAGGAATGTCAATATTACATACATGGCTGAAAATAAAGAAAATTAAAAGTGTTTAGTGAAATACAGTTTTTTTTAACATAATTTACACATTTTCTTTTAAAATGATATGCTCAACAACTATGAGGATAACAGATACTCTTCTTTTTAAATATAACCTTTCTAAATATAAAACCTACAACTGTCCCTAATAAATAAACTAAAATAAAACGTAACAAATTCCCTCTCACTTTTCAAGGATTTCCTAGAAATTCTTTTTCGCTTAGTTAAGATCAACATCTGACGTATTGTTAGGCTTAAAAACTTTAACATTCCAAATCTCTCTTTTATTTCCTGTCCTATCAGCTAATTCATAACTCAATGGAGACATTCGTTGTGTAATAACAAAAGGTTCAATAAACTTAGGTGCTTCTGTAGCATTATAATATTGAGTTGCATCGGAAGACAAAATTTCTTCGATAAACTTCTTGAGATTGAGATTATATCGGGTAGAACTTTTCCTATAAGCTGCAGTTATTCGTCATTCAACTTTTGAAAAGCAGAAGCCCTGTTTGTTAATTTTTCAGTATGCCTAACAACTTTTATGTCCCTATCAACGTTTTTCTGGTAGAAACTATGATCTCCAAATAAACACATTTCTCTCTTAAAGTTAATGAAGTATGGTGAATGTCCAGTAACTTCATGTTTAAACGACCTCACCGCCATGGCAACTTTTTGAAAAACGGAACACCACTTCCGCTGATTGTTTTCCACAAAAGACGAAATCATTATCTTCATAACCCTATTAACCCTTTCGGTAGGGTTTGCTTGAGGATGATACAAAGCAGTATACCTAATATTTACGTTGTAAGAAGACATTAAATTAACAAATTCCTTACTTTTAAATTTTACGCCATTGTCAAAAATAATAATAAAAGTTTTAGTTGTACCCGAATTCAAGGTTACATTTAACGATTCCCTTTCCCAGCCAAGATTACCCAATATTATGCTCGATGCACCACTATCTAACAATCCCAAAAATTCGATATCTAGAATAAAGATTTAGAGATAAGGTCTTAGATCATTTATCATCATTTATTAAGATGGCGGATCGTGTAGTTTGTGTTAATTGTGCTCGTCATATTTTCGCTAATAGGCCTGCTATTGAGTGTTCGAATTGTTTTGAATGGTGTCACAAGGGTTGCTCTACTCTCAGTAATGAAGAATTCAACAAATGTAACGCTTTGGTAAAAAAGGGCCAAAAACACCCATGGATTTGTTTATCATGTAAGAAAAATCTCCTTTCTAACAACAGTAAACAAACTTCTTCCCATGATGGAAGGTCATCGCAAGGTCGGCAATCGCTATCACTTGGCCGACGGTCAATGCTCGATATCGATGTTATCTCGGACAACTCAGATGAGGAGAGCGCGGAGACGTCACATACTGCGAATACCTCAACGTTATCGGAATTTAATTACCTTCTTAACAACAAAGATATTGGCATTAAAGATATTGTTATCTTAATGCAACAAATGCAAAAACCATTATTAAAGGCAATTTCAGAACAGAATATTACCACTTAAAATATTCTACAACAAATAATAATAATAATAATAATAATAATAATAATAATAATAATAATAATAATAATAATAATAATAAATGCCTTTAATTATAATCAAAAAAAAAGTATAACATTTAATATTAAAAGGGTGGCGGTATCCAACTACTGCTGCTCATACAACCACCCTAATAAAAATAATATTTCTAGAAATAAATTAGGAATATAACAAAAAAATTGATAGATAATAAAAATCAAGGAAAAAAAACAATAATAATTAGTTATTGAGGGGAAGAAAAAACGGTAAGGTAACAAAATATGTAATAATAACATTGAAAGAGGAAGATTATTTGCGTACAGATAAAAGTAAAGTTTAAGGACATGATCCTTAGTGCGGGCCGCGACTGGAAAACAAAAATTTTTTGACACGTTTACTAAGCCCTGAAGCCCTTTCAATATCATCAGGTAAAGAGTTGAAAGTAGTAACTAAACGAACGTCGAAAAAGAGCGAGTGTGTGCTTGGGAACACTATACAAATCACGATGTCTTGTTTGGACATTATGAACATCCGAACCCTTAACTAGCCTATCGAATAAATATTTTGGGATTTTATTAGTTCGAACTTTATACACAAGATTTAAAAGATGGAGTGTAAAACTTTCTTCAAGCGTAAGCCGCCCTGATTTATTCAGATATGGAGTAATGTGATCAAATTTGCGACTATTATAGCAAAATCTAAATCAGGCATTTTGAAGCTTCTGAATACTATTTTTATCTCTCTGTAAGAGAGCGGGCCAGTAAACAACATCACAATAACCCAGATGTGATAAAACGAGGGAGTTAGATAACCGTAACCTGGTATCCGCATTGAAAATGTCCCTGTGCATATATAAGAGCTTTTCTCCGTTCGTTTTAGCGTTATCGCCAATAGAATAATTTTTAAAACTTTAAATGAAGATGCGATTGTTTTCATAGTTTCGTAGACGGGTAGGTTGATTTAGTAATAACGGGTTTTAATTTGTTATACTCCGTGCCTTCCTTCACACTTTATCTAGGCTTAGGACTAGTCCAAGTTATGTAAAATACAAAATTTGGAGCGTGTTTCAAGGCCAACGGGTCATAAAACAGTATTGAAATATTTATGGGAAACTATTAAAGGAAAAATTAATATAATAGTCATGAAAAGCTAGCCGTATATTTGGAATGTTTTCAAAATGCGCCTATAGCGGAACGCGAATATGCTGCCAGATATCCTAAACGAAGACACTATGGCAGAGCAGTATTTCGGCGACTGGCAGTATTCTCAAGGCAAACGGAAAGTATAAGACGCATTCCAGTTCCTATCAGAAGACGTACAGTAAGGAATAAAGACAACATTATAAACGTTCTTGCGTACGTGGAGGCCGATCCGCATTTAAGCATAAGAGAAATTTCGTTAGATTTAGGTATAGGTTGTATCCCTATCATGTAGTTTTACATCTGGCCCTTTCAAAAAGTGATTATGACAGACGGCTCGACTATTGCTATTGGCTAAGAGGGATGTCTAACGAGAATCCTCAATTCCTCTCCCAAGTTTTATGGACTGATGAAGCCACTTTCCGTAGCTATGGCAGAGTTAATTTACTTAATATGCACTATTGGTCACGAACAAATCCTCACTGGATGCGCGAAATGGATCACAGAATTATCGGACCGTTTATTTTTAATGCTTATCTAAATGGTGAATCTTACTAAACTTTTTACAAAATGACTAAACATCCATGAGGTATCAACATGATGGATGCCCGGCACACTTTTCGCAAAGGGTCCGTGATTTTTTAGATGTTTTATATCCAACTCGCTGGATTGGAAGGGGTAGTTTGTTTGCGTGGCCACCTAGATCCCCGGATTTAACTGTGCTAGATTTTTACCTGTGGGGACGAATAAAAGACAGTGTTTATAATATGCGACCAACCACACGAGAAAACATGATCGAGCGAATTGTAAATACAATAAATTCGATTTCACAAGCTGAAATTGAAACAGCTGTTTCTAGTTCTAGAAAAATAATTAATTGTTGTATTTTGCACAACGCAACGGAGGTAATTTGGAATATTTTTAAAGTATTTCAATTGTTTTTAAAAAACTTTTCATGACTATTATATTCATTTTTCCTTTAATAGTTTTCTATAATTATTAAAATACTGTTTTATGGCCCGTTGACCTTAAAACACGCTCCAAATTTTGTCTTTTACATGATTTGGACTAATCCTAAGCTTAGATAAAGTGTGAAGGAAAGCACGGAATATATCAAATCAAAACCCGTTATTTCTAGATCAGATAGAGATATCGAGATGGGGTTTTAATATTTTTTCTAGCAAATTTCATCGACTTTTCGATTATGATGTTATACCGTATGATTTGAGTTTTCGGGATAAAATCAAAAAAAGTGTTATTATTGAAAATTGCGCCCTCTAGCATTTTTCTTGAGAACTATTATGGACAACTAAATACGATTGGTGAAAGTGCATACATTTCTCTTTCACACGGTCTTTAGTTTGCTAAAATCGGATAAGTCGTTTATAAGTTACAGCAATTTAAATGATTACACTTTTAACAGTTTCCCCTCCTCTTATTAAAGTCGGTACGCCAATGAGCATAAGACCAAAATGATGCATAATTGTCCAAGCTTTTTAATGGTGTTATCAAAGATATACCTTAACGTGGAATTTTTAGATATATGTAAAATTTTAAAATTTACTTTTCAATTACGCCCTCTGGCGGAAAAATGCGGAATTTAAAAATTATTTCCAGGATTGTCTCATGGCCACTTTAGTTTTTTTTTTCCTGCATTTCTATGCCCAGTAGTTTCCGAGATATGGCCGCTCGTCGAGTCGTCGACCGTAATGAAACACACATGTATGGTATTAATACCTTCAAGAGCGTTAAATAGGCGTTTTTCTATGTTCAAAGGGGTTTTAGTTGATTATTATTAGACGTTTTTACAGGTTCAAGAGCTGTTAAATAGACGTGTTTAGATGTTTGTCAAATTGATTTTTAGTTGGTGTTATTTTACGAAGAAGGGGGCGATCTGCTAATAATTTTAAACTAGGTTGCCTATCAACAATCACTACCTTTTAGGGTGCCGACTAGCTCTTCAGCGAAGAGTGGTGTGGGTTAAGTTACTTAAAAGCGCTACCTGCTTTGTGGCCCTTATGGCCAAGGCAGTGATTGGTTGTATCGAAGAAAGCAGGAAAATTGCTTAAGAAAACGCTAATTCAAAACAATTCGCTTTAATGACTTCATGAAATATACAAGTGTTTATACTCAATTATTTAGGGTACCTAAGAAGGTTTAACGTTAAGAAATTACAATCTAGTTACGAATATTTTTCATTGGGGCTCCAGATTGGAAGCATCCTTATACCGCCTAATCTTCTCTGTGCGATCTGACTCCTTTACGACCTTTCAAAAGTTGACAACGGCCGTGTCAGATCCCGGTTTCAAAAGCAAGAAGAAATTCCAGAGAAAAATAGGTTAGGTATTATTTTAAGTGTTAAATATGGTCTAAAATTATAAGTTCTATACTTTTGAGATAAATTTACATAATTATGGGCTTAATATGTTATTAAAAACGGTAGCTACGATAAATACCACAGACTCGGTGTAAATAGGCCTATTTCGTTCGGGTTTACACTTTGGGTATTTTACACCTGAACACTTTCTAAGTATTACCGCTACAAGTGAAGTAATTTTGACGCAATAATTAAGTGAAATTATACGTTATAAAGTGAGTTTAGTGAGCAAATATACGCAATACTGTAATGCAGAAACTTTAAATAATTGGCCGAGGCCCTGAGATTACTTTATACAGTAATATCAAAAATTAGACATCACAAACACATAAAACCTGATAATCGACGGCTTGATGAGGGGACCAGGTTCGTCGAAGGTACTCCAAGCATGGTAAAATACAGAAAACTACAAGGGCTGGTCGCAGGTAGCTTACTAAGCCGGACACATACCCATAAGGTGTGGAGTTCTAAGGCTGGTTTACTTCACTTGGCAAGAATGGACTCATAGCCAGGACGATGAAACATGGAACGGAGATCTTGTGTGGCCTTTTGTTCGATTAGAAGATCAGGAAGCCAAGATTATACCATTTCGTTGGTAGAAAAATTGTCAAATTCAACTATGTGGGTACAAAAAGCAATTTGCTACCCATCTACCAACACGGACTCAGTACTTCCTTAAAAAAATCTGCAAAAATTGCACAACTGGAACCTTTAGATGCACACTGCACAAAAGCTAGCTATATCCCCACTGTAGTTTTTCTGTATCAAAAAAGGCGGCAAATTCGGCGTCGGTATTTCTAGGGATTTTTGGCTGACTAACCAACAAACTTTGACACTAGGTTTTGACATTTTAGTAATTTCTCCCAAAACAATAACATTAAATTTTATCTTTACTTTTCTTGTTAATTAAAGCTTAACTTAGACTACATAGTGTCTTTATAAAAGAAAATAGTAAGGTAGTGTATTAAAAATCAATGACCTCTTATTTTTCACCACAAAGTATCCATCATTGTTTTGCTGATGTACTGTATCATGTTTTTAGTGGCTGATACTACTATTGCACTAATTAAGACAAGGGCTTAAGAAGTTTCTAGGAAATCATAAGAACACTAAGGCTTTCCTTGGACTAGTGACGAACACTGAACTTAGGATAGTGTTCCGTACTACTACACATCAGGTAGATTAGGCTTAATTAATAACACATTTACTATTACCGTATCTCTAAACTCTCAATTGTATAACTGACCTGTACTAGTATTACCTTATTGACTAATATTCAACGAACCAATTATTTTTAGGTACACAAGGGAGCTAAGAAGCTGTGATAGTCAGAAGACAGTGCTAGCCATAATTAACCACTAACTGTAAGCTTGCAAGGTAGTCAAAATATATTAAAGTATCATAGTAGTGACGAATTGTTTTATTTTGAAAACTAAATTGTGAATAACTGGGTCAGTGTATAATATTTTATAATTATTAGGGTATAATTTAGCACCAGAAAATAAAACCGTTACATGTTTTAGTGGTTTATTAGATGCTCTTTTACACTTTCAAGGACTGTTAAATGGACATTTTAATAGTTGATTACACGTTATCTAAACATTACTATACATATAGATTACCGGTATTAACAAATTTATTTATAGTTTATGTGTTTTTATTTATTTTTTCTGCTGTTATTACTGTTGAATGAATCTCGTTGGCGGGCGTGACTGACTACCGCAGATAGCCTTCAACTTAACAGTGAAATTTAGTAAGATACCCCGCTGGTGCGGTGTGTAAGGTATTGGACTTCCAATCCATAGATCGATGGTTCGAATCTTGGTTGAAACATAAACTTTTTTCTGCTAAATAAATAAAAGGTATTAATTGACAGACCATGATGGCATAGCTCGCCTAAACTAGAATACCAAAAATACAAGTAGTAAATATCCAGTTAATGTATAAGTATCTAGTACCCATGTAGTTAATGCCTAAATAGCTAGCGTTCAAGTAGCCAGTGCTTAAATAGTTAGTGTCATAGTAACAGCTGGTGAAAGACAGGTGAAGGATGATCTATTAAATAACTAGCGTCGCGACGTCAAATCTAGGAATCTCAATAACGAGATGGCGGGCGTCGGTTACCTTGAAAACCAGAATGAACCTAACATTTTCTTATGAGAATTTACATGTAAAAACGACGAAATTTATCGTTCAACTCTTGCTGTCTATCTACTTTTGAATATTAATGTAACATTTCATGTCAGTGTAACTCATGTCGTAATAGATAGTAGAGAAATAGATGATTTTGTTTTTCGTCATTTTATTTGTGTTAGTATGGTAAAGAGCAGGCAAGTTGAAACGACACTTGAGGAAGTCGCGCCCGTCGTTGAGGCCAGCGGTCAATGGTCGTATATACTATACTCAGGAGGGAGAAATACACGCTAGGAAATCTTTAAGAAAAACTAAGAAACGGAAAAAATCCGCGGAATTAAGTATCAGGGATATTTCAGGACACGACCTTGCATTTTCGCCTGTGGCGCGTGTAGCCGTCTCCGCAGGGAAAAGTAAAAAGCAAATTCGGAATTGGGGAAAAATTTTACGTCCGATTTTACCGGGCCCATTAGTGGCAGAGGCGTCACAGGGGAATGGCAGGGTAATACCTAGAGGGGAAACGTTTGATATTAAGTGCAATTTATCAGAGGGTAAAATTAATGATTGTCAAGCGTGTAAATATCAGAACCTGTGGGAAATTGAGGGAGTTAGTGAAAATAGGCCGCCGCTTCTTAGTATCGAGGATAGATCATAAGTACTATTGGATTGGCCGAAATTAGTGAAAATCCAGACGAAGAATTACGAGAGCGAGTTTAAGCTGCTATATGCAGGTTTTAGTGGTAATTGTAAAGTAGTGTTTTTCGAGGATTTTTTACAGAGGATTAACTTATATCAGTAAGAATAAGGTAGAGTTTTTCAGGAATTTTATTTCGGAGGGGTCATATGGGAGTTAGTAACGAGGGTACTCTCTTTATGGTATCTGGCTCAAGAATTAAGTAGGGTTTACTGGGGAGCCCACAGCCCGGAACCGAAGGCCTGAAATACGGAAAGAATAAGAGTTGAGATTATTTTTTGTTATTACGAGTTAAAAGGAAAGTAAGGATTCGAGTTAAAGGGAGAGTAAGAGTGAACATTGGTATAGCAGTTTACTCTTGGCGACGTTTTAGTATTTTGACTTGAAGTTAATTTTGAATTTGAATATTTCTGAACCAAAGTTTTGAATGTGCTAACAAGATATCTGTAAATAGGAGTTGTTAAAGATATAACGTACATGTTAACTGCAGATGTACTTTCTTGAAACCAATAGATTTCCATTTGTTAAATTTAATCGGTGTTTTAATTAATAAAGAATGGACAGAGGCAGGAAAGACGAAACGGCACTTGAGAGAGTCCAACCTATCGACGGGACGGGACCGCGCCGGCCGATGACGTTTAGTTAAAGCTCGCATACACCCGGGGAATAATCTACGAGACCCGACTGATTACTCTGTCCCAATAACATGCTTCGATATAAGGTATTCTATACTCATTCCGAGTAGGGAAGAGTGGGAAGGCAATCAGTATATAACGAAAACAGATCACGCAATCATCACAGACGGTTCAAAAATGGACGTTGGTGTGGGAGCCGGGGTCTTTTCCGAAAGTTTACAAATACAGAAATCGTATAGACTCCCCAACTATTGTAGTATTTTTCAAGCAGAAGTACTGGCAGTAGAGAAGGCGGTCAATATTCTGCAAGAACACCTTAGCCTGGGAGTAGCCTCGTCAATCACCATCTTCAGTGATAGTCAGGCGGCGATTAAGGCAATCTGTTCCAGCAGCGTTAAATCAAAGCTCGTAAAGCGATGCCGCAACAATCTATGCACACTTGGCAACCAACATCGGGTTATTCTGTGCTGGATTCCTCGACACTCCAAAATAGATGGCAACGAGGCTGCCGATGCGTTCGCAAGAGAGGGCGCAGGCATGCCAGCTGATCTAGCAGACAATACAGTGAACAAACCACTGGGATTGGTCAAAGAGGAGATTGACTACACGGCCAAGCAGCTTGCACAGAACAGATGGACAGGGTTGACAACCTGTAGTACATCCAGGCAACTGTGGCTCACATTCGATAAAAAGAGAACCGCAGAGCTATTGAGACACAGTCGAAAAGACGTGAGAAATATTTCTGCGGAACGTATGCAAATACCCACTAACAACTTCTGCAGAAGTTGCAGAGATGAGGAAGAGGAAGAAAGTATTCAACATTTTCTGTGTGAATGCCCTGGCCTCGCAAGAAGAAGGTTCACTGCTCTGGGTGAACCTTCTTTCGATAGCCTGGAGGAACTAAGCAACTTACAACTTGGACGGCTGAGCAGGTTTCTGAACAGAAGTGGCTGGTTTGAATACGTTGTTAAAATCCTTCTGCGGTATACGCCGCACTAACATCAAAGATCTGATGAAGGTGGGTTATACGGAACACGTGTGGTATCACAACGAACCAAATTAGGACTACGTGAGACTGTTTGGTCAGAACCGAAGGTCTGCCACTCTTACCTAACCTAAAGCTAGCATCGTCGGCGAATTCAACGCCGTCGACAAGAAGAGAGAAGACAAGGTGCTTTTGTCGCGAAACAAGGGTCTTATACTCAAGTGGGGGCACTTAGGGCCAATTTAGAATTTGACAATGTAAAAGGAGATTCAAAATTGGTGGAATCATCTATTGTAAATAATAGCTAACAAGGTCCCACCCTTTTGCCAGTGGCACGTGATGCCGTCCAAGTATCTACTCCAGGTGGACATTTTTGGATTCAGGATGCAATTTTGCATCCTAGGATACTAAGCTAGTGGCGAACGCGCCCACGGTAAGTGGTAAAACATTGAAAATTGGGCAATTTTGGGACATAACGTGTAAATGTAAGGCATGTTGTAGCCAGGGGTTATGGGGAATATCGACAATATCGAAAACCGGTCACCACTGTTGAATCTTCAGGATAGGGCAATTTTCAAAAAGTGCGAATTATTCAGTCCATAGGTTTGGCCAGCGTAGAAGGCAATGATCCAAGGGACCCACTACACACGTGTTCTCTATACAGTTATCTATTCCGCCAGCACGTAACGCTCCCCTTCCGAAACATTGAAAGGACGACCCTCCTGAGATCAACGGAAACCGTTTCTGGGGACGACAGGGCGAAACAATATTTTTCATTAGGCATTATATTCTCATCAAGTCTTTTTTTTTAAATGCATAAAATACTTTCTAATTTGCAATATAAAATTAATCTTTGTAAATATTGCAATGCTTATTTTTATAAATTCAGCAAAAGTGATTTTTAAGCCGTTGCTAGGCATCGTATATAAAAATCCTTTTTATACCCAAATTAGGGCATATTTTATGTTAACTTTTTCAAAAAGTTATTTTATTTATGCTCCCCATTTATTTTCGGGGGGGGGGGGGGGTGTCATGTCCCCTGGATTTCCCAAGTGGTCACCCATCCAAGAGGCAACCGCGGCTATCGTTGCTCGACTTCTTCAAGCTGCCAAAACTATCGATACCATTGCGCTATTTCAAACTTGAAGGTCTTACATTGGCCTGGGATGTGTTTTGGCGTCTTTTGTAATGGTAAAAATTATTTTCACACTCAGTTTTCATGATATATTCTTGATTTTTCTTTAACATTACGACAGTCCTTATTAACGAGAACCTTTCTGTTATCTATATATTTGCAATATTTTTGTTGGAGTATGTTCACTATACTCCCTGTTTTAGAAAAATTTAAAAATCTTTGAAATTAGAGCTTAAAATTATTTTAAAAAAATCGTCTTTATTTAATCATTTTAAACTTATTAGACTTCTTTAATTTTTAATTAAGAAAAAGGAACTGCGGGTCGATAGCATTTTGTTAAGAATTAATACTCGGCAATGTTAACTTACCTCGCCCGTGGCTCATCAAATTTCTTGGCACGTTGAATTTGAAACATGAGGTCGCCGCCATTAATATATTCCATGACAAAAAATAATCTATCTCTTGTCTGGAAACAAGAATGCAACGCAGTTAAAAATGGATGTTTTGCTGATAAAGCTAGAATTCTTTTTTCAGTCATCGTACAGTCAACATCATCATCTTGAATAATTACATCTTTTTTTAATATTTTCACTGCGTAAACTTCGTCTGTTCCCTTCTTTTCTGCAAGCATAACTTTGCCGAAACTGCCTTTTCCTAAGACTTTAATAAAGTGAAAGTCATTCAGTCGTACCGCATCTTTGTTACTGCTTCTTTCCTGACCATCTTCTGAAAAAATGTAAAAGTTTTAATTAGTTGTGTTTGTTTTGGCTCTCATAGATAGTAGATATTATGTGAATAATTTGCTTAAATTAACATTCTTTTGGATCCACAGTCTAATAAAAAGAAACGCCAAAAAAATAGATATTTTAAATGGTTAATTGTAGTTTTTAACGACAATATAAATTAATATCCTCATCGCTCTCTCAAAGTTTTTTTAAATAATGCATAATCAATCCACAGATCCAAAACTTAAGTTTTACGTTAACACGAACCCTTATGAGTAACGGAAACCCACAAATATAACAGCGATTAATTTTGATTGTTTTCGTCATTGATTCACTTTTAGTTTAAATCACTTATGTGACGAAAAAACTATTAAACACCTGGTACTAGTTACGGACGCAAGCACAAAAGCAAAAATAGAAATCAAACAAATTGTTAAAAAAATAATTCGTCAGGCAAACGACATAAGTAGTGTATGAAAAAAAATAGACAAACAAGAAAAGAAAGTAAGAAAAAGAACTACATACATAAAATAGCAACACAGGCTATAGAAAAAAAATTAAAAATGAATACGAAGAGAAGAAGTTAAGAAAAGAAAAGGAAATTAAAAACTAATCATCGAGGAAACCGAAGATTTCGAGAGTCTTACAGGAATCCTAGAAGAAAAATGGACGCAGGAGCTCTACAAGATTACGGTAATGGAAGGAACAATACAAAATGCGACAAACGGTATCCAAGGAAACTATGCTGCCCTCGTAGACTTAAGAAACCTGGAGAGAAATAAGATGATGAAACTCTTAAAACAAAATATGAGGGGCTAGAGGAACTAAATAAGAACAATGGAGGCGAAGAAGCCTTTTTGATACGAGCAGCTAGTACAAAAACAAGCAAGGGTAACAAGGAAGATAAAAGTAGTACAGTATACCTTCTCCCCACCGAGATAGATCTTACTGGAAGAAATGACGTAGAACAAGTTTATAGGATAGTTTAAAAGAAAAAAGACACAAAGTCTCGGCCTCAAAATTTTTCGGTCTGTTTATTATGGTTACATGTTTCGTCTTAAACTAGCATCATCAGACCTAAATAAGTAAATACAATTACATATTGCACGGAAAAATTAAATAAAAAACTCATTACCTTATAAAGAGTTAAAAATTGTTTTTAAAACACATTATAACAGGAATAAAATGATACTAACCCAAATATAGGACGAAGCGAATTGGTTGCCTATTCTAACTTAAGATACATAAAGTCGAAGTCCAACTTAATGGTCGCGTCAAAAAATAAATAAAAACAAAATTAAACAGTTATTCCCTTTTGAGGTTATTAAAAATCAGATCAGATTAATTATTTTTTGACGCGACCTTTAAGTTGGACTTTGACTTTGGGTATCTTAAGTTAGAATAGGCAACCAACTCGCTTTGTCCTACGATTGGGTTAGTATCGTTTTATTCCTGTTATATTGTACGTGTGTTTGTTTTAAAAACAATTTTAAAATTTTCTACTGTTTATTAGTGTTTATAAGGTAGGTAATAAGTTTTTTATTTAATTTTTCCGTGCAATTGGTAATTGTATTTACTTATTTAGGTTTGATGATGCCAGTTTAAGGCGAAACATGTAACCATAATAAACAGACCGAAAAATTTTGAGGCCGAGACTGTGTCTTTTTCTTACAAAATATCAAATATCAGGTCTCTTTGAGGAAAAATGGACGAATTCTTTGCAGTTTATAGGAGACTACAAATGACCATCCTACACCCCACCAACACTATCAGTATAGTTATAGGTGAAGGTCTAAAAGTAACATACGTCAGAAAGATGTGCGAGCATATATTTGCAGGACAAGGAGTTAAAATAAAGTTGATAGGCCAAGAAACCGGGTCCGAACCAAAAAAGCAAAAAAGAGAAAGAAAGTAAGCACATTGACAGTAAACACTGAAGGAAGGAGTTATACAGACGTCATAAAGACACTGAAAAAGCAAGTTGATAATAATAATATAATAATAATAAATTTCTTTATTTCCAGTCATAGTCAAGAAGAATACAAAATAAAATGACGTCATAACAAAACAATGCAAGTACTTTATAAACAATTCACACTATAAACTTTTAATAAAATCACCTAAATTATAGGGTTCAAAATCAATTAACACTTTTCTAATTTCCTTTTGGCAGAGCAATAAAAAGTTTTAAGCACATTTAATGGGGGCATTTTTCACAGAGAGTCTACTAGACACTATCGATGTCTTGGATACGAAACATCAAGGGTTCTTGTTCCATATTCATGGTTTACCCTTAGATTGAAAATATCTCTGTATTTAAAGAAAATCATTAAATATTCATAAATAAATATAAATAGCATAAACCGTCAACCATCTTAAATTTTTAAAAACATTTCTGCAACTTTCCCTATGTTCCATTTTCTTTATAACTCTTACTATACTCTTACTTTTTTGAGCTACAAAGATGTATCAATGCCTCAAAGTTTGCATAATAGAGCATCCTGAGAGCCCTTTCTTCTACATTATCTCCTATATTGGAAAAATAGGCGTCAAGATAAATCAGATTAGGAAAACTGAAAAAGGAAATGTCCTGCTAGCCATAGAAGGAGTAGAACAGACGGTACAAGCATTACGATAAGAAATAACAAAAGTGAATGGATGCCAGGTTGTGACAAGAACAACTGAAACAACTACGGTATAGGCCTATGGGTATGGATCCAAGCACCCAAGAAGAAGAAGTAGTAGACGCAATCGCAAGGGAAACAAAATTAACGAACTTGGACATCAAAATTAAAGGGATTAGAAAAGGAAGGTTTGAAGAACAAATGGCGTTAGTAAAGCTTCCAAAAAGACAAGCGGAAAATGTAATAAGAGAGCGAAATATAAAGGTAGGATGGATAACCTGTGTGGCAAGTGAACAAATCTTTATTACAAGGTGCTTATATTGTCTGGAGTACGGGCATAAAACTTACGAATGCAAGGGACTTATAGATCGTAGTAAAGAATTCCTGAAATGTGGACAAACAGGACACAAAAGTAGGGACTGCGCAAATGCCAAACAATGTACGAAATGTAAAGTAAAGGACATAGGGCAGACCAAATTAGGTGCCCCTACTTTAAAGGACATAGATATGTAGTAAGAACAGGTTCACATGTTGCCTTCACGAAGGAGATGTCAAATATGATAGTTCCGTGAAGTGCAATTGGGTAAAACACACAGGGTGGTTTTTAGTGAGTATAAGGAGTCATACTATTGGGGAAAGGTTGAACAAGTACCCGGTGCCTATAAAAGGTTTTCCACCGTCAAAAAAATATAATAATGACAAATCTATAGCAAACTATTATAACAAATTTGTTATAGAAATAGGTATAAAAATGTTTCAAATAATAAAACCCCTGTTACACCTTTTGTGCATAAATATCAGTTCAATTAATCTGTTTTTAACATCAGTGAATGAGCGTGAAATTTTAACATATTTAAATAAATAAACAAATAAATCCTCTAAAGTACAATAGTGCCTCTGGCGTAGATGTTAGTAGAGCGAGAAGAGGGTTTCAACGTCAATTCTTACAGGTCCCTATTTATTGCGCATGCGCTAGCAGTGCGCAGGCGTGTGTCATCTGTCATATGCCATCTGCTAACTGTGAAACGTTAGCGAGTAATAATTTTCATTATAGGTCGCGTGTTTAGCATGATGTCATATTACGTTAAGGAAAATAGGGCAGCCGCCACCTGGCAAGTAGGATATGTCAATGTCACGCGTCATTTGTCAAATGTCAAAATTAAAATATAACAGGTGGTGCATGTTCGGAACGACGTAACAAAGCGTTTGGAGAAAACCAGAAGTCGATCGGCCAACTGGTTAGGGATATATATTTTTTCGCGATTAGTGCCCTTATGTCTAGAGTTAGAGCGTAGGTAAGGACATATCGACCCATGAAGGATTTTTTTTTAAATCTCATGCTAGATGTATTAAACCATTAGGTCCTTAACACGATAAAATTCTTATGATGCACTGATCATGTTTATTTCTTATTAAGAAATCACTATTATATCTCGTAGCATAATTATATTCACATACTACTGTGTTTTCTCCTCGTTTGCTGCACATATATATTTAAGTTTATCATCGTGCTGATCGTGATCCATATACAACTGGCAAGACAAGGGGAGGGGGTATTTTACTTGCTGTTGACCAGCAATTTAATGCATCCAGAATTATGTTTCAGAACGAAAATTTGTTACCGCATATTGACTTAATAGGTGTTAAGGTGTATTTCGATTACTTGACGCTGCTGTTTTTCGTAGTGTATATACCTCCACCGGTTACCTTAAATAATCTAGATAACCTTTTTGAGTTTTTTTATTGCATCTGTTTCTGTATTTGATAAAAACGTCTATGTCCTATGTGACTTTCATTTACCCTCATTCCCAGTGTTCGTGGATAGTGGTGTGGAGAATCATTGTATAAGAGCACTTGGTCATTTTTTAACCTACATGAATCTGAAGCAATTTTATCAGGAACGCTAACAACAGAATATTAGATCTGGTACTTCATAACAACAAAAACGCATAGTTGAGGGTGCCTCGGATATCTCTTTTATCGGGGAGGATGAACATCATCCTGCCCTTTCTATAACACTGAAATACTCTCACTGGGTTACTCACAAGCATGGTTTTGAGATTAACTTTGAAAATAACTATAATTTTCGCAAAGCTAACTTTCCTTTGATGTATAATAAGTTTCTGGATGTTGATTGGTCTTTTCTCGCATTATTAGATAGTCTGGATGATGCATGCTCTTCTTTCTACGACAAATTGTTTGAAATTGTTGACTTATGCGTGCCACGGTATGCGAAAACTTCGAACGGTAAGTATCCACCTTGGTTTACTAAAAACATTATTCAAGATATAAAAAAGGAAGATAAGTTCCACTCAAAGCCTTCGATAAAGTAAATTAGCCGTGGTCCTGTAAGTCCGACAACACTGTAGCTCAGTTCATTTTTTGGCGGCATGATTGACGATTAGTTGAGTGTTTCGGAGCACAAATCTCTTCTAAAATTGTAAAAATCAACCAGTTTTTTCTAAAACTAACAGTGGAAAGTTCATATGGGATTCTAATCTAAAACTTTGGACAGTTACAATGTCGAATAAGATTTATTTTCACTCAATAATGTGATTTATTGTTGCCGCATGCCGGTCATGTTGGTGATTTATTAGTGTGTCGGAAACCTAAATCTCTTCTAAAATTGTAAAAATAAACCCGTTTGTTCTAAAACTAACAGTGGAAACTGCATAAAGGATTCTAATCTAAAACTTAAGTTAGTAAGTTATTTATAAAACATTCTTGTAGTCTTATTACATTTCACAGCGTTTAATATGCTTACTTGTATTCCAGGGTGTAAATCAAATTACAATAGCGTTATTAAAAAAGAGCAAAGGGGAAGCTCATTCGGTTTTTCTTTTTCCCAAAGATCCTAATTTAAGACAAAAATGGTTAAATGCAATTCCGAAAGCTTGCCCCCTATATTTTTCCAAAGCTGCCGAAATATTTGACTTAAACAGTTTCAGCCGCTAGAAAAACACCTTAAGAATGTCAAAGTGAACAAATTGCACGTTCAAATATAGCAAATGAACAATTTGAGAAATCAGATTTATTTGAAAATTTTTAGGAGTTTATTTTAAATGTAAACAACAAAATTAGAGTTTCTGACAACTGGTCTGTTAAAATAGTAGATAAGGTAAAACTTTCTTTTTATACGCTAAATTTGACAAATGATTGTTTAAGTAGTAATGAAATTTCGGTTGACAGAAATATGTTTATAAAAGTTTTTGTCAATGCCAACGAATTAAGTTTTAATGATTTAAAATGGGTTTCACCGGTAGATTTGAAAGTGACTAGATGGTAACAAATTGAAAATTTGTTATGTCGTTTTCAAAGCTCGAACTATAATGATACAAATCCTGAACCATATACTTAAGATTGTAACGAAGTTACATAATTTTTACAGGGTTGTATACGTATTCGTACCTAACTTTCTTATTTTTTATCATACGACGTTTATTCTTGTTCGTAAATACTTCTTATAAATTATACTTAATGATTTTCTAAAGTTTTCCGTCTCGAAAGACCGGGAAATAGCTTTTCTTAGTTTTCCTTCATTCCCTGTTGTTTATAGTACGGGTCGGCGCAGAACCGCCGTCGCCAATAGTACCTCTCGATACCGCGGCGCGCGATGGAGAGGCTCCGCTGAGCCCAAAGGTTTCCTTAGCGAGAACGTACCGTGCTACAACCAGAGCACCGAGCTCTCATATCGCGACCAGTTGACTTTACTGACTAGCTCCGAACAACACCGAGACCATCCAAACTATAATAAAAACGGTAAGCAATAATATGTAGACTAATAACTTATATTCAAACCGCCGTTTAATACTACACATTCTGGCATTATTGACCGCCTTCTCACTCACACCTACAGACAATAATTTCTTTCACTCTGACGCGTATACCAAATTGTTTTATATTGTTCACATGCATGAGGCCGGACTTCTCCAGGTCATCATAACCGGAGTAGCTCTGTCTTATTATTTCTCTCTCTTGCACTCATACGCAACAGAACTGCCAAGGGCCCTTAACTGAACAGTCTGGACAGTTTTGTTTCGTCCGAATATAACCAACGGTATATTTAATCTGACACATGACACTTCACCTTTCTCCAGAATGTGGAGGTCCGCGGAATTCATACGCAGTCACGCATGCGTAGAGAAAAAACGATCTACAATTTAAAACCGCCACTGAACTGCTAGTCGTATTGTCATTTACTTCTGGAACTTTTTACCGATACCGCTTGACGTATAAACATCCGCATTCGCAAGTAGCTGTACCGCGTAAACCTTTTTTTAAAAATTAGTATAGGCCGCGTCCTTTTTCTGACATCTGCAAGTCCATCACCGTACTGACCTTTATACTGATACTGTTAATTAAGCTGCGACTGCGCTTGCAGATTTACTCTCTGATTTTATTTCCGCAGGTCTATACAACGCTGCTGTTAAGGTGACCGCCGGACCGCTTGCGAACATGAAGACGCAAATCCTTAAAATATTAATTTCGTCAGACCTCAAAGCCGGATTCATTTATTTTAGCCGCGACTAATTAATAAATAAAAGATACATTGTCGCGAACCGATGAACGTATACAATCCTCTTCTCTCTTTTCTTTCCTCTCTCTTTAACTGGTAAGTTCATTCATTTTAAAATTGATAATAAATGGGGTATATATCGTTGCAAGGATCTTTGAATACAAGATGTTTTTAAACCAATTGTTTTATTTATATTATTTCTTCGCACCGTATGCAGTTGAACGCCTGGATTATTTTCCCCACTGTCTAAAAGCTGCTCGAAGACAACTGTGGGCCTCTTACCACATTAATCCAAGAGATGGCGCCCAAGATACCATTGGAAAAGAACTTTTCGTCCTATAGTCGTATTCATTAAGTCAACCGTAGGATCAATCGATCAATGTTTCAAGCTCTAACAAAAGGTTGCTCTTTTTTCCAGAATCCAGTTTATTCAGATCACAACATTTTTACAAGTTATGACTTTGTTCACTTATTTAAAAATATAATCAATAACTGGAGAAACCTAAAAAATCTAGATCAAACATTTGTGTACCCTGATTTTGACGACTACACCCAAATTATACATGCCAAATACCAGGATATAAAAGACGTTTATATTAAAGAAAAGGATGGTGTCATTAAAAAGCTTACAAACTAAGCCACAAAACAGTTTTTCCTAATAATCTCGAACGCCAAAAAGTTTACATAGCAGACAACATATGCCATTCTTCCACCATATCCATTTTAAAAGAATTTAATTGTCCTGGCACGTCCGACTTTTTGCAGATTATTAGAAACTGGTGGGAAATCGTAAATAATACAAGTATTTTGAAAGGCACCATAAAAAGAAATAAATATTGCAAACCGATATCAAGTGTTGATGACTTTTCGGTCAAGTTTAAAAAAAAGTTTATTCTGTGGTTAGATGCTTGAAACAACCTCTATAATTATAACGGGCATCTTACTAATGACACTTTCGCTGCTCTACGTCACAGTAGTTCGGTATTGCTGGAAATTATTAAATACTCTTTTGAACATTTTTCTATTTCCTATGTACTCCTAGGTAAGTTTACAACTGAGAAGTCAGAGAAACGTTTCGGTAAATATCGAATTTTAGAGGGATTTAATTAAAATATTAGTTGCGATGAGGTTAAAAACGCAGAAAAAAAGCTTAGACTTAAACACTTATTTAGAAAAGAAATAAATTTTCTTGAAATTCAAAATAAAAGCGAAATTTGTTGTACTGAAACTGATTTTAACTGGGATATACCTAAGCATATAACAGATAGGTGCTGATCAATTTTTATATATTTTATACTCAGAATATTTAACCTAGTGTAAAATTGACGAATCAGCTCAAATTTATATTTGTGGCTACGCAGCACATAAAATTGCAAAAAAATATAAATGTAATATTTGCGTATCATTGGTTGTCAAAAGTAAAGGAACTTTCACCGAAAATGAATACTTTAATAATTTGTAAAGAGGGGGATTAAGCATTCCTACAGATGTAGTAAAGTCTGTCATGTTTCATATGTGCGCAATTTTCGAAAAAATAGTTAATGAACCAACAACCGAATATGACTTTTTGAAAACCAATAATCAAAAGATAATTTTGTGCGATTTAACTTTTACTAATATAAAGCACGATGAGACCTTAATTTTTTTTCACAATGCGTATGTGGTAATGAATATGAAAAAATTCTGCATTCTATTTTTTATAAAGTTTTACTAAACGATTATGTAAAAAAGAAGAATAATCCACTTGTCACCAACAAAGCCGAGTCTAAAAACAAAAAACGAAAACTTAATACGTTTAATTAGCATTAAAAGTATTATCATCCACAAGGCAACTTAACCGAGACGATAGGGCGATGTTTTCCGAAAAAACCAGAATTATGACTTGTTCCTGATAAATACCTCATTTTAATAATGACCCCAGTCCAGATTAGGACATTTCCTTTTATTAGGACTTGCCTCTGACTCCTGTTTTGACTTTCACCTGATTTTGACTTTTACCTGATTTTGACTTTTACCTGATTTTGTCCATTACATGATTTGGAATTTCACCTTATTTTGACTTTTAAACCTGATTTGGACTAAATGTATTTTCTTAGCGATGCCAAGGCGGTTTCTGTAAATTTTTTACCTACCTATAATAAATAATGTATTTATGTTACCTATACTAACTTATATGATTATTAGGTTTCTACAAAAATTATAATTGTAAAGGTATGTTACTTTTGATATTTTTGAAGAACGCACATTTTTTACGTGCCATCTTTGTCGCGCCTTTAGGGCTACGTTTACGGCGCACCCTATACTATGAAAATATTTCTGTCGCGTAAAACACAATATTTGAACCTAAAATATTGTATTTTAAACACGTCAACTTTTCTTGCCCGTATTATTAATCTCCTGGTAACTTTACCAGCCAGATAATTTCTATGGAGACAATTGTCTTAACAATGGTTTCTTTGGAAATTATCTTGCTGATAAAGTTACCAGGAGATGAATAATACGGGCCTTAACGCGTTAAAAAGAGTTTTTTTAGTCAGTAGGAATCCGGCACTACTGAGTTGTCATTTAAGCCTCAGTGTCTTATGCAAGATTTTTTTCTCTTTAAAAAAAAGTTTAAATAAATAGTGCCATATCCCCATTAGGCCAAGCGATGGGTACAAAATAAGGGGTTCTACTAGCAAAAGGTCGGAGAGAAATGAAATTTGGTGGGATATATTGGTCGGAGCCAAAAAATGTAAAGAACCAAAGTTGTGTACAATTTTGTTCTCTATATATTTTATTTAAACTTTTTTTCAATAGCACCTGGCCTACGTGGGTGTGTGCCTGATATCTTAAGCGTAACAATACAACCGCACCGTTCTTTTTGTTATACAATCAGTATATCAATTCTAATATGTTTGGGGACATTGGTAAATAAATAATATTTAATCGCCTAAGGCAAGTTTCGCCAAAAAACGTTTAATGTCCCGGAAAATAACATGTCTAAATACAAAAAAACGAGGTGAAAACTACATATCGTGATGTTTGTCTGTTTTTTTTTGGTATATATACTAATTTCCTGGTTATTAAACTTTCTCTAAGCAAACTGGGAATTGCCCAAAAATATTTATTTTTCTTTCCAATGACACCAACAATAATGCAATTGGTCAAATATTTTGTTTATTGGATATCGATATCTAAAACGATGCGCTTTGTGTTGTTACCTACGCTGGCCAAATCCCGTAAACACGTAGCGGTCTGTTGTTCAAAGTAGACTGGTTTACGTCATCGAGTGCGGTGTTGCCAAACGTCTCTTCATGGCTAGATATCCAGGGGACTGTGTTCCACAATGAATTCAAGAAAACGGTTTGTTCGGTCCAAAATTAAAAAAGATATCCAAACTTCCTATAAACATTACCTACAAAGATTAGAACTTAATATTAGAAGAGACCCTAAAAAATTCTGGAATTTTATTAAAAACAAGAGGAAGACCTCCAACCAAATATCATCAAGTTCATTAAGTTCTATATTGTTAAACCGCCATTCCAATAAATGATATTCTTTAGCCCAGTTAACCATTTTAAGGTCTTCAACAGACAACATGTTTCTCCTAAATGAAGATTTAAATAAATAATTTGAACAACGAATCACGTGATAAATTGCAATGTCTTTTGGAATGTATCCAAAGGAACAATATAACCTTGAATATCGATAAAAAAGATTGGACTTATGTTCTTCCATGATGAGTCCGCAAATGATGGTATAAAATTAAAACCTCTTCTATATGGTCCTTATCCTAACAATATTTTACCTTCACCTTATCCTATTAATTCTCTACCCCAACCGCATTTTATTGCTTATTTAAACAACTAAGGCGAGTTCCACCAAATATTAGTTTATCAAATTTTGTTTGTTTATAACCTCAAAATTTAGCGCAATATTTTGAAAATTTGGAATTTGAAGCTGAATATGGATTTGATAGATTTCATACCTATGATGAGTGTATGGAAATGGCTAGGAAGTATGAAAACGCTTCTGAAACATGCAGCATTTATTTAAATACGTCAAATCTAAGAGTTTTTCTCCAAGCAATGAAATAAATGGGGTATTAAGATTTTCTGAATGAAGTCAAAAAGTTTGTACCCGATGAAATTATGTATGAAATATTTCAAACCTAACTTTTAAATAAAAAACTTAAATACATTTATTTGTTTTATTCAATCATTTTCATATCATCATATAGTGTATATACATTAGTAAGCGCACAAATACATGAAGACTTGTAATGGTAAAAGCAAGTTGGTTTATCAGCTGCTAGAGCAGGATGCTAATTAAGTTCAATCACAGGACTTAATGAGTATTTTCGTATGTATTCGGTTTTTCTCTTCCTTTCACATAGACATGATCCATATTTTCTGTTAAACTTTTTATAATTTCAAAAAATTTGTGAATCGGTGTATATCCTACCTTCCATGCAGTGATGATTTTTCATTAACCAAACAGCTTGTTTATGTAATTCAGCTGAAATATACTTTGTGTTAAATGGAGATTTAAATACATAGTGACAAATTTTAGTTCCATTAAAAGCAGCCATTTTCTTCCCAAATTTTTTTTTCTTTTACATCAATACACTGGTCAACAAAATTTAAGATTTTTTTTGTCCCACGAGCTGAAGTTGGTGTACTTGGTAGTACTTTTTAAACATATTTCATATATGTTTTCAGAATTTTTCCATCACGCAGGGTTTTAAAGTGACAAAGCAATGAATTTTTGTGAACGTATATATTATAATATGGGTATAAGTTATGAAAAAATAAAGTACAAAGTGATATATTTACTTAGAAAATGTGGTCATATATGACTTTCGACTGTACTTTGCATCAGAAACATCTCTCTTCAGCGTTCAGCAATAGTCTGCCAACATAGCGGGGCTCCATTTGCCTTGGTATCTCTTCTCCATGTCCAGAATGTCCTGGTGAAATCGCTCGCCATGTTCGTCACTTACTGCTCCAAGGTTTTTCGGAAAAAAGTCCAAGTGTGAATGAAGAAAGTGTATTTTTAGACTCATGTTGCAACCCATGGCTTTATATGAGACCAATAAATTGTTAACATTCTCTACGTAATTTTCAGATTTACGATTTCCCAAGAAGCCGTTGCAAATGTCCTTGAAAGAAAACCATGCTGCTTTTTCAACTCCATTCAGAGCCTCACTAAAGTTTTCATCTCGAAGTAGCTCTCTGATCTGAGGTCCCACAAAAATACCTTCCTTTATCTTGGCATCACTGATTTTAGGGAACTTACTTCTCACATATGCAAACGCACTGTTAGTTTTATCCATACCTTTAACAAAATTCTTCATTAACCCAAGCTTAATGTGCAAAGGTGGTAAATAAATTTTTTGGGGATCAACAAGTGGGATACCACTGACATTCCTATTTCCTTTTGTCAGGGAAGTTCGTTTAGGCCACTCTTTCTTTTCATAGTGATTTTTCCTATCTCGACTGTCCCATTCGCATAGGAAACAACAATACTTTGTGTAACCGAGTTGCATGCCGAGCAAAAGTGAAACAACTTTCAAATCGCCACAAATATTCCACTTAAAGTCTATATATTTAATGTTTTCCAAAAGAAGCTTCATGTTGTCATATGATTCTTTCATGTTGCCTGCATGAGCCAAAGGAACAGAGGGGAACTTATTTCCATTGTGGAGTAGTACCGCTTTCAAGCTTGATTTGGAAGAGTCAATGAACAAACGCCACTCATTTGTATCATAGTCATGCCCAAGTGCCTTCATAACAGAGCATACATCATTACAAAATACAAGCCCGTCTTCCATAGAGAAGAATTCTTCAAACTCTGCATGGCGCTTACGATAAAAAGCAACTTTTGTGCCACTCTGTAGAAGATTCCAGTCTTTTAATCTAGAACCTAGAAGTTCGGCTTGCTTCTTAGACAAGTTTAAATCGCGGACAAGGTCGTTAAGTTCTTCTTGACTTAGAAGATGCGGCGCACAAGAAGACGAATCTGGTGTAAATGTTGGATCCAGATCAATATTTTCGGCTGAAAAACTTTCGTTGTTTACTTCGTCATCGGCAGTTTCATCGTCGTTCGGTGTCATATTTTGTGGGGGGTCAGGCACAGGTAATTCCGGACTGTGCGGCACTGGTCTCAGTGCAGATGGAATATAAGGATATTTAACAGTATGTTTGGATTTAGAAGTTATACCACTGATACCTGTAAGACAAAAATAGCAATCGGTAATAAGGTCTGATGGTTCCCTCCAAATCATGGGAATAGCAAAAGGCATATGTCGTTTACCTTTTGCCCACGCTGTAAGAAGTCTGACACACGTAACACAGCAAATATGGGGAGCCCAGCTTTTGTCTTGATCGCCGACTTTACACTTGAAATACTGTTCATAGCATTTATTAACGAGAGGCGTGAAAGACCGTTTTTGAGATTTAAATGTCAATTCACCGCAGATGTAGCAAAAAGAGTTCGGGTGGTTTACACAATTTCTTGGCATTTTTACAGGTGAGTTACACTACAATAGCTTAAAATGCACCACAGCACATTCTTCAAAACGTTAAAAAAGTCTGCGTATATGTTCATTCACCGAGCTCTAGCCGATAACTAAAACAACAATAAATGTTATGTAGGACTCGGAACTGCTTGCAGGTCTCAACAAGCCAAGACATGTTCCGCGTGACACACAGAGCACACTTTGTTATTTCTAGTCACAACAAGTTATTGTTACAATACACAAATAATAAAATAGCAATGTCTGACACAAGTTTTTTGTTAGATGACTCTTATAGTTAGTGGTGGGTCGGTATCTGTGTAACTGCTACTTTAAAACGGTATTTTTTAATACCATCGTGTCGCGCTCCACCTCATACAATGAAGCAGTTCCCTCTGGAACTATTAAGATTTCGTCCTTCGCCGCTACACGCACACGCTGCGATGTGAACCGAGAGAAAGCGACAGCGGCCGGCTGACCAGGCCGCCGCGCCGGTTCGTTGTGGAGTGTGTAACAACAAACGCCGCAAACGGTATGAGTAACCGTCTGGAGCTTGAGGGTATTTTTTTTCTTGACGGTATTTTTACCTTAACGGTATTTTTACCTTGACGGTATTTTTTCCTTGACGGTATTTTGTCAGACTGGGGACGAAAGGTTGCCAGTGGAACGTGGAACTGTTGCGGCGCCGTTCGCGACGGTATGAGTATAACAGTCTCGAGGTTGACGGTATTTTGCTTAAAGGTATTTTGTCAGACGGGGGACGAAAGGTTGCGGCCGCCGTTTGCGTTATAGTTATATGGTGCTGATGCATGTTTTCTGGCGCGGTGTATAGTATTTTTCATTGGACGCGGTCTCGCGAGGATCCCTTTGGCTTGTATCGATGATGAAAGAAATGACTCAAGAAGTTGAAAAGCATTGTCGTCAATTAGATTAAAATATATTATTAGTATTAAACTTTATAAATTGTTATATAAAATGTTTGTGCAAGGGGATAAATATATTATATTTTATAAATACAAAAATACTTATATGTAAATAAACGATATAAATAATATAAGTAGGTATGTATATTTAACCTTATTTTGAAAAATCCAGAAAAACGATTAATATTTATGAAACTAATATTAGGATTCTAGAAACTCATAATTTTTCTGTGGGAATTTAAAAATAATAGTTTTTTGACTTTGGTAAAACCCAATCTATTATTTCTTCTATCTGAAAGAATTTGTGCTGTTTTAGAAAACGTTCTTTCACAGGGTAGGTACGTATGTTGCAACAGTAAGTAACTATGTTAGATTTTACAAGTTCCGCTAGACTGGGATAATAATTATTGTAGGAGTAATGTTTCGGGAGATTGGTGGTTCTTCTAAATCTAAATACGAATTCCTACAGGTTCAAAGATTTAAATTTTTAGTCAAAATGTGCTCATATAGAGATCGCTTCTGAAGCTTATTCGAAAGTATTCCTTATTTCCTGGCCTAAATATGGGAATTTGTTCTTATTTATTTGCGTTTTATGGGTTGTACGGGATATAACATTATTTTTGACTCTTTCGAAGAAAAACCCAAGGCCGTTTTAAATTCTTTCAAAGCGGAAGGATAGGTCGCAGAGGGCGCTTATCACTTAGCGTGACACACTTCAAGTTTTGACCAATCAACAATGTTCTCGATATTTTTCCAATATAGCGGAAGCCATACCGAAAATCGTTAAATGACAGGCACGTCATCAGAAGATTGACGAATGAGTTTATTGAGGAATATAAAATAAACCTCATTTTTATATTGTAACTGACTATTGAAAATAAACTTGTTGTTATTATTATTATTATTAGTTTGAGATTTCAAGGTCACAGACAGGAATGATGAAACATTTTTTATTTCTTCACATTTTTGTAAACCAAACTCGCCCTAGTTCGTTCCGGAGTAACCGTTATTTAGTCGCGGTATTTTCCTGTCGCGGTATCAAATGGAACGTTCCATATCGGTAACAGTATTTCCCACCTCTACTTATAGTACAGACCTATGCGTGCATTTTATAGGTAAATAATCACATATTATACTGGAACATAAAAACTAAGGGTGATGGAGAAATTCTGAAAACATGATTGATTTCAGCATGCAAAATTATATTGAAATCAGACATTTTTGCGCTTGGGACAAAAATCTTGTTAACCAGTGAGAACTTCATATTTTCAAAAGTGAAAATTTTTTATACATGGATTTCCTTCTCAGAATAATTTCGTATTTGCTGCTTAAGTTTTCTTTTAACTCTTTTGAAAAGTAAGATAAGCGATTCAGTTCTTCATTCATAATGACCACTAATTTACTCATTTCATTATATATTGACAAAATGATATGCGTATTACATCTGCTTAACAATTTTTGTTAGTGGATTATAACTAAACACTTTATCATGCAGAATAAGACAATATACAGATGTATTCTTTTTAATCTTATTATTTGTTTTAAATTTAATTCTCATAACTACAGAATCCGTACGAATCGATTCCTTTTGATGGGAACAGTCTATATGAATAATAGGACACTTTTCTTTAAAACTTTAAGGTGTAAAAATTGGTTCGTTTGATGTTCCATAGTAAGAATGTCTAAAACTGGCAAACATGTCATAAAAAGCGGAACATTTATTGTCGTTATAATATACATACAAGTCTTGATAGGGATATCTTTCTCAGTTAAAAAAATATTTGTTAGATCAACATTATCAAAATGACTCATATCTTTTTGAGCATCACCTTTTCGGTTTTCTTGAAATGCAATTACAACGTGCCGTGGAGCTTCAAGCTTACTCGTAGTCTTCACTGCCCAAGTATGACGTGTGTTTCAGGTAAAGAAAAATATTCAATAAGTTCCCAACGTCTATAACCTATCAGTAATTCTCTGTTTGATTCGATTATTTTTGATAAAGTTAATTGTTGTGTTATATCAACTGAAATATGTGGTATTTTTCAAAATATCTTATCAAAAGTTAATTTCGATTTTCTACCATAGTTGATTTAGGTTCCGTATCATCCTTGAAGAAAACGCCATCTAAATCATTGCTAGCTCTAATCAAAACTAGACAAACACACAAATATAAAACAAGACTCGATCAGCCAATCCTAAGAAATGTTTTCATTTATTTTATTTTATTTATTTAAATCACAGCAGCAGTCACAAGACTTGTGGTTTACAAACATAATACAAAGTACTTAAGAACATACAATAAGTATTTTAAAATATACAATGCGCTAATATACCTTAGTAGATAAAACACTAATAAAATATAGTCTGGTCAAATTAGACCAAAAAATGAGAGTGAAGGTACATAAATTTACAACAAGCTAAAAATCAGTAAAAATGTTCAAAATACAATTATAAATAAAATTTGTAAGTTCCCCATAATTTCCGTGTATGGAAAAAATTTGACTCGAGGTCAAAGGTCAAAAAAATGAGTTTTTTGCGATTTTTAGCAAAACGGTAAGTTTAATCATAATAATAATCATTTTGTCTTCCTCCAACCTCAGCTGCTGCTCATCAACATCTTCTTCGGGTATATTACCAAATTCAAGGCTTGGTTATCAGCAAGACCCTACAGACTTGGGTTGGAAGTTTGTTAACAATACATTAGAACCAGTTCAAACTTTACTCCCACCTGCGCCGGAAAAATTGCTAAACACAATTTTTTGCAACTGCCAAAAGGGATGCAGTGCTAAATATGGTTGTAAAAAAGTGGGACTGCATGTTTTGTTCTCTGGCATGTACAAACTGTCGAGTCCGGTCGTGCTCTAATGTTGAATCACCAACAATTGAGGATTCGTTTGATTCCAACGAGGTGACTTGCGATACATCGCTATTGACACAATTTACTTGCACCCAGAATAAAGAAGAAGAACAAGAAGAAGAACAGGAAGAAGAACAAGGAGAAAATCAAGAAGAAGAAGAACAAGAAGAACAGGTTAAAAGTTACGAGTGAGACGAATAAACTTCACTACTTTTTTTTTTTAATCAATATCACTTTTATCTTTTCCAATCTTTGCTAATTTCCGTTATTTTTCAATAGTTTCAAATTAAACAGAATCACAACTGACTTGTTAAAAAAAACGCGCTAAATACACTACCTCATAGGTGGCGTGGAAACGTGTGCATATTATGACGATTACAACTTATACAACTTTTTAAATTGTTATATCTCAGAAATGTGGCTCGTAGGAAAAAAAGTATTAATACATTTTTTATAGATAATTTTATGATCTACAATCTTTGTCTGGGGTATTTTTATGATAAAACTTACCGTTTTGCTAAAAATCGCGACACTCATTTTTTTAACTTTGGCCTCGAATCAAATTTTTTCCATACACGGGAATGATAGAGATCTTACAAATCTTATTTATAATTGTATTTTGAACATTTTTACTGATTTTCAGCTTGTTGTAAATTTATGTATCTTCGAATGTCTAATTTGACCGGACTAATAACAATTATATCAAACTTTCATCCATTTCTTAAAACGGACTAAGGAAGGCATGCCCTGAAGAAAAACATTTTTAGGGAGGGCATTCCAAATTCTGACACCGACTCCAACCAGCGAGTTAAGACCAATTTTTGTCCTACATTTAGGCACCCTAATTTTAAAGTGATGGTCATTTCTGCTTTTTATATGATGGTGGTTGAAGGGAGTTTTTAATCTCAACATACGCTGAATTTCCGTTATAAAGCATTCTCTGCGTTTTAAAAGGTTCCAGCCCAGGGCCGCTATTGCCTTAGTCGGACGAAAGTCCCTACCAAAATTTAAATAGACCCACCTCGCAGCCCTCCTTTGCACACGTTCAACCTCGGTAACAAGGCAAACTTGCCATGGGTGCTAAACAATACAACAGTATTCCAGGAGGGGTCTTATTAGAGTCAAGTATGCCTTTATTCTTGCTCCGTCCTGGCATTCTTTAAGTTTCTCATTACGAAATTAAGAGATTGGGACGCATGCGCGACCGTCTTATTCACATGGTACTCCTAACTCAAATTGGAAGAAAGAAAAACTCCTAGATACTTAACAACCCCGGAATGCCTCAAGATACTGCTACCAACAGCATAGTCATAATGTCTGTGTGAAGGTTGGAGACAATGATGTTTCTTGAACGATAGAAGAGTTTTGGACTTGCATTGTCTTTATTTGTTTTACATCACAACGTTTCAACTGGTAAGTATCTCCAGTCGTCTTCAGGTGAATACAGTATTTACAGCACATCCAATCGTCTTAGACCTCTCAGCTTATTTATTAGGATATCGTATGGAACAACATCAAAAGCCTTCTGGAAATCAAGCAAAACAGCATCAACCTGACCAGATTTATCAAGAACATCACCAATGTCATGAGTCAATGCTGTTAGTGCCGACTCACACGAGTGACCTGCGCGAAAACCATGTTGGCCTGCAAAGAAAAATGTATCGCTTTCCAATATAAATCTCAAATAATGATTAATTACTTGTTCAAACAGCTTACATACCACTGCTATAAGATTTACTGGTCTATAATTTTTAGGATCAGACCTTGAACCTGATTTAAAAATTGTTACCACTTCCGCTTGCTTCCAATCGGCAGGTAGTAAATTATTATTTATAGACATATTAAACAAAATATTAAGATAGGGTACTACGCTAGTCCTGCATAAATACAAAAGTTCACTCGGTATGCCATCAGGCCCCTCCGCATAACTGCGCTTTATATTATTTAAAAAGAATTGAAAGTCCCTATTGCTAAAAGTAAAACGAGCTGCTCCGGTTCAGAAAGAGGACGCGTCGAACCACAAGACGGCGGCGAAAATACCCGTGCGTATGTAGAAGTCAGCTGATTGTCCTTTTCCTTAATGGTTACAGCTACTAAATTTTCCGACTTTAGACTAGGAATTGAATGTGTGGTACCTCACCTAGAATTAACATAATTATAAAATCGTTTCCATTGATAACACTTGTTACCATTATTTGTATCTATAAGGTTGTTAAGAAAGTCCTTATGGGCCTTTTTTTCTCGAGATTATATTTATTGCGAGCTATTCTATAAAGTTGCCGGTTAGAGAAACTAGTTTTCCGTATATAGTGAAGAGTTCTACATCTTTTTTTTAGTGTTTTAACCCTCCTGGTATAAAAAATAGGATAAGATTTAGATTTACTAAGTTTGCACGGCACAGATGCTGCCCTTGCATCAAAAAGGATATCATTAAGATCATTTAGAATCTTTAAGTTTGCTTTCTTATATAATCAAACCTTCCTCTGACTGTCACACGGTGACCTACTATTTGGAGTATTGATATTTAAAACGACTGACCTATGATCACCGATACCACTCTCGACAGAACAATCCAGAAGCAAATCCGGATGCTGTACAATAAAAACATCTAGCAGACTTCCATCTCCACTCTGATTATATCTCGTAGATTCTTTGACAGTCTAACAGCAATTAAACATATTGGAAAAGGTACTTACCACCGTTCACTATAACCTTGCTCCCATTTCACCTTTGGAAGATTTAAATCGCCCCAACTATAAAGGATTTTGATGGGTCGGTGTCACAATTTAGGGCCTCAAGGTGCGCGCGCCTTCACGCTATTAAAGACATCCATGTTACCAGTTCTATACACAGCATAAATCACAGAATGATTAACTTTGTCTTTCACTTCTACACATATCGCCTCATGGTCAGGATCACTCCGTACCAATGACGAACACATATCACATTTAATATAAATACAAATTACTCCTCCATGCGAGGAACGGTCCCGCCTGTAGAGATTATACTCGCTCATTCTATATTCATTGTCTTGGTCAACTGATTTAAACCATGTTTCCGTCACAATTACAATGTCCGGTGAGTGGAGCTCTATACATGTCGTTAATGTCAAACATTTATTTCTTAAACTACGAGCATTATCATTGTCAAATTTTCCTAATCCTAAGTCCTTTTGTGCGATCGACGGCCTTTTTCAAAAAACCGAGGTTTCTACACATCCACTAGGCCATACTGATAAATCACAAAGTCATTTCCTCCGCTTTTATGCCGATTTTAAATGTAGAGAATTCATCTCCGTTTGTTAGAGAATGGCACTTTATATCTTCAAGTCCTGTGGTTTTCTGGATAACCGACAGCACATTTTCGGTGGTTGTACCAGGACTAAATCTTCCAACGTGAAGCCATTTCCTGGGCTCGGAAATCAGCATCTTTGGGATGTTTTCGAGTTTTGCATCACAAGTGCCAACAATGTTAATTTTTGATAGATTTTTTGTGGTTATAGGGGTGTTATTACCGTTTGTATGACCGTTAGGGCGATTGGTCGGCCTCTCTATATTAATTTCCTTTAATTGCTTGTTCACAGGTTCTCGTTTTTTATGATTTATCCAATCTGTTTTCCGGGTCTCTGCTTGCGACCTCTCTCGAGATGACAGCGGCACATCACACTGAAACTTATCCATTAAAACAATATTCTGTATCATCATCCAAATATTAAGCCAGGACAAAAAAAATTATATATATGAGATAAGGTTATAACAATTCCGGAAGGAACTTATGATATAGAAGATATTGAAAATTTTCTCAAAAATAAAATAGAAAATATATTTAATGAAATAAATGGATTTTATTTAAAACCAAATACTTTTTCTTCACATTTTTTGCAGTAAGTTATTAGATTTTACCAAAAAAGATTCCATTGGTGAGATCTTAGGTTTTTATAAAAGAAAAATTGATCCTTTTGTAAATGATAAATTCGATCAAGTTTCTAATATAAGCAAGGTAAATGTTATTTGCATTGATTGCAATATTTGCGTTGGATCGTTTAGCAATGGTAAGCCAGTTCATATAATTCATCACTTTTTTCCAGCAGTTGCGCCAGGGTATAAAATATTGGAGTCACCATTACCAAACTTCCTAGTAAGCGTTAAAACAATAAACAATATTACTGTCAAAATTGTTGATCAAGACGGATATTTAATAAATTTTTGTAAATAAACTATAACTGTTAGATTACATTTAAAGACGGGTTTATAAAATGGCTATTAGATATAATATACCATATCAACTTAAAGTTCAACCACCAACGAAAACTTATAAAAAGATAAATTTAAACCGAAAACTAGTACTAAGAATCACATCAAAAAGTTAACATCAAAAAATTGCAAATTTCTTCAATCCAAGGTTTTAAAGTAATGGATATTCTAAATGATAATGAAAAACTCTACGTTGACAGTTGGATAGTAAGTTCAGAATTACACTCTTGCCAACCATTTATTTCTTCAAAATGTGATTATAATGATGAAATTCGCATATCGATACAAGAACTGGATGCTTTTACCTTACCTTCAGAGAGTCTTCTCTATATTAAAGGAACTTTAAAAAATGAAGATGGTTAATATACAAAAAAAATTAAGGTTCATAAATAATGGGATTACATTATTTCTATTCAGAGAAAAACTCTGAAGAGGATCCAAGGACAAAAACTGGCTTCTTACCTGCAAGGGAAATATGTAAAAATACTGACAGAACAGCCACCTATCTTAGGAGTGATAACGGGATCCACCCGTTGAAAATAAGATAGAACTACCCCTAAGGTAAGAGAGTGAGTGCCAACAACTATAGTTTACAAACTTTAAGCCTTCCTTCTTTATTCCAACTTATAAAACTGCAAAAAAAACACAATAAAACTAATCATCCAGTCTCGAGAAGCTAATAGGGTAACAGGTCAGTTGAGATCCAAATCTCAACAAAAAGCTAATATTTACGTAACGTAGTTTGTCCTGGCACCAACTTAAATTAATTTATTCCCGTAGGAGTCAAATAAAGCCAAAAAACATACAGTGTGAACCAAAAAAAAACTGAAATTTACAAGTACTCCGAAGAATATAGGGATATCATATGATTTACCAGCTAGGTGAGTGAATTCAACTTTTAAATTATAAGCCGCCCTTGTTGCAATTCTTATTCTTCTGGAAAAAAAGTTATAGAAGAAATACTTTGCAGCAAATCCTGACAAATTGGTGAATATAATGAAATTTTTTAAAAATAAGGCGAACTTTTTCTTATAATTTTGTAAAATGTTCTTTTATTAATTTAAAGGTCTAATGGCATTTTGTAACCGTTACAATACCATGAAATGTCTCTTCAGATGTCCTAACAAAACAGCTGATTAACAATTATAATTGAATGATTTCACTTCTTAATATAAACCAGCAACTAATTAAACAAAGGTTAGATTTTTTTCAATATAACGTTAATTGATCAATAAATGATATTTCGGCTTACTGAAGACCTCAAAATACATTAGATCAAATAATTCTAAATTGCCAAAATATAATCACATTTTTGGAAATTTGGAAAATTGAACTCTTGACATAGTACAGTAATTTCGGCCACTGAATCGAACAATATTGTAATTTATTTGACCGGTCTATGTAAACATGAAAAAATGATAAATTTCAAAAATAAAACTTCTTACTACCAACTATGCAGCCTTCAAGTAAGTTTCTCAAATAATAAAATTATTTTCGCAATACACTTTCCGATTATGAAAAATGAGGTTTTCGATAACTTTTACCTCATCCCAATTCCTATTAACCAATCAATTATTGTTTCAAATTATTCTTACCTTATACTTGGCAATAGTCAACTCCAAGAAGACTACGAAGATTGCCCCTATATAGAAGACATCTACATATGCCAAAACCGATTAAAGCCACTGTTTAACGATTACATCTTAACAATGATTCGAGACCCCGAAAATCAAAACTGCAACATAATGCCAATACATCTACCGAATACTATTATAAAAGCCGTAACAAGCAAACACGTCATACCAGCAAATAAGCCTTTGCTGAATATATGTTCATCAAACAACCCAGTCCAATAGAAATACCAATCAATTGCGAAATCAAAATACTGGCCTTCCAATTGTATAACAAAGAAGATAACATCAAAGAAAATCCACTCAACTTACCAGAAATGAAAGTCGATAAAGAAAACAAGCAACATATGGATCAAGACCCAATCAATATCTATTTGATCATCACATGAACTTCAAAGAAAAGCACAATCCATGAAGACCCCCGACAAATATGAAATCCACGCAGTTTCCTAGGTACCATAACTATACTAGCTGTTATGATATTGATAGGATACGTTTTGGTGAAAAAATATATATTATATAGGAGGAAGATTGAACACCAAGCCATAAAACCAAATCAATCTCAAGAAAACATATCAACCCTTATGTTTTCTTTCTAAGGAGGGAGAAGTTATGTGATGTGTGATTACTAAGAGACGCTTCCCACAGAAAGCGTAAACACAGCATTTCCAGACGATGTTATAAATATATTTAAAATTGTAGAAGAATTTCCTTTCATTTCGTCAGATCCATCCCTAGACGCGTTTCGCTATATCATGGCTCATCAGTAGAGCTAGGATCCCACGAAAGAAAGGAGAACTCAAAGCTGCTTATGCAGCACTTGGTGGGACACACCGGTAAGATGTGGCACGGAGTGCCATCTGTGTCGTTGTTAGACACTCTTGAGCATACCAGCACCTCTAACAAACTTATAGAAATAAGTAAAAAATTTTAAGAGGAAATTACCTGTAAAGACATTCGTCACAATTACAAGAGTCCCGCAAGGCAACCCTAACTAGCATCGGTTTATTAAACCGAAAACAATAAGTGCAGCAGAATAATTTCCTTTCATTTCGTCAGATCCATCTCTAGACGCGTTTCGCCATATCACAGTAGAGCTAGGCTGTAAAATTGTATCATTATTCATTCTTGCTTAAATCTTTGCTTGTAACTGTGATAATTAATTTTTTTTTAAACAGTTTTCAGCTTTTTCGACACGTAGTTCATCTACTGTATATATATATTTTGATTTTCATTGCATAGCATGCTTGCAGATATTCGAAAATGGCGAATAGGTTTATATGGTTGAAACGCCCCAGACCCGGGGCTATTTTTTTTTCTAAAAAATTTCCACATATTTCTTTAGGACAAAAACCAAGAAGCTAATATTTTTAGATCCAATAATATGTACAGAGAAATCTTCGTTTTAAAAGAGCTTAAAAGCTACCAAAAGTGTAAAAGTTTACCATATATGTAGGGTAACGGATAAGTCAGGTCAAATTCTTTAGTTTTATCAAAAACATATGACCCAAGCGACGCTACCATACGTCGACTCGGAGGGCGAAGGGGTCGTGAGTATAAAAACGAGAGACGCTACGCTCTTAGGGATTATTCAAAATTTTGTCGTACTAAAATCAAGCGGTTACGCTGCCAGTCAGATATTTCAATTTTTAAGTAAAACTTAGAGCCGCATCCATAAAATTCTTAAATTTAAAATAACTTTATTTCAATACAATGAAAACAAGAAGAAGTGCTAAAGTGGTAGAACGCGCAGTGCAAATGAAGCTCTTATCAGGTAAAATAAATTGTTTTTCTTTTTACGGTAAAATGTCATAAATAATTCAATATTCTTTAATTTAAACTCATGACCTGAATGTTTTTTTTGTATGTTCGGTAATATATTCCATTTCAATTATCATTCAAACTGTTGGATTTTTTTCTACTTATCGAGATGACTCTCTGCGCCGATCGACCCTACGGCTCCGGACGTCGAGACGGTGGGCTAGAAATCTTTGATAACGGAATTAAATCCAAACGCTATATTGATGTATTGACAATAATTAATTGGGTAAACTGCAACTTGACCAGACGAGATCGACGCCGAGTTAGCCCTACGGTTCCGGAAGCTAATGCCGGTGTTTCCCGTTGAAGAAGGCGCCGTAAGAAAATCCAACTAATACGGTTAATAGACAATACAGCTATTATTCTAAATTATTAATTCTTTAAATGCCGAACCTGTAAAAAAAAACTAAATATTCTCTTAATTAATTTCATTGGTGCAAATATTACTATAAATAAATCAAATCATCAATTTTCCAAGGGATAAATAAATTGAGGGGAGGACCGCAGGTCAATAGATGTCTACTAAACTCCGACTAAAACGTCTGCAGGACAAAAGTCGCTTTTATTCAATTACAAATTAAAAGGGTAACCCAGTATTTGCGGTTCAATCATGTAATTTCAGTAAAACTAAATATTCTTTTTATATTAACTCTCGTACTTCAAATTTTACTACTAAATTGAAATCAGTAAATGTGCAAGGGTTATAAAGGGCAACTGACCGCAGGTCAATAAAGTTGTCGTCAGACAAAATTGATTATTAAAGGTTAAATTAAACAGTGAAAACAGTATAACGGTACCATGTAACAAAAATCAATACACTTTTGCTTTCTTATATAGGGTCATAAAAATGGGTCAAGGAACCTTTAACTGTAACAGATGTTAGTTTGTCTTCCATGGGATTTATTACGGGGTACTTCAGAACAAAGGTAGACATTATTATGCAGTAATAATGCTACTTGTAAAATTAATAATCTGCAATGTTAGATAAAGACTTGGGGGAGGAAGGTATATATAATAAAGTAATAATCTATTTTATAATATTATGACAAATATAGTTATCGGAAGGGTTATAATTATTTGGTATGATGTTGCCTGTAGAACATTAATTTATAATAGGTGTACTGAAATGGTGTGACGGGTTTTTCATAGGAATGAATGTTCAACAGTGGGACACCACCACTGGACAGTTGTCTTTTGACTTTCTAGTAATTTGAAAAACAATGCTCACTTGAGAAGAAAAGTGACACATGCGGAAAGTGAGCAAGCTCCTAAATTTTATTGCACTTTTATAAGTTATGTGTTGAATCGTTCGGCAGTGGGACACCACCACTGGACAGTTGTCTCCCGACTTTTCACTATACTACGTAGTACCATTATACCAAACGTGTACGTTAATTTAGGGTCATATGATATACGCAAATTGATAAACAATATTAATTATACGTACACGAGAATTGGGCGACAGGTAATACAAATAAATTGCAGATTAACAGGGGATCAATCTAAAACAGCGCATGGTTGCAGACCAATCAAATAATCGGAAATGGGTTTTAAGAGGGAGAAGTGTTGCCATTAGAGTCGCAGACATACTTGGCAACAAAAGGTAAAGTAGCATCACTTCTTAGTGTCGCAGACATGTGTTGGTGCAAACGGGCTAAATTATGGGAGACAGACTAGCTTAAATTAAGTTTATATAATGTAATAATTAAGTCAATCGATATTTATTGTACTTTTATAAATTGTTTGAATATGTACATTGCTGATATATCGATTTCTAATAAATAAGTGTTTTTATAAAACTTCTTTAATTTTCATTATCTGGCATTGGAATGCCGAGGAATGAGAAGGGAAAACCGGAAGGATTAGAATAAGGCTAGGGTATCTTAAAATCCAAAATAATTTTACCGTTGTACCAAACTTTAAAAGAACCTAAAAAAAACACAACGTAGGCAGGGTCGTACCACAATATTTGACGATTTCAGCTAGAGTGACAGATTTCAGCAGGTGAATAACACACCTGGGGTAGGTCCGTTTCATGGTATTTTGGCTTTATTTGCCTTTACAAATAAAATATCTTTATAAAGAAAAAATCATTTTATTGGCCTATTTCGTTTTCTCTAATATGATGTCATCAGCTTTCGACTATAACGGTTCATCTTCGATATATCATCAACAGAAAGTTTTTTTTTTAATAAACCGGTATTTTTTCTTCAGTTTTGTAAATCTTGCTTCTACTAATGTCTTTGTGCAATAATACTGTAATCAAATATCAACGTTTTGACACTACAAAAACATCTTTAATCTTTATATCTGCAAAAAGTCTTTGAATTCGAAATGGACTGCTATTATGTCTTAAAAAACGAATATGTAAATGCTGTAAAATGAATTTACCTCAAAAACTATTGATCCGATCTGATCAAAATTTGATATACGCATGAGTAATAGTATCAGGAAAAATATTTTAGAAATAAAAATACCCATGGTTTTAATCGCCTTGACAAATTAAATCCTTATAATAATTTAAAAACTAATTGATCGATCTATCCGAAATTTGGTATACGCATTTACTAGAATTTGAAATTGATATACCTATGTAAGATGAGTAATTAAAATTCGACAGGCAATGCGCCGCGGCCCAATAGTTAATAGACAAGGCGCCGCGGGCGCGAAAACTTTCGGCGCCGCGGTCCAGACGGCATCAGACAAGGCGCCGCAGGCGCAAAAACTTTCGGCGTCGCGGCCTAACGTTTGACATGTAAGGCGCCGCGGTCCAAACTTTATCAGATCCGACTTTTTCTTTATAGATTTTGTTTGGAAAAGTTTTATTTACAAAGATGAGGAAAAAATAATTTTAGTTTTTTATTGCCATATTTCGTTTCCTATAATATGATGTCGAGTCCAATGTTTCGACTCTAGAAAAACCTTTCCAATATCTATATATCACCATCAAAGTTTCTGATTAGTTAATTATTGTTAAAAATCCACTGATATATTTAAAAAACAGGGAGTTAGATTAGGATTAGAAGTAGCTACATCAATCATCAGGAGAAATAGAAAAATAATTGTAAAAGGAGAAAGGCGACTGATACCGTCATATAGCTACAAAGTTACATTAAGAACAAGATTGGTTGGAAATGGATAAAGAAAGATTCAGGTTAAAATAAAAATACAATCACTTTGTCCATATTTGACAGCGTTTTTAATTTTTTTCAAATAATTGTGTGTATTGAATTTTTCTAATCGCCATAAGTTATTCAGTTAGAGAAAAAATTAGAATGATTAAATAGTAGTAGGTCCAAAATAAATCAGTAAATTTTAGTAACCTACCCATTCCAGGTAAGAAAAATAATTAAGAAATTTGATTTCAAGATACCGTAGTAAATTCCGAAGCAAAAATGAAACTAATAGGGCCGAAGAAAAGGATAATGATAGTGACCTAAATATACTGCTTCATGTCGAAAAAAATAAAGGTATAAGTAGTACTAGGACGCCAGGAAAAACCGTACACCAACATCATTCATACAAGTACGAGAAAAACCAAGAATTGCGGGAAGGTGATGAAGACCGAAGATCAAACTTTTGTTTTCAAATAATGAAACGCTGTAACAATTACAGAGATTTTTTAAACGACTTTTTTTCTATGGTGACACATAACTGATAAAATTTATAAAACTGTTCGGCATGAAAATTTGGAACAATTGAGAAACTCAAATTTAGCAATTTGTGATAGTATTTCGCCCTACTAACTGCAAAATGTAAGATGGGAGTTTTATAATCGTTTAAGATATTGTTTGGCGGCTAACGGAGGGTTGTTTGAACATTAATTAAAATAGAAGTTACGACTTGAAATATTAGTAATTAATTTTGTTTAAATATTGTAACAAATTTATTATTAGGTTTTGTTTATTTATTGTATAGTGTAAAATAAAAAAATATTGTTTATTGTCTGTTGATATTTTTTTTAACTGGCAGTTTCTTACAAATATTAAATTTATTAAATCCTAACCACGTGATTCAATACGGCGGTGAAGGGCAAAAAGCAGTGAGTCACCCAATAAATGCCACCAGTATTGTAATTATTATGGTCACGTGTACCAATTACAAAGCAGTTTTTGCCCTTGGCCGCCATCTTTGATACGTCGTTGGATTGCCTAATAGGTAATTTTATGCAAAACCTGTCCCTAACCTTAACATTGAGATAAAATGACTTTACACAACTTTCTTTTATTTGCAAGTGTATACGAAAATGTGTCAAGTAACTCCTAAATTACTAGGAAAATACCTACGCTTTAAATTCGACAAGGACATTCTTTTTATTGTATTCTTAAACAAGTTTAGGTATATTTTTGGGCTAAAATAAATACGGGAATGAATATTTAATCACCTCGAAATTTACATGGGGAATCCCATGTGTCCTGTTCGGACGCACCACCCAGTAACTATACCATTTTATTTTTAATAAACAAAGATAACATACCAATATTTTGCATTTGCTCATCAAATAGTTTCGATAAATGGTCATCCATAGTAGCTTCATTTTCAGATTCTGAATTGTCTCCACCTTCCGATGGAGTGTCTGATACTAACTTGCTTCTTCTTATTATGGTCTTGTTGTCAGGTGTTACACCTATAAAACGCAAAGATATCAGTATATTAGCGTATGTATAGAAATTGTTAAGACTGGACTTTTCACTATTGTTAATTTGTTAACTATTTCATTTGGATTATTAAATTTGATTGCATGTGATAAAAGGCCCTAACGTGGCACTACCTGTTAGAAACGGAACGGAAACAGGTCGACCCTGAGATTAGAAATCTGATACCCAGGATTTTGGGGCGTTTAACCTACGGTATCAATACATGCATAGGTACATATAAATATAATCTTTCATACACCCAAATATACATAAGTGTATTCGCCCAGTATTAGAAAAATTATTAGAACTCAATAAGGAAAATACTTGCTGGCAAAATGCCCAAAAATCTTTCAGAATTATATTTTTATCGCCGTCAATAATTATCAAAGAAATGATCAAGTCGCTCTGATAACACCAACATAGATATTGGTGGGTGTGATACCTTATGCCAATAATAGCTAATCGCATTCCGGTATCAATTTGTTATCATTAATTACACGTTTTATCAATTTACTTTAGACGTGAACAAACACGTTTGTCTTATATTATTATTTACTTTACAGTCTCAGTTTTGCATTTCAAAGTATATCACATGCTGGATTTTTAAATTTATTAACAGGTTTCTACTTCTAAAGAACAACGCAGTCAAAACCGATAGAGGCTAGCTTACTGGTTTTCTAAAAGTAAATGTATTTATTCTAATTTCACTATAGTCTTAGAGTCAACAACTTTGGAGGCCGACGCCGTTGGCTGGATTACGAGACGATTGCCGCATATATGCAGAACCATTGCCTTCTTCACTTTAATTAGCCGTGATCTGGTTAAGTCCGACTACCCTGTAATCCAGTTTGTTTTTTGCCGGCAGGGTTAGCGGTTTAGTAGTGTGGTAGCAGATTTAAATCTCTTCTATAAACCCGAATATAAACCTGTTTGTTCTAAACTAACAGTAAAAAGTGCGTATAGGATTATAATCTAAAATTACGGACAGTTACAATGTCGAATAAAGTTTTTTAAAGTAAATAATGTGATTTACTATTGCCGGTCATCGGTAACGTTGGCGGTTTAGTAGTGTAGTAGGAGATCTAAATCTCTTCTAAAAACCCGAATATAAACCCGTTTTTTTTTAAACTAACAGTAAAAAGTGCGTATAGGATTATAAACTTCGGACAGTTACAATATCGAATAAAGTTTATTTTAACTAAACAATGTGACTTTGTATGTGTTCGTGTAGGTAGTGTATTGTTTAAAAAATTCCTACTTATGTAGGTGCATTATTTTATAAATAATAGCAGTTAGGGGAATTTTCTCGAAGATTTTCAACAGTAATATACCGGTAGAGGAGGCGGTAATACCGCTAAATCGATATCCTGATAATTTTTACTTATAATCTGATAAGATCCCGAGAGCTTTAGCTAGGGTTAGAATATCCAAACGAATATTTACATAGACAACATTTAGATACTAATCTAGATAGTTTAGACGGCAGCACAGTTTTCCTTGAGATCATGGTTGATCAAATAAATTTACTTACTTAAAAAAAAAACGATACTCCACCTTAACCATAGTAATGTATTTTACGTTGTTTACGATGTCCCCTAGTATCTATGAACTTTTAAGAAGTTATTTATTACTGCTAACTAGAAGGTATTTACAATATCTATATTCAAGGTTGGACCTCACTCCTTCACCTAATAATACGATAACAATAAAAGCACTAACAACAGGTTGCTCTTTTTTCCAGAATCCAGTTTATTCAGATCACAGAACTTCAAATTAGACATGCCAAATACCAGGATACACAAGACATTTATATTAAAGAAAAGGATACTGTCAGTTTTTCCTAATAATCGCGAACGACAAAAAGTTTACATAGCAGACAACAGCATCTCCGCATTAAAAGAATTAAAATGTCCAGGCACATCTGACTTTTTGCAGATTATTAGAAACTGGTGGGAAATCGTAAATAATACAAGTATTTTCAAAGGCAACATGAAAAGAAATTAATATTGCAAACCGATATCAGGTGTTGATGACTTAATAATAATAATAATTTTTAACATGTTAACATCACCAGTATATTTATGTTTTTTTATACCATTCAAGCGAATTTAAACCAATTAAAAATTTTGAAAATTGAAAGAATAAAAATGAATTAAAATTAAAAACAATAGCCCAGTCAATTTTCTTTTTTAAACAGCTTTTTAAAAAGGTACCTTCCCATTTAAAAAAATGTAGTTAGGTTGTATTTCACCCTTTTACGAGGTCTAAATAAAATAAAATAACTTTATTGAAAGAACAAATACTACAACAAACAAAAGGTGGTTAGACCGCACAGCGTGTATTAGTAAATATGAGTATAAGTATACCTAGTTACTTATACCATAATTAAGAATATTTATAATGAAGACTATGTGTCTAGTATGTATTTCTTGATCTTATTTTTAAAGTTAATGCTGCTAAAATCAAAATAAGCGGGAAAAAGGTTAAACACATGAGCAAAAATATATAAAAAACAAGATTTAAAGAATTCGGTGCGGTGTTTAGGAATATCCAGTATTTGCTTATTACGTGTGTTTACCTGGTGGATCTCCACGCGCCTGATCATTAAATCACATAGATAGGATCGATGAAGATTTGTGGGATATGACTTTATGAATTAAATAGCTCATGTGTATAAACCTTCTTTGACCCATATTAAACTTAAATGTATTATCAACCTGTTGACTAACATGATCTCTACGCGATAAGTTATGTACAAATCTCACACACGAGTTCTGGATTTTTTGAATTCTGTATTTATGGAATTTTGTTAGGTAAGGTCCATATACTATATATCTAAGTAACCAGGAATGGAAAGCACTAGTGATTCAGTCAGGGTTGTTTTAGCAGTGGTGGGTAATAAGTTCCTAAATTCATACAAGGATTTAAGTCTCATCAGGTAACACCTCTGGGATATCTGATTGACGTGTTTATTGAAGGTTAATTTTTTGTCCATCGTGAGTCCTAAATTTCATCTTTCCACTGTATTTTGACATTGTTTAAGAAAATATGTTAATTGTCAACATTAACATCAGTCTTAAAAAATAATATACCTTGAGTCTTATTAGGGTTAATTACAAAAGAGTTTTTTGCTGCCCAGCGAGATATATTAACCAAGTCATTATTTATGGCTAAGATGCAATTCAAAATAGTTTCTGGGGATGCGTCTAAGTAAATTTGTAAGTCATCCGCGTATATGTGATGTAAACAGTACTTTATGACACTAATTAAATCTGGGATAAAAATGGCAAAAAGGATTGGCCTGAGGATTGACCCTTGCGGGACCCCAGACTGCACTTCTTTCCAGCTTGAAGTCTCCATCTCACCTTCCCTGCTTATCCTAACAGCCTGCTCTCTGCCCAATAGATAAATAGATAGCTCCGGAACCAACCATTACAATCTATTTTATAGAAAGCCAACTTAGATAATAACAATTCATAATTAATGGAATTAAAAACAAATTTTTATTATTAGTATGAAGCCTAGAAAAACCTTTATTGGCGTGTTTTTGCAGTTCTCAAAAATATTTTTTCCTAACCTTTTAGCGAATTTGTTCTAGTCCCCATCCTATATATATTTTTATTCTTCACAAATTTTATAAAACAATTTTTTTTTACATCTTTAATAGTAGAGGCGGTATATTATGCACTGTTCTACTGACAACCACCCCACCCCAGGTACCTGAGCATATCGCTTACAGACGTGTAACGATTACCGCCCAAAAGAGTCCCCATTACCTTATTCTGCTGTATTTGGAGTTTATTTATTTATATCATTTTTGTTACATGAAATATGATATACAATAATTAAAATAAGGAAAAATAATAGTATATATATATAAGTTTCTTAGCCCAGAAAGAGTGACATACAAATATTTTACAGAAAACCCCTATCCTTTTTCCTATTTTTCTACACAAATCATCGACTCTATGCTATAGACTCCAATATTTTATCAACAGTTGGCAGTAAGTTAATCGGTCTAAATTCGCCAGGAGTAGTAGGCTTTGGTACCTTGGGAATTGGTAGAATAACACTGGTCTTCAATTCTCGGGAAAAAATTCCAGACTCAAAAGATGAGCTCACTAAGTATAAAAGGGGATAGCCTATTACACAAAATAGATCCTTAATTAGTTTTATATTAAAGTCGATATCACTAGTACTTTTATTTTTTAAATTAAAAACCACTCTACGTAACTTCACTATGCCAATCGTATCTGTCTATACTTTTCGCTACTTCCTGTAAACTGTCTAAATAAAAGTCATTAAATTTTTCTTCTACTGATCCGCTATAAACTCCAAAATCAATATCTGAATAATCAGTTTGTTTGTTTTTACAACCCACCAAGTCCTTTAAAGTACGCCACATTTTCTTTCCATTCCCCTACATTCATTAATGTTTGATTCGTAATATTTTTTCCTCTCTGACCTTATATATCTGCCTCAATTTGCACCTCCGTGCCGATTATGTCATGGTCGGTGAGGATCGGGAAAATCCTTGGCAACTCACCACATACAAAATGGTTAGTGATTATACGGTCCAACAACGACGATGATACGTTAGCCACGCGAGTTGCTTTGGTAACAAGTTGGGTAAAACCAGCCCCTGAAAAATGTCTTTGTATCTCTTAGTTACACTGTTACTTCTTAGTAAATCTACATTTACGTCTCCAATAATAAAGGTTTTATTTTCTTGAAATAAGTCATCATTTAGTTTTCATTCAGATAATCAAAAAACTCACTAACTTTAGAATTAGGAGACCTGTACACACGGCAACCAAGAAAAGTTCTTTATTGACACGTACTCTGATAGCCAACATCCAATAACCACTGACTACTGCATCATTTAGCAGCACTTCAAAATGTATGGGGGTTTTTACGTAAATGATAGTTCCCCTGTATGCTTGCTGTGAGAATGACATATTATCGTAGAATATCCAGGAATATCCACTTCTTGGTCTTCTATCTCAGGTGTTAAATGGGTTTTGCTAACATCTATGATTGACGGATTTCTTTCATGCATAAATTGCGTTAATTGCACTATATTTGAAGTGATACCCTGTATATTTATATGTAGAATATCTATTTTTCCAGACGAGACACTCACTACTTTTTAATTGCTAGGAATAATGGGTTCTACTTTTAATTTTTTCATGTGCTTTTTTAAAGCACAGACATTCTTTGTCAAAGACAGTGTGATTGTAATCTATGTTTGGTATTTTTAGATCATCGTGCGCAAATTTACAATTTATGCACTCCTGGGTATTTGAGTTGCATTCGTTACTCTTATGATTTTTATTACATAAGGAACAAACTACTTTTTCCTGCCGGCAATGTAGTGCCTTATGACCATACCTCCAACATTTGTAGCACCGCAATACACTAACATACTCATAGACCGCGCAACTATTCCAGTCCAAAAATATTCTTCTATTATTTACAAGACATTTAAAAACTTCAGGCGACACCTCCAAAACGACATTATTCTGCTGTACGTCCCCGAACAGACCGACAGACAGAGTAGCCCAAACTGTTATTCCTAATATTTATTTTTTATATCGCTTTTTAATGTTTGATGTACTGTCTTATTCTCAGCTTTATTTTGATAAGCCGTTGCAGAATAATTTTTGACAGAAACAAATTTACTTTATAAATTCTAAAATAATTTAATGACATTAGAATAACACAGAATAAAATTGTCTATAGTTTCTGTTTATGTATATTGTGGCATTTTGAGTAAAACATAGATCCAAAGAAAAATTTATAAGACCTCTTTGATTGAAGTTCGAAGTTGACTTATAATATTTTTTTAATTGTTTTAGAGGCCAAAAACTGGCACATCTATTTCTCGAAATATAGCTTTTTTAATATAATACAACTGAAATTGAACTGAACTGAAAATTTAAGAGCCAAGATAGTTTAAGGGTGCATCACTACGGCACGAGACAAGTCAGACAAGTGGAAGTTTTGCAATTGCCCATACCCCATACTTCTCTGGTGAAAAATGCCATCTTTTATACTGACAAAAAAAGTATTTAACCACTTACTAGCTCACCTTAGATCTTTGAGAACCCCTAAAAGATTTAAATCGGCTGTGAAAGGGCTTTTGCTAGAGAAAGCCTACTATACCGTTTCAGAGTTTTTAATGATCGTTTTTAATCGTTTTGTATCCCTTGACCATGAACTATTAGTTCTAACTGACTTATCTTTTTTAAACCTTAACTGTTTTACTGGTTTTTGTGTGGTTAACTTTGTATAACTGTTGTATGTTTCTTATTATCTTATATATATTTAGGTCATATCGTACAGCATTGGCGATTAGCATTAGGGGAACCTATGTTTTGTGATGATATTATAATATTATGTATAAGCAAGAATGTATTCTTTGGGCAATAAAGGATTTTAAAGTAAAAGTAAAGCAAAATAAATAAAACTGAAGATATATATATAGAAAATTATATTATTACTACTGTTATAGTTTTGAGTCCTGAGGATGACCTAATATAGGTCGAAACGGCGAGTCAATAAATAATTTGATCGTCTAAGGTTTATTATTGACCAGTATCCAACAAACTCTACAACGATAAACTTAAGTGTGGTGACAAAACGCAAGTAAAATTTATTCATAATGACTGTCGGTTGAAGTCCAACACTAATCTTTAAACACACGTTACACGTATCAAACAAACTTTGTTAATGAGACTGTTAGTCCTTATTTAAAAAGTACCTTTGTATATCTTATTAACCAGGCATTATTTTTTTAAATTTATAAATCCATTGGTGGTGCAAAACTGAGTATTAGAAAAAAACATGTAGGATGGAGCCTGGGGTGTCATCAGTGTCCAGTTTTGACACTGATGACTCCATTCTACTAAAGGAAAGGAAACTCTTGGAATGGAACACTCTATATATTATATTTTTAGATTCAACGTAAGACTTTAGGAAAATTTCGTATGTCGCACCATTTGTTCAGTAACTGCAATCACATTCATATCTTGCACTAGAAAACTAAACAAAACGTTTTGTATTCTGGCAATGCAATGTGCTGCTTGAAAAATGTTTGTCGCACTTTCTTTTGCGATTCTATATCATATCAGTTAAAGCTTATTTTATTTTGAGGAATAATTGTTTTAACATAATTGCAACTTTTTCAAAGAAATATTTAACGAAAACTAATTTTTATAGGCAATATTCAAAGTCCTTGGGTATCAGTTTAAATGGTTCACCTGTATTTGTCTTTAGTTAATTAGTGTTACGTGACATTCAAACATTGATCCACACAGCCAGAGATAGACAAGCTATGGAAAATGTGGTCGCAAACATCCATTAATGGAAAAGCAGAGGAAGAAGAAGAATTAGTGTTTGTTAAAAGAACTCTAGAGTTCTCTTCCATCTAGGGTTAAAAAGTGAAAGTTGAAAAAGAACAGACAATTTTTAGTTTTCTTCAAATAAAATGAAATTTGTAAGTCAAATTTGTTATGGGCATTTCAAATTTGCTCAAACTCCTCTAATGGCAAGCATAGAATATGAGACAAACTGTATAATATTCTAAAAGAGGATCAGAACTGATGTATAATAAAACTTATCCAATATGTCAAGCAATAAAGAAACTTCATTTCCTATTACCTATACAAGGTGGCCCATTTATGTGACAAAGTAATATACCGCCTCTACTATTAAAGATGTCAAAAAAAAATTATTTTATAAAATTTGTGAGGAATAAAAAAATATACAGGATGGGGACTAGAACAAATTCGCTAAAAGGAAAGGAAAAAATATTTTTGAGAACTGTAAAAATACGCCGATAAAGGTTTTTCTAGGCTTCATACTAATAATAAAAATTTGTTTTTTCAGACCTCGTAAAAGGGTGAAACACAACCTAACTACATTTTTAAAATGGCAAGGTACCTTTTTAAAAAGCTGCTTTAAAAAGAAAATTGACTGGGCTATTGTTTTTAATTTTAATTCATTTTTATTATACGTCAATTAAAATGTTTCGTGGGTTTTAATCCCCTTAAAGGGGTGAAACGTAAACCCAACTAAATTTGTTTACAAAAAAAACATTAAAATTAAAAACAATAGCCCAGTCAATTTTCTCTTTAAAAGAGCTTTTCAAAAACTAAAAAACACAAGTGATACTTTCTCATTTAAAAAAATTTAGTTAGGTTATGTTTTACCCCATTACTCTTGTGAGTGTCAAGCTCACAAAAAAATGTATACGACGTGTTTTTGTATTTTTCAACAATATTTTTTCCCAACCTTCAAGAGAATTTGTTTCAGTTAAAGATACATTTTTTTAAATGGAACACCCTAAATATTTTATCATTTTTTCCCTCACAAAATTAACCATATGACCATGCTATATTTAGTTTTTTAAATTTTTGCAACGTTACCAAAGAAAATGCAAAATTCTTAAAATTTTGGAAAAAATATTATAGTATAAAATACTTGTATTTTTCAAATAGAATATCAAAATAGAAAATTTCTTGTAACCTCTTAAGTTTATGGATAGAAAAACTGTCACTAGATAGGCTAGGAGAGTTTACCGACAAACTACGTCATTTTCCCATGCAAATTCCCTTAAGAAAATGTAAGGATCAAATTGCAAAAGTATATCCATTTTAATGCGTGGCACTTAAAGCCTCTCCAAGAGGTTCTATAGTCGTACAATAGTTAACTATCCTGCTAGAGACTTACAGGTAATTCGCGAGACTACTCTCAGGTTCCAGGGTTGCGCTAGGTAGATGCAGTGATCGCAGCCTCCGTCGTATCATTCTTCACCATTCATTCTTTAGAGAGTCATCGAACAAGCTTGCGATACATCACGATCTAGATGTCGACGTCCTCACTCCGATCAGGATAACCGTATTCTACGACTTAAGCGCTAGAAGGAACAAACACTTTACACCGTTTTATCTTCCATATCTCGGGAAAGCTTGGGTTATCTTACTTACTTACCATAATAATATAATAAGGAATATAGCCACGACTGACTCATCGCTAATTAATATATGCGATGTATAAAATACAAAACTGATTTAAACCAAGTTACAAGATAATTTTATAAAACATAGTAAACAACATTTTATACTAAATAGGAAGCATTATCAAAGAGTTGGACAAGTTTCATCATATTATCACTAGGATGTACGGGTTCTTTATAGTCTTTTTAGACAACAAATTCTCAATATTACTAATATAAACCTAACAAAGACAACCACCACTGTTGTAGGGTGGGATTACCGATGTCCAGTTGGTATTCTCTTACTTGCTAGTCCTGGCGTAATCTGAGAATTTGTCAAAATGTGAACCCAGTCGCACCCCATTTCGATTTTTAAGGGGAACGAAGTTTCAAAGCAAACCCCAGGCCTTCTTTTAACTGCATAACTAATATTGGCTATTTTTTTACTCTATGCAATATATATTATATGAGTATATGTGTGTTAGTATTTTTGCCTTCTTTTAACTGCATAACTAATATGGGCTCTTTTTTCACGCTATGCAGTATAGGTTATATGAGTTATAACGAAGTTATTTTACAGGGTTGTATTCGTATCCGTGCCTAACTTTCTTATTTTTCATCGTCCGAAGTTCATTCTTGTTTGTAAATAATTCATATTAATTGTACCTTCTGATTTTCTAAAGTTTTCCGTCGCGAAATGCCGGGAAATAGCTTTTCCTAGTTTTCCTTCATTCCCCACTATTCATAGTAACCACCGTCGCAAACGGTACCTCCCAATGCCGCGGCGCACGATGGAGGGGATCCGCTGAGTCCAAAGGTTTCCTTAGCGAGATCGTACCGTGCTACAGGCAGAGCACTAAGGCCACCGAGCTATCACACCACGACCGGTTGACTTCTCCGACTAACTCCCGAACAACATTGAGACCGACCGAATATTAACAAACGGTAAGAAACACTATGTAGACTGTTAAATTGTATTCGCGACGTCATACGTCATTACACATTCTGGTTTTATTCTCACCGACACACACATACATTACAATGTTCTCTCTCTGATACATATATACCGGGCTACGTTAGTTTACATTCTTTATTTCTCATATATAGGACCAGGCTACTCAAGGATTCATTCGACCGAGTAGCTTTGTCTTGTTCTATTTCGCACAGACTTTATTTAATATTATACTGCATATACGACACCGGGCTGCTCAAGGATCCATTCGACCGAGTAGCTCTGTCTCATTCTAACTGACCTGATGACATATACAAATTAAACCTATGCCGTTACAGCTTTCTCTCTTAAACACACACCACGACCGGTAAGATAACTGTTCCTTTCCTGACCTATACGACACCGGACTACTCAAGGATCCATTCGATCCTGTCTCGCCTAAAAACACGCGCTAGGTAGATGATATTCTCTCACTCACACTCATAGGCAACAGAACTTCCAAGGGCCTTTACCTAAACAGTCCGGACAGTTTTGTTCCGACCTCAATAAATCAACGAGACCTGTCATTTAAATTACACTGCCGTCATCTCTCTTGCACACGCACACCGAACCGAGAAGATTGTTTCTCTGTCCCTATCATACGAAAAGATCGGACTGCTCAAGGATCCATTCGACCGAGTAGTTCTATCTTGTTTTATTTTACAACCGGACTCAATTCATTAAAGTGCTATCTTTATTTTTTTGTGCAAATCCGAGCTCCTGCAGAACTCCGTTTTTCCGACAAACAAAGATAACTACCTCTCTCTTACACACACACACACACACACACACACACACACACACACACACACCCTCACACACATACACACCCGGAAGCACTTATCTCTGTCCGACACAAACATACTAAACCTTTAAAATTTCCATTCAAACACTGTTGAACCGCCAGAACGTGTAATTCCGCGAGATTCATACATAGTCTCGCACGCGCAGAGAAGCCGGCGTACCATTTTAACCGCTACTAAATGGCTAGTCATATTGTCATATTCTTCTGGAACTTTTTATTGATATCACTCGACGTATTTCCGGCCGCATCTATTTTTGTAAGTAATTTAACCACGGAATTCTTTTCCGATAGCATAAGTAGGCCGCGTCCGTTTACTGACATCTACAAGTCCTTTATAGTACTGACCTTCATATCGCTGCTGTTTCCATTCTTGCAGATCCTTTACCTTTTTGCGCCTACGTACCGCTGCCGTTAGGTCCACCGCAGAGCCGCTTGCAAATATGGAACCGCGAAACCATTTAATTACTTATTCGAAAAAATTGTCCATTTTCTCAAAGAGACCAAAGTAACAACATAAACAGGAAGACAAAAATCACAAAGTCATGGTCTCAATCATATAATCTGGTATATATTATATGATTGAGATGATGACTTTGTGATTTTTGTCTTCCTGTTTATGCCATTTAATTACGTCAAAGCCGGGATCATTTATTGTATAAATATTATAATTGTAATAAATATTATTTAGTATACCCATTACTTAGAATTTAATATTTAAGACAGTAATAATCCTTTGTCGCATGACTGACTTTAATAGGGCTACTATAAGAGATTGTCTTTTATCATAAAGCCTTCAAACACTAATATTATCCCGCATACTCTGTATTAATGCAACAAAAAAATCACAATAACCTCAAAAACAGGTCTGTTTTCGCTGTTTATCTAAATTGGTGCTAACTTACCAAGTTATTTTAAAAAAACGGTTGTAAGGTGTAATTTGCTTAATATAATACACTTTTTTAAAGATGTTACTTACCTACTAATAAATTACTGCATAGCATTAAAAAATGCCCATACTAGTTATGGAGCTAAAAGATGGCAGACAAAGAGCACACATATATAACCTATACTGCATAGAATGAGAAAAGAGCAGATATTAATTGTGCAGCTAAAAGAAGGCAAAAATATTACCACTTTTACAATAATACACTAATTACTGCATAGCATTAAAAGATAGCCCATATTAGTTTTACAGTTTGTAAGAGACGTGATTTTTAATTGGGTTTCTTTTATTCAGAAATTGAGAATCCTCAAACAATTTTAAACTAGGTTACCTTACAACAATCACTGTCTTATAGGGCGCCGGCGCCGACTAGCTCCTCAGCGGAGAGTGGTGTGGGCAAAATTACTAATTAGCGCCACCTGTTTTGTGGCCCTTACGGTTTTGTACAGTGATTGGTTATCTAAAAGAAAACAGGAAAATGCTTAAGGAAACACTATTTCAAAACAATTCACTTGAATATTCTACTAAAATATAAAAGAGGTTATACTGATCAACCCTAACGTTAATAAATTGAATTTTTTTTATGAGAATCATTCATTGGGACCCCATAGTGGAAGCACCCTTAGACTGTCTGACCTTCTTTATGGAATCTTACTCCAACAGTTACGACCTTTTAAAAGTTGCGCTAAAAAGCGCTTTCGAAAAAGAAAGAGGAAAGGTAAATTCCAGAGAAGATAGGTTAGGTATAGTTTAAGATAAATGCGGTCATAAATTATAAGTTCTATAGTTTTAGAGATGAATTTACCTAATTGTGTGTTTAATACAATCTTATTAAAGACGATAATTACGGGAAATATACTTTACTCGGTGCAAATAGGCCTATTTTACTCCAGTTTACACGTTGTGAATTTTACAGAATAAAGACTTTTTAAGTACCACGCTATTAGTAAAGTAATTTGGACCTAATACTATATTATTTAAGTGGATATATATACTACAAAGTGAGTTAAGTGAGTAATATACGCAATACAGTTATGAAGTGACATTAAATAATTGGCCAAGGCCCTAACCTGACATTATAAAGTGACATCACAAACACATATAACCTGACAAATGAAGGCTTGATGAGGGGACCAGGTTCGGTGAGAATACCCCAGGCATGATAGGAGACATATAGCTGCTTCCTTACTAGGCCGGACACATAACAGTGAGGTGTGGAGTTCTGAGACTGGTTTACTTCGTTAGGAGAGAAGGACTCACAGCCAGAACGATAAAGTATGTAACTTCACACAGAACCAAGATAAAATGAAAAACGGAAAAGAAAAAAGAAGGCCTAGGAGAAAATCGTACATTAGAAATCATCATATTATAAAAGGTAAGAATTTAGATATTATTTTAAAGATACACTTACTGATACTGGTCTTATTTAGAAAGAAAATATAAAGAAGGGACTTACCGGAGATCTTGTATGGCCTTTTGTTCGAATAGAAGATCAGAAAGCCGAGTTTATACCATTTTGTTGGCAGAAAAATTGCTAAATTCGACTATTGGGTACAAAAAGTAATTTGCTACCACTCTACCAACATGAACTCGGTACATTCTTTTAAAAATCTGCAAAAATTGCATAATTGGGGAACCTTGACATGCACACTGTACAAAGGTTACATTTCCACTGTGGGTTTTTCTCTCTCGAAAAAGGCGGTAAATTCGGCGTTGTATTTTTAGGGATTTTTGCTGACTAACCAACAAACTTTGACACTATTAACATTTTAGTAATTTCTCCCAAACAACAACATTCCATTTTATCTTTACTTTTCTCGTTAATTAATGTTTAACTTAGATTATATTGTGTCTTTACTAAAGAAAACAATAAGGTAATTTACTAAAAATCAATGACCTCTTATTTTTACCACAAAGTGTCCATTATTGTTTTGCTGATGTACTGTATCATGATTTTAGTGGCCGATACTACTATTGTACTAAGGCAAGGTGCCAATTGGGCTTAAGAAACTCCTAGGAAATCTCAAGAACACTAAAGCTTTCTTTGGGCTAGTGACGAACACTGCACCTATGATAGTGTTCCGTACTACTACACATCAGGTAGATTATGCTTAATTAGTAACACATTCACTATTACTGTATCTCTAAACTCTCAATTGTATAACCGACCTGTACTAGTAGTACCTTATTTAATAATATTTAACGAGCCAATTATTTTTAGGTACACAAGGGAGTCAGGAAGCTGGGACAGTTAGAAGACAGTGATAGACATTAACCACTATAACCATTAGCTTACAAGGTAGTCAAAATATATTGAAGTATCATAGTAGTGATGAATTGATTTATTTTAGAAAATAAATTGTGAAGGACTGGGTAAGTGTATAATATTTAATAATTATTGGGGTATAATTTAGCACCAGAAAATAAAACCGTTACAGGTTAAAAGAAAACAAAAATGCTAACACGCACATAGTCCTATAACCTATTAATTACTGCATAGCATGAAAAAAGAGCTCATATTAGTTATGCAGCTAAAAGAAGGCAAAATATTATCACTCCTATACCCAAATAACCCACTAATTACTGCATAGCATTAAAAAATATTTAAAGAAGGCCAAAATACTAACACATGATATACTCATATAACCTATCCTGCATAGCGTAAAACAAGAGCCCATCTAGTTATGCAGTTAAAAGAAATCCTGGGGTTTGCTTTGAAACTTCGTTCCCTTTAAAAATCGAAATGGGGTGGGACTGGGGATTCAGTTTACATTTTGGCACGCTGTTAAGACCTTGTTTAGCTAATTTATTAACTTATTAATACACTTTTTAAGAATAATTATTGACTTTAGGTAAATAAGGTAAACCGGAAGTCCCTTAAATTCTTACACTTAACTATCCGTTCTAGTGACACAATTTATGTGTATATATATAGGCCAATATCCTCAAGACATTTAAATTAGTATACCCTAAAGCATGAACTACTATTATTAATTATGCTTCTAGATATAAGTAAGTACTTGATTAGCTATTCTATTTATTTCCCCATGCAAACGAATGTTTTTCAACGTTTACCTCAAGATTTAAATAATATCTTATTACCCAATTAGTTATACCTAACCGCAATGTTTTGAATTTGTTGGATGTTTGTAATATTTGCAACGTACATTTATCAGATTAACATTAGTATAGATGGTAGTCATTCATGGCAAGGTTTGACGAATTCTCAGATTACGCCAGGGCTTGCAATAATGTAGGGGGGTACGAACTGGATATCGGTAATCCCACTCTACAATGGTGGTTGTTGTCTTAGTTAGGTATATATTAGTAATATTGTCTAAAGACTATATAATACCCGTATATCCTAGTGTTAATATGATGAAACTTGTACAACTCTTTGATAATGCTTCCTATTTAGTATAACATGTTATTTACTATGTTTTATAAAATTATCTTGTATCTTTGTTTAAATCATTTTGTATTTTATACATCGCATATGCTAATTAGCGATGAATCAGTCGTGGCAATATACTATATTATACTATTAACTGTTATGGTAAGTGATAATCCGAGCGTCCCGAGAAATGGGATTAGATGAAACGGTGTAAAAGGTTTGTACCTTCTAGCGCTTAAGTCGTGGAATATGGTTAGTGAGGACGTTGACCTCTAGTTCGTGAGGTATCCTGAGCTTGTTCGATGACTCTCTAAAGATAGAATGATACGAGGGGGGCTGCCGTAACTGCAACTAGCTAGCTCGACCTTGGGAACTGAGATTAGTTTCTCGAATTGGCTATAAGTCTCTAGCAGGATAGTTAGATATGGTACTGGGTGCTCTGAACCTCTTGAAGAGGCTTAAAGTGCCATGCCTTAAAACGAATATATTTTTGCAATTTGAACCTTAAATTTTCTTGAAAATTACGTAGTTTGTCGGTAAACTTTCATAACCGATCTACAACTGTCTCAAATCTTTAAATACTTAAAATTTTGTACGGGGTGTTTTCTGTTGTTATCCGAATATAGAAAATTTTGAAATATAACAACTCTGTTTCTTTAAATTAAATACCCAATATTTATTAGACTTGTCTGATTGATATTTTAAATATCTTTTATTGTTGTTACATCATACCTATACCTAAATTTACTAATTTTGCCAATATTTTGATTTTTTTTTAATTTTCGTGAGAAAACTGTAATTTTTAATTTTATAGTTAGTCATGACCATCAAAGTCACAACAAAAATGTAAGTGGATATTATCTCAAATTAAAATACGTATAATAGTAATATTTTTCTTTACAGGTTTTCTTATAATCTAGGTGATAGCCGTTTTTTAACATTTATTTAAAAAATTAATGTTTCAAGTGCTACAATACGATTTATATTCTTGGTGCAAATGACAAAAATACATTGTTAGTAACAAGACTTGAACATGAAAAATATCCAGACAGACGACCACCCAATAAGTAAAATGCTTAATAACATTTTAAATGGTATTTTGGTACAGTTGTATTTTGTGTTAAAAAAATAAAAGTTTGTTATGATGTAAAAAAAATAGTTTTAATCGTAGATTGGATTTATAGCAATTTGTTTTTATTATGGCTGTTCCAGTCGTGGAATTTTTGAGGTTGGTTTAATTAATAGTTCCTAACATAAAACTTGTATTTATGGGTCAGTGATCTCTATTCCTTGACATTTTAAACAATGACCTCGATTAATTAACATTTAAAAAAAATTATTAGGAAAATATTTATTTTGTTGTGCTTGGTTGTTTATTGACAGGATGTATTGTTATGTAGGTTCGTTTAAGTTATAAATAAATAAATAAATACGCAACTAACCAGTTATCAATTTATTTTAATAAGACATTATATCCAATTACATTTGTTTTGACTTTGCTGATCATGGCTAACTAGAAAAATAAAAATGATTTTTCACGAAAATTTAAATAAAAATCTAATTATTGGTAAAACTAATAAATTTAGGTATAGGTCTGATTTACCAACAATAAAAGATACTTAAAATACCTATCAGACGAGTCTAATAAATATAGGGTGTTTTATTTGAAAAACAGAGTTATTGTATTTTAAAATATTCTATATTCAATAGAAAACACCCCGTACAAAATTTTAAGTACTTGAAAATTACCGTTTTCCTAATACTTAACTTAAGAGTTTACAAGAAATTTTCTATTTTCGATATTCTATTTAAGAAATATAGGTAATTTTGTATTATCATGATATTTCCCAAATTTTACGAATTTTTCATTGTGTTTGGCAACGTTGCAAAAATTTAAAAACTAAATATGGCGTCATATTTTCTAGACCGTACGGTATATTTAAAAATAATTTTAGAACATACATTTTTTATACCTCACAACTTTTATGAAAACTTCTTTTATATATATATATAGTAGAGACGATATATTACTTTGTCACACAAGTGGGTCACCCTGTATGTCCTATTTGATAAAGTCTAACTAGAATTTACGATAAGGCACAATTAGATCAGCCTTTCTTTAAAATCTTTCGTCTATAAATTAATTCTACATTAGTTTCTACTTTATAGATTAAAATTTACATAGAGGCTGCATCCACATAAATGCAAACAAATATGGCTATAAAGTCAAAAAATAAATATACCATTCACAAACACAGACAGAAGAATCGTTGTAATGTTTCGAGATTACCTATAGCAGTAAGAACTTCAGCCATCTGTTTAGTATTAATCCCACAATTATTTGCAACATTTTTCTGGCATCTCTTGTGTACGTTGAGGGAGCATACTTCGCATTGTAAACCTTGCCTAATCAGGCCGTATAGTAAAGAACCACAATGATCGCAAAAAGTAAAACGTTTGTAGTTGTGTACTACGAAACGATGTGGTATGTTTACATTGAATCCGGTGCTCTGAATTGTAGACTGAAAATAATAAGAAAATTAATTAGCTTTGGCAGAAATACCTCTTAGGTATAAAAAAGTATATTTTATAGGTATGCTATTTTTGGTTTTCGAAAATATATTATTGGGAACTCCAACATACCGTTTCGAGGAAACTACAAATCTCTTTCGTTACTGCTCTTTTCATTTTGTGAATGAAGGTAAATTCAGTGAACCAATCGATAACTACTAGTAAATAACAATAACCAGACCTGGATTTTGGAAAGGGTTCTTGAATATCAATTTAAAGTAATTTAAAAGGTACACAAATTTTTTGTGGGCTCCCATAAGACCTGCATGAGCAAATTGTAAAACTTTTTGCTCATTACATATCTGACAGTGGGAGATGTATTTCTTAATATCTGTCTTCATACCGGGCCACCACAATTGCTCAAAAATTTTATCGAGATATTTCCAGGCACCAAAATGACTGTTTAAAGGGCTGTCATGATATTTATTTAAAAATTTCTTTTCAATTATACTTGGGCACTACTACTTTCCAATTTTTTGTATTAATATTATTATTATGACTACAATGAAAGTGTTTATATAAAGTATTATTTTCCACTTTAAACAGGGGTTGTTTTGAACTTTAGAAATTAAATCAGAGTACTATCTATCTGGTGGAGTGCTATTTAGGGTAGAAATTTTAGGGAAACTGCGACTTGAGGCGTCAGCAAATATATTGGATGCTCCAGATCTATGTTTCATATCAAAATTAAATTGTGAAAGAAAGATGGATATTCTCGCTAATCTGCCACAGGGGTTATCCAATCGAAAAAGCCATTGCAAGGAATAATGATCTGTTAAAATGGTAAAAGTGGGATTACCTTTAATGTATGATCTGAATTTTAACACCGCATGAACTATGACTAGAAGTTTTTTTTCGGTTACTGTCATATTAATTTCGGGTTTAGTCAAAGTACGTGAAGCGTAAGCTATGACGTATTCATATTTGCCATCCAATTGGGCGAGTACGAAACCTATAGCCGCAATTAAAGAGTCAGTATTAATAGTGAATGGTTTTGAAAAATTAGGGTTTCTTAAAACAGGGGTATATGTTAATGTTACTTTGATATTTTCAAATGCCAATTCTGCTTCGAGGGTCCAAGATACTACTTGCTTTTTCTTTTTACCCTTAGTAATGTTATTTAGGGGAACAATAATATCAGAAAAGTTTTTGAGAAATTTACGGTTCCAAGCCATGCCAACGAAGCGTTTTATGCCAGTGACTTCTTTAGGTGTTTGATAGTTAGAAATAGCAGAGACCTTATTAATATTCGCATGAAGGCCATTTTTATCCACAACATAACCTAGAAAAGCGAGGTTAGGTTGACAAAATTTGCATTTTTTAGCATTAATAGTAAAATCAGGTTTCTTAAGGGTGTTAAAAATGGTATCCAGAGTTTCAAAACGTTTATCAAAAGTACTATTAACCACGATTAAATCGTCAAGATATACAAAGATGTTTTTCTCTATAGAAGGGTTAAACATAAGATCCACTTATTTTTGTAGACTAGCAGATGAGTTAACAACTCCGAAAGGCATTTATACAAATTCAAAGTATCCTCTATTTATAACTATAAATGCTGTCTTAGGACAGGATTGTTCACAGTTTTATTTGTCAAAAAGCGTTTTTTAAATCTATCGACGTTAGAAAGTGAGCATTCCTTCAGGATTTTCAAATTCCTGCAAATTACGTTCTGGTATCTCTTGATGTAAAATCCTTGTTTACCAATATACCCACCGATCTTACCCTAAACTTAATAACCAAAAAATGGCCGATAATAAACTACTAATTACTTTTGATAATAGCTATTTTAATTTTGACGACAAATTTTATAAGCAAATATATCGCCTTGGAATGGGAAACTGTTTATCCCCCAATTGCTCCGATGTCATTATGTCAGAATTGCAACAAAAATGCATAGCGAAGCTGCCATTTAAATTACCATTTTTAAACGATATGTAGATGACATAGTTAAATGTATTCCATCCGATTAAATGGTAACTCTGCATACTACGTTTAATAGTTTTCACTCAAAACTACTATTTACAATAGAACAAGAACAAAATAACTTAATTGCATTTTTAGACATTCTTCTAATAAGAACCAACGAAAATAAAATAAAAACTGATTTGTATCACAAACCAACCTTTTCAGAAAGATACTTAAATTTCAATTCTCAATATTCATTTAAACAAAAAGTCAATATAATTCAAAATCTTGAAAACAAAGCCTTAAAATTATCACCCTGAGTTTCACAAAAAAAATCTTAACAATATTGCAACCTATCTTTTAAAGAATAATTATCCACATAAACTTATCAAAAAAATCATACATTGAATACCTTAGCAAAAAGAAAAAACTCTTTATCTAAAATTACCCTATATCAGAGAACTTTCAGAGAAGCTAAGCAAGGAACTTAACAATGACACAGTTACAGTAGCGCTCAAAAATAAAAATAAGATAAAAAAGTATTTACAAAACTGAAAACATCTACCCCTAAAGATTTACAAAGCAATGTTGCCTATAAGATCCCTTGTTCAGAATGTGACGGGGTATACATAGGCCATACAAGTAGATACTTAAAAACAAGAGTTTCAGAACATCGTAGAAGCGTTAGACTTAACAACCTAATAAATTCAAAAGCAAAATAGCCTTAGCAGAACATTTTGAAGATTTTCAGCATCAATTTAGTTTTGATCAAACGTCTATTGTTGCAAAACAAACCAATTTAAATAAGACTTTTCAGCGTAATGATTGAAATCCAAAAACACAAAAAAATATTAATAAAAACCAAGACCTAGACAATCTAAGTGCGTCCTACTTCAACATTATAAAATATACACAACACCCTAATAATTAAAAGTCTAATATCCAAACATGCATCTGTTTCCTCTTAACAATTGCAATACAAAAAAGAATAATAATAAACATATCATTAAATAAAAAAATATATATATTCTATGCCAACTCTGCTTAAAAATGCACATTCGCAAGACATCATTTGCTGGTGGCTACTGCTTTACAACAACAATTTAACAAAGAAGCAGTCCTCTATGGTTATTTAAAAATGTACCTTATAATATTTTTGAAAACAAAGAAGTTCAGAACTGTATGTAAGTACCTGTTTAGTCCATAAAATGTGATGTTTGTTTTGTCAATTATACTTGAACTGTTTTTTTAAATACATTTTATATATATATATATATCTTAATGTACATGTCTTTATAGGCTTGCCCTATAAAGAGTAACTATTCTCAAATTTAAATTAATAGTAACAATTAAATGTTAATAATATAAAAAAAACGTATTCTAAATAATTACTTAATAAATGTTATCTCTTTTTAACGCCATGCGGATGACCTCATGGAGGTCGAAACGTTGGCTAAATACACATTGTGAATTTTTGCACCTGTACTGACTGTTCAAAATTACATTTTTTCCAATTAGTTTGTAGGGTACCTACATACTGTTATAAAAATTACAAATTAAAATATTAAGAACCCTGTCATACCATAAACATAAAATAAATATTCTCCTTAATAATAAAATTTAACTGCCTTCGGTATGGGATGTTTATTTGTTTATGGTAGGTTGGAATTCCCTAAGACCAGAGGGTTAATTATAAAGTAGGTACAAAAAGGAGGCACAAAATTTCATAAAAACGGTTGGGAGTGCAACTTTTTCCTTGGCCAAAGACGGTCGGTTTTTTAACTTTACAAGAAAAGCACACAGCTTTTCGGTTGTCACTTGTCATCCTGTACTACGGGTTAGATTTTTTGTGTGTACTCACTGTACAATTTAAACCATTAGTTTACCTTTGTCACCCTGTACGGGTTAGATTTTTCGTGTATACTCACTGTACAGTTAAAGCCGCTAATTTTCCTTTCGGTCATTTTCGGCAGATACTTTTGTTACTTAACTGGATAGAACAATAATAATAATATAGTCAGTTTAGTTTATTAACATACTGTGTGCCTATCTGTCAGTTACCATTTTTCCATTTACCGTCGCATTGTTAAAACTATGTAAATATATGTTCCTGTTACCAAAAATAAAGTGTTTTTCACCACCCCAAGACCTATGGAGATATAATTATTTATTCGCAACGAAGTAGTTGCTGGTCCTTCAATATCGAAGAAATTCCTGTTGGGCATTCCCCAACACTGACCATTCCCAACCATTTCTACCCACAAATTTCAATTTTAAGTTTGCCTTTTTACAGAAATTGACCCTAAAATTAAGATTGGTCAAATACTTCGGGAAATAAGAACGTCCACGTCTATAGACTTATTATTCATGTTAAGGGGAATATTCACTACCCCTATCACTTCCTGAGATTTGCCATCGGCAGTGGTAATTGAATGAGTACAAGGTTTTATATTTTCCTGATATCCCATCTCAGATATGAGTTTCTGACCTCGTTTTCCTAATACGCTTTGCATTGCCCCGATATCTACTAAAGCGGCGACAAATTTATTCTGAATTGAGATATCTAAGTGAGGTTTTTGGTCACTAATGGACTCCTTTAAAATTAAGGGTGGAATTTCAATGAATTTATGAAAGTGTCGTACGCGGTTGCTGTTATATTAATTCTTTCGGACTTTACACCAGCCTGGAACCTCTTCCTGCCGAGCGTGGAAGAGTATCTCCTACGTTTTTTGAACTACATTTATTACATTTTGGCATAGTGACATTTTTTGCCCACACCGGTAACAAAATATTTTTCTTTTTTCTGTGCAGTTTTGGAAATTATGTCCTACCTTGTCACAATTGTAACAGGTTCGATTACTCAAGGCTAAAATATTGGAGTTTTGCGCAGGATTGACATACATCTGACTATTGAAAGTTGAGTTCACCTCTTGAAAACTTATTAAACTTGATGCTACATTACCGGAAGAGTTTAAATTACGCTTTGGTGCATTTGAACTACTGTTTGGAGAAATTTGGAATTCTTGACAATGTGGTGGATTCGCCAGCTATGGAGTTTTTGAGTTCAAACAAGGATAAAGGTTGTCTTAGAGCTAATTATTATAAGGCAATAAATTTCGGATAACTAGACTTTATTGAACAGTTGGGTCTATTGGATTTAAAAATCTATGGAATAGATTTTCCATGACAGCTATATAGATAAGTGGTCTTTCTGTAGCGCCCTGGGTTCGAGTTTTGATCTCGGCCCACAAGCCACCTCGTAATCAATGGGTAAAAAGTTAACTAGCTCGTTCCAACTACTTATAGTATTTCTATTGAAGCAATACCATATCAAGGCGCCTCCCTCAAACAATTCATGAACAAAATTTAGTAGATTTTCGTTAGAAATTTTATAAGCGAAGCAGTATTCTTCAACCTTCTCCGGGAAACTATGCAAGCTTTGGTTTTTACCGTTGAATTTAAAGTTTAGTCGATTTAGAGGGGGCGAGCTATAATTACCATGATAAGTAAAATTAGTAGAATTCTGTATATATGGCAAATTTTGGTTTAAATGAAAATAAGACTGATTAAATGGGTTTCGAGAAAATGGTGGAGGCATATTCGAATTTAAGCTAGCTGCGAAACTATGTGCTATTCCCGAATTTAGGGATATATTGGGGGTGTTTTAATATTATTACTGAAACTATGATAATTTTGATTATTATTCTGAGTAAAAGGGTGGTTTCTAGTTTGCCTATGACCTTCTCGGTCAGGAAATGATATATGCTCCAACTGGGGAACAAAATTAGGCTTATCAGGTCGGGGAAAATTCGAAACGTTATGACTAATTTAGGGTAGTGTCGGGTTTTGTGAGGAGGGTCCTAAAAAATCTTAAACTATCGAACCTTGCATTGCAGTTCGTGAACAATTCTCTATAAAACTTGGGTTTTCTCTTATATTTATTTGGTTAAAATTTCTTGGTAAGAAATTTTGGGGTTCTGAAACAGGGTTGTCAAAATTACGTCTATTTTGTATATGAATGTCATTGTTACGTTGATGAGTATTAAATAGGAGATTAATATTACTATTTCTTTCATTGAATAGGGCTTGACTACGAGGAAAAGGAGATGGATTTAGAATTTCCCGATTATTTTCTTCTAATTGACTTTCGTTATTATCTTGTCTTAAATCTCGAGACATATTTTGTGGTAAAGGCTGTTCAGTCGGTTGATGGACAATCGCACTAGTATTAACATCTACTCTAGAGCTTCCAGAGGTACGGTGCAATTGCTCATCTCCCGCAAAAGATACTCTACGTGTATGGGTGGCTACTCTTGAACCTTTAAAATCGTTATCAGAGGAACTCTCCGATGACCTTTCGTCAGAAGTTCTAAAGTGCAATAGATTGCCATCATTATTCTGAGCTTTCTGTTTTAGTTTATCAATTAGAGACATGGTTTGAGTTAATAGTTTAGTTTTTAAATTACTTTCTCGTCATCACTGGTAGGAACATAATTTTATCAATTTTTGACATGTCACAATCTTGTCATGGTCTTTTTATAATCAATGTGACGTTTATCAGAGTTAAAAATATTTACCAATCCTTGAAAGATTACAAGCTTTCTGCAACAGATATTGGCATTTTTTTGAGAATCTAAGGGTGATATTGGATGAGCGATGATAGAATTATCCTTCTCAGCCTTCATGAGTTCTCGTAGTAGAGACTTTAGCGTTTTGACATTGCAGCTTGGGTCTATCTCGATTCCTCTTACATTGAGCTCAAATACTATTACTATTTCGTGCCTCGAGAGGTAATCGGGGTTTATTTTTGATTTATATATATATATAACACCAATGTACCTAAAAATGTCCAAGCAAAATCAAAATTTCATCAGACCTGGTATTCTTGATTCAATCAAAGACACTTTAAAATACATACATATGCAAATGCATATGAAAAAAAAAATTGAAAACTGGAAAATGTTGGAATAAATTTTAATTGTGAATAAAAGATTTATAACTTAATTACTTTAGACGTTTTGCAGGCCCCACGTAACAGGCGTCATTTTGTAACTTTATAAAAAATAACTAGAATAAGTATAATAACTATGTTGGTACCTAAGAAAAGTGTGATAGGCATTTGTCGCCATGTATATTTATATGGAACTGTTAGATGTAGTGTATTTTGCTAAAGTTTTTAAATGTATTTATTCGAAGAGAGGAGGTATTTGTAACGAGCGTTTTGCGCCCCTTACAACTTATTAATGTGCAATTTAATAATGTTCAAAATGTTTTTATTTAGTTTCCCTATTACGCCCCTGACGACTATTAGGAACCTTACATTTACGACTGACTGAGTACACCTCTGTGCTAAACACAAGGTACTTGAATGAAGCTTTATTATTTAGAATTGAAGTACCTACGTAGGTATGGATAATTAACTATGCATGGGTGTATTACCTATTGCAGGGGTGCAGTGATTTTGTGTAATGGATATCTTCTAGCTTTGAACTAGTTTATTTTCAATACGTGAAGCGTGCATGTGAGAGGTTAGGTTTTCCCTTTTCATTTTCTATAATGTGATTTTTCCGTGATAATATCAAGTTTTCCAATTTTCTCCCTTTAGAGTGACAAACTGTCAACAGACATGTGATTTCAAGGTGTGTCGTGAGTGGTAAATGACGTCGAATTTTTTATAACCTTTATTGCAATAAAACCAAAATCGTTCCTTTTCTACAATAGAAGAACCTTGGACGGCCACTGAGTTTTCACGAGTGAAATGTTGATTTAGTGAATTAATGGACAATTTTTGCCTCGAATTGATTTCGGATTAGAGATTTATCTAAATTAAACGTTTTCCAAAACCTAAATGGGATTGAGAAACTCAGTAAATTGAAAAGCCAGTACATCAGGTAATGTGAAAATGTAAAAATTCGTTAGACATGAAACCACTAACGGAGGCCATTTTGTGTCAGGCTTTTATTTCAACTTTGATTTTAATTTTGATTTTGTGTGAAGATTTTATATCGAACCTTAAATGAATTTTATATAAATTATTAAAGAATTTTGCGTGACTCTTCGCTGTAAAGATTTTAATTAGTTTTTATGTCGTGAAAATTATGAAACCGATATCCTTCTATTCTAAGAGTTCTCTTTATTCAATCTGACCACAGCCCAAAAATCAGACTTTCTTCCATGGCTTGTTTTTAACCTTTCTTCCTGGCTAACCTAGCCTAAGTTTTAGCTGATTTTATCTAACCCCTTACTAGAACTTTCGAGTAGGCATTTTATCCCTTTCTGCCAGTTCTACGCTTGATTGAAAGTCTGAGAATACATTTAAATTAAACTAGTGTAGATTCTTTCATAGTGTAATCCCTTTTTTATCATAGCTATATTTTTTTAAACTTTAGTATCAATTCACAATTTCTCTTAAATGAACCTTCAGTATCCCTGTTTATGATTCTCCAATCTACATCCCTTGATTCTACTGATACACATTGAATGGAGCATATTACCCTCGAGTGCGAGTTTGGAACTCTTGGTGCAGCAGTCAAGTCCAGCTGATTTTGTCGGGGACAGAATGTTGTATGGTGAACGCTTGCAGTGTTAATGGTCACGTGCACCAATTACAAAGCAGTATTTGCCAGCCAGCCGCCAATTGGACACATCGTTGGATTGCCTAATTGATAAGTATTTTATGGTTAAAGACTCACTATGTCAGTACAAAAATCTAACCTTTAAATTTTACACTGTCCCTATAGGCCAGGAGATTTAAGCTACTACTACTAGCAAGTTTGACTTTAAAGGGGCATGAATGAATTTACTGAAGCAAAAGGAAAATACATACTAAAAGTTATATTGAAGTAAAACTGTCAAACTGTTTTGACAGGTCTTTGCACAGTGACGGCAGTTACCTCATAAATATCCTAAAACAAATTGTACAAAATACAAGGTAGCCATATAGACTAGAACCTAGGTAAATGAAAAATAAAACAGTTTCAACGTAGGCTAGGTCCCAGAATTTCCACAAGGTCACTATTGCAAAGATATGTCAAATATGCTAGGTAAAAACATGAAGTTATTTATAAAAAAAAAACAAGAAGCAATATGCTGCCTAAAATATACTTTTACTAAAGCTTAACACTGTCAAAAGTAAAAACTCACCTGTGAGGTTTAAACTGTAAAACTTATTAAAAAGAAAAAGGTCTAATGCCTTTCCATGTTACCAAATTTACAAAATATTTACAACATGGACACTTTTGTAAATAATCAACTTTTAAAATGTGAGCTAATTAAAGTCTGGGGTACCTCTTAAGACCAAGTGCACTAAATCAAGACAGAACACTATCTTAGCACACTATAGAGTTAAACGTTTAACGTTTGTCGACAAAGGTTACCCGCTAACAAACACAGGTGTAAAGCGCAAATAAGCAAATAACAGTGCAACGTTCTACACTGGGTGTTACACTAAAAACTTTCAATAATATTGGTTATAAAAAAAAATTGAATGATATACCAAAATTTTACCATAATAAACTGTTAAAATATTAAGTTGTGATGAGGAAAAATTACTATCAAATAGAGAAAAGTTCAACTAGCACCGTTGAACAATACTAGGCAAAGCCAACCGAAATAAACAATGTCATATAGCCAAGCATAAAATGCTTACTTAAAAATTATAGGCTTTCCCAGAAATTGGTCTCGGTGTCTAGCCAGAAGCATCAAAAACTTGTTACTGATAGCTCTAAGACTATTGAAGTGTGTCGTCACAAATGAAACAATGGACATTTTCTGAAAGGGCAGAACCACATGCACTTCAACAGTTCAGGACTAAAAGTTTTATCATATATACTAAATCTACCACTTACCTGTAAAACCACAAACGAACCCCTGCTGTTAGCAACCCCTTGGCTCACAAGTACATCGTCCTATACATTCGAAAAGTCCATAGTACAATTAGTACGTAGAGATTCAATACATCATGGTACCCGTACTAACAAAATTCACGCCCCTAGGTTACTCCATAAAACCTATTGGCACCATAACTCTATACCAAATACAAGAACCCTAAAATCGAATACTTTATTTGCAATGCGACAAAGCACCCTCCTGTATTTTTAAGTAGACAAAAACTAATTTCAATAAATCCATTACAGATGAGGATATAACTAAACCTATAATAACTTACCCTTTAATAAAAAGGAGGTTGCCCCTTTAGTCCATCAAAAACCATGTGGTCGATTTCATCAAGCCCTGGAACATATCCGCACGAAACTCTCAAAAATACACTTCCAATATTTAGGTCATTAGCGTAATCAGGCCTTCCCAAATTCCAAAAATCAAAAACTCATAAGAGCATTTCTAAGGCCAAACTTCATTCTTTCATGGTTCAGGAAACAAGGGACGAACAAAAAGGCAAAAAACCAATACCATAGTACCGAGTGTACTTAAAATTCAATCCAAAAAACCTTTATAGAAATTTACTATCAAATCCTATTCACAAAAACGTCGCCTACCAAATACTACCTGATATGCTGGCTTTTCAATTTACTGAGTTTATCAATCCCATCTAGATTCTCGACAGAGGCGTATTAACACTTGGAAGCGCCCAAAGCCCTGGGAAATTTTTCGCCCCCCTTCTACAGTGGCGAATTTAGGATTTGTTCTAGGGGGGGAGGGAATTTCGCCTTAATCGCTTTTTTGCAGGCGAAAATTTTTTGGGTGCCACACCCTTTCTTGGGTTTAAATAACCGTAAAGCTTAATCTGCCGCAATATGCCAGACTTTAAAAAACTCTTTTAATTTGTGAGTTTTGACCGCTATCGCCAAAAAAATTATTGTGTCAACTTTCAGTAGCGATTTGGAGGGGGGGGGGGGGGGTTAATTCGAAATTTGAAAGAAAATAGGTTCGTTAATAATGCACAAGAATTGACTTTGTATATTACAACTACCTACAGGGTGGCCCATTTGTCTGACAAAGTAATATACCTACCGTCTCTACTATTAAAGATATCAAGAAATAGTTTCTATAAAAGTTGTGAGGTATAAAAAAAACATATGTTCTAAAATTAATTTTAAACATACAGGATGGTCCAGAAAAGTAGGACAATAAAAACATACATTTTTTTAAATGGAACAACCTATATATTTTAGCATTTTTTGTTTCCTTACAAAATTATCCATATGACGCCATATTTAGGTTTTTAATTTTTTGCAACGTTGCCAAACAAAATGTAAAATTCTTAAAATTTTGGAAAAAACATGATAGTAAAAAATTACCTATATTTCTCAATAAGAGTATCGAAAATCGAAAATTTCTTGTCAGCTCTTAAGTTTAGGGATAGAAAAACTGTCTTAAATCTTTAAGTACCCAAAATTTTGTACAGGGTGTTTTCTGTTGACATCCAAATATACAAAACTTTGAAATACAATAACTCTGCTCTTTCAAATGAGACACCCTATATTTATTAGGCTCGTCTAATAGATATTGTAAATATCTTTTATTAATGTTAAGTCATATCTATACCTAAATTTACTAGTTTTGGCAATATTTCTATTTTTATTTAAATTTTGGTGAAAAAAACTATAGTCTTTATTTTTCTAGTAGACCATGACCAGCAAAGTAAAAACAAATGTAATTAAATATAATGTAATCTTAAAATAAATTGAATCCATAGTTAGTTACGTATTTATTTAATTAAGCAAAACTTCTTTTTTATTACGCAACTTGATATTGAAAATAAGTTCACAAACATTATAAATATAAATATAATAATTATAAATATGACATTATATTTAATTACATTTGTTTTGACTTTGCTGGTCATGGCTTAACCAGAAAAATAAAAACTATGGTTTTTTTCACCAAAATTTAAATAAAAATCGAAATATTGCCAAAATTAGTGAACTTAGGTATGGGTATGACTTAACAATAATAAAAGATACTTACAATATCTATCAGATGAGCATCATAAATATAGAGTGTCTTATTTGAAAAAACAGAGTTATTGTATTTTAAAATTTTGTATATTTGGATGTCAACAGAAAACACCCTGTACAAAATTTTGGGTACTTAAAGATTTAAGACAGTTTTTCTATCCCTAAACTTAAGAGCTGACAAGAAATTTTCGATTTTCGATACTCTTATTGAGAAATATAGGTAATTTTTTACTATCATGTTTTTTCCAAAATTTTAAGAATTTTACATTTTGTTTGGCAACGTTGCAAAAAATTAAAAACTTAAATATGGCGTCATATGGATAATTTTGTAAGGAAACAAGAAATGCTAAAATATATAGGGTGTTCCATTTAAAAAAATGTATCTTTTTATTGTCCTACTTTTTTGGACCACCCTGTATGTTTAAAAACAATTTTATAACGTATATTTTTTTATACCTCACAACTTTTATAAAAACTTTTCTTTGATATCTTTAATAGTAGAGATGGTATATTACTTTGTCAGACAAATGGGCCACCCTGTATATTATGTATTGGTAACATAAAGTAAGTAAATAACTTTTTCAAGAGCTTCTTAAGATTAAATTTATTTTAGGGGGTCCGAAAAAACTTTTGGGGTGGTTCGGACCACCTCTAGCCCCCCTAGCGTAGCCACTGCGCCGCCCGCATCCAAAGAGATGCCTATATCGCGATGCGAAGCGTATTAGTCTGGGAAAATAAGCTACAATAATTATTACAGAAACGCCGTTTTTTTCTAACCATGGTTGAAATCGCTTAGTTTCATATCTTGTTTGGTTATCTTAGTCTCTCTTGGGGTCTTGGCGCTGGAAAATGTGGGCCCCTTTCAGATTTGGCGCTACAAGCCTAGGCTTGTACTATAATCCGCCTCTGGTTCTGGAATACGTTTAATTTAGATAAATCTCTAGTCCGAAATCAATTCGAGGCAAAAATTGTCCATTAATTCATTAAATCAACATTTCACTCGTGAAAACTCAGTGGCCGTCCAAGGTTCTTCTATTGTGGAAAAGGAACGATTTTAGCGGGATCATTTGGTTTTATTGCAATGAAGGTTATACAAAATTCACACGACACAGCATGAAATCACATGTCTAATGACAGCTTACCATTCTTAAGGTTGGACATCTAAAAATTTGGGATTATACCGGAATAATCACATTTCAGAAAATAAAATGAGAAAACCTCTAATGCGCACACGTTTTACGTATTGCAGAGAAACTGGTTCAAAGCTAGAAAATAGTGTATCGAAAATAACAAGGCGCCTGACAGGTATGCAATAGGTAATACATCAATGCATAGTTAACTGTTAATACGTAGGTACTTCAATTTTAATTTATTAAGCTTCATTCGACTACCTTGTGTGTACTCAGTCTCTAACGCGGCGGTTCCTGAGAGTCGACAGGGGCGTAATAGGGAAATTTTAACGAATTATTTTGAAAGATAATAAAATCTTTTAAACATTATTAAATTGCACATCAATAAGTTGTAAGGAGAGCCAAACGCTCGTTACTAGATTTAAAGCTAATTCGCGAGGCTATTTACAGTTCCCAAGGTCGCGCTAACTAGCCGCAACTGCCGAGTCATATCTTTCATCACATTATGGTATTTTTACACGTCATTGGACAAGCTCGGGATAACTCACCACAAGGTTAACGTCCTCACTACCAATCAGGCTTTCTTCCTACTATGACGTCACAAATGATTGAAAATTGAACTATTATTATTGCAAATATTAAATTTGAAATCATTTTATTAATTTAACAGAAAGAGTCAATGTTTCCGCCAAGATTCGAACCACCGACCTAAGGCCAACACCTTATACACCGCACCAGCGAGGTATCTTACTAAATTCCGCTGTTAAATTCAAGGCTATCCGCGATAGTTGACGTGAATGAAGATAAGTAGTATGTGTAGGGGAAGCAAGAGTAATAAGGATCATAATGTTAAAATTTATTAGCTAAAAGAAGTGAAATATCGGATTGTTGTAATTGAGACAAGTAGTGCCTAGGTAATCACCAAAATTAAATAGGTAGGAAAATAGAGCGTTGGTATAGTGTCCTCAAATATATATTAATTATATTTACATACTACTGTATCACCAGTAAAATCGTCAGAGTACAAAAACGTTACATCCAAAAATTTTAATTTTTTAAATATTTTCTTTAATAATCTATACCTATACAACCTCAAAATCAAAATTGTTTTAAGTTGTTTAATTAACAGTAAAATTGCCAAAGTACAAAAACGGCGCATCTGAAAATTCTAATTTTTTCAATATGTGCATTAACAATTAATCTATACCTATACAACACCCAAATTAAAATGGTCCCAAGTTATGTAAGTATTAGTAAAATCATTAAAGTTATCAAAACGACACATTCGATTTTTATAATTTTATTGATTTACTATATTATTAAACCATACCTATAAAACCCAAGCATCAAACGCACAATTCTAATTAAAACCCATTTGACCACATGCGCAGAAAACGAAAATTGGTGTTTCTCTAAAACCATAAAAAAAATATGCGGAAATAGCAGAAAAAATAACTTTGATAGTCCGACTGCCTCTTTGGCACTCTTTTAAATATATTTAAAAAACACCCTATTAAGGCCTTTTTTAAGTGAAAAAAAGAAAATACGATCCAGATAACGTTTAGATTTATTAATATTGTAAAACCTTTTGGGTTTATTCTTAGTCGTAAATATTTCTAAATATCATAATATATAATACATCTAAATTACATAACACAATGGGGAGCAAGGAAGGAGCCTCCACGTGTGTATTTTCTTAGCATCCGTACGATAAGCTAGAGAATGCCGGCGCTCCCTGGAAACGATGTCCGTAAAGACATCGGCCAATCCTTCCACCACCGGAAACCAATGCAAAGAGCAAAGAACAAAACAATAGGCACTTCTCAGAGCCATCTCTGACAATTGCTAGCCTAAACGTCGAAGGAATTACCCAGAACAAACAAGATCTAATCTCCCACCTATGCCAAATTCACAAATGGGACGTATTAGGCCTGCAGGAGACACATAGAGACGAACAAGCGCACAGGCCCAAAATAGAAGGGATGCGACTTGCCATTGAGACACCACATAACAAATATGGCAGCGCAATATTTATCAAACCCGACACTAACATAACCTCCACAAGTAAAACGGTAACAAATGGTACTGAGATCCTTACCATAGAATGCGGGCCATTCACGGTTACATCAGTCTACAAACCCCCAGGTGGAAAAACCGAACTGAACATGCCAGAAAACTTTGGAAACCAAAAAACACAATTTATAATAGGCGACTTCAACTGCCATAGCATTAACTGGGGTTATAAAGAAACCGACACGAACGGATGGAAAATGGAAAACGGGGATGGAAACAAAAAACTTCTCACTGCTCCACGACCCAAAACTACCATGCTCCTTCATGAGTAAGATCTGGAAGCGAGGCTACAACCCAGACAACTGCTTCATTAGCAGTAATATCCAGGACAGTTGTGTCAAAAATGTCTATGAAGCCGTCCCCAAAACCCAGCACAGACCTATAGGCATCCAGGTTTTCTCGGCTGTGAGATCTACCACAATACCTTTCCGCAGAAGATTTAACTTTAAGAAAGCAAAATGGGCGGACTTTGCCGCGGAGCTGGATGAGACAATCAAAAAGGTCGAGGCTACACCTAGTAACTATTCAGACTTTGTGGACATACTGCGCATGGTATCAAAAAAACATATACCATGAGGTTGTAGACAACACTTTATTGCAGGCCTAACAAGTAACACGAAGGACATACTTACCAAATATGAGGAACTATACTCAAAGGACACCTTTAACGATGAAACAATAACATGCGGAACAACCCTAATGACCACGCTTAGCGAAACAAGACAAAGGAAATGGATAGAGACTCTAGAGAGAATGGACATGAAACACAGCAGTAAGATAGCATGGAACCTCATCAAGAAACTTGACGGCGACCCCAAGCAAACTCTAAAACCATCCAAAGTGACAGCCAATCAAGTAGCCCACCAACTCCTTCTAAATGGAAAGCCAACGAAAAAAGGCCAGAAAACACGCCTACATCGCAATACCACCAGCGAAAACAATTATTTTGCACCCCCGTTTACAATAAATGAACTCAACGATGGCATAAACACGCTGAAAAATGGAAAAGCCGCCGGAGTCGACGATATGTGCATCGAACAAATCAAACATTTTGGGCCTGGCACAAGAAGATGGCTCCTACAACTCTTTAACAATAAAGTAAATGTGTGGAGTTGGTTGTACACTGTGTTCTGAAGAAAGGAAAAACGTTGTATTTCAGTGTAAGTGTTTATTTAATGACGCCAAGCGCTTTCGGCCTTATTTACTTAAGGCCATCATCAGGGCTTAACCCTAAAAGTAAGTATAAAATTTAGAAGTTGTAAAATAACAATAAAAGAGTGTACTTACTAGTCAAAAAGAGTTTTAAAAGCAATGCTTAAAAAGCTTTTGTGGTACATAACTTATGTTTATACACTAACCTAAACTTGGACAAATGACATTTCAAACAATAAACACATTGACGTCGTGAACTGAACTTGAATAGATAAATAATTAAAATATAAATATAACATTTTACAAACAGAAAGATACGAACAAAGGTCATGAAAATTAAAATAACAGACTTAAAATCAAATATCTGACAAGGCCAGGTAATTTAAATAGTAAATGCTTACAAGTTTAAAAATTTTTGTTTAAAATAATTAAAAATGAGGTAACCGGCAACATTGTATGTATGCTAAAAAGATGAAGCCTGAGCAAAATGTATGTTTAAAAGGCAAGTTTTTGTGGACTCCAGACAAGGGCTGGATATCGGCCATTAAAAATTAACGAAAATCAACACAATCAACCATTATTTTATAAGATCATAAGTTTTTTAACTTAGGTTGATAAATTTGATAAAGAGGGTATTCAGATTTTAAGGAATTATTTGTAAGAGATTTGGCAACAAGGTTAAATAATTTTATATGGAAAAATAATCTTATAGTTAAGTGGCCAAATGATGGTAAAGGTTTAGTATGCAGTGAAGGTTGATTGGTTAAACGAAAAAATTAATTGAAAAGTCTAAAAAGTGAATTGCTGTTAGATGAATTTGTCATTTTTGTGTTAAGACAGAGGACAGGATTTTTCTTGATCTCTCTAGAAATTTCTAACTCCTCTAGAAGATCAAGATGTTTGACATTAAGACCCGTGAAATGATGAATGATTTTACTACTTAAAGTAGGAGAAAAATTGTGATTATTATATTTAAGATGGTGTCCAAAAACTGATTTTGTTGGCCTACTTATGTGTTCTTTGATTCTTGTATGTAAAGACCTGGTGGTTTTTCCAATATAGGTGGCTGGACAATTTGAACAAGATAGTTTAAATACTCCGCTCCTTTGTAGATGTTTCATTTTTTGTTTTGTGTTGACAATGGAAGAGCTAAGTTTATTTGTTGATTTAAATGAGACTTTGATGTTCGGAAAATTTTTAGAAATGGTTCTTGAGATTATGTTGAAAAAGGGACCTAGATAGGTTAGTGACATGAATTTACTGGTATTATCAGGGATGTTAGTATTGTAAGCTATGCGTTTTTCTCTTTTTTGTAATTTTTTTTTTTTTGATAAGTTCTTTCGACAATGGAAAGAGAATAGCCATTGTTGAGAGCAATTTGTTTAATAACATTAATTGCGCTTATGTGGTCTTCTGGAGACATGGGTATACTAAGGGCTCGATTAATTAAGCAATTGAATGCTGCCATTTTATGTTGACTAGGGTGGTTAAAGTTAGCGGGAATTATATTGTCAGTTTGGGTAGGTTTACGAAATATTTTAAATGCAAATAATATTTTAAACTACCTCAATACTATTCATCCTTCAATAAAATTTACCTTGGAAATTGAACAGGACTCTTGCATAAATTTTCTAGATTTAAATATTTCTAAAGACTCTAACAAACTCAAATTTAAAATATTTCGTAAACCTACCCAAACTGACAATATAATTCCCGCTAACTTTAACCACCCTAGTCAACATAAAATGGCAGCATTCAATTGCTTAATTAATCGAGCCCATAGTATACCCATGTCTCCAGAAGACCACATAAGCGAAATTAATGTTATTAAACAAATTGCTCTCAACAATGGCTATTCTCTTTCCATTGTCGAAAGAACTTATCAAAAAAAAAAAAAATTACAAAAAAGAGAAAAACGCATTGCTTACAATACTAACATCCCTGATAATACCAGTAAATTCATGTCACTAACCTATCTAGGTCCCTTTTTCAACATAATCTCAAGAACCATTTCTAAAAATTTTCCGAACATCAAAGTCTCATTTAAATCAACAAATAAACTTAGCTCTTCCATTGTCAACACAAAACAAAAAATTAAACATCTACAAAGGAGCGGAGTATTTAAACTATCTTGTTCAAATTGTCCAGCCACCTATATTGGAAAAACCACCAGGTCTTTACATACAAGAATCAAAGAACACTAGGCCAACAAAATCAGTTTTTGGACACCATCTTAAATATAATAATCACAATTTTTCTCCTACTTTAAGTAGTAAAATCATTCATCATTTCACGGGTCTTAATGTCAAACATCTTGATCTTCTAGAGGAGTTAGAAATTTCTAGAGAGATCAAGAAAAATCCTGTCCTCTGTCTTAACACAAAAATGACAAATTCATCTAACAGCAATTCACTTTTTAGACTTTTCAATTAATTTTTTCGTTTAACCAATCAACCTTCACTGCATACTAAACCTTTACCATCATTTGGCCACTTAACTATAAGATTATTTTTCCATATAAAATTTTTTAACCTTGTTGCCAAATCTCTTACAAATAATTCCTTAAAATCTGAATACCCTCTTTATCAAATTTATCAACCTAAGTTAAAAAACTTATGATCTTATAAAATAATGGTTGATTGTGTTGATTTTCGTTAATTTTTAATGGCCGATATCCAGCCCTTGTCTGGAGTCCACAAAAACTTGCCTTTTAAACATACATTTTGCTCAGGCTTCATCTTTTTAGCATACATACAATGTTGCCGGTTACCTCATTTTTAATTATTTTAAACAAAAATTTTTAAATTTGTAAGCATTTACTAATTAAATTACCTGGCCTTGTCAGATATTTGATTTTAAGTCTGTTATTTTAATTTTCATGATCTTTGTTCGTATCTTTCTGTTTGTAAAATGTTATATTTATATTTTAATTATTTATCTATTCAAGTTCAGTTCACGACGTCAATGTGTTTATTGTTTGAAATGTCATTTGTCCAAGTTTAGGTTAGTGTATAAACATAAGTTATGTACCACAACAGCTTTTTAAGCATTGCTTTTAAAACTCTTTTTGACTAGTAAGTACACTCTTTTATTGTTATTTTACAACTTCTAAATTTTATACTTACTTTTAGGGTTAAGCCCTGATGATGGCCTTAAGTAAATAAGGCCGAAAGCGCTTGGCGTCATTAAATAAACACTTACACTGAAATACAACGTTTTTCCTTTCTTTAACAATAGCCGAGAGACCTTTAAGATACCCAAGCTATGGAAAAAATCAAAAGTGGTTGCCCTCCTAAAACCAGGGAAGGATCCCGACTCCCCAAACAGCTACCGACCAAACTCTCTGTTGTGTCACCTATTTAAACTCTATGAAAGACTGATACTAAACCGAATCAGTAGTATCGTCGATCCAAAAATCATACCCCAGCAGGCTGGTTTTAGACCCGGGAAATCTTGCACCGGCCAAGTCTTAGCGCTCACGGAGCATATAGAAAAAGGGTATGAAAACAAAGTAATCACGGGCCTTGCCCTCGTCGACCTGACCGCTGCCTACGACACCGTAAACCAACGCATATTGCTGTCAAAAGTATATGACACAACGGGGGACTATCGACTGGTGAAAATGATAGAATCACTGCTCCAAAACCGCCAATTCTACGTCACCCTTAAAGGGAAAAAAAGCCGTTGGCGAAACCAAAAAAACGGTCTCGCTCAAGGAAGCGTGTTAGCACCGATCCTGTTTAACATTTACACCAACGACCAACCAACACCGGAAGATACAAAACACTTTGTATACGCAGATGACTTGGGCATCACGGTCCAAGCGAGAACCTTTGAAGAGGTCGAAGCAAGGTTAGAGAACGCTCTAGGTGTCATGTCTGCCTACTACGAGAAGAACTCCTTAAAACCAAATCCTTCCAAAACACAGGTCAGTGCATTCCACCTCCATACACGACTAGCCAGTCACAAACTCAACATCGCTTGGAACGGAAAGAACCTTGAGCACACAGATAAACCCGTATACCTAGGAGTCACACTTGACAGATCCCTAACTTATAAACACCACTGTGAAAAAAAAACGGCAAAAGGTAGCTGCAAGAAACAATATGTTAAGAAAACTTACCAATAACAAGTGGGGCGCTCAGCCCGAAGTCCTTAGATCGACAGCACAAGCACTATGTTTCTCTACAGTCGAATACGCATGCCCTGTCTGGTCAAGATCGGCGCATGCCAGGAAGGTAGATGTAAGCCTTAACGAAACTTGCAGACTTGTAACGGGGTGCATGAAGGCTACACCGCTAACCAAACTCTACCAAGCAACGGGGTTTCACAGTTCCAACTCACGTAGGGAGGCACATGAATTTAACGAGAAATTTAAGAAAACATTCGACAATCGCCATACCCTTTTCGGGCAACATCAAGAATCCCAAAGGCTAAAATCTAGGCGTCGGTTCCTCAGCAACCCCCTGGATGAACCACCCGTAAACTACCCCCTATCAGAAAGGCCGTCGAGTGGTGTCTCGTACAACTTCAAGACCTGGAGAACGGTAAACCGCATCAGAACAGGAGTTGCCCCGGTAAAAACCAACTTGATCAAATGGGGCCTTGCGCAACTAACTGACGACAAGTGCGAATGTGGGATGATACAGGATATGGAACACCTCCTAATGTGCGTTAACTGCCCCGCACACTGTAACCTCGACGATTTCTGGCAAGGCAAATCCGAAGCATTGGACGTGGCCCAATACTGGGCCGAGAAATTGTAACATGCTCCGGACACGAAAAAGAAAAAAAGAAAGACATAACACAATGCAAGGACAACTTGTAATTAATATTCAATATGCTTGCAGATACGGTAACTGGGATTTATTAAAGGTCACGACATGTTTGAAAAATAATTTGAATAATATATTTCCGAGAATGCAGTAAGTAATTATTAACATTCAATACAATGTCCTGTATGTATTTCTAATACGCTGTTAAGATTGCATCATCCTTAAAACCTGGCAACATACTTCTAGCCGTGCTAGGTACCAATTATTTAATAAACGTATGTAGGCAGCAGGATTGCATTTTCTTTTGAAACGTATTTAAATAGAACCGGGCTCAATCATTACTACATATACATACCGAACGTTAAAAGGGGTGTAGACGTTAAACATATTTTGAACCATGGCCACCAGGAACACGTATGATAAAAATGTATCGATTTAGACACAATAATAATTATTTTTAACCATCCATTATAAGATTGGTTGTCAATATTAAGCACCTTATAGCTATGAATAAAACTGGACTACAAGTGCTGTTTGTGTGCCACTCCAAATAAACATTCGCCTATGGCTCGGTACATTCGATGTGAGTTTTGATAACTATGCGTTCTAACATCATAAGACGTAGAAAATAACCCAAACATTGATTGTTCGGTTCCGAGAGTGATAAGAGGTGTGTCCATGTCTCAATATCACTAGACTGCAAACTCGTTTAAAAATTAAACCGTTTCTTGCCAAAAGTCACATCTTTAATAATGTCTTTGAGCGTTTATGTTTTCTAATGAACGGATAATTCCGGGAACTTGTAAACCACTATTACTCGCCTACAGCTCATTACAGGATATGCTCCTTCTAACATTATAATCCCTAGATAATAAATTCCATGGGTTGTCATTTATTACCACTCGCTTGTGCTTCATTAGAGATGGTGTTACTACGTGTCTATATAGTCTGCATAAAGGAAATATCATTACATTTATCGTCTGTATTCGAAAACGTTTAGCCAACGATTCTCAGTAAACATATATACTGCAGCATCCGCATTTGTTATGCTCCTTTAATTGTGATTGGTTGTTTCCGGCAAAATGAAATACTAAAATCGGGTATTATTAACGTCAGATTGGAGTTGTCACGAAAGAAAATGTCCCAAGGAATATTACCACATCCTATTTTATTATTTATGAAAAGCTTATAAAGTACTCACCATTGGTGGGAAAGGTTTAAAAATACTAAATATTATACTTTATTTTAAATTTGGTGACGTCACCGATTATGATACACTATTCTTAAATAACTGGTTTAGGTATTAGATAGCTTAGATATTAGTTATTATAATATTAATGAAAAATAAATTTGTTTACTGAAATTGTAGTCTTTACTTCTCTCCCCCTCAATCCCTACTACTACTACTACTACCGTATGAAGAACCCGCTGTGATCCGTTGATCAGCTGTTCATTGAACTGATCTGCTGTTCATTTAGCTGTGCTGCTCTTCATTTAGCTGTTATGCTATTTATTGGGATGTACATTTTACCTCTCTCTCCCCTAAATTTCATTAAATACTTTTAAATTATGATCCTTTATTACTCCGGTCACACAAGCTAAGTATCATTACATTAGTCACGAGCATGAAACTTGTAGGCGTGAGCGAACAACTTCCTACCCTCAACTTAACTGCGGAATTTAGCAAAATACCCTGCTGCCGCGGTGTGCAAGGCACCGGAATTGTAATCCGTAGGTTGGTGGTTTTAATTTTGGTGGAAACGAGGACTTTTTTCTGAAAAATAAAGTTGAATTTCAGATTTTTTTCTATAATAATGGTTATATTTTTCGCCTTTTGTGACGTCGTCATATGAAGTTAGCCCGATCGGGAATAAGGACGTTGACCTCTAAGATCAGGAGGTATCCCGAGCCTGCTCAATGACTTCCGAAAAATATCATGATGCAACGGGAGATAGCACCCAATAGCTGCGACTAGCCAGCGCCACCTTAGGAACTGAGAGTAGCCCCACGAATTAACTGTAAGTCGGTAGTAGGATCATGAGCTATTTTACGGGTTACTATGTACCTGCGAAAGAGGCTTAAGGGTCACGCCCTAAAATGGGAATATAAATGCAAATCGAACCTTAAATTTTCTTATGGAAATTTCCATGTAAAAATACCATTTTGGTTGTCGGACCGGCCTAGCTCTAATTACTATCTGTAAATATTATCATTTGTAACCAATCAAGTCCTTCGTTTTAACGTGTTTGTACGTACCACTCGCAGTATCCGTATCGTAAAGGATAAAATCTTGATTTTATTTAAAAATAACACCAGAAAAAATAAACCTACTGAATTGCATAGAAAAAGGAATGATAAGTCAACTAATGTTGGGTTCATCTGGATTAAATATAATCAAGAATCCGATTATGCAAATATTCGGCCTCTTCCTATTATTTTATTCGAGCGCTCGAATGAAAAATAACCTGATGAAAAAGCGATTCTCTAGAATCTGTGTGAATGTATAATGTTAAGGAGACCAGATATAAAAGATTTAACGTGGTATAGCGGTTGTAATTTGCAACTAGTATTGACATTGATAATTTGAAAAAACTTGTGGTTGTAGTCGCATAACAAACGGCTTTTTTGGTTTTAGTAAGGTTGTATTGAAGAAGAAGTAGAGATATAAGGAAAATTACATTAAATAAAAAATATTTAATGTCGATTTATATGACGAGTTATTTTTCTTGTGAAATACGGGTTAATGCTAAGGTATTTTTAATATTAATTTCCAGAAAGTTTGAAATAACCTACAAACATGAGATAAGGATAGCAACGCCAAAAAATCACTGACCTATCTCTATAATACATTGACATAAAACAAAGCTATGCGGCGGACAAGGTAATAAAGGGCGTCGTTTGGCAATTTACCAAAAATACAAATGGTGAATTTTTTTACTCATAAAACAAAGCGCCCTTAAAAATATTTTTCTCTTGAATCAGGTCATATCTGGTTTTACGGGTTGAAATATCTCCCCCTCTCCCTACCTTTCTCCCATTTATATTTACTATCTCATTCTCTCACTTTCTTACTCTCACTCTCCAGTCAAACAATTGCCCTAGGTTGAAAGGAACATATATGCCAGTCTCAATATCGACTATTCTCTTGGGAAACTAAGGGCGACAGTTAAGAAGCTATGATTATTATTTAATAACAAAAAAAACTAGTGAATCTTAGGATATAAACATTTTACCCGGAAGCTCTGTGATTTGTAAGATTTGCCCGACGAGAAATCTTATTTTTCCATCCGGCACATTGTACTAAGCAAACCTGTGTATAATTTAACACCCATAAATAATCTAAAAATTGCACAAGATAATTATTTATCTGATGATAAATACTAATACTCATATTTTATTTCAAAGAATAACTTTCGGGTGAAGCAATGATTAAACATTTTTTGTTAGTACCTACCTCTTCTTTCATTCCTGGACATTTTGTCAAAACTACATGGTGGCATCGCTTATGAACCACGCAAGTGCACACTGTAAAAAACAAGTTACATTAAATACAATAGTCCTTCTAACGAAGTTTTTGTAAATCTTGAGTTAGTTTGTCAATTTATCTATAAACAGATATACTATGTTTTTAATGATTTTGTAATAAAGAAACATAAAGAATACAGTTGTTTTTCTGTTATTATCATAAAACTTAATTGGGGGAAGGGTAAACAAACTGTTTGTGCATAAGTAGTATACAACTATACCTATACGGAAAACAACACTGGCCTTGTTATTAATAATAAACTCTAATTTCCTTTATTGGAAAATATTTACAATCGCAAAGATAATTCCTTTGCGTAATATTAATTAAAGCTGAATTTAAATGATCTTTTCTCAAACATACAAAGAATCCTAAAAAACATATTAACAGGAAATAATTAATAATTTTTCTAAATGTTCCGTCGTATGGTTGCCACGTCTTTTATTTATAAACTGAAAAGAAGCTTTTAATCCACAAAAGTAGCACGTACTTAAAGTAGATACTGATATTTTCCTATAAACGCTAAATTCACATTTGCCCTAGATAAATCAACTTCTAGAGAAAAGATCGACAATGTGGCATATGGTAATTAATTCTGGGTGATTATTTAATATACTATGTGATATTTCATTGTTATATGCTTAGCGAACTCTTTAACGGTTACAAAATATAAGTAGACCTTTAAATTAATAAAGAAATATTCAGGTGTAGATAGCGCATGGTTTTTCATATTCGCCGGTTTGTCAAGAAACGCTTGCACTTTATTTCCGCTATAAATATTTTGGGGCTCACTCTCGTATCTTATAGAGTATTGGTCTTGTTTTCAAAGGTGAAACCTCCCTCATCTCTTTTAATATAGGTTGCTGTCCTATTATTGTTTTCCACATTCCCTTGCGGAGTTCCGTATTCTCTTTCAGGTCACTTCGTTAGAATTGACTCACTCTCATTCACGAATGTGTGGTATTTTTTCATTTCAGAGGTCTGTTAACCTTGCCAACACCTGGACAATAATTTTTGGGTTATCCAATAATTCTAGGTGATCTGGAGGGTAAATGCGGAAGGAATAGACGAAGAATAATTTTAGACACATGTTTCCCTACCTTCTAAACTATTTCTCTTAAATTTTCAGTGAAAAACCACCTTTTCTTAATTTTCCTTTTGTTTTTAATAACGAAGTGTCATTCTCCCTTGTCATCCGGGATATCACTTGTACAGGGACATTATTTTAAGTGTCTCGCCCAATTGGCAACTTTCCTACCGACCACAATAAAAAAAATCGTTATTATCCTAACAAGTGCGGAAAGAGCTACTTTCCCGCACGCGACTGCCGTTACCGAAACGACGCGAAGCGGAGTTCGGGTAAGCAGTCGAGTGTCTTTCCGCATGAGTTAGGATCAACATTTTTTCTACAAGCGTTAGAAAAACTACCACAAAATATTTCTAAAAATATAATTTTACTAAAAAACAAACAGAATTAATTTCTACTTATTAACAATATTTACATTAAAAGTACAATGCACTATGCAAATTTATTGCGGATGCCAGACAGGTTTAAGCAATCGAAGCCAACTGATCTTGATGAGCGGATGGTTGTGTGAAACTGTGGAGTTGGGTCGGGGTCTCTTGATGTAGGCAGTAACTTTATAGTATTTACTGATATCTAAATTTTTCTTAACCTTAAGTACACTTTTTAACATGGAATATCGACCATAAGGTATTTGGCGTCCCAAGTTTATACATTTTCAAGAAATATGCCAAAAATAGGTACTTCTTCTCTTGGTGCTTTTACTTTGTCGCTTCACACCAAATAACAAAATGTTCGTATTGTTTTTAATACCTGACTAATGACTTTTTTGGTAGTAAATCCAAATTTGAGACACTTGCAGCTTCTAGAATATCTTCTGGAAGCTCATCGTCCGAGAAATTATCTATGGAAGACATTTGTATTAGAATCTGAACGAAATCAAAAATCAAAACCATGCTCCGATGAACTGTTGTAAGGTGTCACTTTGATAATTAAATTTTATGTGTGTGTCGTGGTTACCATGTTAACATCTATGTACGGGGTTTTTGAAATAAACCGTTTTAATTCAGCTTTTTTTTAAATGTTTATAGTAAACTGCAAAAATTAGTGTTTCTGTAATATACCTCATTTACTTTCACTAAAAATGAGTCTAAAAATTCATATTTTATTCATTATAGTTGTATTTTATTATAAAATTACAGAAAAAAAAATTCCGATACACGTGCAGGAAAACTTTTCCCACACCGTGCGAGAAAAATTTTCACTGTTCATTTAGCTGTTTATTTAGCTGTTCTACTGTTCATTTAGCTGATGCAATCTTAACAGTGATTAACAATATCGTATTATACGAGGTATGTAAATATAATTAATATACGAGGTATATTCCTGCTAAGAAATAAACATTGTCATTGCATCGTAAAAACTTATCGGGTGAAAGATTTAATGGTTTAATACATCTAGCTCCGTTATTAGTTGAGATATATAAAAAAATCTTTTACTGCTTGATAGACCCTATATACCTCTGCATACAACCAGAATTTTGACACTCCACTGCTAGGCATAATGGCACTAATCGCAAAAAACTGTGTCTCCCGAGCCAGATGTCCGATCGACTTCTGGTTTTCTCTAAACGCCTTGTTACGTCATCCTGAACATGACCCACGTGTTAGATTTCAATTTTGACGTTTGACTAATGACAGGTGACCTTGACATATCCTAATTGTCAGGTGGCAGCCGTCATCTTTTTCTAGGTGTAATATGATGTCATCCTAAACACGTGGCCTATAATGAATATTATTGCCCAAGTAGCTAACGCCCCAAGTAGCTAATGCCAAAGTAGCTAATGCCCAACAGTGTGACGTTTGACATATGACAGATGACGTATGACATAGGACATATGACGTATGACAGATGACACACGCCTGCGCACTGCATGGGCATACGCAGAGGCTTCGGAAGAGTTGGCGCAGAAGCCCCCTTCTCCCCCTACTGACTTAATTGAGTTGGTAAACAATTTTTTGTAAAATTGAGCTGCCATTTTGGCTTTATATTTAACTTAAGTTATTAACACCCACTTGCAACGACTTTTTTTAATGGAACTTAAGGCTAAGGGCCCTTTAAAGTACCATTAGCGTATCTTGCACCGACTTTAATGGTTCTTTAAAGGAGCATTGGCCAAATTCGGTTAATTATAAATCACAGTTGTCTGTTTTGAAGTTAGTTGTGTCCTGTATATTTTATGGTAGTTCCATGTTTACCAAAACGCAAAAACAGACGCTAAAAAGATGGATTATTATGTAAACATTATCGAATACGTTATAGGCAATGCCTTGGGAGAAATAATATATTATTTCTCAAGGGACATGCCTTATTGGTTCTCCTATGCCTTGGTGGTATGAGTTTACTGTGTCTATTTCCTTCCATGATAAAAAAGTTACCCATTCTTTTTAGGAACAGTAGTTTATCACCAATGAACCAGCTACTTCTGACTTTGCGCATTTATGCAATCAGTGGACACCTCATCCAAGAGCTGACTTCATGAATGTCCACGAGTTAACTGCAAGTCGAGTTGTTGCTAACATATCAAGGGTCCTTGCAGCACTTCGACCACAAAGAGTAAAAATGCAAGAACCACAGGAATTTTACCTTTTGTTTATATTATATATAATTAAACTAAGGAAATATTGGGATATGCAGCAAATGAAAGAATAAATTTTTACTCTCTCATTTGCTGCATATTCCAATATTTCCCTAGTTAAATTCCTAACTAGTCAGAAACGGCTACCCTATCCGTATATATATAAATAAAATATATTTAAAAAACAGTTCAAACAAGTTCAAAACAAACATCACATTTTATACTAAACAGGTACTAACATACAGTTATCAATAAAATTATACAGTACATTTTTGTATAACCATGGACTGCTTCTTTGGTAAACTATTGTTTAATAGCAGTAGCCACCAGCAAATGATGTCTTGTAAATGTGCATTTTTAAGCAGTTGGTATTAAATATATTTTTTTTGTTTAATGCTATGTTTATTATTATTATTTTTTTGTATTGGAATTGTTAAGAGGACACAGATGTATGTTTGGATGTTAGACTTTTAATTATTAGGGTGTTGTGTATATTTTATAATGTTGAAATAGGACGCACTTAGATTGTCTAGGTCTTGTTTTTTATTTTTGTGTTTTTGGATTTCAATCATTGCGCTATTTGCATCAAAGAGGGCTTGGATTAACAAACACAACTGACACCCAACAGGTATTAAGATCTACGGCTAAGCATTACGTCCTTAGATGTAAGGCCTTCTTTGATGCAAATAATTTTTGCTCGCACGGTAGTTGGTTGGCTTTGCAACAATAGACGTTTGGTCAAAATTAAATTGATGCTGAAAATCTTTAAAATGTTCTGCTAAGGCTGTTTCTGCTTTTAAATTAGTTAGGTTGTTAGTTCTAATGCTTCTACGATGTTCTGAAACTCTTGTTTTCAAGTATCTACTTGTTTGGCCTATGTATACTCTGTCACATTCTAAACAAGGAATCTTATAGACAACATTGCATTGTAAATCTTTAGGGGTAGATGTTTTCAGTTTTGTAAACAATTTTTTTTATCGTATTTTCATTTTTGAAAGCTACTGTAACTGTGTCATTGTTAAGTTCCTTGCTTAGCTTCTCTGAAAATTCTCTGATATAAGGTAATTTTAGATAAAGAGTTTTTTCTTTTTGTTGTGGCGTTCGATGTATGATTGGTTTGTGTGTGATTTTTATGATAAGTTTATGTGGATAATCATTCTTTAAAAGATAAGTTGTAATATTGTTAAGATTTTTTTTTGTGAAACTCAGGGTGTGATAATTTTAAGCCTCTGTCTTTGAGATTTTGAATTAAATTGACTTTTTGTTTAAATGAATGTTGAGAATTGAAATTTAAGTATCTTTTTGAAAAGGTTGGTTTGTGAACCAATCAGTTTTTATTTTATTTTCGCTGGTTCTTATTAGAAGAATGTCTAGAAATACTTGAATACATTTTATTTATATATATTTATATCTTAATGTACATGTCTTTATAGGTATCCTATAAAGAGTTACTAATCTCAAATTTTAATTAATAGTAGGTAACAATTAAATGTTAATAATATAAAAAAAATATTTCAAAGAATTACTTAATAAATGTAATCCCTTTTAGCGCCCTGAGGATGACCTCATAGAGGTCGAAACGTTGGCTAAATACAAATTTTGACATTCTGCAGCTATTTTACTGATCATTTCTACCCCTAGATATTAGTCAGTGTGGTCACTAATTTTACCAATTTAAAATTTACAAATCTGTATATTATTACAATAACACTAGTATAGATGGTACTCGTACAAGGCAAGGGTTGACGAATTCTCATATTACGCAGGAGCTTGCATTATAGTAAGAGAGTACCAACTCATCAAAGAAGGCATTGTATCTAAGGACGTAATGCTTAGCCGTAGAGCTTAATACCTGTAGGGTGTCACTAACTACCTGAATTAACAATGAATCAGTTATTCCGTCATCCTTTACAGTCGTTACAAGTAATTTGATTCATCGCTAATTTTTCCAATGTCTTGAACAATTCACACAATGGGCTTTACGGAACAGCACAAAACATTCATGGTTGAAGCGTATTTTCGAAACGGGGTTAGAGTAAATGGTAAGTGGCAATACCCTTCGGGTTTGTGCATGGACGATTTTCACGAACATTTTCCTAACGTTGCTTTTATTGCTGGGGATTTTTATCATTGCCTGAAAAGAACCGTGTCTGTGTTTAGGGAAACAGGTTCTATATAACACAAAAAAGGAGCAGGAAGACCATCTATAAGAACAGAAGAACTTGTTGCAAACCTTCGTGAAATAATCCAAAATACGCCAAAAATTGTATTAGACGCGCGCCTGTCCCAGGAAGTGGGAAGATCTTATAGAACATGCAGGACTATTCTTAAGAAGCAGCTAAATTTATTTCCTTATAAAGTGCAAATATTCAAAGAAATACAAGCCTCAGATTTTGAAAGACGCAGGAATTACTCTCAATGGGTTGCCCAAAATTTATTGGAAATAAATGATTTATTACATCTGATATTTTTTTCGGATCCACCTTTCCGGTTATGTGAATTCTCAGAATACGCGCGTGTGGAGTAGTGAAAATCACAATTTTTTTGTAGAGTCCACATTGCACCCTCAAAAAATTGGTGTCTGGTTAGCTGTTTCCTGAAGAAGAATTGTTGGTTATATTTTTTTTCATGACACAGTTACAGCATAGCGATATAGAGACAATATTTTGAATCCATTTGTGGAGCAATTACTTGACGATGAACTACGTTTTGGATATTTTCAATAGGACGGTGCAACCGCCCATACAGCTGCCGAAACTATTAACTACTTACGCAATTTTTTCGACGACAGATTGATCAGTTTTCGATCAGACATTAAATTCTCACTTAGATCACCTTGTTTAACGGTTATGGATTACGTCGTTTTTCCTCATTTAAAGAACACTAGTTGCAAATTTAGAACAATTACAAGAGAGGATTATCCAAGAATGTGGTAACATTTCTCGAGAGATGCTGGTCAACACTTTCGAAAATATTAAGAGACGTGTGAATTTATGCTTGGAGCATGTCGGTGGCCAATTTCAGCAATTTATGTAATTATTTTTCTTTTTCTTTCTCTATATTCTTACTTTGTTAATTTTTTAAACAACAAAAATAAATTTTTATTTGTCTACTTATTTTATTATACTCATTAGTTTGGTATATCATGCCATAATATAAATTTGACAAAGCTCTACGTTTTTTTTCCAAGCCCTCTTTGATGCAAATAATTTTTGCTCGCACGGTACCTATTTGAACCTGTAAAGTATTTTTGATAATAAAACTAATTCTGCGTCTAACAACACTTTTATTACGGTGAACTTATTAAATTAAATTACAATGAATTGACAAATGTAAAACTCATCATGGGGTTGGTTTTACTGCCATGTTGCCGAACCCTCTCTCTTAATTCAATCAGAACCTGATATCTCCCATTTTTTATTTACACATAATCTCACCTAAGGGTGAGATGGTTGCTTCAGAAGCCTCCCAAACCTAGATGTTTTTATTTGTGGTGCTTCAGAAGCTTTGGGAGTCTCCGCTTTAAACTCTTCCTCGTTATTATTTTTAAGTTTGACTCTAGTTCTAATTTATTTTGAGGCGAAGCCTTACACAAATTATATCTATATCTTTCAACTATGTTTCCCGTTGGTAATCTCACCTGGTATGATCAAGGTCTGTTACTTGGTTTTACAATTTGACCTTTTACCATTATGTTTATATTATCCCTTACTCTAACTACCTCTCTCTTGTCATGATATTTTTGAATTTACTTTGCCTGTTCTCTAAAAAGCCCTTACTTGCGAGTTATAATTTTTTTGAAAATCTTCTGACGTTGGTAGGAAGGCGCTGAGTCTATGCCCGAAAACAATATCACTTGGAGATTTATCCAAATTAAAACCAATGCATCCTCAGCCCTTTCTAGCAATTGTTTACAAACTGGGACATACCTTTCTACCATGCCATTCGATCTCGGGTAATGAGGGCTTGATGTTTTGTGCTCTATTTACCACAAAGTACACAAATCTTTGAACTTAAAACATGAAAATTGAGGTCCATTATCACTATAAATTATTCTTGGTTTTCATAGCGAGCAAAATTTTCTTTTATCTATAATATAGAGTTTTCTGCATTTTCTGCATGAAGCTTCTTAATTTCAAAAAATGTACTTAAATAATCAATTATTTACAAATACGAGCAGTGGCGATCGGTGGCATGAGGCTGGTGAGGCCCGGCCTCACTACAATTTAAAATTAACATCGTAAGATTTGTTTTGCTGTTCTTCGTTACAACACTGCAAATCTTATCTTAAATTTATTACATTCATAATATATTCAACTTATTTAGTAATTTTATTAAAATTAAAAACGTCTATCTATTATATATTCACTTTTATCATTATTTACGACAATATATCCAACTTAAAAAGAATCGCAAACGATATCCCCAGTACACGCAGTGCGTTAAAAAGTTCTTTACCGAGAGGACGACCTGTGCAGTCAAGGCCCGGACGGACGCTAGACTCTCGTCGCCGAAGTCGACCACTTGTCTCTGCATTATGTGTGAATGTTGCGCCTTTGTTTAATTATCCGTTTGTTTTACACACTCGCACGTGCGAATATAAAGTGGAAAGAGGCCTGAAAAGCGTAAGCCTCTCGAGTCTCGCCCGGGCCCGGCATCTTATTTCAGAATGGAGTCGCGTGATGTTTTATTGCTTGATAATATAAATCATCGAATTACAGATCGGTTTACCGATATTAACAAGTTTTTATTTTTAAACTTATTTAACCAAACGCTCTTTGCCGAATATGACATATCATTTCCAAATTAGTTTGTTAATAATTTAATCAAAAAATATTAAAAATTATAAAAATATTTTTAAAAAAGATGGATTAAAAACCGAGCTTTCAATTATTTTTTCTTATAACCAGTGCTGGTCCTAATCATTGCCTGAGATCATAAAGATAATATACTAAATTGGTCTAAACAAGATTTTACCAGATATACAAATTTTTATGTTTAGTAGCAACACTACCTGCAATGTCGGTTTCAGTTGAACGAAATTCTTCAGCTTTGACACGAATAAAAATGTATTTGAGAAATTCGATTGAACAAGAAAGGTTAAATGATTTGGCTGTAACGTCTATAGAAACAAAATAAAATGTATTCTTCTGAGTCATTTTGTGTTTTAGTAATACAATCGTTTAAGTGCAACAGGAGAATAGACGTAAAATACAAAACGTAATTTTAGATTTCTCTTATAATGTTTAATTTTTTTTATTTTATTAAGTGTCTTTAAAATAAATATGCTTTATAAATACTTTGTTTTGGCGTCTTTTACTGACCACCGATCGCCACTAAATACGAGTGACTTTTAAAGTGAAAAATATCAACTCCCACTACCTCCGAAGGTTTTTCAGGTATTCCTTCTAACAATAAGCTTTTATGAACATGGTTTTTTTAAATTTGCAGCATATGCTACTTTTTTACCCCATTCTCTATTTTCTTCAACATGTTTAGCCAAAATAAAGTATTTCTAGCTCTAGATTTACATTTCTCAACTCCCAGGTGATTATAATGTACCAATCTTAGTATTTCAGCCCTTGAACTTTTAGGTACTACCACCGAATTATTTTTAAATATCAAACCATTTACATAAAATAGATCATTTTGTATAGAATTGTATTATTTTAAATGATCTGGAATCAATTTATAGTTTGGCCAACCGTTTTGAATATATGACTTAATTATACTCAAATCTGTATCCCTTGCTGTATTTTTACTTAAACTGACTTTTTTGTTTTCACTAAACGCCAAGTTATTAAGTACCATATAAACATGCACATTTACCTCAGTGTCAACTTCCGACAATTCCAATTCAAAATTAGATTTAATATATGAGCATGACGAAGCATCCGCCATGAGAACTTCTTTACCCGGTCCCGGTTTATACTGTATCATTAAATCATAGGGCTGTAATCTCAAACGTAGTCTCTGTAACCGCAGAGGCGTATCAACTAGAGGTTTTTTAAATATAAATTCCAGTGGTTTGTGATCTGTCTCGACATATACAGTTCTGCCATACAAATATTGATAGAATCGCTCTCAACCATACACGATTGCTAACAATTTCTCCTCTATTTGTGCACATGTCTGTTAAGCAGGAGTCAACGCTTTGGATGCGTAAGCAACTGACAAGTTGTCCTGCATGATCAAAGCACTCAAACCCTGACTACTACTATCGACTGATAAGACAACTTTTTTATTAGTATCAAAAAATTTTAAAACCGGTGCTTCTGTTAATAGTTTTTTAAGTTACATATAATCTTTGCTATGTTTATCGGTCCAAACAAATTCAATATTTCTTTTTAAGTTGTCTCATCTCATAGGTGATATCTGATAAGTAACCATACCTAATATTGTATCTAACTCTTTTTTTTGTCCTTAAGAATATCCACCTCTAGAATCGCTTTAACTTTGTCACTATCAGGTCTTAAACCTGTGCCACTAAACACATAACCCACATATTTTACTTCTGACAGCCCAAACTGACACTTTTCTTCATTAAACCGCACATTACCCACTTTTGCTCGTTCCAACACTGCCTTCAGCTTTTTGTTGTGGCCTGACTCATCTGTACCCCACACCACAATATCTTCAAAAATTGTGAGTCAATGTAGACTTCAACACCTTCCAAGCCCTCAAAAACTTTTTTGAACTTCTGCTGGAACACTTCGGGGGCTGAGCAAAGTCCAAAGGGGACCCTTTGGAAAGCATACCTGCCATAACTGCTAGCATGAAAACATGTGAATTGCTGACTTTCTTCCTCTAATTTAATTTGATAGAAACCTTTATTCGCGTGTAAAATGGAAAATACCCTTGCCTCTGGCATTATTGATGCTAATTCCTCAAATGTTGGCAACGTATGACGTTCTCTTACAATGGCTTCGTTGAGTCTTTTCGTATCCAGTCATAACCTTAACGAACCATCTGTTTAAGTACCAATGCACTGTACCACTCTCTAGGTTCTGTCACCTTCCTTATAACCTGCATTATTTTCATTTTACCTAATTCCTTTTTTACTTCTTCTTGTAAGCTAATTGATATTTTTCTTGGTCGCTGTGCCACTGGGATGACATCGTCCTATATTTTTATCTTATATGAATCCTTAAGCTTCCCAAGTCCTTCAAATACCCCAACATATTGCTCTAACAAATCCTTAACAGTTGGGTACCGTTCTAAGACTTAAACCTTTTTAAGTAGCTTACATTTTTCAATGTCTAGAAGCCCTATAATGCATGGTGCGTCTGGATTAACTATCTGAAAGTCTGCCTTGTGCTTGACACCATTAACTTCACATTGTATTGTCGTTTTTTCCGCAACGTTTATTTGTGATCTATCATAACCCTTTAACTTAACTTGCAAAGGCCTAATTTTTACCTTTAGTTTAAGTGCCGTCCTCAGATTCAAGGTATTTAACTCAGCACCAGTGTCAACTTTACATGTGACATCCTCTTTTATAATTGTGATTTTCTGCAGCATATGGTTATATTATTATATCGTGTTTCTGCTATTATGGTCAAGAACCGTATATTTTGTATGTGTTGATGTGATTTTACAACCTTGTATAGACGTTTTCATTCTCGTGTCTATAACTCCATCTTGCGAGAGTACTCAAAAAATCGACTACATAATAATTAGATGTATACCTACTGGGGAAGGGGGTCACAGATTACTTTTGGTTGTATTTCTATATTATTTAACATTAAACTTATTTGATACTGGGAATAAATGCGGTTCGAATTCCCTAATAAGCAGATACCTAGAACGGGAGAAGAGTTTTGGACTTGAATTGTATTTACTTGTTTTGAATCACAACGTTTCAACTGGTTAGTCTCCAGTCGTCTTCAGGGGAATACTAAATAAGTATGGTAACTACAGCTCTATTTATCCCAGCTAGGTGCAGTGACGCATACACAACTAGTAAGCGCTTAACTCTGACGTGTTCTATTTATATTAGCTAGGAGGTGTAATGACGCATAACTGGATGAGTCATGCTCATACCCGATGAGTCATATGTGTTTAACTCTTACGTAAGAGTTGCATAACAATATTAGATATGCACGCATCGTGATTGCTGGAAACAACGCTGACTTTGTGACCCAAACAAAACAGCACTCATCACGTTTACAACATGCAACAGTCCGCCTGAATTCAATAAAGCTCGGGAACTTCAGATACGAGGAACTGTCCGTGCCCAGTGGTGAGAACTTGTTAATGTTTACCTCAAGATATAATTTTTTTTCCAATGATTAAGTTCTTCAAAAATAAACTGAATAGTATCTATATATGCTCACTATCGCTGCTGGTACGCTAATATTGCATATTTGCATAGCTGATGTTGATGTAGCGCCATCAATTTTTATCCGCTTTTCCTCACTTACATTATTGAATCTTGCCGCACAAGACTTTTTTGATGACGCGATAAACTATAAGTGCGTATAAACGAAGCACCACATTTTTCATACATATAACTTACTATTTTTACCATAAATATGAGAGAAAAAGGTTAAACCAAGTAGAGTCCGATTTCTCAAAGTCGTAAAAACAAAAGGTAACCTCGTAGGATTATAATTTTCTTAGAACTATTTAGACACATGCAGAGTAATATAGTTACTAGTAAAAACTTATACGCATGCAATTAGAATATCATACCTTGACACTGATAGCCTTGTTTGCCCAAACCCCTGAAAACAAAAACAATCTTTTATTTACAATATAAGTAAAAGTTACCTGAAATAAACATTAACATTTGCAGTGCGTAAAATATAGGTCCTTGAAAATAATAAAAAATAAATCATAACCAAATTATAACAGTAGGTATTCTTTTCAATTTTCATGTTGGATGGTGGTCTATAAAATGGCATCTACAAATAATTCTTTAATTTCTGAAATCTTTTAATGCTCAAAATATTCTTTTCCTAAAATAGAACTAGGTATATTCTAGTAAATCACACTTTTACATTAAAATAATCTTACCGAGCAATTAACAACAACCTGAATCAACGAATATTGTAATAACCTCATTCTAAAAACGATAGTGTACTTCATCATACTTATTAGCGAATATTTTTTCCTTCCTGAGTCTATAGGTCGACAACTTTATTTGTAGCTGTGGAAGGAATGCGGATAAAAAAACTTGCAGGGGTTTTAGATGTTGTAACATAATTTTTTTAAATCATAATTTAATATATCTTACAGAGTAAACCGTGTAATTAAATTAACTCATTGAAATTAAATAGCAATATATTTATTTAATTAAGATTTTATTACATATTTAACATTTTTCTAAAATTTTGTAAGTTGATTTAGAGTTCTTAAACTTTTAATTCTTAAAATGTTGTATTGTGAGAAAGAGGACATTAATAAAAATTATTTCTACGCTTTACTTATTCGCAGCGTTTCGGTTTTACTTTAAACCTTTTTCAAGGGCTAAAAAAGAAGGACACAACTTTAGCACAAACAAAACCCAAAAGACAGTAGTCAGCTGTGTAGATTCTTCAACATATGTATAACATAGCAAAATTTCTCCAAACATTTTACATTCGTTAACATCTACGTTTAGATTTCATATTAAGAACTCATTTCAGTTTGTTGAATATTTGCAGAGCATTAAGATACCTGTGAGTTATAATTTAGTATCCCTAGATGTAGTTTCCTAATTTACTAATATACCAAAAAAGTTAAATGTGGAAATTATTAAAAAATATTGGAGGTACATAAATTCCAGTTACTTTAAGGCACTACCATGCGCAAATTTAGAGGATGAAAAACACCGTCTCGCTACTGCAGGATTCTGGAAAGGCTATTTGAAATATTTTTCGGAACTATTTAAAATTTAATAACGGAATGTTTGTATTTCTAAGCTACAAAGCCCTTTTTCGAAAAAATAAGAATATGTATAAGAAAATGCCCACTAAAGATGCGTATTTTAGGCACTTTTCCAAGGTTAATATCGTAGCTAAGAATTTTTTTTTCAAAAAAATAGCCATGTAGCTTAGAGCTTCCATATCTTATCTTTAAGACATTAAAAATTGAGACAATACAATGTCGTAATAAGTCCGTTATCTTGCAGCGTGCAAATCATGTTGTATGTAAATTTTGTTATATCTAATGTTATAGAAGTTGCTTATATACAGCTGTATTTATTCTCGGCTGACGTGAAACAATTTAATTTACATCGAGAGAGAATAATGATAAACTAAAAAAATGATAGGTGGTCGAACAAGAAGTAATTTCGGAAGTAATTTTGGGCTATATTTTATGTTTTTTTTGGATTCTCAGTGCCATTAACAGAATATCTAAGAGGTAATTTTAAAAAGACGTAACTACTAGTTGTGCTATATACTCTGGGTTGCCACAAATCTTTCGACTTAGTCCGGGATGGTTTATAATGCGCCGCAGGGCAAAAATGTTCAAGGTGCGTTCACCATTTTGTCAAAACTGGTCTTTGGGCTTTTAAAATTTCTTATTCATGTTAGGTAAAGATAAGAACTGAACGAAATGCGAACGAAATTTGTTGATGTATTGCAATCAAAAATGGGCTATATAATTTTAAATTTTTTTGTTTCGTTTTTTTTTATTGAAATGGGCCATTCTCTTGATAGTGAACAAAATATACTAAGGCTTGTTATTAGAAGCCCGAACTGGGTCACCCGGAACAAGTCCCGGGATGTATGGCAACCCTAGTATATTAACTCGTAGATCTTAAATTAAAGTTTAATTTGTCTTGGTAAAGCGTGATAGATGCAATAAAGCCATTTATGATTATTTCTTAGTGAGTAAGGGAACAAACTGTTGCAAAATGAATCTATTTCTATTCGATTGTTTTTATATTTTATGCTTATTATACAGGCTCTATATATTGTTTATATAGTAACCTTCCGTCTGAACCTGTTAAAATATGAATTCAATATAAAGGTGAAATGTGTTTATTATTTTATCTATGGTTTAACGATTTAAAAGTAGTGTGCACGCACGAATTGGGCGTTGGTCACATGACATTATTCTGTCGATGTTATTGGCTCGCAGCTACAATTTGGTGCAGCGAGACTTTTGAGTGACAATGCTTCTAAGAAGCTAGGTAATAAATAAAAATTGGACAGTATGCCACGCAGAGTAATAAAATACAATTTTTTGTTAGGCATGGGCGCCCATAGAGAGGGCAGTTGCACCCGTCTCTTGGCCAAGGGGGTAGATATACTTTTTTACTAACTTTTGTTAGGGGGAGTTTATGAAACGACTGCGACATTTTTTTTTATAGGAATCACTTTTGATAGAAGTTTTTGAAACGCAGAAAATGTTGATTGAAAAACTATTGACCTTGCGAAATATTTGAATACCAATGCTAAAAAATTATAATAGAACAGTTTGTAAATGGTGTTATGTATGAACTACCTAAATTCCTAAATTTAATTTGGATGGGCACCTTTAGTTTCAGGGTAGGCCTGTGCCTCATAATTTTGAAAATTTGACAGTATGCTAATACTGATGGGGGCGACCGGGCTAAAATATTTTTATAATGGTGGCACTTCCCGTTATTCCGGAAGTAAGCTTATTTTAAATAGAATACTCTAATATTACTACATTTTTGCATACTACGCAAGATTTTAGGCAAATTTTGTATACCTATGTCTAAGCGTTTTAGATATAATAGATTTTTTATAATATTTGAATAACTATTAATGCAGGGTGTTTAAAAAATAAGATTAAAAATGAAATTGAAAATCTGCAAAAAGTCTAGTTTTTCAAATGGAAACACCCAAATTTTATAATTATTTCTTATTTAGCAATAAAAATAAGGGTACGTTTGTATATCCCAAAAATGTTTAGTTTTCGAAATATTGCCAATTTAATATTTTTATATGGCGATTTTGTTGTAGATTTTAAGTTCAGTTACTCTTAGTTGGCTATAAGGGCGTTGAAAAACAATCAAATGCGAAAAAAAAATTTATGAAGCTGTCACTTACCATTTAAACATTATTAATTATCATGCCTGGGCGCTTAAATTGTACAAACGAAGATTATTTAAACTCATTTATTATTTCTGGAGAATGTGCTAAAGTTATATCAAGAACATGTGACACATTTGCAATTAGATATCCGCAAAACAGAAGCCATGCACATTGTGCTTATTAATAATGTTCAAATGGTAAAAGTGATAGCTTCATAGATTTGTTTAGCATTTGATTGTTTTTCAACGCCGTCATAGCCAACTAAGAGTAACTGAACTAAAAATCTGCAGCAAAATCGCCATATAAAAATATTAAATTAGTAATATTTTGAACACTACAAATTTTTGGGATATACAATCTTACCCTTATTTATAATGCTAAACAAAAAATAATTATAAAATTTTGGTGTTTCCCTTTGAAAATTTAGACTTTTTGCTGTTTTTTCAATCTTATTGTTTAAACACCCTGTATTAATAGTTATCAAAATATTTAAAAAAATCTAATAAAGCAGGTCCTTTATAACAAACGTCATTCTTAATATAAAAATTCAAATATGTCAAAAACGCTTAGACATAGGTATAGTCATGGTATACAAAATCTGCTTAGAATCTTACGTAGAATGCAAAACTGTAATAATATATAGGATGTTCTATTTAAAATAATCACGCTGACACTATCTTCCGGTATAACCGTAAGTGCCACCATTATGAATTTTTTTTTAGTCCAGTCATCCCCATCAGCATTACCACACTGTCAAATTTTGAAAATTGTCCTATGTATAGTTTTCCATATATAGTTCGAAGTGGTTCCAGGTGGGACACCCTGTTTAAAGGTGCTCTTATACCTATAATTAATATTAATTAACATTTCAAACTGTTTGCTCTCCCTAATTTTATTTTTTGTAAATATTCTATAGCTTTAATAATAAAATAAGACAAAATTTAAAATATGTATCCGTATATCGATTAGGTACATACATACATTACTTTAACTAATACAATAACAAGTACTTATTTTCCACAAAACAAATTTCTCTTCCGAAATAAAATCAACCAAAACTCATTAGCATTAGAAAGAACCTACCGCCTTGTGTCGACGTTTACGAAATATTTTTCACCACGTCATAAGCTTGCTAGTATGTCCACTTCGCGTAAGACTCTCTTGCAAATAAATTTCTTGCTGCACAAAGTTCCGCCTCGGACCATGGCCAACCCACTATGTCCTACTCTTGCGTGCTATGTAATGAATGATCTTATAGAAACTTTTCTTCAGAGAATACTATTTACCGTGATATTTTTTGGTGTATATGTAGATGACACATGCCTTGAGGTGCCTATGGAATTCATTGACACTCTTTTATCTTATTTTAATGCTTATCATCCATATCTTGATATAGCGGTGAACCGAAAACTTAAAGGTAGCACTAATTGGTACCAAAAAACGACTAGTTCAGGTAGACTATTAAACTTCTATTCTTACAGTCGTTCAATTCATGAAATGTCTACCATAAAAAATCTTTATCATCGCGAGATGTCTTTGAGTTGCCAAGACTATTATTCTGAAAATAGAAACAAGTTAAAAATAATTTTACACAAAAACAATTACCCACTGCACTTTATTAATAAGGTATTTCAAAAATTGAAACTGATAACAACAGGAAAAAGTTTGTAAAATTTTCTTTCATTCCTGACCTTTCAGAGAAAATCAATAGACGTCTCAATCATGAACATAGTCAAGTTGCATTTTACAATACTAAAACAATAAGTAGATTATTTAACTTAATGACAAGACTGACAATGCACCTTTGTGCGTTACTTCTTTAAGTAACATTATATACCACATATCTTGCTCAGAATACACCGTGTCATATATTATAAGTCAGACTAAACAACTTTTAGGTACAAGAATAAAACAACATCAATATGGCTATCAAACAAAAAATATTACCAAAACAGAAAAGGCTGCACTGGCCTATCATTGAATCGACACTGATCATACTTTCGAGAAGCAAGTGTTTCTGAATAAATATTCCAACTCAAGAGCGAGAATTTTTACATTTTATTATCAAAAATGATTTTGGACTTATTGCATTCAGTAATGGTCGTGGAGAAAGAAAATTTTATGGCAATCTAATCGAAAACCATTATTTTCGAGATTTGCCGAATTTTACCATTCCCGCTCACAAAATATCAATCTTTCTCCAATTAAAAAAAGTAAATTGATATATTCAAGTATACGTGCGTACTTAAAAAAAATTGAGGAATAAAATAAGCCTAAAATGAACTCTCTAAGGATGTACAGGATAGTACAAAATATAGTCGAATATAAAAAACTATTGGTAAAAAAATTACATTTTTTTTAACCACTAAACTTTAAAGAACTTTAAAGTCTATTTATCCCTCTAAATAATCGTAAAAAAAAGTTTAAAAAGTTAATGACAGTGGCTCAGAGATGGGTTTGAGTAGACCCAGTACCTTAAAAAAATTTAAAATTTTTTTTTTTTATCAAAATTTATTCGTTTATTAAGGATCCAAAAAATATAGGTTAATTGTAATTTGACGAGCTCTTTTCATTAGGGTATATGACACTTTAATAAAAAAAATATTTTTCGAGAAAAAAATTAAAAACCTTGAAAATTTTGGGTCTCAAATCGTAATTTTTAAATTTTTACAATTTTTCACAATTTCTAATCATTTTAGGTATACAAAGATGCTTTGTGAAAAATAGTATTTGGGACGGCCCATCTGATCGTTTAAACCGGAAATATATTCGACTTATTCAGTACCCACGACGACCTTGCCATGGCCATTTTTCGACTTTTAAAAAATCAAAAAAATTACTTCTCAATTTTCGATGTCCTCCGTCTACGAACTTGTTCTTTATTTGTCTGTTCTCTCGAGCCTCCAGAAGTAAAAATAATTTTTGCTAACTGAAATGGATTACTGCGAATTTCACATCATTTTCGACTTTGACGGTTAATAGCTGTTTTCCGGTACACCCTGTATATTTGAAATTTTTTGACAAAATGTGCCCCCGTTATTTCCCTATAAAACAAAATAAATAAAATCATTCCTCTATAAAACCAGATAATCAAAATCAGTTCGAATTTTACCACTTTCGAAAAAAATTGAAAATGTGAAAAAATCGAAATTTCAAAAATTCGGGAACGCCGACAACGTACAATCCTCATACATTTTTAAAAGTATGGAGGGATAACCATATCGCGGTGCGCGATATGGTAATAATAATTACAAAAGCAAAATTTTAAATGTATAATTTTATCGTTTATATCTACACTATTGAGTTTTTTAGATTGAATTTTGTAACGTGTTTGCTGGTTGTTTGGTTTTGATAACATTGACAAGTTAACAAAGTGGAAGTAATAAATGGTTATGTTACAACCCTTGGGTGTGAAAAGAAAATATAAATTAATTTACACATAGTATAAATAAATAAAATAAATAAATATGTCTTTATTGTAATTTTAAGAAAAAACTTAAAAATTACCATTGGCCGAGTTGAAGCTGAGCTTCCTATCTCAACCATGTTAAGTAAGTTGCTATATAATTATATAATGCACTAAACAATAAAAACTATATCGCTAAACAATATGAATGCTTGTTTTTTAACATTTACAGGCAAATGTAAACTAGGGGCGAATTATACTATAATACGTTTTATAAATAGATACAAAAAATAGTATACGACTCTGGAATAAGAATGACATATGACGTAGGCAGGAAACAATATACATGGTTCTACAAGAAGTTATGAACATTTTGTTCTGCAAATAGCTTAAACTTATAATCTGAGATGATTTTAAATTTAGGAGGTACCTTATTATAAATTTTTGAAATTTGATAACTAAATGAGCGCTCGTACAAGGATGTTACATGTATAGGTGGAGTTATCGTAAGCTTATGTCTAAGTTCCAAATTATGTACATTATACCTAAATTAGTTTTGTCATACAAATAATCAGGACGTAACTTAGCACAGTATCGTACATGGATGTTAGGTAAAGAATCCACTTAACAGTAAGCACTGTCCGATCAAAGAGTTTATATTACTACAGTATTCTTTTAAAAATGTTCGAGGGTTGTCGTTGTCGTATCGGATTTTTTGACATTTCGATTTTGTGACATTTTCGATTTTTTTTTCGAAAGTGGTAAAATTCTAACTGATTTTGATTATTTGGTTTTATAGAGGAATAATGGGGGCATATTTTATGAAAAATTTCAAATATAAAGGGTGTACCGGAAACAGGCTATTAAACGTAAAAGTCGAAAATTATTCGAAATTCGCAGTAATCCATTTCAGGTCGCAAACATAAGTTTTTTCGATTTTTACTTCTGGAGGTTCGAAAGAACCGTTAAATAAAAAGCAAGTTCGTAGATATAGGATATCGGAAATTTAGAAGTAATTTTTTGGAGACGATAAATGGCTGTAGCAGGGTCGTCGTGGGTACCGAATAAGTCGAATTGGGTAATTCGGACTTATTTCCGGTTTAAACGATCAGATGGGCGGCCTCAAATACTATTTTTTCACAATACATCTTTCTATACCTAACATGATTAGAAAATATATAACATTTAAATACATTTTTTGGATCCTTAATCATTTTGATTTATAGAGGAATATATTTGATTTTTTAAAAATTTTAATTACATTTTATTAAAGTACCCGTCTCTGAGCCACTGCAATTAACTTTGAAATTTTTTAGGCTATTGTTAGAGGGATAAATAGACTTTAAAATCCATACCAAGCGCACGCTTCGGTAGTACGTTTAGTGGTTCAAAAAAATATTATTTAATTTTTTTACCAAAAGTTTTATATATTCGATTATAGTTTCTATTATAATATCCTTAGAGAGTTTATTTTAGGCTTATTTTATTCCTCAATCTTTTCTCAATACGCCTGTAGACTTAAATATATCAATTTATTTTTTCAATTGAGGAAAATTGATATTTTTAGAGCGGGAATAGGAAAATTCGTCAAATCTCGAAAATACATAGTTTTCGAATAGATGCCATGAAATTGATTTATTTCAAGACAGGCTTCCATATTGGAATTATATACCGGTGTCAAAATTAGCCCAAATTGGGTGTTTTTGACTACGGATTGTAAAGTTGTTTAAACGTTTTAAAGTTAAAAACTGAATGTTATAGATTATTTGGGACTTGTACAATTTAATTAGATCTAAATTAAAGCTTCATATGTCCGATTAATTACCGATTTTCAATTTTAAAAATACTCTGCAATTTCCGTGAAGGTTTTATTTTAAAAGAATTATGATTTTTCGAAAAGAATGCTTGGGATTTATAAAGCGTTATCATGGATATTAATAATATAAAGTGTCAAAAAAGGCCGAAAATGGTTATTGATAGATAGATTGACTAGATATTGGTACATAAACAGCGTTATGAACAATTTTTCGTTCTTCAGGGATATCAGTTACTTTCACAGAAGCATCGACTATAGTGAGATTTAAGTCAAACCACATACAAGATTCTATAATTTCTTTCGAGAAAATTCCACGAGATAGTATGTCAGCCGGGTTAATATCTGACTTGACATATCGCCATTTAAAATTTGAGGTAATTGTCTGTATCTGAGAAACTCTATTAGAAACGAAAGTTGACCATCTGCTTGGATTATCTTTACACCAACAAAAAGAAATTTGTGAATCGGATCATAAGTTTATAGAGTCAATGGTAATTTTTTGTTTATAAGTATTAATAATTTTTTGAGCGAGTTAAGCTAAAAGTAACATTCCACATAGTAGTGGTAGAGTAATTGTTTTAGTTGGGGCGACTTTTGACTTGGAGAAAACAAGAGCACATGATACCGAACCATCTTGATGCAACGAACGGGTTCAAACACAAGCTCCATATGCTAACATGCTCGCATCAGAAAATCCATGTAATTCAGTTTTAATTATGAGTTTGTTAGGGAATAAGTATCGAGGGATTTTTATAGTGGTAAGTAGAGAAACATGTTCTACAAAAATTTTCCAATGGTTTAATAGAGCTTCCTTGATATACAGGGTGTTCTACTTATAATGGAAACAATTTTTGTTATTTCTCAATTGGTTTTTAAAGTTTTGGTGTGTTTATAAAATATATGATCATAGGGCGCACTTTCGTAATGCTTAAGATTTTAGTTAACTCATTGGCGTACGGTTTTATAGGGGTTTTAAAGTAATATTTTATTTTATTTCAAAACCAATAACAAAAATTGTTGGGCGTCTCAAAACCACTAAATACAAAATTTCAATAAATTTTCATAACCAGCGGCGTACTGTATTTTCTGCTGTAAAATAAAAAATTTAAATACAATAATAATTTGTTCTTAAAATGTAAAAAATAATCGAATTTGAAAGTGTTGGCCATGTAAACAAATTATGAGTTTAGACGTCAATAAGCAAATCATTTTTATGTCTAAGTTAAACAAAATGACAAATATGCGTTTCAGTTTGATTGAAAAAGTGTAAATAGTGTGACTAGTAGGAGATAATAATCGAAATTGTAGAGAGGCCGCTCAAGAATGCCATCGAAGACACCCAAATCGCTTTTTATCACATAGTACAATTTCTAAAGTCAATAAAATGTTTTACCAACGCGGTTCGGTGGTGCAAGAAAAAGTAAAACCCCTAAAAAATCATCCACAGGATGAAAGAATTTTAAAATAATTTCCGCGTAAGTCCGATATCAAGCCTAAGAAGCTTTGACGTTATTCGGAAAAGTTCTGTATCAAGAACTTTAAAAATAAATGGTATTAAACCATTTAACCATAATTCTTATACACGTTGCAACCAGGTGATGACGAAACAAGAATAGAGTACTGCCTTACCATGCAGGCAAAATTTTATGAAGATAATGGTATTTTTGACAAAATTTTATTTACTGATGAAGCAACATTTTCTACAAACGGGACCGTATCTTCTCAAAATATTTAATTTTGGAGTGAGGAAAATCCACATTAGTATATTAATTGCAAAAGTCAATATTCTGCACGTGTAAATGTGTGGTGTGGTATTTTAAAAGATCGTATTATTACTGGTTTCTTCTTTTTAAATACAACTTTAAATGGTGTGAGATTTCTGGACTTCTTGCAACATGATTTTTTGGATGCTATTCACGGTTTGCCGCTGAAATATAGGGAAAATTGGTATATTCAGTGGCGCTCCAATTAATAATTTTGCAGCTTTAAGAGAATGGCTCAATCAAAATTTTGAAAATAAATGGATTGGTCGCAATAGTCCTTATGTAGCTTGGCCTCCTAGGTCTCCAGACTTGACCCTGCTGGATTTTTACCTATGGGGTGTGTACAATTTCGTGATCTAAATTGTAGTTATTCTTCGGTCATATTGGCAACAGTGTCATTTTCACCTACGGGAAGCCAGCGGTAGCCCGTAACAACTTCATCTGCGTAAGTTATGACCATTACCGCAAGTTGAATACTATACTTTATCTACGACTATAGCAATAAATACTAATATACAAGTACAGAGAAAAAACTTTATTCACAAATCTTGATAGTTACCTATAACAATGCTATACAAATTTTAGTTGTAATTACTCATTTTGTTTATTAATAAAATTAACTGTAAAGTTTGAACAACCAGTAAATTGAATATGTGGGACCGAATTATGCAAGTTTATTATTTCTTTTTAGTTTTGTTGCATATATGTTGTTGATGTACTAACTGGTTAAGGTGTTATAGAACTGTATATTTTATTTGCAGTATCTGTCTTATTCTTTTCGGAATCATCAACATACCCCTCAGCAACAGTAGTTGATCGCCAACCGCTATGGCGTTTCAATGCAGTTATATCCCCTCCAGCATCTACTAATAAAGTTGCCGACGAGCGGCGAAAACAATGCTCTGTATATAAATTACAGTCTGGTAATTTTAAAAATGTAGCAATGTCTTTCGTCAGTGCTCCCAATTTATTAATGCCAATTCTTTGTGAGTGATATTTTCCATTTTGAAATTTAAAGAATAATATCGTTTGCGATACATCGGTAGGACGCATATTTAAATATTTCTTAACTATGGTATAAAAACTTTCTGTAATAGTGAATTTTCTGGCAGTTTTTGTTTTTGTATTTGGTACACTGACCATAAAAATAGATCCATGATCTTCTGAATCTGTAATTTGCAAAGGGTGCAATTCTGCTGCACGACAAGCACCCATAATGCCCATTATTAAAGCAACCTAAAATAAATTATGTAATTGACTAGATGATAAAAACGATTGAATTATTGTGAGATCTACTACCTTTGTCGCCAGATATTTCTCATCGGGAGCTTCGTTTATGAAATTATTAAGTTGTTCTGGCGTAAAATTTTTTTGCCTTTTTAGCTACATGTTTCTCTGATTGACGTTTAAGAAACGCACGTAACTTTAAATAATTCTCTATATTGATTCCATTATTTATGTTGAGTGTGCTTCTTAGCATGGAGTATAAAGTCCATAGAGACGATGCTTTATATTTAGTGCTAAGTTCGCTAAAATATGCCAAAAGTACATTTTCTGTAAACGATGACTTAATGTTCTTACTGCTACACCAATTTTGAAAATTCTTGTATACACCTTTATATTTGTTTTTGGATTTTTCGGGCAATAAAATCTGTATCGTCACATTAGCTAGTTGTCTTATTTCTGGAGGTGTACATAATAATTCATCTTTACTATCTGAATTCATCATTTTCAGCACAAAACTTACAACAATTAGGTATCAAAACCAGTTGAATAATTAATATATAATTTAATAGGAGTAGATAAAAGTTGTTATTTTGACAAGTAAAAAATAAACTGACTAGAAACAAAGTATTGGTATTATTAAAAGAAAGAAGAGTTCCAGGCATAAATGCCTGACCAAAACATATGGTCCTTCGAACTTCGGATAGAACAAAGAGAAAAATTGTAATTTTCCAGGTAAAAACTGAAGAAAATTGGAGAAAGAATTCCAGAAATCGGCTTTGTCCATCATCGACACCTTGATTTGAGGCTAAAAGAATATCAAGCGATGATTGCCGCATTATCACCTTAAAGCGCGGCTACAAAGAAAAAAAAATATTTTGCTTTTTGCTGTCAGATGAAAGAATATTAAATTTGTTCTTTATTTATGAAAAATATTGGCTTTCGGCAAGATTTAAGTTGAAAAATATAGTGGGGGGTATCCTGTATCCTTTTGTCCATTGTTTCCTTTTCTCCTTAAATCCTATTGGTTTTTTGACTTGTTCAAGCAATGGTTTATTAATACTTTATGATAATTTAAACTTGATTACATTGGTTTGGTACTATTATTCTATTAAATGGTTGATAGTAAATTGAAAAATGAACTTAAAGAGTTTACAAAAAACGCGGTATTTGTAAAACAAAGCTCACAAACTTTACAAAGTTTGTGCGAAAAGTGCAGGACGAGGTGTTCATCAAGATGGCCAAATAGACCCTGCAAAATGTTTAGAATTAAAAACTCGATTAGACACTATTGGTAAGGTTATGGATGATGATCTTAAACATTACGAAAGTGCGCCCTATGGTCATACATAAATATATCAATATTTAAAAAAATCAGTTGAGAAATAACAGAAATATAAGCTTGTTTCTATTATAAGTGGGACACACTATATATATATATATCTTAAGATGGAAAGTTCTTGTGTATAAACACCTAATTTGAAATTCAGAAAAAAGTATTTCCTCGAGCCGGATTCGAACCGACAACCTCCGTATATCCAGTACAGAGCGCTAACCAATTGCGCCATCAAGGAAGTAGGTTCACAACGGCAAGTCGGGAAACACTTTCGTCCGAAAATTTCAAATATTTACTGAAATACGCACAGTGATAGATATTGTAAAAATGATTTAGCGCTCTGTACTGGATATACGGAGGTTGTCGGTTCGAATCCGGCTCGAGGAAATACTTTTTTCTGAATTTCAAATTAGGTGTTTATACACAAGAACTTTCCATCTTAAGATATATACATACTTTATTTTCTTACGAAAAAGAACCGATAGGTATTAATCAGCCGCCTGAAAAGCATACATCTGGTTGCGGAAACGGTAATGTTGTTGTTTAAAAAGGGTAAAAATGATTTACAATATCTATCACTGTGCGTATATATATATATATATATATATATATATATTCATCCAACTAGCTTCTGGGCGTCCGTACATTAACGATTTGCTATTTTCCAAGCGTCCGGCTTCAACAGAGCGTCCGTATACGGACGCTCTGTTGAATCGCCGTAGAATCTGTGCCCACGTGATCATAGCACTCCACAGATTCGAAATCTTTTGGACGCCCGGGAAATAGTAAACGCTACTGTTTTGAATATTATTGGTATATTATTAGTAGCACGGGTCGGCCGGTAGAGGTGCTAGGCGCCACCTTTGTATATTCTTTAGGGATATATTCTACTTTCAGTGCGTCGATTACCAAGAGTCCTTGGTGACATCGCCTTGTGGCAACGCTGTAGGTCTATTTTTAGAATTCTTGTAAGCTGGCGTCTTTGATAAATCATTTGATTTGAACGTCGTATTTTTTAATTTTCATTAAATTCTATATATTATTTTGCTCTCTACCTCCAGCGGCGTGCATTAAAAAGGTTTTTTTTAATTAAGCAAATTGAGATACAATAATAATAAACGTAATATGCAATTGGCAGTAGCGTATCAAATTTTTTGGCGAACTTTTTTTTGAGGCTCCCTATGTCACTATTCTATTTTCCAAAAATAACCCATTATAGTAAATATTTATACACAATATTATTATCTAATAGTCAAAAACACAGCGAATTTTCGAAACTAAATTTATTTCTATAAATTATTATATGTTATTATAATATAGGAGGGATGATTGAAAAGTTCTAAAGAAAATGTTCTTCTAATACAAGAAAAACATACAACAAATATTTAACTAATAAGTACAAATATATAGAATTAAATATGCATTATTTTAAAAACTACTTATAAAATACCCTAACGTTTGTACCTTAACGAAAGGAATTTGTCAACTATTTTGTCTAAATCTACATCTTACGCTCGTTCATTTTCTACTGAGATTATGGCCAATGAGCTAAGGCGTGTTGTACCATACTAAATCTCGTAAAGCTTTTTATTAGCTTCAACTTTGAAAAAGTCCTTTCTGGTTGAGTCGGTGCTACTATTTCAGACCTTATGCAGCATTTTCAGACCTATTTCAGACCAAAAATTTCGACTCGGGTATTGGGGGCCCGGGGGCCCCCAATATACCGGGGCCCCCCCCGCGCGGCGGCGTCTGCGGGGCCGTTTGACACTCGCCTGGCAATTGGCTATGATCCAAAACGGCATCCTATCTATCAAATCTGAGAGCCAATATTTTTTCGCTTAAATTTGGCTTCTTTTTGAAATCATTGGAGATCATATTATTATAACTATGTCTAATAGTTTATTATTGTGGTTATTAGGAAAATTACCAGTGAATTGAGACAATTAAAAAAATATCTCGGTACTTGAATACACATAGATGTTAAACAATTCTGACTATCTAGTTAGTACAAAATTTTTTAATAAAACAATGGGCAGTCGTACAAACTTCTTTTAAAAAAAGAACAGGTTCTTGTATAATCTGTAAAAAACAACATTAGAAAAATGTATTTATAAAAAACTTCGTACAAATAATATTAGAAAAGTAAAGCTGAGGAAAAAAATTACCTTACTAGAGAAACGTCCTCTTTCTAGTGTTTCTAATTGTAACCATTTACTGTAGACGAGTTTCTTATTCTTAAAAAAACCATTAGATAAAAATAATATACAAATAGTATTAGGAACGGAAAGCTGAAGAAAAAATGTACCTTACTAGAGCAATGTCCACTTTCTTAGTGTCCCTCATTCAATTCATTTGCTTAAGACCAGCTTCTTGTATAATCTGTAAAAAAAAGAGCGTTAGAAAAATGTATTTAAAACAAAATTGTATCAATAATATTACTTACTTACTAGAGATGTCCTCTTTTCTCATCAGATATCCACCCTGGCAGACATCCACCCTGGCAGACTTAAAAAACTTGATTTTATTTGAATATGCTACGTAACGATCCATTTTATTAAGTTTTTTCTCTTGAAAAAACTGCGTCAAACAACTTGAAGTTTTCCCTCCTCCTACCTAACTCAAAGAACGTATTTTCTAAAGACCATCTGGAATATTTTCGTTGTATAAATTTACCATTTTTACAGTTTTTGGTGCGTTGAAGCTAGATGGTCTTCCTTTTATATCAATCGCTTTACGCAAGCTACGTCAAAAGCGTATCTTGCGTCTTTTGCCTTCTGGATCTAATGTTAGTAACGGTGTTAATAGTCCAATAAAATTTTCTGTTGATGTTTTTTCTAATCGCTTTAGCTGTAACGTCCATAATATAGTTCATATGAATACTAATTTTTTTTTTATAAAACGGCACATCCTTTTTCCTTATGGTGTCCATGCCCAATCTTATACAATTGAGAATGTCTCGTTTATCAGCAAGGAAGTCTTGAAATTGTACACTAACGGAAGCTTTGAATCTCTTGGTATTTTTGATGATAAACATTTTAATGTTTCAATCAATTTATATTAGCGTTGCTGCTCCGAATCGCGTAAATGCTCTAATGAATAAGCAGCTACGGAAACACGGATGATAATAATAAATCAGTTGTATTTGGCATCGGTACTTGTCACTTTTATTACTAACGTAAGATCAAAAAAGTCTACCTCCTTTAAAGGCTTTAAAATTTTTCAGCTAGTCCTCTTGATTACTTTTTCCTTGTGAAATATTCTTAGAGCTTACTGAAAGATCATTTTTTTAATTTACTTTATTTCATAAATTCTCCTTTATGTCTATTTGTTTTAAATTTTTAAGTGGCACGTGATTTATTGCTAAAGAAACAAAATGAATAACGTGATTTTCACAAAATTGTTCAAAAGGCGATAATTTTAGAACATAGCAAGTGTATGCGTCATCCCATGGTGATGGCTGGGATGTATAAGAAAATTAATACAATATTCTACAAATTTTTTCCTAAGAATTGTCACAATACGAATCTTTTCATTTTTCTTTGCAGAAAATTTGTAACTCGTAGATATTCAACTCGAATCATTCAAAACAATAAATATAGAAAGTTAACATTTAAAAGTCAATAAAACTTTTATTCTGTAACATCTTAGTTAAGTCCCCATATTTAAAGCGCATAAATTGTTGTAATTATTAAAAACATTGCCTAATCGAAAACTACCATACCATTCAATTTCAATATATCTAGCCTGCTCCGTGATTCACCGATAAAGAATGTTATTACGGTTGGGGGGTAGGAGGAAAAGGTTATTCGGACGGGCTTAAATCTGGCAACAATGCCAGACGCTCCATAATCGACTGAATAAAAGTCAAATATACGAATGGGACGCTAGGGGGCGGAAATTTAAACGTTTTTAGTATATTTTGGACGCTTTCGAGTGGTTTTATAAAAGGACGCCGAGATATCGGTGATATAGATCTTTAAAAAATATTTCCCGGCAAATTTAATTTTAATGACCCGTGATGACATCTACATTTGAAGTTTAAAATATATTCATTTGGAAAAGTAGGAATTCCTTGAGAAATTTGTGGTGGACGCTCAGAGGAGGAGTTATGAAAGGACGCCCAGAAGATAGCGGGATGTATATATATATATATATACAGACTACAAACAATGTTGCGTCCATGCATTTGCTCTTTACCATATCTTGCTGCGTCCTGGATGATATGACGGCCGTATACCGGACGCAGTATTGTTATCCTGTGTTATTTTGCTCCCGGGCCAACATAGGTGATATTTAAAAATAGCACAATAAAGCATTATTTCTCATCTTACTTTTGGTATCAAAATAAACTAAATTACGTGCATTACTTATGATTTATTAAATTTCAAAAAAAAAAAAATTGGACGTAGTATTATGCGTATTGTAACTGTAAATGTATATTTTTAGTTCATGTAAACTCAATATAGAGGGGCGTTCATCTTTGTACGAAAAATATACATCCGGGTATTTTTTAACGATTTGGTTGAAAAGGTACAATGCTGCGTCCACAGATGTGACAACAATGTAATAACCTTTATTATAATAGATAATAAATGTGATTTCAAATTTTAATGGGTATTTCGCATAAAATGAATAAAAAATAAAACTAATGTTAAAAAGTTTAAATTTGGCCTACAGTCCTATTTACGTTCTTAGACGTCCACTAAGCAAGAATATTGCAAAGCTAGCCCTCTTAGGAGAAAAAAACACTAAAAATTTAATTTTTTTCATATTAAAACCCTTTGACTTTTAAGGAAAACACCAAACCACGTCAATTTTGTTTAATTTTTTTATATAACATTATTTTTTATGTCGGAATTTTACCACTACCGCTAATTTCTCAAACCCAGGCCTAACTACCAAAGATAGAAAGCTGTAATTTTGCATACAGCTTTAGTTTGGGCTGCAAACATTCACTAAGACAGGATTTTTTTTAAACTCACCCTCTAAGAGGGTAAACGCACCCCTAAATATGAAACAATTTTTAAAATCATTTATTTAACTTGCTATATATGTATGGATTTTGTGGGTGTGTGTTAGTGTCAAATCTTGCAAGCTGAATTAGAACCACTTTCTTTTATCCTACGAAGTTGAAATTTTACATGGTGATTCAGTTCGGATTACAGTGTATTTTTATGCTCAACAAACCTGAACCCCTTACTTTTATCCTACGGAGTTGAAATTTTAGTGATTCAGTTCAGACGACAATGCATTTTTATGATCCTAGGGAGTTGAAATTTCACATGGTGATTTAGTTCCGATGATAATGCATTTTTATGATAAAAACCGAGCAAACCCGAACCTCTTCCTCTCATCCTACGGAGTTGAAATTTTGCTAGTGATTTAGTACGGATGACAATGCATTTAAAAAAAAACGAACAAACCTGAATAATGACGCAGTAATTGAACTGAACATGCTTAGAAAAAATATCTAGCGAATACTAAAAAAGAAATAAATAAACTAATATTAAAAAAATTTTTAAAGAATGCTTTTATTTGAATGCACTAAAAATAAGAAAATAATTTTTGAAGTAAATTAAACCCATCCTCTTGTTACATTATAAAATTGAATGATATAAATAAAAGCTTGTCGCGATAATTAATCTTGACACAGGTCATTATTTTAAATTTAATTTATAAGAAATACATAGACTTAGTCTAGAATTTTCATTTTAATTTCGTAGGCTTTCTTTTGGAGTATAATGAGAAATTATTGTTAAACATTTAGAAGTTGTACTAATTGTTTTTGATTGGTTTAAATAAAGCTGTATTAACTTTAAATAAGAATAAAAGTAAATTTGGTTCTGCTGAACTGAGATATTTGAGTGATGTTGTAATTCGTCACGGAATTTCTATAGATCCAGCTAAAATTGACGATATTACGAATATACAAACTTTAAAGACAGTGATCGAATTGCCCCATAAACTTAGTTAACCGGAACATCTGTTCTAAATGGGTTAAAGCATGGCTCAAAGCCGCGACGTAAATGTCGAGAAGAAAAGTGACTTTAGACGGAAATTTGCGTTCGCTGAATCTTTATTACAGGCAACGTTACAGATTTAAACGTCGCGTCGTCCAGAATTATGATCGGTAACATTTTTACATTAGATCATTTCTCTTGGTTTAGTTTCCCTATGAGCGCACGTATCATAGGAGTATTCTCTTGGTATCGATGTTTTGAACCTTCTTTTTCTGATTTTTCTTCACTACACTCTTTTTTTAAAAGTCAAAATACATCATTTTATTTTTTTTATTTTCGAAATACATCCTTAAAGGGTAAAAACAACCCTCAGATATAGTAAACCATAAGTTGTGAAATATTTTAAATTTGGAATGCTGGTTTACTATGCGATCTTGGTGCAAGATATTAATGGGCGCTATGAAAGTATTTTGCTAAAGGGGTAAAATTTTCTCCAAAAAATAAAAAAAATTAGTGTTTCATTCCATTTCTAAAAAATGAAAATATGTTTTATCTCAAAACGACAGATTTTATTAACTAGCCATAAGGTTTATCTCAATATTTACAAAATACTATTTTTTTAATGATATTATTTTATAACTAGTATGTAATATGTACAAACTTCTATCACGCGGCTTCTGTTGTGTAATTCAAATGTTATCAATTTATTATGCAATCTAAGCCTTGAGTACCTACACTATACATAGGAACTTTGATATCGATATTATTTTTATGAACCATATTTAAAAATAAGAGATATTTTATTGAAAGAGTAAGTGCGTTGCGATAATGTCGGCTGCCAAATGACATGGTATCGACGATACTACTAGTTGAAATTCACAACATGCTAGAATATCGGCAAATCACAACCAGCATCTACAAAGATTCCCTAACAGTTGACGTAATTCAGGGATTTCCTCAGAGAGAAGTATTGTTACATCTCATATGAAACTTAGTGGTTGATGAGTTAATGACATATCACAATGCAGACGTCTTCTAAGCCAAGGGACATGCAGACGATGTAATACTCGTTGTGAGAACAAATGTATAAAATATCGTTAATTTATGTTTATGTTATTTATTTTTTCTTTTCAATTTATTTTTATTTCGTTTTTATTATTTTATCCGTAATACATATTTTAATTAATTATGTAATGATGTGGTAAATTTTCCTGTGGGTCCTATTTATTTCATATTATGAGATAAAAGAAAGATGCATCTAAGAACAGTTAGTTAGTGAGTGACTGCAGAAAGATGAAAGTGTTGGCATATGTGACTATATAAGTGCACAAAGGACAGGTTAATGAAAGGTAAGAAGCCTGGTATGTAACGTAATGTATTTGTTATGATCATAGGTGAGAAAGCAATTGCTAAGTATTCCTGGTACTCCAGGAATTATTAAAAACCTCACTGGAATTCTGAGCGTCCGTACCTTCAGGAGTCCGTCTTGTAAGTTTCAGGTCTTACATGGGACCTGATTAACATACCTACGAGGTGGATTTTGTTGAAATCCTTTACCCGTTCGATAGACTTCTGTCTTATAATATATAATACTTATTTCGGGGGGCACTAGCTAGTTGATTGATATTGTGTGAGTTTATATAAGATAATGTCATAAATGCAAAAGAAATATGAAATTATGAACTCGAGATGGTACTAATAAAGCAAGGGGACGATACACCCCCAGTTAGCATAAAATAGTTTTGGTTCTTAATCAGAACAGTAATTGTTTATTATGTTTGTTTCATTATGTTTCAACTGAGTTGTGCCCTGTTATTTAATTGCTGTTGAGTGAATTTGCCTTGTGAAGACCCATTTTGATAGCTTGAGCAAAACTAGGTAAACAGTTTATACTCTATACAAGCCAATATACTAGGAAAGCTTATGCAAAGACCACTGAGAAGCGAGCAGTGCTGATAAGAAGGTGGACTGTAACGTCAACGAAGCAAAGACTGCAATTTTACATTTCACCAAACGAAGATAAACAAGAAATTATGACAACCTAAAAATCTTTGGCGAATAGATAAAAATAGTTAAATAGGTATACTGCCTAGGACTAATCCTGGATGCCAAGCTGACCTGGAACCAACAAATTATTGGAAACCTAAGCAAAGCAAAAATTGGTCTAATAAGATGAAGAAGCCTGCTTAAAAAAACCTGAAGACACACTCCAAATGGTGCTGTGGTTATACATCACTGTCATCAACCCATAATAATATGAGGTATACGGGTGTGTAATATGTAGAGATGAACGGATCGGATCTGAGCCGGTTCAAAGTGTCGGATCTTAAGAATAATTCGGACTGATCCGACACCTGAAATAAAAGAGACGGTTCACAAATTACGGATCTAAATGGAATACCATTGAGTTGATGACTGTCGATCTATGTGGTAAAATCTGGAGGCTGTGGGGTTCTAAGTCCTTTTACGCAATGGCGAAACTACCTATCACATTAAAGAGATCTACGAAATACTAATCTGCAGAAGATTTAAAATCCTCGGAGAAATTAAAGGAGATCACAACCTTCGGCATGGCTTCGTAGTCGTAGACATCTATCGGACTTTCTAAAAGGAAGTACGTCTTTCTTAAAAAGACATGGTCAGGATAAGGTACAACAAGCCATGAGGCTGTATTGCAAGAAGGCCCCCATCGTTAACCAACCAACCAATAAAGTTTAAGGAAGCACCAAACGATTTTTGTTTTTGTGGCTTTGTTCATAAAAATTATGAGTATAAAATTTATATTGCATTTATTATATAGATTTTAAAAAACCTCAAAGTATGTTTTATTTGTAATTCTATCCAGTAGGTCTTTTACACTAAGCAAACCTTTATAAACACGTTTTCATTATTATGCGAATTACACTCAAACCACTCTGAAACTGTCATTCGCTGGGGATGGTCACTTCGACGATAATCGTGGTTTCGTAGGATACATTTATAGGCTTAAATGCCGAATGTTTGTGTACCTTTTGTACAGTGTGAACTTTATAGATCTCCCACTGCCTTTTTTTATTCACAATTCTTGCTTTTCTAACTAAAGATTCAGTCAAACCCTTTCGAAACTAGTCGAAATCCATGATTATGTGTGTATGTGTTGAAAATCCTGAATGGCGTCCAGTGTTATATAAACACAGTGTCCATTAACTCACTTACCATTTCTAACGGCTCTACAAAGAATATAGCGTCAAATTCAATAATAAAAAAATGTTCCTAGTCTTAAGTCCCAATTGAAAATGTTTAAGTAAAATTATGTCGATTTATATATCTTATAGTCTAACTTCTTAATAACAAAACCATAAACGAGACTTTGGAGAACTACCCTATATAGCATCAGAATAATTTTAATTTCTAAGTGAATGTAATATAAAAATAAAGAATGAAGCAGTAACAAAATAAAGAAATTTAATAAAACCGACAACAACGCCTTATGGCTTTACTGGATGTCTATTGTGCAGCATGGTTAGCAAAACAAGAAAAATATATTTCGGACGCAATAAAGTACAAGTATGGAAAGACGCAGTATTGTACAAATATACATCTTCGCAACCGTTAAAGATAATTTAAATTTGAAACCAGATATGACACCGAGTTTTCTTTTTTACCGATATATTTGAATAAGATCTCGGCTAGGTACCGTATTTCTAGGAGACGCCATAAGGTCGCGTTATGGAAAGACGCAGTATTGTTAGCGTTCTGTATATATATATTTTTAGGTACTTTCTTGGGACTTCTGGTTCTTGTTGAAAAAAAGACTGTTGTTTTTTTTTCTAAATTTTTGTTTATTACAGCGGAATGCAAAACAGACGTTTCGGCAATATTTTTGCCTTCATCAGTGATTTTTTATTAAAACTAGAGGGGTTAATCCATTTTAAAACAAAAACATCACAAATACATGTTAAAATTGTTTACATAAAATTCATTTATAAAATCACCTTCAAACATTGTATCAGTGCGGCGTCTCGATTTGCACTTTTCAGAGAAATACACACAGTGATAGATATTGTAAATCATTTTTACCCTTTTTAAACAACAACATTACCGTTTCGGCAACCAGATGCATGCTTTTCAGGCGGCTGATTAATACCTATCGGTTCTTTTTCGTAAGAAAATAAAGTATGTATATATCTTAAGATGGAAAGTTCTTGTGTATAAACACCTAATTTGAATTTCAGAAAAAAGTATTTCCTCGAGCCGGACTCGAACCGACAACCTCCGTATATCCAGTACTGAGCGCTAACCAATTGCGCCATCAAGGCAGTTGGTTCTCAACGAAAATCGGGAAACACTTTCGTCTGAAATTAAATTTTTACTAAGGTAAGTAGACGTAGAGTGATAGATAATATACAGGGTGTTTTTTAATTGAGTGCCGATATTTAAGGTTGTGAATCCTTGGGTGATTTTAAGAAGAAAATTTAATATTAACATATGTCCTAAAGCTCGTCATTTTTGAGCTACAGGGTGTTAACATTTTTTAAAAAATATAACTTTTTTATCATAATTATTATATAACTCTTAGATATTTCTATAAAATTTTGAACACACCTCTTAATCATTAAGGAGCATTTTTTGACAAAAAAGATTATTTTAAATTTTTACCAGTGATGTCCGTACGGGGTTTGAACTGAATATTTTTAAAGAAAAAAATGGTACGCCACTGATTTTTTTAAAAACCATACTTATATTTAAAATACTCATTTATTTTGGAGCAAATTTAGTTCTTAGACTTACTTTCGTATGATGCACCCTTTTTGCATAAAAAAATGAAAACCAAAAAAACAATTTTTTTCTTCGGTTCATTGAGACTGCTTTCGATATTTTGTTGAACAAAAATGAAGAGCTTTAGGACATATGTTAATATTAACTTTTCTTCTTAAAATCACCCAAGGATTCACAACCTTAAGTATCGCCACTCAATTAGAAAACACCCTGTATATAGGTTGACATTTTAGGCCTAAGACTTTATTTGGAACATCATTAAAATTAAGGTCATTTCGAGAGGTATTTCTTGAATGTGTTTTTTCAAAAATTCTTAAGAATTAAAACACCACTTGAATGGCAACGTTGTTAATGTCGGACGTGGAAATAATCGACGATGAAAAGGCAGCGAAAAATACCAAAAAAATTATGTGCTGTTCAACTAAAAGTCATTCAGTATTTGTGTCTATAAATTGTTACGGCATTTATCATAAAAGGTGTGTGAAAAGAGACTGTAAATCAATTAAAATCATCGACAAAACAAAAGTCGAATGTTGTCAGTGGAAATTGGCGGGAAATGATAAAGATCGTAACCTGCACTATATCAAAGAGGAAAAAATGAAGATGGAAATTCAATATCTGAAAAGGCTACTGGAGGAAGCAATTGATAAAAACAATGTGCTAAAATTAAATAATCAATTGCAAATGGAAAAAATAATCAGACTGGAAAACGAGGTAAACCATGAAGTATTACAAAAAATGTCAAAATAAAAAAAAGAAGCGGCAACACTGTTAAAAGACAAAGAGGTAGATCACAAAGAAAAGCCAAGTACGCAAGAAACTCTACACACTCATGTGGATCAACTGGGACGAGAAAATGTCGATAAAGAAAACATTGATCGGCAACTGTCAAAACACGACTCAGGTAGTTCGTTTTCGTCGAAGGTCAAAAGTAGCGGCAGTAGTTCTAATGTCCATTCTTCGAAGAACAATTTCACATGTTTACCTTCAAAACAAACATCAACAAGTGGAAAAAATACCTAACAACTCGCAGTGGGAAGGCGATCAATGGGAAACACAAAAACGCCGGGGCTTTAATCGTTCAAGGCCCGATCCGATTCAGGGAAATAAGGATGGGGCTTCAAGTCTAAAAGTTGCACCAAGAATTTCCAACACCTATTCCTAGTTGTTTTTGTCTGGTCTTTCAGTGGACATGTCAAATAAAGACATAAAAAACTATTTAAGAACTAATGGAAAGGATAACTATATATTGAAGAAGCTAAAAACTAAAAACCAACACATAGTTAGCTCCTTCAAAATCGGTATACCACAGGAAGACAAAAGTACTGTACTGGATTGCCAATTTTGGCCCAAAGGGGTGTTAATAAACAATTTTTTTAACCTTCGAACAGTACTTCAAGAGAAGTGGGAGAAACACAGCCAGGAAGCGGGTGCAACAGGTGGGACTCAAGTCTTACATCAAGCATAATACGAATACATCACAATGTTCAGTCAATTGGAAACTACGTGGATGCTCTGCAGGAACTAGTAAATAGGTACAATGACAGTCTTGCTTTATGTGTGAGCGAGCATTGAAAGTCTGAAAACCAATTAAAAAATCACAAAATCACTGGATATGAACTAACTTCTTTCTACTGTCGAGATGAGGGTCTGCATGGTGGAGTGGCTCTGTACTTAAAGTGTGGCACAAAGTGGAAAGAATGAATTGACATTGTCTGTGTGTCCGAAAGTGCAGTGTTTGAGTGTGCAGCGGTTGAGGTCATGTTTGGGGGCTACAAAGGTATTATCCTATGTATTTATAGGGTACCAACAGCGCCAATTCAGGACTTTTAAATAGGTTAGAAAATGTATACACCAGTATTGACGATGAATATCATCAAATTTTATTAGCAGGTGATTTTAACATTAATATTAAGGATAGTAGTAAGTGTGCTGTTGATTTTATTTCCTTATTGTATTCATTTGATATTAGTCCATCCATCCTAAATTATACAAGAATATGTAGGACTTCCACGAGCTGCATTGGCAACCAAACACGCATATATCTGACCACACAGGGCAGATAATTGTTTTTCAGGTATACAGTTGTGGTGGAATTTTGATTGTTATAACAATTTAAAATCATTTTAGTTTGTAGAAAAAAACACGGTGGACCAGAAAAGCGTGCATTAATTGTTCAGTTTAAAAAAATCCACCATTTCTTATATTTCTATCGGTTTCCCAGATTCCAAAAAATCTTAAGTGTTCAAGAAAACTTGTGTACAATGCTCTTGCACTTTATGCAACCACAAACAGCACAATGAATAAGATTAGGGCTCCGAGAAGACGTAAAATCGCCCAAAGGGAAGATAAAATAATAAAAAAAATTAGCACTGCCAACCCTTTTCTGAATTCCAGGCAAGTTAGACAAAGGAATCCCACAGGGAAGCATCAATGGGTCCGTTGATTTTTGTGCTCTACATCAATAATCTGTCGCCTGAGGTACTAAACGATGATTCTCATTTGGTAAATTTTGCCGATAACACCAATATTTTGGTACTAGGGTCATCGCTGAATGAGCTTCTTGGAGTCTCTAGTGACTGTTTGGAAAGGACTCAGGAATGGTTCACAAAGAATAAACTAGTTTTGAACAACGACAAGACGAAATATGTATGTTTCAGATCAAAACAAATAAACAGTGACATTCCACAGGATGTCGTGCTTCGCTCCCAGGATTTAACTTTAGCCACAGACACCAAGTTCTTGGGAATTTACATTGACCAGAATTTGGATTGGGTGTCTCAGGTAACACATGTTTGCAACAAGCTAAATGCTACCTACTACCCTCTCAGAGTGATGGCTAGATACTTTGACAGCAGCACACTAAGAATTGCATTGCATTTTGGGATTCTATTCTGGGGTGGTAGTATTGACGCTGATAAGGTATTTATATCACAGAAAGGGGCAATTAGGACTCTAACCTTCTGGGGCTGTCATGGAGGGAGTCATATAAAGGAAAGTTTAGGGATCTGAACGTATTGACTCTACCAGGTCTGTATGTTTATGAGTGTTTGATTTTTCTGTTTAAGAACAAAGATAAATTTCGGCAGCATGAGATAGACCATTTATTTAATACCAGAACTATTGGTTACAATGTTCCTATGCACAGACTCACATACACTGAAAGGGGTCTGTTCGGCTTTGTATTTATCTATAAGGTTTTTTAACAAATTGCCTACACATATTAAGAGTGAAAGAAATTTTAAAAGGTATAAGAGAGCTTTATTTGTCACTATTGTAAAGATTGAGCTATACAGTATAAATGATACAGTATAAATGAATTTTTGGAATATGTATTTTAATAGCACCTAGGTGTATGTTTTTAATGTGTATCCAAACAGTATTGTATATGCAAAATTTTAACTTTTGTTTTATTTTTAATATATAAGTTTGTTGTGTATTAGAGTTATTGTGAAGTTGACGCCAAATCAACCAATTGTTATTGCATTTTTTTGTAAAATGTTTTATCAATTTTTGTGATTAAAGAATTTTTGATTTGATTTGACCACTTATGCAGCTTGCACTGTGGTGAAGAGAGTTAAGTACAGAGTATAATTTTTCTTAACCATCGTTACTATCACATCCAGAGTCCATATAGCATTGTAGTGAGAGAGCTTCAGAGGCTAAGGGGTATTTATCTTTATTTGAGAGAGTAACATCTTTGATTACACGAGTAGCAATAAAAGAAGCAAAATTAGTTCCATAAGTGACAGTTAAGGGTTCTATGCATTGAAAGGGTTCATTGGGATTGAGCCAAATAATATTTTGCAAAAATGTGTGCTCGGAGTTTATTTATATCTGTCTATACATTTTTTTAATATGTGAGAACATACTTACAGACACGAAATCTACATAAAATATCATACAGTTCTGGTTAAACTTGATAGGCTTTAAGTGTGACGTCATTGAGGGATATTCTAGAGGAGAACTTACAGGATGCATTAAAGACTTCTCGGAGTTTTGTGATCTTACTTAATTCTGGTATCACATTTTGAAGGGACAAGGGGATATATCTAGCCATGTCCTAGTGCTACATACTCGTCTAAGAAATTTTTATATTCATTATATAATTTTTGATTATTTTTAAGTCTTTTTTTAAGACTAAGAAAGCGCTTTTGGGCTATTTTAAGCGAATCACCTAGCTTATCATAATGTTCTTTACTACTTTGCAAGGGAATATCTACCTGATAGAAACCGTTTTCTAGAATTTTAGTGGTTAAGGTGAAGATAGTTTCGACTAACTCATCATCAGGAGTTAAAGGGGTTCTATGGTCAATTTCTGCAATATTCCAAAATTTTGTCAATATATTATCTAGTTGTTCAGTTTGAGTAAAGAAACATACGTTATTAGGTACAATGAGTTTGAGAATGAAATGACCTTGGATTAGTAAACTGAGAGGGTATGTTGCCTGCGATTATCCAACCTAGTTGTGTATGTACTAGTGTGGGAAGTCCGTTACCTAAGCGGTGGATACCTGAAGAAATTAAATTATAAAAAATTTCACACCAATGAAATGATCATATATTATTTGATTTACTTGCGATAGGCGAAAAGAGCTAGGATCTGCAAGGTCATTCATAAATTCTTTTGGAATTTGCAAGATACCAATTTGTATTGCTACTTGCGGGAGTTTATATGTTATTTGATCCAACACAACACAAGAAACTAAAAATATTTTACTTGTATCGATATGAGAGTGTATAAAAGCATCAGCCATTTTGTTTGAGCTTATAGTATTTTGAGAAATTCCCGTTATATTTAAAACTTTTCTGTATGGCGTACATTGAAGTTTATATAATAAGTTTTAGGTTATAAAAGAGGATGGGCTCCCATTGTCTGATAGAATTTTAACAATTATAGGTTCACCTTACTTTGAGTACAAAATAATCTGAGCTATTGCCAAGAGAACGTGTAAATTTCTAGTCGAAAGAGCTAAAAGAGTGTAACGCCCGCCCCATCTTGTCAGATTGTAAAACTTATCTAGTTTATCTATGTTGGCGTATAAACACCATTAAAACTAATCACTTTTCCGATAAGATGTCATTAGACGTTTGGTGAATTGACCTACAACACACCCTGTTGTTACGGGGGTCGATTGAAATGAAATATAGATTGTTACTAAATTCATTAATTATAAAAAATGTTTAGAAATGGTTAAATTGTTCATTACACTAATAAAATCTCTCAATTAACCTCAGAAAGTTTAAATGGTTATAACTTCTCATATAAAATCATCAAAACAATGGTTATACAGTCACGATAAACAGTCACTAACCTATTTGATAAACTTGCAAACCCATCATATTATGTCAAACTCAAAGATTCACAAACAAACAACACCTATCTAGGTTAGGTTAGATTTCGGTGTAAACATTATGTTTATTTGACATTTTACATTCACGTCCCCGTAGCACTTTCACAATACTTTTCCGTTACACTTCGCTATGTTTTGTAGTAACACATTTTACTCTTAGACTGGCACTGTAACTCGGTTCGTTTTAGACTGAATTGCTACTACTCTTACGCAGATTTATATTATAGTGAAATTTGTGCTGAGATTGACAGTTCTCACGGGTTCATAACCCTACAAACGACCTCGGTCTCAGCAAATTCACAAGAATTCGCAACTAATTATTAACTTAAACTTTCTAAGAACAGTAACATAAAACGGCCGTAGCCCCTACGCTAAAGTGGTTCTTATCAAAAATCATACACGTTATTCTACGTACAGAGTCATAAATATTATTCTTAAGATGCTTAGACTGCACAAATGATGACAGTTTAGGGTTTAATGCACTCTAAAGTACTGTAGCATCCTGTTCTCACGGTCACAATACCGAGAGTTACGGCGCATGCTTCTTAGTACGCCGCAATTAAAGTGTCATTCCTACATGGAGAACCTGCGGGTGGCCTTTTCTTGGATTTCTGTCGCTCTAACGAGTTTGTCAGCGAAATGCGCGTATGAACCGGTTACAAGAGTTTTGATTGGTCGAAACATAAGTTAAGAGTGGGGACTCGATAGTCTGAATTCTCGAGTGGTGCTCGCGCCTCGTATTGAATTTTTTCTTACGTGTGTTTCATCGAGAGCAGGTAAGCTTTTGTTGTTTTGTTTTTCACGTATTGTTTTCATTTTATTTTAATTAAAACTATTAAACGTTCAATAATATTTTGGTTATCTTTTTTACTTTATGGAAAGACCTTTTCTATAAGTGAAATTATTCGTAACTTTTAATAGCTCGGTATTTACGTTGGTAGTACTCAACTAGTCGGACATTCTCTCGTGTACATTTAAAATACTTTTAAAGCAATTAGATTTTAAGAAGTTAAAACCTTTTTAACACCGATTTCTTCCAGTACTCTTGTGTAATATGATCTAACGAATCTTGCCAAACTATTTGTACTTGGTCGGATGTAAGACCATCATCTACATGTTTTTCATAATAAGACTTTGCACCAGTCCATATTAATTCTATTGCGTTAAACTGGCAATGATATGGTGGCAGTCGTAGAACCTCATGACCATATTTATTTAAAATTCTTGAATGATATGATGCATTATTTAATACAATTAAAGACGGAGCATCCAAATTTGGTATCAATTGAACTTTTAACCATTTTTCAAACATTTCGCAATTCATATTATCATGATAGTCAGCACTTTTTGATGTTGAAGAAAAAATTAAACTCGCACCTGCAACATATCCTGTTGCAGAACCGGTATGCAAAATAATAAAACGCTTTCCCGTGCCGCACCCCTTTTTCCTTTTAACACTTTTTACAGACTCATCTTGCCAAGATTTTGAACAACTTCCATTCGAAAATATCCACGTTTCGTCTAAGAATACCACTTTTCTAAATTTCGATTTGTAATTGTCCGTATATTTTTTTAAAAACTGAACACGCTGACTCACTATTCACTATCTGTGGCTGCTCACATAAAAATCTTCGGTTACAGTCTTTTTTATAGCGAACACCTAAATTTTTTAATAATTTTGATAACGCTTCAAGTCCAATTTCCAAAACACCCCGAACTTTTAATGTTTTTTGTAAAACTGGAAGAGTTACATTGGTTTTTGATTTGTATAAATCGTAAATCACATTTCGAGCTCCAATTTTAATATTTTCGTTTACACTTTTTAGTATTATTGGGTATTATGTTATGTTTTGTTTCATGCACAATTTTCTGCACAGTCCTTAAACTAATTCCCAGTGCTTTGGCTACTGTTTCCTGAATATTGGTTGGCGAATTTCCAGTTTTTCTTTAATTTTCGAAATAGTTTATCAGATTAAGTACCATTTTTTTTGATTGGGGATGCAAAAACCCAGAAAATTGGTTGATTTTGTCACAAACTGTCAAAGTCACAAAACTGGCATATTTAAAATAAAAGGAAGCTGGTGCTATTATAAGCTTTTTTAGAATCGCTGGAAAGTAAATACATATATATCCTTTTTTTTCATGTCAAAATGGAATAAGTCTGTCTCATTTATCTTACGTATTTTATTTAGAGGGTAAAATTAAACGCAAGTAAAGAAAACAAAAACTGAGAGTATGTCTAAGACCATATCCGACTATAGTGTATTTTTAGTAGGCTAGTGGGTCACTACAAGAGCAATTGAGTTATTTGAGCTCTGATTGGTATTTTCAATTACCACACGGCCACTATCTCTATTTTTAATATATTGAGTGATAGGACCGTGTGTATTTTGATTTTGAGCAATATTAGTATTTCTGTTTGTGCAAAATTTGGCCTTGAACTATTATATCCGGAAGTAAAGTAATGTTCAAAATATACCGTTGGCTTTTCCTGCCATAAATTAACTACCTGATTGAACCCCATGATCGCAACATCTTTAAACTACAATGAATGGGCGCAGGGGTGGATTTTGTTTTTATGTGTATACATATTCTGTTATTTCTTTAAGTTACAGGTAATTTTAACCATTTTTTCCCAAAATGAATGGGAAAATAATAATCTTAACAATCGGTAATTTATAATTCATGTCGCAGGTAAAATATTAAGAGTCAGCCCTGTCTGAAAGGGATAAACATTTGAGGAGCGATCAGACAAAAGCAGATAAATCCATTTTACATAGTTTTGAGCTATTGATAAAAAACTGCTAATCCAGAGGCCAATCAATAAAGTTTAAGTTAAGGACCTGAAATTAAGAAAATATAAAAAATAATAGGTATTCTGTAAGAGTTATCGCGATTTAAAAAATGGATTTATCTTGTTTTGCTTGAATGAAATGGATTTATCTTATTTTGCTTGAATAAAAATAAAACATTTTATTAAAAACACTTAGTTATACACTATTATTTTATGATTGTTTGTTTTATAAAAATATTACACCTTATTAATATTTAGGATCATAAACATGTATGCAAAAAACGTGCCTGAAACATGAATTGAAAACAGGATTTTTTGGATTTATCTGCATTTGCTTGATTTGGCTACTTTTAAACGCTATTTTTAATACGAAATATCTGGTTTAGCTTGAATCTGAAATCGCCAATGGATTTATCTGAGCCCATAAATTGAGAATCCGGTATAAAATTAATTTTCGTTAAAAATGGATTTATCTGCTTTTGTCTGATCGCTCCTCATTTATGAGATTTTATGGCCTAAGATATCATTAAGGATTTATTGCAGCAAAAAAATCAACGGTATATTTTAAACCCTACTTTACGTTGCTGAATTTGACAGCTTAAATTATTTTGACCTTGACTATCCTGACAGTTATGAACAGAATGTTTTTGTACGTGTGAAATTGCATGATGTCTTTTTTGACAAATAGAGCAAGTTTGATTTAAGTCGCAATTTTGTATACCCTGCTTAGTACCTAAACAGTTTAAACATAACTTTTTTGAGTATACTAAGTATATATTCGATGTCCAGTACTTTGACAAAAAATGCACAATTTGACACTATTATTAGTATTTTGAGGGCTACCTAAATTAGAACTAGAGGTATTCTGAGGGTATAGAGAAACTCTATTATTTTTCGGAGGACGTAATTCACTACTTCATAAGTTTTCAAGGACTACATATCGTTTTTCCAAAAAGTCATAAAATTCATTTAAATGCTCTTCTCGTGCCGAAATCTAATTTTCTTTCAATCATGTATACCAAACGATATTCAAAATAACCTTATCACCGCGATTTAATTTTCTTAATGAGTCCAGATTTTTTCTTAATGTTGCAATAAACTCCCGCAAAGCTGTAAATGTACATTTTGTGATGGATGGCATATCCAATATATTAATAAATTCAACATAATACAAGCAACTCCAAGATATGTTTTCATTATTTCATTCAAATTTTTATCTATTTTCGAAGACTATTATTGTGTATGATAAGAAAATGTTACAAAATGTTTTTATTATTTTAAAAATTGTGTAGGTATGTATTTTATATTTATCACTTTTATATTTTTAGACGAATAAAGTTTGAAAAAGTACGACAAACCGTACGAAACGTCGTTACATTAAAATGAGTCGTTTTTGTGTAACCTTGTAAACCAAAGAATTACCAAATAAAAAAAATATATAATATTAAAGTGACTATTAACAACACACGACACATTTTCAAACCTTTTCTTTAAAATATCGAGGGCTATTTGAAAATTGTTATTAATCACTTCCAAAGAGTCAATAAGATTTAACGCTTCTCCTTTTAGAGATGATTTAAAATAAAAAAGGCACTGCACATCAGATAAACTATGGTTATTTATAATTAAAGCGTTAAATAATTTTTTTTTAAATTTCCAATTGGAAATATGACCTTCAAAGGGTGTAATGCGAATATCAGGTAATTTAAGCTTAGGTGCCTTTTGTACTTGAGTAAAATTTTTCGTGTGAGACAACCTTTCACTACAACTTTGGATTTCTGACAAGGACCATGTCTTTGAACTCATCTCTTTGTGTGAGTCATTTAATTCCAAATCTTCTATAGAATCATGAGCATCACAATATTAATCAAAAGCTTTTTTTTTAATTTTCTCTCTATTTTTAAATTCTTTTTGATTTTGTTCACGATCCCTATTGTTAACAACCCAGTTAAATATACGAGTAAATGCCTGTTTGGCACTTTTCCGAGCTTTTTTAAATGTCTCTAAATCTATTATTACCAAAAAATTAAGTAAGTTCTATATCCTATATCTAACTACTTAAACGTGCAAAACAAGTTCAACGTTTTTTAGTTAACTCTGTATAATGAGAAGAATGGAATTTAAAATGTCCAGGGCCAAATTTTACCAACAATAATATTTATGTATTTATTTGTAGTTTTTTAATTTACTTAAGAAATTTAAAAATGAGTCAGTAAATATTCTTCAATGCTTCTTTTAATCCCATCCAAAGTGTTGACTAGCAAAAAAACTTAAAAACAAACAGTTTCCCAGAATAGACATAACAAAGGGGTAAAACACTGCTTATAGGGACTGGACAGTCTTTACCTTAAATAGCCACATCCGGATCTGTAGGACCAAATATTCGGACCAGACTGAAACTAGTTTTTAGTCGGCTTCGGGTTGTTTTTTTGTAATCCATAGATGGAGTCTAATTCCTGGGCTGGTTCTTGAGATTAGAAAAGCATAATTGGTTTAACTTTAGCATTTATTAGTTAAAAGCTTAAATAAATTACTATGTAACTTTACTAAACACTACTTATTAATATTATTATGCCACGCCACAGAACTGCGAGGTTATTTCTACGTAATGTAGTAGGGAAATTAATAATGGAGAGGAATACAAGACGAGCTCCACAAGCTTTTTACTTTTTCTACACAATATTTAATCGTTCTTTTTGAACGAGACTTGAGCCAATTTTTGTTCATTAGTTTTTTTTTCATTGCTTAACAACTCGACAAACTGACCACTTGATTCTTGCGAGCCGCGTCACTTGACTACCCACTTGATTTTTACGCGCCGTGTCTCCACGAGAATAATACATCATCCGTTGTGGAGATTTCCACAACAAAACGTATATTTATAATCAACTGTTACTAGTATTCTAGATACTGTATCTAGATTATTCTTATATTACTTAACGATTAGTTTGCCTTACAAAAGCAGTCGTAGTTTAATATATACTAAACTTAACCTTAACTCTAAACTTAACCAATGATTATATACATGTTATTATTTATAGTTAATATATAATAATACTCGCCTTTGGTAGAGGGTTATACCTTCGACTATTATAACAATAATATTATAAATACAACTAAATTGTGACAAATAGGTAAAATAAGATAAAGCCTTATTTTACCCTACAAAAGTACTAAATAATACATAACACATAATAGTTTTTAAATCGTTCTCATACAAGTATATTATTACTGAATTTGTTTTTCTTTAAACAATATCATTAAAAATAGTTTGTGAAAAATGAAGCTTGATTATAACTAGTATTTAAGGTCAAATGTGAGCTTATGTGATATCAATTCTAGTTGAAAACATAATTAAATAACAAGTTAAATTATTTAAATAATTTTTTAAATGAATCCTGTTAATAAGTGTATTCAAGAAAAAGTCAAGAAAATGGAAAATGTATGTCGAATAATTAAAACAAAAGAGGATTGTTGTAAATGGTTAAAACATTTAAAAACATATATTTTTTAGTTAAAAAGCGTATAAAAAATTAATTACATTGTTTTTAAATTTATTTAACACTTGAAGCCAACTTGTCTTTATTAAAATAATATAAACAAATTTTAAATGGGAACAAACGTATGGCACATTTTAAAAAATCCAAAAGTTTTGGTCATGCCTTGCTTTGGCAACCAATAGACTGTTTTAGCTATAGGGTTGTTAAAAATTTAAGGTATAAAGATCCTAAGATATTTTTTCAGAAAGCATTTAGAATAAATAATAAATCCCACAAAGTCCCGGTCTCAAAAATTCTTTTATATACCTATAATTATAACGGTTACATGTTTCGCTCGCAAGTGAGCATCATCAGACCTAATTACACAAACAAAGAAACATTTAAAAATTAAAAATATATAAACACCTCACCCAACTGTAAATAAAACATAAAATTATTTATTATACCGGGACTTTGTGGGATTTATTATTTATACTTAATCAGGTCTCTTGGAGAAAATGGACAGCTTTTTTGAAGCATTTAGAAGTTTTTCAGTAAAAGTTAAAAAAGAACTCAAAAGTGTATGCTTAAAGTAAACGTTATATTTTATGCTAACTTTGTTAAACCGCAAACTATTGAAACTGATATAAAAACATTTTCTACTCAAAATAACATAAATGATACCAGAACTAATTTAAAAGAATGTTACCTTAAACACGTTTGATGATGAGCTCTTTACGAGATTTTTTATTTAAGAGTTAATATTAATTCTTATAACCCTATTTGTGGTGGTACATCAACATAATAGTATGTAGATTTAACAGAGTTTATAAAAAAACAATTGGGATAATAAATAATTGAATAATTTTTAGTTTTGTTTTATTTGGTCAATTGTATGTGCTCTGTATCCACTGTCTCAAAATCCCACTCGTGTATTTTCATATTCACATTTTAGTGAAACAGGTTTGCAATACAAAAAATGTAATTATCCCATGCAATTAAGATATATTTCAAAATTTGAAAGTTTAAATAACTTGTCTATAAATATTTTTGTTGTTGATAAGAACAAAGTAGTGCCTTTAAAGCTAAGTAAAATAATTTTACCCCTAGCAAAAATTTAATAATGCTCGCTACTTATGATCTGGAAAGATAGTGAAAGTGACTTAACTTTAGATGATGAATTTTACAATAAAAAACTTATATTTCATTTTGCAGATACAAAAATTTTGTCACATTTATTAAGTCAACAAATTGGAGTTTTGTTTCATACACAGGAGAGGGTTGTATAAAATGGTTTGTTTTTGAACTAGAAAAGATTGCTAAACAATTCTTAACATTTGTTCTAATAGTACTCATATCCAGCATAAAAGAGAAAACTGATTTTAATTTAGCTTAAGTTCGTCATGTTTCATAATTTATTAGGTTATAATAGCCATTTTATTATTACGGATTTCGCTACTGAAATAAATGGAATATTAAATTGCTTACTAAATACAAAGAAAATACAAATGTTAGGTTAAAAATCTTGGATTTATTTCGATTTATGGCATAAACTATCATCATATTCTAATAACAACCAGAAAATAATAACAAGATACTGTGTTGATAATGAAGAATGTTTATTGGTAAGGAGAACAGAAATATTTCCCTATGAATATCTCGATTGTGGAGAAAAATTACAGGATGTAAGATTGCCTCATAAAGTACTCTTTTATAGTTCTTTAAAAAATAAAACCGATAATTCTGATGTGGATTATAACCATGCATGTTAAGTTTGGAATCAATTCAATATTTAAACTCTTTAAAAATATGCTGTTAAGACAGATGTACTTTTATTAGCGGACATTCTTAAACATTTTCGACAAACTTGTTTAGATACCTATAAATTAGACAGCCTCCATTACGCCACAGCTCCAGGTTATGCCTTTGATGCAATGATGGCCCTTTCGGGAATTGAACTTTTATTAATAGATATCGATCAAATTATGTTTATAGAACGAGGAATTAGGGGAGGAGTATGACAATCTTTAAACAGATACGGAAAAGCTAATAATAAGTAAATACATGAATGCAAAGTACAATCCTAACGCACCATCTTCCTATCTCATGTATTTTGATGTAAACAATCTTTATGAAGCTGTTATGAGCCTACCTTTACCATTAAGCGTTTTCAGTTTGTTAATGATATTTATAAGAAAAATATTATAATTGATAATATTCCTGATGATGGTCCAATAGGTTCAATTTTTGAGGTAAATCTTGGGTATCCTAAAGAACTTTTTTATTTACATCTAGATCTCACTGTTTGCCCTGAACATAGAACACCGCCGACTTCACGAAAAAATACCTTCAAAGTTTTAACAACACTTTTTATTAAACAAAATTATATTATTCATTAAAGAAATTTTAAACAAACAAATCAACTAGGTATAAAGCTTAGAAAAATACATAGGTTATTAAAATTAAAACAATCGTGTTGGTTAAAAAAATATATTTTCTTAAATACAGATTTAAGAAAAAAGAGTACAAAGGAGTTTTACAATAGTTTCTATAAACTTGCAAAATGTTCGAAAATATAAAGATGTAAAATTAGTTAGTTAATTATCAGGTAGATAAGGAGCTAGTTATTACATATCAAAACCAAACTTTCATGGTGCAACCATTCTTTCAAATGACATGGAATTAAAGAAATGTCTAAATTAAATATACATTTTAATAATTCAGGGTTTTTAATTTTAGATTTTACCAAAACCTATATATTATTATATCAAAAATAAATTTAACAATAATGCAAAATTATTATATACAAACATTTCTCCACACTTATCAGTACCTACAAATATTACAAATCGAAATATGTTTATCTGACTCAGACCTCTCAGAGTAATATTGTAGAATTCCGTCACTTCTTCAGCTGAAGTAATGGGATCACACCCAATTCTTGGTTGCTTCGTATAGACACATGCCATCTTGAATTGAAACCCCGCTTGCTATACTACTACTAATAATAATTCTTGCTGTTTTAAAAAAAGTTCACTGCTACATTTCATACCCTGTACAGTGTACATCTTTCGACTTTTTATAAATATATTCCAATAAAACTACTTCGGGATACTTCTCTACCATACACAAATAGAAACATATTATAAATGCGCGACGAGTAAAAAAAAAGTATATTTTTTTGAAGAAGAAGATTAGAACTGGCATATTAACATAATTAAAAATATCGCCTATTGATTATAAAAAACATTTTTCTCCCCGTTAAATTTGTCGATTTAAAAAAAACCCTGCTAGGGAATATAAATACAGATGCAAATGTCCGATATATATTTTCATTGAAAATAACTGTTTAACTTACCAAATGAATTCTCTGCAATGTGAACAAAATGTTGGCTGTCTTAGGAAAGTAGCCATAAACTTGTGCCCATTAACTTGATGTACTCGCCGGCGCATGGCTCCACGACGCCTGTTGAATCCCTGGCGCTCCTTAAATTCACGTGGTTTGACTCCATATTCTAGCAAAGAGAATTTATTAAAACGGTGAATCTTAAAATTGATTTTTTACAGTAATATCTTGGCTTTTCTGGCTATTATTAATTTAGACCGTAATATAATTTTGTAAGTAGGACTCTGCTTTCTTCTGATAGTATTTATTTTAGTTATGCGTTAACATTTAGGCTTAAGAAAATGTCTATATTTGACAGGTTGACATTCTTATATTATACGATACTAAGTCAGTTTATTTTGGTAAATAATTCGTGCTACTTATACTCTTCAATTTTCTAAAATTTTCTGCACCGAGACACTGGAAAGTGGGTCCTGGCACGCCAGTTAGTAATAATAAGTAACGATAAGATTTTGAAAGCGCTTACGGTACCGCTCAAACCTTCGATGGCAAAAAGCTACTTTGGAGAATATTTAAGCTGGGTCCTTCTTATCGTCAGAACATCACATTTTGGAAGAGTGTAATTCGTTTGTTTAAACAAGATTCTGTCCAAGCGATGAAATAATACCGAAAATGATCAAATCGACTATTTGGAAGTCAGCTAATGTGAAATGTATGCTCATGTGAGATGGTTGATTTCGAATATTTGCTCGTAATGGTCGTCGACAGTTGGTCTCACTTGTTGATTTTTTTAAACGAATGAATGGCCAGTACAGACTTGAATGTAAAGCTTATTTAATTATAGACTGGACACTAGGGTGAAGTGAAAAAATGATTTCTGCTTTCCTCATTCCAATAGTACTAAAAAGTATTATTTTGGTCCTCAATGTAAATACATTAATCTATTGATTTTTTAGATTAAAAAAATATTGAGGGTATTTAATTTGACAAAATTTAGATTTAACATTTTTTTTTGTTACTAGTAAATACTTTTAAAAGTTACAATAGTAATCAGTTTCGTAATAATTTAAAACTGCGATGTCACACTTGGACAAAAAATGTGGAAAAATATTAATGTCAAGATGCCTTGATGTCCCATGAATATAAAAATAGAAATGTTAAATAATTTTTTTGGTACACTTTTTCCTTATTACAAACATCAAAACTCTCTAGTAAGCCCAGAACATTGAAAATTCAAAGTCCATACTTTTAAAAAACTTAAAAAATTTTATGGCTAATCGGACCCTCGAGGTATTTTTTATTCTTAAAAATCAATAGACCTATATAAATAAAGAAACCAAACATTTAACTTTTAAGCACTATTGCATTGGCTGTATATAAAAGAATTTTTTCGAATAATTTTCGCTCCACCGTACTGGACACGTTTAGCTCGGATAGCGTACTGATTCTAGCAAAAATGCATTGAAACTTAGTTCTGAATTTTCTGAAAATTTAATACCCCATTTATAAACTGGTACGCTTTTAAAATTAGTATTATTACTTGAAGATTGCTGTTGAGAACCATGGCTATTACTACGAGTTAAATTTGGTGAAGTACTAATAACTGGACCGGGAGCCATTGTAGAATTTGCAGTGTCGTTCCCTATCTCATCTGAAAACTCTGGATCTAAATGTAGTTCAGCACTTGTATTTGAGGAAATCACCCTAGCTTTAGTTTCATAATCAGATACTAAAGCAGTAATTTCTAAGAATAAATTTGAACGCTGCTCCACAAGTGAAGCTTCTTCATCTCAAAATCTTTTAATCCTACTAAGTTACTGAGCAAACCTTGTTTCAATTTCTGTTACTTGTTTCGCGGAACCTAAAAATGTTTAAATTATTCCTTTCAGCTTACGTGTACATTCACCAACTTCCTCAACCTCATCAAAGTCAATCAAACTAACATTCGCATCACCAGGTTTCTCTAAATGTATTAAATACCCCAAACATTTTCTCATTGAATCCACAGTACCTGTAGGCTTTACCCCTCTTATCTTAATCTCATATTCAATTTCATCCCTACCCAACCTGTCTATATTCATCTTATATATTTTGAAAAAAATTATTTAATAAAAAAGCTCCAAAAATAAATAATAGCTTACTAAAAGTCAAGAGTAGGTATTCAAAATCCAAAAATTAAAAAAAAATGTGTGCAAAATTTTAAGTGTCAAGTCCGGTAGTTATTCAACATTCCCTGTCCACTTTATTCAACAAGAAATCTCAATATTTTCTCCAAATTTCAAAACAAAATATCACCCCCCAAAATTATTCCCAAATAAAAATATCAAAGTTAAAACGTCTCAAGAAAAATATAGAACACCCGTTGGAAAAAAAATAGTTCGTCACTGAAAAGTAAAATATTTGCTGGAAAAATAATTAAAATAAATAGGTGGCTGAAATTCAAAAACTGTTCTACTGTTTGGGTGTCACTGAAAAATAAATAATGCAGCAAATAGGGTGGTAACCAGAAGAAACTTAAAACCCCCTTCAAATCAGTTGACCCCCAAACAAAGCAAGTCACTATCGGTTATATTTGTCATATCCAGAAGGCGCCACCTTAATTTTATTTTCCAATTAACAGTTAATAAAAGTTATCAGGTCTGGCCTCGGGTAATAAAAAAAAATTAGGAAAAAAAACTATGATTGTCAAATCCGGTATTTACTTCAAACGCTCAGTGTTAGCAAAGCTCGAAGGCTATTCTTGAAAATAAAACAATATTCAAATTTTAATATTGAGGCCAATATATTTATTATTATTGACTTGGGCCAGGAAACGAACTTGTAGGTACGCCCCTGCTACCAAAATCAATAAAACAACAACAACTAAGAATGGTGGACGGCCATATCTCAGAAACTAGTAATCGTACAGCATCCGGGTCAATTTTTTTATGATAAAAATACCTAAGAGAAAATGCTGGAAATTATTTAAGAGTTTGTAAAATACCCGCAAGGGGGCGTACCAGCCATGACCAAGGTTAAAATTAGGATTTTTATCGTGTTTTGACTAATTAAATTGTGTCGTGTTCATGCTGTGATAGCGAGTGGATGTGTTTTCAGGAGCTCCCTGTCTCAGTGCTGCACGACGCTATTTCAAATTCCAAGTAAGGTTGAAATTCCACAGATAACCTTACAGTAATTAATCCTACCAAAAACTCCGAATTCCTAAAATTCCTTGCAATACTATTGCAACGTGACAAACCAAAACAAGACGCACCGAAAATCAAAAAACCACCCCCGACCATCATGAAGGGTGTAGCACAAACAAGAACGGCATTCCAGGAGTTACAAAATGACATTAGAAAAACGGTAAAAAGACAATACAATATTAAATTCATTAAAAATAACACCATTATCAACATTGAAGATAAAGACGACTACCAAAGATACTAGGAACTACTGAAGAACGAAGAACTAGAGTGGCACACCTACTCAACACAAGAGGAACGAACCCATGCTTTTGTGGTAAAAGGTTTAGACCACCTACCCAACACTGAAGACATACAATAAGAACTATTACAAACATACAACATCAGAATAAAGAACATCCATATTATGCAAACCAATACAGACCTTTAAACATGATCGTAACGGAAGTCGACATAAAATTAACGCAGCTTGAAAAAATAAAATACCTAAATTATGTAAGTGTCAAATGGGAAAGACGAAGACAGCAAATCCTTATTATGCAATGCAAGAACTGCGGATAATGGGGCCATGCAAAAACGAACTGCCACCGACAAACAAAATGCCTAAACTGTTCAGAACCACACGTAATAACAATTTGCAACAAAACAACACAGAAATGCATAAACTGCGGCAGAGAGCACAAAGCAACATCACACTCCTGCCCAGTTTATATCTATAAAATTGAACAGTTAAACAAAAACCAAATGACAAGGCAGGAACAACAACTAAAGTACATGCCAGCACCGCCACGAACAACGAACTTCTGGACAAAGACTAGGGCAAGTGGTCTGCAGGGCGACAGGGCAAATGTCAGCTACCCCCAACAACAACCCCCAAAGAGGCCACAAAGCACAAGTGACTATGAAGCAGATTTTCCATAACTGAACAGGACACGCATACAAGGCAACGCCTACAAAAATGAGAACACAAAAATCGGTCAGGCAAGTAACCTTTTCGCTGCCATAAAGGAGTTTAATGATTTAATATCAACGAATTTATACGTTTTCTAAGTGACTGTACTAGAGAACTACGAAAGGCTGAAACAAAAGAGGATCGAGTATCTATAATGATGTCCTTTATGGAGCAAAACCTCAATAATTACCAAATTTAGCCTTCCGTAGTTTTCTAAAAATAGTCACTTTGAATGCAAACGTGTTTGGTACAAAGTAAACATAATAGCAATTCAAGAAAAAAAAGATAACACTATAATTACTAGCTGTTACTCCCCCCCACCCACCCCACCCCCCATATTTAGGTTTGAATACGGTGATTTATTGACTACTATCTAGGCAATAAAGTTGTGGTATTAGGTGACTTAAACGCAAAGTACGATAACTGGTACAACTTCAGAACAAACAGACAAGGGACAATACTTACACAATACATGGACGACTTTGACATACAACTAACATTGCCACCTAGACCGACCTGCTACCGATCAGGAAGCAGGCCTTCTTACCTAGACATATACATATACCAGACTTGGAAGACACTACAGTACTTGACGAACTATCATCTGACCACTTACCAGTTTTAATAAACTGGCAAAGAAACATTACAAAGGATGAAAACCCAAAAACATGGTTATACAAGAACGTAAACTGGCAACAATACAGACAAATACTAAATACAAGAACAACAATTAACAATAACATTACTACAACAGAACAATTAGAACAAGAAGTCGACAAACTAACAAAGGACATACAGTTTGCCAGGAATTGCACTGCAAAACTGGTAAAACTGGAACCCAAAGAAGACAAACTACCAAACGACATACTGAACTTAATACAATTCTAAAAGGCCATCAGGAAACGATGACAGAGACTTAGAGTTAGACAAGACCAAGAACTAACCAACCAATTTAAACAAGAAATTAGACAGAGAATAAGAGAACACAAAAATAGAACATGGACCAACATACTGACAAACGTCTCAGCCAGAGACAACTCACTTTGGACTTTACTACGTAAAACAAAGAACAAAATTCCATCTTTTACACAAACACTACAAACGAGCAAAGAAAATACGAAAACACACACAGTACGCGCAGTACCAATACCATGAATGAACAAAATTTAATAACAGAAATCGCAAATAATTTTACAAAATGCAAATATCCTATTCCTCCCCAAATCCTACCAACCCTTTTAACCAATCTCACTGAACTGTGTAAAGTGATAAGGGAGCTTAATAATAACAAAGTACCAGCAGAGGATCAAATAGTGAACATTTTAACTAAAAATTTACCACGAAAAACAAAAATTCAATTATTTTATATAAAAAATTCCATATTTATTCTGCAACATTTCCCAAGCATGTGGAAAAAAGCAGTCATAGTCCCAGTTTTAAAGCCTGGTAAACCCGTGGGAAGACCGGAGTCATACAGGCCAATAGCTTTACTGAGCATGCTTGGACAAAATGCAGAAAAAATTATCTATCAAAAAATAAAAATCAGAAAGTTAGATTCAAACATTCCGGAAGAGCAGTTTGGCTTTAGAGATGACAGAAGTGAACCATTGTTAGTGGCCCATGTGGCGCAAACGGCAAGGCAAAAAATAAACCAACAACAGGGCACTGTACTTTTGACACTCGACATCAGTAAAGCATTCGATAATGTGTGGATCAACGGACTGATTTTTAAACTTGCAACTTTCCATAATTTTCCTCTATATCTCATTTCACTACTTTATTCTTATATGTCAAGCAGAACCCTCAAAGTAAAAACAAGATAATGATTACTCCAACTCTGTAAGGCTACTACTATACACAGCAGACATTCCTAGTTTCTTAAATTCCAATCTGGCCATGTTTGTAGATGACGTGATCGTTTATGCCAGCTCGTTCTATGCAAATGGGGACAGACAACACATTATCAACCACCTTAATGTCCTACTTCCTTGGTATAAGAAATGGAAGTTGGAAATAAACGGAGAAAAAACTAAACTTCATACATAACACCCCACACATAATACAAAAATTCTACACTATAACAAGACAATTATACAAGCTACTAAATTACAGATCTTTTCTATCACAACGAAACAAACAGACAATATACAATCAAGTTATTAGACCGACAATGATGTATGCTGCCCCTGCGTGGTGCAGCATTTCTAACGAACAATTTTACCGACTACAAAAATTACAAAACATATAGTACTGAAACAAATACTTAAAGCACGCAGAGTGACACCACTAGTACAATTGCACAGGCGGACAAACACGCCGTACATTATGCAATACGTACATGACATTTTGACAAAATTTTACGAAACACACATACAAAACGCACTCCTAACACGAAACATCACTTACACAAGACATACAGACAATCCAAAATACAAACCGATTTACCACAGGCTTCCCATTTTCCGACAAGATAGGTAAAATCAATATTTTCAGTTCACTCCTAAATCCCTCTCACACCACGCAACAAAATATTTTCAGTCTATAGAACATTTTATTTCTATTTCTATAGACAAAATTATGCTACTGTGTACCTGAAGAAATTTATGCTGGTTTTTTCAATCGTTTTTCCAGCAAATACCTAACATCAAAATTTAGTAAAATGGCAACCATATCTAAATGTATTTTAAAAACGAAAGCTAAATTTGACTCCTTCATGGCAGTACAAGGGGTTACCGGAACTGGCCGATTATATAACCATAAAAAGTCATTATTACCTCTACCTAAGAGCAAACAACAGCTCCATCAAGGCATTAGCCCTGGTGCAGGTCCTGGTCAGTCATGACTAGCAGAAACAATATATCTACTTTATATACACTATAGAATATATATTGTAGAATAATATGACAATTTAAAAAGAATTGTAACAAATAAAGATATTTTTAAAGTAAAGTAAAGTAGACTAATTGACCAGTATAAAAAGTATCTGTATACTAATCCTTACATATTTCTTAATATTTTTTTTCCTATACATTTTTTTCGATCTAGTAAACTAAACGGTTACTCCGGTTTGGCATAACCGATTTGAACAAACTAAATCTCCTTTAAGAGAGCTTTATTTACCCTATAAACTGCGCTTTTGTTTTTTTTTATCCTTGAGTTTTGCCGTCGCCGCTAGATGGCGTTAACTGAAATATAAGCAAATATTAAGCTTTCTCTCGGAAAAGTTAAATACACTGAGAAATTTGTTTTGTCATGGTATAATAGAAAAATAAATTCTTAACATTTTGGTAAAAAACACAAACTTGTAACTTTTTTACAACCAGAGTTATGAAGAAAATTAATTACATTATACGATTTTTTTCTTTTTATAGGCGTTTCAATTTTATCTATAGAATAATTTGACCACACATTAATAATAAATAAATAAATAAAAAGGTATAAAAATCGATGACTGCCTTTAAATTAAAAATTTATAAATCGCATATATTTTTAATTTTCAAAATATAATACTTTAATTTAAACCATGTGGTGGCGACCTGAGGTCTTAATCGGATTCACGCCGTGAAAGATAATTAGCTACAAAAATTCTCGAAAAAGACCCTTCCAATCTTGAGCACATTAACGCTTTATTGGCACATTTAACGGCCTTTCCAAATCCCAAATTCCAAAAACTCATAGGTAGCATTTGTTAACGGCCCACCCTCAACGTTCCACGGTTTTGCTAAAAAGGAACGAGCAAACGCAAAACCCTTTACAAACAGTAGTACCAACCGTGCGTAGAATAATCATAAAAAACCTTCATAGGAATTTACTATCATAACCTACTCATAAAAACATCAGCTACCAACGTCTTCCCAAAAATGCCTAATCAAAAGTGAAAACCCAAAACTGCCTTTTAGTTCAAATCACCAATTACTTTACTGGTATGGTACGCATGTAATTTAACTGTCTCAACTGTCAACAGTCTTACACAGCTGATTGCCATAATAATCAATATTCGTGACCTAACTTATTTTTAACAAAAATCCATACAAAATATGCACAATATCCCCAACTCATTAAGAATGCAAAAAAAAATCCCAAATCAGTAGGTATCTATATCTGTGTAGAAAATCTTTGTACCTGTTTATCAAAAAAAAAATAACAAGAATTCATCACACTTCAATAGGCACCCAAAATATTAAAGGACACAATTGTTAGAGATCAAGGCAAACGAATGTTTTGGCTAACCCTCGACCCCCTACTAAATACCTTTATTATATTATAGATTGGGTAATATGCAAGAATTAAATTGCTTCATAAATAATCTTAAAATTTGAGCCTGGAGTGATGCGAGCACAAAAAAATCTATTTTCTACTTTAAATGCAAAATAGTCAACAAATAAACTAGTTTGAAGGACTTATAGACTACTAAAATAAAACATCAAAAAAAAAATGGCAAAACAATGTATGAAATATTTTATAAATCAGAATGAAAAACATAATATTTTTTTGTCAACCTACTTATTCATCAAAACAATACCAATTATCAACCGTAACACCATTACGAAGAGAAGAATAGAAGTTCTGAAAGAATTTGAAGAGCATTTGAAAATTGTGGTAATAAATAATAATTGATGGAGTTAATTTAAAAATGTATTTTTGTTGTATTATAGGTATAATTGTTTAATATGTGTATTAGACTATTTTATTTTTATAATTTTAAGTGACAACTTATCAAAAATCTAAAATAAAAAGTCGTCGTTTCTAAAATCAAAACATGGTTGCTAGGCAACACATTACGATATTTGATACTTAATCATCAAATTATTATATATTTTTAAACTTTTGTTGACAATTATTTTAAGAATTATTTTTACTGTTAACAATATATAATGGAAAGAATATCTTTCGATGATGCTGTTGGTAGATTATTTTGGACCCATAAGTTCAAATCCATTACATTAGTAGAACATAAAAATATTCTCTTGGGAATAGATTGTTTCAAAGTTCTCAATTGTGTTTTATTTTTCCATAAGATCGCTACACTGTGCGACATCCCTTTTTTAGTGGTATGTACAATATTTATAGTATTTTGGAGAGTCTCAATATACTTAATATCTTACCATTTGGCCTAAGCTTTAGGTCTATTTTGACACGAAGGCGACCCTTAGGTTCCAAGTTAACCTGAAAAAAAAAACAAATTTAGATCTATTTAACAAAACTTTTAATTAGGCCTTTTCTTTCCTTGGGCCCTATTAACAACTTATTCTTAAAATTGTCATTGTATAACAACACGATAGCTTTAGTGTTCAGTGTTCGTTGGTTTGAAATACAGTAAAACTTCTCATGAGCGACCACCCTCGGGGAATCAAATATTGGTCGTTAAACAGGGGTGGTCGCTTTATAGAGGAAAATTAAAACAACTGATCTGCATTTTATATTGTTTATTTATTAATATATTTATCAAATCATGGGATTTGCCCACAATAAACTAATCGTGGAAGTACCTAAGTATATGTATAAATTAGCACCGAACATTAACAAGATAATGTTCTACCTACCCTAAATACCTCGAATTTTTGGGTCAGGTTTTACCGAAAGGTTTTATTGCCCTTAATTAAGGGGGTTTTTAGCAATAACACATATATACCAAAAATTTGGATAATAACTGGTCGTGGTCGTTTGACAGAGAGGTAGCTATAGAGGAGTAAAAATGTATGGGATTTCCATGGGAACTCATAATTGGTCATTTAACACAGGTGGTCGTTAACAGAGGCTTTACTGTATACGAAATTACGTTCCCTTAGAACGAAACAGCCTGTCATTGTCTACCTGTGCCCCTGAAAATCCATTACCTTTGGCGTCCCTGTGTACTTTAATGCAAAAGATAGACACACTACTCTGTCCGCTTGTCGCTAAGCTTCTTTTTATATATTTAACGGACACTAAATTCCACTATTTTATTTATTGTAGGTATATATTATTTCTCACAGAATTTTTTTAATGATAAAACTAATTATATTCGTAGATAGGTAGTGATAAAAGCCGTTATTATACTGGGTGATCGAAGTACTTACGCAAACTCCAAAAAAAAGGTATTATTTTAAGAAGCCCTTTTCATTGATACAATAATTACGATACGTAAGATAAAGAACGTATTTTCAGTATTTGGATATTAGGGTTAAAAAACTACATTTGTGCTACTTTTTGATTTTCACCTGTATTAAACAAACATCGTGTGAACACGACGAATGTGTTTCGCGTCTTCCGATATACAGGGTGCCCATTTGTCTGACAAAGTAATATACCGTCTCTATTATTAAAGATATCAAAAAAAAGTTTTTTTAAAAGTTGTGAGGTATAAATAATTATATCTTCTAAAATTATTTTTAAACACACAGGATGGTCCAGAAAAGTAGGACGATAAAAAGATACATTTTTTTGAAAGGAACACCTTATATATTTTAGCAATTTTTGTTTTCCTATAAAATTATACATAGGACGCCATATTTAGTTTTTTAATTTTTTGCAACGTTGCCAAACAAAATGCTAAATTCTTAAAATTTTGGAAAAAACATGATAGTAAATAATTACCTGTATTTCTCAATAAGAGTATCGAAAATCGAAAATTTCCTGTAAGTTCTTAAGTTTAGGGATAGAAAAACTGTCTTAAATCTTTAAGTACCGAAAATTTTGTACAGGGTGTTTTCTGTTCACATCCAAATATACAAAATTTCAAAATACAATAACTCTGTTTTTTCAAATTAAACACTCTATATTTATTAGGCTAGTCTGATAGATATTGTAAGTATCTTTTATTATTGTTAAGTCATACTACTAGTTTTGGCAATATGTCGATTTTTATTTAAATTTTGGTGAAAAAAACTATAGTTTTTATTATTTTCTAGTAAGCCATGACCAGCAAAGTAAAAACAAAGGTAATTGAATATTATGTCATATTAAAATAAATTGATAACCATAGCTATGGTCATATCACTTTAACTTGATAAATATGACAGAAACCCATTAAACACGCGTTAAATTTTACTTGACACTTTAGAGAAGTGAGGTTAGGGTACATTTCAAAAAGTGACAATTCTGTCAGATTTGTTTATTTTTTATTTTGCTGTAATTAAATCCTTTCTTCGGTGATATTCGTACATTTGAGTGAAAATTATAGTTAAAAACATTTGTGTATTATGCGTTTAGTTATCAATGCCCTTTGGACCGGTCAGTTTATTAAATTTTAAAAATACCTAATTGTTGGCGATGTTCCACTTATTGATAAATAAAACTTCTTTGCTTTGAGTGGCAAAATAATGTTTTGGTTTTTAATAAGCTGATAAAGAGACTTGTAAACTGGAAACCTACCCTTTATGGTTAGAGCAGAAGAATGAAAACTAATATATACCTAAATTTCATTGAAGAAGTGATTTTAGTGTGAGAATTAATATAAATTGGACACCTCTATGTTATGATGAAAGCAGAATTAAAACCTTTATATACCTATGTAATACTCCAAAGAAAAGCTGTTTCTACTACACAACTTAATTGGACAGTTTTATAAGAGAAAGATTACTTCATTTTAATTTCACAGCCATGTTATGTTTAAACCCAACTAAGTTTGTTAAAAACAATATTTTAGTCAAGAATATCAGAAAAATGCATTGAATGCACTTACCCTATCATAAGTACGTAATTATGTGTTGCTTGAATTAACAAAAATATAGTGGATTAATAAGAAGTTATCAAAGGAAAGATGTGCCAAACTTCTACGAAGAAACTTTCTCTCGAACTGTGTAGTGTACAACTGGAATCGACCCAGTGAATGCAACCTCAATAAACCAATTTAATAATAGACTTGACAGAGACATTAAACAATAGACCAGCTCATTCGTCCATTAGACACTGTGATATTTACATGTGAAAACGGAATAGTCTCATCGGTTTTACCTCTTACTATTGCTAAATAATAATAATTATTTATATGTGAGTTTTTTAGACCATTTTCTATTTTACAGGAATTAATTAGGTTAGTAATATTTTATACTCTATGGTTTATTTTAAAATATCTAGATATGTATAAGCATTACGGCTTAATACTTTTGAGAAAAAAGTATTCCTAGGGAGCATGGTTAACAAATATGGGAAAAATAAAATAATCCTTATAAGTATAGTAAACTAATAAATGTATGAAGGTCAATACTTAGAATCCAATGTGTTTGTTTACTAATATATTAAAACATGATTAAAACTATCTTTGTTTTTATTTACACTTAGCAGTCTCTCTAGCATAGTTATTTTAAAAAAATGAAAATTCTTTATTAATAGAAATCAAACTGAAACAATATTTTATTCTTACATTATACTTTTTCTCATTTTTCAAAATAGGTAAGTTTATTTAGACAATTAAATAATAATCTATGTATACACATACACCCTATATTTGTTATATATGAAGAAATCAGGATTAAAATTAAGTTTGCTTGAGTTGCAATTGTATATAACTAAGTACTATTTAAAAAAATATATTTGTTCGATGACTCTGCTAAAATCTTTATAAATAAATATAACTATGACTTTTGAACTTAAGTACCAAAGGGTCCTTATCTAATAGGAAATGGGTAATGTAATATATTAAAGCAACCAGTTTTTTAATAGTAAACTTTATAGCCTTGAATTTAAAAACCTAACTGAAAATTTAATAATAAAAATTAACATGACTATTTGATGATTAATGATTTCAATAAAATTAAAGTTGAACAAAAAAAAAACATTTAAAGTAAAACAAATGTTTTTATATTTGAAACAATAAATTCTCAAATTGAAAGCTTCAGCCTTCTGTTTTATTCTTCTTCAGGAACGTTAGTCCTGTGTTTAAGTCAGTATATATTCTGTTATGTCTTAGACGTGACCGGTGGTTTATTGTTGAAAGTAGACACAGTTTATTCGGTATATAATTTTATTAGATTCGACATACTACATAAAAATGGAGTAATAGACAAAGGGCTTGTGCGCACTGTACTATCGTTTTAGTAGGGAATTGTATTCCTACTCCTAGACGTTCGCCTTAAGGCGGCTCGTCTCTGAATGTCCACACAACATATTCTATAAACATGGTTCCTTGTGCTTCCCAAATTAGTAATTAATTAGTCCACAAATGCTTTTTTTTTGAAACTACGATAGGTCTTTCCTTTTCATAAATGGTTCTAAAAAAATAAAACCATTTAAAAAAAAAATCCTAATAAAAAATCAAACTAATTTATTGTTACAATACTTATAAGATCTTATTGTATGCAGTAGGTACTTGTTATTTTTTTTTCTAGACTTTTTTTTATTGACTATGACTATTAACGATCACGCTGTATAAAAAAGACATAAAGTGAAGTAACACACATTGTACTAAGTGGTCCAAAATACAGCCTACCCATTACAGTGAAAATTGAACGGATTGAATTTTGTTGAAGATATGGGCTTTGAAAATCAAATTAGTGTATTTAAAACTTATAATATATTTGGTTGCACAAAGACTTTTAACAACAATTAACTAACCAGCAACTTTGACTCTGACATAAATGACATTGGTAGGCATAATTTACTCACAATCAAACTTGTCAAAGTGGCTGGTTAGTTATTCATTATGAAAATGCTTTATGCAACCTGACATTAGTCTCCCCATTGTTTTCACCATGTCATTGTATTGACATGCAATGATATTGATTTTTTTGGAATTATATCGTTTTATCAATAAATCATTTTAACTGTAAGTTGTTTTCCTAAAACAGAAAAAAAAATTGTCAGATACAAATGTATGTCAAGAAAACATCTAAGAGCCTGCTAACTAATCATAAAAATAAAAAAAATTCTTGTAACATTATCACTGCAACAATTCTAATTAAAAAGCTGATAAAAAATTAGAATTAGAACATGTGCAAGTATTTTTGATGTTCGATAGGAAGGAAATATAGGGACTATTACTATCTCATATGGGACTTCCAAAGCTATTGAAAAGCACAGGTGTCAGCTTTAAGTTAATTTGTCTTAGGTTTTCCCGAGGGTTTTCCATAGATTTCCTGGTGTAACTAAATAACTTACACAAATTTTCCTATAAGATGTGTTGTCCATGATCTGAAACACTATATTTTAAAGTTTTTACATGTCATCTTGTATGTAACCATCATGGAATCTTTTCTACAAAATAAAAAAAAATTAAATTGGTAGTGCAGTTGCTGACAAACATATCCCAGGACATAACAAACATACATGTACTGACATGATAAACTTTAAAAGGTTATATTGAGCACAATTACATTTTAAATGGGGATTTTCAGATAAAAATTATTATTTCTTCAGGTTTGTGGTTCGATCTTAATGTAAAGTATATACCTATTATGCAGAAAATTATATTAATTAATGTGTTTTTAAGCTGATATAATGTAACATCAAAAAAAGTTGTGTAGTGTAAAACAGTTAGTAATTTAATATTGCGTCCATAACTTGAAATATTTGCATAGAGCACATCATATCATATCAACCCCCAAAAATAGGAAAAAAACATTTATTTCAGAGATCCTATGCATGCATACACCAGTTTTTATTAATTTTTTCTGAAAGAGTGATCAAAATGGTGCCAGACTTGAAGATATGAGACTTAAAATATATTTCTATTGAACTAACCGAGAACAAAAATATTATCTACCTACATGGGTATTGAAAATGGTAAAATGTACTAAAAGTTTCATGCAAATTAGGAATATAACACGTGTAAATACCTACCTCTAAACTGGATTTTATGTTTAATTGTTCACTTATTTAAAAAATCTCCAGTCTTCAACTTTTTTCTGCACAATTTCTACAACATTTAAAGCATAAAAATAATGTAAATCTAACAAAATGAAAATCTGTATTTACCTTTGTTGTAGGTAAATCCTTTTCCAACACACTCATTTACATTATTTTTTGATATAATATTTAACAGGGCCCCAATCGACCTTAAAACTTTTATTATTTTTTGACTTTTTGAGGTTATGTTATATCGGCTTGTCAGAAAAATTTCCTACAGTATTGCCACCATTGAATAAAGTTCTTTATTCAATGATTGCCAACAACGTTACTATTTTATTACTGGAAATTGGAAAAGAATGTAATTAATTTTAAAAAACTTTACCATCACGAATACTCAAAAGTTAATATTAATTCCCAAAAAGTATTTTTTAAATGAATTTAAGGCTATTTTGTTGAGAAACTGGGCCTTTTTGTTAGCGAAAGTAGGCAACCAAGAAAACATTTCTGAAACCCAAGAGATCACAATAGCTTTGGTACAAAACAACACATTGTTCGTTTTTCACAATAACTATAGTCATTTTTGTCTCGTATTATGCAAAATGTCAAATGTGAAAAAGATGGATATAAACCTGATGTCTTCAATTGAATTTAAAATTTTCTATAAGTAAAAGGAACAAACCCTTTTTTCTTCTGTGAGTAAAAGGAAAACGGCTAATTCGACAAATATGTTATCGTTTAATTTGGCCATGGATTCACCCAATTGAATTAATTTTTCTTCAATTGTTTTCTCTGTAATCTTTATCAAGTTAAAGTGATATGACCATAGTTGATATTGAAAATAAGTTCACAAACATTATAAATATAAATATAATAATTATAAATATGACATTATATTCAATTACATTTGTTTTGATATTGCTGGTCATGGCTTACTAGAAAAACAAAAACTATAGTTTTTTTCACGAAAATGTAGATATAAGTATGGCTTAACAATAATAAAAGATACTTACAATATCTATCAAACGAGCCTAATAAATATAGGGTGTTTCATTTGAAAAAACAGAGTTATTGTATTTTAAAATTTTGTATATTTGGATGTCAACAGAAAACACCATGTACAAAATTTTCGGTAGATACTTAAAGATTTAAGACAGTTTTTCTATCTCTAAACTTAAGAGCTTACAAGAAATTTTCGATTTTTGATACTTTTATTGAGAAATACAGGTAATTATTTACTATCATGTTTTTTCCAAAATTTTAAGAATTTTGCATTTTGTTTGGCAACGTTGCAAAAAATTTAAAAACTAAATATGGCGTCATATGTATAATTTTGTAGGAAAACAAAAAATGCTAAAATATATAAGGTGTTCCTTTTTAAAAAATGTATCTTTTTATTGTTCTACTTTTCTGGACCACACTGTATGTTTAGAAATAATTTTAGAACATATAGTTTTTTCTCGAGTTTTTTATACCTCAAAACTTTTATAAAAACTTTTTTTTGATATCTTTAATAGTAGAGACGGTATATTACTTTGTCAGAAAAAGTGTTAGTCGTATGGCCTGCGGAAAATTTTTTTTATAGGAAAAGTGGTCATAAGAAATTGCTGGAAATTATTTTGAAGTTTCTCAGTCGAACGCTAGGGGGCGCAACCGTATTGGTAAATCAGAAAAACTCGGTATTCTCGAAAGTTGCCTCATTAAGGTATCTTGAAAGTACAATTATTGTATACTTTAAGACTTTCTGAACAAAATTTACTCATGAATGTCTTTGTCAGTTTTAAAATAAAGTGGTGGGGGAAGTTTAAATATTATCTTAAATAAATGCTCATAACTCTGGGTTGGCTCAACAGAATTCACTAATTCAATAAACTTAGTTTTGTTAAAAAGAGTTTCCCTTACTCTATGATTTTTAAAGTAGTCGCTAGAGGGAGCTATCTTACAACTTAATAAACATTGCGCGTTTATTCAAAAGTTTTAAATGCAAAAGTATATTTCATTTTACCTCATTACAAAGATGAATAAAAGCCTAAAAAACTGCCGAAAATTACAACTTGATATCTTGTTTCAAACCAAAGATATTAACAAAAACAAAAATAAACACGGAAAAATATGATTATATTGAAGTTTCAACGGTAAAGGTTTTTCCAAAAGTCAAATAGGCCTTGGTAAAACAAAATATGATTTAAAATAAGGTGCTTTCAAATTATTATTACGTCAAAATTTTTATCGGGTCCACAGTGTTGTGCCGTTGTATTTATTGTTGTGTCGTATTAATTTTTGAAAATGCCATTTTTATTTAAAGCGGTTGATATCATCTCGGTTTATTTTGAATGTTTGAGCAATGCAAGTATTGCTGCAAGGGTTTATGCAATGCGATACCCCCAAAGGCGCCGACACGACAGTCGAATGTTTAATCGTTTAGTTAGCCCAACGTCTTCGTACTACGGGAAGTATTCTTCGCCCTGTATAACGCAGACGTAATCAACGTCGAACCGAAGCGAATATGTAGCCTAAAGAAAAACAAAATACCCATTATTTTGACTTGAGAGCTACTAGTATAAGTTATATTGGCATTTTTCTAAATTATTTGAAAGTTGATAGTTATTACTTACCTTTCTTGTAGTAAAATCCTATTTACAGTAGTGCGATTCTCGGACAATTACCGTGATGCTAATTTGTGGATTAAATTCCACATATGCCAAAATGTTTATTATATTCTCTTCGGTTCGATTTCGTCTGCGATATACAGGGTGAAGAATACTTCCCGTAGTACGAAAACGTTGGGCTAAACGATAAAAAATTCTACTGTCGTATCGGCGCCTTTGGGGATATCGCATTGCATAAATCCTTGCAGCGATACTTGCATTGCTTAAACATGCAAAATACACAGCGATTATGTCAACCGCTTCAAGTGAAAAAGGCATTTTCAAAAATTAATACGACACAACAATTTTAAATCCTATTTTGTTTTTCCAAGGGCTATTTGACTTTTGAAAAAACCTTTACTGTTAAAACTTCAATATAATCATATTTTTCCGTGTTTATTTTTGTTTCTGTTAATATCTCCGGTTTAAAAAAAGATATCAAGTTGTAGTTTCGCCAGTTCTTTAGGCTTTTATATATAATCTTTGTAATGAGGTAAAATGAAATATACTATTGCATTTAAAACTTTTGAATAAACGTTCAATATTTATTAAGTTGTAAGATAGCGCCTACTTTAAAAATCATATTGTCATAGTTTATATAGTGAAATATAGAGTAAGGGAAACTCTTTTTAACAAAACTAAGTTTACTGAATTCTGTTAAGCCAACCCGGAGTTATGAGCATTTATTTAAAATAATATTCAAACTTCCCTCACTACTTTATTTTAAAACTGACAACGGTATTTTATGAGTGAATTTTGTTCAAAAAGTCTCAAAGTATATGAAAATGGTATTTTTAATATACCTTAATAAGGCAACTTTCGAAAATACCGAGTTTTTCTGATTTACCGATACGGTTGCGCCCCCTAGCGTTCGACTGAGAAACTTCAAAATTTCTTATAATTACTTTTGATTTGTTGTAATTTAGTCTATTTAAAATTACAGTTTCTTTTTTTAGCAATAAGTAAAATTTATATTCTAAGGTATGGGTGGTATATGATGTGTATATTAGTATTAATAATAAATTTTTCAAAAAACAAATGAAAAATAATTGAGAAATTTGAGCAAAAATAAAAATGTAGAAAGATCACAAAAAATGTCGTTTCAGTAATTAATTACGTTATAGTAGATCTTACTTAGGTTCTTTCTATCGGTTTTATCGTTTACTGCGTTATGTTTTTTTTATATATAACATTTCCAAAAATTCGTGTTTCAATTATTTCTCATTTGTTTTTTGAAAAATTTATTAATAATATTACACTAATATACACATCATGTACCACCCACACCTTAAAATATAAATTTTACTTAGGTATTGCTAAAAAAAGAAACTTTAATTTTAAATAGACTGAATAACAAAAAATCAATGCAAGATTTTACAAGGACGTTTTAAACATTAGTGCAAATCGAGACACCTCACTGGCACACAATGATTTGAACGTGATTTTTAAACAAATTTTATTTTAACATGTAATTTGTGAACGTTTTATATTTTAAATGGATTAACCCCTCTAGGTGTCGAAAAAAAAATCTTTATATATATTTTATATTTTTTATTTTAATTTAAGATAGATAGTTATATTAAACTTAAGATTGACGCTAAAAAGCACAAAACTTTTAAAAGCAAAATATGTTGTTTTAGTTTTAAACAAAAGACACTGATGAAGGCGAAAATATTTGCCGAAACGTCTGTATTCAACTAAAATAAACAAAATTTGGAGAAAAAAACAACCTTTTTTTCAACAGAACCAAAATTCCCAAGAAAGTACCTCAAGTATATATATATATAAAATTAATCAAGCAAAGTAGAAGATGTTTTGGTGGGATAGTGGGAGACAGATCACAGCTATACATCAAATCTAAAAAGAAATTTGTCTGGTTATTCAAATCATATAAATTCAAGTTAAAGTCCCCTGAAAAGAATATGCTAAATTTACTTGAACTTAAGTTTACATAATTCAGTAGTTTTTCTATTTGTTCCATAAAATACTGAAGGATCCTCGCCTATAGATACACACAACCAGTATTCTTTGATTTCTGTCCACAGCTCCTGCGAGCTCCACTTCACCCTCCACAGACAGTCTCACCACACTATTTTCTTCCACAAATTTATGATTTATTTTGCTGTAAATTCCCTTCCTTCGTGTTCCAAAATTGAGTGTTCACTCATACACAGTAAATCAGGTTTATTTGCAAGGCTATGTATTAATGCTTCAATCTGTAATGTTTTATTTCGTAGACTTTGTATATTCTGGTGCATGATGTACAGCTTGGGTGACTGCTCTGCTCTGGGTTAACGTGTTTCTAGTGTTAATTGCTACTGTTGATAACATATCTTTGGTTTAGCCTTATTTAACATATTTTTATAGACAGGATACTTTACATCAAACGAGGAATGATTTATTTCATAATTTGTGTTTGTATCTTTATTTGAAAAACAACAATTAGTGCATTGTACTCGTTTATCCCAATCTTTAGCAGCATGGGAACTGCTACAACATTTATCACATATTTTTTTGTTCTTACATTCTGCCGATATATGTCCGTACTGACAACAATTATAACAACGGAGTATGCTGATACCTACTCGAATATCCTGCAAGCGCTGCATCCAATAAAAACTTTATCTTCTGATTTTAATATAATTTTCTGGAAAGTTGTTGGGTCGCATTCAATTATAGCCATATATGTAGTGACCATTTTTAAAATTACTTTCACAGTAAGATGACTCTCTGATGTTATTATGGTACTGTTTTGGCTTCTTAAAGTATCAATAAGCTCCTTTTCTCCGTAGTTTTGATTAATACCAACAATTTTTACACACGGATTTGTGTAGTAGTGCGGACGCTATCGCCCAGTTTCCTTTGTATGTCCCCTTAAAGTTTTTGAGCCTCCATAATATCACGTAGGTACCTTTATTACAACGGTTCCATTTTTGGTATTTTTCATACTTTTTATCCCAAAGCCAATATCGCCAGAATTTATTTTTTGTTGGATATCTTACTTCATATTTGTGAAATCTTCATCTCCATTAGGTTTCACGATAACTATACCTTCAGGTTAACCTTTTCAGAGCATTTACATAACTTTATACCTTTATTGGACTTTGGAGCATTTGCTGGACGTTCATCTGGTCTGCTTTCAATTATTTTCAGTTTTTTTTAAATTTATCAGTTTTGTTTTCCAACCCACTTATTTTAGGCAAGATTTTTAGGTTATTTTTTACGATAGCAATACAGTTATCACAAAACCACGAAATGTTCTTATTTTCCGCCACGCTCTTTGATGCAGCATTTAATATTTTTGTTATTAACAACGAAATTGTCTTCGCAAATGTTACATATTCCTGATATTTTGGCTCAATCGGCAACACTGTACCGGAAGCCGACCTTTAAAATTGCACTTGCTTGCTGTTATCAGCGTTTAGGATCTCGATAGGAATTTATGGTTATTTTACGCGCATTTACGTGTTCTGTTGCTTAATTCATAATCCGAATTTTGAATTAACATCTAGAATAACTCGTAATACTCTTTGTGACAATAATTATTTTGGCCGAAAAACACTGAAATTGAATAAGAATTTGGTTAGTAGAATTAATACGTTAGCCCGCGAGGTTGCCGGTTTTTGAAGAGAATTGAGCTAGGCTCTTTGAGGTTCGTGGTAAAGGGATTGGTTTGGGAAATTGCTATTTCTAAGTTTTCCTAAATATTAAATTCAAAGCTTTTATTGTAAGTTTGAAGAACTGTGAAATTAGATCCCGGATCAAAGGAGTGATTTTTCCGTTTTTAAATGTGTTTCAAAACTAGATTTATTATCATGGGTTAGTCTTTGTGATCTAAGAAGTTCTTTAATTCGTTTTTCAAAGGTTCTTCCGGTCTGTCCAATATATTCTGCAGGGCACTGCAGTTTATACACTCCACTTTTGTTTAAGTTTTCAATTTTATTTTTATGGTGCAAAAATAATGAAGAAACTGTATTGCTTGATTTAAAATAAATAAATAGATTTTTATTAAGATCCTTCAAGAGTCTTGCAAAAAATTATTGAAATATGTCCCAAAAACAAGGAGGTCACAAAGGATTTAGTAAACATCCTATCAGTTTTAACAAACCTTGTTTCACAGTTTTCAAAAAACCTCAGTCTGAATTCAGGCACCTCTTCAAGAGCTCATAACTTTAATCTGTTCTGAGTTGAATTCTTAATTCCTAACTTCAACTCAGAACAGATTAAAGTCATTAGCTTGCTCTTGAAGAGGTGCCTGGATTCTGATTTTTGTAAATTTAATTATATTCTCTATTAGCAGACTGACGGTCTCCCTATGGGCTCCTCTCTATCACCACTTATAGCAGAAATTTTTATGACTAACTTTGAAAATTATTACATTTTTAATATAAAAACCAAACTGCTAGATAAAATTACTTTCTGGTGCAGGTATGTTAATGATATCTTACTTGGGTGGACTGGGACTAGGGAGGAGCTTGACCAATTTTTAAAAAATGTTAAATAGTATTCACCCTAAAATATGGTTTACAATGGAATTGGAGGAAAACAGTCAAATTAACTTTCTAGATCTTACCCTTTTCAAATTAAATAATAAAATTGGCTTTCAAATTATCAGAAAACCAACACAAACTGACCACATGGTTTTATGGGATTCCAAATACCACATTTCTCACAAACTTTCAGCGTTAAACTCCTACTTTCACAGACTTTTCTCAATACCACTCAGCCCAGAAGACTTTACCTTGGTCAATAATATTATATATCAGATAGCTTTAAGAAACGGCTTTCCGTTGCACGTCATTAATAAGACATATGACAAAAAAGTTAGACTAAGGTTTTCTGAAAACTGCTATACAAGGTATGTTAAAACTGAAAGGATGTTTACCAAATCTTTTTTGACCTTACCGTTTTTGGGAAATATTTCAATAATTTGTGCAAGATTCTTGATGGATCTTAATAAAAATTTATTTATTTCTTTCAAATCAAGCAATACAGTTTCTTCGATATTTACACACCTTAAAGATATAATTGACAACTTAAACAAGAGCGGAGTGAATAAACTGCAGTGTGATTCCTGCCCTGCAGAATATTTTGGACAAACCAGGAGAACCTTTGAAAAACGAATTAAAGAACATCTTAAGTAAGTAATTGTAACTTTTTTATTTATTACTTTCTATTCACTACAGGCTAGCCCCGATGATGGTTTTTTAAACCGAAACGCGTTGGCAGTAATTGTTTTATAATAGGTATATTAAAAAAGGTGGAGGACAAGTTTGTTTTCTTATTCAGTTAATGACGACCCTTCTGGAGAGTAGATATGATTTTGTTACACAAATGAAAATCATTTTTCCTATTAAAAAAGTAAAGACAAATCAAATAATAGTATAGGTATAGGTACGTTGTTCTACCGAGTGTGTTTTTTCATTTTAAGATTTCATATTAATTTTACGGTCTTTTCGAAAAACATTTTAAGAAAAGCTACTTTACATTAAGGCGTTACATTATGAAACATTATTTTGTGAATATGTAATTCCCAAAAACATATTTTTTTCTTATTAAATTTACCACTTATGTTAAAATATATTTTGATTTGTTTTTTTTTTCATGGATATGAAAATACTTGGTGATTTTAACGTATCAAATTATGCAAATTTTTATCTGAGGGGTGGACCTCAGGATAATTATGTCAATAGAAGGAAAGAAATAAGAACACAAAGTCTTCCTCCACTTTTATATTAAAGAAATAATTAAGGGTTGAAAAATTCTCTACATGTTTCGAATGCAGAAGCATTCATCTTCAGGAGAATAAGTAAAAAGAAAAAATAATTAGATATCACCTTAACGGAGCATCAAAATTTGTAGGCACAAAGAAACCGGTTCAATGAATAGAACGGAGAAAAAGTCATAATGTAACTTGCATTATGAAAAGGAAAGAAATAAGAATGTAAGGGTTTATGGCTTAGGGCACGTAAGAGTGCAAATGCAGAACGAAGGGTTCAGCATTTGTATAAGAGAAAACTAAAGGTAGATTATATTGAACGAGATGTAGAATTGAAGAATTATTTAAGAAAAATCATTATGAAAACTGTGAAAATGGAAGTTTGAGGAAGAAAAACTATATTAATTGTTCTAACCTATAGATGCGAATCTCATAATGAAATTTTAAGAATAAGTATAAGATTATGAGATTCGCATCTATAGGTTAGAACAATTAATATAGTTTTTCTTCCTCAAACTTCCATTTTCACAGTTTTCATAATGATTTTTCTTAAATAATTCTTCAATTCTACATCTCGTTCAATATAATCTACCTTTAGTTTTCTCTTATACAAATGCTGAACCCTTCGTTCTGCATTTGCACTCTTACGTGCCCTAAGCCATAAACCCTTACATTCTTAATTCTTTCCTTTTCATAATGCAAGTTACATTATGACTTTTTCTTCGTTCTATTCATTGAACCGGTTTCTTTGTGCCTACAAATTTTGATGCTCCGTTAAGGTGATATCTAATTATTTTTTCTTTTTACTTATTCTCCTGAAGATGAATGCTTCTGCATTCGAAACATGTAGAGAATTTTTCAACCCTTAATTATTTCTTTAATATAAAAGTGGAGGAAGACTTTGTGTTCTTATTTCTTTCCTTCTAAATTTCCACTCCACTTCAAGTATGGACTACTTCTTCAAATTATGTCAATGTTTTAATTAATTTCCTAAATATCACAGGCTTAAATCAAAACAATTTCATTCTCAATAATGACGACAGATTGCTTGATCTGGTCATGTTTGGTAGACACTGCGAAGTTAAAAATTCTGAAGTCACTCTTACTAGAATTGATGAACATCATCCAGCGCTATCTATCTCATTTTCGTATAACACTAGCGTTAGTCTAAATAATTGTATTCCTAAGAAGCAAACGGGTCTCTATAATTTCCGAAAGGCGAATTTTCCAGATATGTATAACATGTTTCTTAATATTGACTGGACTTTTTTGGAGCAAAAGAACAATCCAGAAGATTGTTGTAAATTATTTTACGATAAGATTTATACTGTTTTTGAAGCATGTGTTCCCCGATTTGGCATGTCAAATCGTCGCAGTTACCCGCCATGGTTCACTCCAAATATTAAACGTGATATTCGACTAAAAGCTATCTGTTGGCGTAAATATAAGAGAACTGGTGATCAATTAGACTATGACATTTTCTCCGAATTAAGACGCCAGATAAAGTCTGACATACATGTTTCACATGGGGAATATATTCAGGGTATCGAAAATAATGTAACTCGTGATCCTAACAAATTTTGGGCTTTTGTTGGTTCCAAAAGGGGTTCGAACTTTATGGCCCGCGGAATGCATTTTGAGGATGCAACGTTTTCCAATTCTGAAGACACAGTCAACGCTTTTGCTGATTTCTTTAACCGTTCATATCTTGCACCCTCTAATTCGAGTACAACCCCGGAACCTCAAATATCGGATTTAGATGTTGATATTGTCAGTTTTGACGAGATTGAGGTTTTCAATGCAATCAGGCGGATCAAACCTAAGTTAACCACCGGGCCTGATAATATTCCTGCGTTTATTGTTAGGGATTGTGCGGGTGTTTTTGCACGTCCTTTGTCTTTAATCTTCAATAAATGTCTCAGTTTCTGTCAAATGCCAAGCATATGGAAATCTTCAAAGGTGTGCCCTGTCTACAAAAAAGGTGATAAATTGGATATCTCAAATTATCGACCTATATCAATTATATCGAATTTTTCTAAAATCTTTGAAGTGTTATTACATAATAATATTTTTTATAAAGTTAAAAACGCTATTGCTCCTGAACAACATGGATTTGTAAAAGGTCGTTCAACAACAACGAATCTAATGTGTATTACTCAATACTTGGCTGAAGGCATTAATCAACGCATGCAGACAGATGTTGTTTATACTGACTTTTCCAAGGCTTTCGATCAGCTAGATCACTCCATATTATTAAGCAAACTACAAACCTTTGGGTTTTCTAATAATTTACTGTCATTTTTCGACTCATATTTAAAAAATAGGAGGCAGTTTGTAGCTTATGGCGGGGTAAAATCTATCGAATATTTCGCAACATCTGGAGTTCCCCAAGGATCCATCCTTGGTCCTCTTCTTTTTACATTATTTATAAACGATATTGTCAATAGCCTTACTATTTGTTGTCTGCTATACGCAGATGATCTAAAAATTTTCTGTTTAATATCAAGTTTAATGGACTGTTTAAAGCTACAGCGTAATCTGGATTTGTTGTATGATTGGTGCACTAAAAACAGATTGAATTTAAATATTTCTAAATGTAATGTTATGACATATACAAACAAAAACACCACTTTTGATTTCAATTATAACATAAATGGTAAGATTCTGGATAGACCTACTGTGTTTAAGGATCTGGGAGTTATTTTCGATAGAGAACTATCCTTTCTTCCTCATATTGATCACGTCGTATCCTCCGCCTATAAAATACTTGGTTTCATCCTTAGAACTACTAAAGATTTTAGGTCACTTGATCCGTTAGTAACTTTGTATCGTTCTCTTGTTGTATCTAAATTGGAATACTCTTCAATCATTTGGTCTCCGTTTTATAAAGTTCACATTGACAATATTGAGAGCGTTCAGAGACGTTTTTTGAAAGCTTTGTGGTATAGATCTGATGGAGTGTATCCCGACAGAGGTTTTCCTCATGACCAGCTGCTGCAAAGATTCTCGTTTGTTAGATTACATGATAGACGCACATGTTCTAGCAGTTATTTTTACATAAACTGCTCAATAACAATATTATTTGTAAAGAGCTGCTGCACAAACTGAACTTTAGAATTCCTTCTCTAAATGCCCGTAACTTATATACCTTCTACTTACCACCTTCACGAACCAATGTCTTCAAATATTCTCCCATCAATAGGATGTGTACATGTTACAATGACAATGTCCATGCCTATGAGGTCTTTAATTGTAGCTTAAGCGCTGTCAAAAGACATTTTTATCACTAGTACCTATACTACGTATGTAATTAATTACTTTTTTCAAATTATTTCTTGTTGTAGGGTACCTATTATTACTACCGTATTGTTAGTTTCATAAATTTAAATATTGCTAATCTTTATGTTAATTGTTAAATAATTTGTTTTATTTTTACTTAATTAAATTCTGTTTTCTACCTGTTTTGTAACTGGGAAACTGTAAAACAGTGTATGAAATAAATAAATAAATAAATAAATAAATAAATGGATATTATATCTTATTTGATTAATATAAGTATATGCATTTATTTTCTTTATATTTGTCGCACTATAACAAGAAGAGGCACAATGAATTCCGCGCCAATAAGTTATTTCAAACGTTTAAGTGTCAAACGATTTTCTTTCGATCGATCGTCCGTTCATTCGGCTTCTTTCGGGGCGCCTCCACTGTGCTCCCGATAGTCTTGTTTTAGATTCGAGGGCTTAAATTTATCGTATGTATAGCACAATCTAGTTAATTAATTTTGTCCAGCTGGATGCTTGCTTGTGGGGTACTATGGGTAACATGGCGCTTATAAGAATAGGTTTATAATAGAATATAAATAAAGAAGAAGAAATAATAGAATTTAGGTTTTATGCTGAGGTCTCTAAATGGGTTTTATAATGTATATGCATTACGGGATATGTATTGTGCTGTGGTTCGTTCTGCATTAGAATATGCTTGTCTTGTGTGGTCACCATTTTATAGAATTTATGTGGAGATGTTGGAAAAAATACAAAGAAAATTCTTGAGATTTATTGCCTTTAAATTAAAAATTTGTAATGAAGATATTATTTACGATGACCTTTTAAACCTCTTAAACTTATCAACTTTAGAACATAGAAGACGTATCTTGACCATTGTACTTTTTTCAAATACTAAATAATATGATTGACTCATCACACCTATTGGGAACAATAAACTTTCGAGTCTCTTCAAGAATCACTAGACTTCAAGTTAAGTAGGTATCCTAGAACGAATTATGGTTTTAATTGCCGTTTTAATTGCCCGAAGGCTTAGTTTTTGCAGGCAATTTAATGCGTTACCGGAAGATGTTTATATTTTTACCTTAACTTATTCCCAAGTTAAGAACACATAAATTGTTAACTTTTGTGATATGTCTAGTTTTAATTTGTTTTATTTTATATATAGCTCATGTAATCTATGTATGTCTTGAATTTGTAATTGGCCAAATCCGTGAATATATTATAATAATAATAATAATAATAATAATAATAATAATAATAATAATAATAATAATAATAATAATAATATATAAATATTATTATTATTATTATTATTATTATTATTATTATTATTATTATTATTATTATTATTATTATTATTATTATTATTATTATTATTATGACTTAGCCTTACGGCTTCGCACTTCCTCGCAGGGGAACATTCACTTATCCCAGATATCTTAGATATCAAAAAAAAAAGCTCTGTGGGGGCCCTTTCTCTGTTATCGGGCCCACGGCGACGATCGTCCTTGTTGGATCCCACAAATTTTCTGACGGTTTGGGTCTGTGTGTCGGTTGAGTAGTACTGCCTTCTGTAGAACCTTGTAAAGATGGTCGTTAAGTCCCAGTTCTTTGAAGTTTTTCAGGAGGCTCTTTGGGACCACCCCAGTTGATGACATCATAATTGGCACTGTTCTGACGGTATTCATCTGCCATTGTCTCTGTAGGCGTAATTCAAGTTCTCGATATTTTGCGATTTTTTCAGCGTTCTTCATAATCAAGTTGTTAGTGTTTGGGATGGCTATTTCTATAAGCGTAGTATTTCTGGCTCTTCTATCTACTAAAACAATATCAGGTCTATTATGATTAACAGTTTGGTCAGTTAAGATGGTGCGGTCCCAGTATAGTCTGAAGTTATTGTTTTCCAGAATTGATTCCGGAGTGTACTGGTAGTATGGCATTTTTTCCTCCTGTAGAAGTTGTAATTTAATTGCCAGTTCTTGGTGAATAATTTTTGCTACAGCATCGTGCCTCTCTTTGTACTCGGTAGACGCAAATAGCTGACATCCTCCTGTAATGTGCTGGATGGTCTCTGATGTTTGACATCCATACCTGCATCTGTCGTTCTCAACTGTCGGGTCTTTCACTATATATTTGAGGTAGTTGCGGGTAGCTATAACCTGATCTTGAATTGCTAATAGTGATCCCTCCGTTTCGGGAAACATCTGTCCAGAGGTCAGCCAGTAGTTCGACGCTGCTTTGTCGACATGTTCTTGCGTGATCTCATTAATGTGTCTCCCGTGCAGTGGGTTTTCTCTCCAGTTCTGCAGCTTCTCGTTGTTGGGATGATGGTGTACTTGAACTTGGTTGTCCATAAGTCTGAGGGGGGAGTCATCTATTTGGCATATAGCTGTATGTAGTTCAGGGTCGGCCGATCTTCTGTAAAAGAAATTTCGTAGATTTACTATCTGTTGGTCTAATTGCTTACCGATATCTGCCAATCCTCTACCACCCTCTTGTCTTGGAAGCGTAGTCCTTTCGGTGGAGCATCCAGGGTGGTGTTTCCTGATTTCGTCAGCAGTGTTCTAATCTTTCGCTGTAGGTTGTCGATATCAGTTTTACTCCAGGATTATTATTATTAATATTATTATTTTTCTCAATGTTAGTTTTCACAGCTTTTTGTTGGTATTGCTGGTGTTATTTACAGTACAGAGAAGAAATTCATCTTAACCTGTACTGTTTAGAAACTTCCGTACTATATGGCAAGTTTGGAGGATGACGCTTTTCTGAATTAGTTGGTATAAATAACCTGATAGGCCCAGTTTTTCCAAGTTGGGCTTGAAATTTTTTGTCATTGCTCCCTCCACCGATATTATGATCGGAATTATGTCAATTTTATCCAGCTTCCATATATTTTTTTATCTCTATAGCCAAATTCGAGTACTTGGTCTTCTTCTCCGATTCGGTTTTAGAGAGGTTGTGTGTTAGTGGGCAACCTATATCGATTATGAAAGCTTTCTTGGTGTTTTTTTCGATGAGATGAATATCCGGACGGTTGTGGTCTACTGTTCTATCCGTTATTATTGGCCTGTCCCAGTATAAGAGATATTCAGGGGATTCAAGGACTGGCTCGGGTGAGTATTGGTAGTATGGTGGGAGGTTTTCCCTTAGGCCTAGTTTATGGGCCAGTTCCTTGTGGATGATCTTTGCCACTTGATTATGTCTCCCCAGGTAAGCGTTGGGGGCCATAGCACCACAACCCGCCGTGATATGTTCTATCGTCTCTCCGGGGCAGTTGCATTTTCTGCACACATCTTCCACATTCCTTTTCATGATGACCTTTTCATAGTTTCGAGTTCGAATGACACGGTCTTGGATAGAGATAATAAAACCTTCTGTTTCAGCGTGAAGCTGCCTTTTCTCTAACCAATTCAGTGACATTTCTCTATCTATGAGTGGATTTTGGAGTGCAGTAGGGTATTTGCCGTGTAGAGCTTTCTCTTGCCAAGTTACAAGCTGTTGACTTGGCAGCGCGCGGATGATGTTAGGTGTCCGTTTCGCTTTAAGTTGAGGGCTGTATATCCAGCGTCTGCTGCAACCACTTTTTTAAGAATTTCCCCATTCGATTCTTGGAAGTATTTTCTCATAGAGGTCTCTTGTGACTTGCACAAGTTATATATATTAATGAGACCTCTTCCTCCCTCCTTTCGTTTTAGGTAGATTCTTTCAAGTGCAGAGCGTGGGTGGTGGAATCTGAATTTTGTTAGCAGCCTGCGCGTAAGCCTATCCAGTTCGTGCAAATCCGTGTCTGAATACTTAAGGATTCCGAATGAGTAGGTAAGTATTGGTATTGCCCAGGTGTTGATGGCAGTAGTAAGATTACCAGCATTCAGGTGAGTATTAAAAAGCTTTGTTAGTCTGCTTTTGTATTTGTTTTTAAACTCCCTTTTTAGGCTTGTGTGGTTTATTTGTTGGTTTTGGGAGATGCCTAAGTATTTATATGTTTTGTCCTCATCTAGTATATCTATGCCTTCAAGCAGTCCACGATTTTGTTCAGTCTTTCCGCGTACGACATTCAAGATTGCGCACTTGTCTAATCCAAACGACATTTTGATGTCATCGCTAAATGTCTTGGTTATTTGAATTAGGGACTGTAGGTGGGTTTTGCTTTCAGCGTAGAGTTTGATATCATCCATAAATAGAAGGTGGTTTATTCTAAAATTCTCAGTTAAGTTGGGACGATATCCGTAGGATGTTGATTTTAGTAGTGAGGACAGTGGGTTCATGGCCAAAATGAACCAGAGGGGGCTTAAAGAGTCGCCTTGAAATATACCTTTTGATATATTTATATTGCCAAGCTTCTCTTGTCCAATATGGAGATTGGTATTCCATTGCTCCATTAGGGTGCCTAACATGTTACGTATTAGGGGGTGTACTTTGTATATTTGCAATATCTTCTTTAGCCAGTCGTGAGGAACAGAATCGAATGCTTTACTATAATCTATGTAGCACATATTTATTTTATAATAACGGCATCGATTGTAAGCTGTTCCTTGCAACCCAAAGCTTTCCTAATACAGCCCTTTTGCTCATCAGCTACCAGGTTGTTGTTTATGCAGTGTGTGTATATTTTTGAGTACATGACTGATGTTAAAAGTTTATACACCACTGACAGACAGGTGATCGGTCTGTAATTTTTTGGGTCGTTTACCTGCCCTTTTTTAAATAAAAGGAAGGTATTGCCACTGGCAAGATGAGCTGGGAAGTGTTCGGGGTTTAGGAGAGCCTTGCTAAAGCAGTTTGCGATTACAGGGTGTAGGCTGGTGAAAGTTTTGAGCCAAAAATTATGAATTTGGTCAGGTCCCGGTGATTTCCAGTTAGCCAAGTTCTTAGTGGCATCCCTTATGTCGATGGATGTTACTTGCGGCTCAGGCATTTCTTGCAAAGTTTCAGCCTCGGCTTCAACTTTTTCGAGCCAGCTTGCTTCTTCATTGAAATGGGATGCGTCAGACCAAATATTACTCCAAAATGCATTAAATTGGTCTTTATTTATGTCAGTTGGAGTAACGTCATTTTTTTCTTGATTCAGTGTCCTATAGAAGGTTTTTTGGTTCGTGGTGAACTGTTGGTTTTGTACCTTCCTCTTTGTGGCTTTATTGTATCGCCTTAGACGGGCGCCTTTAGCCTTACATTTTTGTCTAATGTTGTCTCTTACGATTGTTAGCAGCCGTTTTATATCGGGACTGTCTAAAGGAATACTCTCTGCTTTCAGCATATCTTTAACCTTTTTAGCAACCTTGCTGCTAGAGTTTCCACTTAGATGTTCTCCAATGATATAATACCTGACCATTGAGTTCAATTACAGTTGCTGCTGCAGCATATAACCCACTGTGTAATGTCTCGAGGTCCTCAGTTCTATTTAAGGACGTCCCTGCTGCTAAGTTTACTCTCGCTAGTATTTCGTGGGTTCCTTTCTTGAATCTCAGCTTAGGGATACTCGGCCTCAAGGTCGGGTCACTATTTTCGAATAAGGACAAATTTTCCAAATATTTTTGGTTTGTATTGTCCGTATCAGCCTGTATAGTTTGATCTTGTTCGTGTTTGTTATTGTGTTCCTGCTGTGCTGTTAGCTCTTCCACATGCTGAAGGTTGTGCAACGTTCTGCCTACTTCACGCCGGATTTGATCTATTTCAGCTTGGGGTAGCAGGTGGTTAGCATAAATAGCTCTTTGACGGCTCGCTACGTTTTGTTCGGACAGTTTTAATTCCGGATATATTTGGTTTATTTCTCGGTGGAGTTTTATTCTCCAGCCAGGGCGAGGGTTATCTTCACAGTCGTTAATCAAGAGGAATGTTTTGATAAAGGTTCTATTCATGTCACGACTCCACTTGATTCGACCGGTTTCTGTTCTTCTGGGTAGACCAGCGGCAGTTCTATCGACTCCAGGGTCAGGCTGCAAGCTAGTCTCCATTATAATGTTTTCCTCGCCGATGTTATGTTGAGTAATAGTTCGGTTGTCGGCAGGGGCTTGTATTAGCATCCTGCCGTTAGTATTATTCGTACTATTCGAATTTATGCCTCCCCCAGAATCCGTGAGGCTGCCTGCTTGCGCAGTGTGGGATTGCGAACCCACCTGGGGTACATATTTTTCTAAATTCGACATCATATTCTTGTGAAATTCAGTACTCATTTCGTTAGAAATGGTTTGCATTTATACCTTCTGCCAGGTTACATACAGCCGCCCTTAACATAGGGAACATACGCTGTTGAGAAACCGCCCCTAACATGGAGTCAGCCGTTTCTTCACTACATCAGTTCCTACGCCTACCTGCGGTAGCCGGTGACCAATGTAGGCCCCTTTAAGGCAAGGACCACCAACCTTTTAGCCGCCTTTTACGGCAGGCAGGTTCTACCCTGGGCCTAAATTCGTAAACCGGAACCCAGACGGCTTCCGGAACCCAGACGGCTTATATTATTATTATTATTATTATTATTATTATTATTATTATTATTATTATATTAATAGTATACAGTATACATCATAGTTCTCATTATTCCAATAATTTATATTCATACACATCAATTTATATGCAAAATAATGTAATAATTTAAAATTATTTTAATTAATATTTTTCATAATTCATCAGTGGACACCAGAAACTTTGGTACAACCTATAAAGACTGATGCAAGCCATAGAAATCTCTGCGGTAACTTATTCTACGATTTTTCTGGTATCTTTTTGGAAAACCCTACTTGAAGACTATTGTTAGACCTCTTGCTTCATAATGACCCTAGTGAAACCATTTCACGCTTATTATGGCATTATTTTGCAATAATGGGCACTAAATAGACAAACTTTATTCCTTGATAATTCATTGTTATTCATTTCTGTAATAAAAAAATATGTTTATGTTATGTACAGCACTCTACGGTTTTCATATAGGTATTAAAGTCTTGAGTCTATAATTTTTAAATTTTTATTCAGTGTCTTGTAACATTTTTATTTGGCTACATTTTAAAAAAATTATTAAAAATGTTTAGCCAATCAATACTTTACATTACAGCCGAGTTAAGCTGTTACACTCATAATAATTATTTCATCACTGACTTTATAGGTATGGTTAAGTTTAAGGATCATGCATGGGGTTGAAGCGAGAGATTAGATTTAAGAGATAAGGTTGTATTATTTGATTACTCGTGTACTTTTTAAGCAGAAACTTAGATGATGTTAATTATCTTTGACTTTGCATCACTCTGGATGTAATCAAACTCTTTACATTTTCTTTCTGGCTAGATTAGCTAATATTTTGCATAAAATGTGAACAAAAATAACAAGTTTTAAAATAATTGTTGAGGAGAAACAGGTATTCAGAGTACATACTATTATCCTGTATATATTGAACATTTCATCAATAAACAGATTTTTTCTTTCCCTGAAAAAAATAAAGACTTGTGTAAAGAGTGAAACGACATCTGTAAAATCACCTATGATGTAAATTGTGCAAGGTCTTATGTTTGTGAAGACCACCTTTTGCCATTGGATTTTTACAACAAAAAGTTGCTCGAGGACACCTTAAAGGCTTCCTTAGTCAATGCTTTTGTATGATGATTGTCTTACTATCATGGTGACATTACGAATGCAAATAATATTTTAAATCACCTCAATACTATTCATCCTTCAATAAAATTTACCTTGGAAATCGAACAGGACTCTTGCATAAATTTTCTAGATTTAAATATTTCTAAAGACTCTAACAAACTCAAATTTAAAATATTTCGTAAACCTACCCAAACTGACAATATAATTCCCGCTAACTCTAACCACCCTAGTCAACATAAAATGGCAGCATTCAATTGCTTAATTAATCGAGCCCTTAGTATACCCATGTCTCCAGAAGATCACATAAGCGAAATTAATGTTATTAAACAAATTGCTCTCAACAATGGCTATTCTCCTTCCATTGTCGAAAGAACTTATCAAAAAATTTTACAAAAAAGAGAAAAACACATTGCTTACGATACTAACATCCCTGATAATACCAATAAATTCTTGTCACTAACCTATCTAGGTCCCTTTTACAACATAATCTCAAAAACCATTTCTAACAATTTTCCGAACATCAAAGTCTCATCTAAATTAACAAATAAACTTAGCTCTTCCATTGTCAACACAAAACAAAAAATGAAACATCTACAAAGGAGCGGAGTATATAAACTATCTTGTTCAAATTGTCCAGCCACCTATATTGGAAAAACCACCAGGTCTTTACATACAAGAATCAAAGAACACATAAGTAGGCCAACAAAATCAGTTTTTGGACACCATCTTAAATATAATAACCACAATTTTTCTCCTACTTCAAGTAGTAAAATCATACATCATTTCACAGGTCTTAATGTCAAACATCTTGATCTTCTAGAGGAGTTAGAAATTTCTAGAGAGATCAAGAAAAATCCTGTCCTCTGTCTTAACACAAAAATGACAAATTTATCTAACAGCAATTCACTTTTTAGACTTTTCAATTAATTTTTTCGTTTAGCCAATCAACCTTTACTGCATACTAAACCTTTACCATCATTTGGACACTTAACTATAAGATTATTTTTCCATAAAATTTTTTTTTAACCTTGTTGCCAAATCTCTTACAAATATTTCCTTAAAATCTGAATACCCTCTTTATCAAATTTATCAACCTAAAACTTATGACCTTATAAAATAATGGTTGATTGTGTTGATTTTCGTTAATTTTTAATGACCGATATCCAGCCCTTGTCTGGAGTCCAAAAAAACTTGCCTTTTAAACATGCATTTTGCTCAGGCTTCATCTTTTTAGCATACATACAATGTTGCCGGTTACCTCATTTTTAATCATTTTAAATAAACAATTTTAAATTTGTAAGCATTTACTACTACTTAAATTACCTGGCCTTTTCAGATTTTTGATTTTAAGTCTGTTTTTTTTTAAATTTTCATGACCTTTGTTCGTATCTTTCTGTTTGTAAAATGTCATATTTATATTTTAATTATTTATCTATTCAAGTTCAGTTTACGACGTCAATGTGTTTATTGTTTAAAATGTCATTTGTCCAAGTTTAGGTTAGTGTATAAACATAAATTACGTATCACAAAAACTTTTTAAGCATTGCTTTCAAAACTCTTTTTGACTAGTAAGTACTCTCTTTTATTGTTATTTTACAACTTCTAAATTTTATACTTACCTTTAGGGTTAAGCCCTGATGATGGCCTTAAGTAAATAAGGCCGAAAGCGCTTGGCGTCAGTAAATAAACAGTTACACTGAAATACAACGTTTTTCCTTTCTTCAGAACACAGTGTACAACCAACTCCACACATTTACTTTCAATGCTTTTGTATAAGCCAAAGAAGCCTTTAGGTATCCTCAAACGACCCCGCATAACACTTCTAGGATAAAATTACAACAATATGAACCTAACCTAGAGCTTACATGCTTTTTTATAACAAGACATTTTACTTTTACGAATCAAAGATACTGTTTTTGTTTTTCTTTTTTTTTTTCAGTATACCCCTACAGCTCTATCAGCTGCTATCGAGAATCTATTTGAGTGTTGAATCGCTGCTGCAGTCAACGGGAACTATTTGGTGTTAAATATACATAATCTCAGTTTAAACTTTTGTAATGGATCGTCTTAATCTTTGTAGTTTAAGTGTTTAAATATTTTAGTAATTTATGTTGATATAAATAATAAGATTAAGATCATCAAAAATATAACTCATGGTATTAATAGACTACGTTGTATCAGTAATATAATAACTATTGCATCTTGAAAAATATATTTTTTGACATAATTACTTAAAAATAAGAAATAGCCAGGCACATGCACATTTTAACGTTAACATGAAGTAAATGTTGCCTAGTTCTTTCTTCCGAATTAGGCGTTTTCCCTCTTCGTTCGCAGCCAGGGCCATTCCCGAGGGGACCTACAGTTTAAAGTGGGTTCCGAACCACGATCCTCAGTCATGCGACACCCCCCAAGGGCTATCAACCCTTGGTTTATTGCCATTGCATGACCTACCGATTGGGGAGTGTGTACCTTCTTCCGTACCCCACGAGATGTCCGATCTCATCCGGCCTGGTTACCGGCGTAAATGGGGTAAGTTGGGAGATGATACCTTTTACACTCTTCCCTGCATTCTTAAATCCACTTAATTTCGGACAAACTTTTTTTTATTGTACGTATGCCCACTCCGGGAATCGAACCCGGGTCGCCGCGGTCGAATGCCAGTAGCTCTACCTCTGAGCCACAACCGCGGTTATGTTGCCTAGTTCTTTATTATTTTGAGCAATTATGTCAAAAAATATATTTTTTAAAATGCAATACTTATTATATTACTAATCAATCTTTTCAAATACTCCCGCCACTATCAATCGGTAAATACGTTATCTGTATTGCCGACATTGTCACCTGCTCAGTCGGTAAAGCTACCTCCTATTTTTATTTGATACCGACCGATTTACTTGGCCAGGTGGCTCATAGATGGCAAGTGATGCGTTTCATCTATAGATTCCGCTACCAGTCCGATGCTATATTCCGGATGCGGATGATCGAGAGAAATTTAACAAACGCGGGGATCCGAAAATAGAAAGATCCTGAGACTATCGGCTCGTTCGAATAGCCGACTGCTGATACTTCGGCAAGCGTGCCGATTTGTCATTGGAAATCTACGAAAGCCAAGTTGAAGAAATTGCTGTTTATTAAAGGGTTCTTTGCTAAATTTCAGGACGGAATTATCGGCCGCTGCTTAAGTCAGAATCGAGGCAAAACCGTTTGCCCCGATCCTGACTAGGAAAAACGAGTGCGGGGCACTCTGACGGACATTTTGACCCCCAAAACATGGGGTGGAGGAGTGCCGCGATTCTTTATAGGAGAAGAATTGTTCAGCATAAAATTCACTATCGATTGACAAAAGAAACAGGCCCCTAGCTAGTCGGCCAAGCAGATTGACTATAGATCGGAGAATAAAAGTTTTGGATCTTTTACTCTATAAAAAGATCTTGGCGCCTAACTAACCAGAAGCGATGCCAATTTTTGGCCACTCACTGCATCGAGATGCGGAGCTCAGCGTGCCTACTGAGCGCAATAGCCGAGGCAAAATTAATGAAGAGCACGAGGATGCAGGTCGAGGGCTGCAATGCAGAACCCCGGTCATCAGGTGAAGTTTTCATATTATGATTGAAATACATAAATAATATGAAATGCAATATTTGTAAATATATTTTGACAGTTGTTAGTTTAACAATTTTAGCGATATGTTTCCACATCACAGTCCGTAGGAGTGTGATACAAAAGCAGACAAAACAATTAACATAATAATAAAACAAAATAAAAAAAAAATGTTAACAAATTTTTAAATTAAAAAAAAATCTTTTAGGTACTAACATTTACCTTTCGAGGGATTGGCGATATGCGGCTTTTTTGTTTCCTAATATAGGATGTCATCAGATTTCGAGTACAACATCAGGTATCTTTTTTTAAATAAAAACTTTTGATTCTTATTGTAGATTCTTAAAATCTTGCTTCTTCTTATGTCTTTGTGCAATAATACTGTTAACCAAATAGGAATGTTTCGACCCTATAAAACATCTACAATCTTTATATTCCGAAAAAGTATGATGGTTGTGGAATTTGAAATGGACCGCTATAATGCCTTAGAATCCTAGAAAAACGAATATTTCCGAAGGTCTAAGAGCATGTAAAATGAATTTACCTCGGAAACTACTTATCCGGTCTGAACAATATTTGGCATATAAATGGAAGATGAGTTATAATATCAGGAAAATATTTTAGAAATAAAAATTGCTATGGCCTTGACACATTGAATCATTATAATAATTCGAAAATTACTTAATTGATCTATCCGAAATTTGGTACGCGCATCTATTAAAATTTTATCACGAAAACTACTTAAGTATTCCAATCTAAAAAATAATTTGCATACCTATATAAAATTTTCGGCGCCGCGATTAAACTTCAAAAATGCGGCGGCTCAAACGTCAACAAAGGAAGCGCCGCAGACGCAAAATTTTTTGGCGCTGCGGCCCAACGTTTGACAGGCAATACGCCGCGGCCAAAACCTGAACAGATACGGGTTTTTACCTATAAAAATAATGTTTGAAAAAGTTTTATTTACAGAGATTAAGAAAAAATAACTTTACATTTCCATTGTTATATTTTGTTATCAGATCTCGAGTGCAATGTTTCGACCGTAGAAAAACATTTTTGATTTCTTTATTCGGAAAAAGTATGATATAATTCAAGGGTTAAAATGTGATGTGGGTACGCGTAAAATTAATTTAATTCAAAAACTGTTTAATCGACGTATCCATAATTTGGTGAACACATGTTAAATAAATTCACCTTGAAAACTACTTAACCGATGTGAATAAAATTTGGTGTTCGTATGTCAAAGTTGTTTATAAACATTTTAAGAAGCAAAGTTAAGAAATATCAATACTTAACTGTAGTTTTGTCCGCTTTAAAAAATTGATTCTTTATAGTAACTCGAGAACTACCTAACCGATCTACCATAAATGTGACATACGCAGGGAAAATAAATTTACCTCGTAAACCACTTATCTAATCTGAACAAAAACTGGTATACCTAAGTGTGCAAACTGAGTTTATAAATTGTAGGAAAATTATTTTAGAGATGGCAGTTACCACGGCTTTGTCTACCTGTGAGATAAATGACATTGGCAGGCATTATTTAATCACAATCAAAGTTACTTGGTTAGTGTGTGGAATAAATAATTTGTGTGATGATAAAAAAAAATTTCTAGCTGTAATTTTATTTCATTTTCAAAGTTTAACTATTTCAATAATTAATAAAGTATTTAATATTAAGTGTTAACAAAAACATAAATAAAAGGGATAACAATTAAATACACGAGTTCCAGTATTATTAAGTAGTTAAGTATATACTAACAGCTGTCATTTTGATATTTTTTTTAGTGTACCTACTACCGGCGTTTATAAAAAAATATTTGATTGTTGAGTGCAGTTTTCATATTATAATTGAAATAGGTAGGTACCTACATAAATTAAGTATATGATATATTTGTAAATATTTTTTGACAGTTGTAAGATTGACAATTTAAGCGTTTATGTTCATACATCACAGTCCGCAGGAGTGTGATACAAAAGTAAACAAAAAAAAAAATTAAGTTATTTTTTTAAATTAAAAAAAATTCTTCTGGGTACTAACTTTTAACCTTAGAGTCGCTGTTATTGATTTTTTCGATATGCAGCTTTTATATAAAATATACCTACTTAATATGATAAAAGAATAACAAGGATTAAGTAGGTACTTATTAAGTATAACAGTACGTACACAGATTGAATGTTTTGGTAATTGATTTTTAATTAAAATTCAATATATAGAAACTAACTAAAACTGGCTTACCCAAAATTCAGTTTCTTCTTTTTCCCTAACGAGCAAATCTTCAAATGTAATTGTGCAATTAGCTACAAAAACGTCAGGGGGTATAGCGGCATCGTGAAATACGGTAACAGTAAGTCCCTTAGCATTATCAACGCTATGTTCAAATTGCTCGTTCCATACAGGGTCGAATGTTTTTTGTTTTGTAGTTGACTGGGCAAACTGAGTATCGTCCACATCAATAGTCACATAGGGGTCAAGTAGTTGTTCATCTGCCTTTCCGAATACGTGCCGTTTGGAGCAATCAGTCGGACGTAAACCTTGGGCCTCGCATATTTTTACACGAACTTTCCCCGTAAACATGGCCAGAGTTCATCACCAGTGGCTTTGGCGATGTATTTTAACACGCCCGCACAAAACAATCCAATATTTCATTAACTGCATAGGTTAAAAAACGTCGAAAAGATGAGTAAATCCTAAAACAGAGCTTGTTTGACAGATCGCGTGCTCAGCCGATTTCGATTCGATGCCCATCCGTCTTTTTCACAGACATTGACCCTGCGTACTGGGTATTGCCAACATACTTCAAAATAGTTGAAAAACGCATATTTACAGTTTACATTACACTATATTGGCATTGGCAATATTTAATTACCGTCAAATGAGATGAAATTGATGTAAGTAATGTGGTAAGTATGTGGGTTTAAGAGTTAAAAAAATCCTTAAAATGGCAAATGTATAATAAGGCGATTATAATATATTTTAGTAAACATGCCTTAGGTATGCTAAAAAAGTTCTTTGGTGACCGCACTTTTTAGCCCCGCCACTTATCTTATAGCGGGTTCTCTCGACCCCTTTAAGAACGCCTGAAGTACGCGTATATATACAGCGTTGTAGATTAGGTATGGAACAAATGGAAAAGTATTTTTTGTTTGTTACATCACCGAAATTTAAATACCACCAAAATTTATTGCATGTCGAATGTCCGATAACTATATCAGGTACACTTAGGGCTTCAAGTTAAACAGTATGCAGGGTAAGTCACAATTAGGGGGAAGAAAAGGGGGTCATAAATGGGCTCAGTCGTTCATCATAAGCGCATTAAAATTACTGGTAATTTTGCATGAATGCCTGTTTTATAAAAACTGCATGATTTTAATTTAATAATTTCGAAAAAAATATGAAAAGACAGTTTTTACAGAACAGACCGGCGAATATGAAATTATCTGGTTATTTTAAAGCACGAATGCTATGTAGTAGATTATTTCCCGAAAAAAAATAATATTTTTGATTTTTGTGTTTTAAAACACAAAAATCAAAGCAAAACAAAATGTTTTTTATTTTTATAATGAAATATACCTACTATAGGTACCTACTTAGTATAATATTTTTTATACCTACCTAATACCTATATTGTATATATTGAAGACGACCTCAGGAGTCGTCTTCAATATACAGGGTGCGCCAAACTCAGTGGCCTATTAAAAATATTTAGAAAACGACAAAAGATATGTTTTTGAAAATTTGAGTGTGTTCATAAGAGCTAGTGTTCTAGCGTTTAAAAATATTTTGAAAGGGGCGGTGTTGCCAGATCATCTTGAAACTCCTAGCAACTTTGGAATTTTAAATGAGACACCCTGTATATTATTTTACTTTTTGTTTCTGCTTAAGAACACAAACATTTTTTGTATATAATAATCTATGCCTATCTCTTATAGTTTTTGAGATATTAATTAATTAGTCATTTTTTGGGGCCAAAACATGCTAACCAGAAAATCAAATATTTTTGTGATTAAGGCACCTAGAAAAATAAAATTTTTACAGACGGTTTTTATAGCATGGCCATCTAGGAATTTTGATGATATATGAAAATATTTTTACACAGAGCGTCACAAAAAAACGTAATCTTGGTAATATAAATAAATGCAAAATTCTCAACTTTTTTAAATGGAACACCCTGTATTTTATTTTCTTAACAAAATCTAGTTTATATTTTCTACCAATAAGTATAACATGTTCCTATACCTATCTCTAACCAATTCGAACTTACAAGGGGTTTAAAAAAATTAATAACTTAATAAAACACATTTAATAGTAGGCTTTGGCAGAATTTGTTCGGAAACAAAAAGAGAAAAAATGTCAACCGAGATGTCAACTTAATTTCCTATCTTATATTTAAAAAAATTATTCGTTCTATGGATTTATACGTCACACATTCACATTATTATACTGCAACATATTTCGTTCTATTTTTCTAAACTTTTTTGCTGTCATTGGAGATGAATTGGGCTACCATTCATTAAATCGTCTACATGTTCTTGATATAATTTTATTACACTCTCCATGTATAAAAAGTAAATTCAAAATTTCTGCGTTTGAATAAGAAATATTGGACATTTTAGTCAATAATTTAAAAGCACAGATTATAGACAAAACCAATTAAGTTGACATTTTTTCTTTTTCATTTGTTTTCAAACAAATTCTGCCAAAGCCTACTATTAAATGTGTTTAAACCTTTTTATTAAGTTATTAATTTTTTTAAACCCCTTGTAAGTTCGAATTGGTTAGAGATAGATATAGGAACATGTTATACTTATTGGTAGAAAATATAAACTAGATTTTGTTAAGAAAATAAAATACAGGGTGTTCCATTTAAAAAAGTTGAGAATTTTGCATTTTTTTATATTACCAAGATTACGTTTTTTTGTGACGCTCTATGTAAAAATATTTTCATATATCATCAAAATTCCTAGATGGCCATGCTATAAGAACCGTCTGTAAAAATTTTAACTTTCTAGGGGCCTTAATCACAAAAATATTTGATTTTCTGGTTAGCATGTTTGGGCCCCAAAAATGACTAATTAATTAATATCTCAAAAACTATAAGAGATAGGCATAGATTATTATATACAAAAAATGTTTGTGTTCTTAAGCAGAAACAAAAAGTAAAATAATATACAGGGTGTCTCATTTAAAATTCCAAAGTTGCTAGGAGTTTCAAGATGATGTGGCAACACCGCCCCTTTCAAAATATTTTTAAACGCTGGAACACTAGCTCTTATGAACACACTCAAATTTTCAAAAACATATCTTTTGTCGTTTTCTAAATATTTCCAATAGGCCACTGAGTTTGACGCACCCTGTATATATTTCTTATGACTATATATATAATTTTTACTATTTCTAAAATAATAATTAGAAAACAGAAATGTTGATAAAAATTCATTTTAAATAAGGAGTCAAATTTTTTCTATATAAATTGAGATGGATCCTGCAAGTGCTCTAAACACCCGTATTAAAATTTTACCAACTAAAAAACTGGAGGGAATGAGGGAAAAAATATAAAACTTCAAATTTTAAATTTGTTCATACAAAAAAATTTGGTAATAATGGTATGTTTAGATAACGCTTTTAATGTATTTCTGACTGAACGTCTTAAAGATGTAATAAAACAAAATAATTTGGACAAATTTAATTCAGTTGATATATCATTAATTTATAAATTAAAAGGCACTATTTAATCACAATCAAAGTTACCTGATTATTGTGTAGAACAAACAATTTGTGTTATGAAAAAAAGTTTTGTTTTTGCTAGCCGTCATTTTTATATTTTCAAAGTTCAACTATTTTAATTAAACTATTTCATATTAATTTTGTGACAAATAAATAAAAGGGATAAAAATGAAATACACGAGTTACAGTATTATTAGTTATATACCGACAGCTTTCATTTTGACATTTTTTATGTGTAATAATCGCGTTTATAAAAAAAATATTTTGTTGTTGGGTGTAGTTCTCATATTGTGATTGAAACATATAAATATCAAATGCAATATTTTTGTAAATTTTTTTTGACAGGTTTTATATCGACAAATTAAGCGATATGTTTTCACATCACAGTCCGCAGGAGTGTGATACAAAAGTAAATAATAAAAAAAATGAAAAAAGAATAAAAATAAAAAATAAAAATTAAAAAAAAAATTTATGTAATAACTTTTACCTTGAGAAGCAACGCCAATTGCTGATTTGCGATATGCGGCTTTTGTATTACCTACTTCACTAAATTGATATTATGATATTATTATTGATATTATTATAAATCAAAAGACGAACAATATGTCCTTTAAAGACGTTATTGTCACTAAGCGACCACCGTCCCCCGCCGGTCAAACTTTTTTATCGCTAACCAGTACAGAATATGTGTATAAAATCCTTATGCATCGATCAACTTCCAATTATTGCACTTGTTATTCAGTATAGCTGCTTTAACTAGTTTAATTATTAATTTAAATAACTGAATAGAAGTCATGCTTACTAACTTAATAAAAGTTGTCTATATGGCTATTAAAGTTTCGTGTTGTATATCAATTTAATTGATATTTGAATGAGAGTAATTACGAGCTACAAGCAAGAGAAAAGGTTAATTACTGAGAAATTTAAATTATGACAGTATTTAGAGATTTATAACTTAATTAATTTTGCCTCTCTGTTGACTGTGTTATATTACTTGCGCTTTGGTATCGGGTCTATTTTTTCACTTGTATTGATTTACTTTACTTTTTCTTTCAAACAAAATAGGTAATATAAATAATAAGAGTTAGTTAGAAACCCGCTTGACCAAACTTAGAACGCGCCAAGAAAGTGATATTTCGTATAGAGCTCTAGAAAGGAACACAGCTTTATCACAAGGTTCTATAGGTGGTACGAAACAAATATTCAGCACATATCTAAGAACATGGATTTACCGCAGCTTCATCGTATTTACGTCACAAAGATACCTGTGACTAGGATTTGTTTTATAATTTATGGCAACCTGGTGATGAATCTAAGATATCTTATTTAACTCATTTTTATCTAGGTTATAAAAATTTCTAACTTTATGACTCACTTCAACAGGTGCAGTGTTAGAATGAACACGAAGCCGTTATGGCGTTCTCTCTAAATTCGTTTGCTGTCAGTTTGTTCGTCATAAAAGTTGTTTATTTTTATAAAAAGTCGTGTAAAATGTGCTTTCCTGCGTTTTTTGAGATGAGATCAACGAGACTACTAGCTGCTCTCACAATTTAAGGTTAGTTGAAGGGCCTTTACTTTCGTTTGCCGCATATCGTTTGTTCGGTTTTCAATGTCAACCATCTTGTGTTATAGTAAAAATATTGTGAATAATCCTAATCCAGATTCCAGACATTTAATTTGCATCGGACCGTTCTTGCCTTTAGAGTTTTGCAGAATATAGAGACGTTGTAGGAACTTGAGGAATTTTTATTACAAGAACCAATATTATTATATTATGTTGCTTGGTAAGTTTAAATTTTTTCTATGGTATTATGCATGCATAACCTTTTGACACGCAACCTGTAGTTACCAATAAAGAGTTGTTTACCAATGTATAAATTTTTGCTGTTGCAGAGGCTGTTATTTGGCTTGATTATACCGAAAAAACGATTGAGGTGGCCGAGTAGGTAAGCGATTGGGTGAGGCAGGACAAACAAAGGGCTATGTAAAGAAAAAATAAAGTCAGGTCATTATGGATAACTAGCTTTTATTTAATAAAAAAGGTGTTCTGAAATTTTAGTTTTATTTCCGAACCAGCTCTTTTTTTCAGATAAATATATTTTGAATTGCATATTGTTGATTTATTTAAATGACTAAAATCGCTTTATATACCTAATATAAATAGGCATATATTTTTTGATTTACTTGAACTCCTTCATTTATATCATCATTTTGAATCCAATACGTAAATGTTAAAACTTATAACATTATTCACGAAGAACCAATAAATAATATAATAGAATAATGATTAACTTTTGTATGGTGATGGCTGTTCGTGAATAATGGTATAATTTTGACATTTACTTCTTGAAGTCAAAACGATGACCTAATAATGGAGTTCAAGTTAAATCACAAAATAACGGCGTATGCTTAATCTTAGCAATGTAACTGCAATAGATTACATCTATCAAAGCCACATATTGAATGCAGTCATTCTTTGAAACAGAGATGGAGTCACGCTATATCACTGCGATAGAGTTATGTTTCATCCCTGTGTGGTAAATTAGTTCTTTAAATACGCGGACATTACGGCAAGTTGAGGGCACCTCTGGGACATCTCTGATCTAAGCTCAGTGATAAAACATGTAACACTGATATATAGCTGTGTTATTCCAGCGGCATGTTTTGGTCAGGCGGGAAGTAGTTTAAGTAACTTTAAAAATTATTTACGGCTAGATGTCACTGTTCAGAGATCTCTTTCTGATTCCGGCTAATAACGCTATATGTCGTCGATGTATACGGATAAAAGAAAAATAGAGCCTAATGTTCAGTGGTAGTGAGTAAGTTCCCTTTCCCCTTATAACACCCTCCCCGGTCTGTGAATCACAGGAGATTCCAGACTGTTACTACTAACATAAAATTGAATAAGTTATATGACCGAAGTTGGTGAGAGAATTTCAGGTCCCCCGTAGCGCAATTGACAGCACGCTTGACATGTAATCGAGAGTTTCTGGGTTCGATTCCCAGCGGAGGCATAAAACTTTATCAATTTTAATCGTGTCTGTACGCCGGCAAAAATATTTTTCTAGTTGGCTAGAAAATTTGGTAAAACAAAAAAATATCCATATTCAAGGATTAATTGTTTTTTTTCTTTCTTAACGGCTTTTTTCAGACTAGGCCGAGGAACAGTATGCCGGGGTTTTAATATTCCAAGTACGAACAGCATTCTACGTTTTAATATTTTTAAAAGTACAACACACAAATATTTGCAATGGACAACGTCTATGCTTCGAGAGATCATAACCTTCTAGAATTTATGGATTAGTGAGTATGTACATAAAAAGGGAGAATTTGACGCTTACCACGTAATTGACAAAAATTATTATTTTGGTTTGGCCGAACTAAAATGTAGTTTTATACCCTTATCATCTCACAGAATAACGCCCAAGTATGCTATTGCTCAAATAGACCGGTTAAACTAATAGAGGTACAATATGCGGTTGGCCAAGGGCGGAATTACTTTTTTGTGTTTTGGGGTTGGGGAAATGTTATCGAGAAATATGTTTTCGAGTAAAGGTGTTCAATTCATAACAAGATAATATTTTTGTCCTACTATATACTAGACTTACACAGCACTTGAAGAAAAAATTGGTCACAATCGTTAATACCTATGGTATAATACAATGGGGGCAATAAGGGCCCACCATGAGTGAAGCGTCAAGAAGGGGTCCCACGCTGATAAAATTTCTTATTAAATTAAAAAAATAATTAAATATTAATAACAGAAATAGTAGCTTGATACTACTTGACAACGAATATAGTAGGCACGGAGGGCGTGTGCCACATCTACCTAGCGAGAATATTATCTCCTATTACAAAAACACCGTTGTGCTGTAATTGAACTTCGATTGAATTCCCTTTTTTATTTGATTTTCTTAACACTTTTAATAAAACCCATATACCTAAATCTTTTAAAAATGTCATTTCTATTTTGTAAAGGGATATTTTTTACTTTTTAATTCAATTTATACAGATGGCAATTTCTATAGTTTTAATTAATTTGCCTAACAAATTTCTTCTAAAAGTTTTTTGAAATGAATAGACAACATGACAATTTTTTACAGATCGATTATACAACGAAAAATGCCCCCCCCCCCCCGTGAAAATTTTACTGTATGCTCATATGTCCTAAATCAGAACGATTCTATCTTGTTTTGGGGTAAAGCCTCCAAGATAGTCTGCTGGAATAAAGTGTTAAAATCGCTCCCACCTGACAAGTAAAAATAATTCTGTGTTTTTACATTTAAAATATCAGCTGAGAATGTCAAGGCTTGCTATTGAAAAAACATTTTAAAATTGAAAATGCCTTATTCACTAATCACGAATACTTATTAAGTTATTATCCAGGAAAATAGCATTGTTTACGTTGTGAACGACGCCGACGGTTTGCAAGATATATTTTTTTTTACGATATAAGATTATTTTTTCCCGCTATAAAGAGTATTTTCACGATTTATTAATCTTATATAATCGATTTTTACGTAATAAAATAGAAATTTTCTTAAATTGGAAATTTTAAAATATCTCAAAACGACAGGATAACGAAGCTTAAAGGTCGTAGCGCGCATATTAGAAGCTAATTAATAAGGTTTAATATATTATCTTAAGATCAATTTCACTCTCTTATCTAGGTAATACAAAGGACGGATGCCGAATTCGCGAAGGTCGCGTTGCAAGACAAGTGGAACCTGGTCACTGATGGATGTCTATTTGATGAGCACGAAAAAGTGTCTTTCGGGGGGACCCTCTTTCATTACCTTATACCTTATTCAAACTATGGCTTCAAAATTTTAAAACACAAATATCTTATAGCCATTTTCAATATAAAAATGATTTTGTAAGAAGAATCTAATAGATTTCTATAACGTTATTGATAAAAGGATTTTCCAGGCTACATTCTTACTAACAGAGGACTTTTTATATAAAAATTGAATCACCCAAAGGCTATTAGGGGTTCTATTGTCAAAAGAAAATCGCAAAATTGGATGTGAATTGAAATTTTATACACGAGGTGTGAAGTCAGTAAGAGCTTCTTTTTCAATGAGATTTGGTCCTTTGGGAGTTACAACGTATCCAACAAGGAATACTTATATAACCACTATCGTGACTTTAATTTAGTTTTTATGTTATCCAATATTAAGAAGTTATGATAAGAAAGGCAATTACGATTTCAATAAAAAGTTGTAGATATCCAAGCTAAAATCATTATTTTTAATCAGTATTGTTAATTGTAGAAATACTGTCTTGAATTCCCAATATTACCAAAAGGGTAATCAAGATTAATTTAAAATTTGATTAAACAAATATTTTTACGGATGATTTTTCCATAGCGCTGGTTTGGGGATTAAAACAATAAAATTATTAATTTTGAGTGGGTGACCGGATTGGTTTTATTTTTGACTAAACAATATGTAACACAATTTTTAAAATAGCGTTAGGCTGAATTTATCAATAATGTCTTAATATAAAAAAAATTATTATAAATAAATTATATGTGCAGAGGCGTATTAATACTTGGAAGCGCCCAAAGCCCTGGAATATTTTTGCGCCCTCCTTCTACAGTGGCGGATTTAGGATTTGTTCTAGGGGGAGGGGGCGCGAAAGGGAAGTTTTTGGGTGCCTAACCCTTTTTTGGGTTTAAATAACCATAAAGCTTAATCTGCGGCAATATGCCAGACTTTAAAAAACTCTTTTAATCTGTGAGTTTTGGCCGCTATCGCCAAAAAAATTATTGTGTCAACTTTCAGTAGGGATTTGGGGGGGGGGGGGGTTAATTTGAATTTTGAAAGGTTGCACACCTGCTTGGTAGAGAAGTGATGTTGCCAAAGGCACTTATACACACAAATAATAAAAGTTAAGAAAAACAAAAAAAAATTGATTTTTGTTTATAGAACTAAAAATATTATATAGTTTCGTTAGAGCTTTAGGGGGGGCAGGAAAGTCTGGGAAAATAAGCATGTTTATTACAGAATAATATACATGGCGTGTGGTGTTAGCTAAAAATTAACTGGTTAATCAAACGCTGTTTTTTTCTAACCACGGTTGAAATCGCTTAGTTTCATATATTGTTTGGTTTTCTTAGTCTCTCTTGGAGTCTTGGCGCTGGAAAATGTGGCGCCCCTTTCTGATTTGGCGCTACAAGCCTAGGTTTGTTCGGCTTGTACTATAATCCGCCTCTGTAGATATGACTTGATTTGTTCCTCTTGCTTGTGTAACAAGGTAGGTTCTTAAAAGGTACAAGACTAAATCGAGAATACTACAAGTAAATGAATATGAATTAATGTGAATGACAGTGTTGTATATTTTTTTTAATATTACCAAAAAAACAAACTGGGAATATTACTCAAAATTATGAGCTAGGTTTATCTAATGAGCACATCCTCTACAAGTAGAGTGAGAAGAGGGGTTCTGCGCCAATTCCGGAGGTCCCTTCTGCGAATGCGCCGACAGTGCGCAGGCGTGCGTCATCTGTCATACGTCATCTGCCATCTCTCATACGTCATCCGTCATAATATGTCAAATGTCACACTGTTGGGCGTTAGCTACTTTGGCATTAGCTACTTTGGCGTTAGCTACTTGGGCAATAATATTCCTTATTGGACACGTGTTTAGGATGACGTCATATTACGACTAGGAAATGATTGCGGCTGTCACCTGTCAATTAAGATATGTCAAGATCAAGGTCTCTAAATTTAAGAAGGTTGCCTGGTAACTCTGAGAGGGGAGAGACGCGAGAGGAGCGCGATACGTCACATGATTGCCCGAGAATCAGATGTTAATGGCGGCTCTTCTCTGATCGATTGGCGTCGTTTTTAATTGATTTGTTTTCGTTGTCTATATTTAACTAACAACAACACAATTAAAGTAGAATATTTTGTAAATTAAATCAGTCTAATCCATAAAGGTAAATATGTGTTTGAAATTATTGAAATAAAATAGCTATATTGTATATAAAGGTGACAACATGAAATCAATAGATAACCTTAACTTAATATTTTTTAAGATTCAAGAAGTAGTCCATACTCACAGTGGTTAATAATTATATGATAGGAATAAAAGTCGGTCTAAACCACAATATCTTTAATGAGAAAATATGTTTATGGGTAATTTACATGGATAAAAGAAGAGAACATGTTTCGACCTTAGAAAAGGTCATCATCAGCTCTAACTAGAAAAGTTTCGTAGACAAGCTAGTACATTAGTGCAAAAATGGTGATGTAGAAATTAAAGCATAAAATTTAAACAGGGGTAGAGGTTTTTAAAGCATAATATTATCAGACCTAGTCTGAAAAATATGGGGGTGGACAGAATGAGTGGTAGAAAATATGGAAACCCTTTGTTCACCCTTGGTTGGGTAAGAATATACACTCTCTCACAAAAACATATTCTTTTTTCTCTTTTAATTTTAGTAAAAAGTCAAAATCTTAAACCTTAAAGGTCGTGATTCAAGACTCATAGATATGTGGTAATTTTTATTATATTTAAAAAAATTCTTATAATAAAATATTCAATCTGCTTGAAGAGATAAACAGGGTGTAGGAGAAGCCATCATCTTAGCGTATTTATAATTCTGTAATTAAAAGGAAAATTTTTTGTTAATAAACCAAAGCAATTTTTTTTTATCTTTTTATATATTATTTATTATTTTAAATTTTTAAAAAATTTTTAAAATTTTAATATATTCTTCAAGCATATATAATTATTATTTATGAGTTTATGAAATCTTTAAATCTTCCTAAAATACTGAAATAGTACAAAATGTAAAAAATTATTTTTGGAAAAAAATGAAAATCTTACCTTTCTTTAATTCGGCAGATTACCAAACGAATAGTTTTATTCTTCTTTTTGTACCCTTAGGGTAGTATAGTGAAATATTTTTCATTGGAGACTTTAAAAATATGTTCGATTCTTAGAAAACAGAGGTTTATGGTGAAATGATTTGTTAATTTAAAAACGTGTCTGAGAATCGAAAATTAAAGGGTGGTGGGGGCCGGGGATCCTTCTCATTCTGCCAACCTACCATGGCGGCCATTTCAAACAAATTACATTGCAAAATGAAAAATAAAAATAAAGATTATCATCTTATATAATATTAAATGAATAGTATCCGGATTCCTATATGTACAGGTAAATATATGTCTAACTATTTAAATAGTCATTAATACAATAAAAATAGAATTCAATATGCAATTGTTTAAATAAATTAGTTCTGTCGGTAAAACAGGGAGCTCAGAGAGGCGGTTGGTACCAGAAATAAGTGTACGGTTCTAGGAATTATATTAGGAAGAGTACTCTAAGTAGAGCTAGAGAATTAATTTGTTAAGGTGAGTATAGGTGGCGTAATTTAGTTTAAATCTTGATATTTGGTGGAGATTCATTTTTGAGTATTAATTGGCGAAGTAATTCGAAAATAAAGTAGTAAAAATTCCGGAAAATTAAAATTTTTTAGGAGAATTAAAAAAGGGGATGCAGTCGAATTGTATCTGATCATTTAGAGTTATGCTTTCAGGGTCGTTGACGGATTTGTTAATTTCAAAGATCTCTAGGAGGTTAGATGTTCTACCATTATTCACTACATGCAAAACTTTAATACCTGCTTCAGGATCAAAGTTGTGTTTAGAATATAATATATGATTAGCAAAGTTGTATTTAGTATCAGAGTGTAAGGGTTTATTTTTATTCTTTTCTATAATCGAAAGGTGATCATTGATTCTGGTGTTAAATTTACGTCCAGTACGACCTATGTAACAACATTTGCATGGAGAACCATTTTCAAAATGTGTGCAAGAAAGTTTATAAACGCCGGACTGTTCTAATATTGGGATTTTATCTTTGTAATATTAAATGAATAGTATCCGGATTCCTATATGTACAGGTAAATATATGTCTAACTGTTTAAATAGTCATTAATACAATAAAAATAGAATTCAATATGCAATTGTTTAAATAAACATCTAACCTCCTAGAGATCTTTGAAATTAACAAATCCGTCAACGACCCTGAAAGCATAACTCTAAATGATCAGATACAATTCGACTGCATCCCCTTTTTTAATTCTCTTAAAAAATTTTAATTTTCCGGAATTTTTACTACTTTATTTTCGAATTACTTCGCCAATTAATACTCAAAAATGAATCTCCACCAAATATCAAGATTTAAACTAAATTACGCCACCTATACTCACCTTAACAAATTAATTCTCTAGCTCTACTTAGAGTACTCTTCCTAATATAATTCCTAGAACCGTACACTTATTTCTGGTACCAACCGCCTCTCTGAGCTCCCTGTTTTACCGACAGAACTAATTTATTTAAACAATTGCATATTGAATTCTATTTTTATTGTATTAATGACTATTTAAACAGTTAGACATATATTTACCTGTACATATAGGAATCCGGATACTATTCATTTAATATTATATAAGATGATAATCTTTATTTTTATTTTTCATTTTGCAATGTAATTTGTTTGAAATGGCCGCCATGGTAGGTTGGCAGAATGAGAAGGATCCCCGGCCCCCACCACCCTTTAATTTTCGATTCTCAGACACGTTTTTAAATTAACAAATCATTTCACCATAAACCTCTGTTTTCTAAGAATCGAACATATTTTTAAAGTCTCCAATGAAAAATATTTCACTATACTACCCTAAGGGTACAAAAAGAAGAATAAAACTATTCGTTTGGTAATCTGCCGAATTAAAGAAAGGTAAGATTTTCATTTTTTTCCAAAAATAATTTTTTACATTTTTACATTTTGTACTATTTCAGTATTTTAGGAAGATTTAAAGATTTCATAAACTCATAAATAATAATTATATATGCTTGAAGAATATATTAAAATTTTAAAATTTTTTTAAAAATTTAAAACAATAAATAATATATAAAAAGATTAAAAAAAATTGCTTTGGTTTATTAACAAAAAATTTTCCTTTTAATTACAGAATTATAAATACGCTAAGATGATGGCTTCTCCTACACCCTGTTTATCTCTTCAAGCAGATTGAATATTTTATTATAAGAATTTTTTTAAATATAATAAAAATTACCACATATCTATGAGTCTTGAATCACGACCTTTAAGGTTTAAGATTTCGACTTTTTACTAAAATTAAAAGAGAAAAAAGAATATGTTTTTGTGAGAGAGTGTATATTCTTACCCAACCAAAGGTGAACAAAGGGTTTCCAATATTTTCTACCACTCATTCTGTCCACCCCCATATTTTTCAGACTAGGTCTGATAATATTATGCTTTAAAAACCTCTACCCCTGTTTAAATTTTATGCTTTAATTTCTACATCACCATTTTTGCACTAATGTACTAGCTTGTCTACGAAACTTTTCTAGTTAGAGCTGATGATGACCTTTTCTGAGGTCGAAACATGTTCTCTTCTTTTATCCATGTAAATTACCCATAAACATATTTTCTCATTAAAGATATTGTGGTTTAGACCGACTTTTATTCCTATCATAATATTTTTTAGATGCCTAGAGGGATTGTTTGTAGTGTGCCAATTTGCAAAAATAATTCCAAGAAAGCATTGGAAAGTGGAGAGAAACTTTCCTTTTTTTCTTTTCCAAAAGATCTGAAAATCCAGAAAAAATGGGTAAGGAAATGTTATCGTGAAGATGTTTGGAATATTGCAAATAAGAGGATTTGCAGTAAACATTTTAAGCCCGAGGATTTTGAAGATGAGTTGCAGGCTAGAATAATGAATACTCAACGGAACCGTCTAAAAAAATCTGGTACAGAGTTTTAGTTGATTGTTTTTGTTTGATAGTACTTATACTTTATCCATAGGGTACAACAGGTACACCTAGTTTCACGGTTAACTTCCAGGTGGAAATATTGAAATTTGGTGGATTGTTCATATGATACGCACTATATATACAGCCGAGTAAAACCGAATACTAATATAATTCTGGGAGGAAGAGAATGGAATGCAGCCAGCCAATGACGTTTTTAATATTGATAAGTGTTGCCAGATCTTTAGTTTTAGCGGTGGACCTACCGTTTTGATGTCTTCCTGTCTATCGCTAAGCTACCGCTAAACATTACACGTGAATTAATTTACGCTTTCAATCTAGGCATGCTAATAAATACTAAAACAGTTTTCTTAATAATAATTTTTAATTTAATTTACAACAAAAGACATATGTCAATATTGGAGCAAAATCATTATCGCCGGGTCGGCACCACACTTCATACTCCGATTATGATTAGGATTCAGCAAATCCCCCAGTTCGAGACGATCTCGTACTCATATACCTATCTTAAGGCGATTATCATTATTTATCAAATTATCGTCCGTATAAATAACTACCTATCAGAATAGCAGCCTTTTCTGCAGATTTTTGGAAGCATATCTAGGTATTTGCAGAGCTGCAGAATCATTTCTTATTAGCATTATTTTTCAAATTATCGTCCCTATAAATAACTATACCAGACTTTTCTGCAGCTGCAGCAGATTTTTGAAAGCATATTTGTAGACCTGCAGAATTATTTCGTAATTTGCAGATTTTTAACGAATTTTTAATAAATAAGGAATACTTTAAGGGCCAAGTTATCAAGGTCAGTCGTGTCATAAAATAGACCTAAATAAGTGGCTGTGCAGTGATCACTTTAGGAACCAAGAATTTCATTAAAAAAAACAATTAGTAACTTATATTGGCAGGGCTGTTAGGGAAAGCATTGACCAATAGTTTGTGGTGGTATTTTTTTGTAAAATAGATGCCTAAAAGCTCTCTTTAACTACTAACATTATCGTTAAAATTTCTATGATTTACCTTGAAAGTAAACATGTCGATTCTCAGAGCTAAAGCAAAAACACAACAATTTTTAATGGTAATATGATACTCTCTTATCTATCAAGTCACCTTGTACAAAGAATTCTAGGAAATACACGTTTATTTTCAACATCTTGGTACCGATAGTGCACAAAACACGAAAACCATGAAAATAAACAAAAATGGGATCAGATTACATGCTCGTTTTTTATTTTTTACTTGCCGAGAATATGTCTATCTCTCTTCGTCACATGCGACCCTATCATAAAGAGAACTAATCTAATCAAATAACGAACCAACGCGAATGGTCAATTGAACCAATGTATTCAAGATTGTCATGTAGTTGACCGGGTTGGCCGCTAGGGTATTTGGCCATTCATCAATTTCATTGATTTATTAGCCATAGTCAGGCCCGGACTGGTAGGTTTATTAGAAGGGAAACGTTATAAGAATATTATATTTTATCGTTCATTTTTTTTACGAAATTACTCAAATTCAAAATTGTAGACGCGTAATGTTTTAATTTTTTATTTAGTGCCTATTGTGTACCTACCTACACCTAATTTGGTGAAAAATATATGAGATACACCCTCCTAATGAAAAAGTAGTACCTTTTCGTATCAATTAGACTACTTTTTAAAAACGCTATTCTTGAAGCAATATGTATAGGTATTTACCTACTTATGAACGTTCGTTTTGAAAAATGACACTTTTTTATTTGACGATTTTTAAAAATTGTTTTGGTCGTAGGTAGATCTTTTTGATACAGATCGTATGACCGTTGATAAATTAAATTTGATTTGTAGTCTGCATAGTAATAAAATTATAGGAATAAAGAACAAACCCTTTTTTCTGTATTGGGTATAGCAACAGCGACGACCTATCATTCCTCTGTGGTATTGGTGAAGTTTAAAGTGGATATTGTACAGTTTGGAACTAGACCCCTCATTTAAAGACTGTTATTCTGAATAGTTATCAAAAAGTATACCTATTTTAAAATTAGTTTTAGACTAAAAAAAAGCTCCAGTCGTCTCATCTTTCCTCATATTTTCCAAAAGTTCACTAGTTTTTAATCTTATAATAGTATTATGTCAATTTTCTTCCCGAACAATAACAGTAAATACAAAGTTCAACTTTTAAGGCGATACATCAGTGAACAGAAATTCCGGCGTCGCGGAGGAAATCCGCTCCGTCATATGTATGCAAATCGCTCCACCCTTGACCGGGGGTGTAGCACTGGCAACAGTGATGTTTAATTTGACCTTGGCTTGCGGGACGCTAGCAATTTACAGAAATATTAACTCATCTCATAACCCAAAACAGGTAGTAATTTATTATATTTTACCATTTTCTTATTTATTCAATTTTAGGACTAAAATAGTCCGGGAGAATTATACCTTTTCTACAAGGAGTCCTAATGCAGTCCACAACAGAAAATAGCAATATGACCTATTTGTTACTTTGAGCTGTCCTTGTATTTGATAAAAATAATTATGGTTTTTCTTTAATTATAATTTGCCAACAAAAGTTATTTTTTTCTGTTGAATGGCCTTTTCTGGTGTTAACATTTTCGCTGTCGAAGGACACTTTACTCCGAATATTCCATCGTCTTTAATAACTCCATCTGGGCTAGTTGCCAAAAAGCAATGTTTTTTACGGACAAACAAACCACAAGGATAAACTTTTTTATTTGTTTCAAATGCTTTTATAGCTATAGGTTCTTTTTTGATTTCATATTTTGTTGCAGAGCTTCCCATAAATTTGCTATATAATAGATTCTTTACCACATTCTCACAGCTTGTGGTTTTCCGTAATTTACAAACAGCTCCAAAATTAGAGGCCGTTAGTCTAAGACATTGGTTCCGCAAGTGGTCCAGGTGGACTCCCAGGGGTCCACGGGAGACTCGACGGGGGTCTACGTTGGCGTGACAAAAAAAATGGGGGTTCACAATTCGTAAGCGGGGGTCCACAAAAATGTATTTGGTTTCGATAGTGAAGAACTAAAATGTTGGCTTGACTTCACCTATTAATGTAGGCAGATAATATTTTAAGAAGCTCAGCGACTGTTGTAAAAACTTGCATAGGTATTCCATATTCAGTACAACGTGTCGAGAACACAAGAAAATATACTATTTTTCATTTTATTTTTACAACTCAGGGAGTTTTTTAAATAAAATAAGTGAGAGTTGATTTGTTTCTTGTGCTGTGAGTAGAGGTCAAAAAAGTAAAGTTTGATGGAATCACTTTTTCGATTGACCAACTTTACTTTTTTGACATCCACTCACAGCACAATCAATTAATGAATTAACCACACAACAATTAGTTGGTTTGGCGCTAACAGATGGCGTATTAAATCAGGACTTTTTCGCAAAATGGTTTTTCAAGGATTTTGAGCAAACTATTTCATTTTAATTTTTAATTTTTTGCCAGCATGTCTAAATTAATAGCCGCGAGGGTGCTATGGAGCCAGTTTTTTAAAATATCTTTTACTTTACAATATAAAAATAAAAAAATAAAAAATTGCAGTTTTGGGCTCTATAGCACCCGAGAGAAAATAAATCTATGCGATTTTTATAAATAATCATTTTTTGATATTTTGCATATTAACGAAGAAAATTTTGAAATACAATATTTATAGGTGTTGATAGCCCTTAAAAGTAAATTACAAAATTTTGTGAAATAAATAAAACAAGTACAAATGAACGCAAGCCATCTGAACGGGGAACAAAGCAATGTTGCCAGGTCAAAAAATTAAAAATCACCAGACCCTTGCCTTAAAAGTTGCCAGAAATCACCAGATTCTTAATTTCTCGCATTATCACATACAACACCATATAATTAATGTAAAATCAAATATATTGCTTGATTTCTAAAAAAAAAAAAAAGGTCATACCTCGAAAATAACATACCTCTCATTTAAGGTTTTGACGCCAGGGTGGGCACTCATGTTGTTTAAGCTATAAACATGAGTGCGCGCCCCGGTGCATGTTATTTCCGAGGTACGACCTTTTTTTTTTTTTTAGAAATCACTATATAAAAAGCAGTATATATAAAACAGTAACAGATACAAATTCTGTAAATCCCCCGCTATCATCTCGAAAAATCACCAGAAATTAGACTTTTTTAAAAAGTTTTCACCAGATCACCAGATGGGGTTCAAAATCACCAAATCTGGTGAAAAATCACCAGACCTGGCAACATTGGAACAAAGGTCAAATCGGCTCTTTTCATGTATGCCTCTCCCTTACGTCAAGCTCGGCCTGCGTCGTTGCCAAATATATGAAATCACAGATATGGAATAAGGAGGGGTTATAATTTCAAAACATGGTGAAAATAATATGTATAAATGAAGCGCAACACTTATATCGCAGAAAAAAAATAAACAAGAAGTTAATACCCACACTTTGATTAATAGAAATGACTCTTGGCTATTACGATAATGGTATATACAAGTAATTCTATTACTTAGGTACCATTTTAATATTGTATACTTATTTTATATAAAATTACATATAATTTATATATGTTTTCTGCCAAACCCGATATTTTATATATTCTACACCTGTGGAATATGACCCTGTAGGTATTTAAATATTGTACACATTGACTTTAAGCGTTAAGTATAAATTTAATTAACAGCGACATTTTGCCAACCAACAAAATCCCGCTAAACGATATTTCAAACGTGATTTTCTCGGAATCCACACACACAATTTTGTAAAAACCTGTTTTATATTCAGCGGCAAATATAATTTCTGTTTCTTTTCAGCGAATCGAAAATCCGGTTTTATGCGTCAGCCAGTGCAAAGATTTTAGCGGCTATATAATAAAATGTTACTTTTCTTACTTCTTATTAGGATCAGGATTCATTGTATTATGATGTGTCAGGCATTTTACACAAAGGATCGGTTTACTACAATAATTTATTATTTTAAATATGAAAGCCGCTCATTTTTGGAAAAAATGGTTTACTTGTTATTTTTATATTTGGAATAGAGAACTTTAGATTTTGTCAAGTTGGTCAACGCCAAGAAGTACACGTTGTAAAATGAAAGTTTTAAGATCGAGATTTATTGGTGACATTTTGCCAACCAACAAAAGCCCGCTAATCGATTTTTCAGCCGCTAAAATCTCCGCACTGGCTGACGCATAAAACCAGATTTTCGATTCGCTGGAAAGAAACAGAAATTATATTTGCCGCTGAATATGAAACAGGTTTTTATAAAATTGTGTGTGTGGATTCCGAGAAAATCACGTTTGAAATATCATTTAGCGGGATTTTGTTGGTTGGCAAAATGTCGCTGTTAATTAAATTTATACGTAACGCTTAAAGTCAATGTGTACAATATTTAAATACCTACATAGTCATTTTCCACAGGTGTAGAATATGAGCTATTATGACAACTTTTTACAACGTGACAACGCTGTATTTAAATAAAATATTCTGGGTTTCCTAGAAGCCCTCGGACAAGGTCTCAAATCTTACAAATGATTGGAATGTTTTACGCTAAAAATAAATATTTGGCGATCCGATATTTGCGCGCCATCTACGAACTTCTAATTAAAGCAAATCTCATTGACAGATAAAAGCAAGAAAATGGCGGCGTTAATAGACCCTTAACACGTAAAACAAGATATACAAGAAAAATATTTATAATTTTGTTTTTTTCTGAAACTATTGATAAGGACGAAGAGAGGGCAAGGGGCCAATAAAAATATATCTGATGAGTGATAAGATAATACAACCTTGATACACAATTCAGCAGATGATCCACTCCGCAGAATAATTCGTTGACCAGTCTGGCAACACTGCCCCGATGCTTGCGCTGGTCCACTAAATAGTGTCGGCCTGCCTAAGCGTTGTTGCGCGATCGTTAAAATTAAATAATAATTTGTCTGTTGATTGACTGACAAAGATCGAAAGTGAGGTAAGGTTATTTTATAGTATTTTCGACAATAGGGAGTTGGAGTTTAAAAGTTGATATTAATTATGTAACGATTCGAGATCGCGCCCTTTTATCAATAAAACTACGTATCACTTGGTGGTACACATTTATTAACTATCGAGGTAACACTGTGATGATAACAATAAGGTGTCCCCGGAGCACGGGCCGCGCGTAAGACTTACACCTAGTCAAGATGTCGATCAGCATCCAGCACGTGCCATATGCTATATTGTACTACCGGCCCCGATCGCCTCGGTACCGTTACTCACATATGTAGTCACTATGCTTGCCATTGCTACAATGCTGACAAGGTGGATACCACCGAAAATACTAATACATTACACCCTCCCACGCTTATGAAACAATTCACATTTAAAAATGAAACCGCTCGGGAGAGGCCCTAACTCGCCTAGGACGATCAGAAACCGAAGCACCCACCGAAAGGCTTCTTCTGCGTTCCACTCTATTGGAACGTCCATCATCTATACCCGTATTAGGGTCGACTAACCTATCGTTGTTCGCTTCGTCTTCCAATGTCAAATCAATTGTTTCGGGGTGTTCGGGGCGAGTTTCCGAAACCCCATTTTTGTCGATATTTGAAACCTCACTCACTTCACCATCCTGCGAAGAGGTGAGTTTATTTTCCTCCTCTAAATCTGAAACTGGGTTATACGAAATCATTTGATTTATGTGCCTTGTCCAAATCGAGTCGCTGTCGCAAACCCTTACCTTGAACAAGTTCCTAGAGATACCCCCTACTATCACACCTAATGTCCAAATTGTCTTTTTGCCCCTATAGTCCTTAACCCGCACCTTTTGGCCTACAAAGAATGACACCTTCCTACCCCCTCTGAAATAAAATTTCTGGGTCCGCTGAGAAGCCATAATGTTGGCTTTTACTTGTTTATTTACTTTTGAGGCATTTTTACTACTTTCATTATTTGTAGGCTGTAATAAGTTCAAACGCATTCTAAGCTGTCTTCCCAACAACCACTGAGCAGGTGACACATTTGTCGAACAATGAGGTGTGTTTCGACACATTAACAAATATTTGCATATGCTCCGCGCTAGATCAATTCTGTGGTTTTCCTTTTTCTCCTTAATTAAAAATCGTTTTAAGTTTTTGACGCAATTTTCTGCCGCGCCGTTAGAGGCAGGATTGAAAGGTGGGCTAAACATTTGTTTGATGCCGTTATGCAATAAAAAGGTTTTAAATTCCGCTGAGGAAAAACATGTTTGATTGTCAGAGACAACACTCTTGGGCAGGCCAAATCTCGAAAAAACTTCTCGCAATTTTGCTATAACAGCGTGTGACGTCATGCCACACATGGGAAAAGCTTCCACCTATTTTGAAAAACTATCCGTAATTATTAAAATGACCTTATTTTCGATAGGGCCCAAAAAATCTAAATGTAAGCGGTCCCAAGGTGAATCTTCGACCGGCCATGGCGTGAGCGGGGTACGTGGAGGGGGGGGGGGGCTCGACCGATACGTACCACACGCTTCACACGTGCGACTGTGCTCTTCAATTTCACTATTTAATGATGGCCACCACACGTATGATCGCGCTAGGCTTTTCGACTTCACTATGCCCTGATGCGACGCGTGAATCATAGCCAGAATTTTCGCGCGCAATTTCACCGGCACGATCACTCGGTGTCCCCATAACAAAACATTACTTTCGACGCTGATCTCGTTTCGGCGCTGGAAATATGGTTTTAAGCCCGTGTTTTTCACTTGAACCGGCCAACCATTTAAACAAAAATCTCGAACTTGTTTTAAAATTATATCAGCCGCCGTGGCATTCTCAATGTCCACAACGTTTATAGGCATATCCGCATTATTTTCATCATAATTTAAAAACACCGCGTCGTCGTCTGTTGCCGGCGCATCGCATTTTAGTGGAAGCCGTGATAAGAAATCTGCAACGTTTTTAGCCGATTTTATATACTCTATTTTAAAATCGTAGCAGGACAAATAGTATGCATATCGTTGCAATTTATTCGCTGACATAATTGGGATCCCGTGTTTGGGTCCGAATATTGAAACGAGGGCCTGGTTATCTGTTCTCAATATAAAATTTCGTCCCGTCACATATAGCGAAAATTTTTTTACACCCCACACTATGCCACAGGCCTCCTTCATCATGACCGCCATGTTTTTTTCTGCTGCCGACAATGTCCTCGAGGCGTACGCAATCGGCCTTTCCGCACCATTGGTATATCTCTGAGCTAAAACCGCGCCTATTGCATAATCACTCGAGTCCGTGGTAAGTATCAGTTCTAACCCTGGATCGTAGTGTGCCAACACTTGATCTGAGCATAGAATTTCTCGAGTTTCATTAAAAGCGTTTGTGCATTCGTCTGTCCACGCCCATGGACGATCTTTTTTTAGTAATTCGTACAAGGGGTACAAAACACAGGACATGTTGGGTACGAATCTATGGAAATAGTTCACGGCGCCTAGAAATGACCGTAATTGGGTCAAATTTTCCGGTATTGGCGCATCCTTTACCGCGCGCACCTTGTCCGGGCACTTATGCAAACCGTGCTTATCAATTACGTAACCGAGATACGTTACGGACTTTTGAAAAAATGAACATTTTTCTTTCTTTACCGTGAGACCATTTTCGCGTAAAATACTTAATACCCTGCGCAACTTGGAAAGGTGCTCGTTAAAATTTTTAGCCGTAACCAAAATATCATCGACGAAAACCGCCACGCCTTCCTCGTCGCGAAGAAGGTGCTCCATTACTCTCTGGAATATAGAGCTGGCTGACTTGATACCGTACGGTAAACGGGCATATTGATATAACCCTCTATGAGTGTTTATTGTTGTCAATTTACTAGAACCTTCGTCAAGGACAAGTTGAGCGTACGCGTTTTGTAAATCTATTTTTGAATATTGCTCGCCATCCTTTAACTTACAAAAAATGTCCTCGAGACGGGGAATGGGGTAAATATCATTTTCGATAGCAGGGTTTAACGTTATTTTGTAGTCACCGCAGATACGCACCGCTTTGTCCGCTTTTATGATGGGAACGATCGGGGTCGCCCAATCGGAATTTTCCACTGGCAGTAAAACACCTATGTTTACCAGGCGCTCTAGCTCTATATTGACCTTGTCCCTAATGGCAAAGGGCAATGACCTATGCTTAAAAAATTTCGTGCTTGCGTCTTTTTTTAATTTTATAGAAACAGTGAATTTCTTAAACTTTCCAAGTTTACCACTAAACACTTCTGGAAACTCATTGAGTAATGAACCTAGCCCGTTAAAAAATTCAACTCTCTAAACCCGATATTGAATTTGTACAAAAAATTTCTGCCCAAAAGCGTAGGCCCTCCGTCCTTAATGACGTAAAAATCCGTTAGGTGATTCTGATTATTGCATGTCACCATCAAACTTATTTTTCCCAAAGGCACTATTTTATGACCGACATAACTTAATAGGTTGCAGTGACATTCTGTCAACCTGACATTCTTAAAGCCACCAACCCATGTGTTCTCAGAGATTACGCTCATAGCCGCGCCCGAATCTACTTGAACTGAGAATTCCTTTCCGTTTAATAATACCTGCAAACACATGGGCGTGGTGTGATCAGAACTTAACTGAAATAAACTTACATCATCATTCCCATAATTCATTGATCTAACGTGTGCGTCGGCATCATTACAATCGTCACCATAATCAGCGCATCCATCGCATTCCAAAAAATTGACACCACGACTTAAATTACACATTTTACATAAATGACCTATTTTACCGCACTTATGGCACTTGTAATCACTGTAGGCACAACTTTGTCGATCATGACCTTGACTCCCGCACCTGCTGCATACCTCATTACCTTGTCTTTGGAGGTTATTATTCCTGTTTCTTCGGAAAGTCCCGTCAGCAAATGGGCTCTTTTGATCTTACTATAGGTGATGGATTTTGCTATAAATCGTTGTTCCAAGCGCTTGATGTGGACATTCCAGTCGTTTTTCTTGAAGTCAAATTCCATTGTTGGACTATCGGCCATTGCTTGTTTGTTATTGTTTTCACCCGCGTGGATTTCGACCTTTACTAGTCGCCACGTTGTAACGATTCGAGATCGCGCCCTTTTATCAATAAAACTACGTATCACTTGGTGGTACACATTTATTAACTATCGAGGTAACACTGTGATGATAACAATAAGGTGTCCCCGGAGCACGGGCCGCGCGTAAGACTTACACCTAGTCAAGATGTCGATCAGCATCCAGCACGTGCCATATGCTATATCGTACTACCGGCCCCGATCGCCTCGGTACCGATACTCACATATGTAGCCACTATGCTTGCGCATGCTACAATGCTGACAAGGTGGATACCACCGAAAATACTAATACATTACCTACAAATTATTTATTTCGATTACTTCTTAGGAGGCCAAGACAAGATAATATTTAAGTAAGTCTGACATTTTTTGACATATATACCAATGAGAGTTGTAAATTTCAAGATGACAGTTGGGTCCGCTTTTGGACTATTTTTTTAAATGGAAATAGGGTTCTTCAATTACCATTTTTTTTTAATTAAAAAAAAAATTAAAATTACTTTTTGCAAATTTTTTCTTTACCTATTTGATGTCTATTGATTGTTGCTGTCATAATATTTTTAAGTGTCTGATTGACAGAAAATATTCTTAGCCCTAAATTGTCTTAAACGGCTTGTTCTTTACAAGATAAATTTGAAGCGGTTATTATTTTTGGCGAAGCTAGTCGAAATTGCCAAGCTGCTGTACGTATGTTTAATGAATGATATCCGGAACGCAAAATAAGCAGACATTTTTTGCAAAAACTAACTTTAATTTTTTTTGTGATTAAATTTTTTTTATTTTTAAATTAGAGAATGTCTCAAGCATTAAAATACCTTTAAAATGAGGTATCAGTAGAAGAATGTATTCCAAAAGCGGACCTAGCTATCATCTAGAAATTTACAGCTGTCATTGATATGTCAAAAAATGCAAGACTTATGTCGGGTTGCACAAAGAATTTTAATAATAATTATTTAATCAGCAAGTTTTACTGTGACAGACGTAACATTGGCAGAAATAATTTTCTCACAATCATACTGTCCCGGTTACCTTAATATTTAATTTACTAATCACGCATCTTTGAATGTGAGTACCTATCTAATGCCTGTCAAAGTTATTTATGTCAGTCCAACTTGATGGTTAAATAATTATTATTAAAATTCTTTGTGCAACCGACGTTATTCAAATATTATTGTTCTAATAAATTTCATTAAAATATACCGAACGATTTAGAAGTTAGAGGAGGGGGGGGGTCATTATTTATTAGTTTTATAATTTTAGTCAATATCTTGGGATATTTTTGATATTTTTTTGTTTTATGTCCCAGGGCAAGAATTATCCTAATTTTCGTATTAAAACAGTTTGTTGTTTTGGACAAAACATTATCAGGTTAATCACTGTTTACGCAGTTTTGTTTTGATTTACTGCATAATTTGGTTTATTTCCTAAAAAGAAAACTAATAAATGATCCTAAGATATCCACTCCCAAATTCAGGAAGTGATATAAAATAACAATGGGTAGGTAATACTAAATTAAACTAAGTGTTGTGATTGGTGAAACGGCAACAAAATCATTTTTCGAACTTTGTAATGAGAAGTTTAGTTGGATTAATCCTTTTCATCCATATATCGTTTATTGTTACAATTTGACATTGACAGCACCTGCCGAATTTTGATAATAATTTTTTTTAGAATATATCCCAAAGGTTAGTTCATATAAAAGCGAATCACAAATTTCATATAGACACAAATATTCGCGAAATATTGACAGAGTAACATTGACATCACATATTTATTTTTACCTATAAGGAATTGCGTTTTAAGTTTTCATTTCTTTTTCATTGTTAATGAAACTTTAATTATCAAGAATCGCCCAAATGAACAACGCAAATTTGTTATGTTGGCATTGGTGACGAAGACGAGCGATCGCTGCCTATCTATTGTTAAAAAGTAGGACACAAAAAACACGTAGGTCATGCAGTAGAAACCTGCAAGATCTTTCAATTTAGAAAGAAACAGGGTGCCACAAATTTTAAATCGGACAATAAGATAATATTTTGCGAATCGCAAAATAACTTAAAAACCTTGTCACCTTGTCTTTGCGTCCGCATAGTTTATTGTATCAATATCGTCGATCATAACAATTTGACACCGACACATCACATGTCAAATTTTGATAATAGATTTTTTTGCGTGACATATTATTTGGTTTACATAATTTTAATGGCCATTAATTTTATTTATTATTAATATTCAAAAAGCGAACAATCAAACCCTTATATCCCCCCTCCCTTACTCTTGTGACTTAATTAACGGCAACCTATTGCCAGCGGCAGGGCCCGCTCTAGCAATAACGCCGCCCTGGGCAAAACAAAAAATTGCCGCCTTTTTCCTAGTCTCGCACATAATTTCGAAAGTGTTTTTTCTAATTTAAAAAAATAAAACACTTGCCAGGTTTTTTTAATAAAAAAAAAATATTTAATTTTTTTTTATTGCGTATTTATTGGACATAAATAAATTCTAAATACTAACAAAGTGAAAATTAACAAAAGAACATTAAAATTTTTAGGCAATCTAATTGCACATTATAAACATATTATGTTAAAAAAAAATTAAGCCCTTTGCTGCGACGTCGTCATGACCGAAAAAAGCACCGGCCGGCGTTGTTCGGCATGCTTTGTCGCGGAATTGCTTGATATTTTAATAATATTAAAAAGAAAAGAGATCGGTTGAAATAGTCATTGTTTAAAGAATAAAACAGCAAAACAAAAGAAATTAATGTTGTTAACTGAGAATTGGAATGGTTCAAATTTCAAATATACGTAGGAACGTAAGTAGGCAAAACGGGGATTTATGATGTTTTTTAGAATTATCATGCCCCTCTTCCAACTTGCCGCCCTGGGCAGGGGCCCAGGTTTTCCCCCCTAGAGCGGGCTCTGGCCAGCGGGTCTAAATTCATTGCAAAGCATTAAATCACATTATATCTTGATTAATAGTGATCAAAGGCATTTATTTCTCTGTCTTACGCATACTATTGATTTGTAAAGACAAAGTTTCACGACCCGAAAATATATAGGCTGTTGCGGCTAAAAATTGCAGCAAATTTAAAATTATTTTATTTACCTGGAAGTTAGCCGTGCAACTAGGTGTACCTAGTGTGTAGTGTTTAGGATGTACTTAAGTGAGGCCTAATAGGATAACTGCATACATAATAAATTTATATTTTTAGCTGTTCCGTCATTATACCTGCTGATAGGGAAAGAAAAACCTGAGAGTAAAAAGGTCGAAGAGAATAATTCGTAAAGGAGATAAAGTTATTATAAAAAGTTTAATTACGATAATTTCGATGAACAAAAAAAGCCATTACTAAGAGAAATTAACAAAATCAGGGACGAAAACAGTCTGAAATCAAAAGTTAAAGCTCTGGAGGAAAAACTAAATGTAAGGGAGCAAAAGGAAAAAGAAAACAATCTCCTGGTTGTCGGTATACCAAAGCAAAATAAGGATGCAAAACAGATAGGGGACATGTATATAGTTCTAATGTTACATATTTTTGTAAGTGGGATGGATATAACCTATGTTTCTTGTAAATAATTTTAAGTATAAACTTCTGAATTCTATTTAGATTGAAGAGACAATTATTATACAGCCCACCCCAGACTAACATACCATATAGTAAAATTTAATAATTTTTACTGCATTTTTTACGCTATATGATTAGGAATTAATATTTGTCACTATATACGGGGTGATTTTTAAGTTGATACTTCTTTTTTAGCTGTTTATAGAAGGCATTAAAATAAACAATATTTTCAAATACCTATTTTCAAAAAACCCAAAAATAAGGTAGTGTTAGTGTTAGCTGCTCAACCAACGACTTTTAAATAGTCTCCATAATTGTTCGGCTTAGAAATTTTCTTAAGATAGAATTTATGTATGTAGTATTCGTATTTTATTAGATAAGTAATCAATATGTGGTCCCCATTTAAGATGTTTATCCAATACAATCCCCAAATATTTTATATATGGAACTTCATGACCATCAATTAAAATATTTGAATAATCCGGTCTATTAGCGGCAGTTAAAGAAAATGCTATATAATTAGTTTTTGTCAAATTTAACGTTAGTTTATAGGTTTGTAGCCAGTTTTGCATAGATGATAATCCTCTTATAGCCTTATTTTTTACTTTACTCCAATCACTACCACTAAAGATAATAACTGTCGTCAGCATAAGAAATAGCTTTACCACTTGTATTTAATTGTAATAATGACTTTATAGTTTATCAAATGTATTTTTACTCTTTTGTCATAACCAAAAATTTGCCTATTTTTTTCCTTAATTTTTTGGATAGATGAAGACAATATAAATATACCTAGGCTAAAATATTAAAACTAAAAATAAAAAATGTAATAATTTTATAAGATTCCATTATAATAACTTGTAGTTACGAGTTTTATTGCTTAAATGTATGGTAAAAGTTATAAACTCTCCAATTTTACCTAGTGTATAAAAATAAAAAATATTATCTACTTAAATATAGACTAAAACAAATTACTTATCAGATGTGACTGATTATTTTTAAGGCTGAAACAATTCGATTATTTTTAAGTTAGGCTTTATTAAATTAAATAACGCCACTGCAATAAAAAACCAAAAGAGTATGACTGAGTTTAATTTACCCTATAAGAAAAAGTAAATTGTGATTTGCAAAAAAAAATACGTCCAGTTTGAGGAATTATAATATATAATTTCTTAAAAAATTCATTTTCCTATCCATTTTAAAATAAATCCAATAAATTAAATTTTAAAACAAATATCCTAAAATTGCAATACCTTCAATTCCTACTGTATGAAAGAACCTACATTTCAATTTATTATTCACAATCACTTTTTATAAGTAATAATTAAACACGCGATCTGATTTCAATGCCTTGTTATTACGGTAAATTTAAATTGGGCAATCATGTGACGTATTCCCGTGCTGTTCTCTGATTGGTCGAAAGTTACCAGGCAACCTTCCTAAATTTAGAGACCTTGTGTCAAGATCACCTTTTACTTGTCAAATGTCAAAATTAAAATCTAACACGTGGGTTGTGTTTAGGATAACGTCATATTACGACTAGGAAAAGATGGTGGCTGACACCTGTCAATTAAGATATGTCAAGGTCACCTGTCACTTGTCAAATGTCAAAATTCCAATCTAACAAGTGACTCATATTCGGGATGTCGTAACAAGGCGTTTCGAGAAAACCCGAAGTCGATCGGACAACTGGTTCGGGAGATACGGTTGTTTGCGATTAGTGTCCTTATGGCTAGTATTGAAGAGAGTAAATTCTGGTTATAAGTAGGGTTATATGTATCATATCCACCAGTGAAAGAATTTTTCAAATATCTCAACTAATAACAGAGCTAGATGTATTAAACCATTAGGACCTTAACACGATAAAGTCGTGCAAAGCACTGGCACTGTTTATTTCTTAGTAGGAATATACCTCGTATAATACGGTATCGTTAAGATTGCGTCATCTTTATTTCCTATATGAGACCAAGGTCAACTGCAGATCAGCTAAATGAACAGTGAAACAGCTAAAGAACAGTGAAATAGCTAAATGAACAGTGGAACAGCTAAATGAACAGTGGAACAGCTAAATAATCAGCTAAATGAACAGTAAAACAGCTAAATGAACAGCTAAATAAACAGCTAAATGAACAGTGGAACAGCTAAATGAACAGTGGAATAGCTAAATGAACAGTGGAACAGCTAAACGAACAGTTCTGTTCCGGCATTTTTAATCCACGATTGCCGTTTTGTTTTGGTGAGACCGCTTCATATTATATTTAATCTATGTCTTAAGTATCAGTCAATACCTATATGGAGAACTTCTAAAGTATGTCCTGTATATAAAAAGGGTGATAGGTCAGAAGTATCTAACTACCGACCAATATCAATTATCTGTAATTTTTGTAAAGTGTTTGAGTTCCTACTTCACGAGTCTGTCTTTCCGTTCATCCGCGGGCAAATAACTCAGCAGCAACATGGATTCTTTAAGGGTAGATCCGCGATAACCAACTTGCTTAATATGGCACAAAATCTTTCTGAGTCGTTGGATGAGGGTATACAAACTGATGTAATATATTTAGATTTTTCAAAAGCTTTCGATCGACTTGATCATGGTATTTTGATTTCAAAATTAGAAAAATTTGGATTTTCAGAGTCTTTGTTGGCACTAATTAAGTCATATCTCTCCAACCGCTGCCAGTATGTTTCCCTTCATGGACTCAGCTCTAATAAATATACCGCTGGCTCCGGTGTCCCCCAGGGATCGGTGCTTGGTCCGTTACTTTTTATTCTTTTTATAAATGATATTGGTGATGATCTGGATGTTGACCATTTGATATACGCTGATGATATTAAACTATATAAAAGAATTAGAAACATCAATGATTGTATTGTTATTCAACGGAATTTCTATCTAATTAATAATTGGTGTATTAAAAATAATTTAAAACTTAACATTGAGAAGTGTAAAGTTTTTTCTTTTACAAATAAACTTTCTGTAATTAATTTTGATTATATTCTTGAAAATAAAATTATTTCTCGCTCTGACTCATTTTGAGACTTAGGTGTCGTTTTTGATTCAAAGCTTTCTTTTATACCCCATATAAATAAGATTATTAGTGAAGCTCTTCAGAGTTATGGATTTATTGTGCGCTGCACTAGGGATTTTAACAGCGTTGAAGTCTTAACAAGCTTATACCTATGTTGATGAGTTTGGTAATAATTTGCTAACTTCAGGTTTATTCGGGTGTTGGACTTGTTTGGATCACTTCGGTTTTGCGGGTTTGTTTAAGTTGCATTCGGGTTTTTTCGGGTTTGTGGGATTTACTTCGGTTTTTGGGGGTTGTTTGAGTCGCGCGCGCCCCAAACAACCCCTGGAAAACCGAAGTAAATCCCACAAACCCGAAAAAACCCCGAACGCGACTTAAACAAACCCGCTAAACCGAAGTGATCCAAACAAGTCCAAAACCCAAATAAACCTGAAGTTAGCAGATTATTACCAAACTTTCGTGGCTTAATGAATGAATTGTTATTATTAATGTGAAACTCAAATGCCTCATACCATATGTAGTTAATATCACTCTATTTAACAACAACTGCTTACTCTGTTTAAACAACTTTGTAAAAAAAACCATCCTACATGTATTTTTATTAAGTATCTATCGAGTAGTACATCTTGCAGTTATTGATTGTTCGCCACAAAGTGAAAGTGATGATGTTGTCATTCGTATAAAATTTGAAACTAATGTAACAGTATCTGTATATACTATAACTACTGTAAAAAATATTTAAAAAAAATTATAAATAACAATAAAAATATGTTTATAATAGACGTCCAAGGATTTTAATATAAAAACAGTGACTTTTTATGTAGAGAGATAGCTATAATAAATATAAACGCTGATAAAATGTATCATAAATATGTTCAGCTACCAATCGATCTGGGTTGTTTAAGCGAGTCTTTTTGTAAACACATTGAATGGACCACAAAGAATATCCATGGTCTATTATGGGATGATGAGTTCACGTCTTAAGGCGATGAAGACTCAGCCTCTATACCTATATACCATTAGAACGTATTGCTCTGTTTATAAGAAAAATAATTAAACCCCATGATAACATTTTTGTTAAGGGTTATGAGAAAAAGAGATGGTTGAGTAAACTAATATGTAATAAAATCGTTGACTTATTAGAATTGGGCTGTGATGATTTAGCTAGTCTTAAGACATCAAACAATGTTACCTGTAAAAATCATATTTTACATTGTAATAGAGATCATAATTTAATGTGTGCAAGAGAACATTTTTTTTATTAAAAAATTGGTACAATAAACTGTAATGTTTCTACTAAAATTGACGTCTATCATACCCAGTTACTGTATCCGTTAGCATATTGAATATTAGTTACAAATTGTCATTGCCTTGCCTGTTATATAATTATATAATTATATAATTACTTTTCTCTTCCCCTCTCCTTCCTTTCCGTAAAAAGATGATGCAATCTTAACAACACATTAGCAATACACACAGGACATTCTATTGAATATTAATTAGTTCCTGCATTCTCGGAGATATAATAATTACATTATTTTCATATATGCCTTGATCTTTAATAAAACCCAGTTACTGTATCCGTTAGCATATTGAATATTAATCACAAGTTGTCATTGCCTTGCCTGTTATATAATTATCATGTATTAAATATATTTAGAAATAGTTACGAGATATAGGGAAAAATTCGCTCTAATGTGCTGTTGATCCGTTGATCTGCTGTTCATTTAGCTGATCCACTGTTCATTTAGCTAATCTGCCTTTCATTTAGCCGATCTGCAGTTTATTTAGCCGATTTGCAGTTTATTTAGCTGATCTGCAGTTCATTTAGTCGATCTGCAGTTCATTTAGCTGATTCGCGGCTCATTTGGTTCATCCAAGGTTTATTTAGTGGATCCATGGTTTATTTTACTGATCCATGGTTCATTTTACTGATCCACGGTTCATTTAGTGGATCCACGGTTCATTTAGTGGTTCCACGGTTCATTTAATGGTCCCACGGTTCATTTAGTGGTTCTACGGTTAATTAAGTGGTTAATTTAGTGGTTACACAGTTCATTTAGTGGTTTCACGGTTCATTTAGTGATTCATTTAGTGGATCTACGGTTTATTTAGTGGTTCATTTAGTGGTTCATTTAGTGGTTCATTTAGTGGTTCATTTAGTGGTTCATTTAGTGGTTCCACGGTTCATTTAGTGGTTCATTTAGTGGATCTACGGTTACATTTAGCTGTTCCGCTGTCCATTTAGCTGTTCCACTGTTCATTTAGCTGTTTTACTGTTCATTTAGCTGTTCATTTAACTATTCCACTGTTCATTTAGTTGTTCCACTGATCTGTAATTGACCTTGGTCTCATATAGGAGTTTAGTAGTAGGACTTTATCGTGTTAAAGCCCTAATGGTTTAATACATCTAGCTCTGTTATTAGTTGAGATATTTGAAAAATTCTTTCACTGGTGGATATGATACATATAACTCTACTTATAACCAGAATTTACGCTCTTCGATACTAGCCATAAGGACACTTATCGCAAACAACCGTATCTCCCGAACCAGTTGTCCGATCGACTTCGGGTTTTCTCGAAACGCCTTGTTACGACATCCCGAATATGAGTCACTTGTTAGATTGGAATTTTGACATTTGACAAGTGACAGGTGACCTTGACATATCTTAATTGACAGGTGTCAGCCACCATCTTTTCCTAGTCGTAATATGACGTCATCCTAAACACAACCCACGTATTAGATTTTAATTTTGACATTTGACAAGTAATAGGTGACCTTGACATATCTTAATTGACAGGTGACAGCCGCCATCTTTTTCTAGTCGTAATATGACGTCATCCTAAACACGTATCCAATAAGGAATATTATTGCCCAAGTAGCTAACGCCAAAGTAGCTAACGCCCAACAGTGCGACATTTGACATATGACGTATGACGTATGACAGATGACAGATGACAGATGACAGATGACGTATGACAGATGACGCACGCCTGCGCACTGTCGGCGCATGCGCAGAAGGGTGTGAGGAAATTGGCGCAGAAGGAACCATCTCCCTCTACTTCTACATTATTGAAATTTTACATAAAGGTAGGAACTGCTAGCTGATTAGATAATGAGAGTGTTCACAATAGGAACGATACTCAAGTTCACAGTGTTGTGCGTGTTGCACGAGAAAAAAACAACACTAGCAGGCCCGGATTGGCCAGGTCCGCAAGTCCGCGATCGCGGAAGGCCCCAGGCCCGAGGGGCCCCAAATGTCTCCCACATAACGTAAAAAAAATTAAAAAAAAAAGTTTTTATCTTGTTAGAAGTTATTTTGTGTTATTGGTAATGTTTTGTTTACATTTTCCAAAAAAAATTACATTTTCCGAAAGTAGAACACGTCCAACAACTGTTTATATCTCGCCTTATATCAATCAGTGAAGCTTTATAATACTAAAGCTACTGTGTTGTGGTATCCTAAAAATACTGTGAATTTCTTATTTTAATGAATAATAAAGTTAACAAAAGTCGAAAATCATAATATTCGTATAAAAACCTAGCTGAATTTATTCTGCTTAAAGGCTTTCACACACTGGCCTCGATAACGAAGCAAACATTTTGCGACATAGGCGATAACAAAATTCGTCTCTCCTTAAACATTTGCGCGAATATTTCGCGACATAGGCAGTGTACGTGTCCCCATTTGCGCGAAAATTTTACAAGATTTTTTTTCTTTTGATATTTGCAACCAACAGAGTTTGAGAAAAACATAGGAGGGTCAATATTGTAATAATGTACATTTCCAAAATATATATTTTTAAATTACAAATTTATATTTTTGTTAATTTTTTGGTTTTATAATGTTCTTTACTATAAATACTTTATTAATTTATGTCTGGTCAAGGTCGCAAAAAGTTATTTTTGTTTTTTTATTAAAATAAAAAGTTGAATGTCCACAGAAGAGACATTTTTTTCTAGTGAAGTAATATCTAAGAAAAATTAAAGAACATACATTTAAAAATTTAAAATCCATAATAAATTAATTACATATGATGCCACCAAACTTAAAATAAATACACAGTTTGTTATTTTAATGTTTTTTAATTAAATAAAGTTCAGTTCACAGAACTCACAAAAATGTCCACAGAAGGGACAAAACGTACAAACAAATAATACCATTATCGAACAGTCTTAAAATTTACTTAAAAACCTAATTAATATATATAATTTAGTAGCCAACTTGATTTACATTTTAAAAAGGGAAAACAATTTTAAAACTGGTTACGTTCACTTCCATAGACAAAGAATGTCCACGGAAGTGATGGCAACAGAAGTGATCATTTTACCCTTAAAACTTATTAAACATGTAAAAAATGTTACGTTGGTTTTATTGTTTAAGGAGTGGAAAGATTTGGTTTTAATAACTTTACAAAAAAATTATATAACCATTTTTTTAAATATCTTACCTTTGTTATCAATCAATTGCACAGAAGTGATTACACCAGCTTGACATAATACATTTTTATTTGAAAGGGGGGGGGGTCGAGTGACACCTTATTTTAAAGGGAATTAAATTGCCTTTCAAATGCGACCTTGCTCGTTTAAATCGAGTGAATAGTTACTGAGAAATAGGGCTAAAAAGAAAAAAAATTAAAAGTAATAAAATTTTTTACCGCTTGTATCAATCAAGTAAATGTTGAAAATGTCCACCTCCAACCTTTAAGTCTGTGAATGATGAACAGTTATATACTGATTTAAGATCTATCCCCTGGCGAAATATTTACGATTGTAATACGGTGGAGGATAAGGTAGACTTTTTAAATACAAACCTAAATATCTTACTTGATATTCACGCCCCACTAAAAACTGTTGTTATAAAAAAGCAACATAAACCCTGGATAACTGATACAATTAAAATTATGATTAGAGAGCGTGACAAACTATTTTCTAAATTTAAAAAAAATAAGAATCCTCGTTTTTTTGAAGATTATAAGACTATGCGCAATTTTGTCAATAAATCCATTGAACGTGAAAAGAAAGCTTACTTAAGATTTAATATTAATCAGAATAAAAACTCTGTATGGGATTCTCTAAATAGGTTGAATATACATTCTAAACCAAAAATCAATGAAATACCAGACCATTTGTGTGACGTTAATAAAATAAACGACTTTTTTGTGAATTCAATACCTGCGGTTTCAGGCATTAGGAACACTCCGTATAATAATGGGGTACTAGATGGTCTAAATAACTTTTTGAAATTTCAGATTATGAATGAAGCAGAGGTAAGTAAAATCTTATTAACCATTAAAACCAGTGCAGTAGGTGCGGATGGCCTAAATATTAAGTTCATTCTTCTTTGCTGTCCATTCCTACTTAAATATATCTGTTATGTTATTAATTGTTGTATTCTTCAATCGGATTATCCCCCACAAAGGAAAGTATCTCATGTTGTCCCACTCTCGAAAACTAACAATATTAAGGAGCTTAAAGATTTGCGTCCTATAAGTATATTGCCAGTTTTATCAAAAGTTATCGAAAGAGGTATAAAGAAGCAATTGATTGCACATTTGGAGGCAAATAATATACTTAAAGATACACAGTCAGGATTTCGTAAAGGACATAGTTGCACCACTGCACTATTGAGTGTAACTGAACAAATTTTTAAAGCTTTGGACTCTGGAATGGCTACGGTTTTAGTGCTATTGGATTTTTCCAAAGCATTTGATACTATAAGCCATTCAATTCTGGAAGATATATTAAGATATATAAGTCTTTCTAATTCGGCTGTGTTATTTCTTAGGAACTATCTGGTTGGTAGAGGACAGCGCGTGTGCCTGAAAGGAAAAATTTCTGATTTAAGGTTTTTATTATGTGGTGTTCCGCAAGGTTCCATTCTCGGGCCTGTACTGTTTTCTATATATACGGCATTTTTCTATAAATTCATAAGTTTCTGTTCTAAACAAATGTACGCTGACGATACACAACTTTTCTACTCTTTTTACCCGTCGGAAGTGGTAGGGCTTGTCATTTAATAAATAGCGATTTAAGCTCCTTATTTATTGCCTCTCAGAATCACTCTTTACTACTCAATCCAAACAAGAGTAAAACCATGCTTTTCTGTAGCCGTAAAGATCGGGAGTACTTAAATAACAATATCTCGATTATTATAAATAACATGACTTTGGAATTTTCCAAGGAACTAAAGAACCTAGGTCTTTGGATTGATCAGGAATTGAGATTTAGCCGGCACGTGTCTGAGTGCATGAAGAAATCTATTTTTAAACTAAGACTTTTATATGGCTCCAGAGGTGTGCTGGATGCTTCGGTTAAGCGGTTATTGTGTGATTCACTAGTTTTGTCAACTTTTAATTACTGTGACGTAGTCTATGGTTCGTGTTTGACCGCGGTCGACGCTCAGCGAATTCAAAAAATTCAGAATTATTGCATACGTTTTATTTGTGGTATACGTAGAAGAAATCCTGTTAGTCATAGGCTGAGGATGTTGAGTTGGTTGAACATGAGGGATAGACGGAGGTTGCACTGTACTACTTTTTATCATGAATGAATAACATCAAAAATACCTTCTAACTTGTACAGAAAAATTATATTTAGAGCTGATGCACATGCTATAAACATAAGATACAAGGGCACGATGACACCACCACGTCATAAAACTACTTTATTTCGGAGGAGCTTTACTTATAATGTATCTGCGGTTTACAATTTAGTACCGGCAAGATTTAAAGTATATACGGGAAAGCATTTTCAGTATGTTATAAAGAAATTTTTGCTTGGAGAGATTTAGAATTAAATTAAATTAAATTATTGTTACACACAATATCAAAAAGTTAATTTTGATTTTTGTCAAGTTTTTTTTTTATTTGGTGGATTTTTCCTTTAAAAAAAAAATACATTTTTTTCTTTGGTCACTTAACAGTTATGTTTGAACGTTAAGTTAACTTATTATTATTTTTTGTTTGCTTTTGAGGAAATTGTGCACTGATGTACTCCGATAAAGAGAATTGTTTATAAAATTTATATTATTAGTAAGTGGTATCTTATTTGGGTGCATCGGTGCACATTTTCATCTTTTCTTCATTAGTATAAGTATAGGTTAAGTAGAAGGTTAAGTGTAAGACCAACCTTTACAACAGTAAAGGATGAACTTCGCCCTTTCAGAAGTTGAAATATAGTCCATTTTTTATTTTTTATATTTTATATAAAACATAAATATTGAAACTTTTGAATAAAGATTTTATTTATTTATTTATTTAACCTCCATGCAATTGTAAATGCACTGATTAAAATGTTCGCGAACATTATGGAGCATATGTGGTGACTTTCACCCTTAATATCTTAATGAAAAGGAAGGTCGAGCTATTAGCTTATTTCAAAAGGAATTTAATTGGCTCAAAACCACTGGCTACGGCCTTGTATTTGGTTGAGTACCTTTCGAGAAATTAAATGGTAAACAAATTTGTGCTTAAGTGTAAACAAATTAAATGGTATAAAATACGCAAAAAAGGGATACAACCTTAACGAAAGGACTTGTTCAATCGAAAAAACTTAGTTTGTTTTTGACATCGATCAAATTCATAGTAAGAATAGAAATTCATTTGCCTTTCATATCAGTGTGTTCAATAATTGATTAAAATGACGTATACTCTTCAAGAAAGGGTTGAAATTATTTCACTTTTCTTTAGAAGTAACGATTGTGCTCGAGCTGCCGCCCTGTCTTATAATGCATTGCATCTAAATGCACACTTGTCTCATACTTACGTGCTACAATTGGTGGCAAAATTCCGTGAAACAGGATCAGTGATAAACAAAAAAAGGATTGTTGAAAATCCTGTAAGAAATGAAGCTGTAGAAGTTGCAGTTTTGGGTCATATTGCCATTGATTCCACACGCACGAGGAAAGTGTCAGATGTATCGGGTGTTTCGCGTAGAACGGTTCAGCGTACTTTAAAAACGTATAAGTTTCATCCCTATAAAATAAAACTGGTTCATGAACTTAATGAAGATGATGACCATCGCCGTTTGCAATTTTGCGAATTAATTAGTGAAATGATCATTCGCAATCCACAATTTATTTTCAAAATTTGTTACTCCGATGAATGCACTTTTTTTCTTTACGGTACTGTCAATCGACAAAATTGCAGACATTGGTCGGATTCCAACCCTAAAATTTTTAGAGAAGTGCATACTCAACATCCCGAAAAATTAGATGTGTGGGCTGGAAGTTTTGGGGACCGTATTATTGGGCCGTATTTTATACCTGGAAATTTAACAGGTGAAATTTACCTAAATCTGTTAGAAACCACTATTACCCCTGCTTTAATGAATGCCATAGAAGAAAATGACCGTTATCGGCCCGAAAATATTTACTTTCAGCAAGACGGAGCACCCCCGCATTATGCGTTCTATGTTCGACAGTTTCTGGATGAAAATTTTCCTGGAAAATGGATTGGAAGAAGAGGTCCTATTGAATGGCCTGCAAGATCGCCTGATTTGACTCCACTGGACTTTTTTTTGTAGGGACATTTAAAGTCTAAAATTTATGCAACCAAACCGAATTCTTTGGAAGACTTGTGACAACGAATAGTGTACGAGTGCCGACAAATAACTCCCGCAATGCTCCATAATGTCCGCGAACATTTTGAACAGTGCCTTTACAATTGCATGGAGGTTGGAGGTGGACATTTTCAACATTTACTTGATTGATACAAGCGGTAATAAATTTTATTACTTTTAATTTTTATTTCTTTTTAGCCCTATTCTTTTAGAACTATTATATACCGGGTGTCCGCGAAAGGTGGTTCGCCCCTATAACTTTTTTGGCTTTGAAGATATTGGAATGAAATTTGGAGAATGTGTATACGACATAAAATTACATTTTTTGACGGGTAACTCAATTCTATGGCACTTCCGGTTTAACCGGAAGTGACATAAACTTTCGATTTTTAAATGGGACGCCTGGTATATTTTTACTTATTTTATCTCCACATGACATTCTAAACACAATCATGTGTCACTTGTCACTTTGTGTCACCAAAAAAAAAATTTTTTTTTCATTTTAATTTTTTTTTTTAAATTTATTAAAAATTATAGTATGCATTATACCTACTAATTAAATAACCAAACAATTATAACTATCTACATAATATCTATTTATTTTTAACTTTAATTTTGAAGATGTTCAAAATGACCTCCATCTTGTTGCTGACAAAGTCGTACTTTCTCTTTTGTTGCTCTTACAACGTTTCTTAAATGTCGTGGTGAAATTCGATGAATAACTGCCCTTACTTTGTTTTCTAATTCATTTCGTGTGGCAGGGGGTACATCATATATCTCATTTTTAATAGTACCCCATAAAAAAAAATCTAGTGGCGTAAGGTCGGGCGACCTAAAAAGTTTTAAAATGAAATAAAGGTATAAATTAAGAACAATTCCGTTTTACCTTGCCGGCCAACTAACTGGGCCCCTGTTTCCAATCCAATTTTCGTTGTATAATTCATTTAAATATTCCGTTACTGCCCTCAAGTTGTGTGGGGGGGCACCATCTTGTTGATAAAATAGTCCTTCTCGATTTATTAACGGTATCTCATCCAAGAACTGCTCAATTTCTTGCGTAAGAAAATCTAGATATCTTGCCCCTGTTAGCGAACCGTCAAAAATTATAGGCCCTAATATTCTGTCCCCTAAAATCCCAACCCAACAATTGAAACCAAACCGTTCTTGAAAATTTCCTTCCTGCATCAAGTGTAAATTTTCTTGAGACCAATATCGCTTGTTATTTCTGTTAAAATGTCCCAAATTAGTGAAACGGCTTTCGTCAGTATAAAGAATTTTATTGGGAAATGTGTTATCCTCTAAATATTTTTCTAAAAACCAATTACAATAGCTAAGTCTCCTTTCATTGTCGTTTCCGTACAGGTGCTGGTGTAGTTGGTATTTATATGAGTGATATCCATGTTTATTTAAAATTTTACCTGCAGAAGACTTAGAAATATCACATTCTAGCGCGATCTCTCTGACGGACGCGTTGATATGTACTTGTACGTATGCCAGAACGTCTATTTCTTTTTCTTCGCTCACAACAAATTTAATGTTTTCATTATTATTAGGTCCATTTCGCATTTGCTGAACCACTTTTGGGAAATAGTGCCGGGTTGGGTGATGCCGATCTGGATATCTCTGTGCGTAAAGACGTGCAGCGTTAGTTGAGATTGGCCTACACTCTCCGAAAACTAATAACATATCAACTTTTTCACTACTTGTATAAATATTATTATTCTCCATGTTTTTAAACAATAACGTACTGTTGCCGAAGCGATATGCAATAAGATATTGACAGGCCGTAATTTTTTTTCATGACAGCTTCATGTTTTTATTTCACAGGCCTACTCGATTCATTTAAATAATATTTCATTCTCTGAAGACCGTTCATTTTAGAAAAATGTTAGCGTTATATTTTACCAGTATTTTAAACGAAAGTTTGTTTAAAACCCATAAGTGTTTGGTATCAAATTAATCGTAGGAAAATGCTCTCTTTTGTTAACCGGGTGAACCACTATGTTGCCATTTGAAAAAAATGACTTATACAAATTTAAAAATTGAATTTTACACAGCAGATTGGTTTTTGACAAAAAAGAGTAAATTGGTATTTTACTCAAGATTATAAGACAAAATTAGTAATTTAAACGAATTCATAGCCCTCTAGATTTAAAATTAAAATGAAAAAAAAAATTTTTTTTTGGTGACACAAAGTGACAAGTGACACATGATTGTGTTTAGAATGTCATGTGGAGATAAAATAAGTAAAAATATACCAGGCGTCCCATTTAAAAATCGAAAGTTTATGTCACTTCCGGTTAAACCGGAAGTGCCATAGAATTGAGTTACCCGTCAAAAAATGTAATTTTATGTCGTATACACATTCTCCAAATTTCATTCCAATATCTTCAAAGCCAAAAAAGTTATAGGGGCGAACCACCTTTCGCGGACACCCGGTATATAAAATCACAAGTGGTTACGTTCACGGAAGGGATATTTGAGTTAGTTTTTTATGGTTTTCGCAGAGATAAATTAAATTATTTAAAACTCTTAAAGCTATTTTAAAAAATCTAATGTATGTGTTTTATAACTGCAATTTTAATACATCGAAAAAAAATATGTTAAATGCGAGAACGCTTTTTTGTACAAAATTTTTGGAATGACCCAGGAAGAGCATTTAACAATATACAAAAGGACCCAAGACGTGCCACAAATATTGCGTTCGCTACTCGAGAAAAATTTGTTAATAATCAATGATATTACACAGTATAGCTATCATCGCATTTAGATATTACGACACAATGAGAAGAAGTAGGAATTAATTCACATAAAATATACAATAAAATACGTATATGAAAAAATAATTTTTTTTTAATGTAAGAGTTAGTATTAGTATGTATCTCTCGCCCAATTTCATCCGAGAACTTATCTTTGTTTCTTATATTTTTGTAATCTTCATGGCGTAAATCGTATAAAATCGGATATTTCTTCACAAACTCTATTAACATTTCAGTTAAAGCCATCTTTGATTCGCAACGAAAGCGACAGAAAACGCGGCTGGTCGTGAAAGAAATAAATTCGCTGAAGTTTCGTTGTCGTCAAGCGAAATTTTCGCGCCGGTTTGTTGCTCCTCGTTAAGGCTTTCACTCACTGGCGCGAATTAATTCGCCGCGATAACGAAGCGAACATTTCGCGACATAGGCGATAACAGAATTCGTCTCTCCTATCACATTTGCGCGACATAGGCAGTGTAAAATTCGTGTCTCCATTTGCGTGAAAATTTCACAAGATATTTTTTTTCTTTTGATATATGGAAAGTTGGATTTTTCAAGCTCTGAAAAAGAAACAATACTATTATTGACAACCTTAGAAGATGAGGAAGTTGAAAGGTAAGGCATTCTAATAATTTTTTGTTAAATATATAATTTTATGAACTTAAGATGGGGACTTTAAAGTCCGTAGCGCCTGTAGGAAATTTGTCAATGTTTTGGTATGAGAGAAAAATATGGAAAATGACAAAAACCGTCTATAAAATAATAAAAGTACCATTTTGTGTGTAGGGTAAAAAATAAAGGCTCTACCTTATTTTACCTATTTCTGTTATATTTATAATGTTATTGAAATAAGCATTCCTGAACCTTGGTATCAATAACAAGGAGATTGTCGAAGATATAACCCTCTACCAAAGGTGATGGTATATATTAACTATAAATATAACAGAAATAGGTAAAATAAGGTAGAGCCTAATTTTTACCCTAAAGTTGGTATTTTGTTTTTTTTTTTAGAAAAAAGCTCTGGACACATGACATAAATTTGAAAAGAGAAAAAAAAGGCGAATTTCATACACTAATGCCACAACTGCGACTAGATGAAGAGCGTTTTTATAAATATTTGAGAATGGACATTGCTTGTTTTAATGAAATATTAAACCTAATTAAAGAAGACATCAAAAAACAATATACCAATTTACGAGAACCTATTTCAGCAGAAGAAAGACTAGCCATTACTTTGAGGTAATTTGAATATTTTTATTTTAAAAAAATCTACAATCTTGAGTCATAAGGATTAAAAAGTGTTAAGTAATCAGCGGTCGAATTTTCCCGAGTTTGATGATTTTGGTCATAGGAATTTGGAGAAGTAAGTGGAGTACTGACATACGAGTTGAAATCAGAATTGTAACTATTGGAAGTTGACGGTCTGTAGGTACACATCCACGTACGATTTTAATACTAGTTGCTGTGAGGACTGCTCTTCATAATGCATTATTTCTTGTTGAGAAATAATTTGCGCAATTTGTAATTTTGTCTCGGCCCGACGTTTACCTGAAAACTTCTTTATGGTACGTGCGTATGATAAAAACAATAAATTGACATCATCCTTTGTTTCAGATGTTTTTTTGTTTTCAAAATAGCTAATTACTGATTCCACAGAAGACGTTTGTTTCGTAGTCGATGAATATTTCATCAAAACAAGCAATGTCCATTCTCAAATATTTATAAAAACGCTCTTCATCTAGTCGCAGTTGTGGCATTAGTGTATGAAATTCGCCTTTTTTTTCTCTTTTCAAATTTATGTCATGTGTCCAGAGCTTTTTTCTAAAAAAAAAACCAAATACCAACTTTAGCACAAAATGGTACTTTTATTATTTTATAGACGGTTTTTGTCATTTTCCATATTTTTCTCTCATACCAAAACACTGACAAATTTCCTACAGGCGCTACGGACTTTAAAGTCCCTATCTTAAGTTCATAAAATTATATATTTAACAAAAAATTATTAGAATGCCTTGAGCTTGAAGAATCCATCTTTCCATATATCAAAAGAAAAAAAATATCTTGCATAATCAGCGGGGTTATCTTTATTATTAACATAATGCCAACACGATGGCATGGTATGCTTTCTTGATTTAAAGTTACTCGATTACTTACGAATGTTACCCACTTATGAGGTGAAGATCTAATCCATGACAATGCAACTATTGAATCAGACCAACAAAAAATTTTAGAAAAAGAAATTTTGTCTTTGTACGCGTTCAAAAGAAACCTTAACAAATTAGCCAAAAAACGGCTGCGCACAGTTCAAGACGCGGTATTGAAATTCGTTTGAGTGGTGCAACTTTTGATTTTGAACAAATTAAATACCAGCAAAAATTATTGTCGCCTACTTGAATGCGAATATATTATATGCAAGCGCAATATCCAGCTTTACTGGCATCGCAGAATCCATGAATTTCAGAATAATTATTTAAACTGTCTTTTAAATGACGCGGTATCTTTAAGCTCAGGTAATTGTGATTTAATTGTTTTCCAAAAACTTACAATATGTTCTGGGGGAACTGTATCCCAATCTAAGCCTAAGCTCCACATAATCTGTATTTTCTGTTTACATAGAAAACTCAAAGGGGCTAAAAACCCTGCGGGGTCAAAAATACGAGCTAAATCTGATATCATATTTCTTTTAGTGCATTCGCGTTCCAGAGGTTCTTCAGAATATGTAAAATTATCACAAATATGATTTCATTTCAAACCTAAAATTTTAATAGTTTGATTTGTTTCCTTATTGTCAAAGAATAATGACTCATTATAAAGGTGATCCGCGGGTAGACGTGATAATAATTCAGGACAATTACTACACCATTTTCTAAGCTGAAAACCACCCTTTTCTAAAAGAGAACTAAGTCGCACTTGAAGACTACAACAATCTTCAAAAGTCTGAGCACCAGTTACGATATCATCGACGTAAGTGTCAGATACTAAAACTTTGGAAGCGATAGGAAAATTATGCTTTTCATCTTCAGCAAGTTGTAATAAGATGCGTATAGCTAAAAACGGTGCGGACGATACACCGTATGTGACCGTATTTAATTGATAATCTTGAATCTCATCATTTGCAGAAAATCGAAATAAAATTTTTTTGAAAGCGGCGATGTGATTGGTTAATCAAAATTTGTCTATACATCTGTCGTATATCTGCGGTAAAAATAAATTTATGAAGACGAAAATGTAATAAAATACTTAAAATATCATTTTGCAACTTGGGCCCAATCAATAGAAAATCATTTAGAGACTTATTGTTCATATCCTTTGCGGAGGCATCGAAAACTACACGCAATTTAGTGGAGACACTATCTAGTTTTATAACAGAATGGTGTGGGATATAGTATGAATCATGATTATTATTTTGCGAGTCTAAAAATGTTGCTAAAGATGCGACCGGCGGATTTTGAACAGGGACGGATTCGGAAATATTTGCGGTAGGTAAAACAATTTGTTGCGTTTGACGATTAGAGTTATGATTATTTATAGTGAGATAGTTTGTAGCGGAGGTAGTAAATCTTGAGGACGCGGAATATGGTGGCTATTTTGACCATTCAAGTGTAAAAGCGAATGATGGCGGGCCTTACAAAAACGACAAGTAAAAGTTGAGTTGCATTTTGCGGAAATATGAGAAGAGCTTAAACAATTAAAACACCATTTATTTTGTTTTATTAAAGAAAAATGTTCCTGCGGACTCTTTGCAATAAAATTAGAACACTTATAAATATTGTGAGTTAAGACAAAGCGGACATTTTCGAGGATTTTCTGCGGTATTTGATGTATTGAATACAATTGAGGACGTTGTTGCGGCTGGTTTCTCGAATCCTTTTTATAGTTTGTAGAAAAGGCTATACTATCATAGGCAACACATTGTTTATTTAAAAAGTCAATAAGACCTTTAAATGTTGACAAAGTGACGGAATCAAGACGTTTTAGTAGCATATTAACTAAAATAAAGTCCCAGTGACCGGTTGGATATTTGAGGTTTGATAGAGCGGCAATATTTTCAGTAAAAATATCAATTAGTCGTCGGAGGACATGGGGATTTTCTGAAGACAAATGTGGGGCATTTTCTATTTCATTCCAATGTGCAGTTGCAAGAATGCGGTCATTTGTATGCCATTCAACTAAGGCGTTGTATGCTACAAAATAATTAGTGCTAGTTAAAGGTGTGCATTAAATTAATGCCTTGGGGGAACCTTCTAAATAAGAATGTAAATGTGTGAATTTTTCAATATTTGTTAAAGAAGTAATATTATGAATCAAAGCGGCATAAATATCAATGAAGGCTTTAAACTGTTTAATATCACCAGTAAATTTATTTATTTTTATTTCTGGTAATTTAACCTTTGGCATAATATTAATATTCTGATTATTAGGATCAGCATTAGTTGCTTTTAATTCATTTTCCAAAATACCTTTAGAGACAGCTTTTACAAAAAAATAGGAAACCCCAAATTCAGATCGTATTTTATCTTCCAATGGAATTTGATCATCCAGATTAATTATTAAATTCATAATTATACTTTGCTGTTTATTAAATTCCTCATAGATATCAGGTAAATGATTACATCTTTGTTTAAATTGATTATGCAAAGACTTATCAACAGTTGCCTGTTCTGCATAAGTATAAAGCTCTTGTATGCGGTTTATTTCAACTTGACGAAAAACTTTTGCTCTCTTTAGTTTTTCGGCGGCGGCCATTGTAAGAATACTATACAAAAATTTCAAATGCGGCCCTGTATTTTAGGGATTCAATGTATAGGTACAAGAAAGATAATAGCGGTTGAAAATGCTCAAGTTAGAAAAGGAGATGCGAGTTGCTTTACTGTGTGTGCGAAAACGTGACTTACGCGGTTTTTACAATGCTAACACATTTTGAAGTGGGCTAGACGGTTTTTTACAACGGCAAATAAATTTAAAAATGGCGAAATAATGAAGCTAAATCAATTTCAATTTTTACTACAATTTTCTTTATTATGAAAAACTAATAAAAGACGGAGACGGAAAGTACAGCTTAGTGTCGTGCAATTAGTTATTAGTAAGGACTATCGTAAATCAAATCAAGTCTTGTGGACAAAATGCACAGTGAAAAGCAAAATTGGTGTTTATACGTATTTAGTTAGAGTGGTTGGTACTACATTAATATGGAAGCGTCATATTAATCAAATTCGCGAGTGGTAATTTAGAAGTTCAAGTAGTAAGAAATAATGATTTAAATAGAGGAAGGTCTAGTATGTCTATGGCGGATAAGGACACTAGTGAATCAAACTCAAATTTAATCACAAGGCCTCAGCGTGCTAAAAGGCCATCAGACCGTCTAAATGTTGAATGGTAAATTAAGGAAGATTTACTGTAAATTTGACCCGAGGGAGTGTGGTGGCCTAAGAGCGCCTGACTTTCCCTACCTCTTGTAGCTTAGGATTAGTCAGATATTTATGATAAGTGTTAAAATGGTATCGCCATCGAGCAATTTATTGTTATTAATATAAAGCATTAAAACTTGTAGTGTTTTCGGGAAAACGTAGTTTTATTTGTAGAAATACCCAAAACACAGCAAACATTAGGTACACTAACGTCGGGTTGTACAAAGAATTTTAATAATAATTATTTAACCGGCAAGTTTGACTTGACAGACGTAACATTGACAGAAATAATTTTCTCACAATCATAATGGCCCGGTTACATTAATTTTTAATTTACTAATCACGCACCTTTGAATGCAAGTATATAATGCCTGTCAAAGTTATTTATGTTACAGTCAAACTTGCCGGTTAAATAATTATTATTAAAATTATTTGTGCAACCCGACATAACTTATGTCACATAAGTAAAATAAATACCTGGCTTAGAAAACAAATCAAATGGTCACCAAACAAATGCGAAGCAATTTGGTTTACCAAAGGATTGAATAAAACCAACTCGCTTAAAAGTCCTTCTCGAACACAATAGGAAATGGAACAAACATAGAAAACAGATTATTACTAAAGCACATGAAGAAATAAACGTTATAAATGTATTTACCAGGGTATGTTGGAGAGCAGATCTCAAGATCATACATATAGCATTCAATGGATTAGTTAAATCAAAACTTGACCGGGCACGATGTTTGTAAACCCTACCAGCAAGAAAAACATAAATAAATTAAGTGCAATTTACAATCAGGGACTAAGACTAACCACTGTAACAATGAAATCTACCCAGATCAATGCCTTAATGTCAGAAACTGCTGAAATGGATCTAAACCATAGAATCATGGCTCATGGCTCACAACCAAATTCCTCATAAACTTTTCTGCAATACAAGATTATCAACCTATTAGAAAACTACAGATATCTTGCAATATTAGAAATAAATATTGGAAAAACAAAGATTTACCATATCAAATACAAACCTTAAATATCATTATACCTATCCAAGAGAGATTTCATAAAGGCGAAACTTAACTAGACTATTATGCTCAGACAGAAAACATTTGTTTCATAGACCTCAAGTTAACAAAGAGTGAAAAAAATAAAAGGTTTAGCGTTTTGGAGGCTACAAGCCAGTACAAAAATCAATACAAATATATATATATATATATATATATATATATAGCCAAATATTCACCTCTTTCTTTATAACAGTACGGACAATATATTTCCTTTTGTTTAAAATTTCTTAAAATGGCTTTAAAAACGGAATAGCGCACACCCTAGTGGGTTCGATGCGATCTATTTTTTGAAACCTGCGAAATGTAGGCTGAAGATGGGAATTGCAAAATGTCGATCCCTATACTAGAAGTGTGTTGCACCGTGGTTGTATTACAGTTACCTTTTATCTTTTGACGTCACACTTCACGTGAACTGTTCTCTGCATTAAGATTGATTCCTGGAGATGGCGGTACCGCTTATTCAATGCCTGCCGTGCTTTGCATCAGATATTGAAATGGCGGCCGCGCAGTCAAGGGAGTTGCAACTGATTTATGGCAGTCCGATGAGTCCAAACAAGGACGAAACGGCCGTCATTGTCTAATCAGGCCCCAGGGAGTCCATTTTGTTTGGAGCCCTGCGTATCTTAATGCAAAAAGCAGTACACACTGTCCGATAGCCAAAAATTCACCTCTTTCTTTATAACAGTACGGACAATATATTTCCTTTTGTTTAAAATTTCTTAAAATGGCTTTAAAAACGGAATAGCGCACACCCTAGTGGGTTCGATGCGATCTATTTTTTGAAACCTGCGAAATGTAGGCTGAAGATGGGAATTGCAAAATGTCGATCCCTATACTAGAAGTGTGTTGCACCGTGGTTGTATTACAGTTACCTTTTATCTTTTGACGTCACACTTCACGTGAACTGTTCTCTGCATTAAGATTGATTCCTGGAGATGGCGGTACCGCTTATTCAATGCCTGCCGTGCTTTGCATCAGATATTGAAATGGCGGCCGCGCAGTCAAGGGAGTTGCAACTGATTTATGGCAGTCCGATGAGTCCAAACAAGGACGAAACGGCCGTCATTGTCTAATCAGGCCCCAGGGAGTCCATTTTGTTTGGAGCCCTGCGTATCTTAATGCAAAAAGCAGTACACACTGTCCGATAGCCAAAAATTCACCTCTTTCTATATATATATATATATATATATACAGATGAATCCAAAGAAGACATTAAGATAGAGTTTGGGGTTCACATACCAGAAATAAACTATAAGTACTCTTCAAGATTACCAGATGAGTTCGTCGGCAAAAATGGCGGCTATAAACACAGGGATTACTGTCTGTCTGGAAGAAAGTATCCAAAGTGTTATAATTTTTACAGATTGCAAAGTGCAATAGAAAAGCTGAGTTGATTTTTAGGGCAAAAAATAAGAAGTGGTCAGGTCTATTGGTTCTTGAGCTTTTTCATATGTAGTTTAATTTGTTATTTACAGTATGTACATTAGTTATTTTAAAAGTTAATTCAGTTTTTTAAGGGTTCGACTATCTATTAGAAATGCCTTGTTTGGCTTATCAAAAAACATTTTGCGCTTTAACTCATTTCTAATAATTAATTAAAATATATACTTATATCTAAAATTAACATTTTTTTAAAGCGCATTCACAGTGTTTTTGAATGAAGAAAATATTTTACGTTTTTGGTATATATTCGTAAGATTGGAAAAGAAACAACCGATACCGCTTTTAGTTAATTTTTTTACAGTAAAGACGAAGATTTTCTTTTTAATTTCGCCAGATCCATCTCTAGACGCGTTTCGTCATATCATGACTCATCAGTAGAGCTATAGGATCCGACGAAAAGAAAAGGGATCTCGAAGCTACTTAAGGCAGCACTTGGTGGGACACACCAGTAAGATGTGGCACGGAGCGCCATCTGTGTCGTTGTTAGACACTCTTGAGCATACCAGAACCTCTAACAAACTTATAGAAATAAGTAAATGTTAAGAGGAAATCGCCTGTAAAGACATTCGTCACAATTACAGGAGTCCCGCTAGGCAGCGCTAACTCAATAATAATTTTTTTACGTTTTTTTTTCTTTAGCGCGGAAACAAAATGCAGCACTGTTAAAATGTATTTTATTTTACATATAAATTTTTGTATTAAATTTTTAAGTAGACAAGCCGCGTTTCACGCAGGTATAAAAGGTTCTTAAATTTAAGAGTGTAAACTTTAGAACACAACCTCTACCTTATCTTAAAATTGTCTACGCGTGTTTAGTAATTGAAGCCTAATGCATATAAATAGAGTTTTATCTACAAGTATACTTACGTTAAAATATGTCCCTATAAGGCAATTGATTGAATAAATATAAAATAACTAGAAAATGTCAATCGTGTCGTGTCCTTCCAATACAAATATACCATGATTATTGATTATAGCACATAAATAAATAAAGTTTTTTATTAGAAACCCAACGATTTTTTTTCGTTTTGATTTAATTTAATAATACATATCTATACCGGGTGTCCCATTATGAATGGCCACCGGCCGTATCTCGGAAACTACTGGGCATAGAAACTCGGGAAAAAAAAATGATAACTAAAGTGGTCAGGAAAAATCCTGGAAATAATTTTTAAGTTCCGCATTTTGCCGCAAGAGGGCGTAATTGAAAAGTAAATTTTAATATTTTACATATCTCCGAAAATTCTACATTTGGGTAGGTATATCTTTGGTAACACCATTAAAAAGCTTAGACACTTATGCATCATTCTGGTCTTATGCTTATTGGCGTACCGACTTTAATAAGAGGGGGCAGTTGAAAGTGTAATTATTTAAATCGATGTAACCCTTAATCGACTTATCCGATTTTAGCAAACTAAAGACTGTTTGGAAGAGAAATGTATGCACTTTCACCAATCGTATTTAGTTGTCCATAATAGTTTAAAAAAAATGCTAGAGGGCGTAATTTGTAATAATTACACATTTTTTTATTTTACTCCGAAAAAATAAATTATACGGTATAATTATGATACCATAATCGAAAACTAGAAGAAATTTGCTAGAAAAATTTTTTAAAACCGCAGCTCGATATCTCCGTTCGTTTCAGCGTTATCGCCAATAGAATAATTTTAATAAACTTTAAATGAAGAAGCGGTTATATATTTTTTAGAAAAAAAGTGGGACGCCACTGATATTTTTCCATGTGGATTCAGATTAGCCTGGTAAATTCTGCATAAAAATGGTCTTTTGCGTTTTTCTCCTCAGGCACACCGTTATTAATTAAAATAATTAAATTAAATTAGCTCTACTATTTATTATTATTATTATTATTATTATTATTATTATTATTATTATTATTATTATTATTATTATTATTTTTATTATTATTATTATTAATATTATTATTATTATTATTATTATTAACATTGATAATGAAATATATTGTTTTATAAAAATTGTTGGAAATGACCACCTTCACTTAATAGGCAAGCTTCCGCCCATCTAATTTAATTTAATTATTTTAATTAAGAACGATGTGCCTGAGGAGAAAAACGCAAGAGACCATTTTTATGCAGAATTGACCAGGCTAATCCGTAATAATATCCACATGGAAAAATATCAGTGGCGTCCCACTTTTTTTCTAAAAAATATATAACCGTTTCTTCATTTAAAGTTTTAAAAATAATTCTATTGCCGACAACGCTGAAACGAACAAAAATATCGAGCTGCGGTTTTAATATTTTTTTTAGCAAATTTCATCTGCTTTTCGATTATGGTATCATAATTATACCGTATGATTTATTTTTTCGGAGTAAAATCAAAAAATGTGTTATTATTGCAAATTGCACCCTCTAGCATTTCTTTCGAGAACTATTATGGACAACTAAATACGATTGGTGAAAGGGCATACATTTCTCTTCAAAACAGTCTTTAGTTTGCTAAAATCGGATAAGTCGTTTATAAATTACAGCGATTTAAATGATTACACTTTCAACAGCTTCCCCCCCTCTTATTAAAGCCGGTACGCCAATGAGAGACCAAAATAATGCATAATTGTTCAAGCTTTTTAATGGTGTTACCAAAGATGGAAAAAATGTGGAATTTTCGGAGATATGTAAAATTTTTAAATTTACTTTTCAATTACGCCCTCTTCTAGCAAAATGCGGAACTTAAAAATTATTTCCAGGATTTTTTCCTGACCACTTTAGTTATAATTTTTTTTCCCCGAGTTTCTATGCCCAGTAGTTTCCGAGATACGGCCGGTGGCCATCCATAATGGGACACCCGGTATATTGTTTGTATTTAATGCAAGGTCAATATCTTAGGATAAGAATTAGAAACAGGGGGCATAAAATTACGTAAAAATTTTTTTTCAAATTTAATTTATAGTTTTATATCCAATAGTTAGGATATAAAACTGACCAATCACAATGGTCAATCACAAAGAAACCAAGTTTTTACGTTGTAAAGTTTACGAGGCGTTTTCTGACACTTAACAGAAGTGAGGTTCAGAATATACTTCAAGAATATGTAAATCTGTCAGATAAAAGTTTTCTTTTTTAATTTAAATCAAAACATTTATCCCAGAGTCTATGCATACACAATTTTTTTAAAAGTGTTTTGTGTGTATACGTTTGTAGAAGGGTTTAACGAATAAACGGACACTTATTTAGAACGATTTATTCAGAAAACCGACAAACTAGTCTTGACTTAACAGCTTGACTATCGTCATCTTAACCACAGAAGAAAAAAGGGTTTATCTTAACTTACTCCCCTGGCCGGGTTGCACTAAGGCATATTTATGTTCTCATGGTATGGACTCATTGAATTGAGCAATATTCCAAAACACTCCTTTCGTACGCAAAATATAGAACTCTTATTTATTTCATACTTGTAAACAGTCTGCAATTTTTAATCACAAATCCATACATTCTAGAAGCTTTTTTGTTATTTCAAATAAATTAGTTTTAAAAGCTAACCCGTGCCAATGCCGTTCCATTAATATAATATTCATAATTTATTCTGCTTTTTTCCTACTGTAGCTGAGAACACGACACTTACTTATATTAAAAACAACCCATTTTTAATTGTCCCTTGATATTGTGTACTTAAATCTTCTTGAAGTCGTTGACAATTATTGGCATCATTAACCATTATATAATGTTTTAAGTCATCAGTAAACATTAATACGTTGGAGTGGTTAATTTCTTTAACTAGACTGTTAATGTATAAAAACGACAACAGTGGCCCTAGGTTAGAGCCCTTCTGGATTCCAGAAGTAGCCAAAATATAATTAGAATTATATCCCCTATCAACTGATTGTTTCCTATTTTAAATAGTATTAAACAAATGTGACCATGTTTTCATGAAATCCTAATTCAGACTGCTTCTTTTTTATGAGAATTGCGTGTGATATCTTATCAAACGCCTTAGCGAAATCAGTATAAATCACGTCTACCTGGCATTTCTTGTCTATACTTTCAGCTTTATATTGAGTAATATTTCATAGGTTGGTAGGGGTTGACTTTTTACTTAAAAATCCATGTTGCCAATCCGTAATCTTATTTCTGACATGGCTATACACAATTACACATATTATGTACTTATTGATGACAATGACAACAAAGCAAGTGGTCTATAATTCTGAATATCAGGTTTATCCTATTTTTTAAAAATAGGACATATTTTGACTTCCTTTCATAATTGGGAACATTTTTTTGTCTCTAATAAAATGTTAAATTTTAATATTATTTAAGAGGATCAGCAAGAGAACCAGCTAAGCCCTAACCTAAAATAAATGAATATTGTCAGATCCAACTGCTTTGTTAATTTTGAGATCCTGAATAGCATCACGCACATCCCCATATCTAAACTGCTTAACATAAAAAACTTCAGATATCTTACATATTTCAGGTTGGAGATATCCTAAGTGCAGAAGTGAAGGATTATCAGCGACATAAACAGTACTAAAAAAATGCAAAATCATTTTAAACAGCTGTGTCTTCTGTGTACTCAACACCATTTGCATGTATTTTGTTTGGAATGCCAGGTGCCTTTTTAATTTTGGCTCTTAGTTCTTCAAACTAATTATTTATTTCTAAATGATCCGTTCTCTTACTTTTTAGTCTTAATTTATCTTTATTTTTAATAATTGGGATATTCTCGGTTGGGTATACTTTTTGGAACACAAATTTCAAAAATAGCATTGATTTTATTATAGAGACATTTTGCAGCTTAGTTAATACCTTTTAAAGATTCAAGATCATTTCAATTAGTATTTTGAAACAACTGATAGGTACATAGTCTGAAAATCTGCTTTTCTAAAGTTAAAATTTGATATTACAATATTACGCCCGGAGATAGGCCAAAATTTTTCCCGAACTGAGGCCACCACCGCCTGAGGTCCAGCATGATATAAACGCAGATGTTCATCTCTAACAATAAGCTTGGGTATATGATGCTTAGAAGGTATTAAAATTTGATGGTGAGTAGAGTCCTTTGTGTCTATATTATTTACAACCTGATTAAAAATAAAACAAAGCGGAATTTCTCGATTTTAGAAATCCTTGGACACCAGTTTCATCACAGTCTAAGAAACATAAACAATCGTCAACGTATCTAAACCAATGTAGAATTTCACGGTTATTATCTGTGACTATATGTGAAAGATGATCCATGGAAAAATCAGCTAAAAAGTGCAATAGGCAGTTTCCCATCGCTAAACCATCAGGTTGTTGATAGTATTTATTATTAAAAGAAAAAACTCTGGCGAGAGACTTAATGTTAATTAGTTTTGTTTGATCTATATTTTTTTATTTTAAAAAGTTTAAATAAAATTGTCATTGTTTCGTCTTTCGGCACTGTTGTAAAAAGATTAGTTTCGTCAAAAGGAACTATTACACAATGGGGTCGTAAGTCAATATGTTTTAATTTGTTAACCAAATCCAAATTATTGCTTATTCCATGTCTTGGTTTGAAGTCAGTTATTTCTTTAATGAAATTGTAAATAAATGTACCTAGCTAATTTAGAAGATATTGTATTAGTAAAACTTACTACTGGCCTGATTGGGATGTCGATCATATGAATTTTGGGTAGACCGAAAAGTCGTGGCATGTTGGGATTACTGGAAATAAGAGTTTTAGGAGCATTATTTTCTTCTAAGAAGTAACTAAAATATTTCAAAAGGTTGTTAGTTTGTCGTAGTTAGGTTTAAAAAGGATTCTTACACAGTAATTTAAAGTTATTGTCAATCAAAAGGTTTCGACTTTTTCTACATAATCAGTTCTCTTTAGTATTACTAAACAGTTACCTTCGTCCGCTTTGGATATGATATTCTTTATTTTACGTTTTAGACAACTTAGTATTTTGAGATGTGAATCAGAAGAAGTATGGTTGATTTTTTTGATAATATTATTATTTTATATTACTATAACTAAATAAATATTAACTTGTTACGTTTGCTATTTTAACGGTTTTTAAATTAACGCCAATTTACATACTAGCAACTAGGCGCGACTTGCCCATAAGATCATTTGTTCAATGATCCATGACCCACCTATAAATTTGAGCCACCAAATAAATTTAATTTTTAAAACAAATAAAAATAATTATCGTTCAAAAAATGCAAATATTCTTTACTTACAATGTGTCATTTGAAAACTCCCAATATAGATCGATGCACTCCGCTCCGCCGTATTTTCGTTTGACCTTGCGGGTATATATTAAATTAGACGATTACATAAATGAATTGGAAACTAGAGCAAAACAGGCATACGCCATCTCGTAAATTAAACAGAGACAAATCCGGCGTCTACTTCGGCTTCAATCGGTCAGTGGTTCAATCACTTCATTCAATAGGCATTTATGGAAACACAGTCGAACAGCTCCGTGAATCATCAACGCTATTGCAATCCAAATTTTGCGTTAGACAAAGAAAAACCTGAGAGAACGGTTTTGGACTTGAATTGTCTTTATTTGATTCAAATCAATAATTCAAGAAACATCATTGTCTGTAAGGAAGATTTACCAGTTTTTTTTTTCTATATATCTGTTGTGTATAATAAAAGTTTTAAGGTCTAATTAGATTGGAGCACCCTCATCGCAAATAACCAACAAGACAAGATTATATTGTACATACATTTTATACATTTCATATTATGTAATTGTCAAAAAATTAGTAGAAAACTGGAGAAGAAAGTATCTGTGCACAAATCTTTAGGCCGGTCACGAAATGACAATTGTTTGGTAAAAATATATTTTGGTACTTGCATTACCTACAATTTTCGCACCATTTCGTGCATTCTTTGTGTTCTGTCAGCCTGTAATTGTAATAGGTTTAGGTTCTAGTTAGGTTAGACTTGAAAAGAAATATAAATGCGTCACTAAAAAGAAAAATATTTGCTTGCTGGAAAAATAATTAAAATAAATGGTGGCTGAAATTCAAAACCTGTCCAACCGTTTGGGTGTCACTAATACATAAATAATGCAACAAATAGGGTGGTAATCAGAAGAAACTTAAAACCCCCTTCAAATCAGTTGACCCCCAAACACGCCCTGCAAAAGTAAGCCTAAATAGCACCTACCTATAATCGACCCAAGACCCTTGCTGCTTAAAGTACTTCCAAAACACTAGCTTAGCTCAGGATGGTTCGATACTATTTTACTCTATATTATATCCTTGAAACATTTATCAAAGTAAGTCACTATCGGTTCTATTTGTCATATTCAGAAGGCGTTACCTTAATTTTATTTTACAATATAACAGCCCATAAAAGTTCTCATCAGGTCTGGCCGTAAATAAAAAATATCAGGAAAAAAACTATGATTTTCAAATCCGGTATTTAGTTCAAACGCTCAGTGCAGTGGCGGCGCCAGGATTTTTGGGATAGGAGGGCACAAATGGGCCCGATAATTTTTGAGTGGACACTATCCAAACAAAAGTGACTTCTAAAAAAAAAAAACAAAATTTATCGAGCTCTTGATAACACTTCCAAAAACTATCATAGCCAAGTTTCTCTTCCTCCGAAAATTTCATTACAAAACCGAATCCCATCAGGGGGGGGGGGGGGCACCAGGATGGGCACTCATGTTTCTAGGGTGGGCCAGTGCCCACCCTGGACCCCCCGGCGCCGCCGCTGGCTCGGTGTTAGCGTTCGAGCTTCGTTAAAATAAAACAATATTTAAATTTTAATATTGAAGCCAATATATTTATTATTATTGACTTGGGCCAGGAAACAACCTTGTTGGTACGCGCCTGCTACTAAATCAATAAAACAATACAAGCTCCTCTGTGAGGTTGGCTTAATAAAAGTTACTATTTAAATAAATATGTATAAAAAACACTAGCAAGTTTAACTTCAAAGTGAAACATTAATTAATGAAGCGAAAAATTTAAATAAGTACTGCAAGTGATATTAACAGCAACTACCTCATAAATACCCTAAGATAAATTGTACAAAATATCATGTAGCCACATAGACTAGAACCTATAGGTAACTGAAATATAAAACAGCTTCATCATAGGCTAGGTTCCAGAATTTCCACAAGGTAACTAGTGCGAAGGCATGTCAAAAGTGGTAAACAAAAACATAAAGTTATTTATAAAAAAAATATAAAGCAATTTATGCTATCTAAAATATACCTATAACACTGACAAAACTAAAAACTCTTATCTGAAATTTAAAATGTAAAACTTATTAAAAGGGAAAAGGTCTAATACCTTTTCACGTTATAAAATTTACAAATTATCTACAATTTAAACACTTTTGTAAATATTAAACTGTACGTTGTGAGCTAAACAAAACCTGGGGTACCTCTTAACACCAAGTTCACTAAATCAAGATAGAACACTATCTTAGCCCACTATAATAGAGGTAATCGTTTAACGTTTGTCGCCAAAGGTAACCCGCTAACAAACACAGGTGCAATGAGCAAATAAGAAATGATCAGTATAATGTTCTATACTAAGTGTTCCACTAGAAATTTTCATTAAAAACGGTTATAACAAAAAATTGAATGATTTACCAATATGATATATTAATTTACTTATTCATTACAAAAGAACATTTTAAACCGTAAGAGACTTTCATGTACGAAGGGTGGCAAGTGTGGCAACCCTCCAAGGTAGTAAGTTAAAATTGAGGGAGTCAAGCTGTTACGTTAAGACTAGCTCGTTGGTTTTCTAAATAAAGAGTTATAAATAAGTGTCCGTTTATTCGTTAAACCCTTCTACAAACGTATACAAATAGAACAATTTGAAAAAAATTGTGTATACATAGACTATGGTATATTTGTATTGCAAAGATACGACACGATTGAATTCTGGTTAATCTATATTTATTTAATCAATTGCCTTACAGGGACATATTTTAACGTAAGTATACTTGTAGATAAAACTCTATTTATATGCATTAGGGTTCAATGTTCCCTTAAGTCTATTACTAAAAATGCATAGACAATTTTAAGATAAGGTGAGGTTGTATTGTAAACTTTACACTCTTGAATTTAAAGAGAAATTACCAAAATTGAAAAATTTGCATCAGTAATAGATTGGATAGAGGGCAATTTGTCAACTATAAGCCTGACTGGTATAGTATCTCTGATTAGCCAAAGGTTGAAACCACACAGGAAAGGTTATCTCACCTATTGATGGAAGATTTGTAATGCAAAAAACTCTTATTTATGAAATTTCCCTAGGGGACTTGACAAAATGTGTGTGGGGAAATATATTTTCTTTACTATTATAGAATGTGTATGAAGATAATATCTTGGTTAAAACTTGGATATTAAGGGTTAAACCATCCAAATGGCAGAAGTTTATTTTAATATGTAAGAGGGTAGGAAAAAAAAAATCATGAGAATATTTTTGATGTAAAATCTGTGGTCATCGAATGATCATTTTAAATTTAAAAAAAAATTATATAACGAAAAATTGGAGTTTATACAGGGTTGCTTACAAATCCGGAATAAAATAATTAATATAGCGTTAAACTGTAACTTTTGGGGAAAACGCTCGGACACGTCAACTTAGTTTTATAAATATGCTCACATTTTGACGTTATTCGTTTGTTTTTATTATAGACATCTTTTTTTTTATTGGAAACATACAGCTTGTGGTACATCATTTGAACGCTAATATCTCATAGAGTAGGTATTCTTATTAATTTTGGCGCGATTCTGTCAATCTATTTCAAAATGGCGACTGTTAAAAGTTTTTAAAAAATCTCTATTTAATAAGCGGAAATTATAAATCATTGATGTTTTTTTACCTTTCAAGGTAATAAATCTTCATTGTTTCACGTTCTGACATGTTGTGACATTGTGCACTTGTAAAATTAATTTAGGTATTTTCGAAGTATTATTTTACAACTTTCTAAATAAAAATGGTTTTGTCGGAAAGACAGCGAAGTCTTGATATTGTTAGGATATGGAGATATTATAAGAAGTTAAAGTGAAGTGTGCACTTTATTTAATGTTAAATATCCGGATAATCAAATTTCACAGGGTCTATTAGTAAAATATTCCACAACTTTGATGAACATGGCACAGTAAAGGACTTGCCTAGGAATGGACGACCACGTGTTTTAGGCGGCGATGAAAAATTGGATATTGCATTATCTCTGCAGGATAAACCGCGTGTTTCAACAGTTTAATTGGCTCAAAATCATGGTACATCTAGAGATACTATTGGAAGATTTTTGAAAGCAGAAAAATACCACCCTTATAAGGTATATCTTGTCCAAGAGCTTTTAGAAGATGGGTATGACAGGCGTTTGCAATTTTGCGAAGAAATGATGAGACGGTGTGACGAGAATAATAGGTTTCCACAGAACATATTATTTTCGGATGAAGCTACTTTCTATTTAAACGGGGTAATTAACAGACATAATTATCGTTTCTAGAGTCAAGAAATTCTACGAGCATACTGCGGCGCATACTGAGCGGCCCCAGAAAGTAAATGTTTGGGCAGGTATCATTAATAACCAAATTCTGGGGCCATTATTTTTTAAAGAAAACCTCACAACTGAACGGTACCTGGATTTCTTAACCTTCGAGTTGATGCCTGCTCTAGCTGTAATTTTTCCCAACGAAGTAGATCCCCCCATTTTAGTATGAATGTAAGAAGATATTTAGATGAGATATTTCCAGGTCGCTGGATTGGACGATGTGGTACAATTGAATAGCCACCGAGGTTCCCAGACTTAACGCCTCTCGACTATTTTCTTTGGGGATATTTAAAAGAAAAAGTTTACAAAAATAGGACAAATAATATTGATGATTTGAAATACAAAATTAGATTGGAGACACATAACATGCCGGCTAATGCCATTCGGAATTCCGTCGACAGATTTTATCATCGTCTGGGAGCATGCCCAGTAGAGGGTGGAGGATATTTTCAGCATTTGCCAAGTTAAACCACCTTTTTGTTGTGTTTTGTTTTGCTTCGTTACATTTTTTTTTTGACAAAATAAATAACAATTAAACCATAATTGTCACAAAATGTCAGAACGAAGATTTCTTACCTTGAAAGGTAAAAAAAATCAATGATTTATCATTTCCGCTTATTTAAATAGAGATTATTTAAAAAAATTTAACAGTCGCCATTTTGAAATAGCTTGACAGAATCGCGCCAAAATTTATGAGCATACTGTGCGAGTTATTAACTTTCAAATGATTTATCACAAATTGTATGTTTCAATTTCGAAAAAAGATCGATGTCGTCATATCTTTGACAAATGTCTATAAAAAACACAAACGAATAACGTCAAAATGTGAGCATATATAAAACTAAGTTGATGTGTCCGAGCGTTTTCCCAAAAAGTTACAGGTTAAGGCTATATTAATTTTATTCCGGACTTCTGGGCAACCCTGTCTATAAGAAAGAAATTTGTTTGAAATTTTCTTTAAGGTGATTTTAGTTCCTACAAAGTATTTTAGCCAATATCAGAAAAGGTTTTTTTTTACCTTTTGGGTAGTAAAAATAGTTTAGGTTCATCGAAAAACTTTAATATTTGGTAACAAAACCAAAGATTCTTATTTAGAACTAGCTTTAAAATATCCAGGTTTTTACCAAGCTATCTCCATACATGCCCTATAAAAGTTAAGAAAATATATTTTCCCTCACACATTTTGTCAAGTCCCCTAGGTCAGTTTTATAAAAAATAATAGTTTTTTGCATTAATAATCCATCGATTTTCGGGTTGACCTTTACTTACTGTAAAATGTCTTATCTATTATGAGATACATTACCAGTGTTTACTTAATAGTGTCAGAGCTTGTCAACTTCTCTTTCTTGTTTTTCTTAATAATTGCTGATGATGACATTCACTAATTTGATAATAAGTGCATAGGTGTCACTCCGCATCGAACCGTTACTTTTATAAGTGCGTGTGATGTGAAATCGGATCATTGACACATTGATCCATTGCTTTTGTTTATGAACACCTGTAAGTTATATCATAAAGGATTGGACTACATAAAACTATTTGGACAATTCCAAAGGTCTGCCACACTAACCTAAAGATGATTAAAATCGGCACGCCGGACTCTATGGAAACTTTTTTTAAAAGAGGGTATGTACAATTTTGAGTTTATGTATTTTTAGTTAATATTATTAAATAAGTTTAAAATTGCAGCGGTTCTGATATATATTTTTAGGCTTCTTTATATTTTTTAGAAGTACCCTTGTAGTACAATTTGGAAGAAAAAGAACATAACGTTTCATCAAACCTACATGAATTTACAGAGAAGTTCCTGCATTTTTAAAAGGTCAGTTTTATGGAAAATGAAACTAATGGGTCACAAATAATATTAAATCATAAATATCCGCATATAGGTACTACTAATTGAGGTGAGTGTATTTAGCTTTTGGTAATTCTTAGAAAATTAATTTAACTTACTGATCCGTGAACTAGGTACTGTGGTGCGTTAGTATATGCAATTATTTTTTAGGGTCTGTACAATGGAGCCTTGTCACGTATCTACTAACTGGACCCTGTAGCGTGCAGGGGAGAGTTCCATCGAAAGGGAGGGAGGAGTTGCTGGACGATTTTACTTCCCTGTTGACGAAAGAATTATTCTGCTAAGTGATACTTGAGAGTCATCCCGGAATTAGGGCAAAAAACACGGAATAACAAATTTTGATTTAGATATTTACGATTTAAGAATAAGGAGAATCTGAAGGGCCAGGCGCCCAATGAAATATTGACAATACGGAATAGAGGAATAAAACAATAATGCACAAAATATCTTTGTAAATAATATAGTAATATAATATGTTATTAGCCTACCTTTTGTTTTATTTTTTTATACACAACAGTGTTACCTACCTTTAAATACCAATCCTATATGTTTTGTTTTTAATTTCAAGCCCCATTTGATTTTTAATAACCTCAAAAGGAAATAGCTGTATAAGCAACCAACTGGCTACGTCCTACGTTTGTTTTGATATAGTGATGTTGCTGCGCTGTGATGTACTTATGTTTGTTTTAAAAACAATTTAACATTTTTTAACTGTTTATAAGGTAATTGATTTTATTTTGATTTTCCGTGCAATTTGTAATTTTCTTCATTTGTTTAGGTCTGATGATGCTAGTTTAAGGCGAAACATGTCACAAAATAAATAAACAGACCATAAAGATTTGGAGCCCAAGACTTTGTGTCTTTTTTCACAAAACAACAACTGACAGTATAGATAGAAAACAAGGAAAGGAAATTGGAAGAAGAATAAAAGGCTTTAACAAATCAATATTAATGGTTTTATATGTAATAAAAGTAACCATCAAGGATAATATATAGGGTGCTACAAATTTGTGTGCGTACAAGGAGATCTCGAAAACGGTAATAGACACGGAGATGGTTAAATTGAGACAAAGTCGCGTAGTTTGGGGCTTAATAATTTGGTAAAAGAAAATTGTAAATATTCCGAATACGTTCGGAGACATCTGAAATAAACCGAAATTTCTATTTTTGGTTTTTAGTTTTTTAGGCCTTTATTTTTGACTTGGGAAAAAACAAAAAACCCATATATAGCCGTTTTTATGTTCTACAAGGTGGCGTTATTAGTTTCCAGTTCGACGGTTCGTTCTTTCGAAACCAACCTTAAGTATTTTTTTTTAAATATGGACCTACAGTTTTAAATATAATAGTCTTAGGGACTTCTAAGCTTTAGAAACTTTATATAATTTAAAGATTCTTAAAATTTTAACGGTTTGTCATCTAATTACATATTTTTTAAATTATTTTTTTATATCATTACGGGTCTGAACATTTGGTGCCAAACTAAAATAAATTCTGATTTAGACTATCCGTCCATTTTTATTTAAAGAGGCCTGATATTTGATGTTTTCTAAGAAAAAAGACCCAAAGTCTCGGCCTTACATATTTTTCTGTGAGTTTATTTTTGTTACCTGTTGCACCTAAAACTAGCATAATCAGCAAAAAAAAATTGACATTGTTTTTGAAACAAACTTATCGCAACACAGCCACATAACTACACTCCAATTACCTTTTCTTTACTCGAGAGCATTAATTTATTTCGTTTCACAGTATTTCGGTCTAGGTCTAGGGCAAAAATCGTTATATTATTAAAATACTAATTAAAAATTGAATTACTTCTCATGTCTGTTTCATTTAACATTAATTGAGGAAGAAGGTTGATTTTCTAAACTTAAAATATTGGTATTTATTTTGCTTTACTAATAGAAAATAAAACTACTTATTTTTACTGCTGAACAACGAATTAATCTTTATTAAGATGACCCAGGAATTTGTATCAGTGGTATAAAAACATTACAAAATCTTGAATTCAATTCCTACAGGATGTATACACAAAATGCTATATAGGGTGAATTTATTACATGCCAATCTTATTGAAATAAAAACTTAATGTAATTTTAATATTTAAGTAATTCTAAAAATAATTGCCAGGGCCGTAATAGTAAAGAAAGGATAATTTGAAATAATAATGATGTGTTATTTGAAGACAAACCTTAAAATTTAAAAAGCCATTAAACTTAAATTTCTAAAGCTTAGAAGTCCCAAAAACTGTTTTTACATTTTTAGGTCCGTATTTAAAAAAAATGATTTAAGGTTGGTATCTAAAGAATGAAACGTCGAATTTGACCACTAATAACGTCATCTTGAAGAACATAAGCGGCTATAAAAAAGTGTCTTTTGTTTTTTTCCCAGGTCAAAAATGAAGGACCAAAAAATTAATACCCAAAACTAAAAATTTCGGTTTACGGTACGGGTACTACAATTTTCTTTCATCAAATTATTACTTTATTTAATATTATATTTTTAGCATCCTGTATATTATGGTTGAATTATAAGAAAAGATTAATTTTTAATATTTAAATGGATATTAATGCGAAAAAAGGATATAAGATGTCAGCAGCTAATAAGCCTGCAACGCTATTTTTGGAACACATTTAGAAACCGAAACTCCTTTTGCCCTGGCTCTAATTCCACAGTTCTTTTATTGTTATAGAGATTTAACCAGTATAAGTAATGTAAACTATTTGTCATTTACTAAATTGTAATCATATTTTAATTACTGCAGGCTAGCCATGATGATATTCAACCGAAACGCGTAGACAGTATTTTTTTTACAGGGTGGTGCATCGAAAACACAACAGAAACTTCGACTTTTAAACAGGTACTTCAGTTCACATTATTATAAAGGGAATTGAAAGACCTGTAAAATAAGGTATCACTCGACCCCCTCTTCCATTTAAGATTTTAGGGGTGTTGCCACCCCCGTCCAGGGGGCTGCACGTGTTAACATGATTTTTTGCAAATTTTGTCTCCTCTCGAAAACAAAATCGACAGGTCTGAGCGTTTTTCCAAAAAAGAACTGAGCTGCCAGTAAATGCCTCTGTTTCGTTTTCGATGCGCTACCATGTATAATAAAGAAGGACAAGGATAAAGTTAGTTTCATAATCGTGTAGCTAAATAGTTAGTGTAGGGTTAGGTTAGGAACAGAAAGCCATATCTTCCTTTTTACAAATATATATTCTGTTCCTAACTCTACATTGCCATGTCCCTTCTGGAGAGTAGATACGACTTCGTTATAAATAGTTAGTACTAGCTTATATTTTGTTGTTAGTTCATCATCTCAAATATATTATAGTGTTCTGCAAAATATTTGTGTTAATTGTATTTTAATTATTATAATATAGAATTATATATATTTTCGATGATATACTAGTAACAAAATATAAATGCGCTAACAGGAAAAAATAAATTCACAAATTTGAAAAGGTTTCTGTTTTTCGTAAAAGGCGAATTATAGATATACCTTAGCATTAATCTTAGTTTCAAATTATTAAAATTAAAAAAAAAACAGTTAGAGGATTTATTCAAAAAAATGTATGTTCAATTTTTTTAAGCTTTTTTATACACTTACGCATTTTATTTCTTAAAATAAAAATGGACTATACGGATTATACGAAAAACCCAGAATTCTTAACGGCCTTTGTACCGACTTTAGCCAAACCAAACGCGGATGCGTCCTGCTGACAACCGGAGATTGTCTGTTGTTTGCTATGCGGCCACAGCCACGTTTAATTTAATAACACACAAGTCCAACATATTTACCTTAAACATCTACCTCGGTTAGTAGAACAAAGAACTGTACACAACAGGAATTGGTATGATATTATACCGATATGGAGTTTTAAACTAATTAACAAGACAATTCGTTTAAAGTAAACATTTTCAAACTTATTTTGATATTGTTGGTGTGGTACTGTATTTGTTTATTTTTGGATAGGTACCACGCAACGTTCACCTAGCCTACAACAAAAAAAAAATGACAATTTATATCAAGACTATTAATTAGTATGCCAAATTTTAACATATTTGCCCTAGTTTAGACGATTTAACATTTTGTTAAAATTTTTAATTCTCCAGGGTAGCTCAAAAAGCAGAATAAAAATATTTTTACCGGTAGCTCCTAATGGGTTATATATATACATACATATATATTATAGTTTATAAATACTAGATATTATATATCTGTGGCTTGGTACAAGAAGTGCATATGTCACAATTTTTCGTTTTGGAGATAAATGTGCCAAAGTACTAATAAAAAATGTAAATTTTATGATGGCAAAATGTCGAAGCCCCTAGTAAAATCTAAACCTCTTTTTACAAAATCATGAATGTTTATTTCATTTATTAACTATTTAAAAATTTGAACTTTTAAACTTTAAAAGCAAATATTATAATTTTCACAAAAACTGACATATTATGCACTTCTTGTACCAAGCCACAGATATATTACTTAAATAAAAATAATTGTGTTGTTTTAATTGATCAGATCGACCCTCACAAATAAGAACATCGTTACTCAATAATGACAGGTTTTCAGAAAATTGGTTTTAAGTTGTAGTTGTGTTCTATTATTTCCAATATGAAATTTAGGTAGGATCATAAGATGTTAATGAACACTTTCTTTAAAATAATATACACTATTGGACAAAAGTAGAGCAACAAAGTGCTGTTATTTCTTTGAATTTGAAAATTTAATTATATGACCTTGATCCTCAGCTAATTTTAATGAAATATGATCCCCAAAATATCAGTAATATTTCACAATATTTTGGTACACTTTAAACAAAATAAAGGTAGAGAAAGCAACAAATTGTGTCAACAGTATTTTATTTTAGATATTACGATGAAAGAACATTAAACACATTTAATAATTAAAATAGCCAGAAGTATTATATTAATAGTTAATAGAATATCCATTATTATTTATTACTTGCCGACAACGTCGCGGCATTGAATCAATCAATTTTTGAAAAGTTTTTTGGGAAGATTTGTCCAAACTTCATTGATTTTATTTACCAATGATTATTTATTTGGAAATAATTGTGTACGAATTCCACATTCCCCTTCCTCTCATAGATTTTCAATGGGGTTAAGGTCTGGGGATTGTGCGGGCCACTGCAAAACCCGAACGTTATTTTCTTGAAACCACTCTTGAACAATTCGTGAAGAGTGTTTTGGATCGTTATTCTGTTGGAAAATAAAACGCAACAGCATTTCCCACTCTGCTTAGGGCAACATTACATTTTGCATTATATCTATAGACAAATCGATCTATGGTGTCATTAATAAAGCTTAAAGGACCCTAAATAGCTTTACGTCTACCAACCTTCTTTGCACTGTCCGTGGACTAACCATAATTCCGGGAATTTCAGCAATAATTCTAGGTGCAGACAACCAAGGATCGTTTTGAGAAATTGTTTTAATACGTCTGTCTGTCCAAATTGTTGTTTTTCTCGGTCTTCCCGAATTTGGTAGATTTTCAAAATGTCCCCTTTTATGGTAACTTGAAATCATTTTGGATACGCTGTATCTGGGTAAAACAAACCGTCTTGAAATTGTGGCTTGTATTGTACCTTCCAAGTGCGCATTCACTACTCTCTGCTATAATTCTTTCCCAATTGGAATACCTCTTGGCATGATTAATGTAACACAGAAATATTAGTTAAACATAAAATAAAATCGGCAAATTTTTTTAAAATTTTACTTTCACTAAAACCTTTGTTTTTTAGGAAAATATTAAAAATGTTGCTTTACTTTTGACGCATTACAATACTGTATGTGAAAGTTCACGTCAATATCAGTTCATTTGTTTTGTTTGTTGGAAAAAACTGTTGCCGTCGATAACAGCAACCTACTTTGATATTTAAGACACAATGTACTTAAATACGATATCATGTATTTACTATTATAAAATCGAGATTTCTTTCATTTTTCGAAAGTGTTGCATTACTTTTGTCCGATAATGTAGTTTAAAAAAATGCCTAAACACTTCGAAAACATAACTTAAAAAAAAATGGTTGGTAAGTAAATAAAACAATAATTATTAGGGTTAAGCAAAATTTAAAAAATATAATATATTATTTTAAATAATAAACACTACAAATTATCTTATTAATGTTAAATCATAAAATGATTATGTTATGTTTTGTTATTTATTATGTTGAATATTAAGTTTTTAAAATTCATATTAAAGTTTTGTCGGTAGTAGGTATCGGCACAAAAAGGGTTCCTAGCATTAATATGGCTATTTACAAAATTGATTTGGGTTTCGGACAAATATATACAATCAGTACACCAAATCCGTTTTTGGATGTCATTGTAATTAGATTAGGTTTAGGCATATTTAATATTTTCAAATGATAATTGAATATACTTTAAATTCCTGTCAATAAAAACTATATTATTTTATACCTATATTTAGTTATTGTGTATATACCGGGTGTCCCATTATGGATGGCCACCGGCCGTATCTCGGAAACTACTGGGCATAGAAACTCGGGGGAAAAAAAATATAACTAAAGTGGCCATAAGAAAATACTGGAAATAATTTTTAAGTTCCGCATTTTGTCGCAAGAGGGCGTAATTGACAAGTAAATTTTAAAATTTTACATATCCCCGAAAATTCCACATTAAGGTATATCTTTGGTAACACCATTAAAAAGCTTGGACAATAATTATGCATAATTTTGGTCTAATGCTCATTGGCGTACCGACTTTAATAAGAGGGGGGGGGGGAGCTGTTAAAAGTGTAATCATTTAAATCGCTGTAACTTATAAACGACTTATCCGATTTTAGCAAACTAAAGACTGTTTGGAAGAGAAATGTATGCACTTTCACCAATCGTATTTAGTTGTCCATAATAGTTCTAAAAAAATGCTAGAGGGCGCAATTTGTAATAATAACACATTTTTTGATTTTACTCCGAAAAAATAAATCATACGGTACAATTATGATACCATAATCGAAAAGTAGATGAAATTTGCTAGAAGAAATATAAAAACCGCAGCTCGATATCTCCGTTCGTTTCAGCGTTATCGCCAAAAGAATAATTTTAATAAACTTTAAATGAAGAAGCGGTTATATATTTTTAAGAAAAAAAGTGGGACGCCACTGATATTTTTCCATGTGGATATTATTTCGGTTTAGCCTGGTCAATTCTGCATAAAAATGATCTCTTGAGTTTTTCTCCTCAGGCACACCGTTCTTAATTAAAATAATTAAATTCATCGACTGATATATCAAAAATATTATTGATAATGATTATTTTTAATTGAGTGCCGATACTTACTAAGGTTGTGAATCCTTGGGTGATTTCAAGAAGAAAAGCTAATATTAACATATGTCCTAAAGCTCATTCATTTTTGAGCTACAAATTTCAACAAAATATCGAAAGCAGTCTCAATAAACCGAAGAAAAAAATTGTTTTTTTGTTTTTATTTTTTTATGCAAAAAGGGTGCATCATACGAAAGTAACTCTATGGACCAAATTTGTTCTAAAATAAATGAGGATTTTAAATATAAGTTTGATTTTTAGAAAAATCAGTGGCGTACCATTTTTTTTCTAAAAATATTTAGTTCAAACCCCGTACGGATGTCACTGGTAAAAATTTAAAAAAACCATTTAAGTCAAAAAATGCAAAACAACCTGTATATAATAGGTTACAACTTTATAAAAAAGTTTAAGTAAAAACTTTTTGTATATTTCTTCTCTACAAAAAAGTAGGTATATTATCTTTATTTTTTGTAAGATATTATAATTGGACCTACTTTTTTTCATTGCACGTTTACCTCAAATTTCAATTAGACGTATCACTCAACAAAATACACTTACGTTTCGGAAAATAGTATTAGATCATATCAATACGAAAACGTAGTTTTGAATACCGAGGAGGCCATTTAGAGCATTTCATGAAATGATAAGCAAAATATTTGTTTTCATATTTCTTTTATTGCATATACCTTCCTGTACCTTCTACCTTCTCTTCATTAAAAAACTTTTTTTATGAAAGTAAAACCTTTTGAGTTATTAAAGAGATAACAACTTATAAAATTTACTGTAGCTGAAGGACCTCTGTAGAAGGTTAATTGGGTAACCAATAAAGAACTTGTTAATATGAATAATGATATAATTTTAGACTCTTTTAAATCACCCTGTATCTCGATCGAATCACAAACACACAGAAACGCAGTTACTGGATTTTAAAAATGGCAATTTTTTTTGAGTCTGATTAACTTCATAGAAATTACCGTGTCGAAGATACCAATAGTGGTAAATTAAATACTTACCACCCTGTATAAAAACGCTTGTGCAAGAAAATAAAAAATTTTAATAAGAATATTGACTTTTTGTATCCAGGATGTTCAAAAAGTTAAAAAACTAAATTTACCTAAGAGTAAACCAACCCCCTTACTTTGAAAAAAATATAATTATTCGTTTTTCTTAGTTATATTTGAAAATTATATAAAAACAATTTTGTTGATAAACATAATAAGATAAAATTCAGTTAAAATATTTAATAGATAAAACAAAAATTACAGTTATATATCTATACTTTTTGAAAACTAAACACCATGAAGCATTATATCCTAGGGCGTAAAGTGAAATGGTGATATTATTTGATTCTCTAAAAAAGCTGGTAAGACTCCTAAATTCAAAATTTTGGAAAAATTTTAAGTTTTTGTTTAGAAACAATTTTTTTCTTTACGTGATGTTATAAATTCAAAGATCACTATTAGGATCTCGTAAATGGTAAGAGCTCCAGCAAAGGTTAAATTGGTTGCACAATTTTTAGACGAATAACAGCCGTCGTCAAACTGGAAAATTCCGAGTACTCCCGAAAATATGCGGAAAAAACCTTTCTGTGTTTATTTTTCCTAGCTTTATTTTAAAAAATGGCCAAACAATGTCACGAAACCAACCTGCATTTCAAAAATAGAACACCAAATATCTATTGCGTTAATTTTGTCCAGGAGTGTAGGTATATGCATTTCAAATTGATTATTGTGTTGACACATTCATTGTATTCTGAAATAACTTAATTACTGTTGCGACTATCTTGTATGGTTATTTTAGAATCTAATATTTGGTAAGAATTAACTGATAGCTTATAGTGGGTAAATGACGAAGTTTGCTTCAACTTTGCCTATTGTAATAACGCATGTCTAGTATTGCAATACATAGTACCTATATTATTAAACAAGGTTTAGACATCCAATACAAGATGCAATGATTAAAGGTAATAATAACTTATTTATCTAAAATTGTAACTATAAAGTAAAAACACTTATTAGAAAAATAACCTATAATTTATTAAATATAATTCTCATGCATTAATCATTCTGCTCATAAAATTTAATTAAATTTGCAATAAGATTAACGCACTTCTGCATTAAAAAAATAAAAATACCTTGAGTTATCCGGCAATTTTGACGGTTGTATTAGAAAATTTACGCAACAAAAGGTACGTTAGACAAAAGCAGTCGAAAAAATAGGGTCTCATGTTGAAGTATCCACATGAATCGCAGGAAAGAGGGGTAAATTCACCGTGGTGATTCAATTAGTTCCTGCTTTCTGCACGCACAGCACACAGGGATGGACTAACTATTTTTTCAAAACTGTCTGAACATATGCTTGTGGGCAATATGGTATACAGTTGGTGGAGAGAAATGGTAATTTGGCGCTTATCGTTCTTCACATTTGGAGATAAAAAATTTTTTTTTGAAACTCCTAGATAAAATATAGGAATATCTAAATGTTTTCATAAATCCATAATTCTTCAAGGTGGGGTTGAATACAGTTTTTTTATACGCTTGACTTAGCGCTTTCACATCCGTATTGTATCTGTATATATTTTTCTAATTTTGATATTCAATTTTCTGTAAACTATATCTTTATTAAAGAACATTTTTGACGTCCATCCTATTGTTACAGTATAAAATTGATATTATGCCGATATCGACGCATGATCGATTGGCATTGAATTGTGAAAAGTGTGGTTATAAATTTACATTAAGTACTCCATTTTTATAACTCTACATTTGGTACTAGTAGCGACCTCTAGGCTGAATTGGGGAATTGTAGCGTTCTTCATTATCCCAAGCAGTGGCGTAGCCAGAAAATATGCTCCGGCGGGGGGGGGGGGGGGGGGCGGCTCAGTGGGCGTAAGTAGGACATTATTTTTCTGGAGAAAGGGACAGTCGAGACTACATATATTTCATGGTATTATACCTAGGGAAGAAGGTGGAAAAGCACCGCAGACGAAAAATTTTTGGGGCCACGTCCAAAGTTCGTTTAAAAGTCACTACTATCAAATTTCGAAAATTAAATTACTACCTCTCCCCTCCTGCATGGTTGGATTAAATTTGTTTTTGTAAATGTTTTTTTTACTTTTTTTTTGATATTGCTAGCTAGCTCTTCATTAAAAAATAAACATTTTTTATATTTGTGAAAAATATGAATAGTGGTGTCAATCCAAAATTTTAACATAAGACGTATGTATGACTCTAACCAGCGTTTTTTGTGCTCGTTTTTTCATGATTAAAAATAAAGTAAATATCGCTCACCACTCCAAAACTGATTTTTTCAGAAATAATGTATTTTAGGAGCGTAGATCTAAGAGCAGTATTTGATGCAAGATCGTTCTGCTTGAGCTACTTACAGTAATGGGTATTGTGTAAAATATCTTCAAAGCAATTACAATGTTAGGAAAAAAAGTATCCAATATAAAATACTTACAGTTGTTCAATAAATCAATTGGATAATTTATTATTTTCCTCAAAATTTGAGTTCCAATTATAAATTTTTCTGGCAATGCCTTCAGTAAAGCATGTTACGTCAATGTACGACTTACTTAGGTTGTTTATCTCATCGATTATGTATTATTCATTTCAGTGTGGGCATTCACTCTACTTAATGTTTTTCCCTGTTGTCCGTTATCGGCGATCCTCATTTAGCTGATTTGATTCTCATGTCTCCAAGTCAGTGCTGTGTCGTGCAATGTTTATTATCTTATCAATTTATTAAACTGGCCAGTCTGTATTCTTATAAATCCTCCTTTTCTAGTTACCTTTACTACTTTTACATTTTTATTTCTGAAATATACTGCTTCATCAATGTTCTTATCTATAATCCATCCAGGATTTTTGATAACCCTTCTATTCGGTTCGCTTACCATCATGACATCCACCCCCTCCAGGACTGCAGTCAGAGAGAAAATGTCCTGTGCTGCTTTCGCTCTAATGAAATTTAGTTGCAATATTTCTAAATTATGAATATTATTTACAGTTTTATTTTTATTTTCATTCATATTTATATTCTTATTCATATTTACATTTCCGTTTATGCTTTCTCATTCCTATTAACATTTGCATTATTTCATGATTATGCTGGCATTTTAACAATATTTGTTTTAAAACTAAATGAGAAACTCTTAAAATTAACGGCTGATTTTGAAGAAGCACTCTGATTTGGGTTGTATTAGAGCAGTCAGGTACCACAAACAAAATATACTTTTTGCGATATTAGAAAATAATAATCATAAATAGGGCCGGCTCAAATTGAAAACATTCATTAGTTTTTCTTCTAGTTCCAAATTATACTGATCATGTGAATTTGAGGCAGATCCTTAATGTGACTTCCGACTACTTTTCGGGACACAGACCAGTAATTCGCTATAAGGCAAGGAGTGATAAATTTAAAAAGTACCTTCCTGATCATAGACAGAGCGTCGCGACGCAACTCAAGGGAATGCAACTATTTGCGTGTGGCGTCATTCATGCCGACACCACACTAAAACCGACGACGAGACGTTTATCGCCCACTACATCGAAACAAATTGGCTAGTCATTTACATACAGAATGCATTTTTATAACCAGCTTTGAATTTCAACATTTAAAGAAAGACGAATAGATAGGCGCAATATGATTCATTCGCTACGTAAGAACCGACGTGCCTTCGGAGCACGCCGTCTTTAATTGCGTAAAATAATACAATATCTTGTGTCTGAAATCGATCGAAAATGGAGACAAACATCAGTTTGTCTCCAAAAACGGTTGCCCCATTTTTGCACTGATACGTTCGTTCTTTAAAAAATATTGAAATTCAAAGTAACCAGATATTAGTTTTTCTTTTATTATTTGTTTTACTTAGATACAGAGGGTGATCCAGATGGATCAGAAAATTTTCAATATAAATATATTTATAGCCCATTTAGGGAGATGAATTGTCACAGGTTAAAAATTCTTCCTAGAATTTATCGAAAAATTTAAAAAATGAAAGGAAAACTTCGGTTCGGGTTGCGAAGAAGAGGAATACTCATCAAATACCAATTAGGTTATCTGCACCACATACTATTTTGTCACTAGTCATGTATGGAGAAAAAGAACTAAGGCAAATAAATTGAACACCCGTAAGATCATAATTCAACTAATCATTTTTCAACTAAATAAGTGTTACCTATCCAAGACTTGGTCTTAGTAAGCTCCCATTACGGATAGCCGCTTACGCTACAACTTTGGGAAGAAAATATTTTTAGTAAATGGCATTAGAATTAGTGAAAAATATTTTAAAATTTGGTCGGCGTCATTCTTGTGGTATTGCATAAATAGACTGTTTTAGTGAAAACTTCATAAATAACGTAAGTTGTTGTTAGGTGCTCTGAAAACTTTTATAAATTGTCTAGAAAATATGTTTGAGATTTAACTCCATAACTATTTAATTAAATTGGGGGAGAGGAGGGGGAAGGATATTCTTAAAATTTTATACGATTATAAATTCGATTGCCTTGGCCCAATCGAGCCAACAATAACTCATTAAAAATGGTGTTTAAACTTGGCCAAAAAAATTAATAGTTAGTTCTTAACACAAAATATAGGAAGTTCTGAAGCAACCTTTTCCCTATTTATTACGTTTTCTCCAAAATATTAAACGAAATTAATAAAGAATTAAATAAAGAAAAAGATGTTACAAACCCTTTATCTTTATCTATTTTCATTTTTAATTTATAGCCAAATTCCAACACATATAAGTACCCAGTGGCAGCAACTGATAGCCAAGGTTCCAAAAGTTGTTCAACAATTGGATAACGTATTTTAGGTCCTTTAAATATTATGACTCTGCAATTTATATGGTAAAGTCATGATCTTTTAAAATTAGTATCATTCATTGAATAGTGAAAGAGTTTCTTCAACACATTTTACAGACAATTTATAAAAGTTTTTAGAGCACCTAATGCAACGTACTTTATTTACGTGTTTTTGATTAACCCAGTCAAATTTATGTAATACCACAAGACTTACGCCCTATGGCGGCCCTTAGACATTTCAATTTTTTTTCCCATCATGGCTACTTTCATTAAAAAAATATGTCAAAACTGTGGTACAGGCGGTGTTTGGTATTTTCTCTTAAAGCTAAAGAAAATAATTAAAATATTAACCAACTATTACAGAGTCTATATTATTAAAATAAATTATAATTATATGTAGGTATTTGCAAACCATCTTTGCCAGCCACGCCACTGGTTTGAGAACAATTTTTTTAATTATTTGGTGAAAGAAAATTATAAATATTCCGAATGCTTTCGGAGAGACCGAAATTTTTAGTTTTGGTTTTTAATTTTCTGCGCCTTCATTTTTGACAAACAAAAAACACTTTCTCATAGCCGTTCTTTATTTTCTACAAGATGGTGTTTTTAGTTTTTAAATTGGACGTTTCGTTCTTTAGATTCATTTTCTTTTTAAATACGGACCTGGAATTTTTGAACCAGTTTTAAGGACTTCTAAGCTTTGGAAATGTAATACAATTTAAAGATTTTTAAAATTTTAACGTTTTGTCATCAAATAACACATCACTAGCATTTCAAATTATTCTTTCTTTACTATTCCGGCCCTGCCAATTATTTTTATAATTACTTAAATAAAATATTAAAAGTTATGGTGTTAAGGCTGTTTATTTTTTCAATAAGATTAACCGTCACAATACTCTAAGCTAGGAAGTAAGCAAGCTTTTAAGGCATTAGAAGTAATTCTAGTTTTTATTAGTATTTTATTAATGTAACGTAGGGTAAGGTTGCCTATATCGTACCACTTTTTGGTTTTAATTTTTTTTCTTATGAACTGATAAATGAAATGTATATTTTTTGGTTTAAAACAATAGATCGGTCTATTGGACAACTAACTGCAATTTTTGAAATATTATTTTTTATTTAATTTATAAAAAACAGCTGTTTTTGTAAGGAATAGCAAATGGTACGATTTAAGAAACTGGTTTCCTTAATCGTACTAGTGGGTTCCTAAATCGTACCACAGTGTTCTTTTGGGGTATATTAAATAAAAATGAGTACAGTTTGTTGTAAAGAAAACAAATTACACAAAATTATTGTTTATATTAAGTATTTTATAAAAAAATAGCATTACAAAATTTATTACACCTTTGAAAATAATTTTAAATGTACCTACAAACAAAAGTCGCACATGTAGTCCTTATTAAGACGTGTCACGTTGGAACACTATTCATGTGCGTATGTGGTACGATTTAGGAAACTGTCAGTCAAAATAATAAATAATACAATTCTAACCCCAATATAGATCTAAAATTAAATTCAATTTTTGCAAAATTACAAGAACTTCCCAGGCTATGCTACTAAAAAAAAATATCTGTATTAATACTACTTACCAATGAGATATAGCCTTGCAAAAATCAACAAAATTAACATGAAAATAGCCGAATTCTTTTAACTTGCTTTTCCCGCTTAGCGAAACACAACCGGTGCAAAACGATTATACTATGCAACTGGCACTAGTTAGACACTACAACAACGTCCGATAGATGTCGTATAATTTATCGTCTAATATGAAAACTTGTAGTGGTACGATTAAGGCAACGGTACGATTTTGACGACTTTACCCTATATCTTAAGTCCTATAGTTTTTGCCTTAGACCTAGAACGAAATACTGTAAAACAGGAAAGAAATAATGCTCCCGAGTGAAGAAAAGGTAACTGGACTGTTAGTCTAGTTATGTTACTGTGATGCGCTTTCATTTGCTTCAAAAACAATTACATTTTTTTTTGCTGTTTAGAAGATCTGATGATGCGAGTTTCAGGCAAAACATGTAACAAAAATAACCCAACAAACACTGATTGAGCGATTTTAAATGGGCCATTTAAGGTATTGATGGTTTATTGCTATTACAAATAAGAACTATTATCCATTTATTTCTTAAAAGTGGCTGATCGTCATATTTTTGCCATTTAAGGAACATTCATGGTTGAATGTTGGCAACATTGCAATTTATCGCCGGCAAAGAAACTTAAATGGTTTAAGGTTGGTAAAAATTAAAGCCATCGTATTTTAAGGTTAGGTATTACGATATCGAAAAACCTAGCAACTAGTCTTTTGCATCGCCACTTTTGCTTAGAAATTAACTTTTACCTATGATCTTTGGTGTAATTGTGTGGTTTTTTGTTTTACATATATTTGTTATTGATTTAAATTGTGAGTTTTTAGTGATAGTGATTGTGGAAGATAATAGTGGTAGATTAGAAAGTTCAGCTCACTCACAATCTAAACTCCTATTGACCGACTGCCTTATGGTAACGCCATCTCCGCCAGACTGTGAGTTATTTGGAGCTTTTTTTGGCCATAAAATACATTGTTTTTTTTGCAGGAAAATGAATAATTAACCAGGCGATATTTAACCAAGCAAATTTTTGACTTAAGTATCTAGATGCATTGTATACATACATATATGTTAAAAAGCATTGTATATGTATAAAACTATTTACTATAAATATAGGTCTTTGTTAATACATAATATCTTTATTTAATTTTTTTAAGGCATATAATGGGCTGTTTAAACCAACAGACTTGCCCCTAAAGCAGTCTAGTCTCACAAATGTCTGCTCACTGACTTTAATAAGAACAGTCTGGTTTTTTATTTTGTCACTTTTGTTTTTTAAGGGAAATCTGTACAAGCCCTCGGAGCATAAAATTTAGTTTTCAAGGGTACTTTTGATCTAAAATTAAAATTTGACCACCATCTTTGAAGATTAGACATAATTATTTTTTCCAACCCCCTATAAAAATTATTGGTTCGAATTGAAGTTTAGAAATTCCTGTAATTTTTTCAAGAGTTTGGATTAAATTATTATTTCTTATTTCCAACGATGTGTAACTAGCAGCCTCGTAGATTGTAGGTTATCAAATTTTTATTTTAGAATAGAAATATCGTTAAAAAATTGAATTTTTCTGCTACGAGTATGATTTATGCTTAATTGTTTGAACTCAACGTATACCAATTTAAAAATGCAACTGCAATTGCTTTAAACTAACATACACATTAGATTTATGTAGGGTTCAAATCTTTGGAAAAAAAATGTTGTGGGAAAGGTAATTTAAATAAATGATGTCTTTGCTGCTAATGAATTTCTTAAGATATTCTACACTGAGAAAAGCTTCAGCAAGAAATTCTTTGCTAAGATTATTTTGGCTGTAATATTAAATTTTTAACCTACGATAGCAAAATGAATTTCTTATTGCAAAAGAAACAATTTACCTGAAAACTCTTTATACCCGTTACAAAAATCTTTGCTATTATAGAAAACTTACACTATGATAACAGCCAAGTAAGTCTTTATAAAAAATTATTTTCTAGGACTACTATTTGCTTTGCTGAGGAAGTAATGCAGTTTGCTGCTTTTGAAAAAAATCTTTATAAAGAAATCTTTTCTAGCGCTCTAAAGAGTTTTGAAAGGGGTAGCAAAATTTTTTGTTGGAATTGGGAAATTCGTAACTGTTCGGTTCGAATCGGATTATTTCGTGGTGACGAATTCAGTCTGATTGGGTCAATTTTTATATTGCGCACCAGTCGTCCCGTTCCTGTCTCCAGGTCTTCATGTCTTTAGGTCTTCATTTTATTTAAGATATTTAGATGCTCGTTCCTTCATAAAGTAAAATCGTCGCATCGGTGGCTGTTGTTGGTGATCATTACGACTCGACATTTGTCTCATTTTTTCCAATAAAAATTGTCTTGGCTCAAAAATGTTTCCAGTGTGCAGTACTTTATTGGATTGTGACATCAATGACAGTGTAGATTTTTAATATCCGTGTTAAAAGACCATAGTTATTTTAGTTTAATGTTAATTTTTTTATGTTATGTGATTGTTTATTTAATAATAATCAAGTTTTAGAGAAAAGAAAATTAGTAATTATTCTTTAGCAAATGCCATTCATACTAAAAGTCCTCAAACTAAAAGACAACTTACCAAAGTTTTAAACATTGTATGATTTTTAAAAGAAGATTTTAAGAAATATCGCAAAAGTAAAATACTTTCTTTTTCTAAATAAAATACAATGTAATTATTATTTTACCTAATATTCAGGTTAGATGCAGAAACATGTTTTTTCGGCATTCCCTTTTGGATATTTGTTTAAATTTAAAGTGAACAGATATTTTTTAATAAGATATGTTTTAACCACTTAAAGAAACAAGCAGTAAAATATTATTGTTTTCTTAAGCAGCTAAAACTGAAACTATTTTTAGGTTATGAAGTGTTGTTTTCTGTTGTATTAAATAATAAAGAGAAAAATATTTTTTTTTTAGTTTCAAATCGTTGATAACCTATTCAGATGTGGGGAGTTGCATGATGTAAAATATGATGGAGTTACCTGAAAAATAAGCTTTATACTATGTTAAATTTTTGATATAGCATGGAACATATTATTTTTAATAACACAATTTTAAATGAATCAAAATTTTTTGAAACTTCCGTACCCAAAGTGAAAAAGCTTGGTTTATATAAATGTGTTATTAGGCATAATAAGTTCTCTAGAGTATATTAAAAATTCAACAAAATATACGGCTTATTTTTTGGGCCACCCCACATATTATAGCAAATAAGTGGTGCTGTCATAATAAACCACTTTACTATTATAGCAATTTTAAGTTGCTACTTTAGCTAAAAAAGAGTATCTGAAGTAAGTAGGTACATTCTGACCCAGCAAAGTAACTTTCTTGAAATAAATAAAAAAATCTTTCCAATATAGCAAAATGCTATGCTGATATTGAAAAAAAAAATTCTTGTTTCGAGAACAATGCGGATGGGGTAGAAAAGTATCTTTACTGTTCTAGCAAAGTCTCTTTAGAGCCGATGGTCAGTTACTTTGCTAATACAACATTTTTGTTTACTTGAGCTAAGAAGTGATCATTCTTTATAAAGTGACTTTATTACGACAGCAAAGAAATTACAGCCAAATGGATTTTACTGTCTCAAGTAGTTTTTCTTTTGTCCCCTATGTTAGCATTTTTCTTTATAAGCGGTATAAAGATTTTTATAAGGACCGCAAGAATCTTCTTTCAGTGTAACAACTTTAAAAATTAGTACTCTATTAGACGTGGAGCTGTATCACCGGATTTACCATAACAACTCACAAACTTATGGGGACTTTCCAGTATCTATCCTTTAATGTTTCCCAGGAGTGGCACTCGGTAACTTTTTAAAATAGCGATAGCGATAGAGATTAAGAAGCGATAAGGAAACGATCGCTTTGACATATAGTACTCGAATGACACTGTGCATCAAAAATAGCGATAGCGATCGGGGTCTCTTCGCTAATTCCTACTCTGTAACATCGTTCGACTTGTTTCGCAGTGGGCCGATATAGCACGAACTTGCGTAGCGAAAGCGATCGAAAGCGATAACTCAAGATGTGTCTCCGTGAAAGGGACGTTATTTTATCTCTTTTTGCCTTTAGCTAAAAACACTTTTTGTCTCTCTTACGATAAAATATTATTATGAAATAAACCCGACAAACCCGTTTTCTTCCGTGATGAAATAAACTTAACCTAAAAAGGTCTTATATTATTTTGTTAAGTGTTCAACTGTTCAAATTCGGGTTCTGTTGTCGTTAGTAATACCACAAGTGCTTTAAAATTGCCGATAATTTTTTTACGAATGCGTGTTTTCTTTTAATTTCACGACTCCGAAGGAGGTTAATTTTAAAGCACGCATGGTATTTAATAGTACCTAGTTTGTACAACAAGAGTGGATATAATGTCAATATCACACGAGAAAGTAAATTGTAAAAAGTAAACTTTCGAGTGCGATAAAGGCAATCTACTCGAGTTGAACAGTATATTTTTTCTACGACCAAAATTACAAACCTTATGCTAAAAAATGTAAAAAGAAAGTTGCCGGGCTCGAACTCACGACCTTTAGATCTATAGTAAAACGCTCTACCTCTCGACTATCGAAGCGTTTAGTTAATTATGGTAAAACCAACTGAATTATGATGCTACATGGATTTAATTTTCTATGCACATTTAGCAGGTTGCATTATTGATAAATCTATTATAAATGCGCATAGATTTTGTTCTATTGAACAAATTAATAACATATTGTACCATATACATTTAAATTATATAACTTAGTGTCTTGAAAAAGAAGGCGGGGCCTCAGTAAAAAATAATATACTGTGATTGGTCAGTACTTTTAAGAACAACAACATGTAAATTTTGCTTCTGTGTAATTGACAACTGTGATTGGTCAGTTTCATAACCTAACTAGGATTGTTATGAAATTTTGCCGCACAGTTAACTGAAATAGCCTACTTTTCTCGCCACAGTCGCCACTTAAGTGTAAAGGAAACAGCAAATTTCCATGTGGGAGTAGAAAAAAGAATATTTCACGTTTCTAAATGCATAACTTTATTAACTAAAAATTAAAACATGCATTTTTATTAACTAATATGTATAACTATTAACAATATTTTTAGGTAAGTTTACGAACTTAAAAAATATTATAATCATAACAGGAAAATCATTTATTTGTTGAATAATAATTAAAAGTGCAATTATGGTAATTATTAATATTTTGACTTCCTGAATTGATGGATTGGGTGGTGTCGGTGGTCACAATAGAGTCTGTGCTGTTAATATGTTGCGAAATATCCAATATCTGGTCACTGCAATTTGAAGTGTTTCGCATTTGTTTAATAGTTTGCTTAATCTCCGATATCCGATGACTGCAACTACTAGCGTCTCTCATTTTTTAAATAATTTCTTTGTGGTGTTCTTCATCCATATTTAGGTAGCTTGAATATAACTTTTATGCTCACAAAATGACATAAACTGCCTCCAAATATATGCCTTACCCTTCGCAGTATTTTTTGGCTCACTTTGTATAATGGTATTTTCAATTTCCTCATCAGATATAACTTTAAAACGATTCATTATTTAACTAAATTTGAAAAAATATAAAAATTTATCAACAAAGTGACACTGACAAATATTATTATTAGTGTGTAAGAGGCGTTATTCGTTACCATGTTTATCTCTATTTTGCCGATAAAGAAATGCTTATGGAGTACTAAATATTAAAGCGATCGTTTCCTCATCTCTTCTCTATCTTTCGCTATCGCTATTTTGGCGCGTTCTGCCACAGAAGAAAAAAGGGTTTGTTCGGGTTTCGTTCTTCAATGCGATCTTTTTCCTCGATCCACTCCATCGGCATTTTTTTATGTCCTATTACGGTCGCGGAGTAAGTCTTAGCTTGTTCTTTTTTCTACTTGGAGAAGCCGTCGAGTGAAAGTGAGATCTATTTACTCCGATTTCTTGGAGCGAGCTTACAGATCTACTCTACGCAAAGTAGTAATAACCTTACTTTGTGTTGTTAAGACAGGTGGCCATAGCAATCAAGACTAGACTAGACCATAACCTTACTTTTTGGTTTATTTTACAATTTATGTTAAAAATAAAATAATTTTTAACAGTTTAATACTACCTAAAGAAAAGTGAAAAAGGCACTTTTTGGGTGCCAATAGTATTTTAATAATAATTTAACAGTAATTTAAAGGTGAATATTATTCGCTGTAATGATTTTTTATAAAACTAAGAGGTGTTCAGACCCATGTAGCTCGTTTAGTTTTCCAATACTTTGTTACTTCAAAACCTAATTTAGGTGATTTATTTAAATGTTTTATTTATTTGAGAAACTATTATATTTATTTATAATTAAATGAAAGAAACACTAAACCATTGTAATAATATTTTTGAGCATATTATGTAAGTAACTGAATGTTTAAAAAAAATTATTGTTGCACAAACTCCGAAGTGTGTTTTTGTCAGGGTACCCCTTAGCATTGTACAGTTTTCTAGTGGATAGTGCGTTGTTTATACAGGTGTTAAAAGACAGAAAAGAATTTCTGATAAAGCATTGTACGAGTCATGTCAACATTAAATAAAACAAAAATGTAGTTAAGCACAGAATGGTGGTTCGAGTGTTATTTATTTTAATTTATTTATCTTTAAATACACTACGGAATACAACATTAAAATTGGTACATCTAAATCTAAGATACAGTTATTAGCCACAGCAGAAAAAAAGTAATACATAGTATAAACAGAATAATTGAGTTAAAACAGATTTAAATTTAAAAAAAGTGGTACAAGTCATAATAGTTTTTTTATGGAATAAAGGCTAATCCTAAATAGATCGCAATTTGGAAAATAACTATTATAAATGAAGGAGTTAGTTCGATGAGTTACTTTGAAGAAAAGTTGCATATGCCTCGTGCGCCTTTGTGGAACCAAAAAAAACACAGATTCAAGCAGGGCATTACAGCAAATTGTGCCATTCATAAGTTTGTATAGGAAGATTAGCAATGATTTTCTGCGTTGGCGTTCTAGGCTCTGCATGTCACAAAGGAGAAGTCTTGTTTCATACGATATGTTTTGGTAGGGAAACCTGAGTTTGAACAGAAGGTAATTAGCATATCTATTTTGAACATGTTCAATCCTTTTGATGTGGCATGGATAATTGGGACTCCTTATAACAGAACAGTATTCACGAAGAGATTGAACAAGTCCACCATATATTTCTTGTACTCAGATTAAATAAAATGTTTTCTAGTTTAGTTATTGACACTCTATATTATGTATTTCAGTGATGTGTTTATGCGAGGATTTAAGGTTCAGGTTTTCCAGTAAAGTTTTATTTGCCTCTCAGCCTCTCTTAAGCAGGACATTAATTTATACTGATTAACACAATGTACATAAATGCTAATGGTAAAATAAATTATGTCTCTTTATCTAAAAATAATTTATGACATACTTAAGGATTGATATGTAAAAACTTTTAAAATAAAAATTATAACTAGAACCTGTGTATTACTTCTTTTTGCACTGTTAGAATTCAGTACTGTGGAGTGCCATTCCTTTGTCACTGTACCCAGTTTTATCATCATCATTCATGTTAATTCTGCTATTTCTTAGTGTATAAATCTACTAAATATTCATCAAATCTCGAGAAAACTAAAAAGAAGGAAATATTAAAGTTATTTTTGTTTTGTATTCCTGAGTTGAACTTGAGTAAATGTACTAAAAAATATAATTTACTTTCACAATCAAAAATGACTGCACTACAAATAGGTAACTATACTTAAATTATAAAAAAAAGGATTTAAAAAACAAGATGAGTACTTACCACTTTTTTTATTCAGCAAAGTATTATATAAAATGATGTAACGTTCAATAATGATGGACGAAAGTGAGCTGCACTGGTTTTTAGTCTTGACTGCCTAAATAACAACACGTTTTGCCTTATGCGTAATAATATAATAGGTAGGTAGTTAGCATTTTATTATTTTTTTAAATAAAAACAAATATTGACATACTGACAAATAGTTTTTAGGTTATATTTATATTTTATAATAATAACTTGAGAGAGACAAAACGTGTTTTTAGGTAAAGATGAAAAGAGACAAACTTACGTCCTTTCACGGAGACGTCGAGCCGAGACTTCATCTTGAGTTATCGCATCGCTTTCGCTATGCAAGTTCGTGCTATATCGGCGCACTTCGAAACTAGCCGAACGGTGATACAGAGTAGGAATTTGCTAAGCGAGCACGATCTCTATCGCTATCGCTATTTTAAAAAGTTACCGAGTGCCACTCCAGGAGTGGCACTCGGTAACTTTTTAAAATAGCGATAGCGATAGAGATCGTGCTCGCTTAGCAAATTCCTACTCTGTATCACCGTTCGGCTAGTTTCGAAGTGCGCCGATATAGCACGAACTTGCATAGCGAAAGCGATGCGATAACTCAAGATGACGTCTCGGCTCGACGTCTCCGTGAAAGGGACGTAAGTTTGTCTCTTTTCATCTTTACCTAAAAACACGTTTTGTCTCTCTCAAGTTATTATTATAAAATATAAATATAACCTAAAAACTATTTGTCAGTATGTCAATATTTGTTTTTATTTAAAAAAATAATAAAATGCTAACTACCTACCTATTATATTATTACGCATAAGGCAAAACGTGTTGTTATTTGGGCAGTCAAGACTAAAAACCAGTGCAGCTCACTTTCGTCCATCATTATTGAACGTTACATCATTTTATATAATACTTTGCTGAATAAAAAAAGTGGTAAGTACTCATCTTGTTTTTTAAATCCTTTTTTTTATAATTTAAGTATAGTTACCTATTTGTAGTGCAGTCATTTTTGATTGTGAAAGTAAATTGTATTTTTTGGTACATTTACTCAAGTTCAACTCAGGAATACAAAACAAAAATAACTTCAATATTTCCTTCTTTTTAGTTTTCTCGAGATTTGATGAATATTTAGTAGTATTTATACACTAAGAAATAGCAGAATTAACATGAATGATGATGATAAAACTGGGTACAGTGACAAAGGAAAGGCACTCCACAGTACTGAATTCTAACAGTGCAAAAAGAAGTAATACACAGGTTCTAGTTATAATTTTTATTTTAAAAGTTTTTACATATCAATCCTTAAGTATGTCATAAATTATTTTTAGATAAAGAGACATAATTTATTTTACCATTAGCATTTATGTACATTGTGTTAATCAGTATAAATTAATGTCCTGCTTAAGTTGAGAGGCAAATAAAACTTTACTGAAAAACCTGAACCTTAAATCCTCGCATAAACCCATCACTGAAATACATAATATAGAGTGTCAATAACTAAACTAGAAAACATTTTATTTAATCTGAGTACAAGAAATATATGGTGGACTTGTTCAATCTCTCCGTGAATACTGTTCTGTTATAAGGAGTCCCAATTATCAATGCCACATCAAAAGGATTGAACATGTTCAAAATAGATATGCTAATTACCTTCTGTTCAAACTTAGGTTTCCCTACCAAAACATATCGTATGAAACAAGACTTCTCCTTTGTGACATGCAGAGCCTAGAACGCCGACGCAGAAAATCATTGCTAATCTTCCTATACAAACTTATGAATGGCACAATTTGCTGTAATGCCCTGCTTGAATCTGTGTTTTTTTTGGTTCCACAAAGGCGCACGAGGCATATGCAACTTTTCTTCAAAGTAACTCATCGAACTAACTCCTTCATTTATAATAGTTATTTTCCAAATTGCGATCTATTTAGGATTAGCCTTTATTCCATAAAAAAACTATTATGACTTGTACCACTTTTTTTAAATTTAAATCTGTTTTAACTCAATTATTCTGTTTATACTATGTATTATTTTTTTTCTGCTGTGGCTAATAACTGTATCTTAGATTAAGATGTACCAATTTTAATGTTGTATTCCGTAGTGTATTTAAAGATAAATAAATTAAAATAAATAACACTCGAACCACCATTCTGTGCTTAACTACATTTTTGTTTTATTTAATGTTGACATGACTCGTACAATGCTTTATCAAAAATTCTTTTCTGTCTTTTAACACCTGTATAAACAACGCACTATCCACTAGAAAACTGTACAATGCTAAGGGGTACCCTGACAAAAACACACTTCGGAGGTTGTGCAACAATAATTTTTTAAAACATTCAGTTACTTACATAATATGCTCAAAAATATTATTACAATGGTTCAGTGTTTCTTTCATTTAATTATAAATAAATATAATAGTTACTCAAATAAATAAAACATTTAAATAAATCACCTAAATTAGGTTTTGAAGTAACAAAGTATTGGAAAACTAAACGAGCTACATGGGTCTGAACACCTCTTAGTTTTATAAAAAATCATTACAGCGAATAATATTCACCTTTAAATTACTGTTAAATTATTATTAAAATACTATTGGCACCCAAAAAGTGCCTTTTTCACTTTTCTTTAGGTAGTATTAAACTGTTAAAAATTATTTTATTTTTAACATAAATTGTAAAATAAACCAAAAAGTAAGGTTATGGTCTAGTCTTGATTGCTATGGCCACCTGTCTTAACAACACGAAGTAAGGTTATTACTACTTTGCGTAGAGTAGATCTGTAAGCTCGCTCCAAGAAATCGGAGTAAATAGATCTCACTTTCACTCGACGGCTTCTCCAAGTAGAAAAAAGAACAAGCTAAGACTTACTCCGCGACCGTAATAGGACATAAAAAAACGCCGATGGAGCGGATCGAGGAAAAAGATCGCATTGAAGAACGAAACCCGACAAACCCTTTTTTCTTCTGTGGCAGAACGCGCCAAAATAGCGATAGCGAAAGATAGAGAAGAGATGAGGAAACGATCGCTTTGATATTTAGTACTCCATAAGCATTTCTTTATCGGCAAAATAGAGATAAACATGGTAACGAATAACGCCTCTTACACACTAATAATAATATTTGTCAGTGTCACTTTGTTGATAAATTTTTATATTTTTTCAAATTTAGTTAAATAATGAATCGTTTTGAAGTTATATCTGATGAGGAAATTGAAAATACCATTATACAAAGTGAGCCAAAAAATACTGCGAAGGGTAAGGCATATATTTGGAGGCAGTTTATGTCATTTTGTGAGCATAGAAGTTATATTCAAGCTACCTAAATATGGATGAAGAACACCACAAAGAAATTATTTAAAAAATGAGAGACGCTAGTAGTTGCAGTCATCGGATATCGGAGATTAAGCAAACTATTAAACAAATGCGAAACACTTCAAATTGCAGTGACCAGATATTGGATATTTCGCAACATATTAACAGCACAGACTCTATTGTGACCACCGACACCAGCCAATCCATCAATTCAGGGAGTCAAAATATTAATAATTACCATAATTGCACTTTTAATTATTATTCAACAAATAAATGATTTTCCTGTTATGATTATAATATTTTTTAAGTTAGTAAACTTACCTAAAAATATTGTTAATAGTTATACATATTAGTTAATAAAAATGCATGTTTTAATTTTTAGTTAACACGTTAACGACCATGTGACCCTATTTGGTGCACACCCTAGTTTCTGGACAGCCCGCGTGACCCTATTTGGGCACAGATGATAGTCATGTTTCAATTCATGTGGGTCTCACAGGAACGCAGCTACATGCTTTTTAAATGTGTCAATTAGTAGGTCTGGTCCATGGGAAACCAAAAGTGAACTTGGGTTTCCTTTCCGACAACTAAATTCGCAAAATTATTCATTTTGGAACTTCATTCTACCAAGATTTAACAAAAAACTACCTTGGTCCAGGAGTAAAGATTCCAGATTTAGTGCTGGTCGTTAACGTGTTAATAAAGTTATGCATTTAGAAACGTGAAATATTCTTTTTTCTACTCCCACATGGAAATTTGCTGTTTCCTTTACACTTAAGTGGCGAGAAAAGTAGGCTATTTCAGTTAACTGTGCGGCAAAATTTCATAACAATCCTAGTTAGGTTATGAAACTGACCAATCACAGTTTTCAATTACAGAGAAGCAAAATTTACATGTTGTTGTTCTTAAAAGTACTGACCGATCACAGTATATTATTTTTTACTGAGGCCCCGCCTTCTTTTTCAAGACACTAAGTTATATAATTTAAATGTATATGGTACAATATGTTATTAATTTGTTCAATAGAACAAAATCTATGCGCATTTATAATAGATTTATCAATAATGCAACCTGCTGAATGTGCATAGAAAATTAAATCCATGTAGCATCATAATTCAGTTGGTTTTACCATAATTAACTAAACGCTTCGATAGTCGAGAGGTAGAGCGTTTTACTATAGATCTAATGGTCGTGAGTTCGAGCCCGGCAACTTTCTTTTTACATTTTTTAGCATAAGGTTTGTAATTTTGGTCGTAGAAAAAATATACTGTTCAACTCGAGTAGATTGCCTATATCGCACTCGAAAGTTTACTTTTTACAATTTACTTTCTCGTGTGATATTGACATTATATCCACTCTTGTTGTACAAACTAGGTACTATTAAATACCATGCGTGCTTTAAAATTAACCTCCTTCGGAGTCGTGAAATTAAAAGAAAACACGCATTCGTAAAAAAATTATCGGCAATTTTAAAGCACTTGTGGTATTACTAACGACAACAGAACCCGAATTTGAACAGTTGAACACTTAACAAAATAATATAAGACCTTTTTAGGTTAAGTTTATTTCATCACGGAAGAAAACGGGTTTGTCGGGTTTATTTCATAATAATATTTTATCGTAAGAGAGACAAAAAGTGTTTTTGGCTAAAGGCAAAAAGAGATAAAATAACGTCCCTTTCACGGAGACACATCTTGAGTTATCGCTTTCGATCGCTTTCGCTACGCAAGTTCGTGCTATATCGGCCCACTGCGAAACAAGTCGAACGATGTTACAGAGTAGCAATTAGCGAAGAGACCCCGATCGCTATCGCTATTTTTGATGCAAAGTGTCATTCGAGTACTATATGTCAAAGCGATCGTTTCCTTATCGCTTCTTTATCTCTATCGCTATCGCTATTTTAAAAAGTTACCGAGTGCCACTCCAGGAGGCTTTTATATGCATATGACCCAGTAATAGACCAAGAACTAGCAATGAATTTACTTAAGGTAATTTCAGCATACCAGAAAATTAGTAAAGAGACTCTTGCAAATGTATTCAATAGAGATACGTGATGTGTCTGGATATACAGGGACAAGGAAATAGTGCGAATTATCAAGACCACTTATAAGAAGCAACTTTTTTTTATAATGGAATTCGCGCATTATTTCCTTGTCTCTGTATATCCAGACATATCTCGCATCTCTATTCAATACAATTGCAAGAATCTTTATTAATTTTCTGGTTTCCTGAAATTACCTTAAGTAATTGCTATAGTTATTGGTCTATTACTGGGTCGTATGCATATAAAAGCCTCCTGGGATACATTAAAGGATAGATACTGGAGAGCCATAATCAAATCTTTAGTGGCTTTAACAACTAATAGTAATGTATCTTCAATGGCAAATTGCAATCTAACGATAGACGGCCCCACAGCATTAAGCCTTAAGTGTACCATAAATGGCTGTTTGGTGGACCACAAAAAAATCTTAATCATAAGCCTACTGATAGGCCAAAAGGAAACCAGCGGACATGGTTGCTGTTTAAATGTCCAACATTGCATTTCTGGCTACTGTTCGCATTTCCGTCAATGGACCATTTATCAGTGTTTGTTGGGTTAATGCACAAACGCCGTTTTTAACTGTTTAAAACAAATTCTACAACTATTTTGTTGTATTTTCGGGGTTGTAAGTCTGACGCTGATGCCTAATTTAAATATATTTTTTAACTTTTTGGTACGAAGTTCGGAAGTTGAGTTGTAGAAATATATATTGTACAACTCGAGTGAATTGTCCATATTGCGTTCGGAAGCTCGAGCACTCCGCCTACGGCGTCGTGCTTAATTTACTTCCTTGTGCGATATGGACATCATATCCATTATCCATCCATACTCTTGTACAAATACTATTGTCGTTGCGCTAGAAGAGGCTTTTAATCATCAGCGGTTTCAAATTACTTTCATATTAACGCGCCTGACGGGACGCACAGCTTAGGCATTTTTAGTTTTTTTGGACAAAACTAGTACTACCTACTAAAATTCTGCGAACACAGAAAAAAAATACCTGCCTAAATGAAACAAAATTATATATTAACATATTTTTTTTAAAATGAGTGTTTATTTACATCAGATGGAAATCTAGAAAAATATATTTCACTTGAATAATTACTATTGTGGTCATATCCAGTTAAATGACCCGAGTGGGTAGCCTCTGTATCTAAAATCACACTAGAATTGTAGCAGCATACCCTTACTGATGAAAACTAACGTTTGGAGAGGAATTAACATTATTTTTGGGCTTTTGGCACACAATACAATGGAGTATTCCACACATTTATCCATAAAGTTTGCAAACCCCCAACCCTAATCAAACCACAAATAATAAACCTCGATGTACCGTGGCGGCTTGTCAGATGAGGCAAGTGAGGCGACTACCTCTTTGATAGAAGAAATATTCAAATAATTAAAAAATTTACTTTTTTAAACTTCATTTTTCCATTAAAAAATAATTAAGTATTATTATTTTCTTTAAAGCATAAAAAACATTAAAATTTGCAGAATTAGTTAATAACACATGCATTTTACGTGTATGTTTTAAAACGTTATTTACGTATAACGTCGTCAGTGCAATGACACACTCCAGCGATAAGAATTTCGACTCGAATACCATTGCGCGTGACATGCATATAACCAAAGACAACGTCCGTCGCTTCGCTACATTGTCATCACGCAGGTCGTGGTTTATTGCTTTGCCGAGGCGACGGTAAACTCGCCTCTGATTTGAGATATTGTCTGTTTCGGCTAAGTTAAATACCATTTTATGTAATGGAAAGAATGTAATAAGATAGAAGCATGTATTGTTACCATTATGTTCTTATTAATTAACAAAATAGAAAATTTTACTACCTGGAAAGTATTGATTGAAACGGGTGATTGCTGAAGTCGTAGCTGACAATGGCGGCAGTGTTGTTAGAACAGCAGATTTTACAACAATCGGCAGTTTTTTGAAAATATTTGATTAGCTGTCATATTTGCAGATATTTTAATAAATAAGAAAATATGATGATGATGATGATGATGATGATGATGATGATGATGATGATGATGATGATGATGATGATGATAATGATGACCCAGTTTGGTTTTCGTCCCCAACATAGCACTTCAACAGCTCTATTATACATGTCTCTGATGAAATCTATAGAACTTGCGACGTTGAAAAAAATACCGCCCTAACTCTCTTGGATTACAGTAAGGTATTCGATACTTTGGACAAAGTTAAAGTACTTCGGTTTTAGTGATGGAACAGTTCAATTTTTTTATAATTATTTATCAGGTAGGCAGCAGCGGGTTTGGGTTAGATCTAGCTTCTCGGAGTATCTAATTGTGGATAGAGGGGCACCTCAGGGGGCCATATGGTGTCTGCTCGTTTTTTCATTCTGTACTTCTGATTTCAGTGGTTTTTAAAAATTATGTCTTACTTATCAGTTCGCCGATGACTTCCAGATATATTGTTCTTTTTACTTCGCAGATCTGATTCCGTCATTATATAACATAAATAATGACCTTGAAATAATTTATCTCTCTTATCATATTGTGATGTTGTTTACTGGCCTGCAGTACAAAAATTGCAAAATGCCTGCTTAAAATTTTCTTACAATTTTCGGAAGTATGATCATGTTACCCCGCTGTTTGTTGCTTGAAAATGACTGAATTAAAAAAAAAACAATTTTCTTTGCATTTAACCACCTTAGCCCATTGAATTGTTTTAACAAATAATCCGGAATATCTCTCTTAAAAATTAATTCGTGGGAGTAGTATCCAATATAGATTTACACGTCACTGCCATAGGTTTAGTGCTCTAAAGCACAGAACCGCACAGTTCCAGCGTTCTTTTACATATGATGCCGTTAAAATTTACAATTCTCTTATTCTCTATGGCCAGGTGTAAAGCCACTTACCGCGGTAACGAGCTTTAAGAAGGCAAAGGATAAAAGATCACTGTAATATTCTCTTTGCTTCCATCACTATTATTGTATACTTAAATATTATCTTAATAACTTACTTTAATGTACATGAGTATGTTATTTTATTTTTATATTTGCTCAAATATTTATGTTAAGATTAAGACGGTTAAATGAATAGCAGTGCTAGATCTCGCCGTCATCTACATTTTTTTAAATGAATGTTTGTTAAATCTAATAAGGGCTTTATTTATTTTTGGAACAAACTCTGCAACAAATTCTCACGCACTCGTTAGTTCCCAAGTGAATTTCATTCTAACTGCAACTCGGGTGAGTATCACTATTATAATTTGTCCGTTGTGGGAAGGCACACCAATTCGGTAAATAAGCCCAGTCGCATGCATGCCACGTGCTTAGTTTTGCGTTGTGACATCCCAGGAGCATTGTAATCTTCGTGAACCGCGACTACGTTGGGTTTCCCACAGTGCTAAACACAACCCTAAATTCGCGTCGTTTGTAGTTTTTTAGTTCACTACCAGTAGGCCGATTAGTTAGTTTTTATGACAGCGCTTTATTAAATGGTTAATATAACAACAATAATTACAAATATTTGATTTTATATTTATTTATTCCAATCATATAATAACTACACCCATTACCATAATATTTTGTTTATAAATGAGATTATTATACTGGTACTCATCCTACATTTTTAATTAAAATTTAAAATGTGCAAAAAAAATATTCTACTACTGCATGTGCGTAAAATACTAACTTTAGGCGCTATAGAAAGTGTATATAATTTAACATTTTACTCTAATAAATATTATAAATTTTCTTATATTAAATTAATCGATATTACATGTATATGTTTTTCTTTTAAATGGGAAAAAGACGAACGGTAGGAAATAAAGAAAAAAAAAATAAATACCAAACCATATTGCACATTCCTTAATTCTTAGATTAACAGTACTCGTTGTGTGATATGTCCTATATGTATGATGAATCTTTGTTTCAATGTCTACATTAGGTAGTATGATTTTTCGTTAGATCACTCAGGATGATTTTATGATTAATTGGCTGAAAAATCTTTTTCTACTTTAAAACTAGGTACTTAGCTGGTGAATAATTAGACATGTGTACATTGTACATGTATATATATTTTTAACTTTCATGGAACTTTTTGTTTGTGTCTTATCCGTCTTTCTGTAAATCTTGCAAATAAATGTCCTGTCCTCGGTACATATTAAATTCTAAAGAACATATTACAAAGTATTTTATAAACATTGCTCTGATTTTGGACGCGTAAAATATATAACGCGATAAATTAATATTAAAAAAATTAAATTAATAATAAATTTATGGAAGATTAATTTTAAAATAATTATACAAATATTTATATATATATAAAAAGGTGTTTTGAGTTTTATCAACGTTTTCCCTAATATTGTTGTTTTGTTTTAGCTTTGATAAAAACCAAATAAAGGTTGAAACGTCGGCTATTTTTTTAATTAATAAGGAATTGTTTTTTTATTGGTCCTATACCCGCTACTATCTACCTGCTTTAATTTAAACTAGGACGCTAATATCACAACAATATGTTAAATTTAAAGAAATAACTGCCTTGTCCACAGAATTAAGAAATTACTCTGCCGTTTTTAAAAACGTTCTCTATTTAAGTTAATAAAATATGGCCCATCCAACCAAGCCCAAGCTATTTTTCTTTATGTTTAATCTAAATTTGTCAATAAAAAAGAAAAAAGATTATTTTAAACATTCTTTAGTAAAGAAAAGACGTACCTACCTTTGACAGGTAAAGTGCGTTTATACTCAATTCAAAGGGCCAATCTGTGATCGGCTTAGCGTCGCTGTGCTTTTGATAGATATTTGATATAATTTATTCATAGAGAGAGTGCTGCACCAGTAATATGCCATATAAGAGGCTTACGGCTACAGACACATTAAAATCGTATCAAATATGCATATCGCTGCCTGCATTTACCTCAGGATTTGCGAACTAAAATGTTGAAAAACAAAATGACTTAAATGGAAACCATTCAGTGTTCTTAAATTATAAAAGCAGCAAGAAAACAAAATTAACTACATTCTAAAAATATTGTGAAAGTCGGTATTTTACTTTATTTGTGAATTATCTGCTGTAATATTGCGAGTATAAATTTTCAAAAATTTATTATTTCTATAAAAGTTTCCAAAAATTGTAAAATATGTTTTCTACTGCTGCATAAATTATAGTAATAAGTAAACTTGACTTTTCCGGCAACGAGCATGTGAACCATTGCCTTATCGATGAACGTGAAGACAAGAAAAAGCCACATAACGAAAATCGGCAATGGGCGTTGCCAGGTAAAAGCTAGTACCTAAAATAATTTATTCATCATTTTCTTTTTTAAATATTCTGCCCCTGCGGACTGTGATGTGGGAACATATCGCTTATATTATCAAACTAGCAACTGTCGAAAAATATTTAATTTCATATTATTAATGTATTTCAATCATAATATCAAAACTACACCCAACAACAAAATAATTTTTAATAAACACGATTATTACACATAAAATATGTCAAAATGACAGCTGTAAGTATATAACTAATAATACTGTAACTCGTGTATTTCATCTTTATCCCTTTTAATGATGTTTCATAAAATAACACATAATAATAAATAGTTTATTAATATTTGAAATAGTTGAATTTTCAAAATGTGCCAAAATGACAGCTAGCAAAAAAGAACCTTTTTTCATCACATAAATTGTTTGATGCAAACAATAATCAGGTAACTTTGATTGTGATTAAATAATGCCTCCTATGTCATTTATCTCACAGGCAGACAAAGCCGCGGTTACTGCCATCTCTAAAATATTTTTCCTAAAATTATCAACTTAGTTTACATATAACAAATTTTGTTCGGATTAGATAAGTAGTTAACGAGGTAAATTCATTTTACATGCATATGCCAAATTTATGGTAGATCGGTTAGGAAGTTTTCGAGTTACAATAAAATTGATTTGTTAAGGAGGACAAAATTGCAGTTACTGGTATCTCTTAAATATTTTTCCTAAAATTATAAACGTCGTTTACATACGAATACCAAATTTTGTTCAGATCGTTTAGGTAGTTTTCGAGGTAAATTTATTTGACATGCGTTCACCAAATTCTGGGTAGTTCGACTATATAGTTTTCAAAGTAAATTAATTTTACGCGTACCTACATCACATTTTAACCCATGAATTATATCTTAACTTTTTCCGAATATAGAAAATGAAAATGTTTTTCTAGGGTCGAAACATTGAAGTCGATATCTGATAACATATCATATTATAGGATTTCGAATAGAAGGGTAAAATTATATTTTGTTCATTCTTGTGAATGAAACTTTTCCAAACATAATTTGTAGAGAAGAAAACTGTATCTGTTATTGTTTGAGCTGCGGCGCATTGCCTGTCAAACGTTGGGTCGCAGCGCCAAAAGTTTTTGCGCCTGCAGCGCCTTGTATATTAACGTTTGGGCCGCGGCGCATTGCTTGTCAAACTTTAATTGCGGCACCGAACATTTTATTCATTTTATATAGGTATACACATTTTTTTTCAGACCGGATAAGTAGTTTTCATACACCGAGAGAATTAATTTTAGACCATTATAAAAATCTTAATAACCATAATAAAAATATCCCATAAAATAGGGGACAGAAAAACAAGTTAGTTACCATTATTAATGTCACTTTATAAACTTTTACTTTGCTACCATCAATAAGCAAATTTACTAAAATCGTCATAAGACCATTAAAACAGTGGATATTAATCATCATAAAACAATTTTTGTTGGCTAAAAAACAATTTTTTAACTGCTAATATTTTTTTTTTGACCATCAATAATTCTCTTTAAAAATGTAACGGTAGTTGTAACGCATCTTATTTATCATAGAAAATTTCTTAGCAAGCTTTATTACAGGATCTATCTGTGGTAATAAGGTTTATTTGCTGGACTTTAATTTGTTTTGGCGCATGCGCATTCGTGATAGCTTTTCTATGGGTGTTTAAAATACCATGTGCCACTTTTTGCTATATTGAAAATGATAAAAGTAACAAAGTCGGTAAAATTAGAGAAAAAGTCAACATGCGTTTTTGTATTGCCAAAAGCTTATTTAGTCTCCGAGAGTTAAAAGAAAAAAAAAATTCTTTTTACTCTCGGAGACTAAATAAGCTTTTGGCAATACAAAAACGCATGTTGACTTTTTCTCTAATTTTACCGACTTTGTTACTTTTATCATTTTCAATATAGCAAAAAGTGGCACATGGTATTTTAAATCTCAAATATTTATGGTTTTTTGCTCTGTAATATAGTAGGTACCTATATATTTTCAATCTGATTTTCCGTAAGACATAATAAAATTGATCACTATACGTTCACAAACAATAATAAATGGGAATGGCCAACGTTTGAGTCGCCAAGTCGCGCGAACGAACACGAACGCAGTCTTTTATCCATACAAGTCGAAAATCGAATGATGGATAGATGGATATGGAACAAAGAAGGGCGTCGCTTTCGATTGTTTTCGTGAGTCACGTGAGCAGCGTGTTTGACCGAAGTCATTGATTTTCCTTGCTGTTTATTGTTGGCAATAAAGTGACTTTATAAAGGTTGAAAATCTTCTTAATAACCATTTAAAAATGCATTAAGATAAATTTTAAAAAACGTGGTTAATAACTATAATAAAGTTATTTTGCTACGGCAGTAAACTTTTATTATGAAATTGAAATGCAATGAATCAGTAAAGTTAATTTTTAACCAGAGTAAAGTATTTTATGACTGCTGATAAATACATATAGATAATAATAAAGATATTTTAAAAAAGAATTTTTAGCAGTCATTGTAATTTTTATTTTAATAGGAGATAGATAATTTATAAAGGTTATTAGATATTCTTTGTCCGTAATGAAGACAATTCTAGTAAGACAATTTAAGATTTCAATTTTCTCAGTGTAGTAATATTCTATTAGATAAATATATATGAAATTTCGAATGGGTCGGTTAAGTAGTTTTCGAGTTATTTTAATGATTCATTTTGTCAAGTCGGGCAAAGCCATGCGTATTTTTGTTTCGACGACGACGACGACAAGCCTCATACATTTTTAAAGTAAAGGAATGATAAACATATCGCTATCCGCGATATATTAATATATAACAATAACACTCCACGACAAAATGGCCTTTTGACGGATTACCAAATCTTAGAGGTTGGCGGATAAGCGACGTCTAATGTTTGTTAATCAAAGTCAAACTGACAAAACAGTTTGTTTACTTTTAAAAAAATGGTTGATAGTTTAATCTTGAAATAAAATTGTTTAAATTAAATCTGAATGTTTCCTTTCCTAAAAAACTACGGAATTGTAGTGGTCTGCTACATTTTGTTTGGTTATTTATTTCGCAAATTTAAAAAAGTCCATGAAAATAATTGGTAAGATGAAGAGTTTTTTTAGTGCTGTAGGGTTTTAAAAGAGTCTTCTAGCAACATATTTACATACCAAGCATTTGCAATGACACGTTTAAGGGATTGTTCTGGTCGACTATAGGGACAGTATATTTGTCGATTTTTCCTTTGATGTACAGGCGGGTTTCTTAATGGCGTGCTAATATTTCAGGGTGTAATTCCTCAGGTTATTTTATGAAGAAAAGTTCATATAAGGATTTGTTCACAAGGGCCTAAATTACTTGCTATTAAATTATTGTATTAGGGCCAAGTTATCAAGGTCAGTCATGTTATAAAATAGACCTAAATAAGTAGCTGTGCAGTGATTACTTTAGGAACCCATCATTTCTTAAAAATAAACAATTAGTAACTTATATTGGCAGGGCTGTTAGGAAAAGCATTGACCAATAGCATATTAGTGTTCTTTTTGTAAAATAAATGCTTAAAAGCACTTTTTCATCACTAACATATCGTTAAAATTTCTATAATTTACCTTGAAAGTAAACATGTTGACTCTCGGAACTGAAGTAAAAACAACACTTTTTACTGGTAATATGATATTCTCTTATCTATCAACAGTCATCTTGTACAAATAAATCTAGGAAATACACGTTTATTTTCAAATCATTGCTTCCTAAATTACCGGAAACATGAAACCAACGAAAATAAACAAAAATGGGATCAGATTACATCCTCGTTTTTTATTTTTTACTTGCTTTACCACGGCCGACAACATGTCTATCTCTCTTCTTCACATACTTCTACCATAAAGAGAACTAATCTAATCAAATAACGAAGCAATGCGAATGGTCAATTGAACAAATTGACTCAAGCCTGTCACGTTAGTTGAGTAGGTTGACCGCCAGGGTAGTTGGTGAAATTGTCCATTGATTATTTTCATTGATTGTTAGCCATAGGCAGGCCCGGACTGGTACCTATAGTCTTATTAGAAGGGAATAAAAAATGTTATCAAAATATTTACTTTTATCTGACAATTAATTGTTTTACTTTGTATAAAACTTTGTTTGTATAGTATAATTATAAGATATCTTAGTTATTAGGCTAGTACGAACTTTTGTACATATAGGCATGTCCCGTTCTCACATATTATTATTGATAGTGAAGAAATAAACAATCTATATTATGTAGAGATGTAGATACATACAATAATATCCCAAACAGCTCAGAAAATTACCATTCATAAAATTAGTTATACCTACCTACCCTTTCATTTTCCTAAAAAAAATACCCATACTTACTTACTTGATTCAGTACGAAGCAGTTTGGCAGCTTGTCAGCCAGTTTATTGGTTATAAATAAAAACACATACCTATTTTTATTAAATTTTAACTGATGTATAATGTAACTACACCAAAGATGTGCTAATCCATAATATTCAATCCATTACGAGAGGTAGGTATATGGGCTCATATAGGCTTGTTCAAATATTCCACCCTTTAAATTTTCTAACTACCTATTTAAAGACTGTTATTCTGAATAGTTATCAAAAAGTATACCTATTTTAAAATTATTTTTAAGCTAACACAACAGTTTATCTTGGTTTTCTTCATGACAGTTTTTTATGTTTTCACTGAATTACACTGTCCACAATCTAAATTGGATACATTTATCATCATTTATCAAATCAACCATTGGTTTGGGGCTTCATACACCGAAGTAACCCGCCCATGTCTGTATTCACTCGATGTAGACTGTAGACAATTTACTTTTAGTCAGTACTAGAGCCAATGTGTAAAGCTGATAGATCACATTTAGAGTTACAATTCTGTATTATTATTACGAATAAAAGCTGCATGCATCACCGTTGTATTTCAGATGCAAAACTGGTAAAATAGAGTTGCGTTCCCGTGGAATTAAAGGTACCTTTTATTTACCAGCTCCAGCCGTCTCATCTTTCTGGGATCGCAACGCCATAAGATATATTTTCCAAAAGTTTACTAGTTTTTAATCTTGTAATAGTATTATGTCAATTTTCATTTCGAACAATAACAGTAAATATACCAAGCTCAACTTTTAAAAGTAAATCACAAACTTTTGTAAAGTAAATAAACAAAACAAGTAGGTACAACTGAACAAAGGTCAAATCGGCTCTTCTCTCACTCTCACTATAGTATTTATCATCTCACTCACGTCAAGCTCGGCACCGGCACTAACCTGGGAATGTCCGTTTTGAAATTCATCCCTGCGTCGTTGCCAAATATATGAAATCACAGATATGGAATAAGGAGGGGTTTTAATTTTAAAATATGGTGAAAATAATATGTACCTATGCCTATAATTGAAACGCAACACTACCATTTTAATATTGTATACTTACCTTATATAAAATAACATATAATTTATATATATATACAGTTTAATTTGTAGATAATATGAAAGCCGCTTATTTTTGGAAGAAATTTTTTACTTAAGGGGGTGTGCGCCAAAAAAAAACAACTTTATTTAAAAAAATAAAGAAAGAAAAACTAAGAATAATTGTCTAAACCGCACCCTTCTATCGCAAATAATAACGAAGATATGCCTCTGCAAAGATGTTATATGTCAGCGCGTGACGTCACAAGAGCTTGGCCGCTGCATAAATAAGTATAGTGCATGGAATTTACATAAGTTTTAGCGCTTAGTATTCGTCGGGTTGTTAAAAATAATTTAATGAAAACCTTACTTCCTGATGAAAAAATAGTTTGGAGATTTAAAAAATGTACAGAGCGCCGCGCGCCGCTAGCCGAAGCTTTCGTGACGTCACGCAAGCTTTAACCCGCTATTTTTCAGCAATGGTTAGTCGTAGAATGACGAGGTTTGAAACATTATTCTTAATTTTTTTGTACTAAATCTTTAATTTTTGGCGCACACCCCCTTTAAACGCCAAGAAGTACACTTGGTAAAATAAAAGTTTTAAGAGCGATATTTATTTGTGACATTTTGCCAATCGATTTTTCAGCCGCTAAAATTTCCGCACTGGCTGATGCATAAAACCGGATTTTCGATTCGCTGGAAAGAATTATATTTGTCGCTGAATATGAAACAGGTTTTCACAAAATTGTGTGTGTGGATTCCGAGAAAACACGTTTGAAATATCGTTTAGCGGGATTTTGTTGGTTGGCAAAATGTGTACAATATTTCAATACATTTTTATTGAAATAACAGTAAAATACTGATTTTATTTTAAAAGACATGTATATTATGCTTATTTATAAAGAAAAATACGTCCAGTAACGTTTAGCTTTTTGATTGTATGTTTCCTTGAGAATAATTTTATATAAAATAGATAAAATTCGTTTTGTTTCAATTTCAATTTCAAAATTCAATTTCAAAATTCAATTTTCAATTTTCAATTTTCAATTTTCAATTTTCAATTTTCAATTTTCAATTTTCAATTTTCAATTTTCAATTTTCAATTTTCAATTTTCAATTTTCAATTTTCAATTTTCAATTTTCAATTTTCAATTTTCAATTTTCAATTTTCAATTTTCAATTTTCAATTTTCAATTTTCAATTTTCAATTTTCAATTTTCAATTTTCAATTTTCAATTTTCAATTTTCAATTTTCAATTTTCAATTTTCAATTTTCAATTTTCAATTTTCAATTTTCAATTTTCAATTTTCAATTTTCAATTTTCAATTTTCAATTTTCAATTTTCAATTTTCAATTTTCAATTTTCAATTTTCAATTTTCAATTTTCAATTTTCAATTTTCAATTTTCAATTTTCAATTTTCAATTTTCAATTTTCAATTTTCAATTTTCAATTCTCAATTTTTAATTTTCAATTTTCAATTTCAAAATCTTTATTCATCCTCGAATACAAAACAAAAATATAATATTTAAGTCTTAAAAGCCCAATGGCGTAGAATATGTCACTTACACAATAAACCTAGTCTAGATAGATACCTAATTACAATGTAAGTACCTATAGGTTAAAAGTTAAAATTCTCAATTCCACTTTTGAGACAAAGAGATTTTACAATCAACACCTCAGTACATGAAAATAAATAAAAAGACAAAACAAATATGAAGCAAGGAGTATGCTTGGTCTTGTCGACGTTTAGCAGTAAGTTGTGTGATGTGAACCAGTTTTCGAGTACCGATAGGCTATCAAAAATTTTGTCCGATATACTCCCATTCCTCTCTTTCGTAAAGACTATTGAAGTGTCATAGGCAAACCGAACAGTGTGTCCCACGACCTCTGAAAGTTCGTTCGTATAGATTATATATAACAGTGGGCCAAGTATGGAGCCCTGCGGAACCCCTCTCTTGACTACTTGCTGATTTGATTTAAAGCTTTGTCCGTTTACTGTCATTCCATAGACGTACTGCTTCTGATTTGCAAGATAAGATCGAAACAGTTGAGCAGAGATCCCGCGGATTCCATACTTTTCCATCTTCATGATGAGGAGGTCGTGATCAACACTGTCGAAAGCCTTCGACAGGTTCAAGCATACAGCAACAGTATCCTTCTGTTTATTTAATGAATTTAGAATTTTGTCTAGAGCTTGATATACTGCTCTTATAGTTGATTTTTTTCTTCTAAAACCATTCTGATAATTTGACAGTAAATTTTCGCTCTCTAAGAAGGCAATCACTCTTTCGTAAATAATCTTTTCGAAGATTTTGCTAAAGTTGTTTAACAGTGCGATTGGTCTGTAGTTTTTAATTTCGGATTTATTACCTTTTTTATGAGCTGGAATAATCTTTGTTATTTTTAACCTCACCGGAAATATGCCGTTTTTTAGAGATAGGTTTATAATGCTTTGCTATCTCTTTAGACACAGATTTTATGAGATAAATCGGTATCTCATCGTCACCGACGAATTTGATGTTATTAATGACATTTATTACTTCATTGGTGTGCGTCGGATGCAAAAAGAGAGTTTTACCATAAGGCTGAATATTATTTAGGGCAATATTATGATCTATGTTTAGGTCAGGACACGCATCTATGTAAAAATTATTTATTAAATTCAAAGTTTCAGTCTCCGATTTTGTTTTATGTGTATCACTGTCTCTCAAGAACTGGATTGCAGATGGACCCAGTTTTCTGGAACGTCCAGTGTATTTAGCTACTAAATTCCAGACCGCTTTGCTTGGGCCAAATATTCCTTGTTTTTGGCCTGATTAACGTCCCTCTTATAGACCCTATAGTATTGTTTATACTTTTCAAAACTGCTTTGGGAGATACATCTTTTTTTGTATAATATTCTTTTAATTATTATTATTCTGTTAATTACATTTATACATAGATGATGTTTGTACAAGCGGAAGGCTAAATATATAAAAGGTCATATTCCACAGGTGTAGAATATGAGCTACTATGATAATTTTTTACAACATGACAACGCTGTATTTGAATAAAATAATTAGGGTTTCCTAGAAGCCCTCCGACATTGTCTCAAATCTTACAAACGGTCGAAATGTTTTACGATAAAAATAACTTTTCGGCGATCCGATATTTGCGCGCCATCTACGAACTTCTAATTAAAGCAAATCTCATTGACAGATAAAAGCAAGAAAATGGCGACGTTAATAGACCTTTAAGGGTTATTTTGTAATATCTCCGAAAGTACTTTAGATTTTAATTTCAATTTTGGTATGTGTTAATATGATACAATTTTAGTAAGAAAAGTTATTCTATTGCTTCACCAGTGGCGTCCTCTAATATTTTTATATAAAAAAATGGTACGCCACTGATATTTTTTGCCGATATTTTTTCTAATTAATCTAACCCATTCTACATAAAAACGGTCTCTGGCGTTTTTCTCGCCAGATGCAGCATTCTTAATTAAAATCATTAAATTACAATTAAAAGTCATTATTTAGGTTAGGTAGAATAGTTCTGGTAGACCTCGCCACCGTTTTTTAAAATTTAATACAGCTAGGTAAATAGGTACAAATATAAAATTATAATCTATTTTGACAAGACAAGTCATTCATTTAAAAAATAAAGAGATAGCGCTGTGACCATAACCCCCCTCCCCCCCTTGGATCCGCGCTTACGTCGAGGCGTGTACGAATATCATCAGCGAGTGTGTTGGTTATAGTTCTCGCAAAAGAATAATTTTAATATTTCTTAGAATATATAAGTAATTTAAAATAGTTTTCATTTTTTTGTATTCAAAGATGACAAACGTGTGTCGCAACATGTCAGGATTTTTTAACGATTGTTTTTTGTTTTGTATACAGTAATAAATAAATATGTCGATCGGCAAAGATTTTATAAAATATTTTTTTTACAATAAAAAAGTTTAGCAGCATCTCAGTTTTAAAATTGAAGTATTTTGTCTTAAAATTATTAGAATAAGTATACTGTCGCTTAGGACCGAGCGCGGGGCCCCTCTGAAAGCGGTCCGGATCTAGCTCCCCACTTACAAAAAATTTATTTTTAGTAAGATCTCAAGTGCTGGTTGCTCTTATTGTTACTGGAAAAAGTTTTTTTGTTGTGCTTAGAAAATAATACTGACATTATCAATATAGTCTCTTCTTCTTCTTCTAGACATTTCAAAATCTTATGTGTGTCGTTAAAATTAAATTTTACTCTCTACTAAAAATTAATTAAGGCTACTGTAAGTTGTAATTGGTTTATATTATTTACCTACTTACGAGTAGAAATTTTTATGCCAAATATTTTCTTTTTCGTAAAATTAGGAAGTTGTCAATGTAAAAAACTTTTACTAACACATTGTATGTGTGAAAAACGTAGGTATAATTAAAAAAGAAATTGTTAAAATTTTAATATTATTGTTCGTGAAACTTTACAGTGCAGGGTAATTATATTTTAGAGATACATGATATTTTAATGTAGTTGCCCAAGGCGCATTTATCAAATTTCCATAACAAATTCCTTAGAATTTCTATTAGGCATTTCGAAGTAATACAGTGGTTTATTATTTCAGATTAATGATTAATTAATATATTAATAATAAAATGTTTGTAAAGTTCTTTATTCAGAACAAATAGTATGTCACAGATAGTTAAATCTATGTGAAAAAGATCGCAAGTAATGAGCTTGTACTGTACGTGTGTACAACTAAAAGCCGCATATCGCAAATCGGCCTCTCAAGGTAAAAGTTATTACTTAAAGGAATTTTTTTAAATTTTTTCATTTTTAAATATTCTTTTTTATTATATTATTTACTTTTGTATCACACTCCTGCGGACTATGATGTGAAAATATATCGCTTAATTTGTGGATATAAAACCTATCAAAACATATTTCATTTCATATTATTTATGTATTTCAATTATAATATTACAGCCAACAACAAAATATTTTTTTATAAACGCGATTAGTAGTAGGTACACATAAAATGGCAAAATGACAGCTGTTAGTATACAACTAATAATACTGTAACTCGTGTATTTAATTTTTATCCCTTTTATTTTGGTTTAACAAAATTAACAACTAATATTAAATAGGTTATTAATATTTGAAATAGTTAAACTTTGAAAATGTCAAAATGACAGCTAGCAAAAAACAACCTTCTTTTCATCACACAAAATGCTTGTTCCACACAATAATCATGTAATTTTGATTGAATAATGCCTGCCTATGTCATTTATCTCACAGGCAGACAAAGCCGCGGTTACTGCTATCTCTAAAATATTTTTCCTAGAATTATCAACTTAGTTTACATAATTATAACAAATTTTGTTCAGATTAGATAAGTAGTTTACGAGGTAAATTCATTTTACATGCATATGCCAAATTTATGGTACATCGTTAGGTAGTCTTCAAGTTACAATAAAATGGATTTGTTAAGGGGAACAAAACTGCAGTTACTGGTATTTCTTAAATATTTTTCCTAAAATTATAAACGTCTTTTACATACGAATACCAAATTTTGTTCAGATCGGTTAAGTAGTTTTCAAGGTAATTTTATTTTACATGCATTCATCAAATTCTGGGTAGATCAATTAAATACTTTTGAAAGTAAATTAATTTTACGCGTACCTACATCATATTTTAACTCTTGAATTATATCTTATATTTGCCGAATATAGAAATTGAAGATCTTGCTGACGTCGAGATGGAGATTCAAAAATCTTATCCCAAGCGGACGAGGTTGATGAAGAGGAGGCCGACATTGGTAAGTATTTGAGGGCAAGTTTTAACAATTGTCTAACCAAAAATTTATGATCCTCGTAGCACTTGATATCTTTTTTCAGCCAACGTATTTTTTGCAGATGTTTTTGGAGTTTAACTCTAAGATCGACTGTCTTTGCCATGAGCTGGAGGCTAAATGACTAAATTCTTATAGAATTCCTATTAATATAAATAAAATAATATATACATTTTTAATCTTAATTTAGGTTAAAAATTATAAGTACAGGGTGATTTCTAAGTTGATATTTCTTTTTTAGCTGTGTATAGAAGGCATTCAATTAAACAACTTTTTCAAATACCTTTTTTCAAAAAACTTAATAATAGGCGAGTTACAGAAGTAAAAAATCTAAGTGTGGGCCTGCTAATCAAAACGTAGCCCTTTACTTTATATTATTTTTCTCCGTTTTTTTGTATCTTAGTCATGCATTTTACGGATCGGTCGTGAGTTATTTATTTTGCCAATTCGCGGCGCGGTGTGGTTTTCTGAAGCAAATTAATTTTAATAAATTGGTGAAAATGGTAAAATTTCAAAACAATGAACTAATTATGGTGCGAATTTATTGTGAGTGTCGTAAAACTCTACACCCAGAAGTTTTCCTAATGTTATTCAACGGACAAGTTAGGCAGAACCATATTTGATTTGTTGTGTAATAAATGAATGAAGTACTTTATTTTTGGGTTTTTTGAAAAAAGGTATTTGAAAATGTTGTTTATTTTAATGCCTTCTATACGCAGCTAAAAAAGAAGTATCAACTTAGGAATCGCCCTATATAGCCATACAAGATATAAGCATTCTTAACACCATAACTACAAACATCTAAACTATGAAAAGGACAATCAGTAATACCTTTAGCTAATTTTGGCACAATAACACTATCTCCAATAAATTCCAAATTTATATTATATGGTAAATTATAATTCATATCTAAAAATGTCTTTGTTCAAAAAGCATCTTTAACATTCCGTTTGACATAAATAATGTCCGCATCTCCCAGATCCTTGTGAACAATTGCATAAAGTTGGCTGTAGTCGGTTTCTCCATAATTGTAGTGGAGACCATGATGATTTCCATATAAAAAAATTACTTATTTTTGGCAATTGACTGACAACATGTAAAACGGTTTAACTGGTTTAAGCAGATAACTCTTCATTTGTTTCATCTCATAAAAAGCCAACTCCTTGGCGCCAAAGTCTGGGATGCAAAATCCTTGGACATCAACTATAACAACCTTAATCTTTCAAGCGTTAAAGAACAACTGACTACAACAGGTCTTGTACTTGTACAGTTAAAGCCTGCGCTTTTCTTTGCGCCTGCACACAGGTGCACAATTAGGATAGTTGCTTAAGGAATATCATTACTCACTTACCAATAGGCTTTAAACAAATTCAAATTAAGCTGAGGGAGAGGGACTGACCGCAAGTGTGTGTCGCCAATTTGAGTATTTATTTTAATCCCATCTTCCCCTTGCTAACGATCTAAGATGCCGTTTGAATTGTTATAAGATTGCCCCTGTATTATTGTATTTTTGCCTAAAGATTTGAATTTCTACCCATGGGAAGAGATACAAAGTAAGTCTTTGTCGTGAGACAGCTTGTCGTTCAGGGTAGTCGTAGCTACTATTTAATATTCTTTCGACAGATTCTGTAAAATCGACAGTTTCGAATTGGCGTAAAAAATCAAAATCTTGGGAGTTTCCTACTTCACTTGAGGAACTACTAGAAGCCATTATAGGCTTTTGTGTCCGTATTTATTGTTAGGAGTGCCAGGCAACTTTTATTGCCGAATTTCTTCAAACTGACAACGCAATTGTCTGTTTGTCAGGAATGGTCCCACCACCTTTTTCCCCGCTGAAGGAAAAGTCAGCAGACCACTTAAGCGCAAAGAAAAAACTGAAGAATGATTTTTTGCCTGCAAAGATTTAAGGGACAATAATTTAATTTTCTATTTATTTAGATTTTGTATTTTTGAAACAAAATACAAAATATTGTTACGACTTTATTTGAGACCAAGCTGAGACCTGGTGCACTCTCAAATAAGCATGTTTTATTATAGGAAATTGTCGTTGGCTCGGGCGCGTCCACCTAAGCTACAAGTTCAATGGAAACACTGTGCTGATCACGGAGGGCATAAAACTTTTTTGTCAGAATTTGTTCATTTGTCTGAATTTACTTTTTATCACGGTAAAAGTCCTGTCCTTTCGTAGGTTACGTCTCACGAGCTTAAATAACCTAACATAACTTTTTACAAAGCTAAGATAAGCCCTAACTTTACTTTATACAAATAAAATAAAAACTCAACTAAAGAGTGTAAGTATGCAAAACTGTTAATTTTCGAAAAAACCGAAACTAAAAGGGATATCCTACTTAAGATATTTTAACTTAAATATCACTATGCAAAAAAAACACTATTAAAAGCTAACGCGTCCGAACTCTATTGATAAACTTAATTAACGAACAATAACGATAACTTATATAAACGCGAAAAATACCTACACCTAGAGTTTTAAGCTACGACGATGATTTGCAATACGTATAAGAATGTCTATGGTCAGAGTTTTCTATACTACTCTAGCACGGATATCACTTCTAGTTCGAAGATGATATTTGCCTTTGTAGCGAACGAATAAAAATGGCTATTTTAATATACCCCTTACCAACCATTATTCCAACGTCTATAGCGGGCGATTTAATAGCCTTAATTCACGCACGGAATATTTGTTCTGTTCTTCGGCTAGTTTTTGCCACTTCTGTTTTCTTTACTGCACTTGTGAAAAAAACGTATTAACACAAGACTGGCGACTTACTACCTTGGCCTGAGGGAGGATCGACAGCCTGCAAGAGGTCATGAGGTATTTCCCAATAAGCCACAATAATAAGTCACGCAACTTAGCAGATTAAAAATTAGCAGTTATATGGATGATATCAGTCTAATTCCAAACTCACTAATTACGCTGAAGATTATGGGGTCCCAGGGTACGCACTGGGATTTTTTTGTACTAGGTTAGGTTAGGTTAGGTAAGAGTGGCAGACCCTTGGTTCTGACCAAACGGTCTCACGTAGTCCTGATTAGGTCCGTTGTGATACCACACGTGTTCCGTAGAACCCACCTTCATCAGATCACTGATGGTTTATGCGACGTAACCGCGGAAGGATTTTAACAACTCATTCAAACCAGCCACTACTGTTCAGAAATCTGCTCAGCCGTCCAAGTTGTAAGTTGTTTAGTTCCTCCAGGCTATCGAAAGATGATTCACCCAAAGTAGTGAACCTCCTTCTTGCGAGGCCAGGGCATTCACACAGAAAATGTTGAATACTTTCTTCCTCTTCCTCATCTCTGCAGCTTCTGCAGAAGTCGTTAGTGGGTATTTGCATACGTTCGGCATGTCTACCGAAGAGGCAATGTCCGGTAACAACCGCAGTAATATTTCTCACGTCTTTTCGACTGTGTCTCAATAGCTCTGCGGTTCTCTTTTTATCGAATGTGGGCCACAGTTGCCTGGATGTACTACAGGTTGTCAACCCTGTCCATCTGTTCTGTGCAAGCTGCTTGGCCGTGTAGTCAATCTCCTCTTTGACCAATCCCAGTGGTTTGTTCACTGTATTGTCTGCTAGATCAGCTGGCATGCCTGCGCCCTCTCTTGCGAGCGCATCGGCAGCCTCGTTGCCATCTATTTTGGAGTGTCCAGGAACCCAGCACAGAATAACCCGATGTTGGTTGCCAAGTGTGCATAGATTGTTGCGGCATCGCTTTACGAGCTTTGATTTGACGCTGCTGGAACAGATTGCCTTAATCGCCGCCTGACTATCACTGAAGATGGTGATTGACGAGGCTACTCCTAAGCCAAGGTGTTCTTGCAGGATATTGACCGCCTTCTCTACTGCCAGTACTTCCGCTTGAAAAATACTACAATAGTTGGGGAGTCTATACGATTTCTGTATTTGTAAACTTTCGGAAAAGACCCCGGCTCCCACACCAACGTCCATCTTTGAACCGTCTGTGAAGATTGCGTGATCTGTTTTCGTTATATTCTGATTGCCTTCCCACTCTTCCCTACTCGGAATGAGTATAGAATACCTTCTATCGAAGCATGTTATTGGGACAGAGTAATCAGTCGGGTCTCGTAGATTATTCCCCGGGTGAATCTTTAGTATACTGCTGTGCCCGTAGTTAGTTTCCTTCCAGAATTTCGACTCTTTTAGTCGCAGGGCACTTTTTGCAGCTATACTTTTTCCATAGATATCCAAGGGGGGTATATATAACATGACCTCTAGCGCCGCTGTCGGGGTTGACTTAAGGGCTCCGGTTATTCCTAAACAAGCTGCCCTTTGTATCTTTGTTATTGACTTAGTGTGCACTGCTTTTTCCAAAGCGGTCCACCAAACCAGGACCCCGTATATTAATATAGGTCTTATAATAGCTGTATAGATCCAGTGTACTATGTGGGGTTTTAGTCCCCATTTTTTTCCAATTGCTTTTTTGCAGGCATATAATGCTACCGACGCTTTTTTAACTCGTTCTTGCAAGTTTATGCCCCAGTTTAGCTTGGAGTCAAGTACCAATCCTAAATACTTTGCTTTTTCCTTAAGCACTAAAGCATTATTGTCGAGTACTGGAAGTCTGAAGTTCTCGATCACCCTTCTGCGTGTGAATAGAACTACCTCCGTTTTTTCGGGGTTGATTTTTAACCCGCATTTCATGGCCCACTGTTGTAGTATTCGTAGCGCCATTCCTGTTAGGTCGCTGATTGTGTTCACAAATTTACCTGACACTAGTATAACTATATCGTCAGCGTATGCAATCACTTTTATTCCAGCCTTCTCCAACGCTATGAGAACTTTATTTAAAACTCTCAGCCAGAGTGTTGGTGACAGAACCCCGCCTTGCGGAGTTCCTCTTCCAGCAAATCTGACCATCTCGCTACTTCCCAAACTGGAGCAGATTTGACGGCCTTTCAACATCCTCCTAATCCAACGGCAGATGTAGTTATCGACCCCTGTTTCTATTAGAGCGTCGCACACTGCCTCGGTCGTGACGTTATTAAAGGCTCCTTCAATATCCAAGAAGGTACCTAGGGTGTACTCTTTATTGTTAAGGGATTTCTCAATAGTGCCTACTACTTCGTGTAGCGCCGTTTCCACTGATTTCCCTTTGGTATAAGCGTGTTGAGACGAGCTTAATTCTCGCTCTCTCACCGAGTTCTTGATATGCAGATCCAGTAACCTCTCCAATGTTTTGACAAGGAACGAAGACAGGCTTATTGGTCTGAAGTCTTTGACGGTTACATGACTGCTCTTACCAGCCTTAGGGATGAAGACTATTTTTATCTTATTCCAGTCAGCCGGCATGTAAGTAAAATGCAAGCTGCTTCTGTATATCACCAAGAGCCAAGGGATCAGGATTCTCTTCCCTCTTTGTAGCATGGCGGGCATTATCCCGTCTAATCCTGGTGATTTGTAAGGTTCAAATGAGTCAATCGCCCATTCTAGCTTATCGTAAGTGACTACTGATTCGATGCTATTCAAATCCGGAACGTCTCCTTGATCGATAAGGGGCTCTATGGCCGATGTATTACCAGGAAAGTGGGAATCCATCAGCAGTTCAAGGGTTTCCCCACTACTCTCTGTGTATGTCCCATCATCTTTTTTTAGAAAAGAGGGAGCACTAGGCTCCTTTGATAGAACTTTTCTAAGTCTAGCGGCTTCGTTTGTACTCTCAATCCGCTCGCTGTAATTGTGCCAAGCGCTTCTTTGAGATTTTCTAATCGCTTTCTTGTACGTCTTTAGAGCCTCTCTATAAGAGCTCTCATCTTCAGTACGTTTGCTCTTTGCTTTGTTAAATAGCCTTCGCATGTCCCTTCTTAGCTGACCCAGCTCTGCGTTCCACCATGGTGGGTATGGCTTTTTCGCTGGTCTGCTTATCGGACAGCTTTTGAAAAATGCTGCTTCCAGGGTATTTGTTAGTTTATTAACTGCTTCATCAATTGAAGCCTTTTTTGGTAAGAGATTATTGGGAGGATTTGCCAGTTCTCCAGAGATGATTCCGCAAAATTTTTCCCAATCTGTTCTTTTAGGGTTACGAAATGGTGTAGGCAAGTACGTGGACTCACTGATATCAAATAGAATCCAACGATGGTCCGAGAACGAATCCTCGCTGGACACTCTCCAGTTTTGTACCTTTAGATCGTTGGATTCATTTGTAAGCGTGACGTCCAGAACTTCCTGTCTGTTCGCAGTAACAAATGTAGGTGTATTACCGTTATTGCATAAGCTAAGGTTAGTATTTATAATAAAATTAAAAAGACACTCACCTCGGTCATTGATGTCCGTGCTACCCCATATTGTGTGATGGGCGTTGGCATCACATCCCAAGATTAGGCTTTGCTTAGAAATCCTGGTAGATTCCACAATATTTTGGACATCTACCGATGGAGTTGGAACGTCATGCGCCATGTATACGGATGACAGTATTATTGGTGTCCCTCCTTTGCGCTCCAGTTTGACCGTTGTTATGTCCTGGTTACTAAAATTAGGCATTAGGAATACTTTATTTTTAGCTAAAATACAAGTTCTTGGCTTACCATTGCCCCTGGCGTAATAGAGAGAGTAGTTTCTTAGCCTTAATCCACATATGGCGTCATTTCTGACCCAAGGTTCCTGGATCAAGGCGATATCGAGGCCCTTCTCCTCCATGAGAAGAGCCAGATGGCTAGAGGCCATTTTACTGTGGTGGAGGTTGATTTGGACCACTCGCAACATCGCTGGGCGTCTGTTGTGGTTCAACTTCCATTTCTTGAGTCGGCTCCTTCTCTGGAGCCGCACTCTGTTCATCTTCCATTACCGTGGCAGATGTCACTGTCTCCTCCTTCCTTCCGACATCCTGCTTGGGTTTGGCAAGATTAACTTTCTGGTCAATCCCCTTGTGTTTGGGGATGCCCTTATATATATTCACAGCGATCGCATTAAAGCCGCAGTGAAGCTTAAACTGAGCTTCCTCTAGGGCTGGTAGCGACTCGTCTGTGAGCTGGAGGATTACGCTCCTCCCTGTGGGTTTTGGGTCCTCCATCTTTAGAACCTTCCATTCCTTGCAAGGAATATTCGGGTTCTGGGCTGCCAAGAGTGGCAGCAAGGACTTCTCTGGAATGGTTGGCACTGGCAACCAAATTCTAGCTCTCGGACACTCTGGAAGTTCCGAGCGGGGGATGACCTGTAATTGGGCAAGTTCCCAAGGTTGTCCGATCTTTTTGACACTCTCTTTCAGAAATGCTAAGGAAAAATCATCAGTGCAATTGATGATTTTTATTCCTCTAGTCCATCCTGAGGTGTCGTACTGAGGGATCCTGTCGGCAGGATTGGCTATTAGAAACTCCATAAGGATTTCCGTTAGCCTCCTTTCAACCAGGATCCAGCGGTCTGCTGTGATCTTCCAGCATTTATTGCCGGCATCAATCACGGCCACTTGGAGGCTGCTGCGGGTCACTTCCGACATTGTTCTACTGTCGGACCGCTCCCTGAAAGCAGACTTTTTCTGGCCCCCTCCACTACTAAGCGCAGCGGAACTCTTCGTTTTTGAAACTACCGCAGAGACTTTCTTGGTCTCCGCAGTAAGTCCCCTAGAAGACATTCCAGCTTTGCCTTGCTGTGGAAAGGACTTCCTTTTCTTTAGTTCTTTTGGGGTGCTCTCATCGTCTGTAGAACGTGTCCTCTTTCCAGCGACACTTCTCTCGAAGGTTGCACCCGGTTTTTGATACGTATAGGGGACGTGGAATGGGTCTTGGGCCAAGAGTTCTCTTGCCCACTTTATCGTCCCATTGTCCCTACTTGAGAGTTCAGCTGGCTGTTTGCTTTCCAGTTTTACTAGAAGATGCCTAGCCCTTTGGCACTGTCGCATCTTTCTTGTACCAGCTGATACCTTTCTGTGAGGTTTGCTGTCCTTAGGATCCGCCTGCTTTGTGTCAGGTGATCGTAGCAGCTTTTCCTCCTCGCTTTCATTAATACTGTATGGGCTACCCTCGGTGACCGAATCACCGCCTGGTAGCTTGAGCTGATTATCTTCAGCGTTCTCTTTTGGTTTTTCTTTTTCGTTTTCCATGTAGGTCCCACGAGTAAGCTCGGAAATAAAGGTCGATCCTGGCAGAGCCGGCATACCAGGACAAGGCGCTAATACTGCGGTGATTGCCTGGTCCACCACAGGAGCTCGTTAAAGGCTGATTTCACCCTCAGCCTTCCATCCTAGGCACGGTTGCTCACACCACCTCGGATTTAGGTACCTCACAACACGACTGAGCGAAGGCAATTGATGTGCCAGACTCAGTCTTAGCTGACTTTCGTCATTACCAGCGGGCGCCCGCGGGGAGGACTCGAAGTGAGGATTTTGCCCGCCTTTTTTTGTACTAAGTGCTGATGATGCCCAGATTTTCCAGAAATTTCAAAAATGCTCTCTTGGCAGTCCTGGAAAACGCGTTACTCCCACGTTGCAGGATCCTAATAAAAGATTTTGTTCGCCGAATTAAAAAATTCGGGTTAATGCTTTTGTTAACGAATATCCATAGTCAAACTAAAAATTTGACCGAAATCAAATTAAAAGTTTGCCCGAATAAAGATTTAACCTCAAATACTAGCACTCAATTCAATCTTATTATGTTGCTTTTTTCGCTGATATTTATAGGACATTTACGCGGGAAAGCCAAACCACCAATGAGTGCATTTTCCAAAATTTTATATTTATATGCAAGTTAAGACGAGATTTCCACCAATCAGAGCTTACTCGTTGAAATTCTAATTTCAATTGCGTATTTCCCTGAAAATTTCTCTGAGGCGTCCAATCAAAACGTTTCTTTTAGTTTTGGCGCCCCAGTTAGCGGGACTTGTTAAGGAAGTTGAGCCACGTATAAATTCTAAGGTCCGAACGATATTTTTCATTATGCATTATATTCTCATCGAGTCGAGATCTCGGGTCGCGACGCTTCTTTTTAAAATTAAAATTCTTTTTAAAAAACCTTTCTTATTTGCAATATAAAATTAATCTTTGTAAATATTGCAATGCTAATTGTTTTAATTTCACACAAGTGATTTTTAAGCTGTTTCTAGGCATCGTATATAAAAATCCTTTTTATATCCAAGGGACATTTTATCTTAACTTTTTCAGAAAGTTATTTTCTTTATGCTCCCCGATTATTTTCGAGGGGGTCATGACACTCGAAGTTCCCAAGCGGTCACCCATCCAAGTCCTAACCGCGGCCATCGTCGCTGTACTTCTTCAAGCTGCTGTGATCACTTCCAGTTTTACAAAGCACAAATAGATTTAATCAGTAGCTTAAAAAGCTACGAAATAATTTTTTTGTTGTTAAAATTTACTACCAAAACAAAATCTTAACATGTTAAGATCTTGGATGTTTATCATATAAATAAACACATAAACAAATCAACTTTAAAAAATTGATGCTATAAAATATGAAACGTTCACTTAGCTGGTGTTGTGTCAACTCGTACCAAAGTCAGAGGTGGGTACCCTGTACCAAAGTCAGAAGTTGGTACCTCGTACTAAAGTCAGAAGTTGGTACCCCGTACCAAAGTCAGAAGTTGGTACCCTGTACCAAAGTCAGAGGTGGGTACCCTCTGTACCAAAGTCAGAAGTTGGTACCTCGTACTAAAGTCAGAAGTTGGTACCCCGTACCAAAGTCAGAAGTTGATACCCTGTACCAAAGTCAGAGGTGGGTGCATACCAAAGTCCCTATAGAAGAACAATCCGCATCAGAAAATATTAATAATATGAAATGGCTGAGGGCCCAACTACATTTAGCACCATATTGTAAATATAAAATAGAAATACAAGTCGATGCGCTGTTGAAAATATAGATTATAAACCGATGCAAAAACAAAACTCGGTTTAAGGAATAAGTAAAGACCATATGTTGTAATTTATGGCCCTGTAATATGATATGCTGAAAGGTCCCTTTTCTTAATATACCACTCAATAGGTTTTATGTTTTAAAAAATAGTTTTAGTTGGGTCTGTTCTGCCTTATAAAACACTTGCTTGTTGTTTTTCATTTGGGGCAGATATTAGATGTATAAAACTAATTAGGTATGCCTTTTATTTCGTCCTTATAACCCTTTAAAATTTAAGATCCTTTTTATCCTATTTGATCCTATTTAAGAAAAATCCTAAAAATGTATTCGACCTTAATCATAATTAGAACCCCATTCCCGGAAATTATATAAAAATTACCATTACGCATGTGTGGTGCGTCTACGCATAAACTGCAAACCAACTTCACATAATAGTTAATAAACCATAATAACAACAAAGTACAGCTTTAAAACTGAAGCTAACCGATTTATTTACTGCGTATGCTAGAAATAAATGCTAACATTTATTTGGAAAAGCCTAGCATTCAAGCAGAAAACCCAATTGACCCGAATATACCGAAATCCTGAAAAATACTTGTAAGTTGTCAAGGCGGACCATGATATAATTTTAATTTAAAAAATATTTTTCCCGATTTTATAACTTATTTTTTATACGTATACCAAATTTTGTTCAGACCGGATATGTAGTTTTCGAGGTTAATTCATTTTATATGCTTTTACATCTTCGGTTATATTCATTTTTCTTAGGCCTTAATAGCAGTCCATTTCAAATTTCACAATTATCATACTTTTCCGAATATAAAGATTTAAGATGTTTTATAGGATCGAAACGTTGATATTTGGTTAAATCAATATTGCACAAAGACATTAGAAAAAGCCAGATTTACGAAACGGCTATAAAAATAACAGGTTTATATTTAAAAATGAAAACTTAATGATGGTATCTAGATGACGACACGTTATACTCGAAATCTGATGACATTATATGATAGGAAACAAAATATTGCAATGCAACAGTTAAATTATTTTTTCTTTATCTCTACAAATAAAGTCACAAGGAATAAATACTCGGGACAAATCTAGTCGGCAATTTTCGGCTGTTCCGAATATTGATAATACTTAAGGTATGCCGATAGATATTAAAATCAAAATTGCATCTATAAATACTCTATATAGAGCTATCCATTATATACCTAACACTGTATTGTATAAGTTTCGAGCTATCTCTTATCCCAAATTCTAAGGCGCAAAATGTTAAAATAACTTTCGATGAAATATGCGATTTTTGGCCTTTTTTTACACTTCATATTTTTAATATCCACGATGACGCTTTATGAATCCAAATCCAAGGCATCTCGAAAAATCATAATTCTGTTAAAATGTATAATGTATGAATCATTGTACAAGAGCGCTAAGTCATTTTTTAAGTTACATGAATCTGAAGCAAGGTAATTATATCAGGAACGCTAATAACAGAATATTGGATCTGGTACTTCCTAACAACAAAAAATGCGTAGTTGAGGGTGCCTCGGATATCTCTCTTGTCGGGGAGGATGAACATCATCCTGCCCTTTCTATATCACTGAAATACTCTCACTCAGTTAACCACAAACATGACTTTGTGATAAACTTTGAAAATAACTATAATTTTCGCAAAGCTAACTTTCCCTTAATGTATAATAAGTTTCTAGATGTTGATTGGTTGTTTCTTACATTATTAGATAGTCTGGATGATGCATGCACTGCTTTCTACGACAAATTATTTAAGATTGTTGACTTATGCGTGCCACGGTATGCGAAAACTCCGAACGGTAAGTATCCACCTTGTTTTACTAAAAACATTATTCAAGATATAAAAAAAAATATAAGTTCCACCATAAATTCCAGAAAACGGCTTGTCCCCAATCTATGCAAAATTTTAAATTCTTAAGGTCCAAAATTAATAAACATATTCAAACTTCCTATAAACACTACCTACAAAATATAGAACTTGATATTAGGAGAGACCCTAAAAAATTCTGGAATTTTATTAAAAACAAGAGGGAGACCTCTAACATTTCAAATGCAATGTCTTATGATAATAAAGGGTTCACTAATCCTCTTGATATTTTAAACAATTTTGCTATGTTCTTTAAAGAGTCATTTCTAAATAGTACTTCCGGTGCTTTGAGAAATGATCAAACTATTTATGAGCATATTATTAATGTCCATTACTTTTCTGAAGATGAGGTCATCAATGCCTTAAAGAAGATTAAACCGAAGTTTACTACTGGGCCGGATTCCGTTCCGGCAATTTTAGTCCATGATTGCCGTTTTGTTTGGTGAGACCGCTTCATAATATATTTAATCTATGTCTTAAGTATCAGACAATACCTTAGATATGGAGAAATTCTAGAGTGTGTCCTGTATATTAAAAGGGTGATAGATCAGAAGTATCTAAGTACCGACAACAATTATCTGTAATTTTGTAAAGTGTTTGAGTTCCTACTTCACGAGTCTGTCTTTCCGTTGTCTGTTTAAAGGTTGGAGACAATGGCGTTTCTTGAACGGCAGTAGAGTTTTGGACTTGCATTGTCTTTATTTATTTAGAATCACTACGTTCCAACTAGTAAGCATCTCCAGTCGTCTTCAGGTGAATACTAAATAAGTACGGTAACTACAGCTCTATTTATACTAGGCAAGTGCGGTGACGCATGACTAGTGGGCGGAGTCATGCGTGTTGCTAGGTGATGACGCTAACTGGATGAGTTATGCTCGATGAGTCATGCTCGATGGGTCATGCTCGATGAATCATGCTTTCAACTCTAGGGTGGTCTTATTCTAAGATAACATTTACTTAACAAGGGTTTCCAGACGTTTCTCATATCTAATGAAGGCTTACTAAAGCAAAAAAATCGAAGAAATCGTCCATATTTCTCAAAGAGACCGGATATAGATTTAAAGAAAAAAAGGAAAGACAACAAAGTCTCGGTCTCAGCAAATATAATTGTGTGGTTACACGTGTTTCACCCTTTCGGGCATCATCAGACCTAAAACAAGAGACCTAACTAACAGATACACGAATAATTAAAAACCACTAATTACCCAGAATTTAAAACAGAAAAGAAACAGTTATAACATATTAAAATTTAAAAATGTAAATAACAAAAACAAAAAATCAAATGTCAGAGAGCAGTCGGGTCAATTGGATCAATAAATCCAGTGAAACGAATGCGACGGGATCTAACTATGTTCAAATGCCTGAAAATATGAAAGAAGAAGAGAGCGTAGCCAATCTGTTCGGTGCATTAAAAATTAGCGAAAGGTGACCGTCCCGATATCAACATCGGGTTATAAACAAAACAAATCATAACCAATTCATTTACTAATATTGTTAAAAATCAAATTAGGTTCAAAATTAAACACGTCGTTGACACAAGTAAGTATGGGACTTTTTTTGGCCTTAGTAATCTCCATTTTCTCCAACAGATCCAACTTCACACCCTTAGAACATTCGTGTAAAACCTTGATATTTGTGGGGGAAGAGAACTGGTGTCCAGAAGTTTACAAGTGATTAGCGAATGCAGACTTAGTCTCGGTGAAATCCGAATATTTATACTTATTGACAAGGCTGAGATGTTCCTGTACTCTAGTGGATATCCTTCTACCTGATTGGCCGACATAAACCGCTGAGCAATCATCACAATTTAAGGCATAAACACCAGACTTTGCAAAACGGTCCGTTCTGTCCTTGATCTTAACCAAGTGTTGTTTTAAAGTGTTAACTGTCTTAAATGCAATTGAAATATTTAGGTTTTTAAAAACTAAAAGAACGGATTATATTGAAAAGGTTGAGAGTTTCCTGGGCTCTGAAGATTTTCAGGTCATCAATTGTGATCCTACTAACGGGTTTTTCAAAAAAGTGAAGGGAGTATTAGATAAAACTTTAATAACCTTAGAATATTTTAAAACAACTAAAAATAAACTGTATCCAATAAATCCTAAGACACCCTTGCTCTATGGTTTACGAAAAGTACACAAAGAAGGTATTCCAATTAGACCCGTCGTTTTTTTTGTAAACTCACCTTGTTATAACCTCTCATCTTGGCTCAATAAAATTTTGAGGGAAGTATCGGATTTTTTAAGTACATACTCTGTTCGGAATTCTGTAGATTTCGCGGCCTATCTGAAGAATATTTATGTGCCAGACGGTGCCATTTTAATATCACTAGATGTCAAAAATTTGTTTCCCAGCATTCCACCGGCTGAATGTATCGACCTAGTAAGAGGTTTGTTGGAGAGCAAAAATCTTCCTAAAATGGTGATCGATAATCTGACTTTGCTCCTCTCTACAGTACTTGACCAAAATTTTTTTCAATTTAATGATAAATTTTTTAGACAGATTACGGGTTTGGCCATGGGTTCATGTCTCTCCCCTTTCTTGAGCGAGGTGTTTATGAATAACTTGGAAAGTAAAATTATTAATAGTCCCTTTGCAGGCTATCTTAAAGCATATAAAAGGTATGTAGATGACATTTGTTTAGTGTGGGACGGCAGCGAGGTTGAATTAAATAATTTTTTAAAATTTGTAAATACCTTACATGATAAGATTGAGTTCACACTAGAAAGGGAAACACAGGGGAAACTACCGTTCTTAGATCTTTTACTTATAAGAAATAACAACAACATCAATTTTGAAGTATTCAGAAAACCAACATCTACCGATAACATCATTCAGTTCACATCCAATTCACCGTTTTCACATAAATTTGCTGCTTTCAATTCTTTCTTTTATAGACTATTTAATTTGCCGTTATCTAAAGAGGCGTTTACTAAAGAACTAAACATAATTAAACAAATGGCACTTAATAATGCTTTTCCAATTAAGTCTATAAATAAACTTTATTACAAATTCGTTCACAAATACAAGTTCTCTTACCATATTATACATGCAAAACAAACAGATGTTAAAAACAAGTTTAAATGTCTTACATTTTTTGGTAGCATATCCTTACAACTAGCTAAGTTTTTTAAAAACCTAAATATTTCAACTGCATTTAAGACAGTTAACACTTTAAAACAACACTTGGTTAAGATCAAGGACAGAACGGACCGTTTTGCAAAGTCTGGTGTTTATGCCTTAAATTGTGATGATTGCTCAGCGGTTTATGTCGGCCAATCAGGTAGAAGGATATCCACTAGAGTACAGGAACATCTCAGCCTTGTCAATAAGTATAAATATTCGGATTTCACCGAGACTAAGTCTCCATTCGCTAATCACTTGTAAACTTCTGGACACCAGTTCTCTTCCCCTACAAATATCAAGGTTTTACACGAATGTTCTAAGGGTGTGAAGTTGGATCTGTTGGAGAAAATGGAGATTACTAAGGCCAAAAAAAGTCCCATACTTACTTGTGTCAACGACGCGTTTAATTTTGAACCTAATTTGATTTTTAACAATATTAGTAAATGAATTGGTTATGATTTGTTTTGTTTATAACCCGATGTTGATATCGGGACGGTCACCTTTCGCTAATTTTTAATGCACAGAACAGATTGGCTACGCTCTCTTCTTCTTTCATATTTTCAGGCATTTGAACATAGTTAGATCCCGTCGCATTCGTTTCACTGGATTTATTGATCCAATTGACCCGACTGCTCTCTGACATTTGATTTTTTGTTTTTGTTATTTACATTTTTAAATTTTAATATGTTATAACTGTTTCTTTTCTGTTTTAAATTCTGGGTAATTAGTGGTTTTTAATTATTCGTGTATCTGTTAGTTAGGTCTCTTGTTTTAGGTCTGATGATGCCCGAAAGGGTGAAACACGTGTAACCACACAATTATATTTGCTGAGACTGAGACTTTGTTGTCTTTCCTTTTTTTCTTTACTAAAGTAACCTGGATTTTGGTGTATGGTCGCAGCTTCCTTAAACTTCCTCTTCCTCCAGTGCGGTTCTTTTTGCAGGATTTCCGCTTTTGTCCACATGATATGATGGCCGTGCGTCCAGGCGTGGTCAGCTGTACCTGATTTTTGGGTATCTCCTTTTTGGGTGTTGTTCCTATGTTCTTTAATCCTTACTTCTAGTGGTCTTAGTGTCTCACCAATGTAAGATTGGCCCCATTCGCAGGGGATCTGGTAGACACAATTTTTCTTGTCTTTCTGGCTTGCCGGTTTCGTCTTCGTTAGGTGGCTTCTTAAAGTGTCTCTCGAGCTGAATACTGTGTTGATGTTGTATCGTTGTCCTAGTCTTCTTATTTTCTCGGATACTCCTTTGACATACGAAATGTTGAGTATTGGTTGTAACTCTTTTTCTGCTTTACATGTGTTTGGCCGATTCTTGCGATTTTCCAATATTGTGTCAATCAATCTCATGGGGTAGCCATTCTTGTTGAGGTTGGTCTTGATGTGGTTAGTTTCTCTTTTGAGAGCTTCGTTTAAGTTACAGAGAGTGATTGCTCTATCCACAAGGTTTCTTACTATGCCATATGTTTTGTGTTGTTTGATGTGTAATTGAGATATTGACCTGTATGTGTAATTTTTCTGTACACTGAGGTTAGGAAGGTATTGCCATTTTTCTCCACGTTGACGTCTAGAAAAGGTAATTGGTTGTTTTCTTCTTTCTCCATGGTGAATTAAATTGTCGGTGCAAAGTTATTAATGTGATGTAGGAATTCTCTGAGTTCGTCCTCGTTTCCGTTCCAAATAATGAAGGTGTCATCCATATATCTTAGCCATATTTTTGGTTTCTTCTTTGCTTGTTTTATTGCTTCGGATTCAAACCATTCCATATAAATGTTGGCGATTATGGGCGAGAGAGATGAGATTGGTAATCCGTCCTCTTGGCTAAAGAATCTTTCTTTTTCTTGAAAATAAGAATTGTTAAGGCAGCATTCCAATAGTTCCATGATGGCATTTGTGGGTAGCGGTGTTCTTTCTTGTAGTGTCAGGTCTTCCTCAAGTCTGCTCCTGATGACCTTAAGTGCGTCTTTTATAGGGATGTTGGTGTTAAGACTTTCGACGTCAAAGCTGACCAGTTGGTCTCCTGGTTGTACTTCCTTTTCTCCTATTATTTGTGTAAAGTGTTGCGAGTGTCTTTCCGTTCATCCGCGGGCAAGTATGTCAGCAGCAACATGGATTCTTTAAGGGTAGATCCACGATAACCAACTTGCTAAATATTGCACAAAATCTTTCTGAGTCGTTGGATGAGGGTATACAAACTGATGTAATATATTTAGATTTTTCAAAAGCTTTCGATCCGCTTGATCATGGTATTTGGATTTCAAAATTAGAAAAATTTGGATTTTCAAAGTCTTTGTTGGCACTAATTAAGTCATATCTCTCCAACCGCTGCCAGTATGTTTTCCTTCATGGGCTTAGCTCTGATAAATATACCGCTGGCTCCGGTGGCCCCTAGGGATCGGTGCTTGGTCCGTTACTTTTTATTCTTTTTATAAATGATATTAGTGATGATCTGGATATTGACCATTTGCTATACGCTGATGATATTAAACTATATAAAAGAATTAGAAACATCAATTATTGTATTGTTATTCAACGGAATTTGGATCTAATTAATAATTGGTGTCTTAAAAATAATTTAAAGCTTAACATTGAGAAGTGTAAAGTTGTGTCATTTACAAATAAACTTTCTGTAATTAATTTTGATTATGTTCTTGAAAATAAAATTATTTCTCGCTCTGACTAATTTTGCGACTTGGGAGTCGTTTTTGATTCAAAGCTTTCGTTTATACCCCATATAAATAAGATTATTAGTGAGCTCTTCAGAGTTATGGATTTATTGTGCGCTGCACTAGGGATTTTAACAGCGTTGATGTCCTAACAAGCTTATTCAATGCCTACGTAAGATCGAAACTAGAATATGCAGCAGTGATCTGGCCACCTGAGTATAATGTTCACATTGATAATCTTGAGAGGGTGCAGCGAAAATTCTTAAAGCACCTTAGCTTTAGGGTCGAAGGAATATATCCCATGCAGGGTTTTCCCCAGACTCTACTTCTTCAGAGACTTTAATATGAATCACTCAGGGATCGCCGTGATTACCACCTCTTAATAGCTCTGTTTAAATTACTAAACGATTAACTGGACTGTATTGATATATTGGGTAAGCTTAATTTTAATGTGCCACGATTGAATTCACGACAAAATATGACTTTTTACCTGCCTAATCCAAAGACAAATATTTTAAAATTTTCTCCTGTCTTTCTAATGTGTGAGAGATACAACAAGCGGTTTAATTTAGATTTTTTTAGTTCTTCTGCTAGTACAGTTAAGGGGTTGGTGCGGCATTAATACTTTAAATTGAGAATGTGCGGCTGGTATTATTTTTTGTCCAGTGACATGATTTTCTGTGTTCAGTCTCTTTTTTTCTCCCTTTTTTACTGTTACTTTTGTTATATACAAATATAATTTAGAATAATTAGTTTAGGTTTACGTATAGACTAGCTTACTGTTGTTAGTATTTTTAACTTCACTGTTAGTATATTTATTTTATGTGTAAACTTTTTCATGGTCCTGCTTTGTAGTTGGGTTATTTAACCTGTATGGTAGGTAATGTAACTAAATAAATAAAAATGTAACCTCCACGGAATTTGCAGAGTATTTTTAAAATTGAAAATTCGATAATTAATCGAATATATGAAGCCCTAATTTTTGTATCATTAAATTGTAGAAGTCCCAAATATTGTATAACATTTAATTTTAAACTTCAAAATGTTAAAACAACTTTACAATCTGTAGACAAAAACACCCATTTTAGGCCAATCTTGACAGTTGAAGTCTATCTTGAGACAAAGCAATTTCATGGCAATCTATTCAAAAACTATATATTTTCGAGATATTGCGATTTTCCTATTCCCGCTCTCAAAATATCAATTATAGTATAAAATACTGTCAAATATTTATAACTTTTGGTAAAAAAAAATGTAAAAAAATTAAATTATATTTTTTTTTGAACCACTAAACGTACTACCGAAGAGCGCGAATTAAGTAATGTAGAAGAATCCCTTGAAACTAGACGATAAGCAATTAAGACGCTAAATGGCCCATTCCTTTCACTTTCTTAATGTATTCTTTCTAGATAAGCTTTAGGCTATAAGTATAGGTTAAATGCATTGTAACAGACAGTCTTGAAATAAACTCGCTTTTGTCAACTTCTAGTAATTAGTTGTTTTTTTAAAAAGCACATTTCGGGCTCAAAATTATAATTGGCGCTGCGAACAGGATTGCTTCGTTGATCCTTTATCTAGTTCACCGCGAACAAGTTGTGATCAAATTGGTATCTACCATTAAGAAGCAAAGAAAAAGTACTCCGACGGCTCTCTAGTGATTCATCGAGAACCATTGCAGTCCCGGAAGAAATTTCCACCATCTTTGGCAGACATTGCGGAAACTACCCTTGGTATTGGTCAAAAGACGTCTCCAGGAAGTATCCAAGAAATGTTATTGCTGTAAGTCCTATTTTTCCTTTCCCTATATTCTTGTGAAAATTTTATTTTATGTATCGAGATAGGTCGCCTTTAAGGGATAACGAACCTAATAGTTATAGTTCAGACGAAGAAAGTTTTTCTAAAGATAATAAGAATACTCTAAATAAAATGACTACCCCAACAACTCTATCATATAGTGACATTCAATTAAGATTTAATTTTGCAAAATGTATGGTTCCTGAATATTCAGGTGGCTCAAAAGATCTATGCTTTTTTCTTAAAAACGCTGAAAAATTTATTGAAAATTTTACTTTTACTGACACAGCTCTAAACGAATATTTCTTTCAATACGTTCTGTCACAGGTTAAAGGAGAAGCTAGAGATTTAATTATTTTAAATAATCCATCCAGTTGGAGCGAATTAAAAAAATTAATTCTCTCTAAATACAAAGACCCGCGAAGTGAACAACTTTTAATAACTTCTCTTACAACATGCTATCAATTGCCAAATCAAACCTTTGAATATTATGCTAATGAATTAAAACTTAGGCTGCAGAGATTAAAAGAGAATGTTCAATTAAATAGCGCGGACGAAAATACAATAAAAATTAAAAATGAAATGTTTGACGAACAAGCTCGTTGTACTTTTATTGCTGGTTTAAAAGAACCTTATTATAGTTATATTTTACATTTAAACCCTTCTAGTTTAGATGATTGCATTAATCAATGTCGAATTTATGATAATTTGCAACAACATAATAATTACCTAAATTTTATGAGAAATAACTCACATAAAAAAATTAATAATAATTTAAATAGGCCTCAAAATACATTTAATTCGGGAATAAGAACGCCTAACAGACAAACAACCTCCTTTAATTTTCAAGAAAATTCACAATTTCCACGTGGCCCCGTACAAATGCCAGTGCCCAGACCTGTACCTACAAACTTCCCTACAAACAGACAAGTATTTGGCACACAAACAAACGTCTTCCGACCACGCAATAATGCGAATTTTCCCAGACCGACCCCGATGACCGTTTCAACACGTAATACGTATACTCCAAGAAACCCCAATCAGTCACAAAACCAAATTCGACCTTACAATCGATTTCAAGATAAAATAATAGAAGAAATTTATAATGTAGATTTATCTGAAAACGCAGAACCATCCTACGAATATTCTGAAAGTTCTCCGCCTGATTCCGAAAATTTTCTGGAACAAGCCTCCCAAGAAAATATGACTTAGATTTAAATAATTTAAATAAAATACCCCGTTTACCTTTTATTTTCAGTAAACATTTTAATATGAAAATTCTTATAGATACTGGCGCATCCGCTAGTGTAATTAACCCTGACGTTGCTTTTAAATATTTTCAGATTTAATTTATCCCTATGAATTTGAAATCACTACCTGTAATAATCAAATTAAAGGTCATTATGCTTTAAAACTACCTATACTATCTGAATTTAACAATAATACACCAATCGAATTTCTTATATTACCTTGGCATAATAAAATATGACTGTTTAATTGGCTTTAATGATTTAACTAGCTTAGGTTGCACAATTGATTTGCAAAATAAATGTCTTAAAACAAACACTTCATTTATAAAATATCAAGAAGACTTAAACAATTTAACGATAAGAGTAAATATTAAAGAAGGAGAAGTCTTAGTACCTAATTTTTATATTAATAATAAAATTATTCCTGAAACTATTTGCGTTGCAAAAAATTACGAAGTGCAATTGCCTTATCAAATAAATAATTTAAATATAAAAACCCCTTTAACAGTAACACCCTTTTCGGAATATCTAGAAACCAAACAGATCGAAAAATTAGACGCACCCCGTTTAAAAATAGATCAAGTTATTAGAACAGAACACATGAACGAGGAAGAAAAACGCGAAATATTAAAATTATGTAAAGAAAATCACAAAGTTTTTCATAACCCTGACGAACCATTAACCGCGAGTAACGTAACCTCACATTCAATTAGGACAAAAGACGACGACCCTATTTATTTAAAAAATTTTAGATACCCTCATCACCTAAAAAAGAAAATTCAAAACCAAGTCCAAAAACTCTTAGATAATAAAATTATTAGACCATCAATTTCGCCTTATTCCAGCCCTGTCTGGATAGTCCCCAAAAAAATCGACGCATCCGGCCAAAAAAAAATGGCGTATGGTCATTGACTTTAGAAAATTAAACGAAAAAACAATCGAGGACAAATATCCACTACCTAGGACCGAGGAAATCCTAGAAAATCTTGGCAAAAGTCAATACTTCTCTACCCTTGACCTTGCGCAAGGTTTTCACCAAATACCCATGGATGAAAAATCCATCGAAAAAACTGCCTTTACTGTTGAAAATGGCCACTGGGAATATATACGCATGCCCTTTGGATTAAAAAACGACCCCGCGACATTTCAACGTATGATGGATCATGTACTTAGAGAATATTTACATAAATTCTGTTTTGTGTATATGGATGACGTAGTTATTCATTCCAAATCTTTAGACGAACACATTTTACACCTTAAACTAATATTTAAAAAACTATTGCAGTATAATCTTAAAATTCAATTAGATGAGTCCGAATTTCTTAGAAAAGAAGTCCCATTCTTAGGACATGTTATAACACGCGATGGTATAAAACCTAACGAAAATAAAATAAAATGTATTTCAAATTTCCCTCTACCAAAAACTCAAAAAGAAATCAAATCTTTCTTAGGTCTCATAGGCTACTACAGAAAATTTATAAAAAATTTTGCACACATAACAAAACCATTCACTAAATGTTTGAAAAAAGGAGAAAAAATCCAAGTTGACAACCCTGAATATTTAGAAGCTTTCCAATTATGCAAACAGATTATTTGCAATGCCCCCATATTAGCATATCCTGATTTTAATAAAATATTTCATTTAACCACTGATGCTAGTAATGTAGCTATTGGTTCAGTTTTATCACAGGAAGGACACCCCATATCATTTTATTCGCGAACACTTAACACAGCTGAAAGAAATTATTCCACTATCGAAAAAGAATTGCTATCTATTGTAGATTCTTGTAAACATTTTAGACCTTATATCTTTGGACAAAAGTTTATAATAGAAACCGATCACAAACCCCTTATTTGGTTATTTTCACTTAAAGAACCTAATCAACGCCTTATCAGATGGAAATTAAAACTCGAATAATATAACTTTGACATTAAACATAAAAAAGGTAAAGAAAATTTGGTTGCCGATGCTCTTAGTCGAATAGAACTAAATGCGCTTACACGTAGTACTGCTAAATCAACAGTAAATAACGAGGAATTAGACTTACTTTCTGTACTACCTGAAATTGACTTAGACGAAGATCTATCCCCCGAAGATGCCGACGAAATTTTAGACACTATGCCTCTAACAGACAGACTTACAATTACTAACAAATCTCAAAAAAAGAAAAATTCTTATGAAAACGATGACAACGAAACCGTACATACGTCACAAGAAAACCCAATATGTGGATTACCTATTTCGAATAAAAATATACATTGTTTCAAATCATCTATCATATTTAAATTAGGAGATCAATTCGAAGTAAACAAATTAGAAAATAATAAATTTAACGTTACCCTAAGAAATGGACAAGAACTCCCTCAGATAATAAGTTTTATAAAAGAATATGTTAGGCCTGATCTTACCTACGGTGTTTATTTCTACAATGAGGAAATCGAATCCCAATTTATTAAAATTATACAAACCAATTTTAATAATACTCTGAAATTTGTTAAATCAAACTACGCCCCACCTAAAATATCTAACATTCAATTTAAGGAAAAACTAAAAGACTACCATGACAAAACTCACACGGGAATTAAAGAAACATACGAACATTTTAAAAATATCTTTTGGACAGATAAAATATTGCCCATTATTACTAATTATATTAATAAATGCGACATTTGCCTTAGAATAAAATACGAAAGACACCCATACGACCCACCATTTCTAGGTCCGCTAATTGCAAAAAGACCCTTTGAACATATTTTCTTAGACTTATATTCAGTCGAAAAACAAACATTTCTAACGATTATTGATTTATTCAGTAAATATGCTCAGGCTTATGCTATCGAGTCAAAAAATGCAATTATTATAATTAATAAATTACGTCATTACTTTACACACCACAATATTCCTTCAAAAATAACTTGCGATTCTGGAAACGAATTTAATAATGAAACGCTCAAAGAATTTTGTCAACTTTTCAAAATTCAATTACACTGTACTACAATAAAAAGCCCTAATTCATTATCGCCTATAAACCGGTTGCATAGTACTCTTAAAGAAAGGTTAAGTGTGTTACGATTAATACATACAAATGATTCAATTAAAGACATGATGATAACAGCAATATTAATTTATAATCAAAGTGTGCACTCCGCCACTGGTTTTACACCGTTTTCACTACTATATGGCCCCTATGATAATTTAAATACTCACGAAATAGATTTAAATCTAGACATTTATCAACAATACAATTTACATAGAAAAAGAGAATTAATACCATTTTTCGATTTAATTTACCAAAAAACTTTAAATAAAGAAAACCAAGTATTAGACAAACAAAATAAAACTAAAGACCGCGACAATCCCCAATTAACAGGTAAAGATGTATACATTCCTAATAACGGTAGAAGTTCTAAGCTAAGACCAAAATATAGACCTATAAAAATTATCTCGCAAAAAGGACTCAAATTAAAAACAAAGGAAAAGACTTTACCCAAATCTTATAACGTTAGGCATGTAAAAAAGATACGTAAAGAAATTTCTTTGCAGGATTTTGATAACGCACCTGACCCTGTTGACGGTCAACAACCAGGCCCTTCAAGTACAAAGGTTTGATGACGACACGCCGTATGTACAAGAAAATTTAGGTTTAGCTAAATTAATTAATTTTTATCATAAAAGTTACTTTCATATTAATATAACTAATCTTAGGACAAGCTTTCAAAATATACTTAGTAATACTTACTTTCTAACATTAAAAATAAATGAAACTAATAATAACTTTAACATTTTAAAACAATTAGAAGACCGGGTTCAAACCATTCAAGACAAATTAAAATTAATTACACACAGTAAAAGTAAAAGAGCACTATTTAATGGCCTAGGAACTGTCGTTAGGTATGTGACTGGAAACCTAGATCAAAGTGATTTAAATAACATTATGACTAATATGGATAAACTTAAAAATAATGAAGAAATAATAACCTTGCAAAATACCCGCTCCTTGTCAATCTTATCTAAATTAGAAGAAAGGTTTGCTAATAATTCACTAGTCATTTCTAAAAATCTTAAAAAGCTTAACTCGAAATTAAACCAACTAAACACAGAAATAACAATACAACAAGCTGTTCTCACCGAACTTTTATATGTCGAAGCATTTGAACAATTCATTTCTTCTCTTTTAACCACAATAACACTTAGTTCGCAAGAAAAGGTAAACCTTGCAATAATTAATTATCAAGAGATGTCACATTTATATGAGTTGCTAAATACACTCTTTGCCAAAGAAGAATTATTACCTTTTTCTGAACTACACTATTTCGAAATATTAAACATTTGTAAACTTAATGCGATTATCTCGAATACTGAAATAATCTTTGTATTAAAAATTCCCATTCTCCACATTCCTACCTATAATTACCAGAGAATATATTCCTTAATTTTTAAGAAAAATCATGTACTAATCTTACCAACAGAAAATGTAATAGAAAATAGATATATTGACTTCTTGTCAGAACCATGTATAGAGTTACGAAATTTTGCATTGTGTAACAAAATATTAAAAACCGAATGTAATCTTAAAACTCTTGAAAATTGTACGATTGTTCAAGTAAATAATCAATTGTATATTAAACAATTAAGAAACAGTTCATTATTAATAAATACCAATAAAAAGGTAAAATTATTTGATAATTGTATTAAACAAGAAATTGTTATTAAGAATCCAACATTAGTTTTAGAAGCTTGTAACTTAGAAATAGAAAATGAACATTATAATTCATTTAATAGTAGTACTAATATTAAGATACCAAATTTTAAAATATCTTTTGAAAGGAATGCAATTATGCAAATCGATTCGATAAAACCATTTGATGATATCAAACAGTTAATTAAGGACAACAAGATTTCAGCACAAATACAAAATCTTGAGTGGAAGCATCACACTTCTTGGTTTTCAATGATATCTTGTGTTATTGTATTACTTATGTTTTACACTATGTTTAGGTATAGGATTGTCATACGCAGAATATTCCTAAAACCTAAAGAAAAAACAACAAATGAAGAACATACTGTACCACTTCAACAAATCTCAAGCGTACGAATCTATCCTTGTTTGAATCAGGAGCTTCAAACCTAAGGAGGGAGGAATTAAGTAATGTAGAAGAATCCCTTGAAACTAGACGATAAGCAATTAAGACGCTAAATGGCCCATTCCTTTTACTTTCTTAATGTATTCTTTCTAGATAAGCTTTAGGCTATAAGTATAGGTTAAATGCATGGTAACAGACAGTCTTGAAATAAACTCGCTTTTGTCAACTTCTAGTAATTAGTTGTATTTTTAAAAAGCACATTTCGGGCTCAAAATTATAATTCGCGCTTACCATGAACTTCAAGGTTTATTTATTCCTCTAAACAATGATTCAAAAAAAAAAATGCAAAAGTTAATTAAAGTGGCTCAGAGACGGGATGAGCGAACCCGTAATTAAAAAAAAAATAAAAAAAATAAAAATGTATTCGTTTATTTCTCTGTAAATCAAAATGATTAAGGATCCAAAAAATATATTTCAAACGTAGTTCGACGAGCTCTTTTCAAAAAGGTATATGATATTTTAATAAAAAATTATGTTTCCAGAAAAAAATTAAAATCCGTGAAGAATTTGGGTCTAAAATCATAATTTCTAAATTTTTACAATTCTTCACATTTTCTAATCAATTTAGGTATAGAAACATGTATTGTGAAAAAAAGTATTTGAGACTGCCCATCTGATCGTTTAAATAGGAAGTATGTGCGATTTTTCCAATTCGACCTAATCTGTAGAGAACGTGACCTTGCATCGACCATTTTGCGACTTTTAAAAAATCGAAAAAATTACTTCTCAATTTGCGATTTTTTTCGTCTACGAACTTGCTCTGTATTTGCTGGTCCTCTAGCACCTCCAGAAGTAAAAATCAAAAAAGAAATGTTTGCGACCCTAAATATGAAACAACTGGAATCGCATATTTTTCGATTTTGACGTTTAATAACTTTTTTTCGGTACACCCTGTATTTTTAAATTTTTTTCCAAAATGTGCCCCTGTTATTTCTCTATAACATCAAGTTAGTCTAAATATGTCACCTGTAATGGCTTCGAAAATATCGTAGAGAAGGTAAAAATGTCGATGATCAGACGACGACAACGACGGCGGCGACAACCCTCATACAATTCTCTACGAGGAGGGATATATCGGAAAATTATCGACCTATCAGCATTTTATCATCTTTTTCAAAATTTTTTGAAAGAGTGTTTTATGACCGACTAGTTGGATATTTTGTCTCCAAAAACCTGTTTTCAAATTTCCAGCATGGGTTTCTGCAGGGAAAATCTGTGGAGACTGCTATATTTGAGTTTGTTAGTGGCATAATGGATTCTTTGGAGGAGGGGGATCTGGCAATGGGTCTGTTTCTCGACCTATCCAAAGCGTTTGATTGCTTGTGCCATGTTGATTTGCTGAATAAGTTATCTAAATATGGTATTAGGGGATGTGCATTGTCATGGATAAAGAGTTACCTAAGGGGAAGAACCCAAAATGTAGTAATTAATACTGGCCAATCTAAATATAAATCTGATCCACTTTTTATTAAACTCGGGGTACCACAAGGCAGCATATTGGGTCCTTTACTTTTTATAATTTACCTAAATGATCTGCCAGATGCCTGTAGTAATCTTATTTCTTTGATTAATTACGCTGATGATACAAATATTATTATACGAGATAATAACATAACTAATTTAATAAATAAATCGGCCGATCAATTGTTATCTATTGAAGAGTGGTTCCATGACAATGGTTTGATCCTGAATGCCGATAAGTCTCATTGCGTTATATTTCGAACACAACAGAACAAATCAAATTTTCCTGAAACTGTTGCTCTCGGTGAGAGTGATATAAGTGTTGCGAGCGAGAGTAAATTTTTAGGCGTGTATATTGACTCATTTTTAAAGTGGCGTTATCATGTTGAAGATTTATGTAGAAGACTGTCTAAAATTTGCTATTTACTTAGAGTGACAACAAAGTACTTGGATTTCAATTCCTCTAAAGTGGTTTATTTTAGTAACTTTTTGTCGGTTTTGAGGTATGGTTTAATATTTTGGGGCCACCAGGTATCTAATCTAGAAAAGACCTTTGTGATTCAAAAACGGGCTTTCCGATTGATTTTTAATTTGGACTATAAGCAATCGTGTCGAAGAATGTTTAAAAAGCACAATTTATTGACCGTTCCGGCAATTTTTATATTTGACAGCATAATGTTTATTAAGAAACATCCTCAAAAGTTTTCTCACTTCAAAATTAACCATGCATACAGCACTAGACGTAAAAATATAGATTATAATTTTCCTGAACATAAACTAACCTTAAGTGAGAAAAATTGTACATATTCTATCATTACGTTCTATAATGCATTACCTAACAACATAAAGAGTCTCGAAAGATTGGATATATTTAAACGAACTTTGCACAGTTATTTGTGCAACATAGAGCCCTATAACATAACTGAGTTTTTAACTAGATAGTATGTGTCTTTTATACCTAGTGTTATTTTATTTCTTTGTGATTGTACAAACCTGTTTTGAAATAAATGCTTCTTATCTTATTGCATTGACTCACTGCATACAAATAAGAATTGATTAAAGTACTTATTTGTTTCTTTTTATGAGTATAGTTTTTCTTTTAATCGTATGTTAATCCTATAAAAAATATTTAGTTCTTACTTATACTTTCTGCGTACCAAGTTTAAAACCAAGATTTTCTTAATACAGATGTTGTTTACGGGTACGTTTATTCTAATGTCCTATGTCATTATTATTTTAGAATGGTCGTGAGTGATGTTATGCGAAAAAATTATCCCTTGATACACACAAAAGGTACTATTTGTTGTCAACAATTCGTTCCCAAAGTAAATTGACTGACAATGGAGGTTATAGGATATCGTAAATCGAAGAATAAAAATATATATTATTATATATCGCCCGAAAGGAGCATAATAACTTTAGGTTATTGTGTGAGCAATGCCACACACTTGAATCAAGATCATGATTATAATATTCTGTTTTTTTTTTATAAATTTACTTAATTTACGATTATCTTTGTTAAGAATATTTACTCCTACAGTTATAAAAAATATTAAAATTTCTTAGGAAAGTTGCCTTTTATTAAAATGTTTATATTATCAAATACATGATATGAAGTATTTGTTTTCCAATATTTTTGGTAAGTTGTTCAAAAAAACATAACAAGATCCATAATAGATCATGATATTTTTTATCGAGGTAATCAACAATTTACAATTCTTCAGAATTTAAGAATTTCTGTAAAAATGGAGGTTTCCACAGGTAAGTACTTAGTTGTTTACCGTCATAGAATAATATCTTCTTCGGAATGAACATATTTGGAAAATTGTTACTAGCTACAAAAATTAGTATATTGAGTGACATTTTATTTTTATAAATATATTACACTTAACCTTCTTGATTTCACAAATATTTAAAAACTAAACTTTTAAAAGGACATGTATATTAATATACAAAGAATAAAAATGTACTATGACGATCTATATAATACCAGCTTAGCTTTATATACCGAGTGTACATCACAACTTGGTAATTGTATAGAATTGCATGATAATGATGTAGTAATGAATAAACTTGTAGAATGTGAAAATATAACTACAACTTTAACAAATTTTGTAAATTACACCAATCAAGTGAATTTATTAAAAATTAATAATAAACTTGAATAAAACCTACAACTTTTAAAAAATATTGGAATCCTAGAAGAAAAAATAAAAGTGCATATGTATTAATAATTGTTAAGTACTAAGAAAAAATATCGCAATTAAAAGTTAACTTGACCGGTACAACATTAGAAATATATATACTTTGGATAATAAATTAATTAATCCAATGTACACAAAATCTACAACAAATGAAGTGATAGAGTTATGATAATATTTTTCCAATCTAAATGCCTGTTTAGAGCAAGAAAAGCTCCATCAATAGCAATTATGTTCTTAGACTGAGTACGTGTAGAAAAAATTTGCACAAACTTATTAACTAATTAAATTTATTATTAAATTATATTTTTTTCTGCAAATAAATATATCTAAATCATATCAATTATTTCTTTTTTAATAATAACCTAATTACTAACCTTATCAATCCTAACCAAGCCTGGCCCAGCCTAACCCAATTTAGTGCTCTCTCTATCTATTCATTTTCGTTATTTCAAACTTTTTTGTAGTCATCATCATACAAGACTCGGCTCAATTTCATATTAGGTACAGCATACCTACTTGATTTTTCTATCCTTGCTTAGTCCTTACCACAAAAGGCTCGGTTAAATTTTACATTACAACTTAAATGATATTAGGTCTTACAATAAAAGGCTCGCCTAAATTTTATCTGTCTCCCTAGACACCCCAAATTATATTAAGACCTTTTTGGTCAATATTCGATAGAGGGAACAACAGAAATATATTTTTTGGGGAAAATTTCATTTTCATTCTTTTTCGAACCAAACTCGCCCAAGAAGTCGTGACGTAGCTGTAATGCCTTTTTGGATATGGCCATCGACTGTTTTTATGTCATAGTATTTCGGTAGATGTATGTCCTTCCTAATGACGCAAGACCCTGTTTAGTTTAGATAATAATTTAATTGTGTGATACAGTCAATAAAATAATTAGTTTTTGCTTAATTTAAAAAAAAAGTTATTCAGATTTAGATGTACTTACATGGTTTTACGACAACGATAAATATTTTGTGGTAAATTTTAAGAAAACATTATATAATTCCCAAACACTAAAGGCACGATTGTGAATTAAATAATAGGACAAGAAACAAATAACAAGGCCCATGGGAGGATTTAACTTAAATTTATGGTTATTAAAGGCAAATATTAAAGGTTCTGCATTTAGCTAAGTGAATTACATACAAATTATGGAACATTTTTATTTCTAATTGTTTTAGTCACGAAATGATAAAAATGAAGGCGGTCTTGTAATATGTATAAAAGCCAACTTTAATATTTCATTGTGTAAGTATATTAGACGTGCTACTTTAGCCGTCTTATAGAAAACAATAAATATTTGCAAATAATAATAGACCGTGAAGATGAAACGATACTTTCCTTAATAACTAAACAATACTGTAATTTAAGATTTTTATATGTATGGATAATACATAATACATATAATAATTTGCATTGCTGGTATATGCTATAACTGCAGTAACTGCTTATATATATATGTGCTAAATACATATTTTATAAAATAAAGTTTCCATAATTATAAATCCACAAAGGCCTATTTTTTTTATACAGTGTGTTCTTTAATGACGTGTTAATGTTTCAGGGTGTAAATCCCCAGATCATTTTATAAATAAAAGTTTCTATAAACAAAGCTAAGTGCACAACGGCTTAAATTGTTTATAGGTTTTTTAATAACATTCCAATTTGTCATAGTATGAACCATTATGTCATTTTTTAAAGAAAAGTTTCCATAAACATACTCAAGTGCAAAACAACTTACATTTTTTATCCAGTGTGTTCCCTAATGACGAGCTAATGTTTCAGGGTGTGAATACTCAGATATTTTTATAAAGAACAGTTTCCATAAACATAAGTACACAAGGGCGTACATTTCTTATACAGTGTGTAATGACGTGCTAATATTTCAAGGGATAAATCGTCAGGCCATTTTATAAAAAAAAATTTCATAAATATAAACCCACCAAGGCTTAAATTTTTTATACAGTACGTTCCTTAATGGCATGCTAATGTTTTAAGGTGTAATTTCTCAGGTCATTTTACAAAGAAATATATTAATCAACATCATTTCCTTAATGACGTGCTAATGTTTTAGAGTGTAAATCCTCAGGTTATTTTCTAAAGAAAATTTTTCATTCAACAGGTAGTGAGTACAAGAGCTTTTAAGATACAGATACATATTTAAATTAGTGTGCTATTGAGAATGAAGGTATTTCGGTTTGATTATTGACAACATTAAATTTGTTTTTTAGGGATTTTTTAATAGCAATTGTATTTAGTAGGTTTATTTTTCTGCTTTTGTTTTTGTATGTACTTATATAGGTTTTATTTTGTTGGAAATTGTGTGGTTATTCTGATTGTAGTGATCCGCTATTCCTGTTTTGTTTTGTTTTTTAAAATAGATGTTTTGTGTTCTTTAAGCAGTGTTGACATTTCTGCCGGTTTGTACAATGTAGATTGCATCACAGTTATCACATTGTATTTGGTAGACCCCACTGTGTGAAAGTTTGTTTTTGGTTTCTAATTTGGCATTGAAAAACTGTTTATTTAAGTTGTTTTTGTTAACTTGTATGAGGAATATAGGGATCATATTTTGATTTTTAAGTTTTTTGGTGATATTTTGGCTTTTATGTCCTGTGTACATGATTGTGCTGTATTTTTGGTTTGTTGGAGTGGGGTGCCCCCGGTAGAGAAGTTTTTGTGTTTTTGTCTTGGTTTTTTCTTGATTATTTTGTCTATAGTTTTTGTTGTGTATCCGTTATATTTTGTAGCAATCGTTTTTATAATATTTAGTTCGTTTTGATAATCAATATCTGAAAGAGGAATATTTACTAATCTATGTACCATGGTATTGAATGCAGCTAGTTTAGTTTGTAGGGGCAGTAGGAGATGTCTTGAGTCCGCGGGTATGACTATATTATCTGTGGTAGTTGGTTTTGCCTTTTGCCGAGCATAAACGTGACGAGAGAGAGCAATGCAAAGCGATATCATTGTTTGCGAGTGATATCCAACGTCCAGTGGACGTAGTGTAATCGCGATAAAAAAATGTTTACGGTGAACCAAGTATTTCCGGTACAAAACGAAAATAACAGTTTCACACTCACCTCAACACAGCCAACAGAAAATGAGATAATCTCGAATTTGCAATATCAACTACAACATGCGATAAATGAAATTTAAAATTTAAGGGGTCAAATATCGACCTTGGAACAACAAATAAAGCAAAAAGAAGGCCTAGATAAAAAAATTAAACAAACAGTTAAATAAAATTAATCCATATAGTCTAGTCAATTCGGATGAAGAGGATAAATTAGTGGCTGCCAAAACAGAATGGCTGCTAGTATATATAGTTGGCCGGTGCTCACAGCACCATTGTTGCCAGTTCCTCTCCAAGTGGAGGGGGGTCTATTGAGCATCGGCCACTTGACAAACTCCTCCCTTTTATCCCCACTCCTCTCCCCCCTTTCTCCCTCTCTCCAGTCCCCCCCTCCCTCCACTCTTCTCTCCTTGAATCTTTTTTGGATTATCTTTTCTTTTATTTTTTTGAACATTTACTCTTTGACAATTAAAAATAGTGTGATTGCAAGTGATCAGACTGGAAGGAGTGGGGTGAGGAGTGGGGAGAGGAGTGGGAAGAGGAGTGGGGAGAGGAGTGGGGATAAGGGGAAGAAGTTTCTCAGGTGGCCGGTGCTCAATGTATCCCCCTCCACTTTAAGAGGAACTGGCAACAATGGTGCGGTGAGCACCGACCAACTATATCTACTGCTGCTTCCAAGAAATAAAAATAAAAAGAAAAGCTAATGACTCACCCGAAAAGACATTAGCCCACTCAAAGATAATAAATCTAATGTCGTCAAAGAAATATCTGTGGCTTAATAAAGCCACATCCCATTATTGTAAGCAACCTTAATAACTACACAGAAATAAAAAATAAATTACAATCAATTAACATCAATTTTAATGCAACCCTAATAAGCAATAAGAAACTTATAATCAACGTTGCAAATGCAAATAAATATCGTGAATTAACCAAACACATGAATGATAGTGCACAAGAATGGCATACCTATAAAAATAAACTGGATAGACCGATAAGAGTAATGGTTAGGAATCTACACTCCACTATCCAGCACTTGTATAATATAAGAGTTAAAGTTGAGGCTCTTAAAACTAATAAGATGATACCACAATGTCAAAACTGTTAGAAGTATGGAATACCCAAAAATTCTGTAGGAGAAATTCATATTGTGTTAAATGCGTGAGAATCACGTCAAATTTCTATTGAATTAAAATCACTGAATCGTACAATGTGTATATTAGAAAAATAGATGCACAGTACTAAAATAAACGATAAAAACAGAACTCGAAATTAAACGTTCAAAAACTTCATTAGCTATCAAATATACTACTAGTGTCAGTCTATTACATGCGACACCTTTCTCGCAATTACGGTAACTAGTTATACCTAACCCATTGCAATAATGTCTAAATGTAAAAAGACTCTACATTCTTGAATATTCAACAATGCGCTAGTAATCATTTGACAAAAGAATGTACCAAGCGAAACAATACTTCAGCAAAATGTTTTAATTGCGGTGAAGCCCACCCAGCCAACTACAGGGTGTGTGTAGTCGCTAAGGAACTACAGAAGAGACGTGAAAATGTAAATCAACAAACAGAATCAAGGTAATTTACATCCAATAAAACGAAAAGTGGATTTACTTACCACTGAAATGGCAGAAAATAAGGAAACAAAAACGTTTGGATATACTAGAAGATAGGAACGGTGAAGCAATACTCAAGCGGAAATAATTATATGGATTTTAAAGACCTAAGAATAGCTACCTGGAATGCCAATGGCATTCTAAACAAAGACATATGAACTAGAAGTTTTTTTGAATTCACAGCAAATAGATATATGCCTCATATCAGAGACCCACATGACAGGTTAATCTTATATAAAAGGGATGCCGGCTGTATCTTGGAAACCATTAATTGAAAAGCTTTCGGCAATTTTTTTTTAGTGGCCAAGCGAAATTGTTAGAAATTATTTTTAGTTTTTTTGATAACCACTAGAAGGCGTTATACAAAATCTCAACGACAAAAACTTATGAGCAATTTTGTTTAATCACTTATTGCTTCAACTACTCAAATAAAGGAGTGGGGAACAGAAAATAATATTTAATTATATATGTGTTGTTTTTGATCATGCGCCGCTTGAAACATCATTTTAAAGTAGTCGAGATACCAAAATGTTATAACTGTCATGGAGTGTTACCACTTTGTTACTTATGTAATTACTAGTATGATAAAGGTAAACGTTGATCTACTACCATGGTCAATATACTCTGAGATAAAAATTGTTAAACAAACAAGTATCCTTTGGAACACAAATATCCGAGCTAAACGAGTGCGTATCGTCTCATGTTAGAGTCCAAATACCGAACGCCGAGCAGATGCACCCGAGATCACAAAAATATCAAACAAACGCAAAACTCCACCAATGGGTAGACCGAGGAGACAGATTTGCGTTAACCGAACGCAATAAATGATGTTTAATCAATGACAGAAGAGTTTTGGACTTGCATTGTCTGATGATTTCTGATTCCACAAGAAGCAAAAAAAGGGATAAAACTAATAATCAACATTCCCTCAGCATTCCATGTTATGTCAAAGGAATATCTGAGAGAATAAGAAAACTAGGATATGGATACAATATCAATACAGTATTCAGCTCGAAAGACACTTTAAGAAGCCACCTAACGAAGATGAAACCAACAAGCCAAAAAGATAAGAAAAACTGTGTCGACTGGATCCGCTGCAAATGTCGCCAGTCATACATTGGTGATACACTAAGATCCCTCAAAACAAGGATCAAGGAACACAGAAATAATAAGCTAAAGGGAGAGATCGAGAAATCAGGTGCGGCTGACCATGCCTGGATACACGCCCATCATATAAGCTGTACAGGAGCTGATATCATGCATAAAGAAGTATACTGGAGGAAGAGGAAATTAAAAGAAGCTACTACTATATATCAGAACCCAGGATGTTTTAGTAAGCCCTTATTAGATATAAGAAAAATCTGGAAACCTTTAATAAACAGATGTAATCTTAGAATAATACCGCGCACGAACTGAACGCATTACTTCAACCATCTCAATTATGCTCCAGTGCACCTTGCCAATATAAATAGAGCTGTAATTACTGTACTTATTTAGTATTTACCTGAAGACGACTGGAGATACTTACCAGTTGAAACGTTGTGATTTAAAATAAAGACACTGCAAGTCGAAAACTCTTCTATCATTCAAGAAACATCATTGTCTCCAACCCTCAAACAGACAAATAAAATACTAATTAAAGGAAAAACGTTATGCTTGCACAGCATTATAATTACCAAATAGAATTGATTTCTATTATAGGCAGTAACGACTCCTGGAAAAAAATTTAAGGTGTTCTTCAATTTTTGCAAAAAAAAATTTACCTATTTTTTATAAATTAAGTCTATCATACGTTCTTTTTTGTTCGCAAATTTTGTAATCACTTTGTCATTAAAATTGTCTATTTCGGAGATTAACTTTATAGATATTTATATATATTATATATATTTATAGATAGCATGGAAAGAGCTGCTACCACGATTTCTAATCATTTTCTAATCTCTTTCAACGTTTCTCCTAGATTGCTTGCTATAAAAATTTTAAAAGAAGGTAGTGCGCTATTTAATGTAAGCAGGGAAAACAGTATAAAGTAAGATATTATAAGGAATGTTATGTTATGATAATTTGAAAATGACTCAAAATATGTGGTTAAGCTTAATAATTCACCTGCGTTCTCAAGTAAACACTAGGTCTAAATACCTACATGGTCTGAGGTTCCTTTAACGAGTTAATATGATGGTGAACTTCACAAATCTGTCTGCAACTTTTTAATTTATTACTGATTCTGTATTAGTGTACAATCTTCTAGGTCACGACTCCTAGTTCTGTTTAATAAGTCATTTATCCCAATATTTCTCTCCAAAATTAAAATGGGAGCCAATATTCGATACATTAAAAAAGTGCATTAGATTTCCTATATCCCCCGTAACGATGCAACACCCTGTAGTATAACAATCTGTAATTATATTTTTACCTGTACTTTAGTAGTCTACTCTATTAGGGTTAAAATGGAGCCTAATTTAAAATATAAAAACTAAAACCTGTTTTCTAAATTCTTTACGATTACCTTCCAAGGATTACTCCAGGAAATCGAACTTTTCTGGAAGATTACAATAGCACCTCTGATACTCTGAGCCAGGGGCGCCGGCAGAAAAATTTGCAAGATGGTGCGAAAAAATTTAGAAAAAAAAGTGGGGAAGGGGGTGGTTTATTTTTTTAGGCATGCGATCCCTTAATTAAATTTGTTTTTATTACTGTTTAAGTATAAGTATGTACATTAATGTTAGTAATTTGTTATTCATTTTATTTATGTATTAGATAATATAATATGTATATTTTTGAGGTAGTTACTTGGGAGTTTTGGTTCTTGTTGAAAAAAGGTTGTTTTTTCCAAATTTTGCACTGTGTGCAAATCGCGACGCCGCGCCGCATTGGAATTTAAAATGATAACTTTGCACGTGATATTTGATTGAAATTTAAATCAAAAAATTATTTTAACATGTATTTGTGAATGTTTTGTACTTAAATGGATTAACCCCTCTAGTTTTTTAAATAACAACACTGATGAAGGCAAAAATGTTACCAAAACGTCTGAAGTAGTAATTTTATTGAAATAAATAAAATTTGGAAAAAAACAACCTTTTTTCAACAAGAACCAAATCTCCCAAGAAACTACCTCATATAACTACTGGTTCAAGAAATGTATACCTCAAGATAATATGTATATACAGTATGTCCACGGATGGGGTTTACATGAGGACGAATGGACTAAAAATTGAAAGATACGAAAAAAATCCACTCTTAATAAACGTTTTTGCTTGTCTATAGAAAATAAGATTCATCATAAGAAACTTCATTTTTTTTACAGGGTGGGTAAAAACTGCAAATATATGTATTTTCAGCAAGATGGTTGTCCAGCCCATTTCGCTCTTGAGGTTAGAGAATGGTTTGACCGCAGATGTGGTCCAAGGTGGATTGGCAGGAATGGTCCAGTTTTGTGACCCCCAAGAAGCCCCCACTCTACCTTGGCGCATATGTTTTTATGGGGCCGTTTAAAACAAATTGTTTTTGCTACCGCAGTACCAAATGATATTGAAGTGCTGAAGGGTAGAATTATCCAGGCTGTCCAATCGATAACTCAGGAAGAAATCAGAAATTCTTTCAATTATTTGAGAAAGCGATTAGAAAAATGTGTCGAGTATGGGGGTGGAGTTTTTAAATTATAAACTCGTTATCGTATTCTTGTCATGTTAATAAAAATGTTCGTATTATTATTATTATTATTATTATTATTATTATTATTATTATTATTATTATTATTATTATTATTATTATTATTATTATTATTATTATTATTATAATTACTTCATTAAATAAAGACATGACAACAAGTATCACCTATTCATTATTCAAGCGTTTATTAAGAGTGACTTTTTTTCGTATCTTTCAAAATAAAGTATGTTTTCCTACGACCTCCTATGAAAATGAGAAAAAAAAAACACGGTTAACTTGGCTCGAAAGCACACGCGTGTTGAAAGAAAATATTTCAACTCTAGAGTGGAAATACAAGGCACACTATTTAATTTAAACATTATGGTGCCAATTTGATAGACCACACCTATTTATTAAAAAGAATAAATTTTAGAAAGCAGTTTATTGTCTAACTTGTTTATCATGTATTTGTCGATTGATTTCGAATTAGAGTGTGAAAATACGCCATCTGAAATTATAAAAAAGTTAAGAATATACTAGAAAATCTATTACCCGTCAAAACAAGTCCCACTAAAGAAAATGTCATATATTAAACATAAAATTTTTATGTGTTGCCATAGCGTAGAGACTAGAGCTATGGCCTACAGATCGAAAGGTCGCAGGTTCAAATCCCATCAGGAGTATTTGACTTTTTTTTATAAAAACAAACAATTTATAGAATTAGGTATTTTAAATTGAAATCTTCCTTGTTGGATGAATTTTTTAAATTTATATTTAATGCATCTTTCCTTGATTAAATTTTAAAAATTCATCCAACAAGGAAGATTTCAATTCAAAATACCTAATTCTATAAATTATTTAATGTTTTTATAAAAAAAAGTCAAATACTCCTGATGGGATGTGAACCTGTGACCTTTCGATCTGTAGGCCATAGCTCTAGTCTTTACGCTAGGGCAACACATAAAAATTTAACGTTTAATATATGACATTTTCTTCAGCGGGGCTTGTTTTGACTGGTAATAGATTTTCCAGTATTCTTAATATTTTTTATAATTTCAGATGGCGTATTTTCACACTTTAATTCGAAATCACTCGAAAAATACATGATAAATAAGTTAAATACTAAACTACTTTCTAAATTTTTTTCTTTTTAATAAATAGGGGTGGTCCGTCAAATTGGCATCATATGTTTAAATTAATAGTGTGCCTTGTATTTCCACTCCAGAGTTGAAATATTTTTTTCAACTCTAGAGTTGAAATATTTTTTTCACAAATCAAAGGTTTTTTTAATAATTCTTTGTGGTCGTAGGAAAAATAGTGTACATTACTCGTGTGAAAGTGATTATTCTAAAACTCGGAAAATTTCCGCACTCGGCTGACGCCTCGTGCTAAATATCTCCTCGTTTGAAAAGTATCATTTTTATCACTTGGTGTGTAATATACTATTACTCTTAAGCAAAATAATATTTTTCCAGTTTTTGCCCACTCTGTATAAAAAAATTTAAGTTTCTTATGATGAATCGAATTTTCTAGACAAGCAAAAACGTTTATTAAAAGAGACTTTTTTTCGTATCTTTTAATTTTTAGTCCATTTGTCCTCTTGTAAACCCCATCCATGGACATACTGTATACATGGTGTTCATTTGAAAACTTCCCACCACGGATTTATCGAAAACCACTGATTAAAAGAAAAAACGCCCAGACATGTCAAAAGATGTGCCAAAGGGGACAACTTTTTAACTAAAAACTACTTCACCCCCTTTTACCCTCTGTCCCCCAGGGTCATCCCCTTAAAAATTTTAAATGACAAGGGGTATCAAGTAATAGCTTGTTTGAAAGGTCTATTAAAGTGCTTTATTTTGACGTTTGATTTTTTAAAATCGGTCGATTCGTTTTCGAGAAAATAGAAAAATCTTTATTTATCTTAATTTGTTCAGATAGAAAAAAAAACACACGAAAATATCACTTTTTATTTTAATAAGTGTTCAAAATGTTGCCCGTTATTGGGAAAACAATGATATAGGCGATGTTCAAATTCCTGACGGACATTTTCAAAAACATGTTGTGGGAGATCATGGCAGCTTTCGATGATGCGTTGACGAAGTTCATTCAAAGTTTCAGGTTGCGGAGTGAACACAATAGATTTCAAATGGCCTCATAGAAAAAAGTTTAATGGCGTCAAGTCAGGAGATCTAGCAGGCCATTCTATAGGCCCTCTTCGCCCTATCCATTTATCTGAAAACTCGTCGTCTAGCCATTGCCGAACCGGAAGAACATAGTGAGGAGAAGCGCCGTCTTGCTGGAAATATATTTCAGCCTTATCAAGTATAGGGTTTCCATCGTCTTCGATTTGGTTTTTAATAGTTTCAGTGATAAGCGGATTGATGGTATTTTCCAACATATTTAAATAAATGCCTCCATTCAAATTCCCATTAATAAACAATGGCCCAATCACTTTATTTCCTAAAGTGCCTGCCCATACATTAAGTTTTTGGGGGTACTGAGTATGCCCTTCTACAAAAGCATGAGGATTTTCATTGCTCCAATACCTGCAGTTATGCTTATTAACAAATCAATGTAGATAAAATGTGCATTCATCACTGAAGCAGATATTCTTCTTTACATGAATGGTATTATCATTAATTGCTGCAGTCATTTGTTCACAAAACTCAACTCGTCTATCGAAATCATCTTTGATTAACTCTTGCAATATTTTCATTTTGAATAGATGAAATTTATGTGATTTAGTAACTGTGTGTACAGAGCCTATTGAAATACCAGTCGCATCAACAATTTTGCGTAATGAAGTATTAGGATTTATGCCAAAATGACCCAAAACTTCAACTTAAGCGGCTTCATCCAAAACTCTACGATGATTATTTTTTTTTATTTGCAACGGATCCAGTTTGAGTAAATTTAGTAACAAGGTCCAAAACATACCTATGCAAAGTTATCTTTTCCGGATGTCTGGCGTTAAATGTGACGGCAATTTGCCGAGCACATTGGTTTTGGGCAGCATAAATTAGAATCATTTCCACTCTTTCAGCTAGTGTGTAAACCACTTTGAAAGTAAAATGTGAATCAATAAATTAATTTTCACTATCCCGAGATTGTCACAAAGGTAACTGACAGCAAAATAAATTCTTTCTTTTCCTTAGCAACTATAAAAAACTGAACAGGTATAATGATAAATACATTTCGCCCATGTTATCTGTGTTGATAAAAAGAAGGCGGAAAAAAATTCTGGTTGTTATTTGGTTGCTGCCACGTATAATCTTCCGAATTGCTGTTTATGTTGGTTTTTGAACACTTATTGAAATAAAAAGTGATATTTTCGTGTATTTTTTTTCTATCTGAACAAATTAAGATAAATAAAGACTTTTCTAATTTTCTCGAAAATGAATCGACCGATTTAAAAAAATCAAACGTCAAAATAAAGCACTTTGAAAGACCTTTCAAACAAGCTATTACTTAATACCCATTGTCATTTAACATTTTTAAGGGGATGACCCCGGGGGGCAGAGGGTAAAAGCGGGTGAAGTAGTTTTTGGTTAAAAAGTTGTCCCCTTTGGCACATCTTTTGACGTGTCTCGGAGTTTTCACTTTTAATCAGTGGTTTTCGATAAATCCGTGGTGGGAAGTTTTCAAATGAACACTCTTTATATAAAAGTTTATAAATAAAAGGTGATAGCTATATTTAATCTAATTTTGATGAATTTGGCAAGAAGCTCAAAAAGCTTAAATACATATTTCTAAAAAATTATATTCACTAATTTTTTATGTAGTATTAATAAACAAAAAAAATAAAAACAATTTTTAAACAATGAATGCCAGAGTCAAGTCACCATCTTGCCCCCCCCCCCCCTTCCGGCGTCCTTGCTTATAACTAATCTTAAAACATTTCCAAAAGTATACTTTAAGAAGCTTACAACTCCTAATTCTCAAAGAAAAAGAATCCCTTATAAAAAGGGCCTCCATTCATTCTTTCATTGAATTGAACATGTGGAAAAAGAAAGTCTGAACCTGTGAGTAAGGAGTCTTGTATTATTTATCGAATAGTGATTAGGGTGTGTCGTTACACCTTAAGCGTTTACACCTGTTAACTTTACCGTTGTACTGACTCGGTTTATTATACAGGGTTGGCCGAATAATGAATAAGACTCGTAGCCAATATAAATACTTGTTTATAGTTTTTTTTTCTAGTTTGTTATTTTAACATTTTTTTAAATTAAGAAAAAATATCATTCAATCCCATCGCATTAAAGACTTTTTAACAAAAACGCCTGTCTTTTATTGAAAAGTCTATCAATCAGTACTACTTTTGATCAACTGCTCGGATACTTATATTTCATTATCAATTGGCTAAGTAGAGCGTTTCTTTTAAAAATTTAACTCAACTCAGCAAAGATCACTTTGCTGAACTAAGTAAAATTTTTAAATGATACACTCAACTTAGTCTTTGGCTTTGCTATGCTATTTAAAACTAACTAAATTGACATCAGCTAATGCAACTATGTGGCAATAACTGTTTTAGTGACGTAGCAAGGTTTGAACCAGATCCATTAAAAGTTCGAAACCTGGCTGTTAAATAAATAACGTATTTATAACATGGAGACAAGGCTGTAAAATTTCAAAAATACATTGGAATTGTTTCCTCTTGCTTTGTACAACACGATGCACTCTATATGAAAGAGATAAATCACTGACAGTAATTTTTTACTTGCGATATAGATACAAAATATATTATTTCCCCTCGTTTTTCCCTATATAAAAGTATATTTTTTTTCTTCATATAATAAGTAACCACACTGACTAATATTTAGAGGTAGATATTATTGGGTAATGGTCAGTAAAACAACTTAGAAGCTTAAATATTCTATTTGGCCAACGTTTCGATCCCTATGAGGCAATCCTCACGGTACTAGTTAGGGATTTCATTTATTAACAATTTGGAAAGTAATAATTTCATTTTATCATTATTTTTTTATATGAGAATAGTAATTTTAAATAGAATATACGTATATATACATGATATGAAAATTGTAAATATATATTTTTAAATGTATTAAATATGAATGGTTTCATCAATATCCACTGCAGATTCTAGATAAATAAAATTCGTCAAGATGGAACCGTGTAATATTTAAAAACACGGACTAACCGAAATTTTAAAGACATTATAGCTATTTTCAGGTATCCGGAAATTTAATTACGCTAGACATGAAGTATGCCACAGTATAACGTCATCAAAAGTTACGAATCAATTTGGGACATACCCCAAAACTGATATGATATCAAAAACTATGACGCAACCCATGAATGAAATTTTCTACTATACATATTCTCGATACAGTGTATTATATTTAAGGGTTTCCTGTGAATATTTTACTTTAAAAACTTAACCCTCAAAAATGCACAACTTTTTTTAAAAAAGCATTAAATTTCTTTAACGTGCCCTTAGGGCAAGTAATTGGAGGGAAATTAATTATATAAACATATGAACTCGATAAAGTAGATGATTTTTAAGGGTTTCCCGTGAAAATTTTACTTTGGAAACCTAACCCTTAAAAATGCATAACTCTTTTTAAAAAATGCGTTAAATATCTTTGACGTGCCCTTGGGGCAACTAATTGGGGGGGGGGGGGGGGTTAATTGTTTTGACGTATGTACTTGATAAAGTAGATCACCTTTAAGGGTTTTCCGTAAAAATTTTACTTTTAAAACGTAAATATAAAGAAAATAACCAATTTAAAATGATACGGGTTTTACCGTTGCGAGACGTTAAGGCTTTACCACGCGCAAATTTAGAGGATGAAAAACACCGTTTTGCTACTGCAGGATTCTGCAAAGGCTATTTGATATATTTGTCGGGACAATTTAAAATTTAATAAAGGAATGTTTGTATTTCTAAGGTACAAAGCCCTTTTTTGAAAAAAATAAGAATATGTATAAGAAAATGCCCACTAAAGGTGCGTATTTTTAGGCACTTTTCCAAGATTAATATCGTAGCTAAGAATTTTTTTTCAAAAAAATAGCCATGTACCTTAGAACTTCCATGTCTTATCTTTAAGACTTCAAAAATTGAGACAAAACAATGTCGTAATAAGCCCGTTATCTTGCAGCGCGCAACTCATGTTTTAGGTAAATTTTGTTGTCATGATATAGAAGTTCCCTATATACAGCTGAATTTATTCTCTGCTGACGTGAAACAATTTACATCCAAAGAGAATAATGGTACACTGAAAAAAAATTATAGGTGGTCGAACAAGAAGTAATTTCGGGGGTAATTTTGGGCTAAAATTTATGTTCTTCTTTTTGGATTGTCAATACCAATAACAGAATATCTAAGCGTCAATTTTAAAAAGACGCAACTAGTAGTTGTGCTATATACTCTGGGTTGCCATAAATGTTTCGGCTTAGACCGAGATGGTTTATAATGCGCCGGAAGGCAAAATGTTCAAGGCGCTTTCACCATTTTGTCAAAACGGGTGTTTGGGCTTTCAAAATTTCTTATTTATGTTAGGTAAGGATAAGAATTGAACGAAATGCAGTGGATTTGTTGATGTATTGCAATCAAAAATGGGCTATATTGAATTTTTTTTGTTTCGTTTTTTATCGAAATGGGCCATTGTCTTGATAGTGAACAAAATATACTAAGGTAAATAGCTTATTGGTATTAGAGGCCCAAACTGGGTCACCGGGAACTTATGACAAATCCCAGGATGTATGGTAACCCTGGTATATTAACTCTTAGATCTAAAATTAAAGTTTAATTTGTCTTGGCAAAGGGTGATAGGTGCAATAAAATAAAGCCATTTATGAAGGTTTTTAGTGAGTAAGGAAACCAACTGTTGCATAATGAATCTATTTCTAATCGATTGTTTTTATATTGTATGCTTATTATACAGCCTCTATATATTGTTTATATAGTGAGCTTCTGTCTAAACCTGTTAAAATATGAATTCATCTTAAAGGTGAAATGTGTTTATTTATTTTATCCATGGTTTAACGATTTAAAAGTAGTTGTCAGGACGAATTTGGCGTTGGTCACATGATATTTATCTGTTCATGTTATTGGCTCGCAGCTACAATTTGGTGCAGCGAGACTACTGTATAGTGACAATGCTTCTAAGAAGCTAGGTAGGTATTAAATAAAAATTGAACAGTATGCCACGCAGAGTAATAAAATACAATTTTTTGTTAGGCATGGGCGTCCATAGAGAGGGCTGTTGCCCCCGTCTCTTGACCAAGGGGGAGCGGGGGGGGGGGGGGGGGGTAGATATACTTTTTTACTAACTTTTGTTAGGGGGAGTTTATGAAACGACTGCGACATTTTTTTTTGTAGGAATCACTTTTGATAGAAGTTCTTGAAAACGCAAAGTTTTGTTTTTTTTGTAGCCACTTTTGAACGGTGGAGAAAGTGTAGAAAAGGCTGCGAAGTATTTTATTTTATAGAAGTCACTATTGAGAACTTACACGTTTTTTTGGCTACCCCCCTATCACTTTATGTTTATAAAAAACATTAATACCGTGATTTTGTATCGGATTGGCGCGACGATACGGTACTACCTCCTGTTGTTTCTATGTTACTAAAAAAAAGTCTAGGTACTTACTTTTTCCTCTTTTGAGGGTGCAGCGCAACTAATCGTCAAAAACATACCACTTAAAAAAAAAATAATTATAATGGCACGGAACGCGACGGACAAAATACTGCGCGAGTTAGTAACCACAAGTCAACAAATCCTGGAACCAGCGGGACTTATCTTTTGTTTTTTAAATAAACACGGTGAAAAATTTTTAATATAAGAAAGTTTTGATTGAAAAACTATTGACCTTACGAAGTATTTGATAATCAATGCTGAAAACCTTTAGTTTCAGGGTAGGCCTGTGCCTCCTAATTTTGAAAATTTGACAGTATATGCTAATGCTGATGGGAGCGATCGTACTAAAATATTTTTATAATGGTGGCACTTCCCGTTACACTGGAAGTAATTGTCAACTTGCTTATTTTAAATAGAATACTCTATATATTACTACATTTTTGCATTCTACGCAAGAATTTAGGCATATCTTGTATACCATGTCCTATACCTATGTCTAAGCGTTTTAGATATTTTTAATAGATTTTTTATAATATTTTAATAACTATATACAGGGTGTTTAAACAATACGAATAAAAATTAAATTGAAAAACTGCAAAAAGACTAGTTTTTCAAATGAAAATACACAAATTTTATAATTATTCCTTATTTAGCATTAAAAATAAGGGTAAGTTTGTATATCCCAAAAAATTTTAGTTTTAGGAACATTGCCAATTTAATATTTTTATATGGCGATTTTGCTGCAGATTTTAAGTTTAGTTACTTTTAGTTGGCTAAAACGGCGTTGAAAAACAATCAAATGCGAGAAAAATTTATGAAGCTGTCACTTACCATTTAAACATCATTAATTAGGTATCATGTCTGTGCGCTTAAATTGTACAAACGAAGATTATTTAAATGTATTTACTATTTATGGAGAATGTGTTAAAGTTATATTAAGAACATGGGACACATTTGCCAATCGATATCTTCAAAACAGAAGCCATCACAATGTGATTATTAATAATGTTCAAATGGTAAAATTAGATTTTGCTGTTTTTCAACGCCGTCATAGACAACTAAGAGTCACTGAACTAAAAATCTGCAGCAAAATTGCCATATAAAAATATTAAATTAGCAATATTTCGAAAACTAAACATTTTTGAAATATACAAACTTACCCTTTTTAATGCTTAACTAAAAGTAATTATAAAATTTAGACTTTTTGCAGTTTTTTCAATCAAATATTGTTTAAACACCCTGAATTAATAGTTATCAAAATATTATAAAAAATCTAATAAAGCAGGTCCTTTATAACAAGGAATCCCGCTTAAATTAAATAAATATAAGGCTTCTTTATAGAAAAAATTGATAATTATTTTAAGGCTTGCAAACGTTATTCTTAACAGTCAAAAACGCTTCGATATTTATAGGTATAGGTATACAGGGTGGGGACTTTAACTGGAATAAATTCGATTTTATTAAACCTGCTGAAGTTGCGCCTACAAAATTTAGTATGTGGGGGTTTTGGAGCATGCGGAATTGGATTATGATGTCGGCGCAGTTGCCAGATTTCTCAGCTTTGCGCTACACGTAGTAATTTTGTCATTTTAAATGGAATGCACTAGTTATTTTTATTGCAGTGAATTAGTGTCAAATTTAGTAAGATCTCAAATTTACAAAATTCTATCTTCACTAGTTTCTGAGCTATGGCAACACTGTAGTTCCCTTAAAAAGTACCGGGACGCTTGTCTACCTCCATAGTTACTAAGTTATTGACAAGCTTCAAGAAAAGTTCTTGTCTTTTCAAAATGGCCAATTTAATTTAAACTTTAAAAATAGAAATTCTCATGATACTTTTTAATGGAACTACAGTGTTGCCATAGCTCAGCAATTAGTGAAGATAGAATTTTGTAAATTTGGCATCTTATTAAATTGGACATGCCCAATGCACTGCAATAAAAATAAATTGGGCATTCCATTTAAAATATTAAAATTACTACGTGTAGCGCAAAGCTGAGAAATCTGGCAACTGCGCCGACATTATAATTCAATTCCGCATGCTTCAAAACCCCACATACCAAATTTTGTAGGCGTAACTTCAGCAGTTTTAATAATATCGAATTTATTCCAATTAAAGTCCCCACCCTGTACAAAATCTGCCTAGAATCTTACGTAGAATGCAAAAATGTAATAATATATAGGATGTTCTATTTAAAATAAACACGCTGATACTAGGGTTGCCAACCCTCCCGGTTTAGTCGGGAGGCTCCCGCTTTTTACTAAACCTCCCGCCGCCCACCCACTTAAACAAAACTCCCGCTTTTCCGATAACACGACGGACGCCTAATAACTGTACAGCTGCCTTAGAGAGGCAACCTTTTTTTTTTAAAAAAGCACGTTTGATGAGAGGAGGAAGAAATATAAAAGGCACGCCGCAGCGTAAGATCAACGGGGTATCGACTTTTTTTTTAGAAATCATCAATATAATTATTTTAAGCACCTCAAAAAAAACTTGTCCTCCAGGCACTATCCACCTCCCGCTTTTCAATTTTTAAAACCTAACTACCCTAGCTGACACTAACTTTCGGTATAACCGGAAGTACCACCATTATGAAATTTTTTTAGTCCGGTCGTCCCCATCAGCATTACCACGATGGCAAATTTTGAAAATTTTCCTATGTATAGTTTTTCATATATAGTTCGAAGCGGTTCCCGGTGGAACACGAACACCCTGTTTGCAGGTGTTTTTATACCTATTATTCTATTATTAATTAACACTTCAAACTTTCTGCTCTACCTAACTTTATTTTTTGTAAATATTCTATAGCTTTAATAATAAAATAAGACAAAATTTAAAAGATATATCCGTATAACGATTAGATACATTATTTTAACTAATACAATAACAAGTAAAATACTTATTTTCCTCAAAACAAATTTCTCATCTTCGAAATAAAATCAACCGAAACTCATTAGCATAAGAAAGAACCTGCGCCTCGTCTCGTGGTTTCAGTGTGTGTCGATGTTTACGGAATATTTTTCACCACGTCATAAGCTCGCTAGTATGCCCACTTCGGGTGAGACTCTCTTGCAAATAAATTTCTTGCTGCACAAAGTTCCGCGGTGCCTAGTGTGAAAACATGTGCTGGCCCAAAGTCAAAGCCAACTTTACGCACATTTATTCTTTTCTATTTATACTGGTGATTTTTTCACGTTTCTATAGCTTTGTCATTACATCAGTAGGTATGCAGATGACACGCAATTATATTCTCTTTCCTTTCAACTTATTATATCGGTATACAAAATTAACAGCTATCTAAAGGGCATTAATTGATTTTAAACGCAGTAAAAACACAGCCCATGGTATTTGGCAAGGGTAAAGAATTTGTTATACATTATCCGTTATTTAAAATTTCTATAAACATCGCTGAGGTTTTCTGCTCATGTTTCAAAATTACTGCCAAGGACCTATCAAAATTAAACTTCTCTATATGCACAAAGATATATTTGACTCTCTGACAAAATTTAGGTTATGTCATTGTAATTTTCATTACCTATTTTATCACAATCAACACTGTTGCTAAAGATTTAATGTTAATTCATTTTTACGAAAGTAAGATAAATAATAAAGTGATGGTTAATTAAGCAAGAAAAATCAAGAATTTAATTATACTTAAAATTAATTTGGTCCTGGCCGTAACCGGACTTTTTATGAAAGCTCTCTTATTTCTTACAGAAAGTTCATATTTTCTGCGAAAGTGTATATTAAAATTACAATGTGAAGATGTTATTAAGTTGCTGTTGACTCAAGAGGCAATAACTTAAGAAATATTAAAATACGCCAAGCTACCAATTTCATTAGCTATCATCATTTAAAAAAGAAATCAAAATTGTTAATTAAATGTTCTTTACTACGACAGCATTAAAATTTGTTGGTAGTGTTTTCTTATATGTAAATGATAAACGCGTTTGTGAAATAATTCCAGATATTAATTGATTTTTTTTTGTATTTTATTGAAATTAATGCGTTTTAATGTTAATTATAGCATTATCAATTGGATGACTTTATTCTGCATGTTTTTTCGTCTACTGTCATTTTATGTGATTAACATAGGACGAAGATTCATTTTTTATACGCGATTTAGCAAAGGGATACTATTAAAAAAACAATCCAAAGTAGAATATTATTAGGGTGAGTAGCTTTTGGAATGGTCGATGTCGAATGGTTGATTTAATGTTCTTAGTATCTCTATACAAAATTTGTCAGGTAGATACTAAAAAAAATATATAAAATTTGCCTTTATTTAACCATAGGATGAAGAAACACCGGAACATAAATATAATAATTTACTAGTATAATATAATATATAGAGAGATGACGTAATTTTTAATAGCGGAGCCACCTATGCTACAAGAGTCTGTGGACCAGACGGACAGGTCCACCGAAAGAAGCCGAACGCCGCGGTGTCAATCTAGGTTATGTGCGTTTACATGTCGTCCGAAACAATAAAATGTAGGCGTATTTACAAGTCGTTTTAAAATGATATTAGGTATTAAATAAATTATATTAAATTACGTTATATTTATGAATATTTCCGGCTTTTTATGTAATTTGTAAAAATCTTAAGTTCAGAATTCGTCGGTGTTAGGTCAGTTTTTAGCTATTTTTATTGTTTATTATTATGGTATAGTAATACAAATTTAAGTAATTAAAAAAGTAAATCAAGTGGTATATAAGTATTACATGACTTTTTATAGAATAAACTTTTCAAGCAATAAAAAATCAATAAATATCTGGGCACATTCTGCCGTTAATAATAATTTAGTAATTCCGTAGGTACGGTGGTGAACTTTAATTATTTTACAAATACTGAATAGTATTAATTTTAAAAAATGTAATAGATTTCTTGACAAAACGGTGAAGCTAAATGCTAATTAACAAAAGTGTAATAGATTTCTTGATGGAATGGTGAACTTGAAAATATTTATTTAGAAATACATACTTAGGTAGATACCATACAATGACATAATATATTATTAGGTTCCAATTTGAAATAAGAAAAAAACGTTAAAAGTTTGCAAAGTTTGACACTAAACTTTGGACACCCTGTACAATTCGTATTAATCAAACTTTGTTAACGAGACTGTTCGTCCTTATTTATTAAATACAAATTGTATAATTTTATTAACGAGGCATTATTTTTATTTTTTATTCATTTTTAAAACCAGTGGTGCAAAACTGATTTTTCTTTGAACGGCAGTAGAGTTTTGGACTTGCATTGTCTTTATTTGTTTAGAATCACTACGTTTCAACTGGTAAGCATCTCCAGTCGTCTTCAGGTGAATACTCTCCAACCTTTAAACAGACACTGATTTTTCTTTGTTTTTATTTTTTTTTTGTATATAATACTGAACCGATTTCATTAAAATTTGAAGGCAGCTATAAAAGGCATCCATATGTCAGAATATTCAGGGCGGAATATTTAACTGGAATAAATTCAGTAATAGAAAGCCTCTTTATTTGCGGAGAAAATACGGAAATACGGGTGCCTTTATTTTTAGTTTGGTACACTTTTCTCGTCCCGTTATGAAATTTACCCCTTCTGGGGGGTAGAAACCGCCCATAATTTTTTTTTCTCAAATGTATTGCGGTAGCTCGTTGGAAAAAAGGAATACGACCCACTATTTACTATTGCATTTCGATAATCTAGACGCAATTTTTTTTATTGTAAAAATTGTTGGAAATGTTAGGGGGGTTTCTACCCCCAGAAGAGGGGTAAATTTCATGACGGGACGAAAAAAGTGTAACAAAAACTAAAAATAAAGGCACCCGTATTTCCGTATTTTCTCCGCTAATGAAGAGACTTTCTAATACTGAATTTATTCCAGTTAAAAATTTCACCCTGTATCTGTGGCTTTTGGTACAAGAAGTGCTAGGGAAGACGGGAGGTGAGATACACGACCCTGTAGAATAAACTTTCATTCAAAAATGATAGACTGATATAGCCATTATTCTAAATATTTCCCATTTAAAAAATGTGTATAAGTGGCTTTTAATCCTCCCTTGTATACTCGTACATAATTCAAAATATATATTATAATGTACCTTATAGTCCTAGATTGTCTCGCACAGGTCGCACAATGAATAAGTACGCGTTTATCGTTTATCAAACGTGCCTGGTAAAACACATGAATTTCGCGCCAATAAGTTATGTCAAACGGTTTTCTTTCGATTCGATCGATCGGCACCGGGCACCGGAGTTCGGCTTCTTTCGGTGGACCTGTCCGTCTGGTCCACAGACTCTTGTACCTATGCTAGGGTCATATATGTATATGTCAGATGTCAAAAAATGACAGAAACGACGACATTTTGCATTTTTTTAAATATCACATTTATAACTACATCAGTGTATTACATTTCGCGATCAGATTTTAAAAATATATATGTAGTTGTCGATATTTATTTCTAATCATAATGGAAATGCGACCGCATCAAAATCTGTATCGTTCGATTGTAATATCAGGAAAAATATTTTAGAAAGAAAAAGACGCATGGCTTTGCCTGCCTTGACAAATTGAATCATTAAACTAACTCGAAAACTACCTGACCGATCTATCCGAAATTTGGTATACGTATCTAATAGATTACTACTATGAAAATTACTTATCCGGTCTGAAAAAAAATTGGCAGATCTATGTAAAATGAGTAAAATTTTCGATGCCGCAATTAAAGTTCGACAAGCAATGCACCGCGGCCCAAACGTTAATAGACAAAGCGCCACAGGCGTAAATACTTTCGGCGCTGCGGCCCAACGTTTGACAGGTAATGCGCCGAGGCCCAAACGACAACAGATACGGGTTTTCTCTATAAATTATGTTTGGAAAAGTGTCATTCACAAAGTATTTTGTTGTTGGGTGTAGTTTTGATATTATGATTGAAATACATAAATATGAAATAAAATGTTTGTAAATATCTTTTGGCAGTTGTTAGATTGACAATTTAAGCAATATGTTTTTACATCACAGCCCGCAGGAGTGTGATACAAAAGTAAATAAAATAATAAAACAGAATATTTAAAAATGATATTAATTTTTTTTTAATTTAACAAAAAAATTACAAAATTCTTCTATGTAATAACATTTATCTTGAGAGGCAACACCAGTTGTCGATTTGCGATATGCGGCTTTTACATATCGCTCCTTTCGGGCGATATGTTTAAAAAATGTTCGAGGGTTGTACGTCGTCATCGGCTGACTTTCGATCGTGAGACACTGCAATCTTTGCAGTCTCTGCCCAGAGCTGCTTCAGTTCTTTACCTGGCTCACCGTTTTCTGTCCTTGCGACAGAGGAGCTAGTTCTGCCGCTGAACGAACAAACTAGTAAAATAAACTATTGGCTTTACTAGCACTGAACTCGTGCTTGCTCATGCAATAGCCGACCCAGTCTGGACACTTGAAGGGAGTTTCGTGAATGTAGAGACTGAAACCTTCTATGACGATGATGAATAACGCCAGTTGTTAGACGATAGGCACAGACCCTTTGCGGGCCGCGGCCTCAGGATGGTCGCGCGTCTCTGATGAGTCCCACTAGGACGAAACAACGAAAGAATTGAGATGTTAACGGAAGAAGACAGGGCATACTGTTGTGAGCAGCAGTGAGTCTAACGACCCATTAAACTGCCATTACCCACTGACAATGTGAGGGGACAGCGGGTAATAGACGAAGGGGTGCACAGCGTGCAAACCCCGGACACTCAGCGCCGTGGAGAGCTACCAATAAACTATTGTTTACCGATAGGTATATCCGTCGGGTTTTGAGGTACCATGGCCAGCCTGTCATTTAATTTGATGTTAACATTCCTTGCCTCACTTAAAATGAAATGTGAGGTCATCCTTGTTTCTGATTCTGGGTGCTCATCAGTGATCTGGTTTGGCAATGTGACACGTTCGATGTTCAGTTATCATATTGATTCTCTAGTTCTAGTTAAGGCTAATTAAGCCTTCTCTTTCGATCAAAAAGGTGTCTAAGGCGCAAACTTTATGCTTACTTGATTGTTTGGCCTAATTATGTTGACAATTGTAGTCGCCACTTATGTTGAAAATTTCAGCAAAATTATGTTTTCAGCTTTAGAAAAACACGACATGTTACGAGTTTATTATTCTTAAACAATAGAAATTCACAAATTTCTTGTGAGCGTTATTTACAGGAGTATCCTGAACGCTTGCAGCCTTAGAACTTTGCTACGCTTGATAGAAATTTAGCCGAATATGGTAGTTTTAATAAACCGAGAGTCAAATATGGAACACGTATGGAACCGGAAGAACAATAAAATATTTGCAATTCTGTAAATTTTAATTCATTTTAAAAAATTACTAAATTTACCTATTTAGAACATTTTATTTAAGGTTAATGATGATCTCCGTGCCTCAACTAGGTATTTCTTCAACGAACTAGAAAAGCCGAGGATGAGGATCTGGATAACCTTAAATTCTCATGGATACAAACCTTACAAAATTCATATAAGTCAAACGCTTAGACCTGGTAATTCAGAAAGAAGACTTGAATTTGGTAATAGGCTTAGATTGAAACTAAATGAAGATGATAATTTTTTAAATAAAGTCATTTGGACTGATGAATGTAATTTTACAATAAATGGATTATTTAATAGGTATAATGAATATGTGGAAAATTCCAGAGTAAATCAGGAAGTAAGACCTCAAGGACGACTTTTTTTTAATGTATGGGTTGGAATGTGGAACAATAAAATTATAAGACCCTTTATTTATGAAGGCAGCCTCACATCTCGAAGATATATAGAATTAATAAACAATAATATTTTGGACTTATTAGATGTCGAGCCTTTGGAGGTATTAAGACATTTATGGTGGCAGCAAAATGACGCTCCGCCTCATAATAGAAGATAAGTAACCGAGTTACTAAACCATATTTTTCCAAATAAATGGATTGGCAATCGTGGATTTATACTATGGCCAGCAAGAAGTCCTGATTTAAATCCGTTGGATTATTTTCTTTGGGGTCACCTAAAAATCGTCTGTACCGTGATACGCCATGCGATATTGTTGTTTTACGACATAATTTAATCCGAGAAGTCAGGGCAATCCCAGCACGGGTTATTCAACGGGCGATATTTAAATTAAGGTGGCTTACTCAAAAATACATTCGAGAGGGAGGACACTTGTTACTTGTTTAAACAATTAATATAAATCCGTTTTTTACTTGTTGGTTCTGTTGCTAGTATTTTCTTTTTTATTTATTTCCTTTATAATATATTATTATAATTATGTATTCCTCTTGTGATTAAAACAAATTAAACAAAAGTAATATGTAAGGTGTCTATGTTGTACGTAGGATAAATCCACTCTTTCATTTGCTTGTCACATGATTTCATAAAGTTCGCGTCATAGCCACCTTTGTTTTGTTTAGTTTTATTTTATAGCTTGTTATATAAAAATTGAAATATTGTTATATAGTATGAAAATGAATTCTATAAGTAATAAATTCCGGATCTATTTACATGTTGTATTTGGTAAAAATAATTAAGTAACTAACACAAGGGCCGTATTTATTTAAAAACAATTATCACATTGCAGATGACGAAATGATGACATCAATCAATCTTGATCTAATTAGGTGTGATACGTAGTTGAATTCACGGCTTAAAAAATTTTCAAAAAATTAAATAAAAAATACAGGTCCGTATTTAAAGAATTAAAGTTAATCATGGTTCCACAAAAACGAAACGTTGTGACAAAATTCTTAAAACACCACGATATGGAACAAGAAAAGTTGCCTTAACAATGTTGTGTTTGTTTTTTACTGCGGATAAAATAGGTCGGCACATTTAAAAAAACAAAATCTCAATATTTTACTTTTTTTTCAAATATTTCTAAAACTAAAAAAGATAGCTAAAATATTTTTTACGATATTACTCGGCAAAAAATTCTGCAACTTGACCATAATTTTACCGATGCTGTATTTCTTATAGTTTCCGAGATCCCCATGATGAGGCTCGAATTTGGAACACCCTGTACACCAGGTTTCAGAAATCCCAATTAAGCTATAGTCATTAGTTAAAATATGGTCTTTAAATTCATCAAAATTATTTAGTAACGATCTGACATTCAAGTGTGCGCAGCTCAACATTCAGGCAGAAATAAGTTTAAGAAGAATAAAACTAGATTCCGGAAAAAAGAGACGTGTACAGAGGGGAAGAAGTACAGATAGAAAGAAAAGAAGGAAATAAAAAAATAAAATAGAACCTCTCACCAGCTCTTGAATACAAAAAAGAAATAAGCTCAGGTGCCTAACCCTGCCGCTAGTCCAGTTACCAGTACCAGAAATTATTGGTAGCTCTGGTACTTCAAACACAATTACAAGTCGGTTCTCGACCGCTTAACAACCCAAAAATGGATTGATGGATTGAATATTGATCCCACTGGGAGTAATAAGGTTGTAACTGTGTTGGGTGCCGACGTCAGGGTTGCATAGGCCAACGTCGGGCCGACGTAATATTTGCTGCTTGGGTAGGCAAATAGGGGGTGTGAAGAGTCTGGGTTTATGGGAAGGACAAGTTTTTGCCTTGGAAGGGTGTTAAGTCCCTGCTCCTAGTTTGTCCGCTTCAGAGGGGATTGAAATATAAAAGTCCCTTTTTTGATATTTTGCTTATAACTCAAAAACGGTTCCTCATAGCAAAATATTCCTTGCATAAAAATAAAAACTTCTATCAGATTAGGTCTATACATTTTTTCGTTACGATGCACCGCTGTCGAGATATCGGTTCTTAAAAAATAATTTTTTAAAAATTGCCTAGTTTTGCAAACAGATATCTCAAAAACGGTATGTCAAAGCGAAAAATGTATTAACCTTGTAAAACCTTATATAAGCTTTAATTTCAATGTCCAGAAAAATTCGCTTCGACGCATCGTCTCCTAGTTATAATAATATAGGGGCCCGGACTTACGTTGTAACTATTCCCCAGACATTACTGAAGCAAAAAATGTGCCCCCTCTCCACGCACTTTACACCCCATTTACATCCATTGACTCGTTTACTCAGCAACGCTACGAGAAAACCAGAACCCTACTTTTGTTATGTTATTGTAACTTTATCAAAGGCATTTTTTTTCCTTTAGGCACATATGATGTGAATACACTAATAATACAGAAAGGAGGCTGGATCAAATAGAGCCCCTAGTATATTTGAAGCTCCTTTTAATCCTTATTAAGTTAGATATATGATTATCCCTGTTACATTTAGCTTATAACAGCAATAAACTTTCACTTAAGTTTTAAATATTTTCTAGTAAAATAAAGGGGTCTATGGACTAAATCCATGAATTCTTAAAATATATATTTATTAGAATATCAATAAAACTATAAGTTTGAGTAGTAGTATTAGTAGGGTATTGACTTCGTTCTATGGGCCGACACTGAGTAAAATAAGCACTTATCTACTAATAATTTGTTGGTTTCTTTATACAGGGTGATTACTAAGTTGATACTTCTTTTTCAGCTGTGTATAGAAGGCATTAAAATAAACAACATTTTCAAATACCTTTTTTCAAAAAACTTAAAAATAGTCGAGATATAGAAGTAAGGAGATACCGTTGGAAAAGATCTTTTCGTCGTATCATCATGCATCAAATCACGAATAAGCGACGTAAGCAATAGCTTAGCTAAATAAATAGATAGGAATACATCACGGAATCAAAAACACCTTCATTAACTTAGGAATCACCCTGTATTTCTGTTACCAAAGAGGTTATCAACAATTTAATATCGTAACCTAAAAATAGAAAACATTTCTGTAACAATCAATATAGTGCACAACCCCAATAATACAGAGGAGAGAAAATTATATTTGAGGGAAAGATAAGTATAATTCTATAAAACTTCTAAGATAAACACTAGGGCCTGGTATATACATCTACTTATTTAATGAGCAAGCGTATATAACGATAAATACATACAAAGAAATAACAGATGTTCTAACCTTTTACACAAAAGAAGTAAGTACAAGTACCTACATATTCCTAAATTAATATGTTTAAAATCTAAGAGGGCTTCCGTTGAAATCCTTGGTGCTCCTATAACATTTGCTTACACCATGAAGTGAAGGTTCTAATTGTGACCTTTTGTTTCTTAGGTAGACTGGTATGTATTGATAGGTAATTATTTCACATTATTTTAAACTTATGATCAAGATTTAAAACTGAGTATTTGTAATAATCCAAAAAAAAAAAGATCCGATAAAGTACCTACTGAGTTTATTTTAAACCCAACAAAATTATTACATTCTTATGCTTCATGAAATGCCATACGCGTACATTGTACATACATACAAGGCTTATAAAGAGCCCAAAAGCTAGTTTGGTTTTAGTGATACTCGGTGATTCTTCAAAACCTTACTTTTGGTTTACTGTTATCATAACTAGCTCTCTTTGCAAAATAAAATATATACTTACTAGGTAGTAGGTACTTTTATCTTATTTTAGTCACATCACATCACTTGGAAAATGGGGCACACATTAAAGACCACAGTCTGTAGTTATTTTAGAAGAGAATTATTGGCAAAGGATTATAGGTTAATATTTTGGTGACTAGAGTAGAGAATCTTTCTAGGAATAGAACAGAATGCCTGATGAGGAAAGCTGGCCGCATAGGCTTATAACTACTGTGAAAGAAACGCAAATTACGTTGGTTGGGCGCGCGGATGATTGAAATTATATTTTTGTCCACTTTCGAAGATTCATTTTATCTTTGAAAGGGCTTGTGATTTATATTAGTCGAAACAAATATTTCTTAAACCATCTTCTAAATGCTTAAACCTACTCAAGAGATGTGACTAAAATTTTGGTCTAAATATGCCATTTGCAGGTTTAAACTCATTTGTTTAAAATAGCTTATATGTTAATGAATAGGACTTACTGAAAAATTAAAACCACAAGTAGGTTTAAAAGCTTTAGGGTAAGTTTAGGGAAGTTTTAAATTTAGACCGTTGCGTGGGCAAGCATTTTACTTATTTTATATTAAAAAATCACGTTTTAATTTAAATAATTTTTTGATAGACCGCCATTTTCCGAAAATTACTGCCTTTGAAAGCCGAATAAATTCGATTGAGGAGGTCTAAAAGGCACGAAGGGTAGATCTTATTGAAAAGGATTAAAATTTTAAACCTACAAGAGGTTTATGAAAGGTACTAAATTTGGAGGTCTAAAGTTAGACCTGGTTTATCTTGATAAAAACGGCTTTTTTATGGGTAATTAAAAACTATTTAAAAAATATATGTGATATGAGACGATTAACTACTTTTTTACAAGCCAGTTTATTGCTCATTACAGCAAAAACTATTCTACGGACCATTTTTCTGACGTTTATTTATATCCTGAAAATTCAAGACATCTGCACACAGAAAGAATAAATCATATACCGGGTCTTGCATCGTCGAGCGGGACATAGGAAATCCCATGTAATTTTAAATGGGGTCAATTATTGGCTTCCCTAATTATTTTAGAGAAAAATTCTATTTAGGTTTATTAAAGAGCACTAAAACCCACATTTAAAAAAATAACTTTAGATATTTTTGATGAGCCCATTTACGGGTTATCGCCGATTTCTTTTAACTATTTCTCCTTTTAATGGCCCCGTATTTGCGGGCACCAGTCAAGGTAAAAGATGACTGTCAAATAAAGTTGTTATTTTTAAATGTGTGCTTTATTGTTATAAAAACTCGTACATCGAAAATATTAGCCATGAATTACACTTCTGAAGAAAAAATATTGATGATTAAATGGTATTATCAAGGAAATAGTTATTAAAATGTGTCAGACATGTTTGCTGCTCTGTATCCGAATAGACCGATACCTGCAAAATCTACAGTCGAAAGGACTATCAAGAAATTTGAAACAAAAGGCACTGTAATAAATAACTGCAGATGTGAAGAAATGCAGGAACAAAGATGAGATGCAAGAAATGATAGGGACTTGCAAAGGCAGGAACAAAGAAGAGATGCAAGAAATGATAGGGACTTGCAAGTTTTATTGTGCGTGGAAGAAAATGATGGGATGATCAGCACAAGGAAACTTGAGGATGACATAGGATTAGATCACAGCACTGCGTTACGAACTTTGAAACGACATAAATATTATTCATATAAATATGAAAAGCACCAAGAGCTAATAGATAGGGACGAAATATGACGACAGGAGTTTTGTTTTGGTATGATTGAAAGAGCAAACATGGATAGGGAATTTTTAAAAAACATTTGTTTCACTGACAAATGCACATTTAACCCAATGTTCAAAATTATCGATATTGGAGCAAAGAAAACCAACACAGGTTTGTCGAAACAAGGACGCAATATCCACACAAAGTTAATGTTTGGGCTGGGATTTTCGGAGATAATATTATCGGGCCATTATTTCTTACACGAAATTTAAATGCAGAATATTTTTTGGAACTACTTGAAGATCATATTTTACCTACTTTACATGATGCCGCCAGGGAAAATCAGGAAGTTTGGTACCAAATGGATGGCTGCTCGGCACATAGTACCCTGGCTGCCCGGGAATATTTAAACCATGCTTTTAATGGAAATTTTATTGGCTTAAATCATACAGTAAATTGGATAGCCAGTTCTCCTGATTTATAGCCAAATGATTTCTTCCTCTGGGGCCATTTAAAAAACAGGATATACAAAGATAAAAAAATACCCAAATCTAGACGAGTTAAAAAATGCTATTTCTGCGGAATGCAATAGAATTTCAGTTTACCAAGTAGCGAATGTAAGAAGATAATTTTATGATTGCCTCGGTTATTGTCTAGCAGTCAATGGAGGAATATTTGAACATCTTCTTAAATCCTAAAGTTCTAACAATTTAATAGTACCTACCTATTAATTATTAAAATATTGAAACATGTAAAATGTCATAATTGGATGCTTTATTATAGTTTTATTCAGATTAATTTGTACTCATAAATACACCTTTAATATTTTCGATGTACGAGTTTTTATAATAATAAAGCACACATTTCAAAATAACAACTTTATTTGACAGTCATCTTTTACCTTGACTGGTGCCCGCAAATACGGGGCCATAAAAAGGAGAAATAGTTAAAAAGAAATCGGCGATAACCCGTAAACGGGCTCATCAAAAATATCTTGTTGTTTCTTTTGAATGTGGGTTTTAGTGCTCTTTAATAAACCTAAATAGAATTTTTCTCTAAAATAATTAGGGAAGCCAATAATTGACCCCATTTAAAATTACATGGGATTTCCTATGTCCCGCTCGACGATGCAACACCCGGTATACTGGATTCTATTAGAAAGAAACCATAGGAATAAATCTATTAGAAGGGATTACGCTAATAATCAGACTGCCACCGGTTGAATTCACTCACAATCCGTAACGGTTTTGCAAGTAAATAATTATTTATTAGATGGATTCCCTGGCAGCTGGCCATTTACACCCTCCATAAAATAAATTTCGATGGAGTTTCGATAGAAGCCCTCCATGATTTTTTATGTTTTTAATTGTATCGCTCTCTCTATCTGATTTTAATGGGTTTCCGTTAGTTTTCCGAATTAGGCGGTTTATGCTCTATCATTTCCGGTATTGAAAATAAAAGTTTTAGTGGTAGGCTATATCCTTCATGTTTGAATAATTGAGGTTTTAGTAGTTTGTATTTAAATGCTTCGTTTATATTATATTTTGGATAGTTATTGGCCTCAACCCACTTTTAATTAAATTAATTTTTATCTAAATATTATGTTTAGTATTTTAAGTGAAAGCCAAGAATATAATTCCAGAAAATTCCATTAAATTCTAACTTTCGGTAGAATCAAAAGTTAGAATATGTCTTTAAAAAAGTTCAGAGGTATGTAATTAATAATTACGCTTATAAGTGCCAAAGTTTTAAAACATGTTGGTATTATTCCTTTATGATTTATCTTTAACGGCTCATTATGAAAAAATAACGCACCTAAATTATTTTGTTAAAATATGAGATAAATTAGGAAGGACCAGTGATGCATTTTCCAATTGGGTTTTTGATCAATAAGTATTTCGTAATTTTTTCATTTACACAAAAATCGGCCAAAAACCCATCCTTGGAGTACAATTATCATAATAATATCCAATTTTAAGCTAAGAACGTCTGAATTTATAAAATTATTACAAAAGCAGAAAAAAAAAAGAAAATGCCTAAATTTGATAAATACTGTAATTTTGCTTTTATTAATTTTTAATATTTTAGGTCGTTTTTTGGATAAAACGAAGAAAAATATTGCAGATTAAAAAATTAAGTCGCAAATGTGGCACTAGCCTTAGAGTTTTAGAATTTAAAATAAGCCGAATCCCCAATAAAAATAAATTAGCCAACATACCACATCATTCCTAATCAAAATATTCTTACCGCGTCCGCTTTAACTTTCTTGTTACAATAATTCTTATAGCTTGTTAGATTGTTGTTTAGATGTAGAAAAATTAAATATATTTAAAATATTAATCGGCATCAGTTTACATAATAGACAACTTTGTGTTTACTTCTGTTAATATACCCTATCGTTATTAATTCCCCGTTTAATAAATATTTTTAATCAGTGTGCTGGAAATTTCTTGGAAAGTTCAGTTATATTTTCAATATCCATTAGAACGGGAATTTGTAGGATGACAACTCAATTTTCCTCAAGTTATTTCTACACCATTTGATTTATAGAGATACACGTTCCGGAAATATTCCATTAACATTTCTTATTGCTTGGCAATAAATGTTTTATAATAAATAATATGTTAGAATAATATTAAATAATATTTGTTAGCTCTGTTGTTTGTGATATTATCGACTTAAAAGGTTTTGATAAAGTGTAACAGCATCATCACAATGTTGTTAATATAAACATTTTCAGCGGACGGCACATCGCAAATCAGCAACTGACGTTGCCTCAAGAAAAAGTTATTACAAAAAAAAATTAAATTTTTTAATTTTTATTTTTAAATATTTTGTATATTATTTTATTTACTTTCCTATCACACTCCTGCGGACTGTGATGTGAAAAAATATCGCTTAATTTTTTGTCGATATAAAACCTGTCAAAAAATATTTACAAATATCTATGTCTGGAGATCAATCAGATGCTAAAAACTACAGAGCAAATTCGATTTTAAGTACAATTCCTAAGCTTTTTGAGAAAATAGTTTGTAATCCTATTAAGAGTTCAGTAATGTTTTATATTAATCAGGAACAGCACGGCTTTTGTAGGGGTATATAGATCCACGGCAACTAATATGGTGATTTTTACTCAAACGGTTTAGATGCCTTGGAAAGTGGATGTATGTGCCTTATACACTGATTTTAGCAAGGCATTTGACACCGTGAATGATCGTATTCTCTGGCACAGAAACTGAAGTGCTTTGGCTTTTCCGGATCCTTACTTAATTGGCTAACATCTTATATAAGTAGAATAGAATAGTAATAGAAAACAGTTTGTTAAGGTTAGGAGTTTTGATTCACTGGAAATATCAATTACATCTGGTGTGCGGCAGGACAGCCATTTGGGTCCGTACTTATTTATCATCTTTATTAATGACTTAAGGTTGGAAATATTGTTTTCACAGTCTCTGTTTATATTTATGTATTTCAATCATAAAAATTTCAAAATGACAGCTGTAAGTATATAACTAATAATACTGTAACTCGTGTATTTCATCTTTATCCCTTTTACTTATGTTTCACAAAATTAACACTCAATATTAAATAGTTGAACATTTAAAATGTCAAAATGACAGCTAGCAAAAAACAATCTTTTTTCATCACACAAATTGTTTGTTTAACACAATAATCAGGTAACTTTGATTGTGACAAAATAATGCCTGCTTAGGTCATTTATCTCACAGGCAGGTAAAGCCGCGGTTACTGCCACCTCTAAAATATTTCCTACAATTATTATAAACGGAGTTTACATACTCATACCAAGTTTTGATTAGATTTACTTTACGAGGTTAATTCATTTTACATGCATATGCCAAATTTATGGTTAATCGGTTAGGTAGTTTTCGAGTTAAAATAAAATCGATTTGTACGAAGTGTACGAAGCCAAAAAAACTTTTTAAAAATACGACTAGGTACATCGATCTTTGAGGATCTCACTAAAAGCCGATTTGAGTCCCTAATGGCAGAAATATGAAAGCAACAAGGCTTGGTCTGCAGGACGCAGAATATATATATATGGAAAGATGGCAAGAAACACCTATTTAACCCCGCCGAGGTTGCTTAGTATGTTGTAGTGGTCGATCAAATGTAAATTATAATTTTATTATTCCTTTACCTTAATGCTAGTCGCAGTTTGATGCCCACAACTTTATCACCAAGATAATGATAATATCGAAGGAACTTTTTTGTCTCTCAAGGGAATGCACTAAGAATATAAAATAAACAATTTTTTTAATATTATTTTATTTCTAGTGTTTATTTTTAGATAATGCAGGCAAATAGTTTATCTTTATGAATGAATAATTTTATATTTTGTATTAGTTACTATCATCTACTATATTAAGGTATTAAAATTGAATTTAGCATTACGGGTAGTATTGTTAAATTGCTTAATTATAAAAACGTATATTGCTCAGTTATTTATATTTAATTGACGACTAGGGTTGAGTGATTACATTGTATGCATTGTTATGTGCGATAAAGTTATTAATTTTTCACATTTTAACGATAGATCTCTCTTTATTGGGTTTGACCTCTTTTCTGACTTTGTGAGTGGGGGCTCACACGACATCTTAGGTCTGTCTGAGACTTGGTTAAAAAAGGATTATTGAAGTAACGGCCTGCGCATAAATGGCTTTAATCTCGTTAGAAGGGACAAAGAGCAGGGCAGAGGCGGAAGAGTAGGATTTTATATAAAGGAAAATATTAAATATTCTGTTTTAGATATTGGTGAAGACTCTGTCGCGTTGGAACAACTATGGATTGGTACAAAGATTGGTGGTAGGAAGTTGTCTTTTGGTTCTCTATATAGACCGCCATCTGCTAATTTGGTTTAATGTCTGGAAACACTGGAGTCTAGTTTAATTGCTTTATTACCAGATTTTGATATTCTTATTTTTGGTGGAGATTTTAATGTAGATTTTTTACTTACAAAAAGTCCAGGTTTAGTTTAGTACTCTTTTAAATAAATATGGGCTAACCCAATTCATCAGCGAAGCCACACGCGTTACTAACACGCCTCAGAGTTTAAATTGATTTGATTGTTATTTCTTCGCCTAATATAGTCGGTCACTCCAAGGTTCTTAGAATGGACGACATCTTTGACCATCATTTGTTAAGTTGTAGTTTAGTTAATTTTTGTATGATAAAACCAAAGCCGGTTTTCAAAACTTATAGGGATTTTTTTAGGTTTAATTATAAAAACTTTACTGTGGATTTAAATAATATTGAGTGGACCCCTCTATTTTCTTTTAATGATATTAATATAATAGTTAACTTTCTCAACAATAAACTAACTGACATTGATGACATACATGCACCTTTCAAAACCTCCAAAATAACGAAACCTCCAGCTCCGTGGCTAACTGAAAATTTAAAACTTATGATGAAGTTACGCGGTCAAGCTTTATCTAATTACAAAAAAAACAAGGACTGAAGCAGCCTGGAGTTACTATAAATAACTAAGAAATACTGTCAACGTGGCGGTTAAACCGAGAAAAAAGCTTATTTGCAGTATGCATTCGGTACTGAACCCAAGAATTTCTGGAAAACCTTAAAATATCTAAACCTTTGCTCGGAAGATCCAAACAATTCTTTACAGGATATTGGCGAAGATATCACTGCGGATGGGTTCAATAACTTTTTAATAAATAGTGTTCCGGTCTCTGCTCATGAACCTACCGATTTTATAAATCAAAATTATTTAAATTAGACAATTTTACAACCCGAAGTGCCAGACTTTGAGTTTCAGGAAGTTACAGAGGATACCATTAATACTGTTTTGCATAATATTAAAAGGGGAGCAACGGGAGTCGACGGTATTAATATCGAAATGTTACTCTTTGCTGTACTGCTGCTGCCTCATTTAACTTTTATTATAAATTAATGTTTAACCTCCCATGAATATCCTCAAATATGGAAAGCCGCTAGCATTCTGCCCATTTCAAAGATCGCTAACCCTACAGATTACTCTCATTTCAGGCCAATAAGCATACTGCCTACGTTATCTAAGGTTCTAGAAAGGTGGTAGCTGATCAGCTAAATCACTTTCTTAAATTAATTAATACCCTATTAGTTACCCAATCTGGATTGGGGGAAAAATTTAAATGAACTCAATATTAAACTTGGTGAAACTTTGTTAGTGCCCAAAGTAGTCTGTAAAAATCTAGGTGGTTTCCTGGACAATGAACTACGTTTTGGCTTAAATTGTCAACATAATAACTGTCAAAAATAAATGTATTAGGGAATCCAAACCACGTGATTTAATATGGCGGTTGGATGGCAAAAAGCATTGAGTCACCCGTTAAATGCCAGCAGTAACATTATTTTTATGGTCACGTGGACCAATTACAAAGCAGTATTTGCTATCCAGCTGTCATTTTGACACATCGTTGGATTGCCTAATATAAATATTTTTTGACAGTTATTAGGTTGACAATTTAAGCGATATATTTCCACAAAATAGGCAAGACAATAAACATAATATTAAAAAAAGCCACATATCGCAAATCGGCAACTGGCGTTGAATCTCAAGGTAAAGGTTATTACATAAAATATTTAAATTTTTATTTTTTTTTCATTTTCATTTTTATTTTTAAATATTCTGATTTATTAGATTAATTACTTTTGTATCACACTCCTGCGGACTATGACGTGAAAACATACCGCTTAATTTGTCGATATAAAACCTGTCAAAAAATATGTACAAAAATATTTCATTTCACATTATTTATGGATTGTAGAAGTTTCAATCTCAATCATATATATTATATCCCAAATTTTAAAGCGCGAATTACTAAAATAATTTTAGGATTTGAAAATTTGATAATTAACCCGACATATAAGGCTTTAACTTTGGTCTAATTAAATTGTAAATGCCCCAAATAATCTATAACATTCAATTTTTAACTTCAAAACGTTAAAACAACTTCACAATCTTTACACAAGAATATCCAATTTAGGCTAATTTGACACCGATAATTAATTCCAATATGGAAAGCACTTTCCTTGTCTTAAGACAAAGCAATTTAAAAAACTATAAATTTTCCAGATTTGACGACCTATTCCCGCTCTAAAAATACTAAATTTTTCTCAAATTAAAAAAAAAATATTGATATGTTCAAGTATACAAGCGTGTTGAGAAAAGATTGAGCAATAAAATAAGCCTAAAATTAACTCTCTAAGGATGTAATAGTACAAAATATAGTCAAATATATAAAACTTTTGGTAAAACGAACTTTAAAAAAATGTCATTATATTTTTTTTCATCCACTAAACATACTACCGAAGAGCGGGCACGGTATGAAATTTAAAGTATATTTATCCCTCTAAACAATAGTCCAAAAAAAAGTTTATAAAGTTAATTACAGTGGTTCAGCGATGGGTTTGAGCGGGCCAGTACCTTAGAAAAACATTTAAAAAATATTTGCTTATTCCTCTGTACTTTAAAATGAAGGATCCAAAAAATATCTTTTAAACGTTATTCGATGAGCTCTTTCCCATAGGGTATAGTTCCTTTTATTAAAAAAAAATATTTTTTTCGAAAAAATTTAAAAGCCATGAAAATTTTGGGTCTAAAATCGTAATTTTGATATTTTCACATTTTTCCACAAGTTCATTTTCACGGCTCATCTGGTCGTTTAAACAGGAAACACCGGGTGTCCACGGAAGGTGGCTTGCCCCTATAACTTTTTTGTTTTTAAAGATAGTAAAATGAAAATTGAAGGATTTATATATGACGTAAAATTGCATATTTTGACAAGTGATTTAACTTTATGAAACTTCCGGTTTAACCGAAAGTGACATAAACTTGCTATTTTTAAATGGTACTCCTGGTATATTTTTCCTTTTTTTAACTCTATATGACGTTCTATATCACGTATCACTTGTCACTTTTTGTCACCAAAATTTTTTTTTAAATATATTTTTTTTATCTAGAGGGCTATAAATACGTCTAAATCACTTACTTCCGTCCTAAAATCTTAGGAAAAATACAACTTGACTGTTTTTCTGCTGTGTGAAATTTAAAATTTAAACTTGTTTCACTAATTTTTTTTAAATGACAACATGGTAGCTCGTCAGATTAGAAACAAAGAGCACTTTGTTACGATTAATTTGATATCACACACTATTAGGTTTTAACCAAATTTCCATTAAAAAACTTTAAAAATATAACGTCAGAACGTCCCTAAAATAAAACATCTTTTTTGAAAAAATTTCCTACAAAACACCCTAAGGTTTTTGTTTTATCATTTTGTTGGTCACATGCTACTACTTGAGGTATTTAAAGCGTATTATATCCTAGTTACCCAATTCGACTTACTCGGTACCCACAACGACCCTGCGAAGGCCATTTTTCCACTTCAATTCCTAAATGCATTTCATCGAATAATCAGGAAACTGAGATTTTCCGGCTTTGATGTTTAATAACATTTTTCCGATGCACCCTATACATTAAAATGTTTGCTAAATGTTCTCTCGTTACTTGTCTATAAAATTAAAAAATTTAAGTTACTTCGCATCTGGCCGTTTTCGAAAGAAAATCGAGAATGTCAAAATGTCGCAGATGTGTAGGTACACTCCGTACAACCCTCACACATTTCAAAGATGAAGATGAGGGCCATATACATGCGAAAGGCATAAACATGTAGCGATTGCGATTTGTTAAATATCGCGATCGCAATATGTTAATAACACCTTGTATTTGAAACAAAGAATTTTTATCTTATCCGCAACTTTTTACAATATTTTTAAGTAGGGAAAATCATTCTGAATGGTTTCGCAATATTAATAACAGAGTGTGTACTTCTTTTAGGAAATAAAAGGAGAATCATTTTAAATCACCTCTGATCCTTTTAATGATATAAGGGGCTATAAATCTAAAGCTTACAATATCTTATTACTTTCAAAGTAATTAAAGAAGTAATTTTATACAATTTGCTTTCAGCATCGTCACCTGTTGTGACTGTTTGTGACACGACCCGTTTACTTTGTTGATATATATTTTTTGCTTCATTATTATTTTTAAACCCCAATGGGAGGCTTATATAATAATATATACAGGGTCCGAACCTAAATTATTTTAAAACTTCGTTTACTGGCAAAGTGTAGGTGATGACTTTGTTAATACCTTGTTTTTAATTAATCGATTTTAATAGAAATACACAGGAGACGCCACATTGATTAAAAATTGTAATATTAAAGACAACACAATTATTAAATGACATATTAAAGGGAACACAATTATAGTAACATAAATCAATATATTCGATTTGCTTACCAACAATGAAATTATATTACGTTACGCCCATCATGATATTTAAAAGCCTTTATTATACTGCTATTGTCTACTAAACGCAGATAACCTGGTCCATGGTTGTTTTCATAGTGAGTGAACAAAAATACTTACTTACAGTGGTTGCTTCCGAAATATTCTAAATATTTTAAGTTAGAATAAAACTTTTTCACTTTCTTAAGTGATATTTTTTAACAGAAAATTTTGCGTACCTACTGTTCCCAAAATAATTTTGGATTGGATTCACTACTATGACTTCGCGACTCTTATTAGCAATAATTTTAAAGTAAAAGGGGTGATTGTTACTTATTATTTAGTTTACAATTTTAGGAAAATGTAAACATTATTACTTTTTTTATTCAGGAGTGGCGATATGCAAACAATTTTAAACTAGGTTACCATTTAACAATCACTGCCTTTTAGGGCGCCGACTAGCTTCTCAGCGGAGAGTGGTGTGGGTGAAATTACTTAATTGCGCCACCTGTTTTGTGGACCTTACGGTTAAGACAGTGATTGGTTATCTAGGAGAAAACAGGAAAATATTCAACGAAACACTAATTTAAAACAATTCCCTTTAATATTCCACTAAATTATAAAACAGGTTATACTGATCATCTAACATCACTAACGTTAATAAATTATAATTTGTTTATGAGAGTTATTCATTAGGGCCCCATAGTGGAAGCACCCTTAGACTGTCTAACCTTCTCTGTGGAACCTGCTCCAACACTTACAACCTTTCAAAAATCGACGGCCGTGTTAGATACCAGCGGTCAGCGGTTTCGAAAAAGAAAGAAATTCCAGAGAAAAGATAGGTTAGGTATAGCGTAGAATTAAATGTGGTCTAAAATTATGAGTTCTATTTTATAGTTATTGAAATCAATTTACATAATTGTGTGTTTAATAGAACATTATTAAAACCGGTAGGTACGGTAAATACACTTGACTCGGTGCAAAAAGGCCTATTTTATTCCAGTTTACACGTTGTGCATTTTATAGGCTGCGAATACTTTTTAAGTATAACGCTATTAGTGAAGTAATTTGGACCTAATAATACATTATCTAAGTGAAAGTATACGTTACAAAGTGAGGTTAGTAAGTACGCAATACATATATTAAGGAACTTTAAATAATTGGCCGAGACCCTAACGTGAAATATAAAGTGATGTCAAAAATAGGACATCACAAACACATAAAACCTGATAAATGAATGCTTGAGAAGGGGGCCAGGTTCATTGAAAATACCCAGGAATGGCAGGATACAGAAAGCTACAAGGGCACTACACGTATAGCTGCTTCTTTACTAAACCGGACACAACAGAGTGTGGAGTCCTGAGGTTGGTTCACTTCATTAAGAGAGGCTTGTGGCATCTAAAAGTTTGGGAATGAATTTGCATTTCCAAGAGCTAAATTATAATTTGCTGTCATCTCCTCTAAATTATTAGCATACAATATCTTTCGAAAATCGTTATGAATTTCTGTTTGATGATGATCTTTAGGAATACCATTTTTTGATTTAGTCAGCCATCTAGAGACTGCCTGCAATACGTTAAATATGCACAACATTCTTTTTGACTAGTATCACCAATTATCTTCTGCTCAGAGTAGGAATCATCCGTCATAAAGACTTCTGGACCCTCTTTATGCCCTCCAAAAATGGATTCTAAAAGAAGTTCCTTTAAAATCTGAAATCCACATTTAATAGCATCTACACACTCACAAGTTATAATTATGAGCCCCAAAGGTAAATCTCCACACTCATTATGCGTTAGCAGCAAGACAAATATTTGACTTGCATCTAGGGTTGCCAGACGTCCCGTATTTTCCGGGATTGTCCCGTTTTTTAAGGTTTTGTCCCGCGTCCCGGGCAAGCTATTAACGGGACGCCATTTGTCCCGTTTTTCTCACTTAACACGTATGTTTTAAACTTTATGTCCACTCCCAATTTATCTCACAATAATTGTTTTATTCCAACAATGCAACTACCACAAATAAAAGATAAACCTTTTTCTTACATCCTTTTGAGTTAAAATGCATAGTAATAATGGTATCTTTGCTCCTCTATACGTTGTAACAATCAATGGAAAATTATCGGATTAATAATTATGATACTTTTTTAAAATTTTAAATATTTATGTCCCGTTTATTTTCTGCTTGTCCCCGTATTTTTGCTTCGTTTCTAGCCTCAGTCCCGTTTTGACCTAAAACAGATCTGGCAACCCTGCTTGCATCCCTGTCCACAGTTCCAGATGAATCCATTAAAACTATTTCAGAAACCCCTACAATATGTTTTTGTATTCTCTTCATAATTGTTACAAATGTTAAAAAATAAAATAAAACTATGCATAAATGATCTAAGACAAATGTTATCATCTCATTTCAACAAACAAGACCCCGCCCACGCGCCTGACGTACGCACCTCTAATTGGCCGGTTAATGTCCATAACGGAACTGCGGGCTGTTTGCATGATACAACTATTCACGGTATGATATCATCAGGATACGCAGTGGATCGTGACGTCAGAGAGAGAGGAATTTTTGAATTGAACGCGCCGAATTATACGGCAAAGCGTAGTTTATGTTATTAAAAGCCAATTTTATATGAGATTTTTAATAAATTAATTTCAAATCATATTAGCTATAGAATTTCTACTGTGATTTAAATCTTGAAACATACATTTTATATAGATAGATTGATTATTTTGATCAAAATTTAAAACTTACTTACCTTCGGTAACTCAAACTTTTAGATGTGATTATTCTAAAAGGAAAACTTCTTTAAAGTACGTAAGAATTCATTTAGAGACCAAAATTTTACATGAAAACAGCATGTTACTTATTTTACAAGCAAATGAAAAATATCCTAATTTTAAATTATTTGAAAATTAAAATATTATTTTAACTCCGAGTACTTACTTTGAGGATGATATGCACAAGTAGAATTAATAATAAATGATGGCATTGTTTGGGAAAGTTAATATTAATAAAAATAATTATAATAATAAGAAATATCTTTATTTAAAATAATTATAAAAATAGACAATAGAAATGAATATTTAACCGTTTACTCTAAAAGTTGATATACTTAACACGAACAACTTAAGTAGGTATACATTTCGAATATGGAAATTGGAAAACAACACACACTGTCCAATATTTTTTGTATAGAAAAGAGCTTAAACTATTTTTATCCGTGTCTGAGTATTCGTTCAAAAAAAAAATGTTCTGAATTTATTTCACATAAAAAGTTTTAATACAAAATTTAGGTTATCGTTTTTATCATTTTTCTTGTTCTAGAAAGTGTCGTATCATTTTAATGCTCTGCTACAAAATAAAATACATCCTACATCAAAAAATTACATTTTGGCCCTTCGAACATAATATCGAAGAGCTAAATCAAGAATGAATATGCACATAGTAAAAAAAAATAAACAAGACCGATATTTGTCAGGTGTATTTTTCAACAATTTGTGTTTCAAAATTTCGTTCATAGTCATTGTCGTTGAAATGTTTGAAGCAAGTACCAGCAGTTTTAATTTTACACTTATAGTTGCGTTTACACACATGCTTCCAAACACCTTGTAATATCCCTTAAAATTGGAAATCAGGCGTAAAACTCTTGTGTTTATTATCGACAATATACAACCATATACCGCACACCTCATTTTTCAGTAACTTTACAAATCAGTTATCAGAAATAAAAGACAGGTACATAATTCCAACTCTAACGTAAACAACGGCAATATCGCAATATGGCGGTTTTTACTCGCTATGTGACGTCACGAAAGTCACGCCCACATGCGCTGTACCATATCACTTATAGTTGTATCATGGGCTGTTTGTACTCTTGCTTTTAAATAGGTTATAAGTTGAAAGCAAGAAAATGACTCAAAGATAAAAATATTTGGACATAAGAATAATATCACAATTTACGAAATAGTCTACTGGAATAAAAATAAACTATTTTTAGTATGTAAAAAAAATAATATTTTTAGAGGGGTGCATTATAGGAATAAGTAGTTAATTTCATAGTTGACTAATCAAAAAGAACTATAATCATATTTATCCTATACTTATTATGGTCAAAACTTCTAATTATTCCTAAAAAATTCAAGTTATATTAGAAAATATTTGACGCATACAGCTATTTAATTAGCTAGACGTCTTTAATGATATATTTTGAATATATAATAGTTTTTTTATTAACATGAATGGTTGACTAATATTTATATTATAATAAAATTGCAAGTTATTTTTCCATTAAAATATATTTTTTGAATTGGTGTAGCTGGACCGATAAAAATTTAGCTCTCCATTAGCACGATACGATTAAGTGAACAAATGAAAAATTTGAAATGTGTATGGTTTTTTAGAGGCATCTGCCAGTGTTGGTCATAAATTTTATGTTATTAGTAGTCTAAAAAAATAAAATTTAATCGGTTGCTAAGATATTAACGGTCGCTAAGACTTAACGGTCCGTTAAGCCCAAAAAAGCTTTGTGAAACCGGCCAATACTCAAGTGTATCTATATTGCGGGTTGAGAAAAGATTGAGGAATAAAATAAGCCTAAAATAAACTCTCTAAGAATGTTATAGTAGAAACTATAATCGAATGTATAAAACTTTTGTTAAAAAAATCTAATTACTTATATGTTTTTTGAATCACTAAAGGTACTACCGAAGAGCGCGCTCGGTATGAATTTTAGTCTATTTATCCCTCTAAATAATAGCCCAAAAAATTAAAAAAGTTTAATTACAGTGGCTCAGAGAGTTTAATCGAACCAGTATCTTAAAAATTTTTAAAAAAATCAAAATTTATTCGTTTATTCCTCTGTAAATCATAATGATTAAAGATTCAAAAAATTTATTTTCGATGTAATTCAACGTGCTCTTTTTGATAGGTTATGATATTTTAATAAAAAAATTATATTTCCCGAAAAAAAAACCGTGAACATTTTTGGTGTAAAATCGCCATTTTTAAATTTTTACAATTTTGCACAAATTCCTATCATTTTAGGTATAGAAAGATGTATTGTAAAAATAGTATTTAAGACGGTCCATCTAATCGCTTAAACCGGAAATATGTCCGAATTACCCAATTCGTCCTATTCAGTACCCACGATGACCCTGCAAATGCATTTTTGCGACTTTAAAAAAATACTTTCCATTTTCTAATCTTCTTCAAAAACAAAAGGTTTCAAATGCTGCTGTTCCTTTCGAACCTCCAGAAATAAAAATAGAATAAAATAATTTTGGCGACCTTAAATGGATTACAGCGAATATCGCATATTTCTCGACTTTAACGTTTAATAGCTTTGTTCCGGTATCTACACCCTCTGTATATTTAAAATTGTTTACAGAATGTACCTCCATTATTTCTTTATAAAACCGAATAATTAAAATTAGTTTGAATTTTACCACTTTCGAAAAAAAAACCGAAAAAAGTCAAAAAATTGTAATGTCAAAAATTCGGGAACGACAACGCCGCCGACCTAAAATCCTCGGACATTTTTAAAAGAATATTACATTCTAACAAAAAAACTGCAAAAACTCTCCTAATATAACCGACAGGTAAGGCACGAGCCGGGTGCACTAAAAAGGAATAGTAAGGGGTGTGCGGGGATTAGAACGCGTGTCAGGCACCCTTTACCTTTTACTTTGAAAAGTAACAACAAAGGGACCGACAGCTGCAACCAAAACCCGGTGGTATGTCGAGGTTTTAGGGGAAGAAGCAGCACAATGCATCCGAAGACAAAAATCGGAATGGCCGGTATTGATTTTGGATTTATTTGATATCTCCTATATATAGAGAACAGGCATTTCATAAGTTGGCCCCATAGGTGCGCCCTTTCAAAATACATTCCTATTGTCAGAGTGAGTAGGATATGGAAAAAATGTATGAAAAAACGTAAAGTTTATAAAAAGTAAGGAAACTATTGAAACTAATTTAAAAATCTTTTTCTAGATATCTAAATATTGATATAAATATAATGTCAAAGTAGATACTACCAGTGGCGTATTTAGGGGGGTCTAGAACGTTTAGACTCGTTCCCTTTTTTGTACTAAATTTAAACAACCAAATTTATTAGTGGCTGACGACCTCCCCCCCACCTCGAGATAAAAATCTAAATATACCACATCTACCTACTATAGATTAAGAGAAAATTTTGAATTGAGAGGACGATAATATTGCTACATTCTACCAAAGCAGCGAAGCAAATTTTTTATAAAAATAGTGTTGCAGTGGTAGCTGTTGACATCTTGCATTATTTCTTGTATTTATATTCGTTAATTATTAAAACCCACCTTTCTTTTACTCAACCAGAATATATATTTATTAGATTGTTAGTTGTTACAGTTTGATATACCATATTTCTTGTCTGGTACAGCTTTCTATTATTCTTTAACTTATATTCTTGATTTATTTTCTATATATATATCCTTCAAAAGTTAGTGAAGCGTTACCAATGATTCGATATAAATGATATTTGGCCTTTTTCACACTAGCTTCCCATAAACCTCCAAAATGCGATGAGCGCGGTGGAATAAAACTCCAAGTTATTTCATCTCCAGATAAATATTCAACTATTTTATTATTAACTCATTACTTCTCAAAAATTTCGAAAACTCATGTACCTATTTCGTAATTTGCATCTAGAAAATTTAATCCACAATTATAAAATATATTTTTACATTTACCTCACAATACATTTTCGAAGTACTTTTTTACAATACTAATACCACCTAAAATCCAAAATCTAGCAAGTAAATGTTGGGGTCCCCTATGAAGATTCTTTTTATGCTGATGGGATATTATCAAATTACTTAAATAATGATTATTATTGGGTATAAGAGAACATTTTTGTACAAAATTCAAATTAGATGAAAAATTACTGATTGTTTGAGCTTGTATGGATTGTGTTCTATATAACTTATTATTTTGATCCGTAGGTATAGTTCTTGAAATCACCCAGCCTAATTTAGTCGTTTGTAATATAGGCATATTATTTGCAATTTTAATTTGACCGTTTAACAAAAGATCATAAAATATATTTGCATCTAACAAAAGGTCAAATTTACCAAGTATATTAAATCTAGGATCAGCTAAATTTAAATTACATGAAATCTTCCGAATTTTTTGACTGGCAACATTGGTAAATTATTAGTAACTTTAACTAACTAACTACTAATGAGTCATGATATGACGAAACGCGTCTAGGGATGGATCTGACGAAATAAAGAGAAATTCTTCTTCTGTATTCTTGTTTTCAGTTAATAAACCGATGCGAGTTAGCGCTGCCTAGAGGGACTCCTGTAATTGTGACGAATGTCTTTACAGGAGATTTCCTCTTAACATTTTTACTTATTTCTATAAGTTTGTTAGAGGTGCTGGTATGCTCAAGAGTGTCTAATAACGATACAGATGGCGCTCCGTGCCACATCTTACTGGTGTGTCCCACCACTGTGCTGCCATAAGCAGCTTTGAGTTCTCTTTGTTTCGCCGGATCCTAGCTCTACTGATGAGTCATGATATGACGAAACGCGTCTAGGGATGGATCTGACGAAATAAAGAGAAATTCTTCTTCTGTATTAGTAACTTTTATTTAACACCAAAAAATTTAAATTTGCTGAAAAAAAATTACATTTTGAATTTACAGCTTTTACACTCTTTTTGTTGAAGTTGTTATTAAAGTATTTATTACAATCACGGATATGTTTGTTTCGATTTCGAATAAATTTAAATTTAACTTTGACATAAGTCACTTGTAATAAAATTAGATTGTGATCCACAATCCAACAAAGTTCTTACCTCATATGTGTTCCCTTTATTGTCAAGTACTAACACTATTACAGTTGATAGCATCGCTTCACCATCACTTTCACTATTTAATTTTAAACTATGCGTATTGCTCGAAACAACATTGTTATATTCAACAGATTCATTGATTTCAGAAATATCTGAAATTAAATTATTATTTAAATTAGGACTTTAATTACTTGCATCCTTATATGCACAAACATGTGAAGAACTGCGATTAGTTTCCAATACAAAAGACAAATTCGGTTTATTTATTGGGGCATTATTTACTCTGTCCAATTGACCTTCACTCGAATTTATTTTATTTTGATATAAATATTGATTATAGAAGCAGATTTTGAAAAATCAATGTGCAATAAGGTATTATGTGGCTCACCACATTTTAGACAGCCCCTATAAGAACACCTGGTACTAATGTGATTAGCTTTAAAACAATTCAGACAAAAATGTAATATTTTTATTTTATTTACCCTTTAAATTTCATTTAAAGCTAAAAACTTTGAGCAATGATACATAGAATGTTTACTAATTTTACAATAAAGCCAACTATTGTCATTATTACCTGTGGAGACATTTAAAACTGTTTTATGCGATTCTAAATTTTCCAATACTTGACATCTTTCATTTAAAAATTGTATAAAGGATTTTTCCTACAGTGCAGGTGTTTCATCATAAAAAAAAAAAAAAAAAAAATAGTTGGCTTTATTATTTTTAATACAAAAAGTTTCCTATTCGCGTTTGGAATATATATCTAATTTACTACTAAACATGTAAAGTAAAAATGTATCCCAACTATCCACTGGCTCTTTTAAACTTCTAAAAGCCCTCAAGTTCCTTTGAATAATATCCAGCAATTTTCGTAATTCAAAAAGTGTATTTTCACCTACTGTGGGTAATTCAAAAAGACACTTCACATGGCTTCGAATAATAAACTTTGTGTTTTAATATCCTTCAAGCAATTAGTTGAATCCAATTTCATAATTAGAATCATTTACTTTAAGTGAATGAATACCTGAGCAGCGTCACCTTTTAAACAAGATTGTAGGTATAATAAAATTGTTGCGATTTTGCACGTGTCTTGCTATAAGCCCCCCGGAAAAACTAAAAAAAAATAAAAACGGCCCAGGTATATCGAACTTCAGAAAACATCATTAAAAATTATGTTATATAAAGTAGCAATACCCCCAAGATTCTTATATGTATAGAATTATTTTTAATGTCTAATTAAAACTAATTACCAAAAAGAGTAAAAATTAAGAAAATCTGGAGAATAATTACCCCACTTTACAGTGGGCGGCAAAGTTTAATAAAATGTAGAGCTTCAGGAATCAATGCCATCATTCGTGTGGTAATTAAGTGGGTCTCGAGAGGCCATATGGCCAAATCGGTAACACCACAGGGACTACAGAAAGTATTGTAACCCTCTGTTTAAGTCCTACAAAGAGGTATGTTCTGCACCAAATTCGATTTTCACGCGGTGGAAAGATTTAATGTTTTCCGGTTTAAAGAATCATTCATAATCATCATGTTTACTAAACTATGGGGTATATTTTAGATGATTTTAACCCTTTCCAGCCCAATGACGCCATATGGAGTTTTTGTATAAATGATTATCTAAGATAGCTTCCTAGTTTAGATTTTAAGCTCCTTTCATGCTCTAGTATCAGAATGTGTATATAGAGTGCGCTAGTAGTGTAAAAGTTTATGTCGGGACGAATTCCGATATTTCACGTGTATTTTAATCGGTGGTAATCTATAAGTGACAAATAATAACGATTTTATTAATTTTTCAGCAATATTTGACAAGGTAAGTGTCAGTTTTTTTTATTCAAAAAAATATAGGTGTGTTTATTAGGCCACTAGGATTGCTGTTTGTACAAAACTTTTTAATTATTCATATTGTTTGTTTTAAATTTACGACGAAACAAAAATGATTCCATTTGGAGTCACTGGACGTTTACCGGCATTTTATTTTTACCGTTTCGTTAAAATATATATTTATATCAGGCGTCTTTGATGTCCCTTTGGCTACACTATTTGAAAAACAATAAGAAAAGCTTCGGTAAATCGTCAAGTGTTATGGAAAAAAAGGATATTGATGAAGTGGAAAGAACCTGCAACATAAACCATTCGGACAATGAAATTTTGACACCTTTGGGTTATTTCAAAATGTTTTTTGATAATGATATTATAAATAACATAGCCTTTCAAACTATACCTTGTATGCTTGCCAAAAAGATGGTAGGTAACTTAATAAATACAACGTATTCTGAAGTTTGTCAGTTTCTTGGTATAAACATTCTAAGTGGTATAGTAAGAATGCCAAGTTACCAATATACCTACTGGGCTAAAAAAACTAGATTTTCACCTATTGCTGACGTAATGTCACGCAATAGATTTGATAAACTACGTAACTATATACACCTAAATGATTTTTAATTTCATAAAAAACAATAAACAAAGTCTTTGACATTGATTGGCTGTTTTTACTTAAGGTGGGACTTTGTTCATTAATTAATTTATTAGCAATTGAAACTCACCGAAACTGGACAGACTAGCGACATTACAACTTGTAGAAAAATACTTCGTAAACATTGCTACACATTGACAGCACGAAATGCTAGGCAAAATAATTCCGATAAATTTATTTGTTATTTAATCCGTCTTCTAGGTTTATTTTTAATATTGACAAATATTTTTTGAATTTATTTTGGAAGATTAGTTTATTTTATGGAAAATAAGTAATTTTATTGTATAATTAATTAAAATAACATACCTAATCAATAGTCAATATACCTATGGAAATGTTACTTTCCTCAAAAAATAAAGTATTGTAATAGTGAAATTTTTTTTAGAAATTGTCATAAGTCGACATTTTACAGTCCCTAGATCGCAAAAAAACATGTTTCTCTTTTCCATCGGGCTCACTGTTGGTCTGTCTGTCTGTTGGTTCGAAACCCGAAAAACTACTTGACGTAAAATAACGAGATTTTGTATATGGATTAGACATTAACCTTGTTCAAAACACGGTATATTTTGGGTTTGCGATATACATGGTTAATCTCGGAAAAATTAAATTTCATTTGTTTTTAGTTTACTTTTAGTATTATTGCTCAGCTTATTACCTATAGTTTGTTACTTATATGCTTATTAGAATTTACTTTTGATAGAAAGAGGAGTTTTTTAAACGTATGTGAAGAGTTTTCTACTTTCTTTGAATTGGTATTCATAATTTTTTTATTCGATGTTTTAAGGTTCCTATAGATATACTAAATATTATGTTTTCCATTTTCGTCGGTCTGTGTGTTCGTTCGAAACTTTAGAAACTTCTAGATAAGGAGTGACGAAATTTTGCATGTGAAAATCGGGTATTGCCTGGGTTTGCTATATACAGGATGAGTAAGAATTATATTCTATTTGTTTTTGCTTTAATTTCAGTATTATTGTTTAGGTGAACCATATTGTACTGATAGTTTAAAACATTAGTTAATTTATTTATTTATTTATTTGTTTACGGAACAGGCCCAAAATACAGTAACAAAACAGATTAAAATATTTAAGACAATAATTTAAAAACATAACAATAGGTTAGAGCATATTATATTGCTTCACAATACACAGACCACAGAAATATAATTAGAGAAGTAGTCAATTGGTTTTTTTAACCTGCCCTTCAAAGCGCTCTCGAAGATATTGAACAAATCCACTTCAATCTCAGTCTCATTTACAACATGCATCATTCTGGTAATGACCGAATTTTGGCCATGTCTGGTACAATGAAAGTCAATACCAAGTTCCTAGTGGGAATATTGAAATTCAAAGCATCAATCGACCCATGAATAAATTTATGAGCAAGGATCAAATTATAATTTTTTCTTCTTAAATAAAGAGATTGAATTCCTAGTTGGGATTCAAGTTCAGAGTAATCAAGGTCAAGACAGGCTGACCCATTTTAAAAGCCACATACCTGAGAAACTTCCTTTGAACCCTCTCAATCTGATCACTATGGACTTGATATTAGGGATTCCAAATGACAGTGCAACACTCAAGGTGTGACCATACAAGAGATAGATATATATAAAGTTTTTATTGGAAATTAATAAGTAATGTTAGAAGTGTTACGCTTTAAGAAACCCAACATTCTCAAAGCTCTACTGCAAATAGCCTGTATATGCTGTGAAAAGCTTAATTTGCTATCAAACAAAATACCCAGATCTTTAATGAGTTGAGTTTGCTCAACCCTGACGTCGTCTATAAAATACTCCGAAGCTACAGGCTCCCTAAGTTTGCCAAACTGGATATGTTTACATTTAGAAATATTTAAGAATAATTTATTTGATTTACACCAATTAATAAAACGATCTAAGTCCTGTTGCACTAAGAGTGCCTTAAGTATACTTCTGATTTTCAAGTAAATCTTTAAGTAATTAGCATAATAGTAACAATCTACAATATTTAAAACAATCAGTCACGTCATTTATAAATATGATAATTAACAATAGCTCAAGAGGTGCACCTTGCGGCACTCCTGAGACCACATCAATTACTAACGATGTAACATTCCCAATCTTAACCTGCTGAAAAAAAATAAAAAACGAAAAAAAAACTATATTATGACGATGGAAAAATGTTTATGGCTATTTTATGTGATAAAAGGTTAGGGTAAAGGTGAGGGACAAGCAGAGGTGGAGGTCCAAGCAGAGGATGATGCCAAGGCAAAGGTCGGGGCAGAGGCCGAGGTCAAGAAAGAGGCCGAGGTAGAGGCAATTTTTTTTCCTATCAAAGTTTAGTTAACCATAAATGTCGCAAGATAACGTACAAAATTGGATTGTCTCAATTTGTGAAATCGTAAAGATAAAACATAGAAGCTCTAGGCAATAGAGTAATTTGTTGGGGAAAAAATATTAGCTACGATATTTACCTTGGAAAATGGCTAAAAATACTACTATGTCCGGTTATATAAAGAGTTTTAAAACTACCTAGCAAGTTTGACTGTGACATAGATATATGACATTGTGTCTGTTTAAAGGTTGGAGACAATGACGTTTCTTAAACGGCAGTAGAGTTTTGGACTTGCATTGTCTTTATTTGTTTTGAATCACTACGTTTCAACTGGTAAGCATCCTAAAGGCGAGTGAAGATGCTTATCAGTTAAAACGTAGTGATTCAAAACAAATAAAGACAATGCAAGTCCAAAACTCTACTACCGTTCAATATATGACATTGGCAGAAATAGTTTTCTCCCAATCATACTGGCCCGGTTACCAATATTTGTAATTTACTAATCCGGCACCTTTGATTGTGAGTACAGACTACCTATCAAAGTAATTTAGGTCACCGTCAAACTTGCTGGTTATTTAATTCTGGTTAAAAATATTTGTGCAACTCAATATTAGTGTGAATTTTCTTCTAGGGTTTCTTATTTTTTTCGAAAAATGGCCCTATACCTAGAAATAAAAACCTTCCTTTACTAAAATTTGACTTGTCCCGATAGGTATTTCAAATACCCTTATCCTATAAATTTTCACATTGTAGAACCTTAAATTTAAAAAAAAATACTATAAACGATAAAGAACAGCTTCAAATAACAATCTCGGGCAAGGACCTGTCGACATATTAAGCACCGGTTCCCGCAGATCACCGAAGTTAAGCTGTGTCGGTCACGGTTAGTACTTGGGTAGGTGACCGCTTGGGAATACTGCGTGCTCTTGCCTCAGGGAAGAGTGTAAAATGAATCGACAACTAGCCATCCTATTCACGCCGCACAGGCCGGATGAGATCGGATATCTCGTAGGATGAAGGTGCCGTTTCACACTCCCCAGTCGGTAGACCAGATTTGTGGTCGATGACCGGTTCAAAATGGCCTCCGTAGTCGACAAATCGCAAAAAAAAATAACAATCACTAAATGGCAGGGTTAGCGAACAATAATCTAAAGAAATTGGCTGCGCATGCACTTATTTAGAATGAAGGGGACAACAAAATATGTATAAAGTGCAACAAAAAAATGTATTATACAGGGTGCTTCATTCACGTTGAGTGGCCTATTAGAAGATCGCGGAAACGAAAACAGTTATCTTTTTTAAAATTTGCTAGCAAGCATAGTTGACTTTGAACTATAAAATATTATATGTTAACGCTTGTATCACTTCCGGGTATAGCGGAATTAATGGCCAACTTTGCTATTTGAAATAGAATAACCAGTATATTTTACCATTTTTGACTACCTTATTAAACCATAAGTAACTTTTATTAATAATACCATTAAAGATACTTATACACTATACATATTTTTAGTCGCTTAGGCATTATGAGTAGGTACTTTTTTGTGCATAAGACATTGTTTTTCTGAAGTAGGTTTAGACGGAAATGATTTTTTCTACTCCCACAAAGAAATTAGCTGTTTCCTTTACACTTAAGTGACTGTAAAAGTAGGCTATTCCAGTTAACTGTGCGGCAAAATTTCATATCCATCCTAGTTAGGATATGAAACAGAGAAGCCAAATTTACATGTAAATTCGTTTTCTGACAGTTGAGAGAAGTTAGGTTAACAATATGGTTCAAAAATATGCAAATCTGTCAGATGAAATTCGTTCTTTTTTAATTTAAATCAAAATATTTATCCCAGAATCTATGTATACGTATACACAGTATTTTCCGAAAGAGTACACGAAATGGTGCGAAAATTTAAGGTATAATAACAAAATTAAGTTCAAATTATATTACTAGGTACCTAATTATTGTTATTTTCTGACCGAACTAAACATTTGCGCTCTTTCTTATTTCAAAAATATCTTTATTTACACTCATTTCTAGGCAATTACTACAAGCTTTGCATAAAATGTACTATATACCTACCAAATGAACGTTTTCTTACTAACCTTGGTTATTTTTTTACATATAAATACTATATTATTATAAATATTTGTGCACGGCGATATTCTCTGATTTATTTTGAACGGGGATCCAACCCTAATTGATCTTGAAACTTTTATTATACGCAACAAACATATAAAATTAACTGGTAGTTCTTCCTTAAATGGTGGAACATAAAAATAACCCGATAAAACAGACGAAATTATAAGATTTCTAGAAAAACAATAATTTTTTACTAAAGTTTTTGAGGTGTGTTATGTTATTTCTACTTACAGTATTGCCACTTTTCATTTCACATTAACAGTGTTGCTAGTTTGTAAATTGGGGATTTTTTAAAAAAATTTGACCATAGGGAACGTTAAAAACTCATATTACGGCACACAATCCATTTTTAACTGTTTAAAACGAATTCTACAGCTATCTTGTTGTACTTTCGGAGATATAATTCCTACGCAAGCAGAAATAAACCCGACAAACCTTTTTTTTTTGTGCAATTCAGTAAAACAAATAATCAAAATACCTATAGTTGAGAAAATAAATTGATCGTTTTTATTAATACATATATCTTTTTTTTTCTGTTAATCTGCAAAAAGCCGAAAGTGAAAAAGATAGATATATTTAAAAGTGACTTTGTATAAATATAAAAACTCAATAAATATGTTACAGTGTAATTTGGTCTATCGGTTTGCCATCAAAATGAATTTTTATTCCATTGTTTTTTATTATCGTTCTCACAAGTTCATGGCTAACTTAAAAGACAAGTTATGATGCCTAATTTTTTAAAATTCTTAGCATGAAGTTCGGGAAGTTAAGTCGTAGAAAAAATATACTGTACAACTCGAGTAGATTGTCCTTATTGCGCTCGGAAGATTGAGCACTCCGCCTACGGCGTCGTGCTCAATTTACTTCCTCGTGCGATTTGGACATCATATCCACTCTTGTTACACAAACTACTATTAAAGTCGGCATCGTTTATCAAATTGGTCAGAGTCTACTTTACAAAAACAATGTCTTGACACAAACAGAGATTTAAGGATTTTTTTAAATTGCTCATAATTCCAAAATGACTACAAATATGTATAGTGACAGTTATGGATAGGAAATTTGATTTTCTACACGCTAGTAAGATAACACATAGGGTATTCCATTTGCGAGAATTGACTTATGCACATTTATCTAAATGACCAAATTGACACAATCTTAAAAATCCCCTGTATGAAAAACGTGAAAACTAAGTTATGGAGTTTAAAGATCTATGTTTTAGTTAAGGGCTCACCAAATTTTTAATATTAGCTTTATTAGATATTTTGTACATAAAAAATTCGTTTTATAATTCATATCAAAAACGGTTACAGATAGGTGTATATTATTAAAAACAAAAGTTACCTTAATTATGTATCAAAAAATGCTAAAATATACAGGGTATTTTATTTAAAATACCAGAGTTGGTCATAACTTCGTACTACCGAAACTGATACAAACATCGAAATATACCATTTTAAAGGTTCAAAGTCAATTACGCCTGCAAATATTTAGAAACTTCCCTCGTTTACGAGATCTTTTAATTGACTACTTAAGAATCACTATCTCTAACAAAAATTCAGATTTAATGGAGCGCGGAGATCTACTGAATTTTAGTTGTAGCAAAATATTACTCGGTTAAGTTAATAAAACGTTATTGGCGCGCGTTTTAAAATTTAAAATTTAAGGATGTAAGCTGTTGTAAAGAAAAATTGATTAGGATTGTCGAGAAAATATGTGTCTTTGGGAAAATATATTACAATGTTTGTATAAGAAGTTAATGTCACTTCATTATCTTCCATATTTTCACAAAGACACATATTTTCTCGACATTCTTAATCAACTTCTCTTTACAGCAGTTTATTTCCTTCAGTGTCAAATTTTAAAACTTGCCGCATTAACGTTTAACCAATTTGATCTATAGTCAGAATTTCAGAAAGGTGTAGAGTAATAAAATAAGAAATTTCGTCCAGTTCGGCTTAATTTCGGTGTCGGCCATAGGCGCCGGTTAATTTTGTGCATTAAATTATTTATGATAACTAACCAAAAATTTTGAAGAATTAGGTTAACGGGTATTAAGATAAAATAGTACCTATTGTTTGTAATATTAAAAAGGAACTATTACTTATAGCAAATTTACACAAACATCATTTTATGAAATATGCCGTGGAACATATAGCTGAAAAACATAGTGTAACTGTGCTGCACACGCCGCCATATCATTGCAAACTATAGAACTTATATGGGCGCAAGTAAAATGATTTGTAGCAAGACACAACACGACATTCAAAATAAAAGACGTTAAGCTACTGTTTGATCAAGCCATTAAGGAAGTGACACCAGAGAACTGGCGAAAAGCAGTCCATCATGTCATTAAAGGAGAAAATGTGGGATCTTGACCACCCGATCAAACCAACTAAAATCCACTGTAAGTTTAGTTTTTCTGTCCCCTCCAAAAATAATCTAGGCAAAAAGTGCCAAGGTCCCTGACATTAGCTGTTGCTGCGATTATTCGCTCTGGCATAGGCTGTTAATGCTAAAACACCGTAATTTAACATAACTATATTTGACTGACTAGGTAATTTTTAGCACACAATACAAAGAAACCAAATAAAACAGAAAACTATATAGCATTGTGTAAAATATTAAATACAAACCACATCCCGAGTGAATTAATGTTTCCAAATTATTATTGGCGCAGACAGCGTTTCTCCAATAATTTTTATCAAACAAATATTCGATCAGCTAGATCAGTATTGGATAGGTTTTAATTATTGCGGCAGTGTTTGATTGTCGATGCTAATGAAAAAGATACATAATGCTGGATTGCTCCAATCCCTAATGTTATACACTGTTATGGTTACGGTTCATTAAATAACACGCCAGTATTAAGATAGCGGCGGTCTTTTCAGTCATTGATTTGAAATAATTATTTTTTGATCGTATTGGGAAGTTTTTGTAAATATGTTTTGATACGTAAAATTATTGTTTATACAGGAAGGTACAGGCGTGAAAAACATATTGATATCAGATGACGTTTGCTCGTTTCCTCAGTCCGTCGCGTCGGTTAGTCTGTCGGTTTGTCTGCTTATCTGTCTTCGAAAAATTTTTCTAATTTTTTTTTTAAATTATTCTTTCATTTATTTTTAAATAGCAATCTTTGGATGCCCTTTGTTTGTTTCTTAGTTTTTAAACGTTATTGTTAATTTGGCTTCTCCAAATTATCTCGCGTGATAAAATATATTTAGTGTAAAATAGTTACCCAAGTAGTTACCCTCATGAAAATATACCACAAACAGTAAAACAGGCATAAATCTATTAGATTTTACAATAATTAAAGTAGACATCAAATGACATAATTATTTTTTATTGAACTCTTTAGTTTCTAAAAATTGAAATGACAAATTTACATCATGCGTGCTTTATTTCATCTTATTACTTACTATAAGCTAGCTGAGCTAGGTATAAATGATATATTTTCTGTAAATATACTTTACGACATCCCTCCCCCGGAAACATATTTTTTTCGATAACGTTACTCCCCCTCGTGCAGCGGCGGCTCGTGGTGGAGGACTCTGGGACTCCGCCGTACTAGGGATTTTTAGAGAATTTGAAAAATTCCTCTTTTTTACCTTTAAATATTAAATTAATAGGTATAAATACATCTATTTTATTAATATCGCTATTTGGCGAACTAAACTATATAGTACAGATACTGTTAAGAAAATTACAATTATCAAAAACGGGAAAGTTCACAATATTTGTGATTTGACACTTTCCCAAGATATTTGCATTAGAAAAGAAATCTCAAAATGCATGAAGTTACATACGAGTATCATGATCGGTTGTAAGTTAAATTAGGATTATAATTCATTTGGTTGAAGCATGCGTCGCATTAGGGATAGGTAACACAATCGGATAAGGGAACGTAGTAGTAGAGATGTAAATAATTATACAAGTTATAACAAACAAGAAAAGTAGGTTTTCCATTAATAGTTGTTTGACTCTTTTTTTAAGTGGTAATAGGAAGCTTTTTAGTTTATCCGTTACTGTATCATACACGTGTGCTATATTGTAATCGAAAAAAAAAACGATCAAATGTTTCAGCTTTATGTAAAGAGTAAGCCACGCTTTAAACCAAGTATTTCTATCGTGTATTAGCCCTTAATAATATTTTGTTAATAAATAGGTCGGTAATTTGGTAGAAAATATTTTATGATATAGGTAAACATACTGCATAAAGCTTTCTTATTTGTGCCATTGTTGGCCAATCGGGTTCTTTAATTTTATGAAATATGTTTTTATTTTTTTTGATGCCAGAAATAAATTGTGCGTATGAATTCTGTATTCGCTGGATTTTAGTAAAATTGTTATAATACTAAGGTTTCACATAGCGTCATTTTAGATTTCTTGTTTAGATAATTTTGATGTAGATGTACGATCCAAGCTCTAACCTATATTGACTCTAAAGAATGGACTTTAATAAAGTATTGTCCCGCTATGGCGCAGCGCGTGCGAGAGTTGTAAATAATTTGACTTTGATCGAGATAGAATAAACAAGGAGGCACGTGACTAAAAGTGACCCTACCTGCGCCATATTGGTATGACACTTATGGCATTCGTGTAATCAGCTGTTTGATCTATCATAATCGAGGTGGTTTTAGATTTTATGAGAAGTTTTTCAATTTGTGTGTGAAACTGTTGCTACTGTGTAATATATATTAATTATTTCTTGTGCCGTGCTAAGTTGTTCGAGCAGAAATGCTGTTTATCAGTAGAAAACGGCAAAAATTACATTATTATATTTCATAGGTTAGTATAAATTAATGGCAGGTCCGTATTTATACACTTTGGGTGCAAATTGTTGCCTATGGTTTGTTTAGTTGCAATTTTATTTAAACTATTAAATTACCAAAAAAAATGTAAAACAATACATCTAAAATTAAGCAGGTGACTTTCTAGGATCAGCCGCTTAACTGCAAATTCACCATTTTTTTTATTTATACCTACAGGTCATATTTTTCTATGTGCGAAATAAAAACAAATTCCAATATTTATAAATTAAAAATTTAGGCAATTGGGCCACTATGCCACTACTCGTCTTCGTCTGACAAGTCACATGCATGGTCCATAAAAAAATCTAACAAACATTTTCATTTTTGCTGCTATTGCATGTAAGTCAAATTTTATGGGTTAAAGTTTATTTATTAAAACATTTACAACTTCTAAATAAAATCATTTCTCATCCCATTGTGCACCTTTGCAATGGGACAATATTTAAATACAATACTATATTCTCAATTTTTTCTATGTCACCAATCAAATTATTGAGCCCAAGCGAGTTTCACCAAAATTTTTCTAGCTACTAACAAGTAGGTACACAATAGACAAACTTGTGTATAATACCATTATCCGTTATTTTCATTACAAAGCTGTTCATTGCTTAATGAAATTATATTATTCTAGTTGACCCAAGCATTTTTTAGAATCAGTGGCGGCGCCAGGGGGGTTTTGTAGTGGAATTTCCGTGGGGAAGAGAGAACTCGCGCTTTAACGAGAAAAGTAGGGGTAGGTATTGACTTTTTTTTTAGACATCACTTTGGACAAAAGGAAAGTTTTGTTCGGCTCCGCATATAGCGAAGAGTGTAAAGGGAGGCGGCGACCCTTTTTTTTTAAATGTCACTTTCAATTTGGGTAGTGCCCACTTAAAAATCATCGGGCCCACTTGTGCCCACCCATCTCAAAAATCCTGGCACCACTGCTGTTTAGAATTGTTCAAAATAAATTTAATCAGGCTCTTATGAATCGGCCATATTGGTATGATCCTTAGCCCCGCCCCGTGGTACCGTTTTTCGCTGACGAAATTAAATGATGATAGCGCGTCCTTATTTATTTTATCTCAATGCTGTATTTGGACTCCAGTGTTCACAGACTTTACATTTCACATCTGCTTCTGCTTTACTTGATATTGGCGTGTGTATGTAATAGGATCACGAAGTTTTTTTTTAAATGTGGGTACCTAGTAGCTTAAGTGTAGAAGAAAAGGTAAATATACTCAATATCTAACGTCGGTATTAAATATAGTTTAGATGCAAAAAGAGTACATTTCTCGTTAATGTAAAAAAAATGTTTACGATAAAGCTTTGTGGTTGTGTGGCTGTGACGAGAAAATCGCAGTCTTTTATTTTGTACACCTAGTTTTCTTTATTTTGGTTATTCTCTAAATATTTTTTTTATACGTTTCACCAAAAGCAACTCTCATGAGCCGCCACTATCCCTGTAATAAAAAGAATGAACATTTTAATCGAACAATTATTTCCCCTAAACTTTAATAAAAGGACAAGGACTTTTATCTTACCTATCTCAGTTGTTCCTTAATCTGTAGCACCTGCTCAAGAAGGGTAACTTAAATACAAAGCAAGGTCGTCGCAGACACGTGGTCATTCTGGATCATATGCAAGCACACCTTCCTTTTAAAATAGGCACAACAATAAATAAGAAAAGGGGAAGTTCTTAAGTGGATTTCTTGAATGAAATGACGTCACGAATACGTAAAAGCGAAGGCATTAACCTTTCTTATCCTAACGATCTGTTTATTTAGACCTTAATGCTGCTTCAGGTGACAGTTATTTTAATGCAAAGGAAGTGAATTTATTAATGGGGAAACTCATAAACAAAACGTTTAAAATTGTAAAGTTTTTACAAAAAAAATCCAAACACTCAACTTTGATCCACGAGAGTCTGTTCTTTAAAATTTTAGTTCGTTTTAACCGTCTATCCGTCTGGCGATCTGTCGATCTGTCCGCCCGTCCGTCTGTCCGTATGTCTGTCTGTCCGTCTATCCGTCTGTCTGTCTGTCCGTCTGTCCGTCTGTCCTTCTGTCCGTCTGTGCGTCTGTCCGTCTGTCCGTCTGTCCGTCTGTCCGTCCGTCCGAAGGCTTAAAAAATACTTGACGGAAATTACGAAATTTTGAATGTGAATTAGGCTCGGCTTTAAAAAAATGATTCTCAGAAAAAAATTTAATTTTAATTTCAGTATTATTGCTTAGATAAACCATACTGTACTCATAGTTTAGCTACATTGTTATTAAAAATACGCAATAACTGTTATTATAAAATTTGAAAGATATTAAATGACCTACAACTTAAAATTATTTTTAATTCAATAGGCAGACAAAAATGTATTACCATAGTATTACCTTTTTAAACCAAATATCCTTTAACATTTTTAAATTCTGAAAATCCAAAGTAAATTTATATACATTTTTAATGCCCAAAACGCACGGTTAATGAGATGCTGATATTTGAGACATTACTTTTTACACTTTAATAAACTACGCTTTATTTATAACACAACTTCGAGAAAAATGGCTTGCACATTTGTATCTTTAGTTTTTTACTCTTTGTTCAAAACGACAACTTCTAGTTTAACTATTAAACTTGTAAAACCTTATTTTATTTCCTTCGGAAAAAACTAATTTAGTTTTTGCATAATCCAGTATATTTAGGAAATCTAAACATATAGAATATATGGTGAATCAGCAAAAAAAAGTGCCAGGCAGAGGTATCTGCCGATTTTTTATAATATTTTATTCCTAGAATAATAGGTACTGTTTCGCCGGTATTTTCATTTTCTAAAATATGCTAATATTGAACAGAATTTTTTGCAGCTCGGTATGTGCCGCAATGCCTCTCTTTCAAGCCGTAAGTAACCGTTTATCGAGGCGCCAGTTCATTTTATATGAACAAGAAAATTTTCTTCTTGGTAGGCCAAAGGCGTTTATACTACTTTACCTTTCCATATGACTAATAATAGCAACAGGGTAAGTCAAAAACTATACAAAAAAATAAAAAATATCTTTACGAGCCGCTAAGCGTAGTCTCGTTATACTCCATCAAACAAAAGAAAATCATTTACATATTTGAATCAGACAATAGTTACCGATAGGCACGCATATAGGTGACACATATGAGCACATACGTCACGGCATGTGTTTAGAAAGGGGGTGCAACCCCATGCAGCTGCTCTGACGACGCGTGGTCCCCAGCCCAAGCGCGCACCTGGCGAGGGGCCACTGCACACACAATCGTTCTGTGATTACGTATTTGTTGTTCCGCGGGTTGATGACGACTACGTGTGATAGTGGTTCTTAAACCTGTTAACAGGACCACATTTAATATTTTTAAGGAAGAAGAAAATAGTATATTATGTTTTACCAGCAAAGATAACATTTTTCTAACTTCGTTATTTAAAGCCATACTTACTTATCAAAAAAGACTAAAATTTTAAAGTCTTATTTTTCGCAAGTTAATTCGTAAAGAAGTCACTATTTGCATCTACTTACCCAAAGTTCAGGCAATGTACCACATACTTTTTTATTTTATTAGCTATTTGTCAAATTTAGAATTTTTTTAAACTAATTTATTGGGATTAGACGACCAAGACTTTTCTTTTCGTCAGATAATTCCTCTTTTTGCACATTTTGTGCGGTATATTTTCATGGAAAAAATTAGTTTAAAAAAAATAATATCGGCCTTATCAATGTTACTAATGTTATATTTAAAAACAAAATTGTAGGCTACGCTATTTTTACATTAAATTAATATATACCTAGACTTTTTTACATCTTTAATAGATATTATTTTCTCAATTAATTGTAATGTTAAGTTAAGTGTTAGCGATACAGATATAGAAAAAATTATCTGAAATATGACACATTATCTTAATTATAAACTACAGTTTTTTGTACTGTGTTGCTCTTATTCTTTTGTGATTAGATAAACGAAGTTGGTGCACGTATAAAATCATGCACTTTGTTTTTATTTCTTTTGGTGGATTAAATTACCAGGGTGGGGCCGTATAAAAGAAGCATGATGGAAGCTCCAAGATCAAAATATTCCGGAGGTAAACTCGCCCCCCGATCGGATCTCCGTGTGGGGGCTGGTCCTGTGGCGAAATCAATGAATTATCCACCATTTCTGACCATTTACTGGGTTCCTCCAACAACACTCAACGAGGAAATGGTGTGGCGCCTGCAGTTGCTAACAGACCCAAAAGTAACAACTTCAAAATTGATTTCTGCAATATTAGAGGGCTTAACACTAACATCAATTCAGTCCACCAGCACTTACAATCTTCCAAGCCTCATGTGCTTGCACTGACCGAGACAAAAGTCAGAGCGTCAACGAACACCGTCAGCTATTTATATCCTGGATATGATTTTCACTTCCGTTTTAGACGCAACTTTGGGGTCTGTCTGTTCATTCGAGATGATCTTTGCTGCCAACGGGAGGAAATACTGGAACCGAAAGACTTTGATGTAATGTGGTTTAAAATATCTTCACAAAAAATCACTAAGTTTATATGCTGCCTTTACCGTCCTCCAAGCGACATGCATTACAGGGCCCTCTTCTCATCACTAGCCAACACAATCGACTTCTTGCAAACCAATCATCCGAATGCCGAAGTTGCTATCTTTGGCGACTTTAACGTCCACAATGTCAACTGGCTTAAATACTCAAACGCCAACGATGAGCAAGGCCGCGAGGCCGAATCTTTTGCGATCAGTTCTGGTCTAACTCAACTCGTAGAAGAACCAACGCGGGTTCCAGACCGAGCTGGGGATTTTGCTAGTCTTTTAGATCTCTTTTTAACTTCAAATCCAGACCTATATACGGTCACCGTACAACCACCATTGGGCTCTTCCGATCACAAACTTATTTCAACCCTAAGCGAGCTGCCAATTAGTTCTGAACAACCTCCTAAACCCCGTAAGATTTGGCACTACACATCAGCTAAGTGGGAAGACCTAAAGGACCATTTTCGCAACTTTCCCTGGCTAAGCGTATGCTTTTCTTCGGATGATCCATCTGTCTGTGCAAAGGAGGTCTCCGACGTCATTCTAACTAGCATGGATGCCTTTATTCCTTTCTCCGAAAAGCGCCCTTCTAACGGCAAGCCCTGGTTTAGCAAAAATTGCGAGCGTGCTGTCAGATCTAAAAACCTGGCTTACCGACAGTGGCGTAAAAACCCTACTCCTGAAAATCGCGCCATCTTTGTTACCACCCGAAACCAATGTAAGCAAATGATAGACCAAAGCAAAGAAGCTCATAACGAGAGAATCAAAAACAAACTTCTTGCCAGTCCTAACGGATCAAGGTCCTTTTGGTCAGTCGCTAAGGCCGTCAGCCAAAACTTTACAAAGTCAACTATTCCACCTCTAACACGTTCCGACGGCACAATAGCAACCACAGCCGGGGATAAAGCAAACCTACTTGCTGAACTGTTTTCCTCGCATTCCATTGTAGACTTTCAGGGAAAACCACCACCCAACATTCCCTCAGTTCAATCGCAAATGTCTGAAATCGTGTTTCGTCAGCGTCTTGTTAAACGGATTCTTAAAGGACTCGACGTCAATAAAGCTTCTGGTCCAGACGAAATTCCTATCATTGTTCTCAAGACATGCGCCGATGAACTTACACCAGTATTTTGTAGACTTTTCAACTTATCCTACAAAAAAGGAATATTTCCATCCTGCTGGAAGTCGGCGCATGTCCAACCCATTCCAAAGAAAGGTAAGAAGACCCTGCCAAGCAACTACCGACCCGTCGCATTGCTTTCAGTAATTTCAAAAGTAATGGAGAAAGCTATTAACCAACAACTCCTAAAGTATCTGGAAGGGCTTAACATTATCAGCGACCATCAATACGGTTTTCGTAAGTCCAGATCAACAGGTGACCTTCTGGCATATGTCACCCATCTTTGGAGCAACACCATCGAACATCATGGAGAATCCCGGGCTGTTGCACTGGACATATCTAGGGCTTTTGATCGTGTTTGGCACGATGGTTAACCAGCTCCCTTAAGAACCGTTCTCTGCAAGTAGCGATTGACGGGTTTCTTTCAGACACCTTCACCGTCAATGCCGGTGTTCCTCAAGGGTCCATATTGTCGCCTACCCTCTTTTTACTGTATATTAACGACCTTCTAGTGAAAACCCAAAATCCAATTTATAGCTTTGCTGATGACAGCACACTTGTCTCATCTTTTACCTTGACTCCCCAAACATTCGCTGCCGACGCACATCTTCGCAGGCAGCATGAAGTATTGCGCCTCAACAAAGACTTGGCTTGGGGTGACAGTAACCAAGTCGAATTTAATGCTAAGAAAACCCAGGCAGCAGTCTTCTCCAAAAAGGTTAACATTGCAGAACCGGATATAGTCATGGCAGGACACGCAATTCCCCTGGCACCGTCTATTAATTTGCTGGGGGTCAATCTGGGAGGTAATATGTCTTGGCATGATCACGTTGCCGCAATTGCCAAGGCGGCTGTACAGAAACTTGGTGTACTTTTCCGCACCAAAAGGTTGTACACACCTCATCAACTTTTGACACTCTACAAAGCCCAGATTCGAACATCATTAGAATATTGCTCTCATGTCTGGAGCTCTGCACCCAAGCACACCCTTCGGCTACTGGATTCCATTCAAAGGAGAGCCATTCGTCTGATCGGCGACCCCGAGCTGACCAAGACCCTCGATAGCCTGGAGCATCGAAGACAGGTTGGTGATTTGGCTCTCTTTTACAGATATTTCCATGGCAGGTGTTCGACTGACATTGCCCACTTGATTCCACCTAGAGCAATTCAAAACAGAAATACACGGCAAACCACTGCCGCTCATCCATATGTTGTTCAGCTTAGTACTCCTTGAACTTCATTGTTCAAGAATTCTTTCATCTGGAGAACGTCATCTTTGTGGAATGATCTTCCTGAGGTCGTGTTTCCCAATGAATACAATCTTCAACGTTTCAAGACCAACGTTAATCGCTTTTTTCGCACTCGCACCGCTCCCAGAGCGCCTTAAAGGATTTTTCCTACAGTGCAGGTGTTTTATCATAAAAAAAAAAAAAAAAAGGTGTCCTATTTTAGTCATTTATCAAATTACGGTAATTAAAAAAATAAGTAAGTACATCTTTAATAAAAAGAACTCTTTTTATTTGAATTAGGTACTTTGATACTTAAACAAAAAAAATAGAGAGTACTAACATAGTAATTATTCCATTTCAACACGAATTCATAAAAGAAGGCAGATATTGTTCAGAAATAACTCTGAGAACTAAGCCCTACCCTTACCTCTAAAATTTATTACGTTGGGAATTTCCGACTAGGTACTTAGTTTTAATAGATGGAAGTTTTCAAAAATATTTTGAATTATTAAGAATCTCGCAATTTATCGCTGATATTCATAATTTCTTTTGCTCTAGAGATAAGAATATTAAATTTGGGGATTAGGTATAAGATATAAATTTGCATTTTCTTATATATTTAATAACTCTGTGCCACTTTTGGTTTAATCGGAAGAGATCCAAACTTTTGATTTTTATTGTGGCCCCATTTATATTTTAGGTTAATCGAACTCAGATAGACCTGTTAAATAAAATCATACCCTCATAATATGTCCTTTTGTTTGGTAAAATATTTTTATTTCGAAATTTAATTGTTACATCTAGGTTGATGAGAAATTTCTACAAATAAAATTTTTGAAGAAAAAAAAATTATTTTCAGCGTCTCATTTAAATACCAAAAATTAAACATGAGAGCATTTCGCAGTATTGCGAAATTTCTAAAAAAAAAATTATATAATTATGATGGTTTTAAGTACCTGTGCGATGTTGATAATAATTTTCTGAATCTACCCAGTGGCGTACAGTTAGCTGATCCTGATTTTAAATTCAAAAATAAATATTGATATCTGTTAAAAGGTTGGAGACAATGACTTTCTTGAACGGCAGTAGAGTTTGTTTAGAATCACTACGTTTCAACTGGTAAGCATCTCCAGTCGTCTTCAGATGAATACTGAGTATTCACCTGAATACGACATACTGAGTATTCACCTGAAGACGACATACTGAGTATTCACCTGAAGATGACATACTGAGTATTCACCTGAAGACGACTGGAGATGCTTACCAGTTGAAACGTAGTGATTCTAAACAAATAAAGACAATGCAAGTCCAAAACTCTACTGCTGCTGTTCAAATATTGATATGTTATGCGGTACTAGTGTTTTGCTGATGAATCAAATTAACTGAGACAAGGGTCTTATATTACAAAATACAAGTTCAGTTGGATTCTTGGAGGAGAAATCATAAAATGTAAATAAATATTTAATGAACTGTATTTCCGTGCAAAATAATCCATTTTCGGCGAATTATAAGCTTCGTCGTTGAGTTAAAACTCCAACGAAAAACGGATCGGCTTTCACTTACCAATTGTCGGTAAGCTACTGGTATTCTTTTTCCGTTTCCAGAACTTACGTGCAGTGGCGTACATATAATATGGGCAAAAAAGCATTGCCTACTCTGGGAACAATAAAACAAATGTCGACCAAAACTATTTCTTTATATTTAAATTTTTATCCGTGTAATACCGGCAATATTTCTGTGTATGTAGAGGACCAGGACCGAAAAGTTAATCGTATAACATTGAAGATCATTTCTACGTTGCCAATTAATCGTAAATTCGATCGCTGTATAAGCATCCCGTATAAGAGTTTAAAAAGCAGAGAGTTTAAATTATATTAACCGCTTATGGAAAAGCAAAATCACTGCTTTTATACTAGTGGAAGCAAACGAGAGATCCAGTAGGCAGTAAGCTAGAAAGAGAACAAATACACGTGACTCGCAACCTGAGCCTCCGTCAGCCATCCGCCCGCGCTTGTAAAATGTATTGGTGGCAATCTTCCAATTTTGTCGTAGTTTCAAAAAATTCTACGTGTTCTCGATAAAAATATTTCCCTATATACTTAGTTCAAGGTTAGTTAAGATCTTAATTTGTAACGTAAAATAAGAAGTACTTTTATGATGATTTAAGATAATTTTTGCTAATAAGTATCTTAAATTATAATTTACATAATAATTGCGTTCAATCAAGTTGATGTTAGATTTAAAATCTGAATATAAAACGAATATGGATGAAATTTGTTCATAATAATAATAATATATATTAGTGTTTTCGCCGTGTTTACTTGGCTACAAACGTCGCGCGTCACCGTCGGTTATCGAAAAAAAATGAAGAAGCGGACAGGTCCACGTACATGAAATTGAGGTAATGGCGATGTCAACTGTGTTGAAATCTTTGTCAATTGTTTGGAAATTAAATGTTTGCCTACCCTTTTCAAATGGCTTGGCACGCCATTGCTTCCGTGTTTCACCTAATTGCTAAAACTGGTACAGTAGAATCCCGATTATCCGGATCAAATAAAACCAGGGGTATTCCGGATAATCGAAAATCCGAATAATCGATTTCCAAGCATATCAAACAATATTTAAATTTTAATAAATTTTTATTATGTTATGGGGTTTTATATGCGTCGTTTAGATAATAGGATATATAAAAAACGTGCTACATATAACGATATGTAGTTAATGAATTACATAATATCTATGTACTTTTGTTATATTATTTTTGTAAAGTAAACATTTTTTTACTAAACTTTTCCACTTTATTTGACAATACTACATGTTTCATTGCATTGCAACTTCGTCAGGTAATGTTACCCGAACCCGAACAAACCCGAAATTTGGTACATGTATCTAATAGAATATTACTATGAAAACTCTATTTATCCGATCTGAAAAAAAATTGGTATACCTATGTAAAATGAGTAAAGTTTTCGGTGTAGCTATTAAAGTTTGACATGCAAAGTGCCGCGGCCCAAATGTCAATAGACAAGGCGCTGCAGGCGCAAATACTTTCGGCGCTGCGGCTCAAACGTCAATAGACAAGGCGCCGTAGGCACAAAACCTTTCGGCGCTGCGGCCCAACGTTTGACAGGCAATGCGCCGCGGCTCAAACCATAAGAAATACGGTTTTTCTCTATAAATTATATTTTCATTTACAAAGATGAAGAAAATATAATTTTACCCTTCCATTCCGTTTGCTATAATATGATGTTTTCAGATAACAAGTTCAATGTTTCAATCCTAGATAAACATCTTTAATTTCTATATTCGGAAAAAGTAAAATATAATTCAAGGATTAAAATGTGATGTAGGTAAGCGTAAAATTAATTTAATTTCAAAACTATTTAGTCGAACTACCCAGAATTTGGTGAACGCATGTCCAATAAATTTACCTCGAAAACTACTTAACCTAAACTTAAAATTTGATATTCGTATGTAAAAGACGTTTATAATATTAGCAAATCGATTTTATTATAACTCGAAAACTACCTAACCGATCTACAATAAATTTGGCATATATGCATGTAAAATGAATTTACCTCGTAAACTACTTATCCAATCTGAACAAAATTTGGTATAATTATGTAAACTGAGTTTATAATTGTGGTTTTATTTATCGTATGGCAATTCAGACACAATAAGCTTAGAGCTAATTCATACATATACATTAATAAAACAAACTTCAAATCTCTACAAACAAATATCAAGTCGGTTAATATAATCTATCGACCTGGCGGTTGCCATCAGAAAGTCTTCAGGACTTCCGTTGTAGGATCTTGTGGGACATTCCTCCGTGATCGTTTAATCGTTTGGTATTCTCCGCAGTCGCATTGTGGTGAAGGTAATTTGCCCCATTTGTGCAGGAGATAAGCGCAGCTGCCATGTTGCGTTCTAATTCTGTTGAGTGTGGACCAGGTTCTGCGTGGTAAGTCAAACCCTGGGGGCTTTTGGGTGATGCAGGGCATGGCGTTTCCTTGTTGGGTGGACCACTCTTGAGTCCATGTATTGGTCAGGTTGAACTCCTCCTGTATTGCTGCACTTGCCGTTCTAGTCGGTGGATTTCTGGAGCGGAGACGGTTGTGGTTAGCCTCCTCAATATCTTGGTGTATCGGCAGGTTTCTGTTTTCCATAATCTTTTTGTGCTCTCGTGTAAGGGCATTTATCCGTCGCAGATGGGGGGGGGGGGGGATGTGGCTTAGCACTGGGAGCCATTGCGTTGGTGTGGATTTAATGACGCCAGCGATCATCCTCATGGTATTATTCAGTTGAGCATTCACCTTCTTAACATGTGGACTGTTAAGCCAGACGGGGGCGCAGTATTCAGCTGTCGAGAAGACAAGTCCCAGTGCGGAGCACCGTAGAGTGGAGGTCGATGCACCCCAAGTTGTACCACATAGCTTCTGAATAATGTTGTTCCGTGTTTTAGCTTCTCGGCGGTTTTAGTTAGGTGTTCTTTAAATGAGAGTTTTCTATCGAGGGTCACTCCCAGGTATTTCGGTGTTTTGTTGTGGGCTAGTCTGGTACCATCGAATCGTATGTTAAGCTCTTCTCTGGCTAGTTTGTTGGTGAGGTGGAAGCAGCTAACTTCCGTCTTAGAGGCAAAAGGTTGAAGTCTCCATTTGCGGAAGTAATTACCCACTGTTTCTAGGTCTGCTTCTAGGATTTCTTCAGATAGTTCGATTGAGTTACATCTTGTTGCAAGTACCCAGTCGTCGGCGTAACCGAATTTTCTTGACCTTGTTTCCGGCATATCCGCTATATATAAACTGAAGAGAAGCGGGGCGAGTACTGATCCTTGAAGCAAGCCGTTGTTAAGTTTCTTTAGTGAGCTGATGTCAGTGCCCATTATAACCTGGAACGTCCGATCGCCGAGCATGTTAGATATCAGTTGTGTTATACGCTTGCATGGAATTATACGGATAAGCTTGTATAGTATTCCCTCCTTCCAGACGGTGTCATAGGCTGCTGAGAGGTCAATGAATGCAGCTGAGGTTTTAAGTTTTCGTTGGAATCCCGCTTCGATAAAGGTGGTAAGAGACAGAACCTGGTCTGCACAGCTTCGTTTTGGCCGAAAGCCCGCCTGCTCCACTGGTATTGTCTCCAGGATCTCCAGGCTGATTCTGTTGTGGATAAGCCTCTCCAGTAGTTTATAGGATACGGACAGTAAGGCGATTGGCCTATAGTTCTTTGGGCTGTCAGCGGGTTTACCCGGTTTCAGTAAGGCTATAACCTTAGAGCGTTTGAATTCTGGTGGAACGTTGCCAGATTGCATGATGTCCGTGAAGAACTTGGCCAACCAGCATTTTGTGTACTTGCCACAGTTGATTAGGAACTCAGGGTGGATGTTGTCAAATCCTGGGGCCTTTCCCGCCGTGGCATCATCTAGGGCCTTTGAAATTTCCTCAGTGGAAAAGGGGCGAGAGTGTTCCGTTTCCGTGGCTTCGGCTTTTAGGGCTTTAAGTTCTTTTTTTATCTGTATGGTGTGTGCTCTGTCCTTCGGTGCTCTTGATGTTGCTACTATGTGTGGGGCTACTTTATTTGGGCTTACGCCCGTTTTTTGTCGCTGTTTTGGTGCTCCGCCCCCCAGCCCTCTCAGCAGCGAACGAAATCTAAATACAAACCAACCAGTCCCGAAATTAATGAATGTAAAAATCAATTAGATATCCTCTATATGATCAAAAATGTAAATAGTAGATTTGAAACCATGTACATTCAACAAAAAAACAATTATGACACATTGCTGAAACAGAGTAAGAAACAAAATTATGTAAATAGACTAAATGAATCGGACAACAAAAGTAAGTGCGCCTGGACTATTGTAAATGAGATTAAGGGACAAGATTGTGTTAAAGACATAAAGATAGAAGGGGATCTAAAAGTTTTATCGAATAAATTTAATGACTTTTTAGTGAATGTGGCACCAAATTTATTAACTCAACTAAAAAATGTACCTTTCAGCTCAAACATAGAATTTAACCCTATATCCATTGAGTTAGAAGTTGTAAGTAAAGATGAAATTTTACAAATTGTTAAAAAACTGAAAAGCAAGTTAAGTAGTGGGTATGATGAAATATCTATCAGTTTGGTAAAATTTATTATTACAGAGATTTTGGAACCACTAATATATGTTATAAACAACTCAGTGGCATTTGGCATATTTCCAGATAACTTAAAACATGCTCTTGTAGTCCCCGTTTATAAAAAGGGTGATCACAACAATATAGAAAATTATCGTTCAATAAGTCTTCTTCCGTCGTTTTTAAAAATTTTTGAACATGTGGTATGTAAGTGTTTTTTAAGTTTTATGTCAGAAAATAATTTATTTAACCAAACTCAACACGGATACTTGCCGGGTAAGTCGAGCCAAACTGGAATTTTTGCATTTTTACAGGGGATATTGGAGACTCTGGAAAATGGTGATATCCCCTTGGGGTTGTTCCTTGATTTGTTCAAAGCATACGATACAGTAAATTATGACATTCTTCTAGAAAAACTAAACTTATATGGAATAAGAGGAACAGCCCTAAAATGGATTGAATCCTATTTGTCTGGTAGGGAACAAAGAGTAGTTATAGGTAAGGGTAAAGATAAAGTGTTGCCAGAAACAAAAAATGTCTCAATAGGAATACCGCAGGGTAGTATCATAGGACCAATTTTATTTATTATAAATGTCAATCACATAACTGAATTGTACTCATTAAATAGTAGAATAAAAATGACTAATTATGTCGATGATACTAATATTTTGTTAACTGGTAGAAACCTGAATACTTTGGAACATGATATTCAAATATTTGTGAAAGGGGCAGAAGAATGGTTTTGGACATCTTCCCGTAATGTGCTGGATGGTCTCTGATGTTTGACATTCATACCTGCATCTGTCGTTCTTAACTGTCGGGTCTTTCACTATATATTTGAGGTAGTTGCGGGTAGGTAAAACCTGATCTTGAATTGCTAATAGTGATCTCTCCGTTTCGGGAAACATCTGTCCAGAGGTCAGCAAGTAGTTGGACGCTGCTTTGTCGACATGTTCTTGCATGATCTCATTGATGTGTCTCCCGTGCAGTGGGTTTTCCCTCCAGTTCTGCAGCTTCTCGTTGTTGGGTTGATGGTGTACTTGAACTTGGTTGTCCATAAGTCTGAGGGGGGTGGAGTCATCTATTTGGCATATAGCTCTATGTAGTTCAGAGTCGGCTGATCTTCTGTAAAAGAAATTTCGTAGATTTACTATCTGTTGGTCTAATTGCTTACCGATATCTGCCAATCCCCTACCACCCTCTTGTCTTGGAAGCGTAGTCCTTTCGGTGGAACTTCTAGGGTGATGTTTTCCTGATTTCGTCAGCAGTGTTCTAATCTTTCGCTGTAGCTTGTCGATATTAGTGTTACTCCAGGATAGTAGTCCAAACTTGTAGCCAAGCACGGAGCAAGCGTAGGTGTTGATCGCTTTAGATAGGTTTTTACTGTTAAGTCCGGATTTGAGCAATTATCTTACCAGTTTCACGAACTCTGTAGTGAATTCTTCCCTTATCTTTTGTTGGCCTATCCTCTGCGACTGTTTAATTCCTAAATATTTGTAGGTGTTTCCTTCTTGCATTTCCTCGATGTATTCTCTATTTTGCATCTGAAAAGCTTCCTGTTGTATCTTACCCTTTACGACATTTAATGTTTGGCATTTATCCAAACCAAACTGCATTCGGATATCTGTAGAGAATTCTTCTACTATCTTGAGCGTCTGATCTGGTTGCTGCTTGGTAGCTGCCATAATCATCCATGTATAGTAGGGGGTTGAGTCTGATGATTGCTGTATTGTTGTTCCTAATGGCGAATCCGTAATTTGTAGAATTTAATCTTCGTGAGAGAGGTTTCATTGCTAAGCAGAACCAAAGCGGGCTTAGCGAATCCCCCTGAAATATACCCCTCCTTATCGGGATTGCATCCGTCGAGATGTTACAGTTGGCTTCATTCAGGTGTATCTTGGTAGTCCACGTTGACATGGCGTACTCTAAAAAGTTAATTATAAGTGGGACGACTTTGTAAATTTGCATTACCTGAATTAGCCCGTTATGAGGTACGGAGTCGAATGCTTTCTTGTAGTCGATATATGCCATGAACAGGTTTCTTTTTTTGGAGTAGGCCTGATTGCAGATCACGGAGTCAATAATAAGTTGTTCCTTACATCCCATTGCGTTTTTTGTACATCCTTTTTGTTGATCTGCAATTATGTTATTTCGCTCGCAATGGTCGTATATTCGGTGAGAAATGCAAGAGGTTATGACTTTGTATAGAGTAGGCAGGCAAGTGATAGGTCGGTATTTTGAAGGATCCTGTTTGTTTAGTTGGTCCTTTGGCAGAAGGTAGGTTGCACCTTTTGTTTATAATAAAGGCATATTTTTAGGATTACCTAAAACGTCATTAATAAAGGTAGTTTGTTTTTCATGTGTGCACCATAGCTTTTTCAACAAAAAGTAGTTGTGTACACCATCAAGTCCGGGGGCTTTCCAGTTATGAGTTTCTTTTATGACCTTTGTAACATCTTCTGTCGTAAGTGCTTCGTGCCTCATCGCCTCGTAGTTGTTGGTGGCTGCGATCTCTTCGTCGATCCAGGTGGCATTGGGATTGAAATATTTAGGTGAAGCTAACTGATCTTTCCAGAATTGTTGGATAACTTCTTTGCTGGGGTTGTTGACTGTCGAATCATTGAGGTTAATCGTTCTGTAGAACGCTTTTTCGGATCTTCCAAACAATGCGTTGTCATGCTTTCTTTTGTAGCTTTCTTTGTACATTCTTAAGCGGTCAGCATAAACAGAGAGCTTTTGTCGGAGGGTATCAAGGCATTGTTGTTCGGCGGTGGTATTTTCCGTATTATATTGTGCATGTGTTTGGCTTCGAATTATTATAGATTCCACGCATTTTTTTACTTTCTTTTTAGTGTTCCTTTAATGTACTCTGTTAGCCGGCTAATATTTGTCCGTAGGTCATCGATTTTCTTTTGCAGCCTTTGCTCCTACTTTGGTATTCGTTGGTCTGTTCTTGTTCGCCTGGTGTTCTTATTTAATCGTATCTTGGCACCCACACATCTGGCCGTCGAGAGAGCTGCGCAGTGGATAAGTGTGTGTAGGGATTCCAAACACGTAGCTCCTGCAATAAACTCAGGTAAAATAGTTGTATTTAGGGTACTTACAGTTTCCCCAAGCTTCTTTGAAGAACTGAGCTTGGGTAATACAGGCCTACTTAATGGGTCGGTTCCGCTATACTCTGCCATAGCTCTTCTCATTTCTTCCTCGAGTCTTCGCGATAGTTCTTGTTCGTGCTCTTGCTGATCCCTGGGTGCTTTCTGTCTTTCTTCGGGTGGTTGTTGAAATTCGTGGTATTCTGAAGCGTGATCATCCTCAACGTTATTGTGAATGCCAGCCTCCTGTGCTACTTCGTTTTTAATAGCGTTAAGTCGTGTTCATGAAATAAGTCCATTTCTTATAATGACTCTGTATTGATCTGCTACTCTCTGTTCCGTCACGTTAAGTTGTGGGCATTCCCTGCAGAATGCTTCGTGCAGTTGCTGCCTATAGCCGATGGTATTCTGGTCTAAATTCGTCACCCTGTAGTATATGCGCAGTATTGTCTCATTCATGGACGCCGTCCATTTCATGCGCTGTCTGGGTAGTCCTGCCTGAGTGAGAGCTGGCTGAAGGTCCCGCTCAACACCTTCGGCAGGTGGAGTCAGTGGTCTTGTTTGACTCCTTTGTCGGGATTCTTGACCTTCTTGTTGCTGTTATTGTTGTTCTTGTTGTTGGGCTGTGGATTGTTGTGCAACAGGTGTCCGCCTCGTCAACCTCCTGCCACCGACGTCCCGCATGCTGTCATGTCCAGCGCTGGCTCCAGACATGCCCTGGCGATCCTCAGGCAGTGACCTTTTTCCGAGGTTTTAGAGAGGTTGTGTGTTAGTGGGCAACCTATATCGATTATGAAAGCTTTCTTGGTGGTTTTTTCGATGAGAAGAATATCCGGACGGTTGTGGTCTACTGTTCTATCCGTTATTATTGGACTGTCCCAGTATAAGAGATATTCAGGGGATTAAAGGACTGGCTCGGGTGAGTATTGGTAGTATGGTGGGAGGTTTTCCCTTAGCCCTAGTTTATGGGCCAGTTACTTATGGATGATCTTTGCCACCTGATTATGTCTCCCCAGGTAAGCGTTGGGGGCCATAGCACCACAACCCGCCGTGATATGTTCTATCGTTTCTCCGGGGCAATTGCATTTTCTGCACACATCTTCCACATTTCTCTTCAAGATGACCATTTCATAGTTTCGAGTTCGAATGACACGGTCTTGGATACAGATTATAAAACCTTCTGTTTCAGCGTGGAGCTGCCTTTTCTCTAACTAATTCAAAGACATTTCTCTATCTATGAGTGGATTTTGGAGTGCAATAGGGTATTTGCCGTGTAGAGCTTTCTCTTGCCAAGTTACAAGCTGTTGACTTGGCGGTGCGCGGATGATGTTGGGTAATCCGTTTTGCTTTAAGTTAAGGTCTGTATATCCAGCATTTGCTGCTACCACTTTTTAAAGAATTTCCCCATTCGATTCTTGGAAGTATTTTCTCATAGAGGTCTCTTGCGACTTGCACAAATTATATATATTAATGAGACCTCTTCCTCCTTCCTTTCGTTTTAGGTAGATTCTTTCAAGTGCAGAGCGTGGGTGGTGGAATCTGAATTTTGTTAACAGCTTGCGCGTAAGCCTATCTAGTTCGTGCAAATTCGTGTCTGAATACTTAAGGATTCCGAATGAGTAGGTAAGTATTGGTATTGCCCAGGTGTTGATGGCAGTAGTAAGGTTACCAGCATTCAGGTGAGTATTAAAAAGCTTTGTTAGTCTGCTTTTGTATTTGTTTTTAAACTCCCTTTTTAGGCTTGTGTGGTTTATTTGTTGGTTTTGGGAGATGCCTAAGTATTTATATGTTTTGTCCTCATCTAGTATATCTATGCCTTCAAGCAGTCCATGATTTTGTTCAGTCTTTCCGCGTACGACATTCTAGATTGCGCACGCATCCGTAATTTCGTGAGGTGTCTAACTATCACTTTCAGACATTTAAATGGTACCAAACTTGAGCAAACAACTAGGTATAAACTTTTGAAACGAAAAACGATAGATTTGACAATCAATAAAATTTAAACTATCGCAGGTTTTCATGGTAATGGGAACAGGTGTAAGAAATAATACCTTAAAAGTCATGAATTATGATTTTAGATTTTTTTTCTAAACACGACAAAAAATAGTTAACAACAAACAGTTGTACAAAAAATGTTGTTTGTATTTCGAGCGCAATAGTTATTTTAATGGCACATTTGATTGCATTTTTAACTTCGACCTAACGGTCTCGGTAAAAATTTACAATCTCATGTGCCATTAAAAAAACACCTATTTTGCGCACTTAATACAAAAATACAATTTTTAACAATACACAGTGGGTACCCGTAATTATGTAGGTATGTATGTTTCAGGAGCTGTATGGAAAAATCCGTTTTGTAAGGGAGAGAGTCAACAACAGGTAGAAGTACACATTAAAATATGGTTGAGAAATGCAGGTGATAGAGAGAGAGGACGAGCCAAGAGAAAAAACAAAAGCACAGCTCAAACGGTAAACTGACGTAACATTGTCACTTTTTTTCTTGTTTGGTTTGGACAGCGTTAATTAATTATAGTCATAAAAACTGTACCAGCCTAATATTTTTATTTTAAGTCGAAAACATCTATGATATTTAAGTATATTATGTTATTAGAATTAACATTTCAAAATAAATAAAAAAAATTCTTTGTTTCAATTTGCATTGTGTTTTTTTAAAGTATTTTTGACACTATTTCTTTTACTTCAAAATACATTGTTAGGTAATTATAGAAACTCATACTTAAAAGTTATACTGCCTATATATGCTCATAAAATATAAAACTGCTTAGAAAAAGTAACCTGTAAAGTCTATAGGATATTTTACATACAACTTCCTTGTATAAAACTATAATATCTGGTACCTATAATGCTTTATAAATAATCAATAAAATATTGTAAAGTTCTTACAATTTTAGATGATCCAGAATCTTAAAAAATTATAGAAACTCATATAAGTTAGCACCTATGTGCTTATAACACTTTATAGAATAACCGGGCTTGTAAAATATCTATAGGATATTGTATGTTCTCTGGCATAGCATTCTTATAAAAACTAATATAATAATATTGTAAAATTAGTATAATATTTTACGATCTAGAACCATAAATAATTATAGAATCATATAAACATGTTTTTATGCAAATGCTTGTAAAATTTCATAGAAATATTTCTTTTACAATATGCTACACTTTTCTACAAATCTGGAAACAGAATGATTGTAGAAACTTATAGTGTCTTATTCGAAGAAGTAGTCCATTTCTCAAAGAGACTTTATTTAATTTTTAAAAATGGGGAAACTCAAAGTCGGAAGTCTCAATCATGCATTAAAATTTAATAACTTGGTTACATGTTTCGCCCTAACATATGGGCATCATCAGACCTAACATTCAGAATAAAAACAAAAAAAAAACAAAAAATTAAAATTAACACATCGTATACATGACTTTACAAATAAAGTGAAAGTAAATGCCTTGTAGATTACCATAAGCAGATTGTAAAATACTCATGAGGTTCTATATACTCCAGAACTTTTAAGTATCATTGAAACCATAGGCGCCGGAACTTCAGAATTGCTCTGGGGTCTTGGAGCCCGGATCTCAACGAATAAAAAAAAATCCTTTATTAAATACACATAATATAATGTAATAGTTAATAAATTTTAAATATAATAAGGCTCCCTTCACAGTTACTTCTAAAAAAAAAAGGTCATCGGTCCAAATTTTGGGGCCTCCCTCCACAGTAACTTCTAAAAAAAAAGGTCAGCGATTCAAATTGTGGGCCCCAAGACGCGCGGGGCCATTCCTCCATCCAAAGTGACTTCTAAAAAAAATGTACCGGGCCCGTACGGAAAGACGGCTCTGGCCAGTTAGTTCCGAATGATCCAATGTTTTTGTGTACATTTGTGAATTATGTAGCTTAATTACCTCTTTGGTATTAAAAAATTTTCAACAGGAGATTTGAGGGTGAAAACAGTAGAACAGTAGTTTAAGAGTGAAAACAGTAGATCTTCTGTTAAAACAGGAGATCTGGTAACACTGGCTCCAACTTGATCGCGCCGATGCTTGACTTCGCTGACTAGGTCGTGATGTCAGATCTGCATGATGCGCAGATCTGACATCACGGCTGCCAACGTGTAGAAAATATAGATCGAGCGGATAATTAAAAATAGCCGTGTTTTTGAAAAAAATATTTTTGAAATATTGGATTTTTGTATTGTATTTTAGACGACTTTGTCTTATTTGCTACAAAATCCGAAAAATCAGTAAAACTGGGGTATTTAACGAAAATTTTCACTAAATCACTTTGGATTGGTTTCGAAATCATTAAATCTAGTGAAATTTCACCAGACCTGGCAACCTTGAGACTAGGGACTTTCCAAATTCTCTACGTGCTCTAAGCAAAGTGGCAGACCGGGGTTGCCAGATCTAGCATAATTTAATTTTCAAAGCCAAAATAATTTTTTCCTAAATATGATAACCTGCTAAATTAAAAAAGGAAACGACAACTGTAGATAAATTTTATAGGAAAAAATTAAATTATCAAATCTCAAGTAACGCACGTTCGCAAACTAATTGCTATTAGTATCATTATTATGTAAACGTACTGTGCGAGGGTTAGCTATGGGGGCTACGCCCCCAAAGAAATATGGCTCTGGGGGCCCAAGCCCCCAGAGCCCCCACGGAATCGCCGAATCGGCGCCTATGATTGAAACCCATCAAAGTTCTATAAGATCGTATATGGTAAAAGTTTTTCATTTTGACCAGTTGAGAACTATACCTACAATATTATAGGAATCTACACCTCATATTTTTACGAGATTTTATGAGGCTTTTTTGACAGGGAGGTATTAAAAATCCTAATAAACTTAGGTACTAAATAACTATCATACTAAGTAAGTACCTATATTATGTAATAAGGATAAATAAGTAGATTAATAATAAGGGATAAAAATGCTCTTTTTTTTATTTATGTATAAGCATCCTTTGTCAAATCTAATTATAATTATTGTACAGCGTAGTTTTTGGTTATTCAGTTTGATAATGCAAATGCTGTACCTAGTACTACGAAACTGCAGTCACTCGTCAGATAATAAAACTCGTATTGTTTTGGTTTTCTTAATTGGAATGTTTATGACCCTATTAGCAGAGCTGTTATTTATACCTGTATTATATTGTATTAAAAGGTTCAATTATTTACATTTTTGTACACAGGTCGCTGTACTGGGTGACGCGACGCCTACATAAGTAATATAAAATCGAAAATCTTCCCATCCCTAAATTCGTGGATAAAAAATAAGAAATTTTCAACAAAATAACAGCACTTCGCCTCATGCCAATGATGAAGGCTTTTGAGAACTCCACCAATGACAATACCTCCCTTCGCCCCACCTAGCGCAAGAGCGTTAGAATTTCGAGGCGGGGTAGCGTCGCTATTGGAAGCTTAAAACCTCATAACTTCCAGGGAAGTTTAGTGAAATGTGAGTTGCGAAGTTAGTCGGTCGTGGAATTCGGCGAGGGATGCCTCGTGTGAGTTATCATCACCATGAGATGGAATTCGTCACGTACAGGTAGGGGTGAAATATTTTCGCAACATTGCATTGTGACATAGGTAGGTACCTACCTATTACGTTTATCAAAGGTGATCAAGTGATGTATATTGTGTCCTTTGTACTATACCTCTACTAAAAGTATTGGCATAATGTATTTTTCATCGTTAATGTCTACGATTTAAATAATTTTTCGCCTTGAGAATTTTTCAAAAAATATTCAAGTGTAAATTATTTAGGTACCTACCTACTATGTATTTTAAAAAGTTAACACATAGGTACCTACATGAATATGTTTGCATAAATGTTTCTCCAAAGTATAAGAAAATTTAAAACCGTCCTTTATCACAATATATGCCAAATAATTAATATATCAGAATAAAAGTAGGTAGGTATAGATAGGTATTGTAAACATTTTTCTTAACATTTTCTATAAATTTATAATGAAAAAGTATTTTAGTAGGTAAGTGTAATAAAATTAAAACTAATTTTGCAACAACATTCCGTTAAAATTATTTTAGGTATGCATAGGACAAATTTTAATATTCAAATAATTTAAATTATCGCAGAAGCGTCATACGTACATAGTAGAGTAGGTACCTACTTTATTATTGTATATTTCAAAACAACCCTGACTGCGGAGACTATTTAAAAGACGAGAAATCTCGAAATTTTCAAAAAACTGTCGTCTCACAAACCGAAGAGAATTTTCGCAAAACTAGTCTGTCTTTAAATCTAAATTTACTAAAAGTGTTGCTACCAGCTTTTTCTTTATCGCAGTAGACGCCCGCAAAATAGGGATTGGGTCCGGTGAGAGTAGCTTAATTAAAATTTTAAATTTCTACTGTTTTATTTAAAAAACAAAAAACGATACGGTGTCAATGTTGCCATATACGTACGAACAAAAATTTTCCCTATTAAATATCCAATTTTTCCCCAAATTTGTCGATAGAAACTTTAAAGGAAATTTGACTTTTAAAACTTTATGATAAAAATTCCCTAAATTTTAGTTAATTTCCCTTCCTTTCCCACAAAGCAAAAACATCTCAATTTCGTTAGATAGGTAGGTAGGTACTTATATGTTTTTACGTTACATTATTTTATGTTGTACAAAAGGTTTTGTTATGATGAAACGACGATTCGAAGACTAAGTATAACGAATTTGTTTCGTGTTTGAGACGTTTATATTAAGGACTTTTCAAGAAGTTATACAGTTATATTGCTTATAGAACGTTCTTGTTTTGAAACTATAACCAATTAATTTTGTTTTGAATGCAAACACAATAACATTACCTATACCTATATTGATGACGAATTATAAAAACCAACTAAAACAATTCGCCTGCGCTGCTTTTCCTTTGTTTTTTATATCTGGTTATAATAAAACTAGTGTCTTTTTGTCAGTCATCACAAGCAAAATACATAAGTATATTTTTTTATTTTGATAATTTTATTGATAGGCTAAAAAAAAGATTTTTGGGACCAGCACAAAAAAATTTTACGGCTGCGTCGATTTTCCTTTGATTCGTCCGAAAAATTAAAGAATGAAAAAAAGTTTTTTGTAAAATTGACGAATAAGTTTTGGATCCTCGCCCGCCATGACGATGGTGGAAGCTTCTTTATAGTTTCTTGTAAAATATGATACCTATTGTTATTAAAATATTTAAGGGCAAAATTTAATCTAGATTTAAATTCATTCAAAAATAAAAATTCTACTTTGAAAGCAAATTATCTTATTAATTTTAAAATATTATTAAATAAATAGCCTCATCAAGAAAAGCGAACGGATCAAAGGGTCCGACAGGCATTGTGCCGCTTATCGACTATGGTCTATTTCTTTTCGATTGCGAACGATGACAGAAAAAAAAATTGAACAAAAATTCACCTAATTGGTTAAATCATGGACCAATTTACACTAGATAAATGCATAGCCAACTTATTAAAGGTCTTTTTTTTTAATCACAGAAGAAGAATAAGAAATTTCCGTTCGATTGATTTCTAGCAAATATATGCTAATTATAAACCTTTTAGCAATTAAAAATAACTTTTAGCTCTAGTTATATTACGAAACAAACAATCTATTAACTTTCTGTACATAAAATCGGTTAATTTTTTGTGTTGAAGCAAAAAGGATGCCCGATTTATCGACAAAATATAGAAGGCCATGTCAAACGCCAAACATTGTGACATAACCTAAAAATTCATCTTCTTAAAGGCCGCTTTACAGTTTGCAATTTTTCTTTCACGCAAGTTGTCTTGCAGCAATTAATATTGAGGCAATAAAAATTTCACTTCGTTTTACAGCGTGCAATAACTTGCCAAGATCGTAGGTGATGTACCACTTGCCAACCATTAAAATAAAAATACATTTGGTTAGGACTTACCGGCACTTTTTGTGCATTCATTTTAACAAAACATCATTACAGGACATGAAAGCAAACCAACAAAAACAAAACGTACCCGCTATAGGTTAGAAAAAACATAAATAAATGTCAGGGATTTTTATATTTAGTTTGGTGTGTCATAAATCACCAGAAAATCCTCAGAATTGCGCTAGCAATGGCAATAAAAATACGGTCCGAGTTATATTTCTTGCAAGCAATACCAGTTGCGCCAGCTGATCATTAGCCTCGTTCTGCGCATACTCCCGTGCAATCTTTTCTTGCGTGAAAGAAAAATTGCAAACTGTAAAGCGGCCTTAACAAGTGGTAATTTAAAATTCTAACCGCTATAAATTGTTAACAACAAAATGTCAGTTATGACGTAAATCCCTAACCTTACTTTTTCAACTTGTCAAAAATGAAAATTCTTGCATTTTCTTATTGTAAAACGGGTTTCTGTCATCGTTCGCAATCGAAAAGAAATAGACCATAGTCTAGACAGAGTAATTTTGGAATTGTAGTATAAGTAGGTATATAAGTAGGTATACCTACCTATATTGATAGGTAGGTATACGGAGATAAGAAGAAATTATATGGATCTAGATAGCTCTAAAATGTGTTCCGATTATACTAACACTATAAATAACTTTATTATTTCCAACATGATAGGTATGGTCTTTTTAATACATTTTTGAAATTGAAGGGCGTAAACTTATTTTGTATGTAACAACCATATGCAATAAACCGTCTAAACTAACTAGTTTTTAAGATATTATCATTTAAATAATGACCTTTTTGGCACTTTGACAGGCTGTAGCAATGTTAATAGTAACTTAACGGTGGATTTTAGAAAAAAACGGCTTTTACATCCCTATCTTTACTTTAATACCTATTTTAACTTAATTTTGTACTTATAAAATTACTTTCCGGGTTTTTTTCTAAAATGCAATTATTGAAAAGTCACGAGAGAAAGTTTTAATTTATAACACATTAGCGTTATTTGCTAGTTTACATGCCTAAAATGATTGCTATTATTATGTTCCCGTGTGAATATATTTCTAATGTACCAACAAATAAAGAAAATTCAGCTCCAATAGCGTAAAAGGTTCAGAATATAGGAGCTGGACAAAATATTAAAGGCCACAAAGGTATACAAACTTCAGTTTCTTAATTTATTTATACAAAATACGGCATACATTTTAATAACCCTTAACCATGTAAATAGGTATAGGTACTCTTAATAATATAAATTATTAACAATATTTTAACTCTAGTTTAACATATCCTCCTTAAATCAGCTTTCATCTCATTTCCAATACTTAACAAAATTACAATCTTTAAAGTTTGTAATAAATTCCTGGATTTCTTAATAAGAACTGAATTTTGTACTAGTAAGAAATTCGTCTGGAGATCCATTTATCACTTTATATCACTCAAAATGATTCTTAGATCATAATTATACAACAAAAACATAAACAAGAAAAAACGATAAACCGAGGCATAGATTAGTAATTTAACCAAACTCCAACCGAAGTTACCGAAGGTTTTTTTAAGGTTAAGTTTGCCACCCCGCCACTTTTGACGTTTGGGGAAGTCACGTATCGATAAATGAAACAAAACTTTTCGATATTCGGGACCCATCTTAGCTCCATCATTCGGGACTCTAGACTCTAAACGGATTCAGGTGCACTTGAACCGTTTTACCGCAAACTTAACCTAAACAGATACTACTATTGTGTAATGATCCTTTGTTAGGTACAGTGATTATTGTGGTGTGTTTACAGGATTTTTGGGACAGGTGGGCACAAGCGGGCCCAATGATTTTAGAGTGGGCACTATCCTAATGAAAGGTGACTTCTAAAAAAAAAAGTCGCCGCCTCCCCCACGCTCTTCTGTCCTTTCCTCTGTATAAGGCCACGTCTACACGTCTAAAAAAAAAGGTCCTCGTTCTCTTGAACTTGAACATACTACCACTCTTTTCTCATGACAGCTTTCCTAGCTGAGTCCCTAGGAAATTCCCTTAGAAAACCGAACCCCTCAAATTTGGGGAGACACCAGGGTGGGCACTCATGTTTCTAGGGTGGGCCAGTGCCCACCCTGCCACCCCCCCCTGGCGCCGCCGCCGTGTCTTTAAAATTAGTTTATGACAATATTAATAGCGAGTCAAGTGAAAACGTTTACACGTTACTCCTTTAAAAAAATATATAAATAATATTTAAAAAGTTTTATTTGATAGCTGTAAAAATTTGACAGGTAAAGGTATGGATTTTTTTTGCTATTTTTTGCCTCGAAAATTGTCAAAATATAATGCCGTATCTTGTTTTCCGAAAAAATGAATCTCAACATTTTTTTTGAAGAGAAAACTGTCAAATTTTGACAGGTAAAGTCAAAAATTTTTTTATCCGTTTTTATCCTAGAGCCTTCGCATTCATAGATATTGTACAGTTTCAATTTTTTATCATTACAAATAAAAAAGTTATATTTGACAGCTGCCAAATTTGACAGATAAAGGTCTGTTTTTTTTTGCTATTTTTTGCCTCAAAAATTGTCAAAATAGGATGCCGTAGTTTGATTTTTAAAAAAATGTATCTCAGAATTTTATTTAAGATACAACTGTCAAATTTTGATAGGTAAATGTCAAATATTTTTTCATCATTCTTTTTCACCATAAATAAAATTAAGTTCCAAAATTATAACCTGCACTTAAACCATTTTACCAAAAAAAAAAGTAAATGTTAATTTGGATTCAAGTACATTTTTGCAAAATAAACAATATTTAAAAAAAGTTTACAAAATATCGATTTTCCAATATTATTTCAGAAATATAAATTAACTGATTCACTAAAAACATTTTTTATTTATGTTAACTGTAATTTTGAAACACTCATAAACTTTATAGCTAATTATCTCAGAAAAATGAAAAATGCACATAAACCCTTTTATTTCTAACCCCCTAAATTATGAAACATTTAAAAATAAGTGTATGAATGGCTGTAATTGTTCTTTTAAATATTTAAAAGATTTGCGAAATCACTTGGAACACAGCCGCAATTATGAGATTCTTAAGGAAAATCAAACTTTTGACACATTCAAAGATAAATTAATGAATTTTCTAATGTAAATTTATAATACAAGTATATTTTCAGATTTTCAGCTATGGCTCAGTAATATTAACAAAGGCAGTTCTCAGTATATTCTTGAGAAAAAAACAGTAAATAACAAAGAAGAGTGTACAACATTCTATTTTATTGTTGTAATAGGACGGGTAATAAATTTTAGAATGGTGTTGTGCTTATAACAGATTAATATGTATGTGTATTTTAAGTGTATATATCCCTAAAGAATCTTTTTATGTAAACTGAATAGAAGCTGCACTAGTTCCATAGTTGTAAACAGGAAAAATAGTGGGAAATGTGATGTTACTTTAGGTTTGCCTACTTTTAATATTTAAAATAAAGGACCCAGTGGCGGATCCAGAATTTTTACAGTGGGTGGGGGGCACGAGCAAAATTTTTTCGACTTGTTTTTAGCGAAATATGAAAAACTCTTGTATTAGGTATTTAATGACAAAGAATATAAACCTTTGTCGTTTTTGCTAGTTCATGGTTCGTTCCACCACCAGACAAACGAAAAGAGTCAATAAAATAGAAAGAAATGTTTGAAACAAAACAATTTTCTATATAAGTTTAAATTCGGTTATTTTTATTTGAATAGTTGTCCTGAAAATTAAAATAATTTTCGAGTTTGGTAGGTAATAAAAGAGGACATTTTCTATATGTTAGAGAAAAAAGGACAGACCGATAGAAAAGAGGACTGTCCTCTGGAATAGAGGACGGTTGGCAACCCTATGTTACTTATATATTACAAAACACATTACAAGTAGGTACTGAAGAGAGAGTTAATATTGCTCACAAGCTTTCCAGTGGAGTAACAGTAACAAGGTTTGTGCTTGGCATGTAGACCATGCCTGCCGCAGTAATTTAAACAAAATTATAAATAATGAAAAAAAGGAAAAAGTGTATAAAACGCTTAAACATTTACAATACATTTTAGATGAAAATAAATTTGTAACGGAAATTAATTTAACACTAAAAATTGTATTTCAAGATGGAGAAACAAAGGCATTTGGTGAGTACTGTTTACAGTATTATAGTAACAATTGTAAACAATGGGCTTATTGTGTTCGTAAAAGCTGTCAAATTAATACTAACATGAGATTAGAATTTATGCATAAGGTAGGTAATTTAATATAATTATTTAGATGCGGAAAGAAACTAAAAAGACTTGACAAAGGAATTAATTCTGTTGTTTCTTATAAGTACAAGAAATAAAATTATAGAAAGATTTATTAAAATTACAAAGGGTAAAAATTCTAGCCATATTTTTGATATTGAAAAACGTCATAATATTGCTAAAGAGTCTAATTTTGAATTGAGATCAAACTCTGAAAACATCTAGTCTGTAGCATTTGAAGCTTCCGCACTTATGTTGTATCAAAAAAAAAAGTATTGTTGTAAACTAATATGCAGTGTATGTAACGTTTGTGCCCACTCATATAGGTACATACGTGCACATGTAGGTACAGACTTTTTTTATCAAGTCAACAATCTGCAAGCACATTCATTTTGTTTTTTAGAAACCACTAAAAATCAGTCAGGCCTTTTACTTGCAATAATTTGTTTATTGTAATACAGAGAATGATCAGTAAGAAATATCTGTTCATTTTAATACTGTTGGGTCTGTCACAACTAATAATGCTGACAGAAATAGATTTTAAAAACTTTCTGATCTAAGGCAAATCTTAAATAACGTCAGTGAGTGCCTTTCAGGTGCAGATGAAGACAAATTATTATATGCAGAGAAAACATTAAAGGTTCTTTATAACTAGGGGAAAGGGGGATAAGATGGCGAATCGGGTAAGATGATGAATTGGAAAATTCTGATTATTGTAATTAGATAGCGCCACTTGGTTGATTGCCGAGTGTAGCAGGTGTGCTTCGTAAGTTGCCTATGTGTGAAGATCAAAATCTGACTTACTTTGTTGACGATATTTCGCCATTTGTGTTTAATGGTTATGTCATTATAATATTAGTGCAAGACGAAATAAGCTTTATAGCGTTTGTGTTTAATGTTATTTTCAATCGGTAAGTATTTTCTTCAATGTTATAGTATTGTTTATCTATAGCCCATTAAGTTCTCGTGAAATAAAATCTCTTTGTTGGTTAATACAAAACCAATTCAAAATGTATTGGTCGGCTAAGATGACGAATTCGCTAAGTGGGCAAGATGGTGAATTCAAAATAAAGAAAAAGCAGATCAAAAAAGGCAAACATGTCAGAAAAGTGAGGTTTGATGATCAAGATGATGGAGAATCCTCTGACTCTTACATATCAGTAAATTATATGGAAGAAGATGACGATAATGTGGAGGAACAAGAAGAAATTTGTTTAATGTGTAACGATTCTGGAAAAAATAAAATTTGGTACGCCTGTTCCCTGTCGTAAATGGGTTCATGCAGCATGCTCAGGACTGACATCCGCAGAAGCGAAGCGCAAAGCATATATTTGCGACTTTTGTGACAATAATTAATATATCTTTCAAATTACCTACTGTTTTTCTTTTATTCAATAATCCTCGGCATCTTACCCGCATGCTTTCGTCATCTTACCCATACATGAGGTCAAGATGACGAATTTGTCATAAAATTTTGAACTTACGAAAAAAAAAAATTACAGTGAATATAGCATGATAAGAAGCAAACTGTTGGGAACTAAAATTATCCTGAATGCTCTAAAATACGAAACAAAGTTTTAGGGCGAAATATGACAAAGAAAATAAAAATATATGCTTACTATCGTCATCTTGCCCTCCTTTCCCCTATATTAATACAGACTCTAAAAAAATTTAACCCCAAAACTCCAAAAGTTTAAAATATCTCCAAACGAAAAATAAATGAGTCCGAAGTAGATTTTGCCAAAGAGCCACAATAAAAAAATACAAAACAAAAAAGTTTTATCTCAACAAAGAAAAAACGAAAAATTCAGCAAGATTTTTGCACAAAACCAAATTATAATGAGAATTTGAATATAGAATTTTTTTTACTAAATAAGCCTTTTGTATCTATAAATATATCTTATGGCCATAATTATACCAATGTAATCATAGAATTAGCCTTTCTTCTGTTATCCTAATATAAAATTTTTAATTTGGCATTTATCTTTTATAATTTCCTGTTTGAATGTAATTTTTATTTTGTTTTCTGGATGTTGTATGATACTTTATAAATAATGTAACATAGTATAAAAATGATCTTGTTTAATTTTTTTAATTAAAACTTGTAATGTAAAATTTTTATACTGTACACACTTGTATATGTACTTAGTGATAAATTTAATGTATTATAATAACCAGATAAATAAATATGTAATGTTCCATTTTTTCTATTTTTTTTTTATATTATAAAGAAAGTATTAGAAGTATAAAGAGGCCATATGTATACTATTACGTATTCACCTTATTTTAATAAAAGAAAATATAGTTTTTGATAATTACTTAAAGTATCTCTTTATGCTGAAAAACTAGGGCGCTACGCTAAATTCTTCGCCAGATCGTATTATTAATATAGCAACACGTATTACATGAATTTTTAAATTATGGCGAAAGTTTCGGACCCGAGTGTGCGCAATTGACAGGTCCTCCTTTCTGCAGAGCAGACGTGGATGCGCCCCGAAAGAAGTCGAACTCCGGTGCCGATCGAGATTATGTGCGTTTACATGTCGTCCGAAAATAATAATAAGATATAGGTGTATTTACAAGTTTATATGACGTTTTAATACAATATTAGATATTAAATGAATTATTATATTAAATTACTTTATATTTATGAATATTTCTGGCTTTTTATGTAATTTGTAAAAATCTTCAGTCTGAATTCGTCGGTTTTAGATCAGTTTTTAGCTTTTTTTATTGTTTATTTAGGTGTAAAGGTACCTAGTAGGTAATTAAAACTTCAGTAGGTAATTAAAAAAGTAAATTAAATGAAAGTTATTTTTCGTTTTAAAAAAGTAAAAACAAATTAAATAATAAGTAATATAGGTATAACGTATAACAAACCAATAAAGTTTGGTTTACTCTGACGAAAGCTTAAATAATTAATAATAATCTAACATTATTTGAAACTATATATACCTAGTAGGTACTTAATAGCTAAAGTCACAATGGGCTTTTGGCACTTCAACAAACTTTAATACCAATAAATTGTTTTGCAAAGCCACCTTCGATATTTATTTATAATAATGACTGGTGAAATAGTTGATAAAATGAGTTTTTATGCAGTTAAAGTCTGCAAAATATCAAAATCCTAACTTAATTAATAAGTGAGCTATGGAGAACGGGAGGTGAGGTGCAGAACCCTGTAGAATAAACTTTTATTCAAAAATGATAAACTAATATAAACATTACCCTAACCATTCTAACCACAAAATAATTCTAACCAATACACCTAGCAGTCAACCTAAAGAAAGTTAACTAACATGCGGATACAACACAAAAATTGCAACACCAAATCTTTTATTGAAGTACGCTGTCAGTTACCTCTTGTTTCGTAATAATAAATATATTATTTTGAAAATAGAATTCGTTAAAATTTAGGCGTTAACGTAATTTAGAACACATCAAAGGTTTCATCCTAAAAAAGTTCATAAAAAATAAAGATATGGCCCATTGAAGAAATGTGTGAGTTAGTAGTGGCTTTTAATCCCCCCTCCCCCCAACCAATAGTACCTATATAGGTACTCCTACATAATTCAAAATATATAATGTACCTTACAGTCCTATATTGTTATTGTCGCACTATTCAGACGCACAATACGGAATTCGTTGTTCAAACGTGCCTGTGACAACACATAAATTTCGGGCCAAGAAGTTATGTCAGACGATTTTCTTTCGATCGATCGTCCGTTCATTCGGCTTTTTTCAGGGCGCATCCTAGTCTGCTCTACAGACTCTTGTGTTTGAAACCGGTCTGCAGGTAGTTGCATCCTACCAATAGTAAAGTCTTCACTTCTTGGTGGTGCAAGCTGATTTGTATTTTGAAATCTAACATAGTGTTGACAAAATAAGACCTTATATTATAAGGAACTTTCAGGTGGTTCGAAAATTATTTTTTGCATTGTCCCAAAAAATTAGTACTGGCAACAAACATATTATTTAACCTAACAAGCAGTTAGTTTGCTAATGACAAAAGTGACTAGTAATCATTGCCAGAATTGGCCTAGAAATAAAATGTAGTCTTTGTTACTAAGTTTCCTCTTGAGGCATACATTTATTGTCACGGAAACTAATATTCTGAAACTTAAAACAAAATATTATGCTTTTTTAACAAAATCAGCAGTGCTTAACATTCACAAATCAAAGTGTAAAAGAAAATAACGCCGCAAAAAAAGTTTTTAATCAGTGTAGTGAATTGGACCTTAAAACTAAAGTGTCAATTCTAAAAATGAAATAAAAATAAGTCACTATTTCCCTAACATTTTTTCTCAAATCAAAGGTTACTTCTGAAAAAAGCCCCACTTCCCTAAAATTTTCACATCAAAAGTTACATCTAAAAATAGTCTCTATATTTTTCCTCACTTCTCCAAAATGTCTACTCTGGTCAAGTCACTTCTAAAATATTGTCTCTTTTTTTTCAAATTCTTCAAATGCCCAAAAGCCCTAATATTATACTAGAAGTCTTCAACCTTTCACGATCCATAATTTACCCCAAAACTTTATATTGAAGGAAACCCTCTAAATCTGACAACAATGCTACCAAATATACCGGGTGTTGCATCGTCGAGCGGGACATAGGAAATCCCATGTAATTTTAAATGGGGTCAATTATTGGCTTCCCTAATTATTTTAGAGAAAAATTCTATTTAAGTTTATTAAAGAGCACTAAAACCCACATTCAAAAGAATAACTTTAGATCTTTTTGATGAGCCCGTTTAAGTAACTATTTCTCCTTTTTATGGCCCCGTATTTGCGGGCACCAGTCAAGGTAAAAGATGACTGTCAAATAAAGTTGTCATTTTGAAATGTGTGCTTTATTGTTATAAAAACTCTTACATCGAAAATATTAGCCATGAATTACACTTCTAAAGAAAAAATATTTTTTGATTTGATTGATTGATGATTAAATGGTATTATCAAGAAAATAGTTATCAAAATGTGTCAGACATGTTTGCTGCTCTGTATCCGAATAGACCGATACCTGCAAAATCTACAGTTGAAAGGACTATCAAGAAATTTGAGACAAAAGGACTGTAACAAATTACTGCAGATGTGAAGAAAGGCAGGAACAAAGAGGAGATGCAAGAAATGATAGGGACTTGCAAAGGCAGGAACAAAGAAGAGATGCAAGAAATGATAGGGACTTGCAAGTTTTATTGTGCGTGGAAGAAAATGATGGGAAGATCAGCACAAGAAAACTTGAGGATGAGATAGGATTAGATCACACCACAGCGTTACGAGCTTTGAAACGACATAAATATTATTCATACAAATATGAAAAGCACCAAGAGCTAAGAGATAGGGACGAAATACGACGACAGGGGTTTTGTTTTGGTATGATTGAAAGAGCAAACATGAATAGGGAATTTTTAAAAAACATTTGTTTCACTGACGAATGCACATTTACCTTAACCCATTAGGTACTAGCGTGCCATATATGGCACGCAAATCCCCTAATCACTAAACGCCCTCTATAACTATTTGAATAACTATTTTATAATATTTGCCAATGTTTTTACGTTTGGTAGTATCCGAAGTATATGACAATAATAGGTTGGGTTGTTGCACTTGATTTTACTGTCTCATTTGATTTGTGCTTTGTGACGTGTGAAAACAAAATTATAGAAACATGGGTTCCAATAAAACGTAAGTAGAATTTTGACAAATGTAATATTAGAATGCAAATATTTTATAAACTGTTTACTGTCTTTTTATACATATAAAATTTCTATCATAATTAATTCTGATAAAAGTTTACAGGTTTTTAGTAAATAGCGTGTTTTGGTTGGTGTGCCTTATATGGCACACTAGTCTCTTGGGCAACCTTTTTTGTTGAAAATGTAAACATATTTTATTTTTAGGTTATCTGTGAGAGAAATAACGGATATGATAGAAACCGAGGAATTTTGGAATGACCTTGAGATAGACAATGTACAGGCCATGTATATTGAACCTCCCGATAATAGGTATCAATCTGACGAAGATTCTGGTGACGAAACGGGTGGGCTGATTGATAATTTGTCGGGAAAGCAATTACAAGCTCCTGCTGAAGTAGTTTTTCAAAGTGGGCGTCGTATTGGAAATGAAGATGTTGAACAAGACGATGAAGATGTTGAACAAGACGATGAAGATGAAGATAATCTACCGCTTAGTCATTTTGTTAAAAATAGCCCTAGATCATACTCTTGGGTACCAGAAACTGATTTACCAGGTAGGAATGACGACGTGTTTCCACAAAAAGATTATTCAAAGTATAAAGATATGTCTCCAGTTGAATTATTCGAACTTTTTGTTACTGATGATGTCATACAGTTTCTTGTGGAAGAAAGTAATAAATATGCTCTCTTTGTAAATTGCCAAGATCCTAAAATAACATCTAATGAGATGCGATGCTTTCTTGCAATTTTATTAGTTTCGGGCTACGACCCAAAGCCATCGAAAAAAAGTTATTGGGATTCATGTGACGATTTGCGTAATGTGTCAGTTTATAATTCCATGCGAAGGGATCGATTTATACAAATCATGAGATTTTTGCATTGCGCAGATAATACGCAACTAGACCCTTTAGATAAAATGACAAAGTTGAGGCCTCTGATGAAAATGATGAAAGAAAGGTTTATCGCTAATTACATCCCAGACCAAGAACTGGACTATGACGAGAGCATGATTGAGTATTATGGTCGTCACGGGTGCAAACAATTTATCCGTGGCAAGCCAATACGATTTGGTTATAAGGTGTGGTGTATAAATGCTAAAAGTGGCTACCTTGTAAATTTTGAAGTGTACCAGGGGTCCATACCTAATTCAAATTTAGAGCACCAAAAAAAATTTGGAAAAGCTACTGCTCCCCTAATACAGCTAATTGAAGATTTACCACCTGAAATAAAGTGTTTGTCACTTCGTTTTTATTTTGATAACCTCTTTACATCAATTGATTTTCTTTATTATTTGAAAACCCATGGTTACAACGGCACAGGTACAGTTAGAAAAAATCGTCTCCCAAAAAGTTGTCCAATTCGCAACGTCGCAGAAATAAAGAAAACTAAACGTGGAACATACGATTATGTTTCAACAGATGACAAAGCTATTGTGGTAGCACGTTGGATGGACAACTCTGTCGTAACTGTAGCCTCTTCAGTGCATGGCATATTTCCTTTATCTACCGCAAGCAGGTATTCAGCGGCAGAAAAAAAGAAAATTGGAATCCCCAGACCTAATTGTATTGCCAAGTACAATGAGTTCATGGGTGGGACAGACCAAATGGATTCAAATATTAACATATATAGAATTGGAATAAGGGGTAAAAAGTGGTGGTGGCCAATTTTTACATGGCTAATTGATACCGCGGTTCAAAATGCATGGATTTTATGGAGAGCTCAAAACCCAAATTCATCCCAACTAATCTTTAGACGAGAAATAGCTCAAGTGTACCTAAAGATGTATCAAAACCTCCCTAAATCAGCTGGCCGACCATCCGTTTATTCCCAGGAGAGCAGGGTGCCTTTGGATATCAGGTATGATAGAATTGATCATATTGTGGAATATGTTCCTAACAACAAACGAAGAAGATGTGCTGGAAATCATGAATCTGCAAGTGCTGTGAGAACACAATGCCACAAATGTAATGTAGGCTTATGTATAAGTTGTTTTTCTGCTTACCATTACAGAAATTAAGTGTAAATAAATTTTTAGTATTTAGTGTTCAACATTACTTTGTGACTACTTAGGGTACTAGCGTGCCATATATGACACGGCCTATATTTTTGTTATAAATAAATCCAAATTAAAAAAAACACGTAAATACTTTATTTTTATGTATACTCAATACAAAAACAAAATAAAAAATAAAAAATTATAAAAATGAATAATTCAGTCCCTAATGGGTTAAACAATGAACCCAATGTTCAAAATTATCGATATGGGAGCAAAGAAAACCAACACAGGTTTATATTGGAAAGTCCTTTTAGTTTGTCATATAATATGTATTATATATATTTACACCATTTATTTTTTAATTTAGTAACACCATATAGTTATGTGTTCAGAATTCGTGGAAACTGCTGCGTTGCAGAATGCCGACCTAAGCACTGTTCCCACGAGAACCGAACAGTGCATTTTACTTGGCTTTTTAACATTAGATTTGGCATAGACTTTATCAAGCAAACACGTATATTTTATTGTATTCTAATTTTCGACTTTACGTTTGTAAATTTAAATAAAAAGTTTTTTTTAAACGCGTTTCAATAAACGCGCAACATAAAGTGGCGCAGTCTTTTGTGTAGGGTTTGAAAGGGACTTTCATCGTGAAAAACCCGTCGGTTTCAACCGTTTATTCAAAAATCGAAACTTTTGCATCGTGCAAAATTTTGACTTTCAGTGTAGCGCGTAAAGGTGGTAGAGAATGTGCAGCATCGTATTAGACCATATCAGTTGGATTAAAATAATGAAAATTGCTTCATTTATGTAAGTTGCTTTCCATTTTTCCCGTCTATGTCATTCTCCTCGTCTCATTCTAGTTCCACAGAGGAAAATAGTAGTAACGAGTTAGATTTAAACGACTTCATCAGTACTGAAACTGATTTAAATTTAGATAGGTTATTTTCGAATCTTTCTTTAAACAAAGTAGAAGAGAACCCAAATAATATTAAAACAAAAATTACAACACCAAAATTTGACAGTAAACTGTTAGAAATTGTTCCCAAATTTGATGGGAACCCACTAGAATTATCGTCCTTTTTGGATACTGCCAATACTTTAATTAAAACTTACTGGGACTCAACACCTGAAAACTCTGTTCAAAACGCCACACTTATTTACCTACGGTATTTATGCAAAATTGATAGGCAAAGCTATAGAAGTTTATAGCATTTGTATTGCGAAAGACTGGGCGAGCGTAACAAGCGCCCTAATTTCTCACTTTGGTGATCAATGCGACGAAAACGGTTTATTGTTTGATTTAGACCAATTGAGACAAGAAAATAATGAACCTTCTTTGCAATCTTATACTAGAATAATGTCGAATCTAAATGCTCTGCATAATTACGTAGACATACACGAAAATAATGCAGCATTATTGGTGTAAAGAATTTTACAATAAACATGCCTTAAAAATATTTTTAGCAGGATTAAAAGACCCGTTAAGTTCGACTATTCGTCCTATGCGACCTAATTCTTTAGCAGTTGCCAGACAGTTCATTATATCAGAAAATAATATCCGTCATTTGCAAAAACCGCAAGTCGAATTTCGAAAAAATAAACCAGTACAAAAATTCCATAACAACCAACCTCATAATTTTTACAATAATAACAATCAACCCCATAATTTTTATAATAATAATAATTTTCAACCTAATTTCTCCCAACAATCTTATTCCAACCCTACATTTCCACGCGGCCCCATTAATATTCAACCTAGGCCGATATTCAATCAAAGATTCCCAACTAAAAGACAAGTCTTTGGGCCCCCTAAATATCCAACAAATGTTTGGAAACATAACCCCCAAACTCAATATCAACCAAGACCAACCCCTATGAGCGGAATTTCACACGGAACTTTTCCAAAACCTAGACCGAAATCTTGTTTTTGAAAAACTCTATAACATGGAACAACCCCCTTTCTTTGACTCGAACACTCCCGGTCCTTCGTACCAAAATTATGGTTTCTATGGACCCGATTATTTCTATCGCAGCTATGACAACCAAAACTATGTAAATGTACCTAACCAACAATATGAACCCTGAGAAAATTTCGAAGAAGAAAACAATAAATACCCCTCTGAACAAAATGACGATTCCGTGCAAAATTTTCAAGAAATTATGCCTCAAGAGCCAATCATATAGAAATTTATTCAATTTATAACCGCAAAGATTTACCATATATAAAAATTTACTAAATAATATACTAAATTTACCATATATAAAATTAAATCCACTTATAAAATTACTAATTGATACCGGTGCGACAAAATCATTTTTAAACCCAGAAATTGGCGAAAAATATTTTTCAGATTGTATAAAAAAGGAACCATTCACTATATCATCAATATTTCAAACTACTAGCAGGGATTTATGTGCCGAAATACCAGCATTTTAAGAATTTAACTCTGAAAAAAAATATAAAATTTTATTTATTTAAATTCCACCATTTTTCCGATGGCCTTATTGGTTAGGAGACTTTAAAAAACCTAAATAAACAGTTGACTTGCAAAACTCTGTTTTAAAAACACCCTCAGCTAAATTACCCTTAACTCATTACGAATCAAATAACAAACTTTTATTTTTCGCACGCATTGAACTATACAGCATAGAAACCTTAAAAATACCCGTCATCGTAGCAGATGGTGACGTCACTATTCGCGAATGTTTGACAACATCGACAAACGAATATGCTCCGGTTGATATTCAAAATCGCACTGAGAATGTACAAGAAATTTATCTCTATTCTCCGATACCGGTCAAATGAATACGAAATATTTTACGTTACCGTAGAACATAACAAAAAATCAGGAAAAATCGATGTACCCGAATTAATAAGAACGCAACGCCGAAGAGAAATATCACATTGAAAAATTATGCATAGAATTTTCTGATATTTTTCATCGCGAAAATTCGCTCTTGACATTTACAAATCAAGTCAAGCATCGCATAAAAACAACGGACGAAACGCCGGTATATACTAAATCGTATCGATATCCATTCATACACAAGCCAGAAGTCGAAAAATAAATAAATGACATCTTAAATGGAGCAATTATAAGACCAAGTGACTCACCCTGGTCATCCCCAATCTGGATCGTGCCAAAAAAGTCTGACGCATCTGGAAAAAAGAAATGGCTCATAGTTGTGGAATATCGAAAAATAAACGATAAAACTATTGATGATCGATACCCACTTCCAAATATAACGGACATTCTCGATAAACTTGGACGTTGTCAATACTTCTCTACTTTAGATTTAGCTAGCGGCTTTCATCAGTTAGAAATGCATCACGACGACATCAAGAAGACAGCGTTTAATGTCGAGAACGGGCATTACGATGGTTTACGCGTGCCCTTTGGGCTCAAGAACGCCCCCGCAACATTTCAACGCGTCATGGATAACGAGCTTAAATAGTTAATAAATAAAATATGTTTTGTCTACATGGACCACATAATTGCCTTCTCAACCTCTCTTCAAGAGCACATAGTTAACCTAAAAGCTGTTTTCCAAAAACTGCGTGAAAGTAATCTAAAAATTCAACTCGACAAGTCAGAGTTCTTGCGCAAAGAAGTCGCATTTCTTGGCCATATTATAACACCTGACGGTATAAAACGAAATCCGGACAAAATAAATGCAATCTCAAACTATCCCATTCCAAAAACAACAAAAGAAATTAAAGGTTTTTAGGGCTTTTGGGATACTATAGAAAACTCATAAAAAAACTTTGCAAATATTACGAAGCCATTTACCAATTGTTTAAAAAAGGGCTCCACAATTAATATTGAAGACCCAATATATATAAAAACATTTGAAGATTGCAAAGCACTTTTAATTAATGACCCGATTTTAGAATATCCGGACTTTTCTAAAGATTTTAATCTGACTACCGACGCAAGCAACGTTGCCGTCTTATCACAAGGAATAATAGGAAAAGACAAACCTATCGCGTACGCGTCGCGCACTCTTAACAACGCGGAACAAAACTACTCGACTATAGAAAAAGAACTACTGGCCATTGAATGGGCAACTAAATATTTTAGGCCCTACTTGTTTGGCAGAAAATTTAAAATTATCACGGACCATAAGCCTCTTCAATGGTTGATGTCTCTAAAAGAACCAAATTCCCGTTTAGTTCGGTGGAGAAAAAAGCTCGAAGAGTTCGATTACGAGATAATATATAAAAAAGGAAAGAAAAATACAAACGCGGACGCGCTCTCTAGGGTAGAAATATACCCCACCGAAACTAACCTCCCACCTGTTTTACAATACATGAACGAATTTAACGAAAACCCTGTCTTAGACATACAATCCTCTACGAGTAATGAAACTATCCTGTGTTAAATCCACAACCCTCGACAAGCCGTGAAACCGATAATCAATCGATAATAGTACAAGCTGACCCGGACGAAAATACCGATAACGAGACAGTGCACACTAGTGCCGAAAATCCCATATTAACCATTAATATTACTGAAAAACCTATAAATGATTTTCTTTGTCAAATCATAATTAAAAAGGTTGACCAAAATCCACGCATTGAGATAAAAAGGATTTTTGACAACCCGATCAACCGTATGCGGTGGTATCTTTACATAAAAAACGAAACGTTTCGCGAACAAACAATACAATTTTTAAAAGAATATGCCGAACCAAAACGGCAATATGTGTTTTACTTCGAAAACGATGACGACCAAAAATTTATAAAGAAATGTGTAAGTTTATCCCGAAACTTTTAAAAATTCTACATATAGACTCCTTAAATCTAACACCCTCCTACATGACGTCACCCGCAAAAACACGCAACAGAACCTCGTAAAAGCGCAACACGAAGGTATTACGAACCATCGCGGCATTCACGAAACCATTGACGAATTAAGGACTGGCCTAAACTGAGCGATGACGTCAGAAAATTTATCAATAATTGTCATATCTGCCAACAAGTAAAATATGACCGCCATCCGCCATTAATTAGACTACAATTAACGCCTACTCCAAAAAAAACATTTGAAACGATTCATATAAGAACATTTAAATTTGGCAACACCGCAACCCTCACAATCTGTGATAGTTTTTTCTCGATTTGGCCAAGCTTACGTACTACCTAGTCTGTCGGCATTACACGTATATCAATCACTAATACAGTTTATTTCTTCATACAAGATACCTGAAAATATAGTTTCTGATAATGGAAGCGAATTCTCCCAAAATTTATTAAAAGATTTTGCAAAACTTTACAAAATCAACTGGCCTTATACCCTATCATGAAACCCCAATAGTAATGCTATTGTAGAACGATTTCATTCTACAATATTAGAACACATGCGTACATTATCTATTACAAAGCCCAACTTAAACCCTTTCGAAAAAATCACGTACGCAGTCTTAGGCTACAATAATTCTATTCACTCGGAAACTAAACGAAAACCGATTGACTTACTGTTAGGACATTTGGAACTTAAAGATCCAATCGATATCGATAGTCAAGCGAAACCAATTAGTCACCAAATTCACGAACACAAAGAAATTATGGTTGACTTATACAAAAGGATACACGAAAGTACATCTAAACAAAAATCTAATGTCATATCAAAATTAAACGAAAAACGCGATGACCCACCAGACATCGAACCAGGTACTACTGCGTATAGAAAAGTGACAGACAGACAATCAAAACCAAAACCGCCTTATCGACCCGAACATGTAGTAAGAAGTAACAATCTTACCGTTACAACCCCTCTTAATACTTACCACAAACAAGTATTCAAAAACCCCCGAAAATTTATAGACAAATCGTTGTTATAGGCTGATGACCTTTCTGGTTCAAACCTCGATGACACCGAAAATCCAGATACAACCCCTCCAGTCCAACCCGGGAATCCTACCCTTTAAGCTGGGATCTGCTAAAATAAAAATCGCTTCTCATACTTTTCTACATTATATTCAACTTCAACCTCTCCAAAACCAAATCAAGTCCATAATAAATCAATACAATAACTTAGAAGAACTATTTAATAAGTCCGCTAACATTCATACAGATCCCCTGTATGGTGCATATAAACATTTAGAATACGAAGTAACAGTTGTTAACAGAAAATTACAATCAGTATTTCCAGATAAAAGGAACAAACGTGGCCTTATAAACCCATTAGGCTCTCTAGTAAAATATATTTCCGGTAATTTAGATCAGGAAGATGCTAGAGAAATCAATGATAGTTTATCAGAGCTGGAATCTAATCAAAATAAAATAGTAAAAAAGGTAAACAAAATTGTTTTTTGTAATACAATATTTTTGATGTAAATTAAGGGCTGAAAGACCTAGGTCGATAGCCTTTTAGACTTGTGTCTAATAAATATGTTTTAATAAAATTTAATAGGTAAACAAACAAATGTCTCTAACATCAAATTTAATGCAAAATATTAACGAAACTATGACGAGTGTAACTCGTAATCGAAAATTAATCGAATTAAAAATTGAGGAAATACGGAAAGACCTAAACGACCTTGCTCTCAGATACACCCATTATATAGAAATACGAGAAATATTAGATGAAATAAAATTAAACTTAGACTCGTTGCTAAACTTTCTTTCAGAGATTGAAAATGCTATAAGTTTCCCAAGTCTTAAGACACTACACCACAGCATCGTCTCTTCCACAGGCCTCAAAGAAATCGTAAATAACCTATATAAAATTCATAGTCATTTGCAGATATTATTTAATGATAATAACTACCTAAAATATTATAGCATAGTAGAAACAAATGTTTTTTATATTAAAGACAAAATTATTTTTTCACTCGATTTTCCTCTGATACATCCCGATACCTTCGATTACTATCATTTGTATTCCATTCAAAACCAAAACCAATCAATAATAATTCCACCATCCACATACCTTTCTATAAGCAACAATGACTACCAATACCAAGAAGACGAGTGCATCAATCTAAGACCAAATTTTCTCTGCAGGAAGAACCACCTCTTACCACTACAGGACGACCTAGACTGTATAACGTCTTTACTTTCTAATGGACCTAAAATAGAAAAATGTCACAAGATCCTGTCCAAATCAGTGAAGAAATCATCGAAGAAATCAATGATGCTCACTACATTGGCATCTTTCCCAGAACCAAGAAGCTTCAAGCTGAATGCACCGAAAATGACGTCGCCCTACTACAAGGGACCTACCTCTTTGTTGTTCCGCCAAATTGCGCAATAAAAGACGCAAAGTTTATCTACAAAAATGAAAAAGGTATTATTTCCGGCCACTCAGTCACATTACAAGACATCAAAGAATTCCATATCCCCACCTTGGAAGTACACAAACTTAAACTAGAAAAGGTATCATTGGATAAACTTCACGAAGTCCAGCTCCAGCAGCTACAAGAGGAGCCACTGAAAGAACTCCATCTCCATTCAAACTATTCCACTTGGTCTCTGGCCTGCGTCATAACGCTAGTCTCATCTATCACTGTCTATTTCCTGATTATACGGAAGGAAAAGATCTACAAATTATTACGCAAGAAGAAGCCTACAGCAGCCAAAAGAAACCCAGTTGAAGCACCGTTTATAGCAACTCAGATGGTTCCACCCTCGAGTTCCTTTTAGGGATGGAGGAGTTATGTGTTCAGAATTCGTGGAAACTGCTGCGTTGCAGAATCCCGACCTTAAGCACTGTTCCCACGAGAACCGAACAGTGCATTTTACTTGGCTTTTTAACATTAGATTTGGCATAGACTATATTGAGCAAACACGTATATTTTATTGTATTCTAATTTTCGATTTTACGTTTGTAAATTTAAATAAAAAGTTTTTTTTTCTAAAAAACGCGTTTCAATAAACGCGAAACGCTGACTTTTCAATATTCTACAATTAATTTTAAATAACTTACTTTTAAACAATTACGGTTTTTTTTAACTAAAATTCGATTTTTAGTCTATTTCTAAGCTTACTTATAATCCATCTCTGTCGCCACCGATGCTCTCTCTTTATAAATTCGTGATCTAATCAGACTTGCGTCTATTATTTCCCAACCACACACTGCGCACATGTCAGTCGAATAACCTGATGGCGGGATGTTTAAAATATATGTAGAAATAGTTTTAAATATTTTTTAATGTTTTATTACGTCACGGTGTGAGTCATAGTTTAGGATCTAGTCTCTATTAAATTTTTTTGCAAGAATATTGTTGTTAAATTCGTAGCCTCTATTAAAAATGCCATAATTAAAATGGAGGGGCAGGCTAATCAATAAATTTTGTTATTTTTTGAGGCCGTAAAGGACCTGTAAAGTAAAAATCTAACCTCTAATTTTTTAACTGTTAATAAATTTATGTATACACAGACTGTGAGATGAATTGTATGTAGAACAAAAATATATTTGCTCCATTGAAGAAAATAATGTAGAAATAAGGACCAGCATAATAACCTCTATATAGTTTTTTCTTCAATGAAGTAAATATATTTTTGTACTACATACAATTAATTCATCCCACAGTCTCTGCACAAATAAATTGTTCAACAATTTAAAAAAGTGGAGGTAAGGTTACTTTGCAGGTGCTTTACAGCCTCGACGACAAAACTTACTAATTAATGAGTAATAGCCTCCCCCTCTATTTTATAATTATGGCCCATAAATTAACAAACTGGTAAACTGCGAATAACAAAAATATTCTTGTAAAAGAAACTTAATTGGAACTAGAACCTCCACTATCACACACACCGTGGTTTAAAAAATCACCACAATCAAACATAATTAAACCCATTTCTACCTATATTTTAAATATTCCGCCATTAATCGACTGACATGCGCACAATGTGCCTGCAATAGGTTGGAAAATAGACGCGAGTATAATCAGTGGCTAACTTTACTCTTCGAGACGCAACGCGCCTCACCGGTCGGTAGAATACTCAGGAAATATATTGTATAATAGATAATGGACCTATGAGTTTTTATGTTTATGTGGACGATTGGATTTTAATATTCCATTGTTAGAGTTAAAATAATTGTATTTAAATTTTCGTCTTGCAAACCAGTTTATTGTTTATTAGGTGGATTTGATTTTCTGTTGAAATTATTTTTTTCGGGTTTGTTGTACAGGGTGAGTCAACGATAGAGTAAGGTTCATTTCTTCTTTATCTTAAAAATTAGATAAAAATTGTGCATATATTAAAATTATATATAAAACTTTATTTATAGGTACGGGGTAGCCCAAAAAAACGTGGCGATATAACTTAGGTTTTTTTAAATACCCGCCCAATATATTGGACTATTTTCTAATTCCCCACTAAATTTTACGCTTATTTTATTTAAAATGATATACATCCAAATTTAATAGTTTTGAGATATTGAATTCAAAATATGGTATTTTCATACTTTGACAGACTGTAACATTGGAACGGTTCATTTTAGAGAAAAATGGTTTTCACCTGCCTATCTTTATTTTTTATTCTCTATCTATAAGTTACAACTTTCGGTTTAACATGTTAAACTGTAAAATAGGTTTTTTGGTTTAACATGTTAAATCGGAAGTTGGTCTCTTTGGATAGAAAATAAAAAACTAAGAAAGGGGGAGGTAAAATGTAGTTTTCTCTAAGAAAACACGTTACAATGTTACAACCTGTCAAAGTCTGAATATACAATATTTTAATTGTTAATATCTAAAAAACCATGGATTTAGACATATGACTTTTACAAAATAAGGGTAAAATTTTATAGGGAATCAGAAAAAATATTTTACATTTTTTTAACGTTTTTTTTTTATAGTTTTATATATTCGACTATATTTTGTCCTATAAATCCTTAGAGAATTCATTTTAGGACTAATTTATTCCTCAATCCTTTCTGAACACGCATGTATACTTAAATATATCAATTTATTTTTTTAATTTAAGAAAAATTGATATTTTGAGAGGGGGAATAGGAAAATTCGTCAAAACTCGAGAATTTATAGTTTTTGTGTAGATTGTCATAAAATTGCTTTGTCTCAAGACAGGCTCCCATATTGACATCAATTATTACCGGTGCTAAAATTAGCCTAAATTGGGTGATTTTGGCTACGGATTGTGAAGTTGTTTTAACGTTTTAAAGTTAAAAATTTAATGTCATAGATTATTTGGGATTTGTACAATTTAATTAGATAAAAATTAACACTTTATATGTCCGATTTATGATCGATTTTTCAATTTAAAAAATACTTTGCAAATTCCGTGGAGGTTTAATTTTAACAGAAATATAATTTTTCGAAAAGAAAGCCTTGGAATCATTATAAAGCGTCATCATGAATATTAAAAATATAAAGTGCAAAACAGGCGTAAGTTTTTAAAGTTATTTTAGCATTTCGCGCATTAAAATTTGGGATAGAGAATAGAGATAGCTCCAAACTTCTGCAATGCAGTGTTACAAAACAGATAGCTCGAAATATAGTATTTATATAGATGCATTGTTCATTTTAATGTTGGTCTGCATACCTTAAATTTAATTAATTTTCAATGTTCGGAGATATTCGGAAGAGCCGAAAATTGCTACTAGATTTGTTCCGAGTTTTTACAAATCGCGAACGCGCTTTGTTTATACCCCCTTACTTAGGATTCCTATTACATTCTTTCTTGAAAATTTGTGTCACATTTGACATTTTCATGTGTCCAATTTTTTTTCTAGAAATCGAATAAAGTTGAAATATTTAAACTTTCTGGGTTTATAGTGAAATAATAGGAGCATCTTCAGTAAAAAATTCAAATATACAGGGTGTGACGGAAAAAAGTTATTAAACGTCAAAGTCGAAAAATATGCGATTTCGTTTCAGGTCGCAAAAATTATTTTTTTCGATTTTTACTTTTGGAGGTTCGAGAGGACCGGCAGCTTCCGAACCCTATTGTTTTTGAAGAAGATTAGAAAATGTGAAGTATTTTTTTTGAATCTTTAAAAATCGAAAAAGTCTCTATGCAGGGTCATTTTGGGTCACCTCGAAGGGTATATTCAAAATGATCGGACATACTTTCCGCTTAGACCACCTGATAGGCAGTCTCAAATACTTTTTTTTCACAATACATGTTTCTATACCTAATATTTTTTTTAATCGTGAAAATTTGAGAAAAATTGGAAATGACGATTTTAGACCAATTTTACGGTTTTTAAGTTTTTTCCTGTTAAAGTAAATTTTTTATTTAAATGGCATAGCCCTTATCCGAAAGAGCTCGTCGAAATACAGCGGAAATAAATTATTAGGATACTTAATCTTTTTTACTAAAAGAGCAATAAACGATTGAATGTAAAATTTTTGAATTTTTTTCGTTAAGTTACTAGTACACTCAAACCCGCCACTGATAACCTGTATTTAACTTTTTGAATTTTTTTATTCTATTATCTAAAGGGATAAGTAGACTTTAAATTTCCCACTATGCGCGTCCTCCAGCAATACATTTCATATTTTAAAAAAAATATTTTTTGATTTTTAAAAAATGTATTTGTATCAAAAGTTTTATTTAATCGACTATATTTTTTACAATAATATACTTACACAGTTCCTTTTAGGCTTATTTTATTCTCCAACGTTTTCTTAAGGCGTACCTCTATCTCAATTTATCAATTTTTTTTTTCAAATTAGAGAAAAATAAACATTTTGATAGCGGGGATAGGAAAAATTTTCTAATTCAAACTAACTCGGATACGAATAGAGTGCTTTGAAATTTTTTTTTCAAGTCATTATCTATTGATATTAAATACAGCTGTCAAAAGTAGCCGAAAATTTGTGTTTTTGGCTGCAAATTGTGAAGTTGTTTTAACGTTTTGAAGGTGAAAATTGAATGATATGGATTATTTGGTACTTTTACAATTTAATGAGGCCAAAATTAAAGCTTCATATGTCCGAATAACTATCGAATTTTTAATTTTAAAAATATTCTGAAATTTTCGTAAAAGTTTCATTTTAACAGAATTATTATTTTTTGAAAAGATTGCCTTGGAATTTATAAAGCGTCATCGGGGATATTAAAAATATTAAGTGTCAAAAAAAGGCCGAACATGGCATATTTCATCACAAGTTTTTAAAGTTCTTTTAGAATGTCGCGCTTTAAAATTTGGGATAAGAGATAGCTCGAAACTTCTACAATACAGTGTTATAAAATAGATAGCTCCAAATATAGTATTTAGTGATGCATTTCATTTTAATATCGGTCTGCAAACCCTGTATTTTCAATGATATATTATTATGATGGGATATTCGGAACAGCCGAAAATTGCCGCCAAGATTTCTTTTCATCGTGACATTATTTGTAGAGATAAAGAAAAAATAATTTAACTTTTCTATTGCGACATTTTGTTTCCTATCATATAATGTCATCAGATTTTGAGTACAATGTTTCGTCATCGAGATACCATCATCAGGTTTTTATTTTTAAATATAAACCTGTAATTTTTTTTGCAGTTTCGTAAATCTTACTTCTTCTAACGTCTTTGTGCACTAATGCTTTAACCAAATATCAACGTTTCGACCCTATAAAACATCTTCAATCTTTATATTCGGAAAAGTATGATAGTTGTAAAATTTGAAATGTATTGCTATTAATGGCTTAAAAAAACGAATATATCCGAAGATGTAAAAGCATATAAAATGAAAACTACTTATCCGGTCTGAACAAAATTTGGTGTACGTATGAAAAATGAGTTATATAATCCGGAAGAACATTTTAGAAATAAAAATTCAATTAGCGTGGATCTGTCCGCCTTGACAACTTGAATCGTTACAATAATTCGAACACTACTAATCGATCTATCCGAAATTTGGTATATACAGTGTGTCCACGGATTGACTATCGAAGAGGAAAAACTTTTTTATTTGTGGGCTTATGAAAAAAAGTTATTTTTTATAAAAACTCCTGCTTATTCTCAAACGACCAAAAAGCATATTATTTTTTCAAATTTATATACCGGGTGTTCAGAATTTAGAAAAATAAGAAAAAATCTTAGAACAAAGTACGTACTATTATGTGTAAAGATACGATAAAAAGTAATTAGTAAAAGTTGTTGTGGTTGAAAACCTACATCTCATTACCAAGTTTTGACTTATTAGCTATGTACAGAGACCGGCAAAAAGTTTCAACTCATAAAATATGATTTGCTTTAAATTAACGCATTTTGCAAATACGTCGCTCCGCGATGTGTTTTAAACGCGTCTTGTTGGGAAAATGTCCGTTCATTTTCATCGAAACGTATACTATAAAGATTTTATAGAATAATACCTTCTAACGACCAACTAATTTGCAAAATGCGTTCATTTAAAGCAAATCATATGATTTGAAATATTTTATGAGTTAGAACTTTTTGCCGGTCTCTGTACATAAGTCAAAACTTGGTAATAAGACGTAGGTTTTTAACCACAACAACTTTTACTAATTACTTTTTATTCTATCTTTACACATATGGTTACTTTGTTCTTAGCTTTTTTTTTATATTTTTCTAAATTCTGAACACCCGGTATATAAATTTGAAAAAGTAATATTCTTTTTGGTCGTTTGAGAACAAGCAAGAGTTTTTATGAAAAATAACTCTTTTTCATAAACCCACAAATAAAAAAGTTTTTCCTCTTCGATAATCAATCCGTGGACACAGTGTATATATAATATGTAAGCTGAGTTTATAATTGTAGGAAACATATTTTAGAGATGGAAGTAACCGCGGCTTTGTCTGCCTGTGAGATAAATGACATAGGCAGCCATTATTTAATCACAATCAAAGGTAAGTACCTGATTATTGTGTGAAACACACAATTTATGTGATAAAAAAAAAGTTGTTTTTTGCATTTTGACATTTTCAAAGTTCAACTATTTCAATTATTAATAAACTATTTAATATTAACTGTAAATTTTTTTAATCATAAATAAAAGGGATAAAAATAAAATATACTAGTTACAGTATTATTAGTGATATCTTATAAGCTATTATTTTATAGTTAAAAAAATATTTTGTTGTTGGGTGTAGTTTTCATATTATGATTGAAATACATAAATAATATGAAATAAAATATTTTTGTAAATGTCTTTTGATAGTTGTAAGACTGAAAATTAAAGCTATATGTTCCCACATCACAGTCCGCAAGAGTGTGATACAAAAGTAGACAAAACAATAAAAAACAGAATATTTAAAAATAAAATGAAAAAAAATTAAAAAATTTAAAAAAAATTGTTTTAGGTAGGTACTAACTTTTACCTTTAGAGGCAATGCCAGTTGCGGATTCGCGATATGCAGCTGTTTTCAATACACGGTTAAATAACCGAGAACGATTTTGCTTCGTGCAACCCGCTGTAGGTCTAATATTATACGTTGAAGAAAAGAGAGTTTGTATTACGTATAAATATTTTAATTTTATCAAAATAGTAGCAGAGCGCTTTCGGCTTTCGCCATCTTCCCAATGATGTTTTATGTTTTGTTTCATGTTGTCTTTTTTACTATTTTAATATTGTTTTAAAATACTACGTGGACGAAATGCTATTCCACCTAATTAAGAATATCATTGTAGGTATATTGACGAATAGCACTGAAGATGGCGAAAGCCAAAAGCGCTCTGCTACGATTTAGATAAAATAAAAATATTTACATGTAATACAAACTCTCTTTTCTTCAATTCAATCTACTCTACGTGTACACAGCCACAGCTAATTTTCTATAATATTATACGGTTCGTTATTTATATTTTATTTCGCGAATATAAAAAAACACTTCTAATCAACGACCTGTATAATTAGACCCAGCGTTTACTTGAGAACATAGGCAAATTATTTAGCTCAAACATAATTTAAGATATTGCCAAATTATCATAACAGAACATTCCTTAATATATTTTTCTGTATAGGCCTATTAAATTTGTAATAAAATTGACACAATTTTTAAGTTATGTCAATTCTACTTTATGAATAGTGGATATACATTAAATTATTATATACAAAAATCAGTTGCATTGAAGATCTATTTTTGTTTATCATTAACAAGAAAATCTTTTTTAATAAAATAATTTATACAGTTTGGCAACAAATTTTCCCGCCAAAATACATTTTCATTTGAATCTTATTGGTCGCAGCAGTTTTCATTTCTGGAGCCCAGTGGCGTTCTTTCGAAAATATATTATTTAAAAATATATACAGGTCATTAAAGAACAATCTACTTTGATAAGAAAAGGAATTATATTTTATTAACTATAGAGAGCAATTCTAGGTATTTGTTAACTAGTACGTTGGAAGCAATAAAAATTTTTTTAATTAATATTTTATTATAGTTCTTTCCATAGAACGGCCAAATAGCGTTGTTCCAAAATTTACAGTAAAAAAATATTGTTTATAAATTTAGCAAAAAACGAAATAATCAAAATTACCAAAACTTCCTTTCCGATTTTAATAATTTAATAATAATATTGATAAATAAAATTTTTGAAGCTTGTAACTGTACCTATATGAAGGTTACATGAAATTGGTTTAAAGATGCCGTTATTTCGCATTTTCTTGAATAAAATGAAAAACTTATTAAATATTGATAAAAAAGAAATGACAAATGAAAACGTATTCTAAAATAAAGAATCCTTAACCACTTATACTTGATTTTATTACACAACAAACAATTACAACAAGTACAAATTTTAAAAAATTTAGAATTCATATTAACAACTTTTATTACCTACATAAATATTAATTATTAATACAAAATATTTAACTAAGTCTAAAATATGCTGCATTTTATTTAAATTTATTATTGATTTGTTTAAGTTGCAGAAATAGTGTTAACGTTTTTTTAAATCTATATAAAACTTGAGAATTTTTTGGGTATTTCTTGCTGCATTTCTCCTTTTATTTATAAGTTTATTTATGTGTAGATAATTAAGGGAGCAGTAAAACTACAGGTAGGTACATTAAATATTGAGCCAAACCCATATCTAATATTTTTTTACAATGGACATTTATTAATCTACTGACATAGCTCAGTAGAAAAATAATGTATAAAAACTCACCGATCCACGCCAATGAAAATTAAAAAATGTGTACTTACCCCGAAAATTACGATTCTGGCCTATTTTTGCCGAATTTTTCACAGCCGTCACACTGCTTCGGTGCTGTGTTATGTTATTTATATGATAATAGTAATTTAAACTGGCCAAATTAGTATAAATGCTTAATAAACTCAATAAATCTTCGCAAATCTTGAATTTCAAAATTTTGCGTTGGCAAAATGACAATTAAAAGATGCGTTTCCAGATTTTATTTTTATTGTTGTCAAAATCGGAAAAAATTATTCATTTATTGGTTGTTGGGTAAACGGTTTAGTTTTTTTATTTATTATTGCATTAGTGAGACAAAGAACCTAATAATCCGTTGATTCATCCTTACCCAAAATTTTTTGCCATTTAATAAATATAATTTTCAAATAATCTAATAAACTAATCTATAATATTTTTTGATGCTAGTAAATTATAGCTAAATATTATTTATTTCTATTAGCAGAAAATATATAGTAAATGAAAATGGACATTTTTTCTATAATTTGCCTTTGCTCTGACGACAAAATGCATAATATGGCAAGCCAGTAGGGAATTTTCCCTTTGCCCCCCCCCCCCTCCCCCCCATTTATATTTGAGGCAAACAAGTTTGTTTATTTTTAAATCTTTTGGTTCAATTATCGAAGCTTCTAATAGACATTTAATTTATAACTATAGTGATGACCTGACAATTAGGTAACACAAGTTTGACAATTTGTCATTATCGTAAGTTGTAAGGTAAATATTCTTCAATTAAATGCATGCCTTTCCCTAAATAAACATTAAGTACGATATGCAGTTTCCATCAGACGAACGTGTTAGAGATCAGTTTCTTAGCTATGAAGCCTGTTGTATTGAGGAATTCGATAGCTCTGATGGATCAGATACTACAACTGGTTTTAATGAAGAAATTGCAACCCTTAAAAAAATATCTACTACATGTCGACCCAATTTGTCTTTGTTAACTGGTAATTGTATCCATATTCAGGAATTTAATTCAAATTCTACCCTAAGTGACACAAGTGATTTAAAAAGAAATTTACAGATTGATATTGAGTTAAGGAAAAAAAAGTTTTCCGAAATTTTAGATTCCTTTAAACAAGAACTTGTCATGTTATCGGCAGGAAGTCACGCCGGTTTTAACCGAAAAGTAAAAAAGATAAAAAAGCAGTGGGAGGAAAGACTAAAATTAAATGATATTCAAAGAACCAATATGATGGAATTTGTTCATAAGAGTTACAGTGCAGATATCAAAGAGGAGGAACGAACTTTTGAAGAACATAAGCAGTTAATTATGAATGCATTAATTGCGAATCTGGAACAACAAAAATATGAAATAGAGTTTGACCGAAATTTAATGAAAATTACTGATAGACGTGAAAAACCAAAATTTTTTCCCGTTTCGCGAAAATTACGTAAAAGAACTAATAATGAGGCTGCTAATACTGAAAAATGTCCAAAAGTGAAACAGATTAAATATTTGTTGGAGGATAATGAAATTGAAGAAGACTTGAGAAAAATTAAGAAAAGTATGCCACCCAGTACCGATAATAACACTATCACAGCAAGCACATCTACGGACTTAACTTCTAGTTTCCCGGTCAATGATATTTTACATAGTATAAGAAATGATCAGGACAGTACCCCAGATGATAATAATCTTAGTTCACCAAATGGTGTCTTAAGTGGTTTGGAGGAGTATGATAATGGTTTTGTTTACGAGTACCTATATTAATCAACCGATGCAGTTATATAGATCTACTATAAGAAATTTGATTGAATTGGTCAATACTTCGTGGAAATCGTTTTTAAACACTTAGGTTTATAGAAATAAACCGTCAAACTTTTACTACATTTTTACTTTATTTGTACCACTGTAAATAAGTAAGCACCTAGCGAAACACGTCATGAAATATTAATTTACAGTGTTACAAATAAAATGGAAATTTAGTAAAAGTTGGATTTTTTGAACATTCCTACGTGTTTACTATAAGAACGATTTTTACCGGATTTAAAATACATTTTTTATCATTATCTTAAGACAATTAATGCATATTAATAGTTATTATTAATAGTACATTTATTATTCAACTTAAAAATAAAAAAATTTTTAATAAAAGTTTATTTAATAATAAATGGCTTCCTAAAAGAACGACATTGGCCTACCATATTAATAGAGTCTAAAATATCATGGTCCGCACTAAGGTTTCTGTTTTACTTTTAAATCAAAGCTCGGAGCTACCGTGTTTTTATAATTTTAGTATTTGTAATATTATATAGAATTTCACAATACAATTCTTCTTAGCAAGGAACAATATATTGAAACATGCAGAAATGGGGATAAAATGATATTAAAGTTAAGTAACCCGATTAGAATGAAAAATAATAGTTATTTATGCAACAAGTGTGTAAATAGTACTTTTTTACGAATGGGAATTTTTTACGCTCGAGCCGTAGGCGAGTGTGCAAATCTTATGAGTAAAAGAGTCACTTTACGTACAAATTGCATAAGTACACTATTTCTTGTACTACCGAAAAATATATATTATAAAAAAAAAACTTTCCTTTACGCACTAGTGCTTAAAGTATTTTACTTTACGTTCGTTCTATAATGCGCAATATGAAATAACTAATAAAGTGGTAAGGTAAATATTTTATTGATTTCGGTACACTGTACTTCACAAAAGTTCTTGGTGGTTCAATATTAGGAGGTCTTGTCTTGAGTGTAATATATTTTTTCTACGACCACCTATGAAAATGAGATAAAAAAGCAGGTTTACTTGACTAGAAAGTGCTGTATACCACACGCGTGTTGAAATAGTATATTACATAACAAGTGATGAAAGTGATACTTTTCAAACGAGGACATGTTTAGCACGAGGCGTCAGCCGAGTGCGGAAATTCTCCAAGTTTTAGAATATTCACTTTCACACGAGTAGGTAATGTACACTATTTTTCCTACGACCACAAAGAATTATTAAAAAAGGCTTTGATTTGTGAAAAAAAAATATCAACACTAGTGTTGAAAAAAAACAACACTAGTGTTAAAAAAAATATCAACACTAGTGTTGAAATGAGCATACTTAGGATTATGTTCGACTGATTTCATACTTTGTCAATTAATAAGCTTTTCCTTTATTTGTAGTTTAACTTTTTCATTTTTAACAAAGAAAATTGGAAAGTCCTTTTAGTTTGCTATATTATATTTAAATCATTTATTTTTTAATTTAGCGACACAATTAATGACTTTCCAATATTCTGTAATTAATTTTAAATAACTTTTAATAAAATAATTTTTCAAAAATACTTTTTTTTAAAACGAAAAATTAAATTTTTAGTCTATTTTTAAGCTTACTTATAATCCAACTCAGTTGCTCACTCTCTTTCTTTGTAACATCATTGGTGAACTTCGAGCAAACTCTACTTTTGAAGACGCGACGCGCCTTGTGGCAGAATACCCACAAAATAATACAATACCAACTGATGAGTTAGTGACAATGGGCTCTTTCACTATTCTCAAATTTGATAGTTTTGGCATTTAAATTGTTAAGTCGGTGCTATTATAAGTAGTTTTGATCAATAAAACTGTTGCTGGGTCATACCATTAGTTTTTTTCAGCTCATTAAAAACCTGCTTAAATTGGAACAAATTTAAAAACCCAAAACAGGCGCGATCTATGACGTAGGTCTGAAAGAACGCTACTGAGCATGCGCGGACCGGCGCATGAAAACTTACAGGGATCGTATCGATCGGGAAACAGCTGTTCGTCTTTTTATGTTTTTGTTGACATCTGAAACAGTGTGGAATTTTTATTAATTTTTGTTTTGTCTTTTTCTTTACTTGATAATGGAACCAAGTTTGAGAAAGGATCTTCTGATAATCTTCGCAAGGTGAATGCCTAAATGGTGAACGACTTTTTCGTTACAAACTCAAACTTTTTCAGTGCTGAAGTTAAAAACAACAAAGTAAGTAGACTTTTTTGCAAATTATCCTTTAAACAACAAACAACAAGTGTATACATTATCTAAAATATTCTTTTTTTTATGTCTTTCCGACCTTTGCTTTTACATAAACTAAAACAAATTTTAAAGTCAGATTATTTAATCTGAGGCTCGATCTGAGGTTAAAACTATCTTTTCCATTTATTACCAATGTATTTTTATTTACTTTTAGAGCACACAAATCATCATACAGTGACAATGCAGTAGGCTATGTTCAAGTCAAAAGAGAAAATCATTTATGTATTGTACATGTTAAAATTACACCTGAACATAAGGTACGCAACAAAGGATACTATGTGGAAGCTACAATTGATTTAAAATAAGAGGTTGTTATTAGTTGTGAATGCAAAGATTGTGCTGCCAGTGAAGGTAAGTCTATGATTTCTTTATTTAAATTTACAATGATATATTGGGTTACACTAAAGTAACCTTCGTAAAGTTTTCCATAAGTACACATTTTTGCCTTCAAAGTAAAAGTTAAGTAGGGTTCGAAAGAAGAAGATCTTTTAATTTGTCAAATGTAATGGTAAACCTTAAAATTTCATTTCAACGACTGCTTGCTGGACATTTATTTGTTATTTATACCAATTTATTGTATTTTAGGAGACTGTAAACATGGCATTGCCTTTCTTTTATGGCTACATAGGAGAAGTGAAGAGCCTTCAGTGACTTCTGTAATTTGTTACTGGAAATAAGCAATACTAACCAAGGTAGGGGATGCAAAAATGGACTTGGATTCATTAGTAAATAAAGCAGGACCAACATTGGTACCTTGGAATCCTCAAGTTAATATTATGGAAGTTACTCTAGGTGAAGAAAAGTGTACAAATATTATAAATTATGCAAAAATGTGTTGGGAAAGCCAGATTTTCCCATTAATGTTAAACATGTAAAAGAATAATAATAAAGTTTAAAATGTTTATTTGCCATCTTTTACTTTATTGTAGGTAACCTTTAATAGGCAGGTTTCTTTTAATGCTTATGCTTAGCTCAACCAAAAATTTTATGATTATGATTAGTATTAAAAGAATAGTTATGTTGGGTCGAAAAAAGATTTTTTAAAATATATAATTCACCGGTAACTTTCACTGGACATAAATGACATTGGTAGGCATTATTTACTTACAATCAAAGTTGCCTGATTAGTAAAATAAAAATAGAGGTAACCGGGCCACTGTGATTGTAAGAAAAGTATTTCTACCCATGTCATGTCACCGTCAAAGTTACTGGTAAGTTAATTATTATTAAAAATCTACTCTATAATCTACTTAATTTATATAAGAAAGTATAATTGGTCAAAAAATGTAGAAAGCTTGAGAAATAAGTAAATTAAAACGCATTTTGGTTGATACCCAATTTATTTTTATCACAAGACCCCGACAATCTGGTTTCAATACGTTAATACTATTAATATAAAATATAATAAACATAGCTTTAAAGGAACATTTTTATTAATCTCAGGTACAACTATAGAACGAGTAGTGCAGTCTTGTTTCTAGCATGAACAAACTCCATTTTTCTTTTTTTTTGGCAGATCTGGTTAGCTGGCTTTTCAGTTCAGATGCTGGTGGACGCTTCAAATATAAATAAGGAATAACATCTGGCTTTAAAAATATTCTATTGCCCATAGTTTTATAGTGAATCCAATTAGCTGCATCCTCCTGCAGCTAAAACAAACATAAATAAGTAATATACAATTTAATTTAAAGAGACTTTCACACAAGTTATATTCATTTTTCATAAAACACTTACAAGTTTAGTTCTTTTCGTTTAAAAAAAATATTTTTTATTGCTATAGATGTCTTGTGCTGTTTAAATAATACTCACATTAAAATGGTCCTCACAAACCATATTATAAGGTTCGAGTTCGAGAGTTACGTGTGGGGCAATCCTAACCATCAGTCACTCTTTTCTTCTGATTAGTTGCGCCTCTCCTTTTGGAAATGATATGAATATTTTATTTGGAACGCTGACGCTGGTATTTGGGCAGCACTTTACAACACAACGCTTAGGTTTTTTGGTAGACACTTTTATTTATACATGTAAATTAATTTAAACCAAAAATAAAATATCAAACCATTGAAATGTCAACAAATAAAGTGGGTTAGGATTTTTTTATTTTTTTTAATCTGTCATCCAAGCTGCCTTCTGGGATTAATTTCGGTGTTGCCAAATGTAAAATGTTTTATAAGTTACATACGGTCTAAGAAAAATATTGTGCTTAGAAGTTTATTAAATTTATTTTAAGACAAAATATAGTACTTGAGAAATGATATGGTAATTTTTTTATTATTCCAGATAAGTCCGTTTTGGACTATTATTTCTATTGGATTATTTTTCAGTCATTATTCGTATTACAATATAAACATTTTACAAAAACACTGGCAACATTGTCAAGTTCCATTTTCATGACGTAGTTTCGATAAAGTCCGCGTTTTTGTTCTAATAGTTTTTTTATTTATTTGTTTTCTCAGTAATGGCTTAAAAATATCAGAAAGTAAAAACACAAAAAATTTTATTTTATGTTCCTTTATACACTACAACCAAAATCAAAATTTAGTGAAAGAGCCCATTTCTTTATGTGGACGATAGGATTTTTATATTCTATTATTAGAGTTAAAAGAATTATATTTAAATTTTCGTCTTGCGTACCAGTTTATTGTGTAGTTATATTTTAACTAAAATAACTTTTTTCATATATTACCTAATTTAATAGGAACCTAAAGTAATTATTTTATTAGAAAATGTAACCCTCAGAAATTTATATATTTAAAAATATTGAATATTGTAAGAATTTTCAATGGTCATGCACGCGGCAGTTAATATTATTGGAACATATCACTTACCGTATATCTTTATGAAATACCTTATATTTACAGTTTATAAAACGAATTAAAAACTGATAATAATTAATGGGAAGCGAAAGTATCCTTTTTTAAATTCAAACGACGTATATTTAACATTACACTATCATTGTGACAGTAAGGTTACTTATTTGGCATATTCGGGGCTTGTCCTATTTTTTCCGTTAATAACGTATGAAGGTATGTTATTTTTGGGGCTACCGATCTCTCAAAAATGTGACTAAAGTTACGTTATTAGCATTTACCTTATTTTACGGTATTTTTACGCTTATTGTTACCGATAAACACCATTATCTATGCAAATATCTCTAAACAACATTTGTATTTTTAATATTGCGTGAAATTTGATCATAAACTTATTTTAACCATAAAAAATATATTTTTTTAGAGCTCCACATCTCTATCCCCAATCGACAATATTACAACGACTCGGCATCGATAAACTGGGACTGGACTCCAATCTCTTGCAGTTTCAGCACTTTATTCGATATACGGAACCACTGGAATTGACTAAAGCTAGTCCATTGGATCTCAGTGTAAAAACGACGCAGGTTCCAATAACTCCCCCATGCACTCCGTCGCCGAAGATAAAGACTCCTTCGAGTCCTACTCCTAACGTTTCAAGTAAGAAAATCAAGGTAAATTATCGCTAGGGGGTTTTGGTTTTTTTTTTTTTTATTATGCTTTTCTCTATTTGACTCAGTATTGGACATATAACAGAATTTTTGAGTTAGTAACTCAATTTTTTTTTATCGAAGGCATCCTATAATGAGGAACCGTAGTTTTTACTTACCACGAAGGGTCTATTGTATGCATGCTGTTTTTTTCAATCATTTTTCCACCAAACACCAAGCAACAAGTTTTAATAAAATGGCAATCACGTCCTTAAAAAATTTTATAAGCGGAAGCTAAGATAAACTCTTTCATGGCAGTCTAAGAGGTTACCGGCGTCTGCCTCGGTACATGTTCTGGTCAGCTATGACCAAAAGAAAAATAAAATACTGTTTTTGTGTACTTATGATTATACGTTTAAGTAGAATGAAATGAATGTCAATAATTAATTATGCAATGAATAAAGACGTCTTAAAGTAAGTAAGTAACAGGTATATTGTACCTACGTCTCAACCAATATTAATACATGGGACGGAATAGCCTTTTAACAGAGGGTGCATAATATAATGTTAAAAATGTAATTTTCGAAAGATAAATGATTGAAAATGAAGCTTTTAAAAAATTCATATTTTTGTAAGAACTATACATCTAAAAGTAGTAAAACCATTTGGAGTAACACTACACATTACATTCTAAATTATATATTTTTATAGTTTAATTTGTCAACCCCCAAAAAGACCAAGGCCACAAGAAAACTTAACTTTGACGAAGATAACAGCTCACCTGTTTCGGGAACAATTATCAGAGAGCTGCGACCAGATGAACATTTAGTTGTAAGGAAAGGTAAGACTGAAGATGAGCAAATAAACTACTAGCTACCAAATTTTAAAATGGTGAAAATTGTAGAATGATCAGAAAAATGTCTCTCTTTTTAAAGAAATATTATAAAACATATTAAAAAACATATTGAAGTAATTGTTATAGTAAAGGAAGGGGGCAAATTCCTTCACCACAACACTCACTTTAATTTTACCCACTACCAATCGAAAATTTGAGTAATTTCCGGTTTAACAGGAGTTAACATAACATTGTTTATCATGTCAATTAATGCCAATTTATGTTATAAATAAAATTTTAAAATTTTATTTTTACACTGCTAGAGCCAAAATAAGTTTTATAGGATCACCTGAGATCATACGAAAAAAATATTTTATAATTTTTTAAATTTCTATGGGTTTAATTAGTTTGAGATCTCATCCGAAAAATCTATCATTGAAAAGGTAGGGGATACACTGGTCATGATATGGAAATACTTTTGATTTTGCATAAACAGTATTGTTAAGTTACTTTCAATAAAAAGGAATACTTAACAGATATGCATAGACTAATTAAATATTAGTTAAATGTTGTCTGAAAAACACCAGTATCAAAAAGGCACGATGTCCCACAGCTAACAAAAAAATTGGAATATAAAATAGCAAAATGCAGTCCTGCCGCCTGTCGCGTTGTAAGTACGGATTGACGCGCGCGCAAGTGATAGCCGGTGCCAAAGCGTAATAAAAAGAGACACATATACATACAACAGCATTCTATATGATATGTTGCTGGTTGACGCTTTTTAAATTATTGCAAACCAAAAGAACAAGTTGGAATATGTAAGCAAATTTGTTTGATAAGAGGAACGTCAAAACATTAAAAACTTACGTGATAATATAAGGTTTAGATATTTTCATCAATTGCTGATCTCCTTAATAACATTATGAACAAGAAATACAGTGGTCACTCATGATACAAAGATTAGAAGGTATGATATCTGACGTCATCTTGTGAGTAAAATTGCTATCGTAACCATGGAGCGACAATGAATTTTCTTTGCGTTTCCAGGGTTACGAGAGCGATTTTACTCACAAGGTGACTTCAGATATCATATTTATATGTAGTCTTTGTATCATGGTGGTCACTGTATAAAATGCAAGTTTGATAATTTTAGACTAAGTGCCTGTTTAGAATAGTTTTTAAATAGAAATAAATATACATCATCTATCATGTACATATTAGTGGCGGCTCGTGGATATTAAGTATGGGAGGGCGCATATCAAGGTACGCAAAACTAAGTGTCTGATGCGGATATATTTATAATTTTTAAGAAATGTCCAACTTACAAATTTATATCAAAAACATTTGTTAGAAAAATTGGCCACGATATGATTCCCGTTCCTTTTTTTAAGCGCTTTTGAACCATATTTCTATATTCTTCTTCAAATTGACCAGCTACATTCGAAATTATATCTATATATTATAGGTGTCCCATTATGGATGGCCATCGGCCGTATCTCGAAAACTAGTGGGCATAGAAATTTAGGAAAAAAAATTCCTGACTAAAGTGGCTAAGAGAAAATCCTGAAGATATATTTTAAGTTCCGCATTCTTTTACAAGAGGGCACAATTAAAAATTAAATATTGAAATTCTAAACTTCTCCAAAAATTCTCAGATTAAGGTATACCTTTGGTAACATCATTAGAAAGCTTGGATAATTCTGCATCATTTTCGTTTAATGCTCATTGGCGTCCCGACCTTGATAAGAGTGGTGGAAGCTATTGAAAAGGTAATCATTTAATTTTTCTATAACTTCTAAACGGCTTATTTGATTTTAGTAAACTTAAGCTTGTTTGGAAGAGAAAAGTAGGAACTTTTAATTGTCGTATCCATTAGTACACCATAGTTTCTAATAAAATAGCTAGAGAGCGTAATTTGTGATCGTAAGAGTTTTTTTGATTTTATCCCGAAAACTCAAATCATACGGTATAACTATGACATCATAATAGGAAAGTAGATTAAATTTGCAAGAAAAAATGTGTAGACCGCACTTCAATATATTTTCTTTCGTTTTAGAGTTATTGCCAAAAGAATAATTTTGAATACTTTAATTGATTGTTTTCATAGTTGTCATTAAGCATTCTACTACATAAAAATATTTTTAACCTTTATGATTATGTAAGTCTGTCACTCATTATTCCTATGGCCCAAAACTACTTATTAATCATATAATCATCGAATACTTCTAATTTAGAGACAATTCGAATATGGTGTTTAAAAAATTAATCTAGATAGCTATAAAACAAAATTGGCTGGTTTCCAAAAAGATAAATAAATTGAAATAGTTGCCAACTGATTTAATTTTGATAGGGGTTGATTTTGTTTCACGGCTATCTAGATCTATTTTTTAAAACACCATATTAAAATTATAATACAGTACAATCTCGGTAACGTAAACACAAAAAATTCTACAGCGTTCATATTAACGGAACGTTTATATTAGCGAAGTTTACAAAAAATACATATGTAACAAATTATTATTATTGTACCTAGCTTAATACATAGTGTGTATTGATACAATAACCTAACTTAAAATACTTAACTAATCTTTTATAGCAAAATGTTCCTGCTCTTTCCCTTAATTAAGCAAACTTTAGATTTTGTAATTCCATATTTTTTTGACAGTAAAGTTACTCCTAAACCTTTATTAACATCCTCTATGATTTTTGCTTTTTCGGAAAGAGAAAGGCATTTTGATTTTCCTTTTACACATTTTTTGCATTGACCACTCTGTGTTATTAAACACAGTTATTAAATACAGAGTGGTCAATGCAAAAAATATTTTGTTCATATTACTGAGTCGTTCATAAGAGTGCATATTTATATTATCGCGATTGTACTGTACTTAAATTATAAATTTTCCCTTATAATATTATTAACTATAAAGTAGTTTTTGGGCCATGAAATAATTATTAACAAACTTACACTATCATAAAGTTTAAACATATTTTCTCGTCGTGGATTGCTTGACAACGAAACTATGAAAACGATCACTTCTTGAATTAAAGTGGTAAAAGTTATTATTTGGCAATAACTCGAAACGAAAGAAGATATTAAACTGGGGTTTTCACAGTTTTTCTTGAAAATTGAATATACTTTTCGATTATGATGTAATAGTTTTACCGTATGATTTAAGTTTTCGGGATAAAATCAAAAAACCTGTTATTATTATAAATAACTCCGAAGCAAACAATGATATCGGACTGCGGTTTACACATTTTTTCTAGAAAATTTAATCTACTTTCCGATGATGATTCTAATTATACCGTATGATTTAAGTTTCGGTATAAAATCAAAAAAACCATTAATATTACAAATTGTGCCTTCTAACAAATTTTTTAAGAACTATCGTGTACACAATTATAAAATTACTTTCCTTTTTCTTCCAAACAAGCTTAAGTTTACTAAAATCGGATAAGTCGTTAAGAAGTTACAGCAAATTAAATGATTACACTTTCCATAGCTTCCCACACTCTTATCAATACGCCAATGAGCCTTAAACCAAAATAATGCAGAATTATCTAAGCTTTCTAATTATGTTACCAAAGGTATACCTACCTTAATATAGGAATTTTCGGAGAAATTTAGAATTTCAATATTTAATTTTCAATTGTGCCCTCTTGAAGCGAAATGCGGAACTTAAAAATTATTTCCAGGATTTTTTCTTAGCCACTTTAATTACAATTTTTCGAGTTTCTATGCCCAGTAGTTTCCGAGATACGGCCGGTGGCCATCCATAATGGGACTCCCGGTATATATAAACTAAAAACATTGGGTTCTCTTTATCCGAATCCTGGCTGATGTTGATCAATGTATTTTTAATAAAATTTTTAAATTTGGACGCACAGATACACGGATATTTAGTAGTGTAAGAGAGTTATTTTCATTAAAATTTGTTTTTAAAATATTTTTAACGATACAATAAAATTAATCAATCATTTTAATGGTTTTCATTGGTATATTTCTTTCCTCGATTTTTTTTTGCCTGCAAATAACTTTTTGACACCCACCACAGATACCGGAAAAACAGAACTTCAATATCCTGCTTAGTTTTCTTGTATTAAAATAAAGAAAACCGCTATTTTACATTGCAAATTTTAACATGGTGTGATTTACTTGCTGCTTCTCCCACTACGTAGGTACTTTGCCGTTTGCCGCGATACATTCGCGGATTATTTAAAGAGATTATATCAGCCTGTTTTCAGGTACACAGCGGGTGGCATGGGGCCGTCCGAGGACGCTGATTTTATGCGTTTATCCGGAAGGAGCTACCGCAGAGAATATGCTAACGCCACCGAGCACATTACATTATGGCGCGTGGATTAATAGATACCGAAGTTGGTAAGAGAGTTGCAGGAAGCCAATCAACCTGAATTATCGGTAGATCTACCAATTTTATTTATTGCTTCCCGATGAATTAAACAATAAACATGACGAAATAAATATATCGTATTTTTGGCAGGCGGCAGGGGGGGGAGGGGCAGGGCGGGCACGCGGCCTCCGGGAGGAGCCGTCACTGGTGGATATAAAGTTAAAGTTTTTGCAACTAAATCCATGTGTAATGAAATGTATATTAAAGCCCAAAGAGAAATAATATTTAAATCCTAAAATATAATAACCTGGTCAATTAAGCATTTATAACGACATTCTACATTAAATTACTTATCGGTTTAAGGTTGTCTTAAAACTTGGAAATTTATTCTCCTAAAAGTTTTTTTTTTAACCATTTGTTAATTGTTTGTTAACTTTAAACTATTGATATTCGGCATATAATGCCGCTTTAAATGTTTATTAATAAAACAAACTAACGCAAAATTAAATACAATTGTAAATGGTAAAACTTATCATTAATGGTAAATTTTAAATATACCTACTAAAATTTTTTTAAATATATTTAAATTTTGTATTCTTCTGACCTTCATGCCTTTGTTAAAGAATTTTAAAATGTATTAAATACAAACTGTTGTTCTTGTATATAAGAAAAGTAAGTAATTAAACGGTATTTTAGCCAAACCATTTAAAAAAATTCTTTTAAATAACTTTTTTAAAAGGTCCGTAGAATTGAATTGGGGTCTAACTTTTTACATTTCCACTGAAATTATTAATCCGATCAAAAGAATTGGTAAACAATCTTTATTTAAATTGCTTGTAAACAAGGGTTAATAATAACCCTTAGCTCAGTCTCCAACCAAATATAATTTAGTGACATATATTCTAAGAAAATTAAATTTTTAAAAATACCTACTCTCTATTTCTCTTAAAATATTTTTTGGTTTTCGCTGCCCAAAATGCTTCAAAACTTTTTATCTTACTAAAATTTAAACGAATAAAAAAGACTGGTCATGATTCCAATAAAATTTGCCGTTGATTTCGTTCCAAGTTTATAATATACCGAGTAGTATAATACCGACCATCCAGTCTACTGTAATTACAAGCGAAAGCACGGATCAAACAATGTATATCACAGATTCAAGTTTGCCTGCCAGAAACGGCCAGCCGAGGCAGTCGATTTCGTTTTATCGGCGGAGTGAAATAACTGATAAATTATTCTCTAAACTGTACTTTAACCATGTAATTTAATATATCTATTAGCAACTTACAAACCACAGTTTCTTGAATTGAAATTGCACTATTTTTCCAAAAAAAAAATGTACCCTATTTTATTGCAAGATAGAAGATATTGGCCCTAGTTTATTTAAAAAGGGGAAATTTTGCTTTTTCATTTTAGTCAATGCTGCAGTCTATCACGCGATTATAGACAATCACCTTTGGTCTTGGCATACGATTAATTTCCATTTTATTAACAGTTCAACCCCCCAACTATTCCCGTGGTGGATTTTTCAGGTCGGGTTCTACTACTAAATGGACTAATAAGACTAAAAAAAGCCAATGTCTACGATACAATTTGCGTATTCAGGAAACCACGTCTATGTTTCGTAAAAGGAAAAAAGATGTTTGTTATTAAATCGATCAAAATTTTGAAATATAAAGTTCATGTCTTTTTTCTTCAGAAGAAAACAAAAACAGTTGAAATTCGCTAGGTATAGTTTTACGTAACTTCTTACGCAACCTCTTACGCTAAACACATACTTCCATGCTAAGATTAATGACTTAGAATGAAACATTTTTCTAAAACTTAGTGATAGTTTGCTTTTATATGTATCTATGCATTAGTTTTTTTTTACGAAAAATTTACTATTTTATCAGAAAAATTTAAATTTAAATATTCTGAAATACAAACGATAAATTATACAAGTGATGAATGTATCTAAAATAAAATGTAAATGATTTCTGAAACTAAACTAACAAATCCTAAATACAACTGATGCTTTGTGAATACATCATAAAAATGTATAAATATTTAAAGGCTTCCTAATAATCGAATCAACCTTTTTATTTTTCTCAAATTGAATTGTCAAACTCGCTTTAATTTAATTTTCTTAAAGATACGTATTTTCTTTAGATACTTAGAACTGTTATGAGGAAATCACAGGTGGTCGTATTTAATCCAAAAATATCTTTTTACTATAGGTGATATCGATCCAGCATTTAATGTGGTCGAAATTACTGAAGAAGCAAAGGCCGAACTATCAAAAATTGAAAATCATATTGGAGATTACGTCTGTAGACTATGTAAGGAGTTATATGAAGATGCATTTGGATTAGCACAGCACAGGTAATTTAGTATTTGATATATTCCACGGGTACGGTTAGAGTCCGAAAGATTTTTATTAAATTTAGGAGTTAAAAAAACTTGGCGCTTGATATACTGCTTTATATAAAAGCTGCATATCGCAAATCAGTAACTGGCGTTGCCTCCAAAGGTAATAATGAGTACTTACCTAAAGGATTTTTTTTAAATTTTTTTTTTAATATTATGTTTATTGTTTTGTATACTTTTGTTTGTATCACACTCCTGCGGACTGTGATATGAAAACATATCGCTTAACTTGCCAATCTAACAACAGTCAAAAAACAGTTTTTTATAAACGCAATTATTACAGATAAAAAATATCAAAATGACAACTGTAAGTATATAACTAACAATACTGTAACTCATAAACTTTAAAAATGTCAAAAGGACAGCTCGTCAAACTTTTTTTTTATGACACAAATTGGTTGTTCCAAACAATAATCAGGTAACTTTGATTGTGATTAAATAATGCCTGCTTTTATCATTTATCTCACAGGCAGATAAAGCGGTTACTGCCATCTCTAAAATATTTTTCCTACAAATGATAAACTCAGTTTTCACACATACAAATTTTCTTTAGATTCTTCTTCTTCTTCTTCTTCTTTTTCTTCGTATGCCTATCCGGGTCGGATGCTGGCGACCATCTGAATGATCATAATTTTGTTGACTGCTTCCCTGAACAGTCCCGTGGTTGACTTTCCAAACCAGACTCTTAAGTTTTTCAACCATGAGAGGAGATGGTATCGATTTTCATTGCGCATTATGTGCCCAAGATATTCTAATTTCCTGCATTTAACGGTGTAAAGTACCTCACGTTCCTTCCCCATGCGGCGTAGGATTTCTTCATTGGTCACCCTCTGCGTCCACGACACTCTCAGCATCCTTCGATACAGCCACATTTCGAAGGCTTCCAGCTTCCTCTCAGTAACAGCAGTCAGTGTCCAAGCCTCCACTCCGTAATACAAAACAGAAAAGACGTAGCATCTTAACAACCTGATCTTTAGGTTTATGTTCAAGTCATGGCTCTTGAAGCACTTTGTCATTTTATTGAACACTGCTCTGGCCTTCTCTATCCTGCATCTGATTTCCTGTGAATGGTCCCACTCTTCAATAACACAGGTACCCAGGTATGTGTATTTTTGTACTCTTTCCACACGTTTTCCATTTATAATTAGGTGATCATCCGGGATATTTCTTTTACTGATGATCATTAATTTGGTTTTGTCAACATTTATATCAAGACCATATTGCTGACTGATCAGTGTGATTTGTGTCATCAGGTTTTGCAGATCGTCTAGGTTATCTGTGAACACGACGGTGTCATCTGCATATCTTATGTTGTTTAGCCTCTGTCCATTCAGGTTCACCCCTGCCTCACTATCCTCCAGTGCCTCACAAAAGATGTACTTGGAGTATATGTTGAACAACAATGGAGACAATATGCAACCCTGTCGAACTCCTCTAGCAATTCTGACTGGCTCTGTGTGGCTGTCCTGTACTCGGACGGTGGCCTTCTGATTCCAATACATTCCAATAGGATATTGGTACAAAGTTGGTGACACACGTCGCTACGTTCTTACTCACTATAATTCCTACACCGTACCTGTGTTCATTATTAGTTGGTCCAGAGTAGTATATCCTATGTTGGTTGATGTCGCATTGCCCCGCTCCTGGCCACCTTGTTTCGCTGACACCAAGAATACTGATCCGCATTCTCTCCATTTCCTGGATTGCGTTGTTAATTTTACCAGGTTGAGTCAACGTTCTTACATTCCACGTTCCCATTCTCACCTCTCCGTCTTTCTCAGCCTTATTCTTAATTCTGTTCACAACTGTCCCCCCCGGAGATCCGACTGGGGGACTTGAAACTCCGGAATATTTATTTATGAACTTCATCATGATGGCTATACTAGGGACTATCCGTAGATCTTTACTGCAGTGGTTTCCCGTTGCCTTCTACAGTCTAATGCCGTTGACTGTTCACAGTTCCTCCGCCTTTAGGGCCAATTTCTTAACCCTAGGACAATAGAGTGCCCTATCATTTTCTAGTTCCTCCACCCGAAGCTGTTGACCAGAAAATGGGGGATTGCTTATTCCGGCAATCATTCGGTCGTCAGAGCCTTGTTAGCTTTGGCAGGATGCACCGGGTGATTGAATCACCACACGAGCAGGTAAGGTTGACATTTGGGCTGGTATTTGCACTGTCTTATCCAGTTGACCATCACCCCTTACACCCCTTCTTTAGATTGGATAAGTAGTTTACATGGTACATTTATTTTACATGTGTATGCCAAATTTATGGTAGTTCGGTTAGGACTTGTTAAGGAAGAAAAAACTGCAGTTACTGGTATTTCTTAAATATTTTTCCTAAAATTATAAACGTCCTTTATATATGAATATCAAATTTTGTTCAGATCGGTATTGTACCGTATCTGTTATCGTTTGGGCCGCGGCACATTGCATGTCAAATGTTGGGCCGCAGCGTCGAAAGGCGCATTGCTTGTTAAACTTTAATTGCGGCACCAAAATTTTTACTCATTTACACTAAAAATACATTTTTTTCAGACCGGATAAGTCCTTTTCATTGTAATATTCTATTAGATACGTATTCCAAATTTCAGATGGATCGGTTAAGTAGTTTTCGAGTTATTTTAATGATTCAAGTTATCAAGGCGGACAAAGCCATACTAATTTTTATATTTTTCCGGATATTATAACTCAATTTTCATACGTATACCAAATTTTTGTTCAAACCAGATAAGTAGATTTCGAGATAACTTAATTTTATATGCTTTTACATCTTTGGAAATATTCGTTTTTTAAGTCATTAATAGCTGTTCATTTTAAATTCCACAACTATCATACTTTTCCGAATATAAAGATTGAATATGTTTTATACAGTTGAAAGTTTATATTTTGGTTAAAGCAATATTGCAAAAAGATGTTATAAGAAGCAAGATATACGAAAATGCAATACAAATTTCAGGTTTATATTTAAAAATAAAAACCTAAAGATGGTATCTAGATGATAAAACGTTTCACTCGAAATCTGCTGACATCATATGATAGGAAACAAAATGTCGCAATGGAAAAGTTAAATTATTTTACTTATCTCCACAAAGAAAGTCACAAGGAATAAATACTATAGGAACAAATCTTGTCGGCAATTTTCGGCTGTTCTGAATATCCCAGAACATTAAAAATTGATAAAATTTAAAGTATGCAGACCGATATTAAAATGAAAAATTCATCTATAAATACTCCATTTGGAACTATCTGTTATATAACACTGTATTGTAGAAGTTTCGAGCTATCTCTTACCCCAAATTTTAAAGCGCGAAATGCTAAAATAACTTTAAAAACTTACGATGAAATATGCCATTTTCGGCCTTTTTTGACACTATATTTTTAATATCCATGATGACGCTTTATGAATCCAAAGCAATCTTTTCGAAATAATTCTGTTAAAATGAAACTTTTACGGAAATGCAGAGTATTTTCAAATTAAAAATTCGATAATTAATCGGACATATGAAGCTTTAATATTGGTCTTTTTTAAAAGTCCCAAATAATCTATAATATTCAATTTTTAACTTCACAATCCGTAGTCAAAAACACCCAGTTTAGTCTAATTTTGACACAAACTTTGACGAATTTTCTTTTTCCCGCTCTAAAAATATAAATTTTTCTTAAATTAAAAAAAATTAATTGATGTATTCAAGTATACAAGCATGTTGAGAAAAGATTGAGGAATAAAATAACCCTAAAATGAACTCTCTAAGGATATAATAGTACAAAATATAGTCGAATATATAAAACTTTTGCTAAAAAGAAAGTAAAAGAATTAGGTTTTAGGATAAATGAGGAAGCCTGGCTTCAACATCGCCTTGTAATTTTTCCTTTCTAAGTACCGGGTGAGTCAACGATTGCGTGGAGTAATTTTATGCCTTGAAGATAAAATTTGTCGACAATAAACTTTTATGTTAAGGTATGGTTGGATATCAGGCACATTTTAAAAATATTTTGAATTATACAGGGTGCGCCCAAAAAGTAAGGTGTCAAAAAGGTACATTTTTTTAAATGGGACATCCTATATATTGTATTATTTTCTGATTCCTCACAAAATTCTACGCTTATTTTGTAAATGTCATATGTCTAAATTCAATAGGCATTTTCAGACTTTGACAGGCTGTAGCATTGGAACGGTTCATCTTAGAGAAAAATGATTTTCCCCTCCCTATCTTAGTTTTTTATTCTCTATCCAAAGAAACCAACCTCCGGTTTACCATGTTAAACCAAAAAACCGGTTTTAACGGTTTAACATGTTAAACCGGAAGTAGTAACGTTTAGATAGAGAATAAAAAATTAAGATAGGGAGGTGAAAATCATTTTTCTCTAAGATGAACCGTTCCAATGTTACAGCCTGTTAAAGTCTGAAAATGCCATATTTTAAACTTCAATATCTCAAAAACTATGTACTCTAGACATTTCACATTTCCGAAATAAGCGTAAAACTTTGTGAGGAATCAGACAATAACACAATATATAGGGTGTTCCATTTAAAAAAATTGTACCTTTTTGACACCCTACTTTTTGGGCGCACCCTGTATAATTCAAAATATTTTTAAAATGTGCCTGATATCCAACCATACCTTAACACAAAAGCTTATTGTCGACAAATTTTATCTTCAAGCCATAAAATTTCTCCGCGCAATCGTTGACTCACCCGGTACAATAAAGACATTTATTATTATAATTATTATTATTGTTATTATTATTATTATTATTATTATTATTATTATTATTATTATTATTATTATTATTATATAATTAAATTATATTTTTTTTGAACCACAAAGGTACTACCGAAAAGCGCCCACGATATGAAATTTAAAGTCTATTTATCCCTCTAAAGAGTAGGTAATCCAAAAAAAGTTTAAAAGTTAATTATATTGGCTCAGAGATGGGTTTAAGCGGATCAGTATCTTACAAAAATTTTAAAAAAAATTTAAAAAAAGAAAATCCGTTCGTTTATTCCTTTGTAAATCAAATGATTAAAAATACATATTTCAAACGTAATTCGACAAAATATGTAAATACGTCCCTATTCCAAACGCAATATTTACTCGAAAAGAGTAAACACGACCAACAAAACAATTTTCGTAAGGCGACACTACTACATTGCCAATTATATTCTGAAAAGCAAGAACTCTTAAATTAAATCTTATAGGATCTGCTACTTTTTTTTAATACGTTTTTTAAATCTATGTTTAAGATTCCAGTAGGTCGCCCGTGTCTCTTATCCTCATCTGTCCAACGACTGAATGGAGTTTCCAACAAAGTACAAACTATATGTCATTAATTGGGTTAATTTTTAAAACACACAATAACAATTGAACCAAGTAGGTACCACCACACTATTGAATTAACTAAAAAACAAAAACAAAACTTTTTAATCCCACAGTAAATAACAGTAAAAACGATATCTATAACCGTAAATTACGCGAGGCCTCAAAAATAAATACCCGAACGTCCCGAACCTATGATAAAACAATGGTATACGACTGATCTACTTTCAAATTGCACTTCTTTAAAATGCAAATTTATTCATGCTGCCGCGAGTGCCGCGTGACGTCTCGCGTTTCGGACGCCAGTGAAGTCACGAACCCTAGCGACGAGAAAACAAAACCGCTTGACTGGATGGCTCTGCTTGCCATCCAATCCTGTTGAGTAGAGAACACGGCGATCGACTGGGGCGTGCCAAAATTAGTGAAGGGCATAATCGGTATATTTCAATAATCGGATAATAGCGATTCGAAGATTTTCATAACCGGATGATACTCGAAATCGTAATCGCTTTGCATACTCGCTTCCAGCAGGTATTAAAAACCTCACCGTAGCGCCGTGAAATCGACCCGAGGAATCCTCGACTTAAAATAACCGATGATACTAGGAATTTAGTTGTGATATAACCGATAGAGGCGCTGCCAACTGGACATAAAGATAAACCCGAGAAGAGCAGCAAAGCATGAGATCTCGGTGTTCATTTCACTCTTTCACTGTACGAACGCCCTCGAATTAAAACTCACGTTTGTCGGATTGTAAATCAGATATAGTCGGCTGAAATTCAGGTTACGATTGCGAGTATATCCTCGAAATTCATAATCCGAACATACCGAGGATTTTGATATTTGGAATACCGAGGATTTTTAATTCGAATTATCCCATCGCTAGCCAAAATGCACGAGAGTGTATAATTATTGTCCATCGGAGTTAACCGTGGCCCTATTATGCATAGCTACATTCGGATTAAATTAATATTATCAATTCGTCCATAATTATTTTTTAAGGGCTAAAATGGTAGCTATATTGGTACATTAATATTTAATATTGTCGAAAACATTTCCTCCTGGTTTTATTTATTTTTTTTTGGTGAAGGGCCCTTCACCTACTTCACCCGACGAGCCGCCACTGGTCCCTACATATTATTACAAAGAAAATTTAATGTATGAAAAAACGGGAATGTTGTGCCGGACTTGTAGTGTGTATACTAAATTAGCGACCGATTTTTTGCCTACCCTCTAAACTTTATTAATAAAATTAATAAACAATATACTTACCCTGGTAAAATAAACTGTATCGTAATCCACAAGAACGTAACTGTTGAGATTATAAAACTTATTTACAACACGCGCATGTACGTCTTTTCTTAGCAACAAAAAACAAGAGATGAAAATGGCGTCAAACGACACACCGTAACTCACGGCACCGACGAAATAAATGAGAGTTGTTTTAACTTTTGACAATAAAAATGACATTGAGAGTTGCATTTTTGTTATGTAAACATACAGTTTTGTATTTTATAATAAAATATATTTATAATAATAATAATAATAATAATAATAATAATAATAATAATAATAATAATAATAATAATAATAATAATAATAATAATAATAATAATAATAATAATAATAATAATAGCCGTCTGGGTTCCGGTTTACGAATCTAGGCCCAGGGTAGAACCTGCCTGCCGTAAAAGGCGGCTAAAAGGTTGGTGGTCCTTGCCTTAAAGGGGCCTACATTGGTCACCGGCTACCGCTGGTAGGCGAAGGAACTGATGTAGTGAAGAAACGGCTGACTCCATGGTAGGGGCGGTTTCTCAACAGCGTCTGTTCCCTATGTTAAGGGCGGCTGTATCAGTAACCTGGCAGAAGGTATAAATGCAAACCATTTCTGACGAAATGAGTAAATTTGGACTTTAACAAATATGATATCGAATTTAGAAGAAGATATACCCCAGGTGGGTGGAAACGAAAGTTTGCAATCCCACGTTGCGCAAGCAGTCAGCCTCACGGATTCTGGGGGAGGCACTAATTCGATTAGTACTAATGTAACTAACGGCAGGATACTAGGACAAGCCCCTGCCGACAACCGAACTATTAGTGAACATAACACCGGCGAGGAAAACATCGTAATGGAGACTAGCTTGCAGCCCGACCCTGGAGTCGATAGAACTGCCGCTGGTCTACCCAGAAGAACAGAAACCGGTCGAATCAAGTGGAGTCGAGACATGAATAGAAGCTTTATCAAAGCATTCCTCTTGATTAACGACTGTGAAGATAACCCCCGCCCTGGCTGGAGAATAAAACTCCACCGAAAAATAACCAGACTACACCCGGAATTAAAAATGACCGAACAAAATGTAGCGAGCCGTCAAAGAGCTATATATGCTAACCACCTGCTACCCCAAGCTGAAATAGATCAAATACGGCGTGAAGTTGGCAGAACGTTGCACAACCTTCAGCATGTGGAAGAACTAACAGCACAGCAGGAAGTAATACATGAACAAGATCAAACTATACAGGCTGATACGGACAATACGAACCAAAAATATTTGGAAAATTTGTCCTTATTTGAAAATAGTGACCCGACCTTGAGACCTCCCTAAGCTAAGATTCAAGAAAGGAACCCACGAAATACTAGCAAGAGTAAACCTAGCAGCAGGGACGTCCTTAAATAGAACTGAGGACCTCGAGACATTACACAGTGGGTTATATGCAGCAGCAGTAACTGTAATTGAACTCAATGGTCAGGCATTATATCTCAGAACTGATAAGAAAACAACCAAGAAACAAAAGGTGCCCGCTTGGAAAATGAGACTTGAAAAACAAATCAGCCAGTTACGAGCACAAAGTGATATAATTGGAGAACATCTAAATGGAAACTCTAGCAGCAAGGTTGCTAAAAAGGTTAAAGATATACTGAAAGCAGAGAGCATTCCTTTAGACAGTCCCGATGTAAAACGGTTGCTAACAATCGTAAGAGACAATACAAGACAAAAATCTAAGGCTAAAGGAGCTCGTCTAAGACGATACAACAAAGCCACAAAGAGGAAGGTTCAAAACCAACAGTTCACCAGTAACCAAAAAACCTTCTATAGGATATTGAGCCAAGAAGAAAACGACGTTACTCCAACTAATGACATAAATAAAGACCAATTTAATGCATTTTGGAGTAATATTTGGTCCGACGCGTCCCATTTCGATGAAAAAGCAAGCTGGCTCGAAAAAGTTGAAGCCGAGGCTGAAACTTTGCAAGAAATGCCTGAGCCGCAAGTAACATCCAGTGATATAAGGGATGCCACTAAGAACTTGGCTAACTCGAAATCACCGGGACCTGACCAAATTCATAATTTCTGGCTCAAAACTTTCACCACCCTACACCCTGTTATCGCAAACTGCTTTAGCAAGGCTCTCCTAAACCCCGAGCACTTCCCAGCTCATCTTGCCAGTGGCAATACCTTTCTTTTATTTAAAAAAGGGCAGGTAAACGACCCAAAAAATTACAGACCGATCACCTGTCTGTCAGTGGTGTATAAACTTTTAACATCAGTCATGTATTCAAAAATATACACACACTGCATAAACAACAACCTGGTAGCTGATGAGCAAAGGGGCTGTATTAGGAAAGCTTTGGGTTGCAAGGAACAGCTTACAATCGATGCCGTTATTATAAAACAGGCAGAAGTTAAAAGGCGAAATCTAAATATGTGCTACATAGATTATAGTAAAGCATTCGATTCTGTTCCTCACGACTGGCTAAAGAAGATATTGCAAATATACAAAGTACACCCCCTAATACGCAACATGTTAGGCACCCTAATGGAGCAATGGAATACCAATCTCCATATTGGACAAGAGAAGCTTGGCAATATAAATATATCAAAAGGTATATTTCAAGGCGACTCTTTAAGCCCCCTCTGGTTCATTTTGGCCATGAACCCACTGTCCTCACTACTAAAATCAACATCCTACGGATATCGTCCCAACTTAACTGAGAATTTTAGAATAAACCACCTTCTATTTATGGACGATATCAAACTCTACGCTGAAAGCAAAACCCACCTACAGTCCCTAATTCAAATAACCAAGACATTTAGCGATGACATCAAAATGTCGTTTGGCTTAGACAAGTGCGCAATCTTGAATGTCGTACGCGGAAAGACTGAACAAAATCGTGGACTGCTTGAAGGCATAGATATACTAGATGAGGACAAAACATATAAATACTTAGGCATCTCCCAAAACCAACAAATAAACCACACAAGCCTAAAAAGGGAGTTTAAAAACAAATACAAAAGCAGACTAACAAAGCTTTTTAATACTCACCTGAATGCTGGTAACCTTACTACTGCCATCAACACCTGGGCAATACCAATACTTACCTACTCATTCGGAATCCTTAAGTATTCAGACACGGATTTGCACGAACTAGATAGGCTTACGCGCAGGCTGCTAACAAAATTCAGATTCCACCACCCACGCTCTGCACTTGAAAGAATCTACCTAAAACGAAAGGAGGGAGGAAGAGGTCTTATTAATATATATAACTTGTGCAAGTCGCAAGAGACCTCTATGAGAAAATACTTCCAAGAATCGAATGGGGAAATTCTTAAAAAAGTGGTAGCAGCAGATGCTGGATATACAGCCCTTAACTTAAAGCAAAACGGATTACCTAACATCATCCGCGCGCCGCCAAGTCAACAGCTTGTAACTTGGCAAGAAAAAGCCCTACACGGCAAATACCCTACTGCACTCCAAAATCCACTCATAGATAGAGAAATGTCACTGAATTGGTTAGAGAAAAGGCAGCTTCACGCTGAAACAGAAGGTTTTATAATTTCTATCCAAGACCGTGTCATTCGAACTCGAAACTATGAAAAAGTCATCTTGAAAAGAAATGTGGAAGATGTGTGCAGAAAATGCAATTGCCCCGGAGAAACGATAGAACATATCACGGCGGGGTGTGGTGCTTACCTGGGGAGACATAATCAGGTGGCCAAGATCATCCACAAGGAACTGGCCCATAAACTAGGGCTAAGGGAAAACCTCCCACCATACTACCAATACTCACCCGAGCCAGTCCTTGAATCCCCTGAATATCTCCTATACTGGGACAGGCCAATAATAACGGATAGAACAGTAGACCACAACCGACCGGATATTCTTCTTATCGAAAAAACCACCAAGAAAGCTTTCATAATCGATATAGGTTGCCCACTAACACACAACCTCTCTAAAACCGAATCGGAGAAGAAGACCAAGTACTCGAATTTGGCTATAGAGATTAAAAATATATGGAAGCTAGATAAAATCGACATAATTCCGATTATAATATCGGTGGAGGGAGCTATGACGAAAAATTTCAAGCCCAACTTGGAAAAACTGGGCCTTTCGGGTTATTTATACCAACTTATTCAGAAAAGCGTCATCCTCCAAACTTGCCATATAGTACGGAAGTTTCTAAACAGTACAGGTTAAGATGAATTTCTTCTCTGTACTGTAAATAACACCAGCCTTACCAACAAAAAGCTGAGAAACAGAACACTGAAAACATAATAATAATAATAATAATAATAATAATAATAATAATAATAATAATAATAATAATAATAATAATAATAATAATAATAATAATAATAATAAAAGGTTGGTGGTCCTTGCCTTAAAGGGGCCTACATTGGTCACCGGCTACCGCAGGTAGGCGTAGGAACTGATGTAGTGAAGGAACGGCTGACTCCATGTTAGGGGCGGTTTCTCAACAGCGTCTGTTCCCTATGTTAAGGGCGGCTGTATCAATAACCTGGCAGAAGGTATAAATGCAAACCATTTCTGACGAAATGTGTAAATATGGATTTAAACAAATATGATGTCGAATTTACAAGAATAAGTACCCCAGGTGGGTTCGCAATCCCACACTGCGCAAGCAGGCAGCCTCGCGGATTCTGGGGGAGGCATAAATTCGAATAGCACTAATAATACTAACGGCAGGATGCTAAGACAAGCCCCTGCCGACAACCGAACTATTCAACCGAACACCGGCGAGGAACACATCATAATGGAGACTAGCTTGCAGCCTGACCCTGGAGTCGATAGAACTACCGCTGGTCTACCCAGAAGAACAGAAACCGGTCGAATCAAGTGGACTCGTGACATGAATAGAACATTTATCAAAGCATTCCTCTTGATTAACGACTGTGAAGATAACCCCCGCCCTGGCTGGAGAATAAAACTCCACCGAGAAATAAGCCAGATATATCCGGAATTAAAACTCACGGAACAAAATGTAGCGTGCCGTCAAAGAGCTATTTATGCTAACCACCTGCTACCCCAAGCTGAAATAGATCAAATACGGCGTGAAGTTGGCAGAACGTTGCACAACCTTCAGCATGTGGAAAAGCTAACAGCACAGCAGGAAGTAATACATGAACAAGATCAAACTATACAGGCTGATACGGACAATACGAACCAAAAATATTTGGAAAATTTATCCTTATTTGAAAATAGTGACCCGACCTTGAGACCGAGTATCCCTAAGCTAAGATTCAAGAAAGGAACCCACGAAATACTAGCGAGAGTAAACCTAGCAGCAGGGACGTCCTTAAATACAACTGAGGACCTCGAGACATTACACAGTGGGTTATATGCAGCAGCAGTAACTGTAATTGAACTCAATGGCCAGGCATTATATCTCAGAACTGATAAGAAAACAACCAAGAAACAAAAGGTACCCGCTTGGAAAATGAGACTTGAAAAACAAATAAGCCAGTTACGAGCACAAAGTGATATCATTGGAGAACATCTAAATGGAAACTCTAGCAGCAAGGTTGCTAAAAAGGTTAAAGATATACTGAAAGCAGAGAATATTCCTTTAGATAGTCCCGATGTAAAACTATTGCTAACTGTCGTAAGAGACACTATTAGACAAAAATGTAAGGCTAAAGGTGCCCGTCTAAGGCGATACAATAAAGCCACAAAGAGGAAGGTACAAAACCAACAGTTCACCACGAACCAAAAAACCTTCTATAGGACTCTGAACCAAGAAGAAAATGACCTTACTCCAACTAATGACATGAATAAAGACCAATTTAATGCATTTTGGAGTAATATTTGGTCTGACGCGTCCCATTTCAATGAAGAAGCAAGCTGGCTCAAAAAAAGTTGAAGCCGAGGCTGAAACTTTGCAAGAAATGCCTGAGCCGCAAGTAACATCTATCGACATAAGGGATGCCACTAAGAACTTGGCTAACTGGAAATCACCGGGACCTGACCAAATTCATAATTTCTGGCTCAAAACTTTCACCACCCTACACCCTGTTATCGCAAACTGCTTTAGCAAGGCTCTCCTAAACCCCAATACAATACTTACCTACTCATTCGGGATCCTTAAGTATTCAGACACGGATTTGCACGAACTAGATAGGCTTACGCGCAGGCTGCTAACAAAATTCAGATTCCACCACCCACGCTCTGCACTTGAAAGAATCTACCTAAAACGAAAGGAGGGAGGAAGAGGTCTCATTAATATATATAACTTGTGCAAGTCGCAAGAGACCTCTATGAGAAAATACTTCCAAGAATCGAATGGGGAAATTCTTAAAAAAGTGGTAGCAGCAGATGCTGGATATACAGCCCTTAACTTAAAGCAAAACGGATTACCTAACATCATCCGCGCGCCGCCAAGTCAACAGCTTGTAACTTGGCAAGAGAAAGCTCTACACGGCAAATACCCTACTGCACTCCAAAATCCACTCATAGATAGAGAAATGTCACTGAATTGGTTAGAGAAAATGCAGCTTTACGCTGAAACAGAAGGTTTTATTATCTCTATCCAAGACCGTGTCATTCGAACTCGAAACTATGAAAAGGTCATCATGAAAAGGAATGTGGAAGATGTGTGCAGAAAATGCAATTGCCCCGGAGAAACGATAGAACATATCACGGCGGGATGTGGTGCTATGGCCCCCAACGCTTACCTGGGGAGACATAATCAGGTGGCAAAGATCATCCACAAGGAACTGGCCCATAAACTAGGGCTAAGGGAAAACCTCCCACCATACTACCAATACTCACCCGAGCCAGTCCTTGAATCCCCTGAATATCTCTTATACTGGGACAGGCCAAAAATAACGGATAGAACAATAGACCACAACCGTCCGGATATTCTTCTCATCGAAAAAACCTCGAACACTTCCCAGCTCATCTTGCCAGTGGCAATACCTTCCTTTTGTTTAAAAAAGGGCAGGTAAACGATCCAAAAAACTACAGACCGATCACCTGTCTGTCAGTGGTGTATAAACTTTTAACATCAGTCATGTACTCAAAAATATACACACACTGCATAAACAACAACTTGGTAGCTGATGAGCAAAAGGGCTGTATTAGGAAAGCTTTGGGTTGCAAGGAACAGCTTACAATCGATGCCGTTATTATAATACAGGCAGAAGTTAAAAGGCGAAATCTCAGTATGTGCTACATTGATTATATTAAAGCATTTGATTCTGTTCCTCACCGACTGGCTAAAGAAAATATTGCAAATATACAAAATACACCCCCTGATACGCAACATGTTAGGCGCCCTAATGAAGCAATGTAATACTAACCTTCATATTGGACAAGAGAAGCTAGGCAATGTAAATATATTAAAAGGTATATTTCAAGGCGACTCGCTAAGCCCCCTCTGGTTCATTTTGGCCATGAACCTACTGTCCTCACTACTAAAATCGACAACCTACAGATATCGTCCTAATTTAACAGCAAATTTTAGAATAAACTACCAATTTATGGACGACATCAAACTCTACGCCAAAAATAAATAATAGGATAACCAATTAGGAATTTTGGAGATTAAATAAATATTTTTTATAAAGAAATTTAAATTGATTGTATGGAAGTATAAGAAGCTCGTCAGTCCTCTGAAACATGACGCTTTGATGATGAGGAAGAGTAATTTTCTTTGGAAATCTTATATTACGCGAATGTTAAGCGCGAAATTTAAACTTCGTATAGATGAAGTTGAAGCAGGATTATTCAAAATTTTCCCAAGTGTAGGAATCGGCGAATTTGTATTTTAAGGGATCCAAGATCATTTAAAGTGTGTAAAATGTAATCAAACTTTCTAATATCAAAAATAAGACGTGAACATGTATTCTGGACTTTCTGTATTATATTCCTATCCATACTATCCAGACACAGTCCATAAATAAAGTCACATTAATTAAACCTAGTCTTGAGGAACTGACGGTTACTATATAGTATTTTTAAAGTTAAATAGGACTTCTGTAATAACTTTTTTACATGTTCTCTGAATCTTAATTCTGGATCAATAATTATACCCAAATTTTTTGTCGACTTAACACTCCTTACCATCAAGAGACTAATATTTTCAGTTAAGAAAGCTACATCATTTTTGTTACCAAAAAGCATTAAAAATGACTTTGATATTTTAAGTTGTGTTCTAGAGAAAGCTGTTTTAGTATGTTAAATCTTCATTGATTACATTTGACGCAGCTAGATAGTCTTGTAGATTAAAATATGAAAGTAAATCTATGTGTCGTCTGCGTAAGCCTGGACTTAAGGGTACTTTAAAGATTTCAAGACATCAGATGTGTAAATTATAAAGAGAAGGGGCCCAAGGATAGAACCTGATAGTATGGATAGAGTATGCAAGAATTTGAACATGATCCGCGAAATTTTTTTAATAACGGTTAGTAAAATATGACTTGATAATATTCAGGGCAGGGTCTAAGAAACCATAATATTTTAGCTTAGCAAATAAAAGTTCATGATTAATTGTATTAAACGCCTTTGAAAAATCTAAAAGAATCAAAATAATATTTAATTTCTTATCAGTTCAGGCAGTTATTATGTCATCATCAATAACCTCGACCAATGCGACTGATGTACTAAAGTTCTTTCAAAACCACACAGACTATCTGGTATATTAGAGTTTTGAATCTAATATTCAAATACTTGGCCATAACTTTTTCAAAAATGTTTGGAAATAACATTAAAAGTCGAAGGATTATTTACTTTAGGTAAAGGTTTCCCTATTTTCCCAATCAGAAGTACTTTGTAAAAAAATCGGATTGCATTGTATTGTTATCTGGAATGTTTACATTTTTAATTGAATCTATATTAAACGATTTTAAATATTTCCAGGTTTCCTATGATTGTTTTTTGCGCAAATTGAATTTAAATAATATCTTTTTCCCTCCTCACTTCAGAGAGAGTAAAATTCCTTAAACGTTTGTAGTTCTCCCAATCGTTCAATGCTCTAGCTCTATTAAATTCTTGTAAAGCGTGAGCTCTTTGCTTCATAAGAATTTTTAGATTTGGAGTAAGCCAAGATGCTTTGGATTGGATACAAAGAAGAAAAAATGTTATCAAAATCATTAACTAAATTTTTAAAATTAGCCTTTAGAGGACGGTAAAAAACGCAAAAAAAACTGTTCTTAAAATAGGCTGCAACACCTCCACCCATTCAAGTGAGCAATAAACCCTAACTCTTGCACCAGACTGACAATTTTTAATCAAACCATATTTCCACTGATTTGTTGAAATATATTGAATGTTCCAGTTTTCTAAGAAATAAATATACTTATATACTTACAGGTGCATGCGAGTCACTTTACTGTTAGAACATACTTATTTAATAATTTAATAGGTGTGAAAAGACAAAAATGCATAGCTTACTATCTCAGAGCAAGCCAGTAAACAAACACATCGTTGCCAAGTTCAATTCCAACACATGAAATTTGATTGACAAGGAATTCTGTATTACAATGAAAATCTGTATCATAATAAAAATGTGTATTATAATTTACCAGCAATTTTTCTTAGTCGGTTTTGTAATAAATTCTTTTCTTTTAAAACATTGTAATAAATGGTTGAGATATGGCCGGCGTTCATTCTTATTTGGTCACCCGGTACGGATGCAGCATTGCGACTTTCGTGAGGAGCAGGTTATTTTACCATTTTACTGGATAAATGGATTTTCTATTCTACAATTCTATACTAAATAATAATATTTATTTGATCAAAAACAATGTTTGTCCGGAAATGTTCTCCCACTTCTAATTGTCGGAGAGTACAATCCTAAAGTAAGAAAAGTTCAAAAATTGTGAAGTTTTCAATCCTGAGGCGAGTTATAGAATAAATGAATGTAAGACACTAATGATAAATGTTTTTCCTACCGACAGTTTGAGGCTGCAGGATGCACATAATCCATATTAGTTATTTGTAAAACGATGATATAGCCTATACCTTAACAGCTTATTGTTTACAGGTGTTCTCGAATAGTTCACGTCGAGTACCGGTGTCCGGAATGCGACAAAGTGTTCAACTGTCCGGCGAATCTTGCCTCGCATCGCCGATGGCACAAACCTCGGCCAAGTAAAGAAAGTAAGCAGGAAGTTGGTGTGGTGGGCGAGTCCGACGCAGGCGAACAATTTCCTTGTGATGAATGTGGAAAAAGGTTTAGACGAGTAAGTTTTCCCAGAAAAAAAAAATTATTTTATAATTCATGACAATTTATTAACTTCCGTTGTTTTGATAAGAAATGGATCAATTAAATAAGCATATTTTCGATTTCGATTGTCCGCAAGCCTTACATATACAAACCTTTTTTTCGTTGTTCTAGAAGATTTAAAAATTTTAGGGATAAATCTATAAATTTTTATTTTTCGGCCATTTAAAACCTTTAAAAACACTTCCGGTGAAACCGCAAGGCAACTTTTAAATTTTAAATGGAAACCTGTAATTTTAATTCGATGCTTATATAGAAAATATAAACCAGCTGCTGTGGAAAACAAAAATAATATTTCTGTTTTCATTAGACCAAAATCCAGAAACCTAATGTTTAATACCAATTCTTACGGAGATTAAAAACCGGAGATATTTTCGACGCGTGAACTTTTCATCCGCCGCGATCTCTCGTAACTCGCGAGTGGACTAGAGGGGCCTAGGCAATCTACATCGTGATTGTCAATAAACTAGCATATTTATTCGAATAATTAGATGCTCACTCTTAAACAATGAAAAAATTTATAAGTACCAATAATGTTTAATTATCTGTTTAATAAACATATTAGGAAAATGAGGAATACAAATGTCTGCAAGTGCATAAACTTTTACAAAAAAAAACACCGTTGCTGTGAAGGAATTTACTTTACAATTTGGATACGTATTAAGTATCCCTGCCAAAAATACCATATAGAAACATATAAAAAAAACATATAGTATTCTATAGTTTTTAACAATATTTTTAATCTGGAAATACATGTATTAGTAGGAATAAACTCTTCTAATGGAACTGTACTTTCCTATAGGCTATAAGGATAAACGTGCGCCTTATTAAGTTGTTTTGAATAGGAAGTTATAGGAATGAACTTTAACGGAGTAATAGGTTTCAATATTAACCTATGTGCCTTAATAAGCAATATTTAACGATATCCTATAGTTGGTGATAAGACTCAGTAAGAAAATACCTGTCTATTTATATAGTAATTTCCTACCAAGCTATGGGTCTTAATAAGCATAATTTAACGATATCCTATAGTTGTTGACGAGACTCAATACGAAAATACCCTTTTATAGTAATTTCCTACCAACCTATGGGCCTTAATAAGCATAATTTAACGATATCGATCCTATAGTTAATTAAATATATAGTTTCCTATTACGCTATGGGTTCTTACAGGTCTATAGTTTCTGGTGGTGTTTTAATAGGAAAATACCATTCTATTTTAATAGTAATTTCCTATGCTGGTAAGGTGTGTTGACCGGGGTTCGGCTTAATAGCCCTGGATCTGCATTCTCGTGCTCTGAGTTACTTTTGCCTCGACTAATTTGCACAGGTGGCACTCAGCAGTCGGCTATACGAACGAGCCGAAGCCCGAAAGTTTTGGGATCTTGCTATTTTCGGATCTCCGCGTTTATTAGATGTATCTTCAGACTTCGGACTGGTAGCGGAGTCGTCGAGGACGGTCGAGGCTCTGGAGCTGGAGATTTTTACATTAAGGCTCGATATTTATGAACCCCGGCGTCGGATTATTATACGCCGCGCCATCTATAATAAAAATAATTACTATCGGGGGTGTGCGATTCCGTATCAGGTGATAATAGGAAAATATTTTTTAATTGAATATGTAGTTTCCTATTAAGTTATGGGTTCTTACATATGGCACTTTCATTCCTATCCAATAATAAAATATTTAGTATGAAAGTTCCTTTAAATACCTAAAATTTCTGTGCGCATTTTCATAAAAGAACGTATAAAAACCAGATCATATTCATAACCATTGCCTCACATGAAATGTTAGTTGGTTATGGCATATTCACTCCTATCCAAAATAATCAAATCTTTAGTATGAAAATTCCTTTCAATAGGTACCTGTGTAATATTTATACGTATATTCATTAAAAAACTATTAAATCAAGGTTCTATTCATTCTTGTCAAATTATATAAAGAATTTTTAAGGTTTTGTCTATTAAATCTTATAGAAACTAAAACTAGCATTGAGTTGGAAAGTACATATTTACTACTATAGAATTTGAATTAGTATATCCATTTTTAAAACTATTCAGATTACGATCCCATTAAAACTTATTAAGGCTTGTAAAAATTATTCAGAATTTACATATTAAATGCTATCAATAAATGTCTACAATAAGCACATATAGAATCCTATTTAAGATATATGTGTGTAAAATGACCTACCTATACAGAACCATGATTGCATTTACGTTCCGATAAAAACCTATTAAACCTGAATAGTTTTCTAAAAGATTGAATCAGCCATTTTTGGCAGGGATGCTATAAGATTTTTAATAATAAATACTAATGACCGATAGAATATATCAATAATCGAGGCCGTAGTAGGAAAAAAGAGGAATCAAAATTGATGCAAGTGTATATGTAGTACGTATAAACTTTTACAAGAAAAACATCATTGCTGTTAGGTACTCGATTTTCTTTAAATTTTGTATATGTATTAAGTATACCATAAGAAACATGGTTTCAATCACAATTATACAATTCAGTAATTAGTATCTTAGTAACTTTGTTGTTACTTTCTTAAGGGTATTGTTCCACCTCTACTTAGATACCTCTGTTGAATCCATAAGAAACTGTTGAATCGTTATTTTTATAGTTTTTTATTCACCTGAAATTGTGTACGTTTAAATGGTATTGTTGTAGTTAATTACTACCTGAGTTGTCAGTCTGACATATTTTTTGATGTCTGAGTAATATATATAATTTTGTCGAAACGATTATTTTACGTAATAGAGTGTGTTGTCTGTCCCTCGGAGTTTTATTTAAACGGGTAGTTTTCTTAAGATTCCACATTTTATGGCGACCGTGACAGGACAGATAGCACGTCGTGGATAACTGACACCTTTCTGTGTTTACGTTAATATTTCGTGTCGAGAAATTATTTCGGTTTTTTCGGGTTGATTTTGGTGGACTGGTGTTAGAATTTTCTCAGAGTTTCTTGCTGTCGTATATCTGTGAAACTACTGAGGGCTAGGCCGATTCGAACTTTTATTTTCGTCACAAAATAACCAGGGAAAATGGCAAATTTGGAAGTTAAGAAAAAACACCGAACAGTCCTACGTGCAGGTGTCACAAATCGAGCCAGGGACCTGGAGAAGTTATTGGCAGATCCTAAATGCGATTTCGGTGAACTGCACGTCGCATGGGACGGGTTACGGGAAAAATACGATGAACTTAAGATTGTGAGTTCTGATGTTTTTGGACTTTTGTTGGAGATCGAGGCGAGTGAAGATGATTTAGCTCAAGATCAAGAGCAATGCTACTCCTATACGAAAAAGTTTAAAAATTTGGATTATAAGTGCTTCAAGCTTTTTCAAAAGAACGATGGATCACAGAATAGTGCCCAAAGTTCAGTCAGTGAAAATCACCAAGTCAAAGGTAGGAGAAATTATAAGTTACCCGAAATTCAATTTAAAAAATTTGATGGCAATATTAGAGGATGGTTAACTTTTTGGGCACAATTTAAAAAGGTTCATGAAGACCCGAATATTGATGCTTCGGATAAAGTAGATTATCTTGTGCAAGCTACTTTGCCAGGAAGTAGGGCAAGACAATTAGTAGATAGTTTTCCTGCTACGGAGGAGCATTACCCACAAATTATCGAAAGTTTAAGGTCTAGATTTGGGCGGGAAGACATACAAATCGAAGTTTATGTTAGAGAACTCTTAAAATTGATTTTGATTAATGCTGTTAACAAGAATACAGTAGACATTTCTCACTTATATGATCAAATAGAAACACAGTTAAGGGCGCTCGAGACACTGGGGATAACTTCTGATAAGTATGCAGCAATACTCTTCCCATTGATCGAATCCTGTCTCCCGGAGGAACTTCTTAGAATTTGGCAGAGATCAGCTGTTGGTTTAGGCGCTGAAAATAATCTAGAGGGTAACCATTTTGACGAGGGTGGTAAACAGGAGTCTGTAGCAAACAGTAGTATGCAAAGTAATTTTGATTCAAAGAGACGCGAAACTGTATGTAGGCTGGGTGCAAAGGATTCTAATGTTACACTGGAAAAACGGTTAAAAGCTTTAATGCAATTTATGCGCAACGAGGTGGAAAACGAACAAAGAGTTTTGTTGGCTTCAGAAGGATTTGGTATAAAGGAAATCACTCAAAATCCTGGCGTGGCTATTAACAAAAGAAAACCGCAGACATTTATGAAACATTCATCACCTATAGCTACAGCCGCGGACTTAGTTAATGGAGAAGCAACTAAATGCATTTTTTGTGATGGCTTGCATAATAGCGTTGATTGTTTTAAGGCGCAAAGTTTTTCGATTGACAGGAAGAGGGACCTTCTCAAGGATAGAAAAGCGTGCTTTCGTTGCTTAAAGCTAGGACATTCGTCAAAAATGTGTCGAGGGCGTCTAAGATGTATAGTGTGCGCCAAATCACATGTCACATTAATGTGTCCCGAGCTAAAAGTGAATAAAGAACCTGGACGTCGCGATTCTGAGAAAACTGAAGCCAGTACGGGCCCTGAAGTCAACGCAGCGAATTATACAAGTAATCATGTTTTTCTACCAACCTTGCGTGTGAAGTTAATTGGGAAAAATGGTTCATGTGATGTACGAGTTTTAATGGACTCCGGCTCTCAGAGGTCTTATATTTTGAAAAACACTGCTGAACGACTAGGTCTGGTTCCCAAGAAAAAAGAGAGAATAATGCATTGTCTATTCGGTGGAGCGTTATCGGAGCAAACCCATCGCCTGTACCAAGTAGAACTGATGAAAAATGGATTTTCTTATAAGTTGGATGTACTCGATCAGCCTAAAATATGCACTGATGTTTCTCCAGTCTTCCCTGGCCCTTGGATGAATGAACTGAGAGTGCTGAATATTGAGATAAATGACACATCACAGCAATCAGCTCAAATTGACTTACTTGTAGGGTCAGATTTTGCAGGGCAGTTATACACCGGAAGAAGACATGTACTCAAGTGTGGTCTAGTTGCGGTTGAAACATTCCTGGGATGGACTATTATGGGGAGAGTGCCTTTATTTGAAAAGAAGTCAGCTGTATCAGCCATCAATCTTTTTGTGAGAGATGCATCGATCACAAACTTGTGGGAGCTCGACGTTTTAGGTATATTAGAACCTACTCGTACAAAAGATAAAGCAGAGTTGGGTATGGAGGCAAAGAACTTTTTTTATGAAACAGTGGAACAGGAGTCAGATGGACGTTACCAAGTTAGGCTTCCATGGATAGACGGCCACCCTCCTCTGCCTACAAACCATGGTATTGCGCAAACAAGATTAAACAGCTGTTTGAAGAAATTGAAAGCTCAAAACCTGACCGAGGCCTATGATCTGGTTTTTCAGGACTGGATGGCGGAAGGTATAATTGAGAAAGTGGAAGGTTATGGTTTGAATAAAACTGTCCACTATTTGCCTCATCGCCCTGTTGTAAAGGAAGGGTCAACTACCAGAATCAGGCCAGTGTTCGATGCGAGTGCCAAGGAAAAGGACAAGCCTTCACTGAATTCGTGTCTTGAAAAAGGGGTCAACTTAATTGAAGAAATTCCTAGTATTTTGCTGAGATTCCGAGAAAATAAGTTAGGTGTGATATCCGATATTAAGAAAGCCTTCTTGCAGATAAGCGTACACGAATCAGATAGAAATTGTCTTTGTTTTCTGTGGATAAATGACGAGGGACGAGAAATATGTTACCGGCATAGGCGTGTAGTGTTTGGGGTCAATAGTAGTCCATTCTTACTGGGCGCCACAATAGAACACCATCTGATGCAATGTCAAAAGAAGATAAAAAGTTGTGAACCTCAAATGTATTCTATTGATACAATCTCTAGGCTGAGCAAAAGCTTCTACGTGGACAACTGTGTAACTAGTGTCAACAATGAAGATACTTTGGATGTTTTTATGCGAGAGTCAATCCAAGTCATGGCAGAGGCAAAGTTCGATCTACGAGGGTGGGAGAGGACACAAAGTGGTGAGTTTGGCAGCGATATTCCGGTACTTGGTCTCTCATGGAATAATAGTCGAGATACATTATCTATAAAACCTAGTACGAAAGTTTTGAATGAAATCAGCACCTCAATGGTGACAAAAAGAGTTATTTTGAGTGTGGCACAAAGTATTTTTGATCCTATTGGCTTTATCAGTCCTGTTACAGTCTGTCCAAAAATACTTTTACAGAAAACATGGGAAATTCGGCTAGGATGGGATCAACCTGTAGCAGAGGATATTAAATTGGAGTTTTTAAAGTGGGCTGATGATTTGAAACATTTAAAGTTCATTGAAATACCTAGGTGGATAAGGGCTAGAAGTATGGGAAATTGTAGTCTACACACTTTCTGTGATGCAAGCGGAAAAGCGTACGCTTGTGTAATATTTTTAAGAGTTGAACATGACGAGCAAGTATCTCTTTATTTACTAGCTTCGAAGTCAAGGATAGCCCCCAAAAAACAAATCAGTATACCTCGTCTTGAGTTGCTAGGCGCTACTATAGCTGCTAGATTGTTTGTCTCTGTTCAGAAAATTTTGGAGCAAAATTTGAACAGCTACTTTTGGAGTGACTCAACTACCGTTCTATCCTGGATACGTAATAAGGAAGAATGGGGCACTTTTGTCTGGAATAGGGTATCTGAGATAAGACTGTCAACTCCTATGACGTCTTGGAGGCATGTACCTGGAAGTATGAACCCAGCTGATCTTCCCTCTCGTGGGTGCTCTGCTAAAGCTTTAGTGGAGTCGCAATGGTGGGAGGGCCCACAGTGGTTACGTTTACATCCCGATCTATGGCCCCGAGAAGAACAAGTTTCCTGTGATGAAGAAGAGATCAATAGTGAGAAAAAGAAAGGAATTTCGAGCACTATGACTAACGCGGCAGATAATCCTTGGAACTTAAGTCAGATCTCAAAATATGAGAAAATTGTGCGTATGATAGGTTGGATCTTTTCTATTAGTTGTCAATAAAAAGAAAGAAAATAAGAAGAGACTCAGAGGACCTTTATCGGTGGAAAAAATAGAGCAAGCTGAAATATTTGTTTTAAAAGTTGTACAAAAGGAGGTTTCTGTTGAGAATGACCCCAAATTAAATGCCTTAGACATTTCCAAAGACGATTCAGGTATTTTGAGATTAAAATCTCGTATTTCCAATAGACCTGATATTGAGAATTTTCGTTTTCCGATCATTTTACCCAATAGACATACAGTAACGAGTAAATTGGTTATACAAATCCACGAAAAGCCATGTCATGTCGGTGTTCAAGGACTTATCAGCCTGTTCAGAGAAAAATATTGGATCTTAGGTGGCAGACGCTATGTACGAGGGATAATTGGAAAGTGTCAAGTATGTCGAAGATTTAATTGCAAGCCTTTTCAAGTGCAGAGTCTTCCGCTCCCGTTAAATTGCGTGAGGGATTCTGTTGTCTTCGAGATCGTTGGTGTGGACTTGCGAAAACGTTTCGGAAATGAGTATCATAGACAGTTAAATTTTTTTGACAATTTACTTTTGTGAGAAACCCTCAAAGGTTTTTTTTAGTTTCTCAGGTGGGAGTATGTTGAATCCATAAGAAACTGTTGAATCGTTATTTTTATAGTTTTTTATTCACCTGAAATTGTGTACGTTTAAATGGTATTGTTGTAGTTAATTACTACCTGAGTTGTCAGTCTGACATATTTTTTGATGTCTGAGTAATATATATAATTTTGTCGAAACGATTATTTTACGTAATAGAGTGTGTTGTCTGTCCCTCGGAGTTTTATTTAAACGGGTAGTTTTCTTAAGATTCCACACCTCTTAAAAATAAAAGTTATTTAGTATTTCATTATTTTTTAAGTCATAAGTAAGTTATTCTTTTCTATTCTCTAGGAAAAAACCTGATCCAAAATAATTTAAGTGAATGGTGCAATCCACCCTTAGTTACTTAAAGGTCGAGACACAAAAAAAATGCAATAAGAAACAGGTAATAGGAAATAAAAAATACAATATAATATTTATTCCTGTTGCTTAAATCTTAATTGTGTGGCGATTAATTAGTTTCTACGTCTTAAAACTAATTTTTATAGCTTATTGCTTATCACCTAGGTAATGCTTATTTTTTAATTGTGTCTCGGCCTTTAAGTAAATAGATACTAAACTAAACTTAAGTTACTCTGGACGTTGCGCGAAGGACGTACCTATATTTAACAAAAAGACTTTACTCTCATAATATAGTTCGTCTACAATAAGTTAGGGTTTCCATACGTCCGCATTTAACCGTACATGTTTGGGTTGGTTGGTTGCTATCAGGAGAAGCCCTGCCGAAATTTGAAAATATGTCCGGGAAACCCGGAGACCGTAAATATAATAAAATCAGCTCAATTTGTTAAATATTTTAATCGCTACATCACTACTAGTGTCGACGCATGTTTAAATGTACCCATCTCTATACTACGCCCCAACACCAAGGTCAAACTTTTCGTTCAGTGCCTTTTGAAATTGAAGTACATAACAGTGTTGCCAACCGGAGGGATATTTTTCATTTTGTGAGAATTTTTACTTAGAAGGGAAAACTTACCTTAAAACGGGAATTTTATTTTAACTTCTAACAGACATTTTTTAATCTAGTCTAAATTGCCTAAAAAAATTAATAAAAATACATTTAATGGACGAAATCGTATCTAGTCTCCATTAGGGTTAGAAACAGAAAGCGGTATCTTCCTTCTTACACATATATTTATTACATATCGCTCGACGTAGTCGCCGGCGATATGTATGTTTACAAATCGTCCGAAAACAATAATAAGATGTAGGTGTATATATTATACAAGTTTACATGTAGTTTTAAAACGATATTAATTAGGCAGTAAATAAATTATATTAAATTACTTTATATTTATGAATATTTCCGGCTTTTTATGTAATTTGTAAAAATCTTAAGTTCAGCGTCGGTGTTAGTTTAGATTTTATCTATTTTTATTGTTTATTTAGGTAAGGTAGTAATTTAAATTTCAGTAATTAAAAAAGTAAATCACCGTAGGTACGGTGGTAAACTTTAATTATTTTGCAAATACTAACTGGTATAATATAATTAATGTTAAAAAATGTCATATCTTTCTTGACAAAATGGTGAAGCTAAATGACAATTTTTACAAACACAATCGTATAAAAATACAAAGATATGGCCCATTTAAAAAATGTGGAAGTTAGTAGTAGCTTTTAATCCCCCCTTGTATAGTCCTACATAATTCAAAACAAAAACCTTACAGTCCTATATTGTTGTCGCACTTCGCCCTATATACAAGAGTATCCGTGTCTGACGCACAATGAATTCGCGTTGTTCAAACGTGCCTGTAACATATGAATTTCGCGCCAATAAGTTGTGTCAAAATTTATTTTTATAAAAAAAATTGTTTGATGCTAATTGTTTCGATCCTAATAATTGCAAGTATACTTTTGTGAAACCCCAGTATATAGCCGACAATAATGTAAATGCACTATAACGTTTCTTTATTTTTATACATATCAAAATGGCAACTATTATTTTTATAATTTCTTATACGTTTTAACATACAAAAACGTTAAGTTTTTTTAGAAAATACCTAATAGTTAATACTATCTCTAATACTTTGTAATTGGGGTCTAGGGAGTTTATTAATGACATCTGTTATTGTTAAAACTGAAACATCATTCATCATTTTTTTTAATGTTGTTTATTCCTAATTGGTGTACGGCCTTATTCATAAAAAAAGCGTACTGTAATATCCGGCATTAAATATTCCCTGTATTCGCCAGCAAACACCACGTCCATGTACACTTTCAGTCTCATACATTTACAGAGAAACGCCCATGTCTAAAAGTGAGGGGGTTAGTATATCGCTCTTCAAGCCTGGTATTGTTTGAACGGTACACACGAACTTATTGGCCGTTAAAAGTCGACTGGAACGTCTTTTCATCGGTAAAAACGACCCTGTTCCCAAATTGAGGATTACGGATATATAATTTAAAGCAAAAATAACCATTGATTTTCGCCGTTCTTCGGTAAGAAACATTTTTTCGCAGCTGGGTGACATATTTTAGTTCAGATTCCTTGACTCTCCTGCATGGCGGTATAGGTTGGGAGCCAGGAAATGCTTTCTCAATAACAGCATCCCTTGCAGTTGCAAATGGATTATTTCTTAAATATCCCAAAAAAGCAGCATCCTGTTTAGGGTTGGAAAGTTTGGGACGACCTGAACCAATTTTCCTCTTTAGGGATTTTTCTTGTTCCCAGCGTTGTTTAATTTTCAATATAGTTTTTTTTTTATTTCTATTATACAACTACTGCGCGACGGCACGGATTAACAATCCTTCTACGATTCTTAATAAAAATTTGAGCCTTTTTAACTTCAGACAACTCACGAGGCATTTTTATTTTCTTCTGTCAAAGTTTATCAAACCTTACTACTACGCAGTTTCAAAATTAATTATACCGACGCCAGTGCTTTGCATTTTTGATAATCTATGACGTGTGATAACCTCATCACATTCCTGTGTGTATTTTTTTTTGAATAACCCTACTGTAATGATAAGTCTTTCTTGATCCCAGTTATCGTCACAAGTCACATGATGTCGCTGACGGGAAATAAATGGCTTTCAGTCTCCGACATCCCCCAAATTTGGGGTTAGAAACGAAATTATACGCTTAAATTACTGAAAAAAACAGTGTTTTAGTTACTCAACAGTATATTAGGTACTTATCAGGGCATATTATATTCGTTGTCTGTGTGTTAATAATTTTATTTAGAAAACAAGCCGAATACTGTATAACCCCATTTCCTGCCAAATTTGTTCGAAACCCGAACATGCAGTGACATGCACTAAACAGCCTTTTAATTTACACAGTTGCAAGTTGTATAAAGAATAATAAATGGCAACGAATTTAGCCATAAATGTACCGGGTGGTCAACTATGAATGACCGCCGGCAATATCTCAGAAACTAGTAATCGTACAGCATCCGGGTCAATTTTTTTATGACAAAAGTGCCCAAGAGAAACTGCTGGAAATTATTTTCAAGTTCCGCATTTTGCCGCAAGAGAGCGTAGATACCTCATTGAAAAGTAAATTTTAAAATTTTACATATCTCCGAAAATTCCACATTAAGGTATATCTTTGATAACACCATTAAAAAGCTTGGACAATTATACATCATTCTGGTTTTATACTCATTGGCGTGCCGACTTTAATAAGAGGGGGGGGGGGAAGCTGTTGAAAGTGTAATCAGTTAAATCGCTGTAACTTTTAACCGACTTATTCGATTTTAGCAAACTAAAGACTGTTTGGAAGAGAAATGTATGCACTTTCACCAATCGTATTTAGTTATCCATAATAAATCTCGAAAAAAATGCTAGAGGGCGCAATTTTTGATTTTACTGTGAAAAAATAAATCATATGGTATAACTATCGAAAAGTAGATGGAATTTGCTAGAAAAAATATTAAAACCGCAGCTCGATATCTCCGTTCGTTTCAGCGTTATCGAAAAGAGAATAATTTTTAAAACTTTACATGAAAAAGCGAGTGGGACGCCACTGATATTTTTCCAAGTGGATATTATTTCTGATTAGCCTGGTCAATTCTGCATAAAAATGGTCTCTTGCGATTTTCTCCTTATGCACACCGTTCTTAATTAAATTAAATTAGCTCTACTATTTATTATTATTATTATTATTATTATTATTATTATTATTATTATTATTATTATTATTATTATTATTATTATTATTATTATTATTATTATTATTATTATTATTATTATTATTATTATTATTATTATTATTATTATTATTACCATTCATAATGAAAAATTTTGTTTTATAAAAATTGTTGGAAAAGACCACCTTCCTTTAATAGGCATGCTTGCGCCCATTTAATTATTTTAATTAAGAACGGTTTGCCTGAGAAGAAAAACGCAAGAAACCATTTTTATGCAGAATTGACCAGGCTAATCAGAAATAATATCCACATGGAAAAATATCAGTGGGGTGCCACTTTTTTTCTAAAAAATACATAATCGCTTAGTTTTAAAAAAATTTTTATTGGCGATAACGCTGAAACGAACGGAGATATCGAGCTGCGGTTTTAATATTTTTTCTAGCAAATTTCATCTACTTTTCGATTATGGTATCATAATTATACCGAATGATTTATTTTTTCGGAGTAAAATCAAAAAATGTGTTATTATTGCAAATTGCGCCCTCTAGCATTTTTTTTAGAACTATTATGGACAACTAAATACGATTAGTGAAAGTGCATACATTTCTCTTCCAAACAGTCTTTAGTGTGCTAAAATCGGATAAGTCGTTTAAAAGTTACAGCGATTTTAACTGATTACACTTTCAACAGCTTTCCCCCCTCTTATTAAAGTCGGTACGCCAATGAGCATAAAACCAAAATGATGCATAATTGTCCAAGCTTTTTAATGGTGTTATCAAAAATATACCTTAATGTGGAATTTTCGGAGATATGTAAAATTTTAAAATTTACTTTTCAATTACGCCCTCTTGCGGCAAAATGTGGAACTTTAAAATAATTTCTAGCATTTTCTCTTGGGCACTTTTCTCATAAAAAAATTTACCCGGATGCTGTACGATTACTAGTGTCTGAGATATGGCCGGCGGTCATTCTTAGTTGACCACCCGGTATATTGCTATAAACAGTATTTTGATATTTTATAAATAGGAGCCAAGTGTCGATCACTGGAACTCTGTCGATTATTTGTGTCTCTATTTTACCTACCTTTTTTAATATTTTTTATTTTTTTTCTAATTATGATTTTTAAGTTTTAAACTATAAATAACAAACAAAAAAGGGTTTCGCCCACTTTAAATAGGCTCGTTTGCCCCCTCCCCCTGAAAATAGGCGTGTGATACGCCACTGTTACCATGCCTATTGCCCTATTTATGGCTTATTTCGACCTAAACAGGAACCTTTAAATAATATAATAATGTACCCTTTGAAAGTGAGAATAGATATAGGTCATGAGTAACACATCACTATTTGTTACAATAATAAATATGCTTTTAGCTTTAAAGCTTTTACATATTTCAGATCACTTACCTTCGTAAACACCAAACGATTCACCAAATAGACTGACACCGGCTTGTGCCGGTAAGGCCAATACCTCGTCTTCCGTCTAGCCTATGGAGGCCTCCCCCGTTGCCACCAGTTTGTGGAGAAAATATATTAGGCTCCGAGAGGTATTTTTCTGGTCTCTCGTGGATGGATTTTTCCAATAACACTAATTGTAAATAAATGAAGAAAAAAGATGTACATTTGTGTAAGATGTTGAACTTTATATAAGTTAATATAGAACTGTAAAAAGTAGTAAGTTAGAAGATTTATATTTAATATAGATCCGCCATAGTTTAAATATTAGTTTTAAAAGAAAGTGCTAAAATATTGTTCAAAAAAACATAAATTTGTTAACAACAGACCATCAGACATCTTTAATGACATTAACAAAAATTATTTACTTACAATAAAAAGTATTTCATTAAGCTGGCCAAACTTGACTACGGATAAAACATAAAAATCGTGCCTATATAGAATTAGTATATATTAGGACACCTGTCCATTACACCCTTTTACACTTGTGTCACATTTTTGGATAGCTTATTGAAAAAGCACTTTGTTTTTTTTACATCTGTCAGAAATTTAATAAAAACTAATTTTTAACGAATAATTAGGTACATTAAAAATAAAATTAAAACTGTAATGTCACTTTTTTAGCGAAACAATTTTTAAAAATATGCTCCATGAATCTGTTGTCAAAGACCCAACCGTTAGTGAAATTCTTCCCGTACTCTTTCCAAAACTTCTTGAGTTATTAAACTTAACTTTACCGCAATTGGTGCCATCAACTCTTTCAGATTTTTAGGTTTGATAACATAGACTTTGCTTTTTAACAGTGGCGGCTCGTGATAGTCGATACAGGTGGGGCCAAAATATCAAGTCGAAAATCTTTGATGAGAGTACAGGGTGTTACAAATTCGATACATTGACATTGCTATCTCAGTAACTATAAGAGATATAAATTTGGGTGAATGGAGGCAAAGTTACACATTTTATTGATGAATTATTTGTTAAAAAAAATCCGATGACTTCCGGAGCATCCGAAAAAAACACAAGAAAAAATTAATTTGTGTTTTTATTGTCTTTACGACAAAATATTGAATTTTTGGACAAACCAAGAGCACTTACTTAAGACAATTTTTTTTGCTCTTCAAGAAAATAATCTTATTTTTCAGATAGGACGTTCGTTTTTTAGATACCTATATCAACTCAATTTTTTCAAATTCGGACCTGAATGTTTTTAAAATTTTTGAGTAGCTTTTGACCTCTTAAAATTATTATCTTGTAAAATACTTAAGAAAGTGCCCTTGGGTTTAAAAAATAATAAGTATCTACTTTTGTCACAAAAAAATAAAAACAAGTTTTTCGTACATTTTTTCGGATATCTCTGGAAATCATCGAAATTAGATTAAATTTCTCTTTAACAAATTGTTCAGCATTAAAATATGTAACTTTCCATTTACCAAACTATCTAGCTCTTGTAGTTACGGAGAAAGCAATGCTAGTGCATCAAATTTGTACAACCCTGTATATAAAAAAAATCGAAAAAATTACCAACTAATTAAATGGAGCATTTGCAATAGTTGTAACAAAAAATGTTCACAAAACACTCAAATTATCTTATAAGAAAACTCTATAGGTACGTCTTTTTGTTATTTGAAAATGATTCAATCACTTTTGTTCTTGAAGTCACCAATATTGTTTACAAAATGTTTTTCGGCAGGCTACATACCTAAAGCGCTATCTTTCCTCTTTTATTTTATTAATTTTTAAATTGATAAACCGAAATCAGGAATATTATTATAATCCACCGACGGACTGACCTAAACCTAACCTACAAGAATAATTTATGTTAAACAGTAAAAACTGTTTAAAATACAACTATTTTAAAATTAATATCTCAACAGGGCAAACCGTATTCAAAACGACTGCCATCTAGTATTAAGTAGTTGTAACAAAGACGAAGGCGTGATCCGATTAGAACGACAAAATAAAGCACGTGTAAATCCTCCAATCACGGACGGTCTGAGGATCTGGCCCGCCACAACATTTCTGAATTCCTTATGCGTCAGCAAGAGAGGGCGATATATCATTATCTCTTTCGTAAGCGATGAACCTTCGATAAACAGTATGGCCATACTTAGAAATCGGCGGCGCTGGGTAGCGCAAAGGAATTTTCGCGGCGTCGGGGAGTTTTGGCACCGTTAGGCGTTTTTAAATATTAAATGAACGCAACGTCTTGAATTTTAAATTATTCACAGTTACAAAAAGAATGAAGCGGAAAGATGCAAAGCAATGGTTATGAGTGTGAGTAAAAAAATAACTTGGTGTTCAGGTAGGTAGGGCCATGGCACTGTGGCCCTACTGTACGAGCCGCCACTGCTTTTTAAATCGCCCCATAAATAAAAATCTAAGGGAGTAATATCCGACGATCTGGGCTGCCACTCTATAAATCCTCGCGTCCTATCCACCTATTTGAAAATGTCATATTTAAGAATTCTCTTACATTTCTTGCAAAGTGGGGAGTGGATATTTCCATAATTAGGAAATATTCTTTGGAGTTCTGGTATTAAAACTATTTGAAGAAAATTTAAATTATTGCCTTCAAAAAAGAATGGACTAATTATTCTGTCGCTTATTATTCCAGCCCAATCATTCACTTTTCCTTGGCGTTGAGAGTGGCAATCAACAATCCATTGCGGATTTTCGTCGGAATTCTATCGGCAATTTTGTCAATTAACCTAAAATGGAAATTAATTAATAATAGGTTTGGAGGTTAACTTCCAAACTTACTTTACAATTTAAGGTAATTATTGTTTCATCAGAAAAAAGTATTTGGGCTAACCTTCTATCTAAGTCATTTCCTTCAAGAACTTTTGTACTGGCTGCATTTTGAGAGGTTTTATCCCAGTAGATTTTCTAATTTTTAACACCGTTTTATGATCGATATTGTGGTCATGAGATACTTGCCTTGCTGGTGTAAATATGCTGTGTCATATATATTTTATTTTTCTTTTGAAGGTAGAGGGTACATACTTTCTATTGGTATTTTTATGTGGCGTCGCAAACTCTGGGTAATCACCAGCGTCGATCTAATTTTTGCTGAAAAAAAGTGTCTTCAAAAAGAAAAGGGAAGTGTATCTCGAATCTAAAATCTTTCCTACTCTCAAAAGTAACTTCTAAAAAAATTCTGAACCACACATCAATTTTCAAGGCTCAAATTAAGCACCTTGACCTTATAGAATAATTTAGAAATATTGATCGGATGCTCTTAATTACTTGAGCAAATTACTAACAATCTCAATATAAAGTACGTGTTGAATTTTATTTGCCAAAAATAAAAGAGAGTAAAATGTAAATCAATATATTTATTACAAAATTATAGATACAAGAAAAAGTAGTTATTTTAAACTAACAAGTAGTTCATTATGACATGGAGTGACAATATTCTCCATAAATCTTGCAATATTGTCTATAATTTCCCGTACTTGTCTGTTTAGGGGCTTTCCTTTCTTTCCAATTGTCTTTGGCGTCGTCAGAAACAAATAATACAAGGTATATATATATCTACCTATACTAAATAAAACAAACATAACTTGCACACCACCTTCTGAAATCACAATTTGGACACTATGGTTCTTCTGCCTTCTGCCACCTCTGCCACACTCGACCAAAGTTATAACACTGAATTTGCTGTATTTGCTGTGTCCTCCTGGCCGTCACTTACGAAATCGGATTTATTCCGAGATTTATTCTTTTATTGGAAAATACTAAAATAATTATTGTACATTTGACTTTAGTGCTATTAAAGAAGGCCTAAATTTACTAGTTTGGCCGATGTTTTTTATTTAGATTTTCGTAAAAAAAACTATATCTAGTTTTTATTTTTGTAGTTAGCCCTGACCAGCAAAGTCAAAACAGATGTAATTTAACATAATCTCAGATTAAAATATAGTTACGTATTTATTTAAATAAAACTTATTTTTTATTACGCAACTTGATATTAAACAATAAGTTCATAAACATTTAAATTGTGTAAAACAACACCATTAGACTGAACTCACGAAAGACGAGGTTTCGCGTCATTTATTTTCGGTTTAGTAATAGTCAATAAATCATCTAGTTCATTTTCTTCCGTTCAAACAGTTTTTCTCTTATTCCTTTTTTGGTCATAGTCTCGCTTCCTGTTCTGTCAAATTTTTCCAAAGCGGTTTATTGGGTTGTCGTCTGTTTGGATATTTTTTATGATCAAGTTTTATTGCCAACAATGTATTTTTGTCCCTTACACCAACAATGTAAATTTTATAGTATTTCGGTACTTGAAAAAATAATTTTTTCACAAATGTTAAAATTAACGGCCAGCGCCTAGATTATAAGAATACCTTTGTGAAAAAAACTATAGTTTCTGTTCTATACCCTTTGTATTTCCAAAAACTAACCTTATGCATCTTTTTACTATAGTGTTACTCTTTATAAGATATTTACAAGGTGTGCTATCAATTAGAACAACATCTAAAAAACTAGATTTGCAATAAAAAAATTGTTTTCTTCACGAAAAATTAAACAAAAATCGAAATAATGACAAAAGTAGTAAATTTAGGTATAGGTATGACTTAACAATAATAAAAAATACTTACAATATCTATCAGACGAGCCTACTAAATATAGGGTGTTTCATTAAAAAAAAACAGAGTTATTGTAGGTATTTTAAAATTTTGTATATTTGGAAGTCAACAGAAAACACCATGTACAAAATTTTAGGTACTTAATGATTTAAGACAGTTTTTCTATCCCAAAACTTTTTATTGTCCTACTTTCCTGGGCCATTTTGTATGTTTAAAAATAATTTTAAAAGATATATTTTTTATACCTCACAAAATTTATAAACACTTTTTTTTATATCTTTAATAGCAGAGACGGTATAGTTTTTTGTCAGACAATGGGCTACCCTCTATGTATATTCTCACAGTTGTTTTTTCACAGAGACAATATTTTATATGCCATATCACGCTTTTGTGTTAATTTAATTTTGTTGTAATTAAATCGTCTTACCGATAATTTGACCGAGATGTTGTTGTAAATAAATTTTTAGTTCTATTAACAGTACGTGCTAAAAACTATTTTCTTTATAAATTTTAAGAAAAATCAATATAAAATGCAATTCAAAACTAAGTTGACTTATTCTGATACTTGTCATTTTAAACCTAGAACTGTCAATTTAGGAGGAATTTAAATTTTTTTCCGTCGACCGTGTATTTACATCCGATATTAACGTTCCCAAAATCATTCATTAATGACCCCTATTAATGCATGATTTTCTTTAAATGCACGATTTCCCAAAATCATTCATTAATGACCCCTATTAATGCATGATTTTCTGTAAATGCACGATTTTGGTAATTAAAATTAAAGGCAGCCATGCAAACAAATCAACAAAATAATAAAACGTCAATCCAAAACGTCGTCCGCTGTCATTAGTATTTGTAGAATTGTGAAATCTGGATTGTAAAATAAAAGTTGTTAACTGTTTTTCTTCACTTTAGTAAAAAATACGGTCGACGAAAAAACATTGTAACCAACTCTTACATTAAAATGCGATTAATGATCTCGAACATTAACGCGTTCGCTACGCTCACGCGTTAAAATATTTCGATCATTAATCGCCATTATTAATGTACTTGTTGGTTAAATTACTATTAGTGAATACGGCTGGTATAAATCTAATATCAGTGGATACGTTCAAACGTTGTTTTTGTCATTAATATTTTGGAGAATATAAATCCTTAAGATCGCCTATTTATATTAGAATAAATTATTGCTTATTTAGAAAATAAAAGTTAACTCTAAAAATCCGTTACATAAGATACTCAATTGAAGAATGCGTTTATCACCATCTTTAAATTGAAATAAATTCAGATAAATTCAGTGGCAGTGGAAGGTAAAAAATTGATTTATATTAAATACGATGATGACCTATAAAACAAAAATTATCTAACCAGTGAACTTTGATTGTAACATTAATAGCATTGGCAGAAATGATATACTTAGAACTAAAGGGACCTGATTAATAAATCAATAAGCTAACCGGAAAACCGAATAATTTTTTTTGTGAGAAACTCTTGTCTACCGCTGCCAATGATTATATGGTTACCATTAGTTATTACTTAAAATCATCATATTAGGAAATATTAGCTTTTAATAATATTTAGTCAGATGTTTAAGATTGATAAATTTATTTAATTCTAGTCATTGAATTACCTAGTTCTTAAAAATGAGAAAATTAAATTATATTATATTTTAATTACTTATTTATGAATTGCTTATTATATTTCTATTATCTATTGACAATTTAATAATTAAACACCATATAGATAATTTCAATTCTATGTTCTCTAAAATAATGTATTACGGCTAAATGCATACTATAACTTATGTCACAATATTATAGGATATGAACTGTATTTTTCCTTATCAGGTACCTATACCTTTTAAGTTACTATTTTTTTAGACCATGGTTATTTTAGAACGTCGATAATAGTATCGCCTTAAAAAATTATGTTTCAAAAACATTTAATTTTGAAAGTTCTAATTTATTACAATTAAATTTTTTAACTTTAGTAAAATTTTTCAGGAACCAAAACCTCATTTATTTATTTTTCATTTAAACATAATAATAAGTACCTAATCATGTTTGTAACTATATTTATACAGTCATTAAAATTATCAAGTAGTAGAGTTTAGTGTCCGTATAAGTAAACTTCTACTACCTAATTTTTAAAACACGGCATTGTATTACGGGTGGCAGCGCCTATAGTGGGTTACTACAGCGCGATCTATATTTGAATCTACAAATCCGTAGAAAAATTGTGGTGATGCCAACATTTGTTTTCTATACTAGTGTGTTGGCCTAACGTATTTGGTTTTCGTCGATGACTATCTTTTGCATTGAGTTGATTCCTATAGATGGCATTACTGGGTTTTCATCGCGTTTTTATTTTCTAAAAAATGCCTTGAAAGCATAGTCTCCCTGTACTGGGGGTCGCTTACAGGTTATGGCTTTCTGATGAGTTTTAATAAGAACAATACAGCCTGTCATTGTCTACCTGTGCCCCAGGGAACCGATTACATTTGGCGTCCCTGTGTACTTAATGCAAAAGATGGATGCACTACTTTGTCCGCCTGCCACTAAAAAAACCTTCTTTTCTATTAAAATTATCTTTTAAATCAATATTATGTACCTATGGTTTATAAAATGGAAACTTATAAGTTCTACAGAGGATTGCATAAAGAAATTCGTTCTTTGGCAAATATAAGTACCTACTACCTATACAAAATCAACATTTTTACTTAAAATTAAAAACAGATTCTTTTAAATCTGTGGAAATTATTGGTTTCATGATCGAAGAAGTTATAACGTGGTGGGTATAAAGCATAGTTGAATTATAAAAATGTGGTTAAATTCATAGTTGATTTATCTAAAATACCCCATAGGTATCCAATATTATGGGTAAAATTGACAGTTTTCCTAAAAAATTTAAATTATATTAGAATATATTAGAAAGCTCTGTTATAATCGGTTATCTGAACCGAGAAAATTAAGCTCTTCATTAGCACGATACGATTAAAAACACAAATAAAAATTTGAAATGTGTGGATTTCTAGAGGCATTTGCCCAAATTTTATTTTATTAGTAGGTAAGCTAAAAAAAATACAATTTGATCGGTTGACATAATATTTAACGGTAATCAGGGTAAATATTTAAAAAGCTTTATGCCACGGGCCATAAGACTACTAAAAGAAACAAGCAAATAAATATGTATTAAAATATTGTGTATATTGTTGTCCCTACTACTACATTTAAAAAGATTTAAAAATAGGTTCTATATAGTAAAATATAACGAATGAATCTAGTCATTTTAGTGTTCAACAATACAAGGCATTCCTACCTAATTAGATTATATTAATATTTAGTCAGTAATTCACAAAAAAGATCTCATATAATTACGGTTAGATAGTATTTTAAATCCACTATTTAGTATGTAAGTAGATGAATATCATATATTTTATTATCGAGTTGTAACAAGATTAATTTAATTCATATATTCCAGTTCTTAGAAATAGTACAAGGTACAAGTGGGTATGTGCGTAGCTACAAGGTCGCAAAAGGGGGGGAATAAAGAATATTGGGGGCCGTTTGCACGGGTTCCACTTAAGACGTTTTAGGTGGGACTTAACTTAATGTGCCACTTAACCAAAACTTTTCCGTTACACAGTCGCTAAACCGGCACATAAGCCAGCCCTAAGATGTTCGGCTTAATTTATATCTACTTAGGGCTGGCTTATGTGCCGGTTTAGCGAATGTGCAACGGAAAAGTTTTAGTTAAGTGACACATTAAGTTAAGCCCCACCTAAAACGTCTTAAGTGGAACCCGTGCAAACGGCTCTGGCTCTTTTTACGCAATTTTAGCGTAAAGTAAAGTTATTATGCCGATTTTTTTTTTCATTTTCAAAACGATGATGAACATTGATTTTCTACAGCAACTTAACTAAGAATATGTTAAAGATCAATTTTCCAGATTGAGATTTTGAGGCGCCCCAAGTGACTCAAAGTAATTAAAAAATAAATAAATAGAAAACACAAATATAAGAGGTAGTATCTAACAAAGAGTCTGTTCTATACCCTTATATATATATATCCAAAAACCAACATTATGCACCTATTTACCATATTGTCACTTAAGATATTTACAAGGTATGCTATCAATTAGAACAAGATCGAAGAAATTAGATTTGCAATAAAAAAATATATTTTTAGCAAACTTATCGATTTTGAAAAAATTCGGGGGAACCCCTAAACGTTGAGCATTTTCTGGAATAAAATTTATTCCGTCCAATTTATTCACTAAATTTAAATGGAATATCTAGCAAAAGTTGAAAAGTGTTTCTTAAAACAGCCATAACATATTTTTGGGCTAGCGTTAAAGAGGCTTTAAGAATTTTATAATTTAAAAATTTTCGTTAAAATAGGTATATATTTTTTTAATTTGTGGAAACGAGATGTAATTCCTGCGACAAGTTTAACTTATGGCAACTGTAATAAATGTATTTTGGCTAGCTCGACGTTAGAGGTGTCCCAGAATTTCTTAAAAATAAAAAATTGAAGACATGGCGTCCCCCAAAACATTTTGCCCCTCCCGCTCCTACAGTCTGGCTACGCCACTGCGATTTATTTAATAATAAATTTTTGTAACCAAACACCACTGTAGTGTTAGTACTTATAAGGTTTTAGGTATATCGAGGTTACCATTGACAAACCTACATAACAATACTTTTTGTAAATACACATTTTTTTAAATTAGTTAAGGATAATAAAATACTTGTTAAATTCTTAAGTAAAATAGCAACAGAGTAGTTCCTTTAAGTAAGATAAATATCACATATAAATGTGTACTAACTTTAGACAACCTTAAAATTATTTGAAAAAATTGTAAAGTAAAAAATATGAATGGTTCGATTTTATAACCGACGATACCACGACAATAAGCTTAAAGTGATCTAAAGGTAGGTTTTCTTTCACGGTCACTAGCTGTCAGCGCCTATGACCCAGTAGCGACGGCTGATTCACCAGGAATGTACAAAGGGTTACTAAAGAAGATAAACCACGTGTAGATTTTACGTTACATCTATTTGCACTGCCCGGCCGGTGCGTCTGACGTCACAGGTGAACAGTTGGTTATGACGCTTGAGCTTTAACATATCGACAAGCAGTATTGTGGTCTCACAGTGATGCCATGCGCAACATCTTACGAAATTGGATCACCAAGTGGTTTTATTTTCTTTAGTAATAGTATCATGGTTTTCAAATGTTTGTTTTACCTAAGAGACTCAACCCACATTCGATAAAAAGAGAACCGCAGAGCTATTGAGACACAGTCGAAAAGCCGTGAGAAATATTACTGCGGTTGTTACCGGACATTGCCTCTTCGGTAGACATGCCGAACGTATGCAAGTACCCACTAACGACTTCTGCAGAAGTTGCAGAGATGAGGAAGAGGAAGAAAGTATTCAACATTTTCTGTGTGAATGCCCTGGCCTCGCAAGAAAGAGGTTCAATACTCTGGGTGAATCATCTTTCAAAAGCCTGGAGGAACTTAGCAACTTACAACTTGGACGGCTGAGCAGATTTCTGAACAGTAGTGGCTGGTTTGAATGAGTTGTTAAAATCCTTCCGCGGTTACGTCGCACAAACCATCAGAGATCTGATGAAGGTGGGTTCTACGGAACACGTGTGGTATCACAACGGACCTAATCAGGACTATGTGAGACTGTTTGGTCAGAACCAAGGGTCTGCCACTCTTACCTAACCTAACCTAAGAGACTCAACTGCTACTATAAAACAACAAAAGGGTCGACAAACAAATTAGGTCGTCGTCGCTAACCAGTCGTAGTCAACGACGACAAGCGACCTTGAAGGAAAACTTACCTTGAGATCTAAGTTTAACGTAACAGGCACGCGTCAGCCAGTTATAACTAGAGACCAGATTTTAATATTACATTAGTCATAAGTCAGGGTCGAATTTACAAATACCTTATAAATTTATTTTAAATTAAGATCATACATTGTACTATATGACTGAATAATGTGTCAAATAACATAGATACATACACACCATCATATTAACACAACTATAAGTAAACATTTACACTAAACTACATTTAATTAACGTAAGTGTTATTAATTAGATGTCGCTACTCATAATACTTCACCGTTTGGATACTATAGAAACTGTTAAACAGTAGACTGTTTCCCTTCATTCGTCGGCTTCTAGCCCTACTGATATAGCGAAACATGTCTAAGTATGAAGCTAGATGCAGAAAGAGAAATAAACACTTTTCATTTTAAAATTGCTTCGGAACTTTGAACCGACGACTATAGATAGCGCGCTGCCTAGCGGTAATTCTTTTTGTTGTATTGTAACGAATGTCTTTACAAGTGATCTTCTGGCATTTTGTTTATTTTTATAAGTCGTGTTAAAGGTGCATATGCATACTATAGTAATACTTCACCATTTGTATTTTACTTGTTTATTTGTATATTTCCATGTATCATTTAGTAAGGTTTAAAGGTTATTTTATTATTCGAATTCGATGCGGAAATAATTTATTCACATGTAATACCCACTTTTAAAGGACTGCCTACTTTCAACGCAGGATGTCATACATAATATTTGATCTACTTAACTTTTTAATATTTATTAAAAAATTTTAGAAACAGAGTTATAAGGAAGCAATAGCAAATTTTGAATGTGTCTCAAAATTGTCAGTGCATATCAAACCTACTTTTTTTAATGGACCATGTAATAAATTATTTTCTAATTTCCCACAAAATTCTACGCTTATTTTGTATGAAATGCTTTATAAAAATATAAGTAAAACGTGTTTTGCCACATTTAGATCTAATACTATATTAAAATTATTTCCCCAATATTAGTAGAGCAAAACAAGCGAGTCGCAACTTCCAGTTTTATCGCCGATTGACCGATAGCAATAAGATTTGAGCCGAGCAGGGTCGGACTGGCATTTTCCATCTAGACCCTAGGCTGTGAGGCCCCCAGGCTACGCGAAATAGTTCCCACACGGAGAGAAAGAATGTGTTTGTAGTCATTTTTGTAGTAAGTAAATATAGTAATTAGTATTTGTTTTTTATTTTCATTTTTCAAAAATATATTAAAAAAAATTCCCAAAATGATAGAGAATCAAAATTGAATATATCCAATACCTATGTGCACCGGGTATCCCATTATGGCCGTATCTCGGTAACTACTAGGCTTAGAAACTTAGGGAAAAAATCGTAATTAAAGTGGTTAAGAAAAAATCCTGGAAATAATGTTTAAGTTCCGCATTTTGCCGCAAAAGGGCACAATTGGAAATTAAATATTCAAATTCTTAATTTCTCCGAAACTTCCTACATTAAGGTATACCTTTGGTAACATCATTAGAGAGCTTAGACAATTCCGCATCATTTTGGTTTATGGCTCATTGGCGTAACGACCTTGATAAGAGTGGGGGAAGCTATTGAAAGTGTAATAATTTAGTTTGCTGTAACTTCTTAACGACTTATTCGATTTTAGTTAACTTAAGCCCCTGTTTGGATAAGAAAGGGAAGTACTTTTAATTGTTGCATCTATTGGTACACGATAGTAAATAAAATAGCTAGAGAGCGTTACTTGTCATAGTAACAGTTTTTTTGATTTTATCCCGAAAACTCAAACCATACGGGATAACTATGACATCATAATCGGAAAGCAGAATAAATTTGCAAGGAAAAATGTGTAGACCGCATATTTTCTTTCGTTTCAGAGTTATTGCCAAAAGAATAATTTTTAACTCTTTAATTCAAGATATCAATGTTTTCATAGTTGTCATCAAGCATTCCATGACAAAAAAATATTTTTAACTTTTGAGTATGTAAGTTTATTATTCCTATAGCCCAAAACTACTTAATAATCATATAATCATCGAATACTTCAAATATAAACATAATTCGAATATGGTGTTAAAAAAGTAATCTAAGATAGCTGTGAAACAAAATTGGCAGGTTTCCATAAAGATAAATATATTAAAATAGTTGCCAACTAATTTAATTTTGACAGAAGTTGATTTTGTTTCACGGCTATCTAGATCTATTTTTAAAAAAACACCATATTAGAATTATACCTAAATTATAAATTTTCCCTAATAATATTATTAAGTCTAAAGTAGTTTTTGGGCCATGAAATAATGAGTAACAAACTTGCACAATCATAAAGTTTAAAAATATTTTTTGTCGTGGATTGCTTGAAAACGAAATTATTAAAAAGATCACTTCTTCAATAAAAGTGGTAAAAGTCATTCTTTTGGCAATAACTCTGAAACGAACGAAGATATTACTGGGGTCTTCACAATTTTTCTTTCAAATTCAATATACTTTCCGATTATGACGTTATAGTTATACCGTATGATTTAAGTTTTTGGAATAAAATCAAAAAAAACTGTTATTATATTATAAATAACTCTGAAGTAAACAAAGATACCGTATGGTTTGAGTTTTCGGGATAAAATTAAAAAACTGTTACTATCACAAGTTACGCTCTCTAGCTATTTTATTAGTAACTGTCGTGTACCAATAGATACAACAATTAAAAGTACTTCCCTTTCTCTTCCAAACAAGCTTAAATTTACTAAAATCGGATAAGTCGTTTAGAAGTTACAGCAAATTAAATGATTACACTTTCAATAGCTTCCCCCACTCTTATCAAGATCGGTACGCCAATGAACCTTAAACCAAAATGATGCAGAATTGCCTAAGCTTTCTAATGATGTTACCAAAGGTAAACCTTAATGTAGGAATTTTTGGAAAAATTTAAATTTAAATATTTTCAATTGTGCCCTCTTGCGGAAATATGTGGAACTTAAAAATTATTTCCAGGATTTTCTCTTAGTCATTTTAATTACGATTTTTTCCCCTGAGTTTCCATGCCCAGTAGTTTCTGAGATACGGCCGGTGGCCATCCATAATGGGAAACCCGGTAGGTATATTGAAATTAAGTATGAATTTTTTTTGTCAGAATTAATAATAAATAAATCACGAAATAAACAATAAGATTTAAATAATACTGATACTTATTTGATATAAATAAAAAAGTCTTATAAAAAGAAACATTTTTTAGGTTAACTTATACGAGTTTTTATTATTTTAATTTAATTACTTTTAATAAATGATTTTCAATGTTTTTATTTATAAACAATAGCATGAAAATTAATAATAAATAAAAATAATACTCGTAAGCGTAAGCTATTATCATTATGACCCACAGTTCACAAAATTTTTTCTTTATTCCTCTGGCTAAGGTTGTAACGTCAAACAGTAGTTAATAACGCGAGAGCAAACTATTCATGCTACGTGGCGTCACACGGTAAACTCTTTGACTAGTTTTAAAATTTAAGAAGTGATATTCTAGGTGTAATATTCTGCATGTTATTTTTTTATGTAACGGATAATTTTTAGCCAATAAAAAAATATGTAAAATTTTCCTATGAAAACTACACCAATAGTTAAATTATTGTGCTCCTAATTCATAACAACTTTTTGACAAAAAATTATATTTTTTTATCCTCAATAAGTTAAGGAGTACTTTCAATTCAAATTATTTATTCATCACATATATATTACTTGTACATAAATTATATTTTTTATATATAGTATCTATACAAATCAGATATCGAGTTGACACTAGAGACGAGCACATGTATATCACGCATTGAATTTTGTACAGTCCACGAAGATCCCATTACGGTAACAGATTTAACTAGAAACCAATATAAAATTAATTTAATTCGAATTATTTGTAATAGATAAAAACAATTTATGTCGCCGGTCTATATTGGCTAAATACTCTAGACTCTAGAGTGTATAAATCCATTACAGAATCGTACCATTTTGTTCGATGCGGGCAGGGAAAAAAGTTTGCAATAAGCTCCAAGCGCTAACCTTCACCACAAAAATTGTAGTACCTACCTAGCGTTCAAAAGAATAAATAAAAACTATATCTATGTCACTTTGAAATTTTGCTTGGGTTTGTTAATTTTTTTAAAAATTTATTTTTATATTCAAATATTTTAATTTATATAAAAAATGTATAATAAAAACTAAATTCATTAGAGAATTAAAACTACTATAAAGGCTTCCAGACACGGCTGATGTTCAGGACTGATAAGCGGTCGGGACCATTGCTTGACATTGGTTATATCAAATGCATACGTCGACCCAAATAGTTTTGTAAAGAAAAATATCGGGCACGAACATTATTAATCCTGATCACCAGTAGAGTCTAAGAGCGCTTCAAGACTAAATTTAAGTTTATATAAAAAATGGACGTGAATTACTTTGCCATAAGTACTATTTTAGAATTTTTTGACACAATTTTTTTAAAATGTGATATTAAATTGGGATAAATGGTCAGTATTACCAATATTAGTTTAGGTACCTACTACATAATATATCTAGCATTTATAAGTTCGACGCTGATAAGCGTCAATATTTAAACTAACTAAGGAACAGACATAACTGGTCCCCCTCAATTGTTTCTAAATTGTAGTATGCGAAGGAAAATACGTATCACTTATTTTTTGATATAAAATATACTTACATCCATAGTTACTTTTACTTGTACTTATATCTTTTCTCTTTTCTTGAAGCACTATTCATTGTCTTTTTTATTTTCTTGTGTTTAGGTTCGGTTTGTGAGGTAATCAAACTATAAATTTGACGTTCCGCCTCTACTTTGGGGTATTTTTAAAAATGTCTGTATTGGCTTGAAAAATTTTTCATGTCATCGGCATCGCTATCAATTTAATTTTACCATTTACATTTGCAAGAAGTATTTGTTTGTTGTTTTCACCAAAGTAGAGGTAGATCAGTTTTGTTGACCTACTATATTAATGTTTTAATTCATTTTTATTAATACATTAAACTTAGACAGGGTGATTCAAAAGTATTTCGATAAACTTTTTATATGGTTACTGACATTATTTTAAGAGAAAAATATTTTTAGATAAAATTTGGTTACTTAATTAAATAGAAGATAGATATGCCCAATTTGAAAGTATACTCTCAGAAATAACCAGTTGCGTCGATACAAAATTATTCTCTGATATTTTTTCTGAAAATTATGTTACCGACTAATTTTTTTTATATTTTATTTTTTATGAATTCTTATTTTAATTGTAATAAAATCGTTATTTTATTTTTTTGAAATGGGGGATGGTTTAAGGGTTAATAATTGTTTTTATGTCATACCAGTACATTATTGTGTTTTTATACCTTAGATAACACCTACATAATTGATTACTTTATGCCCGTGCGGGCATATTGAAGCAAAAAACAGGGTAAAAATAAAAAACTGGTAAATCAAATTAAATTTAAAAAAAAATGTATTATTTAAAACGAACTGGTATGACATAAAATTACCTCGAGCGACTTACGAACCCTCGGGCCAGAGGCCCTCGGCTTTGTAACAATGTCACACTTAGAGCATAATCATCTACTTAGTACCCTTGATACATAAATAACTATTAAACATTATACTAGTTAAAATTATTAGCAATAAGGTACCTGCGGCAAATAACGCCCAGCTAAGAAAGAAAACGATTTATTACAGACAAGATCTTAACGAAAACTAACTACTGTTAAAATATCAAAAGTATGGACCCTTTTCAACCAAAAATTGCTTTGACTTTCGTAATTACATTTCACATTAATTTATAGTAAACATTTTTAAAAAATGTGAAAACGGGCCATTTTATCCTACAGGTAGTTTAATAAGGCCCAAGTAAAAAAGTGAAGTCAATACTTGATTTTTTACGTCATCCATGGCAGAATGAAGTTATTCTGAAGTCCATGTGGTACATTTTTTGTTTTCTTGTGGCATGTTGCTTTTCTGCAAAAACAAAAAAAAATTAAAATATTGGTTTATTTATACTTTAGATCTAAAAAATAAAAACTCACTTACCTTTTCTCAAACAATTTTTTTATAAAAATATACTAGATATAATAAATAACACATTTAATAATAAGAACTGGAGTAAAGATGATTGTAAGTCAAAAATGTAAACAAATGTTTGTCGCATGTAATTTATAAATTGACAATAACGACACATCGCTCCTTTTGAACTATTTGCAATGGCTACGGGGGTATGTAGTGTGTATATGGGGGAGGGTAATTCCACGTTGCCGGATTGTGGACAAAGAGTTTGTAGCTTAAGATATATGCAGTGGGCCTTATTAACCGCCGGGCCTTATTTGCCGCAGGTACCTTAATAGGTATAGTATTTTTTTTATAAATGATTTGACTTTTATTGATGTAAATTGCTTTTTGTCAATATAGATATTTTTTTGCTATTTTGTCATTGTCTTACCCTGTTTTCTGTAAGTTTTATCTTTTATGTATTATGGATCATTTAAAATTTAATTTAGCCTAAGTATATGCATTTCGTTTATTCAAGCCTAAGCAAATGATTTACTCCTAAACCATTCCTCGTATCATGAAAATACGGGAGAGCGTTTTAAATACAATTAAAGTAAGGATTCATAAAAAAGTAAAATTAAAAAAAAATTAGTGGCGTAACATAATTTTGTCTTGACCCCACTGGTTATCTCTGTGAGTGTATTGTACTTTTTAATTAGTAATTTTTACGTGGTCATATAAATCACCAAATTTTACCTGAAAATCTCTACTCGTTTATTAAATATTATTATTTTTTTATTTGGGACACCCTGTATTTCCGAAATAAAACCCTTAAAGAACATAATTTATTAAAACGACTCCCCGTAAAATGTCAAAGTACTTGTATATGAATTATAAAAATATTTTAGTTGATAAAAGTGCATAAACTCATTCACTATTTAAAAAAATATCATATAAAGGTTTTACACCAAACAAATTAATGTGTACGTAACTAAGTAATTATAGACAGCGGGTTGCACAAATTAGTCTACAAAGTTTCGATTAGCATAAGCGTGTATTAAAAGGCAACAATTAATCAGAGACTGGCAAGGCCACCTTTGGTTTTATGTGAAATTGTCTTTTATATTACAAGCACTGAGATTTGTCAACTTTTGCAAAATCTAAAGCAATTTCATACAAACACAAAATAGGCCTTGCCAGTCTCTGATTAAATTTTGTCTTTTTAATTCGCGGTTAACCTAGCCGAGTACGATTTATTTTTATGCAACCCGCTGAGAGACTATTAGTTGATGGGTTGCACAAACTTTTAAAACAATGAGCTAAGCAGAAAATGTTTCCAGTGACATAATTGACAGACAGACAGGCAGAAATGGTTAATTCACAATCAAAAATTCCTATTTTATTAATCAGGCAACTTTAATTGTAAGTAAATAATTTCTGCCAAAAGTATTGATGTCATTGCCTGGTTAGTTAATTATGGTTTAAATTCTTTGTGTGACGTAACGTGTTAAGGTATTTTCGAAAAGATAATATCACCAAATGACAAATGATAATATAATAGTAATAATGCAAATATTACATTAACATTATCTATTTCAATTTTTGAAAGATATCAGTGTCGCCAATTTAACAATTTAAAAAATTGACAAAGTGCGAACAAAATACGTAGATATTCTGTCGATTATACTGCTAGGTCTGATATCTATACCAATAGTAAATTGTAAGACCACCTAAAAAAAATTATTAAATTTAAAATTATTCTTAAATATGTCATTTTATATTGCACCACAGTTGTTATATTGGATAGAGAATTTCATTCATTCATCATTCAAGATTGTAAATTTATGAACTATATATTGTTGATTATATTAATATTGTATCTATATATTTTTAACTAATCTCCTTACTTAGTAAGTAAAACTGTTTTTCTTCATGCACTATAATCTTTAGTTTACAGTGTTCAAATTCCACAGAAATTTGTTAGGGATATTCTATTATTTATTAATGTGTGGATCCTATACCTATACAAAGCTAAGTCATAAAGGTATATTATGTATAAATAAAAATTAAAAGACGAGTGTGCTTCTAGTCGTAAAATGTAAGCCAAAAATGTAGTTATATTATTGTTTATGGGGTGGCTCTCAACGCAGGATTTCATAGCAACTACTTAATTTTTTAATAATTTTCATACAGTCATAAGGAGGCATTAGGTCTCCAATTTAAAATAATTTTAAATAATACAGTGTGTCCGAAATAATCAGGACATATCAAGCATGCTTTCTTAAATGGAACACCCTATTTATTATATTTTTTTAAGTTCCCTATTAAATTCCATGTATATTTGGTATAAAAGGTCATATTATGTCTAAATTCAATTGTCAATATCAAAATCAATATATATATATCAAACATGTTTTTTTTAAATGGAACAACGTATATATTTTTTAATTCCATTTGCCTATTGAATTCCATGCATATTTGGTATAAAAGGTCATATTATATAAATTCAATTGTTTTTAAAATATTGACGTTTAAATTATGGCATTTCCGAACTTTGACAGGCTGTAACGTTGGAACGACGCATCTAGAAAAAAAAATTATTTTACCTCCCTGTTTTAGTTTTTTATTTTCTATCCAAAGAGGCCAACTTCCGGTTTAACATGCTAAACCAAAAAAACGGTTTTACATAATAAACCGGAAGGTATAAATTTTTTTCTCTAAGATGAGTCATTCCAATGCTACAGCCTGTCAAAGTCCGAAAATGCCGTATCTTAAACGACAATATTTCAAAAACAATTAAATTTAGATCTATCACATTTTATACAAAATATGCGGGAAATTCGATAGGTGATTAGAAAAAATTATTGTAGATATGGGTTTTCCACATCAAAAAGAGCGTGTTTGATATGTTCTGACTATTTGGTAACCTCGAAATAAATTAAAATAATTTTAAATTGTAGACCTAATGTCTCCCTATCGTTTTTGAAAATAATTAAAAAGTTAACTGGTTTAGATTCTATGGAATCCTGCGTTGAGAGCGGGCTACCCTGTTTATAGGAGGCTAGATAATAAAAGTATTGCTGTGGAATACATTAAAAATAGATTTTATTTTATTTAAGGTTGTGCTTTTACCATTTGTATAATTTTTATTATATTTGAAATTTGTTCTATTTGCTATATCTGACCTTAGCGTTACACATACAATAGTTGTTAGGTTTAGGAATTATAATTAATATACTTATTAAATAATATTGTGAATATACAATTTTTTTTCTATACCCATCAGTACTTTACCCTTAAAATACCACGTTGGGTGACTTACTTACTTTTTTCGTATTAATACACCCAATGAAGCTGGCCTATTTTTTAAAGTGAAAATCCTTTCTTGATTGTTATCTGCTATAAACTTCTATGATACCCTTTAATAAAAATCTGGATTTTTTTAAAATCATATAGCACACGACAACATTCATCCACTTGCAGTTTAAACTGGTATTATGCAAGTTGCCCAAAGACGATCTTCACCCAAAATATCTGAGCCATTTGTGTTTTGGTTGTAATTGTTACAAATCGCAACGGTTTGGCATTGTCAATATCCAAAATCTTACACAATTTTACAATAAGATTGCAGAGAAAGAACGGCCCTGCCCCTTGCGTTTCTAGTTTTATTTTGCCAAAATGCCAAATATGTAACTGTGCACTATCCTCATTGAGGGTACCGAACCCAGGCGATGAATATCCATTTGTTAATAATAATTATTAGTACCTACGCTATAAAACTACTCGAACCCGAACTGAAAATAAAAAAACAACAGCCTCACAATGGAAACAAACGCGTGAGAATAAACGTGAGCGTCTGAATTCGCACGGTTAAAATCTTCCGTGTGTAAAGGCCGCTAACCAAAATTTGCCCGCTTTTTACAATAACAGGTGATGTGAGGTTAGAACTGTCACTCGCGTCAAACGGTTACTAAGCAACGTTCTAGTTTTATGTAACGACATGCGCAGACATGTTCAAATTTTAGTTTGCTTATCGGCATCTTACCATTATGGCAGATTTATATTGATGTGTTTATTAGTTATTGAACTTATAAAACTAAGTAGAGGGAGCTGATTCCTTTTGCATCAATTTGCTGCGGTCCCTTCTGCACATGCCCAGGCAGTGCGCATGCGTGTGTCATATGTCATAGGTCATCTGTCATATGTCAAATGTCACACTCTTGGGCGTTAGCTACTTTGGCACTAGCTACTTGGGCGTTAGCTACTTGGGCAATAATATTCCTTATTGGCCGCGTGCTTAGAATTACGTCATATCATGTTTAAGAAAAGATGGCGACAGTCACCTGTCAATTAAGATATGTCAAGGTCACCTGTCACTTGTCAAATTTCAAAATTAAAATCTAATACATGGAACGTGTTTAGGATGACGTCATATTATGTTTAGGAAAAGATGGCGGCTGTCACCTGTCAATTAAGATATGTCAAGGTCACCTGTCACTTATTAAATGTCAAAATTGAAATCCAACACAAGGGTTGTATTCAGGATGACGTAACAAGTCGTGTATCCAGATGAATTTACCTAGGATTACATGTTTGGGGACTTTTTTCCTTCAGTGGAGTTTTAGGTAGCTGGGTTACTGGGAATAAAAACTTTTCTTTAAAGTCAAAACAAACAACGATTTATTTAGGAACTTGGATGGGCTCAATGAGCAGTTACTTAGTATTAACAGTTTATGTACGATACCTGCATTTCTATTATACACAACCGTGCCTCACTTCGCACTAAAACAATAAACACTACTAGTGATAATACAGAATTTGAGTACAGTTCTTTCCTATGTGTAGAGAGGGACGAGAGTTAAGGGCAACCAATTGTTGTGTTCCAGCCTATATGTGCTAACAGGCCTTTCCTCAGTGAGAGATTGACGTGACTACTTCCTAGGAGACTCAAACTGTACTGCCCGCCCCGTTCGCCGCGACCACGAAACATTCCTTGGCAAAGGAATGCCACATACTACTTATAATTTATTTTGGAACAAGTCGTTTAGAGAAAACCCGAAGTCGATCGGACAACTGGTTCGGAAGATATAGTTTTTTGCGATTAGTGTCCTTATGCCTCGAAGTGGAGCGCAGAAATTCTGGCTATAGGTAGAGGTATATAGAACCTATCAAGCAGTAAAAGATTTTTTTTAAATATCTCAACTAATAACGGAGCTAGATGTATTAAACCATTGGGGCCTTAACACGATAAAGTCGTGCAAAGCACTGACACTGTTTATTTCTTAGTAGGAATATACTTCGTATATTAATTATATTTACATACCTCGTATAATACTCTTACAAAAGAGGGAAGATAGGGCTTTTTGTTCCTAACCCTATTTTATTTACTTTCCTCTTCCCCTCTCCTTCCTTTCCGTAAAAAGATGATGCAATCTTAACATATTAGCAATACACACAGAACATGCTATTGAATATTAATTAGTTCCTGCATTCTCGGAGATATAATAATTACATTATTTTGTATAGTATATTGAATATTAATTACAAGTTGTCATTGCCTTGCCTGTTATATAATTATCATGTATTAAATATATTTAGAAATAGTTACGAGATATAGGGAAAAATTCGCTCTAATGTGCTGTTGATCCGTTGATCTGCTGTTCATTTAGCTGATCCACCGTTCATTTAGCTAATCTGCCTTTCATTTAACCGATCTGCAGTTCATTTAGCCGATCTGCAGTTCATTTAGTCGATCTACAGTTCATTTAGCTGATCCGCAGTTTATTCAGCTGATCCGCGGCTCATTTGGTTTATCCAAGGTTTATTTAGTGGATCCATGGTTTATTTTACTGATCCACGGTTCATTTAGTGGATCCATGGTTCATTTTACTGATCCACGGTTCATTTAGTGGATCCACGGTTCATTTAGTGGATCTACGGTTCATTTAGTGGTTCCACGGTTCGTTTAGTGGTTCCACGGTTCATTTAGTGGATCTACGGTTCATTTAGTGGTTCCACGGTTCATTTAGTGGAATATTTAGTGGTTCCACGGTTCATTTAGTGGTTCTACGGTTCATTTAATGGTTTATTTAGTGGTTCCACGGTTCATTTAGTGGTTCCACGGTTCATTTAGTGGTTCCGCTGTTCATTTAGCTATTCTACTGTTCATTTAGCTGTTCCGCTGTTCATTTAGCTGTTCCACTGCTCATTTAGCTGATCTGCAGTTGACCTTGGTCTCATATAGGAAATGACGCAATCTTAACAGCGTATTAACAATACCGTATTATACGAGGTATGTAAATATAATTAATATACGAAGTATATTCCTACTAAGAAATAAACAGTGTCAGTGCTTTGCACGACTTTATCGTGTTAAGGCCCTAATGGTTTAATACATCTAGCTCCGTTATTAGTTGAGATATTTAAAAAAATCTTTTACTGCTTGATAGGTTCTATATACCTATACCTATAGCCAGAATTTCTGCACTCCACTTCGAGGCATAAGGACACTAATCGCAAAAAACTATATCTTCCGAACCAGTTGTCCGATCGACTTCGGATTTTCTCTAAACGACTTGTTACGTCATCCTGAAGACAACCTCGTGTGGGATTTCAATTTTGACATTTGATAAGTGACAGGTGACCTTGACATATCTTAATTGACAGGTGACAGCCGCCATCTTTTCCTAAACATAATATGACGTCATCCTAAACACGTTCCACGTATTAGATTTTAATTTTGAAATTTGACAAGTGAACCGTAAATCAGTCAAAGGAACCGTGGATCAGCTAAATGAACCGTGAATCAGCGAAATAAACCGTGGATCAATCAAATGAACCGTAGATCAGCTTAATGAACCGTGGATCAGCTAAATGAACCGTGGATCAGTCAAATGAACAGCGGATCAGTCAAATGAACCGCAGATCAGCTAAATGAGCAGCAGATCAGCTAAATGAACAGCAGATCAGCTAAATGAACAGTGGATCAGCTAAATGAACAGCAGATCAGCTAAATGAACAGTGGAACAGCTAAATGAACCGTAGATCAACCAAATGAACTGTGGATCAGCAAAATGAACCATAGATCAGCGATGAACAGCGGATCAGCTAAATGAACAGCAGATCAGCTAAATGAACAGCCGATCAGCTAAATGGAGAGTAGATCAGCTAAATGAACAACAGATTAGCTAAATTAACAGTGGATCAGCTAAATGAACCGTGGATCAGGTTAATCAACAGTGGATCAACAGCGGGTAACACTGGATTCTTTTTATGGTAGCAGTACGGAAGGGAAGAATAGGGGGGAGAAGAAAGTAAATGATAGACATCAATTTCAGTAGAGACCTTACAGTTTATGGTACCAATTTTTTAATAAAAAAACATTTTCTCCTGCACAAAGTAAATTATAATCTCTATTACAATGCAAATTATGATTTTTACAAGTAACATTGTTCGATGTCTTAAGACTAGCTAAATCGTCACAGCCCAATTCTAATAAGTCAAAAATTTTATTACTAATTAGTTTACCTAACCATCTCTTTTTTTCATCACCCTTTACAAAAATGTCTTCGAAGGGTTTAATTATTTCTCTAATAAACAGAGCAGCACGTTCTAAAGGTATATAATTAAAAGGTATAGAGGCCGAGTCTTCATTACCCCAAGACGAGAACACTCATCATCCCAAAAAAGTCCATGAATATTCTTTGTTGTCCATTCAATGGGTTTACAAACCCAAATCGATTGGTACCTGAACATATTTATGATGCATTTTATTAGTGTTTATTTTTATTATAGCTATCTCTCTACATAAAAGGTCACTGTTTTTATATTGAAAACCTTGAATGTCTATTATAAACATATTTTTATTGTTATTAATACTTTTTTTAAAATATTTTTACAGTAGTTGTAGTATCTGCAGGTACTGCTACATTAGTTTCAAATTGTATACGACTGACAATAGCGCCACTTTTTCAGATGTCTTCGCTTTGTCGCGAACAATCAATAACTGCAAGAGGTGCTACTTAATACTTAATAAAAATGTATGTAGGATGGTTTTTATACAGAGTTTTTAAACAGAATAAGCAGTTTTTGTTAAATAGAGCGATTTTAACTACATACGGTATGAAGCCCTTGAGTTTCACATAAATAATGACAATTCATTCATTAAGGCGCTAGAGTTCGGTAATAATCTACTAATTTCGGTTTTATTTGGTTTTTCGGGCCTGTTTGGATCACTTCGGTTTTTGCGGGTTTATTTAGGTCGCGTTTGGGTTTAAAAATACATGGTTTTCGTGTAGGTTGCCATGAAATTTTGTTTTGTCTATAGAAAGTCTTCCATATTAGAATAATTAACGCTGTCAAAATTGGCCTAAAATGGGTGTTTTTTACTTCGAATTGTGAAGTTGTTTTAACGTTTTAAAGTTAAAATTAAATGTTATAGATTATTTGGGACCTTTACAATTTAATGAGACCAAAATTAAAGCTTCATATGTCCGAATAATTATCGAATTTTCAAATTTAAAAATACTCTGCAATTTCCGTAAAAGTTTCATTTTAACAGAATTATGATTTTTCGAAAAGATTGCCTTGGATGCAAAAAGCTTCATCATGGATATTAAAAATATAAAGTTTCAAAAAGGGCCGAAAATGACATATTGCATCGCAAGTTTTTAAAGTTATTTTAGAATTTCGCGCTTTAAAATATGGGATAAGAAATAACTCGAAACTTCTACGATAACAAATAGGTCCAAATAAAGTATGTATCACAATTTGTTTGGGGATACTGATACTAGGAAGTCTTTTGCATCATCCATGTATTCCCGAACACGACTTAAAATTTTGATAATTCACCCAATAATATTTTGGCCTTAAAACGTTGCCCTTACTTTATGATGAATCAAAAATTTCATAACAAAAATAATTAAACTTTTCAAACTGTTGTACCTATACATAGCTAAGTAAAGCTATCATACACATGAAATTATTTCATGGTGTATTTTCATTAAGGTTCTGTCCATATTTTTGCTGTATTCAGCAAAGTGTGTGAAACAATTTGTAAAAGTGGAAACTAAACGCGCTCATAGTGCCTAAACCAAAGAGCGCCTGCGCCTCCTTTCATGGCAAATAACGTTTTTGTCCTTTTGTTAGTAGTTTTCGGTACATGCTAGCTACTAGCAAGTTTTTCGCTCCTGTTGAGCATTTCTTCGCTCTTATTGAGCAACTCTTCGCTCTTGTCGAGCATCTCTTCGCTTGCAACGAGTAATTAAAACGAGCATTCACTAGCAACGAGCAAGCACTCACTCGCGCTTTGTGAGCACTCATTTAGTGTTAATAAGTATTTGCTCTTATGGAGCAATCATTCGCTCTTATTGAGCACTCATTCGGTGTTAATTTATTCGCTCTTAGTAAGCATTCATTTTGGTGTTAACATTCATTCGCTTTTTCAAGCACTCATTCGCTCCGAGAGAACACTTATTCGCTTGGAATAATCACTCATTCGCTTTGCAGAAGCACTCATTCGCTTCTAGAGAGCACTGATTAGCTTCGCATAAGCACTCATTCATTTTTTATAAGCACTCATTCGCTCTTAGTGAGCATTCATTCGTTGTTAGAGAGTAACATTTCTTGTGGAAAAAACAATCTTTTGACAAATATTGTCTTCATTTGAAAAAAAATGGTCCATCGAGTATTACATAACTTTTGTTTATGTAAAATGCACTAATAAAGTGGCGATGTTTGAAATTTTAGTTGAAGCATAAATGCTCCACTGCGGGGGAGAATGTTGGAGAAACGTAGTTAAAAAATATTTTATGATGGCAAATATCCCTTTTAGAAAACACAATTCTTTGCAACGCATTTAAATTTAAAATGTAAAATAACCTTCCTAGAAATCTTCCTATTTAAATTTAACCCAAGTCGGTAATACTCAAAGCCCTTTGTTTGAAAATACAAATAAATTAAATTCACTGCTGCCAATATAAAATATTATGAATAAATTAAAAGTTCCAACTACCAACCAAAAATATAAACAGTCTATTGGTCAAGGTCACAAACAAGTTTCACCTTTAATCTAATGGTTCCCGAGGTACTTCTCGCCCATTGAAGGGAACTGCGAAGACAGGGTAGCTGTTTGGCTTTCGGCTCTTTAGTGCTCGCTCGTTACCTAAGTAGAACAGTCAACTCAATTTCTTCCGTGCCCTAATCGGGACTTTTACGTGAAGTTTGTGCTAGCTGGTATTTTTCAAAGTACAATTCATTTCGTGTCTTCCGTACCTGGAGACTAAAAACGGGACTTACATTACGGATAAGTGCTTTTTCCGTTCAGACAATATTTGCTTACCATGTAACTTCTCTTCATCCAATTGTGTTTTTAATTTCATTCGCTCCCAGAAAGTGGAGTATTTTTACCGGAAACTTATATGCAGAATAGGCTCCGTACTTTTAGCTCAGGAAAAACAGAGCTTTTATTTCCACTACGGCCTGTAAATCAACCTACTAATGTGCGACTCAAATAATAGTATAAACCGGCGTTCCACAATGCATTATAATATTTCGAAAACTACGTAACCGATCTATCCGAAATTTGGTATATATATTTAATAGAATCTTACCACGAAAACTATGTATCCGATTTGAAAAAAATTGGTTTACCCATGTAATGTAAAATGAGTAAAATTTTTGGCGCTTCAATTAAACTTCGACAGGTAATTCGCTGCGGCCCAAACGTTAACAAAAACACTTTTTTTTTCTAAATTATGCTTGAAAAAGTTTTATTTACGAAGATGAAGAAAAACAACTTTATTTTTCATTGCCTTATTTTGTTTCCTATCATATTATGATGTCATCAGATTTTCAGTACAACGTTTCGTCATCGAGTTCCCATCATCGGGTATCTTATTTTTAAGTGTAATTTTTATTGCAGTTTCGTAAATTTTGCTTCTTCTAACGTCTTTGTGCAATATGCCGCAATATTCAGTCTGAACAAAATTGGGCATACGAATGAAAAATGAGTTATTATATCAGAAAAAAATATCTTCGAAAGAAAAATACACATGGCTCTGCCCGTCTTGACAAATTAAATCATTAAACTAACTCGAAAACTACTTAACCGATACATCCGAAATTTGGTATACGTATTTAATAGAATATAACCTTAAAAACTACTTATCCGGTCTGAAAAAAAATTGGTATACCTACTTTGTAAAATGAGTAAAATTGTCGGTCCCGCAATTAATGTTCGATAAGCAATGCGCCGCGCCCAAACGTCAGTAGACAAAGCGCCGCATGCGAAACGTCTAAAGACAAGGCGCCGCAGGCGCAAATACTTCCGGCGCTGTGCCCAACGTTTAACAGGCAAAACGATAACATAGGTATACAGTTTTTCTTTATAAATTATGTTTTTAAAAGTGTTATTCACAAAGATGAAAAAAATATAATTTTACCCTTCCATTCCGTTTTCTATAATATGATGTTATCAGATATCGAGTCTAATGTTTCGACCCTAAATAAACATCTTCAATTTCTATATTCGGAAAAAGTGAAATATAATTCAAAGATTACACTGTGATGTAGGTACGTGTAAAATTAATTTACTTTAAAAATTATTTAATCAAACTACCCAGAATTTTGTGTAAGCATGTCAAATAAATTTACCTCGAAAACTACTTAACCAATCTGAATAAAATTTGATATTAGTATATAAAAGACGTTTATAATTTTAGAAAAAATATTTAAGAAATACCAGTAACTGCAATTTCGATATTATTGTAACTCGAAAACTACCTAACTGATCTACCATAAATTTGGCATATGCATGTAAAATGAATTTACCACGTAAACTACTTACCCAATCTGAACAAAATTTAGTATAAGTATGTAAACTGAGTTTATAGTAGGCATGATATATTAGAGATGGCAGTAACCGCGGCTTTGTCTGCCTGTAAGATAAATGATATAGGCAGGCATTATTTAATCACAATCAAAGTTATCTGATTATTGTGTGGAACAAACAATTTGTATGATGAAAAAAAGATTGTTTTCTGCTAGCTGTCATTTTGACATTTTCAAAATTCAACAATTTCAATTAAACTATTTAATATTAATGCCCGTATCCACCAACATATATTTTTGCTGATTAAGAATAAATTGTGATTAGCTAATTAAATCGGTATCCACCAATTAACTTTTTACTTAATTGTCAATTAACTTTACCCGACCGAATTTGGCCCATTAAGTGCTTAATTGCGATTAGAAAACGTCAAGAAATGTCATAATATAACATTTTACAATATTATTGTTTCGTTGTAGTTTTTTTTTGTGTTATTGTGATTTCTTGCTCAATAATATTTGACTATTTGTCGGGCCCCAAATAATGGATTTTATTAAATAATAAATACTTTGATAAAATCATCAGTGGTGATGAAAAATTAGCATTGAACGCTTTCAAGCTTGTCGTGGAGAACTTTTCAGGAAATCATAGATTAGAAAACCATAAAGAAATGGTGAAATTTTTGTTAAAATCTTATTAGAAATTAGGTTGCGACATGTCGTTAAAAATATATTCTTTACACTCCCACCAAGACTTCTTTCATGAAATTAACGAATGTTAGTGACGAGCATGGATAACGTTTCCACCAGGATAGTTAAACAATGAAGAAGAGATGTCAAGAGAAATGAAGCTTATCATTTTGGGTGTTTACTGTTGGTTCTTAGATAGAAATTTGCCTTACGCGGAGTACAAAAGATAATTAAAAAACAAAATACTAAATGAAATTCAAGTTCTACCATGTTTGTTTGTTTAGTTTTATTATTAAAATTAAAAATTTGTTATATAGAGATTTTATACTATTTATTATCATGTCCGTTTTCAAGTTCATAGGTTCAAAGTCTGTAGTCTCCCAGATTTCTATTTTTTCTAGCTCCAAATTCTATTTAAAATGCCAAATTCTAAATAAAATTACAGTGGTACAATTTATAAAGATTAGTGTTCTTTGTATACATATTATACCTAACTTTTTTCGGTATTTTTTACATATAGAAAAGTGTTTTTTCTTTGCTTTTTTAAGAAATGTAGATGTTTATTTCACATGCACTAAATAAAAATCAATAAATAACAATAGTGGGAGCTTTATTGATTTCCTACAAAACTATACAAAATAATTATGTAGAAATGCGTATAATTTTAGAGATATAATTTTTTTCTCTAATATATCCACATACTAATATTATTTGCATCTTTTCATTTAATAAAAAATTTGTGATTCTCTTATTTAATCCAACCAAACCTATATTTTTCCTTATTCTGGAATCTTTACCCATTTTAATGCTAGAAAGGGTTCACACAATTTTTAAATTATATTTGTCTATCCTACAAAAACCAAGGACCTTATCGAAGACAGAAACAACATTTCAATTAAAAAAAAAAACAGGTATTTTTCAAACTTTTTATAGGTAAGTAATTTTAAAATCAGACTACTTAACAAAAAATTACGAAAGTAGTTAAAGTAAACCAACCAAAGAAATACGCCCAAATTGTATGATGCATTTTTCTTACCTTTTTTTACAAATAATATTTAAAAAAAAATGTTTAACTTATTTTCACATAAATTAAATATTGACATTGACAATTGCCATGTCAATCAACAAGAAATTCATAAAAAAGCGGGATTGCCAGCTAATTTTTCTTAATTGCAATTTAGTGACCATGCCCAACCAACACTGATTGAGGGATTTTAAATGGGCCATTTAAGGTATTGATGATTTATTTGCTGTTGCAAGTAAGCCAACTATGATCTATTTACTTTTTAAAAGTGGCTGACCGTCATATTTTTGCCATTTAAGGAACATTTATGGTTGAATGCTGGCGACATTGCAATTTATTGCCAGCAAAGAAACTTAGATGGTACAAGTTTGGTAAAAAGTGAAGCCTTCCTGTGTACCGTGTTGTAGGTTAGGTATTAAGATGTCGGAAAACGTATCAACTTGTCTTTTGCTTAAAAATTAACTCCTATAATATCCTATAATCTTTGGCGTGAATGTGAGTATATAATGCCTGTCAAAGTCATTTATGTCACAGTCAAACTTGTGTTAAATAATTATTATTACAATTCTTTGTTCAACCCGACATTACACTTTTAATTTAGCCTCTTTTTAATAGTTATAACTTCTAAATTTTGGATTTATTAAATAGATCATTATTTTTTTAAAGATTTCTATAAAAGGGTAGACAAAAAATATTTGTTCCCAAGAAGCACCACTTCAGGGGATATAGGTATATATTAAGATTGAGTTTATTGGTGTGGAAAAAAATTATAGTACATATTAATTTACTTATTAATATTTTTGTTAAGCTTATTAACCAAGGCATAGTAAAAGTGTCGTTCTACAATATATCCCAACATTAATTAAATGGAATAATTAAACATAAATTGCTATTCAACTTTAAAAAGAGGCCATATTTGTGGCCTTACAGGTCCAGGCATGGCCAACAAAAGTCCAGCTCACTCACAATCTAAACTCCTATTGACCGGCTGCCTTATGGTAGCGCCACATAGACTATGAGTTAATTGGAGTTTTTGGCCATGAAATACATTGTTATTTTTTTTTGCAGGAAAATGAATAATTAATCAGGCGATATTTAACCAAGTAAATTTTTGACTTAAGTACCTATATGTTAAGATGCATTGTATACATACATATGTATAAAACTATTTACTATAAATATAGATCTTTGTTAATACATAAGTAATATCTTTATTTAATTTTTTAAATGCATATATATATAATGGGCTCTTTATACCAACAGACTTGCCCCTAAAGCAGTATAATCTCACAAATGTTTGCTCACTGACTTTAATAAGAACAGTCTGGTTTTTTATTTTGTCACTTTTATTTTTTAAGGGAAATCTGTACAGGCCCTCGGAGCATAAAATTTAGTTTTTAAGGGTACTCTTGTTCTAAAATTAAAATTTAGCCACGATTAATCTTTGGAGATTAGACATAATTATTTTTTCCAACCCCCTATAAAAATTATGGGTTCAAATTAAAGTTTATAAATTCCTGTAATTTTTTCAAGATTTTTGAATAAATTATTGTTTATTTTCAACGATGGACAACTAGCAACCTCGTAGATTGTAGGTTATCAAATTTTTAATATAGAATAGAAATATCGTTAAAAAATTGAATTTTTCTGCTGCGAGTATGATTTATGCTTAATTGTTTAAACTCAAAGTATACCAATTTAAAACTGTTGCTTTAAACTAACAGATACATTAGATTTATGTGGGGTTCAAATCTTTGGAAAAAAAAATTGTGTGGGAAAGGTAATTTAAATAAATGACGTCTTTGCTGAACTAATGAATTTCTTAAGATATTCTAACAGTTTTAAAAATTAGTACAAGGACTCTATTAGATGTGGCGTTGGATCGCCGGATTAAGAACTCACAAACTTGTGGGACTTTCCAGTATCTATTCTTTAATATTTCCCAGGAGGCTTTTATATGCATATGACCCAGTAATAGACCAAGAACTATAGCAATGAATTTACTTAAGGTAATTTTAGCACACCAGAAAATTAGTAGAGACTCTAGCGAATGTATTCAATAGAGATACGCGATGTGTCTCAGTGTCTGAATGTACAGGGACAAGGAAATAGTGTAAATTATCGAGACCCCTTATAAGAAGCAACTTTTTCTTATAAGGGAATTCGCGCACTATTTCCTTTGTCTCTGTATATCCAGACACATCTCGCATCTCTATTCAATTCATTTGTAAGAATCTATTAATTTTCTTGTTTGCTGAAATTACCTTAAGTAAATTCATTGCTATTGTTCTTGGTCTATTACTGGGTCAATTGCATATAAAAGCCTCCTGGGATACATTAAAGGATAGATACTGGAGAGCCATAATCAAATCTTTAGTGGCTTTAACAACTAGGTAACAGTAATGTATCTTCAATGGCAAATTGCAATCTAACGATAGACGGCCCCACAGCATTGAGCATTTAGTGTACCATAAATGGCTGTTTGGTGGATTACAAAAAAATCTTAATCATAACTCTACTGATGGAGGAAACCGCCGGACATTATGTAGGTGGCCCATAGCTGGTTGCTGTTTAAATGCCCAACATTGCATTGCTGGCTACAGTTCGCATTTCCATCAATGGACCATTTATCAGTGTTTGTTGGGTGATTAGTAAATTATGCAAATAAATTATTGGTGGATACGCAAATTAACTAAATCTCGATTAAAGCTAATTGGAAAATTAACTAATTCTGATTAACGTGTAAATTGGTGGATACGGGCATAAGTGTTAATTTTGTGAAACATAAATAAAAGGGATAAAAATGAAATACACGAGTTATAGTATTAATAGTTATATACTGACAGCTGTCATTTTGACATTTTGTTTGTGTAATAATCACATTTATAAAAAAATATTTTTTTGTTGGATGTAGTTCTTATGATTGAAATATATAAATATCAATGACAAGTTTTATATCGGCAAATTAAGCGATATGTTTTCATATCACAGTCCGCAGGAGTGTGATACAAAAGTAAATAATAAAACAGAATATTTAAAAATAAAAATGAAAAAAAAAAAAAAAAAAATAAGAAAATTTTAAAAATTATTTTATGTAATAACTTTTACCTTAAGAAGCAACGCCAGTAGCTAATTTGCGATATGCGGCTTTAATTTATGACCATCAATCTCCACCGTATCTCATTTAGCTGATTAAAAGAAGTATTTTTTAATTGGTTTGTAAAAAGTACATAGATTTTTAATTATTGTGAACCTTATCGAAACCAACTAGCTGTAAAAGTATTGAATTTAAGATTCAGCTGCACTCGTTTAATATAGGGTTCAAATGATACCTGCGTCCAAAACAGGCTGGCTGGAATACCTTTGCTTGGAAGGTGAGCAGAACAAGTGATAGTATCGCCGTACAGAGCACCCGACACTGGTAACTTTTTAAACGAAAACCCATTTTCCCATTTCAGATTTTTGGGGGTTGTTTGCAGCCCCCGAACGTTGACCCCATCCTGAAAAAGCCTCCCTTGGAAATTATTGTGTTTTTGTAGATTCCCATATTTTGTTGAAGGGCTTAAATTTTAATAAGGGTGGTACATTTTCCAATAAAACCCTGTAAAATGGTAAAATGTAACCTAAAATAGAATAATTTGTCATGTTATATTATCATATTTGAAACTCATGAAGGATATAAATTGTGCCATTTTAACAAGATAAAGTCAATCAGTTATTAACTATACGGAATCGTAGGAGTTGGAAATAGCGTCGATAAGGGTTTCCTCTTTGTTAAAACTTATTTCCGCTTTGGAATATTTAGTAAAAATATAAAACAAATTGCAAATTAAATACATTTACAATTTGGGACAAAATTCTCCTGTCTGCTTTATTGATTATTGTAGACACTGTCATATTTAAGATTTCATATCCTTATAGAAGTCTACTAATATCGTTTAGTTATCCGCCGCACAGGAATATTTCTTAAATAAAAAAGACGAAGTTGGTATATATTATATACACAATACACATGCATCTATGACTATGACTCACCCATACATAAAAAAGTCGATAGCTGATGTGAGAGAAAAGGTACAACTTGTTTTATTTAAAATGCCTTGGAGAAGTTATTTTGCAACAACGGTCATATGCAGACCCTAGAGCGGGGTTGACCTATTCTTTTTTTTTTAGAAGGCACTTTTCATTAAGGTAGTGCCCACACAAAAAACATCGTGCCCACTTGTACCCACCCATCTCAAAAATCCTGGCGCTGCTGCTAGTCTCCCGTCTCCCGGGTTTTAGATAATTTCTCCCGGAAATTCAGTTTACAAAACGCTGCACCTTTTATGCAAACTTTCTAGACCAGACATTTTAAAGTGTTCGATCTAATAGATAAATACAAATTTAAAATTTAATTGAAACCCTTTTATTCTGTGAAGTTTTGTATGCTTTGATTATATTTTTTATATTTTCTGAAATTTTGTTAACTATTATGCCGAAGGAGCTTTTAGTTATGTTACCTTTGATGGATTTTTTGTTTATTTTGTATGTAAATAAACGTATTTGTATCAACTTTTTTTTTGGTCATATAGACTCCCGGAATCATTGGTAAGGAAGGTGGCAATTTTAACCCTAGGTACTACTACTACTAACCTATACACTATCAGTCGGACTAACAGTATTACAATTTGCTCTTATACGATCAGTATTAGATACTTATTCCATGCATTATCAAAACTATATTAGTGTAAATGGGTGGAAAGGTGGTGGCATATGCGGATAACACGGCTATCATTTTTAGTAATAAAAATTGGTCATTGTTAAAAAGTCGTATTACATTGCCTTCTCATTAAATACGTTAATAGACCTAACTTTAATCAAATTGTGATTCCTACGTTTCGAAATAGCGCCGTAACATAGGTACCCTTTTTGTGCAACGTAAAATGTAACGAAATTGGATTGTTTTTTTGCTTAGTAGGCCGCTTTACATTACAAAAAATATAAGTGGGACTTTGCGATGCTTAGCGTTCATTAGCTTCAGCTACAGTAAGCCATGCGATACGGATTTAAAAAAGGTTTTTCAGTTACGGGTTTCCCGTCATACGATTAGTTATTTATGGTTAAATATTTTATTATAATATTTTAAAATATTTTTTTATAGGTACCACAATTTTCAAAATAACGCTGCAGAATTTTGTAAGTATCTTTTCATATTTTTAATTCCATTGTTTATTATGATAGGTACACATCAATATAAAACTTAACCCACCTGCTAACCTTTTTTTAAATATCCCAATAATGGAACCTTGTGCAGCAACATAATTATGATCAGAACGTTATCATATTACTACCAATATTAAATTCCTAATATGTGTTTTTTTGTCTTTTATCTACGATATTTATATTTTCCACAATAATTATTTTATTAGATGTTTAAAATGGGACGATGAAAGGCCGTATTATTAAAATAATGAAATTAAATAGTGTTTTTTCCCAAATATTTTTGGTATTCACTATACAAACCTGTTATCAGTTTATCTCCTGAAAAATGTTATATAAAAATTCTTTTATCAGAACCATTAAGTTCGAGGTCATAAATCCGCCTCCGCTTTGGCCGGCACCGGCACAGCATTTCTCGTACAGCCCTTAAACCTTCTAATTTCTTCGAGCCGCAGCCTCTGGACGCGTCGTGTCGAACTTTGGCCGCTGTTGATGAGTCTTTCCGCGCTCGTCTTCGTGGAAGCTGCTCTTGGCACCGCCTTGCCCTTAAGCTTTTCTAGAAAGCTTTCGTAGCGCTATAATAGTAGTCGAGGAAGGTCTTCGTCTCGCGTCCAGCAGTGCTTTTGTTATTTTCGCGCGTTATCTTTGAGCTTTTGTGTTAGTAAGGGAAATAGCTTAAAATGGAGTTATTTTTTCTAAGGCGAACTAGGTAAGTTCAAATTAATTTCTCTTGATTTAGACATTATTTTATATACTATAACAATATACAACATAAAAAATATAATGCACCATACTGACAAGACCAATTTCTGGCTGGCTTTAGTGTTTCTAACCAAAGCCGGTAAAAACTTCATTATGAAATTAACACTGTGTTTGTGTCACTATTACTTACTGCATGCTTTAGCATGCCAACTTTAACTTTAATGTTCTACATAAATACTGGATTTCTGCTTTACTAAAACAGTAAGTTATGTGTAGGGCTTAGAAACAATAATGATAGATAAGCAGTTTGACTAGTCTTTCGACGCTCATCTTCGTAAAAACGTTTATCGGCGTCGCGTTGCCTTGCCCTACTGGCTAGATTTTATTATTATGAATGTTATTATTGTGCTCTTATTTGTTATAAATATTTTTAAATATTTATTATACAATGTCGGTAAAGACCGCATCATAGTGGACATTTATTTATTATTGAATTTAAGAAAATTTCTACATTTATTTTGGGGACAGTTTCTGCTTTAAAAGTAATGCAGTGCCATGGATAATAGTTGTTAAAAATCAGCTTATCGGTTGCAATTGACATATTATTTCTAAAAACTTGGTAAAATTGTTATACTACCAGCTATCCACGGAAGGTTGCTCGCCCCTATAACTTTTTTGTTTTTAAAGATAGTGAAATAAAAACTGGGGGATTTATATATGCTGTATGCTTTATATGAATCTTCCGGTTTAACCGGAAGTGATATAAACTTATTATTTTTAAATGGTACACCTGGTATATTTTTCCTTTTTTAACTCTATATGACGTTCTAAATACAATCATGTGTTATTTGTCAGTTTTTGTCACCAAAATTATATATTTTTTAAATACCTATATTTTTTTTTATTTATATGTTTCTCTCTCCAGAAAAAAAATATCCTACTTACGCCTAGAAGCCTAGAAAATTAAAACTTAGCTTGGCTTAATGGGCCTCTTTTGGCGCAAACAGCTTAAAAGTGTTTTAGGTATAGAGAATTTTCTAAAAGTGTTTTGTTAAATTATATTTTTTTGGACCAAATGTATATGCACCCTTTATTTGTTTAATAAAAAGATGCTTTATGTTTACCATTTGAATTTATTATTCTCATAACACACCCCGAATTTTTTTCCTGGGTGCGCCCCTGTCTTAGTCACAGGCTACTCAGTGCATTTAAATCGCCTTTTATTCAAAAAAGATGTTTTATTTTAGGGACGTTCTAACTTTACATTTTTAAAGCTTTCTAATGGAAATTTGGTTAAAACCTAATAGTGTGTGGTATCAAATTAATCGTAACAAAGTGCTCTTTGTTTCTAATCTGACGAGCCACCATGTTGCCATTTAAAAAAATGAGTAAAACAAGTTTAAATTTTAAATTTCACACAGCAGATAGATTTTGACTAAAAACAGTCAATTTGTATTTTTCTCAAGATTTTAGGACTGAAATAAGTGATTTAAACATATTTATAGCCCTCTAGATAAAAAAAATATATTAAAAAAAAAAATGTTGGTGACAAAAAGTGACAAGTGACACAAGGTTGTATTTAGAATATCTTATAGAGTTAAAAAAAAGGAAAAATATATACCAGGTGTACCATTTAAAAATAACAAGTTTCTGTCACTTCCGGTTAAACCGGAAGATTCATAAAGTTAAATCACTTGTCAAAAAATGCAATTTTACGTCATATATAAATCCTCCAATTTTCATTTCACTATCTTTAAAAACAAAAAAGTTATAGGGGCGAGCCACCTTTCGTGGAGACCCGGTATATTTCTCAAAATGCTATAAAATATAGAAAGTTCGATTTTAGTCAAACCTTAATAAAACAATTTAAATGTAAGATTTTAAGATAAAAATGTAAGGTGTTTCTTTTAATAATATTTTAAACTTGCATTTATCCGAAAAATTATAATTATATGTGCTCTATTAAAAATATATGTTTCATAAACATTGTTTTTATAGTATCATTACTTTTAAACAAAATTCAAGTTAATTAAAATTTATTTAGCTAGATTAGAACAAGAAGGTGATTAAATTCGTTTAATTCAAAAATGATACTTAAATCAAAGTATAAGTATAGGTACCTAAGGTACATGTACCAAATAAGGCCACCTTAAGCCAGGGGCGGATGGGACCCCTTGGACCGGCGCGGAAAGTTACATTGAAGCGGCGCCATCACGTGCCAGAAAAAAAGATTTAAGAATGTATCTATTCGGATCTAAAAACCTAAGACATTTTTTTTACAATCATTCTTAAATTAAAAAAAAAGTGTCTTCATTATCACTTAACTAAAAAAAAATAAAAAGAATGTTTTATAGTATTTTTCTATTATATACTTGTCTGTTCCGTTTTCCCTTTTTTAGAGCTATTTTAAATCAACAAAAATTATATTTAATAAAATATTTTTAAAACAAAAACAATTTGGTATTTATTTTTAGAGAAAAATTAAAGTAAAAATTTTAATTGAAACATTTTTTATGTAAGAAGTGTGATAATTTATATTTAAAAAAATAGTGCGGGAAGAAACGAGAATGCTTTATTATGAATATACAAAAAGGAGGATTTAAAATCCTAAGCATTTGCACCAAATACAGCTCTTAGATCTACGCTTTTAAAATACACGATTTCTGAAAAAATTATCAATTGTGGTGTGGTCGGCTATATTTACTTTATTTTTAATCATGAAACCCCGAGCCCAAAAAACGCTGGATAGAGTCATACATACGTCTTATGGTAAAATTCATATTTTGCACAAATATAAAAACTGTAAGTAAAAAAAAACATTTCAAAAACAAGTTTAATCCAACCATGCAGAGGGGGAGAGGCAATAATTTAATTTTCGAGATTTGACAGTAGTTAGGTGAATTTTAATCGAACTTTACGCTTGGCCCCTAAAATTTTTCGCCTGCGGCGCTTCTCCTCCTTCTTCACTGGGTACAATATCATGAAATACATGTAGTCCCGACTGTCCATCTCTCCAGAAATAAAAATGTTCCGCTTACGCCTACTGAGCCCCCCAAGAGCATATTTTTCGGCTACTTCTAATGCTGTTCTTGCCATAGTATTTGTCTAAAGATCTAAACCTTGGGTTTGTAGGTATCTTAATAATGGCCGTGTGATCGAGAATATTTTTAAAAATATATGGGCAGTTAAAATCACCTGATATTTTTGTAAAGATCGCGGTTGTGAGAAAATGAATTTGCTGAAAAATTATTTCTAAGTGTTTTTAAAACATTAATACCAAGAAAGACTTTTGGTCTATTAAGGCAATTGTATGAGAGTTTAGACTAGTTGAGAGTTAGTAGGTGGATTTTGAATAAATTAGAGTTGCCAAAATTAGTAGGAATAGTGGGTATTTTTTTCCAACTCTGATTTTTTAAATTTTATTTTTAAGCTTAGATTTCTTTTTAACCAAAAATAAAAAACCGTTGCGGCGCCTAGCGGCGCCTGATGTGCCGGCGCACCGGGAACTGTTCCGGCGTCCCAGTGGGCCCATCCGCCTCTGCCTTAAGCTTTAACTGACTGTATCCTAGTAACTATGTAACAATAATTTATAAAAATTTGCATAAATAAAGTTTGGCTTCATAAGAGTGATTTTAGAGATTTGTAATTAAGTGGTATTTTTTGGTCCTTGGTATTTTTGGGGAATAAAAAAAAAATGTCAAATGGCTTCAAATAAGGTCATAGACCAAATGTGAGAAATAAATGTTTGTATTTCATTCTCTATATTGTTTTTAAATGAACAGAAAGTTAATAGGAAAATAATATGGATGTTCATATTGTTCATCTATTGAAAATATGTATTTTTTTAATAATTTAATATTTTTGTTATGTGTTCCTAATAAGGCCAGCGTTCAAAATGTGGGCATTTCATAATTTTTGCTTGTGGCCTGATTATGAACACATAACTTCAAATATAGAAAAAGCTATTTCCAGAAATTATCCAAATAATTGGATTTTCTGTTCAAAATAATTAATTTTTCAGGGAAAAATTGTTAATTTTAAATCGGTTAAAAATTATACCGCGGAGTTCCGCGTGGAGCATCTGATTCTAGCGTCATCATGCGTAGGACTTTGGAACTACAAATCATGTGTTGAGGCATATATTCCTGAACTATTTAAAATATCAATACACTTTTGACGTCATGCTAAGCGTATCCTCAGAATAGGCACATGGCCTTATTATGACCGTGGCCTTATTGGGTACATGTACCTTATAGGTATCACTTTGTTATACTAAAACCTGGGACAAAATTTATTGCTACATATTACAATCAAATGACAAAATTACCCTTTTTTGTTGGCTTTTAATGTAATATTTGATACTTATCTGCTAAAATATTAATGACTTTTCCAACTGAATATATTGGTGTCTTGTGAGGAACACATTTTTTTAGAAATACATAGTACACCTAAGTAATTTATTTGTGCTTGTACATACATCTCCAAAAATAATTTCGTATTTATTAAATGTATTATCACTATTATTACTAAAGATAGACGAGGTTTCATCATGCAGGCTTAGATTATCATCGGTCTTTTCACTGCTGCTATCATTTTTTTTTTCTGAAAAAAAAACTTTTTCTTGTTTGCCAAATCCTGTTTTCCCATTTTCTCTTCCAGCTCTTTACATCAAGCGCTCTTAATTGGTGTGTTTGTTAGAATTTCATTTTTTCTCTTGTGCCTAGTATGGGTTTTTCGTGGTTTAGCTTTGGGCAAATGCCTTATTTCTTTTGGTTTAATAACTTTTGCTACCAACTCTTCTTGTGCTGACTTAGCGGGATTGGGTGTGTATCTAAATTTGTAACAGCTGACTTGTTCCAGGTTTAGAATGCTTGTACCTGAGCCGTCGCTGTTATCTTCAATCGTAATGTCTTTTAGATTTTTCAACGGTCGATTTTTAATTTCAGAGAAGATATTTATTTGTGCAAAAACAACAAAAATAAATTATACGTAATAAAATGAATTTGTAAACATTTTACTATAATTAAATAACTAAACATTGGGACAATAACCTACCAGTTAGCACAAAAAGGTAAAATTTCTTGATTAGTAATAAATCAGCCTTCCAATCCGACTATTTGAAAATGTTTTTGAAATGATGTTTAAAAGTATAATAGTTTAATTTTTTTATATCAGATTGTATATTATTATAAATTATTACATTATTATATTTAAGAGAGGATTTATTTTTCTGTAACTTCGAAATCACTAGACATATTTTTTGTGTAAATGAAGTTTTATATGTCTTGCCACATAAACCAGCCACATCATAATAATTAATATTAACTTTTCCGGGATTATCTAACATCCAGTCATTGAAAGCGGAGTTGAAAGTTGTTTTAAAGGATTTAAAAACCGTGCAGTTTAAAGGCTGCAACTTATTAGAAGTGTGTAGGGGTAAAGTAACCAAAATAATCCCATTTTCTTTACAAAAATTTATACTGCCAATGGTAATGTATCAAATTAATATGAGAATAACTTTATTTTGGATAGTAGCTCATAATTATGTTTTTTTGACCCGAGTAATACACTTTTTCACTCACGAAAACCTGTGCTGGCTCAAAGTCAAAGCTAAGTTTACGCTTATTGTAAATAAAGGTCTTACAACTTGACAACGTTGGAAGAAAGTTTAAATGGTCATTGTTCCGTTAGAAAACAGGTTTTTTGAAAGTTAGAGTGAAAATTAAAAGGCAACATGTATCCCAGAGGATTTTAAGCAGTATGCTGAGCTACTGGTGAGTTTATCCCATGAGTACCTACCGGATATTTGGCTAAAACTAACACTATTTGTACTTCGTGAAAACTGTCTTGAAGTTTGGACCCTAGGAAGGCCTTGCTATTCTTGGCTAAAAATTCAGCGGTGTTGCCAAGAGAGCTGTAACATCTGAACTGTTAAGAAACCGAAATAGCTAGTAAAGTATGTAGGCTTTGTCACAAAAACATTGGTAAGCGCATCAAACTGCAATGTGTTCGATGCAGTGGTTATTTTCACCTCGAATGTGGAAATGTTTCAGAAGTGGATGCACGGCTCATGCAGTCCGAGAAAACTTCCTGGACTTGTGGGGATTGCGACGCACAAGTTAATTCTAAACGGCGTTCATCATTGTTCGTCTCACCCCCCAGTCCCAGATCTAATGGGGATGATATTATTATGATAGAGTTATAAAATATGATCAGAGAACTTCAAAGTGAAGTAAAAGATGTTAAAAGGGCAATGGATTTCATAAATGAAAAATGTGAGGAAGAAAGAATGCGCAATAAGATTATGTCGGAAATGTTTGCTGAAATTTTTAAGGATAATCTAGTTCTGAAGGAAAAGGTGCAAAAACTAGAAAATATGATATATAGTCAAAACTCAAGTAAGATTAAGCAAAACTTATGTATTTCTGGACTTTCATTAAATGACGCAGACAACAGGGCTTCTTCCGCTGATTTGATAAACCTCTGTACTGTGTGTAATGTTCCTATTACAGCCAATGACATTGATGCCATTCGTCAATTTAATACTCAAGAGGGCATTAAAGTCACGGTGACTTTCAAGGACACGGATATTAAAGAACGCATCCTAACTGCGCGCTCAAGAAAGGGTGCACTATGTGGTCTAGGTACATCTCAAGACCCAATATTTATCGATGAAGAATTGACAAAAGAAATATATAATCTTTTTAAGAGGGCCAAAAGCCTCAGGGAAAAAGGCTACAAGTATGTATGGCATCGTTACGGCAAGGTATTGGCCCGCAAAAAAGATGATACATCACATTATTATTTTTTATTGTATACACATCTAGAATAGTTATCATTAATTTAATTGTTGTAGGTAATATTGGTTTTATAGGTTTTATTAACAATAACAAAATGAAGCCAAACATAAATAATTTAAAAATTGGACATGTAAACATACGCTCGCTTCTACCTAGCAAAAACAGTTTAAGAGACCTTATTTTAAAATTAAAATTGGATATTTTGGGAGTTTCGGAAACATGGCTTTCGCCTAATACGCCTAATTGTGCACTATCTATCGATTGTTTCAATTTTTGTAGAGCGGATCGAGGCTCGAACCTCGCGAGGGGGGGGGGGGTGTTTATATTAGAAATGATTTGCCGGTCAGTAACGTAGATGTTGGGGTAAGTAATGACAATATTGAGCAGCTGTGGCTGACTACTAAAGTATGCGGTATGAATCTCTAGGTGTCGTGTATCGCCCACCCAAGGGTAATTTGATAAATAGGTTTGATCATTTGGAGAGTGCGATGTCCGCCATGATACCTTTATCTGATGAAGTTATTATAATTGGTGATATGAACATCAATCTTTTGACCTGTAATAATTCCGTGAACATGTTTGATGCTTTCCTCAATTCCTATTCGCTTTCTCAGGTTGTTAAAGCTCCGACACGCTATTGTGATAGACAGAGTAGTCTTATTGACATAATTATATTATCCAATGGAGATCTGCTAGATGGAGAAGTTGTGCATGTTGATATGCACGATGTTACAGATCATCAACTTACTGTTTGTAAAATAAATTGTAGGGTCCCTGTTAGGCCACCAAAAATGGTCGATCTATTCAACTCGGACCTGATAAATACTAACTGGGCTGAAATCTATAATGAACAATGCTTGCATAAAAAGGTTGACTTACTTACTGAAAATATATTACGGTTATTTGATCGTCATGCTCCTTTACGCAGGGTCTGAGTTACAAAGCCTAAAGCTCCTTGGTTTAACGACGTCCTAAAAATTATGAAAAAAGAACGGAACAAATTGATGTCGAAGTACAAAAAAACCAAGACTATTCAGGACTGGGATGCTTATAAGGAGATGAGAAACTTATTTACCCGTGCTGTCCGTGACGAAAAAAAGGCCTATCTTGATTTTGTTGTAAGTAATAATAATAAAGATAAAATAAAAAAGATCTTTGGCGTACATTGAACAATTTGAATGTATATAGTAAGAATAAAAACAATATAAGCTTGCCGAGTAATTTGAAAAATCCTGAAAATATTAATAATTTTTTTATAGAATCAGTAATTAATATAGCACCAACTGTTAGCAAAGAATTTGTGGAAGCTCATAAGAATATTCGTACCAACTATAGATTTAAACTCTCGTCGGTGTCTGATGCCGAAGTCGTAAATGCCATAGTCCATCAGAGATCAAATGCATCAGGGGTGGATTGTCTGTCTCTTGAAATGATTAAGCTATGTTATCCAGTTATCGTACCATACTTAGTTCATATCTTCAACATGTGTATAACCAATTCTATATTCCCTTCTCGCTGGAAGGTCGCTATGGTCGTGCCTCTGCCAAAGACAAACCATCCAACTGAAGTGTCGGAATTGAGACCTATTAGTTTATTATCTGTTCTGTCCAAGGTGTTCGAAAAAATCATTTACGAACAGACAATTAAGTACTTTACTGAAAATAATCTGCTTCCTTCATCTCAGTCTGGCTTTCGTAAAGGTTATAGCACTTCATCGGTTTTGTTGAAGGTCTTGGACGATATCATTGGGGCGGCTAATAGGGGTGAAACTTCGGCACTGGTATTGCTTGACTATAGTAAAGCATTCGATACACTTACTTAATAGATAGATCCCAATTCGTGTTTCTGGAAGGCCGTCGATCCACCTCTAGAGCAGTGCGTCTGGGTGTACTACAGGGTTAGATCTTGGGGCCGCTACTCTTCGTAATTCGCTTTGTTTATGGACTGTGTGCAAGAGAACATGTTGCTATAAATTGCCTGAGCTAAAATGGCTTAAAATAGTCGATCGACAAAGACTACATTTTTCTTGTGTTTTGTATCGTCTGCCTGCGAGTGGTGTACCCCAATACCTACGTGAAAAGCTTCATTTCCGGGATTCTACACACAATCGTACAACCCGTTATAATAATCTTTTAAATGTACCGAAACACCGAACTGCTCTCTTTCAACGCAGTTTTTCTTATATAGCTCCTAAAATCTTTAATACTGATATAGGTATGTACCAAGTTTGTCAACCTAAGTTTAAACTCCTTTAGGACCAATTATCGCAGTTTTTTGCTGGGTAATTATCCTTGAATATGTATAAGATCAATATTATGTAAGTATATCATTAGTTTAAGTTGCCAATATTTAAGTTTCTGTCTTAACTAGATTAGGTAATATTATTATAACTTAGGAATTTTGTCTCTTTTTGTAAAACTTAAAACTTTTGTAAATGTATCATACATGCTCGGTCAGGCAAACAGCAAGCTGACCTTCGCCGAGTCAAAAATAAAGACGTTTCTATCTAAAAAAAGCGCTTAACATCAATGCTTCAAAAGTATTTAATAAGTACTATTTTATTATGGATGTACTCAAATTTTAAGAGCGAAGACTAGACTAAAAAGATATCAGGCGATTGACTGCATCGGCCTCTCTCGGTCAAAATTTTAAGTTAATGCAAATAATACTTTACGCCAAATCTGGCAACAACGGTCGAGCCTTGATAAAATTTAATAATTTATATTCATTTTTAAAATCACAAGCGGGTACGGACAGAAGATAGACATCTTATTATCCAGGTCAGAATATGGCCTATAGAGGTGTAAAATATGTATATTTTGGCCGAGGTACATAATGGAGGTATCTAATGTCTTAATTAAGTTAGGATTTTGATGTCGTGTAGACTTTACCAGTATCCTATGACGCGTTGTGGTAAAATAGTTTTCATTAAACCAGGGGTCCCAAAAAAGTGTGAAGTCAAGAATATACCGGGTGGCCCGCTCTCAACGCAGGATTCCATAGTATCTGAACTACTCAGCTAATATTAAAAAATAGGATTACAGGAAGTATTATTTCTACAATCTAGATCTATTTTAAATAATACAGGGTGTCCCAAATAGTCAGGGCATATCAAATATACTTTTTTTTACAGGACATACATATATTTTATGTTATTTTCTAATTCTTCACAAAATTCTACGCTTTGTTATTGAGATATTGTCGTTTAAAATATTTCATTTTTAGACCTCGACAAGCTGTAACATTGGAACGGTTCATCTTAGAGTAAAAAGGTTTTTATCTCCCTATCTTAATTTTTTATTCTGTATCTCAAAGTTCCAACTTCCGGTTTAACGACATGTTTTGGTCTCTTTGAATAGAAAATAAAAAACTAAGATAAGGAGGTGAAAACAATATTTCTCTAATAGCGATTTCGGTTTACAGATCTCGGGCACTCTGAGAGCGCTCTGTGACGTCATAGATCTGCCCGAGATCTGTCATAGCCATATAGTGAGGTATCTCGATTTCGATAATCGAACACGCAAATCTCGGGGAGAGCACTCTCAGAGTGCCCGAGATCTGTAAACCGAAATCGCTATTTGATGCGCCGCTCCTGCTACAGGCTGTCAAAGTCCAACAGAATATATAACATTAGGAATTAGAAAAGATTATAATATTTGTATGTACACAATGTTCCATTTAAAAAAGCATGTTTGATATGTACTGACTAGTTGAGATACTTTGTATAATCTAAAATTTTATATCTTTATAATCTAATATATTTTATATGTATGGAATTCTGCTGTAAAAGTAGCATAGCTTTAAACATGCAATTATAAAACCACAATTAACAAGAACTTTAAAGTAGCAAATCGGCAATAAACATATTATAACCATGATGCCATAATATTGAAATTAATTTCAAACATTTTCTTTTAAAAAGGGAAAAAGATACTAACGTCCAATAAGGAAGTACCAGTTGCTATACTGTGACGTAGCAGTATAGGAACTATCTCTACACCGTTACGTCTAAAATAGTAACGGTGTAAGTCCCAAATTAGTGAATACATCGTAGCGGATAAGTATTGAGACAGTAACAGTTATTGGTTGCGAAACACTATAAAGTCACGACGTTAGTCGATATTACGTTCCTGCGCCGAAAAATGTTAGTTGATGCGCGGTCAAAATTTTCTGCTACCCGAGCTTTCATCTTTTTCCAGTTTTACTTATAATTATAGGGTGTCCATAGCCATAGGACGTTGTTATAATTATTATGACAGAATAATCACTAGATAAGTAAAAAAGCGTTATATATACAACTATGTATTTTAAAGTTATGCGAAGAAAGTAATGTTAATTTTAAATAAATAGTATTATTTGTAAAAAAAATGTTGTCCCTCATGAAAAAGTTATGTTTTTATTTCTCTCTGAAAAATCTTGTAGAAACGCTTTTGATGATTTTCACTGTTTTCAATTATTTTTAGGTAGGTATCTATGTTTGGAAAGATTTATGCTTACATTTATGATGGCTATATTTTTTCAGCTGATACTAAAGGTACAAAGTCAAATTTAAAAAAAAGTAATTCTTTAATACATATTGTTGCGTTTGCAATGTTATGTTAAAGCAGCTCTTTCGCTATTTTCATTTTAATATTTATTGAAATATTTTGTAAATTGATCAAATGGAAAGTCCTGTAATAAACATTTATTTATTTTTATTTTATTTATCAACTATAACACAGTGGCGGCTCGTGGTCTTTAAAAATGGTGAAGAGCTAGGTATAGTGCGGGTACTTAAACAAACATTGACGTAGGGCGGTACTACTACATAGCCAATTATATTCTGAAACCAGAAACACTTAAAATTAAACTTATAGGATCTGCCACTTTTTTTAAATTCTTTTTTAAAATATATGTTTAAGATTCCAGTAGGTCGCCCGTATAACAAAACGTCTCTCTTATCCTCATCTGTCCAACCACTAAATGGAGTTTCCAACAAATTACAAACTATGTCATTAATTGGGTTCATTTTTAAAACACACAATAAAAATTAAACTAAGTATATACGTACACTACTGAATTAACTGAAAAATAAAAACAAAACTTTTTAATCACACAGTAAATCACGTAAAAACGATATCTATAACCGTAAGTTTCGCGAAGTCTCAAAATAAATACCTTAAGAGTAGGAGAACTAATGCTAAAACAATGGTGCATAAGACTGATCTATTTTTAAATTGCCCTTCATCATAATGTAAATTGTTACATGCTGGCGCGTGAATGACGTCACGCAACCATAGCGACGGTGAAATCAAAGCCGCTTAACTGTATGTCGCTCTTCACTTGCTGGGGCACGCGAAAATGCACGAGTGTTTATAATTATTGTCCATCGGAGTAAACCGTGGCCCTATTATGCATAGCTTCCTTCGAATTAAATTAATGTCATTAATGCGAACACAATTATTTTTTCAGGGCTAAAATGGTAGCGGTATTGGTACATTAATATTTTATATTGTCGAAAAAATTTCCTCCTGGTTTCATTTTTTTTGGTGAAGAGCTCCTTCACCTACTTCACCTGACGAGCCACCACTGCTAAAACAGGTTTTATAGCACCTAGGTAGTCTATATATATTATAAGCAAAAAAACTACTTATATGCATTCACAATCTACTTTAAAATTCCTCCCTTATAATGAAAAAGTTTTAGGTATTTTAACAACTTTTTACGAGGCTTTCGCCTACTTTTTCGCATTATAGATAAGCAAAGACGTTTTGCCATTATTTTATTGTTTGTAAAACAGAAAATTATAAATAAACAAATTAACCAAATACCAAGAGTAAAAAAGTCAATGGGTACACATAAGCACTTTAGTTTATAAGTAAATCAACATCATTATATTAAATACGTATGGCACGGTACATCCCATACAAACAACGAAACGGAATAAATTACGAAACAAACCAGGAAAAAATACGTCAAGACATATAGACTTGTGAAGATGCCAGCCGCAACCCGCAACGACCCGACCAAGGCTTTTAGGAATTTACCACGTTGCCAAATGGAAAGGGCGGTAATATAAACATGGCTAAATTAATTTTCTTTTTATTTTGAAATATAATGGAATATTTTTAGAATAGCAGGTACAAAAGGAACAAAGCTACATACAAATGACAAAGTATGCTCAGTTTTTAATTTGTTGCCTATAGAATGGTTTAAATTGACATTTGGGTACATAATAAAATCACGATGACTAATACATGATTCTTTTTTTTTCCAGTGAAATAAATTGCAAAATTTTAATAAATACAACAAAAGAAAATTTATAAATTTTCTCAAAGCGAAAGCGGATCAAACTTCCTCATGGCGGTAAAATATTACTCTGGAACCTGCCGACTACATAAATAAAAAATCATCTTCTGTTTACCAAGGGCAAACATCGGCCCAGACAAGGCGTGGCCTCGTCGACGTGTCCTGGTTAGCAAGCTAATCCAGCAGAACTAGTATTAAGGAATATTATGTACATTATGTATATTATTAAATAGTAAACAAAATGATATGTAAAGAACAATAAACAAAAAAAAACAATAAAGTATATTTTAAAATGAAAAACACGATTCTGAATCTCATAATTTAAAGCAAACTGGTTCCAGACAATACGATTTTAAACATTTAGTGAAAAAAAAATAACAAATAATAGAATAAAGCAATTCTAATAAAAGACAAATCGATCTGCCATAAGCTTTACACGGGCAATTGTTTAGTTGATAGAATGGCGAAGGTAAATTAATTATTTGTAAAACTGTCTAGACTACGCTCCTCAACACAAGACAAATGCACTCCTCAACTGTTTGAACAAACTGAACCTTTGAAACAGGACTCTACCAATATATTACCTTCACATTAGAGGGCGCCAAATTTAAAATGTCTCACTATGCACCGTGATACATTGAACCCCGTTCTCCCTACTCGATAAAGTAGATCATCTTTAGAGGTTTCCCCTGAAAATTTTACAGTGAAAACTTAACCATCAATAATGCATAACTTTTCTAAAAAAAATTCTTTCGCGTGCCCTTAGAGTCACTAATTGGGGGGAATAAATTATTTTAGCGATAAAGGAGATCATCTTTACGGGTTTTCCATGAAAATTTTACTTTGAAAACTTACCCTCAAAAATGCATAACTTTTTTTAAAATTTCTTTCGCGTGCCCTTAGAGTCACTAATTTGGGGAATAAATTATTTTAGGATGTGTACTCGATAAAAATCATCTTTAAGGGTTTGTTCTTGTGAAAATTTTACTTTTCAAACTTTTTATCTAGGTATCTACAAAAATAACCAATTTAAACCACAGGCGTTTTATCGTCGCGAGACGATCAAAAACTTGTGCTGGCTCAAAGTCAAAGTTAAGTTCACGCTTATTGTAAATAAAGGTCTTACAATACAATATGTAGGGTAAAATGGGGTAATGGCGGTCACTTAACGAAATTTGGACATAAAAGTCAAAATATGAAATATATATTTATTCTGATGAAAAATGAAACATAAAAGTTACTCTAAGTTGTCAAAAACAAAACGAACTGAAAATCTAACATTTCTTGGTAAAAACTCTTAAATTTAAAACAGTTACTTTGACCGGTATTGTCGTAACATTCGGGTATTACCGGTCATAGCATGGGTAATACCGGTCACAAACAAAAATCACAAATATATCCGGTTGGAGACTCTCTTGCAGAACACAGGGAGTGTGCCCATTGTCCACATATGACACACCTGTACCACATCTCATTATTCGCTCCGTATTCACCACAAATCACACATAAAGTGAAATCTGTCTCATTATTTTCATTATCACTGCAGATATCGTCCATTTCAATAAATCAGGTTAGATGATGTTGAATCGGTTCTTTTTCTGATTTTCTTTTCGGTAGTGACGCGCTTCATCTTTGGTTTCTTGGCGCTGGGGCTGCTGGTTCTCTCAGGTGAATTTAGTATTTTTCTCTTGGCTTTGTTAAGACCTTTTATTTTATCTGTTCTACCCTTTGTCTTCTCCAGTTTTGTTTTATTTTTTTCTTCCTTTTCTTCCAATACATCTTTCAATGGTGTAGAAGTTAGAATACTCGAGTGCTATTTAGGTCTCCTATTCGGCTTTGTCACTTTGGTATTTTTCTTTGGCTTTGGAAGGAGGTCTTCAACGCTGCAATTAAAAGAAGGTGCTGATTTTGAAGTCGACGGAATTGCCTCGGAAACTGCAGCAGCTTTATTTTCCGAAGAGCAACATTGCTGGGAACTTCCTACAAGTTCTTGGTAAGATTTCGGAATACCTGCTGACGACATTTCTTCGTTAACCTTAATCCCAACTTCATCATCAAAGACTGCTATTTCTTCTGGGTCATTTAAAGCATCAGCCGCCAAAAAATCTTCATCCTTGAAGACAGAAGGGTCAATCGGATAGATTCCTGTTGCTCTGAAGCCTGACTCTCCTTTACCCACTGATGCAGCAAGAGCAAAAGCTTTTCGAAAGAGTGAGGCAATTTCATATGGAGATATTTTCTCCTGCATTGGATTTTATGTAAAGATTGCACTCATTTCTATAATATGATTTAAGTGGTCCATAGAATGCAACGTCTAAGGGCTGAGTCCTATGAGAGGTATGGGGTGGAATGAATAACATGATAATATTATTGGTTCTGCAAAAATCACAGGCTGCCAGGGAGACATGACTGCAATGATTATCTAATATCAATAACACTTTTTCGTTCTCTGATGGTTTTGCATGAACGACAAAGTGCTGAAGCCATTTTACGAATAGTTCCTCTGTTATCCAACCATTCTTGGAACATTCATATTTTGCTGCAATAGGACCATCTTTTTCTAACAGAACTGAATGTCGTTGACGAGGGAAAATAAACATTGGAGGTATTAAACCTCCAGCGACACTCATTGCACAAACAACTGTGATGTTGCGACCCCTTACCAGCTTGTCATCGAGCCAACCCTTTTCTGACCTTTTGCCGCCAAAACTTTCCCTGGTTCCTGCACTGTGGAAATCCCAGTTTTATCAACATTGTAGATGTTTCTAGGTGAAAAGTTGTGTTTTTTCATAACCTGCTGTAAGAGTTCAAAGAAGCAATCGACTTCCTTTTTATTGAATGCAGTAGCTCTGTTTAAACTGGTTGCTTCTGCTTTTCGTACTGCAATTTGATTTCTTTTCTGAAACCCTACAAGCCAGTCACGACCTGCCATTTTTATTTCGCTGTTAAATTTATGTTTTATGCAATTTTTTTCGGCAAACTGAAATGCCATGCGCCTGACTTCTTTTTCTGTACATCCATAAAATATAGATGCTAGATATTTTATCTGGTTCGACATTTCTACTTCCTGCTCCCTAGTGAAAACAGTTTTTCTACCCAAAATAGGACGGACAAAGTTTTCTTTCTGAATTTTTTCTTGTAAGGTTGAAAATGGAATCACAATTACAGATTTAGTATAAAGCACCCAGATTACAGCTACCATTGCCTCAAGCACAAAGAAACAACCGGTATTACTCGATTTTTCCCTACTACATATAAGGTTTGTTTGAAATCGAACTGGCCAAAAAATGACCGGTTAAAAAAAACAAGTAGGTACATTAAAAATTATTTTGGCACGTAGGCGTCGTAAGTATAAAATTGAAAAATACACAAATTTTTTAATTATCATTTTTAAGCATTTTGAGAAATAATCTTACTTTTTCGAATTTTTTGAAGAAATCAAATTTGATAGATAAGGCTAATTTATAAAAACTTTAATCCAGGGCATTTTTCACTGCTTTAAAAGCAAAAACTGTCTACAAATTCGAAAGTTTTAATTTTATTAATAAAAATGTCCCATATGATGTGGGCTTTACCGGTAAAACTGTAAGTTGTTATATTGGTATACAGTCTTAAGTAGCAACCCGATGTAAAAATGATGTGAAATATTAGTCAACCAGTGGCGAGAAATTTCGAGGTAAATGACGTCAATTCGACGTGGTAATGACCTCCTAATGTCTTGGACAAATGACGTCATATTAATGACGTTATTTAGACGTGTTATTTGAAGCGATAACGTATTTCCAGGCAGCTGACGTTATTTTGACGTAAGTTTTTCGTCATCTCAAACGTCAACTATACTAGTTAATTTAACGTCATTTTGACGTTTCGTATCATTAATAAAAGTTAGCAACCAAGATGGACGGAGAAGAGTTTTATTTCGTCAAACCCATCACGAGATATATTTGATCACATTATAGCTCTTTAGTGAGACTATAAGATCGCAGTGGCGGCTCGTGTGGTAAAGCCACCTTATTATGCGTGAATTGGTATAGTAGTTTGTGCAACAAGAGTGGATATGATGTCCATATCGCACGAGGAAGTAAATTGAGCACGACGCCATAGGCGGAGTGCTCAAACTTCCGAGCGCAATATGGGCAATACACTCGAGTTGTACAGTATATTTTTTCTACGACTTAACTTCCGAACTTCATGCTAAGAATTTTAAAAAGTTATTTAAATTAGACATCATAACTTGTCTTTTAAGTTGGCCATGAACTTGTGAGAACGATAATAAGAAAAAATTGAACAAAAATTCATTTTAATGGCAAGCCCATTGACCAAATTACACTGTAACATATTTATCAATTTGGGTTAGTTCTTATATTTATACAAACTCACTTTTGAATATATCTATCTTTCTCACATTCGGATTTTTGCAGAATAATTGTACGTAGGTACGTACGAATTATAACTCCGATAGTACAACAAAATAACTGTAGAATTCGTTTTAAACAGTTAAAAATGGACTTTGTGCATTAATACGAATTTTTAACGTTCGCTATTGTCAAATTTTTCAAAATAATCGCCAATTTACAAACTAGCAACACTGTTATTAACGTGGAAAGAGAATTTCGTCTATTTTATCTGGTTAACTTTTTGTTCCGCTATTTAAGGAAGAATTGCCAGTTAATTTTCTATGTTCAATACGTATAATAAAAGTTTTAAGATCATATGGGGTTGGATCCCGTTCAAAATATATCGGAAAGTATCCCCGTGCACAAATATTTATAATAATATATATTATTTATATGGAAAAATATAACCAAGGTTCGTAAGAAAGTGTTCATTTGGTAGTATATAGTACATTTTATGCAAAGCTTGTAGTAATTGTCTAGAAATGAGCGCAGGACAATGCCGGCCCAGTCCCAGTCAGCGGCAAGACTCACGTGCTGCGTATTATTTAGTTGGTTGGAATTCGGTGACGAGTATTTTTGACTGTTCTTTCTGTATTTTTAAACAATTTACAGTTAATAGTTGTGAATACAATTAGCTTTTTAAAAGAAAACCCACAGTCAACATTATCGTTAGAACAAAAGTTGGATTTAAAAATTAAAAAACACAGGAAATGTAATAAAAGTATTTACGCGAAACGCTTCTGGAGATGAATCTGACGAAATGAAAGGAAAATCTTATTCTTCTGTGAAAATATTTTTGCAAAAAATAATTGGGTATGCGGGTGTGATGTATCTCAAAGACTATACTTATATAAAGTAAATAATGCACCAAGCGTTACGATTTTCGACCAATAGCTTTACTATCTTTAATATCTAAAATTCTTGAAAGAATAATTTTCAATCAAGTTTTATCTTATTTAGACAAATTCAATATTTTACCTACCAATCAATCTGGTTTCAGAGCTGATTTTAGTAATACGGCATTATTATGTAAACTAAAAGATGATATTTCTTTGGAAAACTGGGATTCAAACTTTGCTACTAGTATTATTTTTCTAAATCTGACAAAAGCCTTTACCTTGTGGCATGAGAACAGTATTTTTTATTTCAAGCCATATCTTATTATGTTATAACAATATTTTATTTTTCTCTGTTTCCAAACGCGGTGGATATATATCTAATTTAAATTATAGATGCATATTGTTTAACAAGCTCCGTTGGACATTAGTCCCATTATTTATATATTATATTAAGCCTATTGTTAAACTATAGGCTTGCGTAATTTAAATTGAACAAATGTTCAATGAAACTTATTAAACAATAAGTTTGTCTATGTTTATATAAGTATCTGGACTAATGTCTAACGGAGCTTGTCAAACAATAGGCTTGTGTAATTTATTTTGCACAAATCATACCCAAACTTATAGTTTAATAAGTTTCGTTAAACATTTGTGCAAAATAAATTACACAAGCCTATTGTTTGAAAAGCTCCGTTGGACATTAGTCCAGATACTTATATATAAATATAGGTACACAAATTTATTGTTTAATAAATTTCATTGAACATTTGTTCAATTTAAATTACACAAGCCTATTGTTTAACAAGCTCAATTGGACATTAGTTTAATCATTTTTATATAAATAACATGTATTGTTTAATAAGTTCCGTTGGACATTGATCTCATTATTTCTACATAAATATACACAAATCTTTAAAAATTCCGTTGAATGTTACTTCACTTTTAAGTATATGCAAGTACACAAACCTATTTTTAAATTAACTTCTTTGTTTATTCAATTTGGTATAAGACTTTTATTCAAAAATAATGTTTATTTATTTTTTACTTACTTTTGTTCCAGCTGTCCTTCTTTTAGGATACCTACACTTTAGAACTTGTCCAGAAAGATCCTTCTTTTTATATATGTGATCAAAATAAGGGCTAATATAATGTTCTTAATTATTTGTAATAAAACACAGCGTTTCTAATCCATTTATTGGATTAACTCTACACACACGTTTCGTACACCATGACTTTTTATTTTAGGAGCACACTTACACGAAGCGTTAGTGTCCGTTAGTTCTCTATTAGCCTTAATGCCTTTTGAAAGTCTACTCCTCATTTATCCCCTGATCTGTCGTCCCTACTATCGGGTGTATAAGCATTACATTACGCATATATTCAATACACTACAGTAACTAAACACTATCTCACTGATATTATTCTGTCTTTTTGCAAAATGCCGAGTTTTAAAAACGACAGATCGTATCGAGGTATAATCAGTTCAAGTCGGGGCAGATAGCGAAACAATATTTCTTTCCACTATAGGTATGCGGGTGTCTCATGAAATGCCTAGGCTTTTCATGAAATGACGGATTTCCCTATAAGACTACGACATATTATTTATCATATTTAAATCACAATTACAGATTTAGTATAAAGCACCCAGATTACAGCTACCATTGCCTCAAGCACAAAGAAACAACCGGTATTACTCGATTTTTCCCTACTACATATAAGGTTTGTTTGAAATCGAACTGGCCAAAAAATGACCGGTTAAAAAAAACAAGTAGGTACATTAAAAAATATTTTGGCACGTAGGCGTCTTAAGTATAAAATTGAAAAATACACAAATTTTTTAATTATCATTTTTAAGCATTTTGAGAAATAATCTTACTTTTTCGAATTTTTTGAAGACATCAAATTTGATAGATAAGGCTAATTTATAAAAACTCTAATCCAGGGCATTTTTCACTGCTTTTAAAGCAAAAACTGTCTACAAATTCGAAAGTTTTAATTTTATTAATAAAAATGTCCCATATGATGTGGGCTTTACCGGTAAAACTGTAAGTTGTTATATTGGTATACAGTCTTAAGTAGCAACCCGATGTAAAAATGATGTGAAATATTAGTCAACCAGTGGCGAGAAATTTCGAGGTAAATGACGTCAATTCGATGTAATAAAATCACAATTACAGATTTGGTATAAGGCACCCAGATTACAGCTACCATTGCCTCAAGCACAAAGAAACAACGGGCCGGACGCATTATGGTATTCTACATGGGGCGCTTTACATGCATAATTTATATTAATAAGCTTGATATTTGGCACTGTGTAAGAGATATTTTAATTTCTATTTTTAATTACCAGACATTTTTTTGACTCCGGTGGATAGTCCATCTAAAAATGCTTGTCTCGACAAAGTTACTGAATTATCACTACCCAGACGTGAGATTCGGGCGTCGGGAAATTAACCTCCATAAAACTTTAAGAAGGAATATTTCAAACATTAGGCGTTTGTTCCTGAAAAAATCCCCAGTTTTGGCGTGGTTTAACTAAATAAATGTCAAATGATCAAAATCAACAAAATTCTATTAGAACTAGACAAGTATTTATAACTAATTATTTGATCTAGGACAAAAATTTAAACACTAAATCCTCGTCAGTAAGATTAATGGTATAAATAAGAATGTTTGCTTTTGCTGCAACCGCATAATTGACACAAATTATCAAGATGCGCTTAACAGTAATGCATACTAAAAAATGTAAATAATACCACTGACACATATTTAAAATAAACAACTAAGGTAATAAACCTGGAACTTAGCATTCCACTTGGTGCTTTAGTGCATACGATTTGAATTGTTTTTATATATTGAAGCAATGAAAATAGGTACCAGAGGGATAAGATAAAATAAGAAACATTTATTTCAGAACAGGTTTGTACAAAAACAAAGTTTGATATACATCAAATAACAAAGAAATTAAAAACACTATAAAAGACACATACTATTTAGTTAAAAAGTCACTTATTTTATAGGGCTCTATATTGCATAAATAACTGTTGATTTAAATATATCCAATTCGAGATTCCTGTTTATGTTAGGTCAAGCAATATAAAAAGTAATTGCAGAATATGTACAATTTTTCTCACTTAAGGTTAGTCTATGTTCACGAAAATTATAATCAATATTTTTACGTCTAGTCCTCTATGCATGGTTAAGTTTAAAGTGCGAAAACTTTTTAGGATGTTTCTTAATAAACATTATGCTGTAAAATATAAATATTGCCGGAACGGTTAAGAAATTGTGCTTTTTAAACAACCCGCGACAAGATTACTTATAGTCTTGATTTAAAATCAGCGTGTTTTTGAATCACAAAAGTATTTTCTAGATTAGATACCTGGTGGCCCAAAAATATTAGACTGTACCTACCGCAAAATCGCTAAAAAGTCACTAAAAAACCACTTAAGAGGAATTAAAATCTAAGTATTTTGTTGTTACATTGATGAGTCCAATATACACGCCCAGAAATTTACTCTTGCTCGCAACATTGATATCACTTTTATCAAGAGCAACAGTTTTATTAAATAAATTAATTGATTCATTTTGATTCATTCATTTTCATTCATTAATTTGATCAAAAAACAAGAAATTATAACTTCACTAACCATATGCTTGGAACAAAATTACTTTGAGTTCAACGATAAAATATATACAAGTAAAAATGGTCTTATTATGGGCAATCCCCTTAGCCCCTTGTTGGCTGAAATATTTATGGATTTTTTAGAAGATAAAATCAGCAAACATCCTCTTTTCAAACAGTTTCTTTATTGGCATAGGTATGTTGATGATGTCCTAACATGTTTTCTCGGAACTGACAGACAGTTACAAGTCTTTTTAGAATATATCAATAGCTTACATAAGAATATCAAGTTTACAATTGAACATGAAATTGACAATTCTATTAATTTTCTTGATTTAAATATTAATAAAGAAAATGGTAGACACATTTTTTCAGTTTTCCATAAACCTTCTCATACTGACACGGTTATAAACAACTCTTCATGTCACCCTATACAACAAAAATTAGCGTCTTTTCATAGTATGATACACAGATTAGTATCTCTCCCTTTAAACACAATCAATTTTCAATAAAAAATTAAACATCATAACACAAATTGCGGTTAATAATGGTTATAGCTCTAATCTTATTGATCAAATTTTAAAAAAGAAAACCTACAAAAAAGCTATTGACCTAGTTTTTCCCAAAATCAAAACTTACGCTAACAATTTTAAACTTGTCACTTTCTTTGGTCAACCTAGCAAAATAATTGGCAATTTTCTCAATAAACTTGATATAAATGTGGCTTACAAAACTAATAACTCCTTAGGTAAATTTATTAAAAACAATAAAACCAAAAGTGACAAAAACAAAAATTCTGGTATCTACAAATTAAACTGCAAGGATTGTCCGAAAACATACATAGGTCAAACAGGGAGAAACTTCAACAAAAGAATACACGAACATTATAATAGTTTTATTAAAAATAAAACCGATTCTAACTACGCTAACCATTTGCTCAACAACCAACATAATTTTGATCCATCTTTTAAAATCTTACATACAGAAAATAAGGGCTTAAAACTTAATTTGTTAGAGTCTGTCGAAATTAATAAACTTAAGAATACGGACCTGTTACTTAATGATCAATTAGATTTAAATAGTTCACCTTTGTTAAACTTATTCTGTTGATAATTGTATACCTAACAATGGTTGAAAAAAAACCCATCATTTTACTTAATTGAATTATACCGACCCTTTCTTTGGGTTTTTCCTAGCTTTTAACCCTCCCACTGTTTTTATTTACATTGTCAATAATCTATACCTTTTACATCTTATTTCACATTGTCATCTGACGAAGCTGCCGTGCAGCGAAACATGTTATGTTTCTTCTTTTTAATATAGTGGAAATTTACAAGTTCAACTTTGTTTTACTGTATCCTATAATATAATAGTTTTATTAAAATTTGACTTGTTCTGTTGTGTTTAAAATATAAGGCAATGGGACTTATCGGCATTTAGGATCAACCCATTGTCATGGAACCACTCTCTCATAACTAAAAATTGATCTATCGATATATTTATTGAATTACTTCTGTTTTTATTTCGCATACTTAATAATATTGGTATCATCAACGTAATTGAACAAACAAATACGATTACTATATGCACCTGGGAAATCGTTTAGGTAAATTATAAAAAGTAAGGGACCTAATATACTGCATTGTACACCGAGTTTAATACAAAGTAGATCAGATTTATATCTAGATTAAGTTTTAATTACTAAATTTTGGGTTCTCTTTTAGGTAACTTCTTATCCATGACAATGTACATCCCCTAATACCATATTTAGATTACTTATTTAACAAATAAATATAGCTTAAGCAATCAAACGCCTTGGAGAGGTCGAGAAACAGACCCATTGTCAGATCTCCTTCCGCCAAAAAATCTAAGATGCCACCAAGAAACTAAAAAAACCAGTCTCCAAAGATTTTCCCTGAAAAAACCCATGTTGGAAACTTGAAAACAGGTTGTTGGAGACAAAATATCCAACTAGTCGGTCTTAAAACACCCTTTCAAATTTTTTTAAAAAATATGCTAAAATATGTCTCCCTTTTTAAACAGAGATATGAGAAGTGTATTCTTTAGATTTCTAGATATTTTCCTTCAGTAAAAGAAGTATTTATGATATAGATCAACAGCTTGACTATGCCTATAATACATTTTTCTACCAAGAACAAAAGTATTTCATCCTCTCGAGAACACTTCTTGTTCTTAAAATTTTTGGCAATTCTAATTAATTCTTTCTTACAGAACAAAGATAGATTGACTCCAACCTGTGTTCAATATGACTATGCCGACTGTGTCTATGAAAAAGACTGCTGCTATTTACAATTGATTCGGCTGAATTGACGAACATAAACTTAAAATCATACCTTTTTTGACAATTGATAAACATAAATTAAATTCTTATAGTGCCCAAAGCTACAAACTTATTGTACAGTGAGCGATAGAATGCATGACACGAAAGAGGGATTTTTGGCATAAAAAGCGTTATATTTCATATATACTGGTCAAATCATAGGCGTCCACAAAAGAACGATAATAAACTTTTTTAATAAAATTATAATGTTTTAAGTTGAACATTTACAAAAAATCATCTACAGAAAAATTAACCTACTATTTGTCTGTCATTAAAACTGTTATAAACAGAATATGTTTAATGTTTAATTCAACAAGCATAATATAAAATGTTGACTGTTATTCACGAGCATAAAGTTTATGATACTAGATGTAGCCACAGGTCACATGCTCTTGCTTTACATCTTGAACTATTTGATATAGTTGCGTGTACTTTCTTTCGTCAGATCCTATAGTCTCGCTGATGGTTGATGAGCCATAACGTGGCCAAATGTATTATATGTATATTGCCAGATAATAGATGTAATTAAAATGTTCTAAAGATGGAAAATACTGTTACCAATATGGAATGTTCCATTTTATATACCGACTGGAACGTACTTGGCTTAGGTTAACAAAAAAATCAATTATCAAAATTTAAAAAAAACATTGAAATCTCAAACTAAGAAATGATAGCATTCAATTGGCCTCTTAATTAAATTAAACGATTATTTCGCAGGTTTCTAAAACAATTTCTTTGATTAAGCTTAATCTAATGACTGATATTATAAGTCCTTTATAGTACTACCTATACCTATACCTACCTAATCCCATAGACAAAAATACTTTTAGTTTAATAATATTAATTAAAAATAATTAATTAGTTTCATTCACGTACCTATATATGATATGGCGCTGTTCATCTCAATGCTTTTTTATATTTCTCAGGAACTTTTATCGCAAATGTGGAATATGTGGTTTTTCCAATAGGATTTTTCTTTTATTTGACATTTTCAACAGAGGGATAAGGTTCCATTAACTTTTATAAAATTTTTTAACGAATTCTTACAATTTGGGAAATTCATCTCTATTTTAGACTAGACCAGTAATTTATATCTAATTGTTTTTCCTTGTTTGCTCGCCATCGCGTACCACTAGATACTAACGTCTCAAGGTCTCCAAAAAATTGGAAAGAATAAAACGGAATGCAGCGAGTCATCGATGTTTTTATTAATAAACAATAATTAATTTCCCGATGTTTATTATATATTTTTGACGGATGTCAAGTCAACTTCAAAGTATCTCTTTAACTTATTGCTAAAAAAGAGTAATTTTATAGTAAAGAAATAACTGAAAACTCCGGATGAGTCAAAAATCGAGAGGTAAAATTAGAAAAGATAAAAGTTCTGATGGAGATTCGCAAAAAAAGGAAAATTTGAAAATAGAAGAACTGACGGAAGTTAATGACATAAAGAAAGAAAATAAGGAACTGAAAGAAAAAATAGCGTTATACCAAGAAATTTTAGAGACTAAAGAAGAATTAATTAAATCAAAGGATGTAATTATCAAGGAACTTAATGAGAAGACTATCTTACTGCGTGAAAAAATTGATTCATTAATAATTAACGAGAATAAAGGTAGACAAGCTTTTTCTTATAGTGAGGCATTACAAAAAAATAGAAAAATAGAAGATAGTACAACAGAGAACAGCAAGGCGTTAATAATTAACCCAAAAAATAAACAAGAAATAAAAAAAACTAAAGAAGATATACAAACATTTTTAAAACCTGCTGATCTAAACATTACGATACCTTTTATACGAACAACAAGTGAAGGAGGATTAATAATAAAATGTCAAAATGAAGAAGAAATTAAAAAGATCGAAGAAATAAGTAGAAAAAATATAGGAAATAATTACAATATCAGTTTGGAACAAAATAAATTTAGAATCAAAATAATCGGTTTAGAACGAAATTTAAGTAACGAAGAAATTATAAAATTTATAAGGGAGGAAAATAATTGTATGAATGAAAATTCAGAAATAAAAGTACTTAAAGTTGGTAAAATGGTCAATAGATATATGGCGATCATAGAATGTGACAAAGGCACCTATTATAATATTATGAAAAATGGTTTATTGTGCATAGACTTATCAATCTGTTCTGTTTATGAACATATAAATGTTTTGAGGTGTTACAACTGTGCTGGATTTAATCACATGGCCAACAGATGTACGAAAAAAGCGGTATGTTTAAGATGTGGAAGTAAAACACACTTAAGCCCAAATTGTATCAGCAATATTAGTGACTCAAGATGTCCAAATTGTGAAGAATTAAATACAAAATTCAACTTAAATTTAGATATTAAACATTCACCGTTTGAAAAATCATGTCAAGTTTACATAAAAAAAATAGAAAATTCAAGAAAAAATAAGTAGCAATTAAATCAAAATAGTCTGGTCAATTCAAGAAGCAAAGAAAAAATGTTTTTACTTAATGCTCAAGGACTTTTAGGACATCTGGATGAAATTACAAATTTTATGAATATTCAAAAACCTTTAGTTTTTTGTTTTACTGAGACCCACGTAACAGAAGACATTGAAAATTTTGAATTGGAAATAGGTAATTATAATCTAGAAAGACTAAATTCCAGTAGTCGGCATACGGGGGGTGTTATATTTTATATAAGAAATGATTTATTTTACAAAAAGATTTTTCATAAAATAATTCCAAATAACTTGTGGTTTTTACACATAGAAATTAAAATTTTAAATAAGTTATATACGTTAGTGGGTATTTATCATTCGCCAAATTATTCTCATGCTGATTTTTTAAATTATTTTGTTGAATGGTATGAAAGTTTTGGTATTTTAATAAAAAGTGATATCATAGTTATGGGAGATTTCAATATAAATTGGAAGGACAATGGCTTTTATACCAAAAAACTAAAATGTATCCTAAATGATAGTGGTCTTTATCAACTGGTAAATGAAGTAACACATTTAACAGTTAACAGTGCAACTATCATTGACTTGGTAATTTCAAATAACAAAGATTTTGAAACACATAGCATAACAAATCCTATAATTACCGATCACTGTATTGTCGAAATAATTATTTTAAATAAATATAAAAATAGTAAAAAAATTACGGTTCGTCAGCGAAACAATGATGTTGCTATGTTTAGAAATTGTTTAAAAAATATTTCTTATGATTTTAATGAACCAAGTATAAGTACAAAGTGTGATTGTTTCATAAATAATGTAAGAAAAGTATTTGATACTTATTTTCCTAAAAAAGAAGTTATGACATACTCAAAACAAAAATTTTTCTTTAATGATGAAATTAAAGAATTAATAAAATATAAAAATACATGTTTTATTAAATTTAAGTTCACAAATTTGGAAATTGACTGGCTTAAATATAAACAGTCTAGAAATTTAGTGTCATCAAAAATTAGAAATGAAAAAAAAAAGTTTTTTAATTTAAAAATAGATGAATGTAAGCATGATTCAAAAAAAATGTGGAAGACTTTAAAATTATTTATATCAGAAAATAAAGTAGAAGAATACAAAGGAATAAGTTTTAATGGAAATATTTTAAACAATAATATTGAGATTGCAGAAAATTTTAACACTTTTTTTATAGAAAGCATAAATCATATAGTTAATTCCATACCAAATTATCAGGACCATTTTATTTTTAAATTAAATTTAACTAGGTTAGAAAACTTTACATTATTAAATTTAAACGAATTGAAACAAATAATATTTAGCTTTTCAAATAAATCAAGTACAGATGATATATCAATAAATTTTTTAAAAACAAATTTTAATGAATTATCCAATCCATTATTAGATATTATTAATTCTAGTTTAAAGTTTGGCATTGTGCCGGAAAATTTAAAGGTAACTACAATAACGCCAATTAGAAAAGTTCAAAATACATCAAAGCCCGAAGAATTTAGACCAATTAATACACTTGTAGCTATCGAAAAAATTTTGGAAAGAGTAGTCTATTATCAGTTATTGGATTTTGTAGAAGAACATAAAATATTATCAAAATTTCAATCAGGGTTTAGAAAGAAATATAGTTGTGAAAGTGCTGTACAGTATGTTTTAAATGATTGGAAACTAGCAGTTGATAAAGGTGAAATGGTGGCCGTTATCTTTTTAGATTTAAAACGAGCATTTGAAACAATTGACAGAAAAAAGTTATTAGAAAAATTACGAAAGTATGGAATTGGTGGACAGGTATATAAATGGTTGCATGACTATTTAATAAATAGATGGCAGGTTGTAAAATGTAATGAGTATGTCTCAAATAAAAAAGGTATTAATGTTGGTGTACCTCAAGGTAGTATACTTGGTCCTTTGCTGTTCATAATTTATATTAATGATTTGGTTTATAATCTAGTCGATTGTAAATATCATTTTTTTGCTGATGATACAGTGATTTACATTTCAAGTAGCAATATAATGTGGATAATAGATAACATGAATAATAAACTATACCTTATATATAAATGGATGTGTGAAAATAAATTGAAAATTAATATCGACAAAACAAAATGTTTATTATTGGGATCTGAAAAGCAATATAGTGAATTTTTGGATCAAAAGCTTTCTTTTAAAATCAATAAAGAAGATATTGAAATTGTAACAAAGATTAAATATTTAGGAGTTATCATAGACCAACATTTAACCTTTCGTGATCATGTGGACTATACTTGTAAAAAAATTTCAAAAAAAATAGGAGTTTTAAATAGATTAGGAGGATATTTAAGTACTTATAGTAAAAAAATGATTTTTAATTGTATTATTTTACCTCATTTTGTTTTTTGTAGTTCGATTTTATACATGTGTTCACAACAAGATAAAAATAGATTACAAGTTTTACAAAATAGAGCAATGAGAATAATATTGGGGTGTGATAAATATACCAAGATAACAGATATGCTAAATTGTTTGGAATGGATGAACATAGAAAACTTTTTATTATTTCGTAGTTTGATTTTTATTCATAAAATAAATTTAAATATATCAGCACCATATTATGAAAATTTTTTAACAAAATTTAATGAAGTTCATATTCACAATACAAGAGGAAAAAACAACTTTATTTTGGATCATACAAATTTAAAATCTACTCAAAAATCAATATTTTTTAGAGGTATAATAGAATATAATAAATTAGGGAATGAAATTAAAACATATAACTTAAAATTATTTATAAAAAAATTAAAAAAACAAATTTTACATAATATAAGTTTAATACGATAATAGTCTTTCTAGATTGTAATTATCAAAAAAGAAGAAAATGAAGAAAAAGATAAAATGTAAATGTATTGAAATAGCTCAATGAGCTAATAAAAATTGATTATTATTATTATTATTATTATTATCTCAATCGGTTAAGATGATATCTACACTTTTCTTCATATTTTCATTTGTTCTTCTGAAGATGAATGCTTCTGCATTCGAAACATATAGAGAATTTCTATTTTGAAACAAAAAAATTTCATTAATATAAGAGTGGAGGAAGATTTTGAGTACTTAATTTTTTCCTTAGAAAATTAAAGTTATTTGCGGTATCTTTTACACTAACCTAAATAAACTTAAATTAAATTTCCCGGCATTACCGGTCAAATCATTCACTATATCCTCTAAGTGGTTGTACTTTTATTGTCAGATGAAGATATTTGTTTTGAAATAAATTTTGCCTTTTTTAAAAGATCAGCATATTCATTTTGAAAATTTTTGAAAATGATGACACAAAGCTTCAAAGACGTGTAAGCGATTCTTTAAATTTTCAATTTCAGATGAGCTTACATAGGACGCTTTGACCTTTTAATTATGCATACGTTTTAATGGAATACTAAAGTTGAAATAATACGTAAAGATATCCATAAAGGAGTTCCATTTATATCATCCACGTCCATCCACTGAATAAACTTTATTATACATTTTAAACAAGAAACAATAAGCCGATTTCATGATATTTTTTCTTGTATCTCCGACATAAATTAGGATATCGACATGCGGTTTCCACCACCACTTCTCTTTAATTTAAGTCTATTTTTTATCTTAACAAATATTTAAATAAAATATGGTCCCATTTAAAATTTTAAATTTTAAATATTTCTCAAACTATATCAAGTTTGTTAAATTTGGTTAAGACAAACCGAAGTTATGAATAAGTATTACTCAGGCCCGACGAGAGGGGGGTGGTAAAGGTGGGATTCCCACCGGGCCCAGAGTTTCTAGCGTGGCCCGGATTTCAATCGAAATCTCAAAATTTGGGAAAAGTTTAATATGTAGGTACCTTAAGTTTTAGATTAATTATATTAGTGTATTAGTATAACTCCCTACAAGTTTCTTTAAAAATATTAAATGTTTTTTCTAATTTTCAATTTTTTTATGGTCCAAAAAAAGGGATTTTTGAGCGTGGCACCCGAAAAAATTTTCGCTTGCGGCGCTAGTTACTGTATTTCAAATCCTTTTGGGCCCGGGACGCCGCACAGCACCCGGGCCCGACCTGGCTCTCGACGGCCCTGGTATTACTTACAAAAGAGGTTTCCCCTCCTCCCCTTAGTTTATTTTTTGAGTTAGATCAAAATGATTGCAAAACGACGCACCGTATATTTCAAAGAATAAAACACTGACATCCGTATTAACTAACGGAAACCAGGTCTAAACTTAGACCTACAGATTTAGTACCTGTCTTAAACTCTTTATAGGTTTAAGATCAATTGGATTTGTTCGGCTTTCATCAGCAGTGATTTTAGAAAAATAGCGGTCTGTCAAAAAATTAGTTGAACAATTTTTTTTCCTACGACTAAACTTACGAACCTTGTGCTATAAAAATGTTAAAAACAAGTTTGCAGGCTGCCTGGCTTGAACTTACGATCATTAGATCCAAAGTTCGACGCTTTACCGTCTCGGCCAGAGGACCATAATAGAAACTCAGTAATAATGCTACATACAATTAATTTTCTATACATATTCAGCAAAACTATTTCAGATGCGTATATATTTTGTTATATTAAACAAATTAATAATATATTTTATCATATACACATAACTTATATAATTTATGTCTTAAAAAAGAAGGCGGAGCCTTAGTAAATACAATAAACTGTGATTGGTCAGTATTTTATAAATATAACACAAAGAAATCTAATTTCTATAAGAAAATGTTGTCAACTAATTGTAAATTTCCGGATTCGTGAGAACAAAGCACAGAGGAATGATAGGCCGGCCCTCTCTAAATAGGGAAAAGGGAAATTTTTACACACAGTGTTATATTCGTAGGATATTTATTAGAATCACTTGTGATTGTGATCTGCTAAAAAAGGCTTTTTCAGTATTGTGTACATTCTTGGATTTTTTTTTAAATGGGAAATTTTATTGTTAAAGGTCGCAACACTGTGCAGCACAGAACAGTAAAAATATGAAAATTTGCCGTACAGTTAACTGGAATAGCCTACTTTTCTCGTCATTTAAATGTAAAGGAAACAACAAATTTCCAGGTGGGAGTAAAAAAAATATAATCTAAATCAGCCGCGCGTCTAATCAGTAGCGTAGCCAGAAAATATGCTCAGGGAGGGGCTCAGTCGGCGTAAGCAGGACACTTTTTTTCTGGAGTTAGGGACAGTCGAGACTACATGTTTTTCATGATATTATACCAATTGAAAAAGGGTGAAGAGCGCCGCAGGCGAAATTTTTTCGGGGCCATGCCCAAAGTTCGATTAAAATTAACCTAACTACTATTAAATTTCAAAAATTAAATTATTACTTCTCACCCTCTGCATGGTTGGATTAAACTTGTTTTTGAAATATTTTTTTTTTACTTACAGTTTTTATATTTGAGCAAAATATGAATATTGGTGTAAATCCAAAATTTTAATATAAGAACGTATGTATGACTCTTACCAGCGTTCTTCAGGCTCGGTCCATGAATAAAAAGAAAGTAAATATCGCTCACCACGATAAAATTGACGATTTTTTCAGAAATCATGTATTTTAGAAGCGTAGATCTAAGAGCAGTTTTTGGTGTAAATGCTTAGGTTTTTAAATCTTACATGCCGTTCCTGTCAGTTCTATGCACTTGATAATAAATTTAGAATCTTAAGTTTTTTATTTAGATTTAATTCTGTTTCGCTTATTGCCATAATGTCTACTTTGTACCTGCTCAAAAAATACTTTAATTCATCTATTCTACTGCAAACGCCGTTTGCATTTCATATAACTATTTTTAAAGAGTTAAGGAAGGCTTATATTATACTTATTGAGATTTTCCTCCCTTAGGAACATCATTACTGTAACTCTTTCTTCCTGAGTTTTAGCCTATCTTAACTCTCTTGTGCAATCATTCAATAAATAATCGAATGAATTCATTAATTTTATCAATTTATTAAATTCCCTCATCGCAGAAAGTAAGTTACCTGTCTAAGCGGTTCCAAAATTTTCCTGTGGCGGGTCCTTGTTAATTGCGGGAATTGGTATTCATATTCGCTCTCTGAGTCATATTTCTCCCTTGGTGGTGGTTTTTGGGGTTGTGGATGGGTTCCATGATGGCTTCGGCTGGTATTTGCCCTGTCAGCACTCGCTGGGGTATTTGCCCTGCCCGTCTAGGGGTTTGTTGCAGGTGCAGGAGCTGGCAGGTATACAGGTTTCCTTCTTGCTTGACTGTTCTTATCTATTTGTTCTAACTTAAACAAATAGACTGTTAAGTTTCTTCCACAGTTTACACATTTTTTGAGATTCCTTGTTGGGTGTGGTTGGGCACAATTAAGGCATTAGATTTTCCTATAGCAATTTGTTGTGGCGTGTCCCCACTATCTACACTGTATTACGGCATTGTGTTGTCTTCGTCTTTCCCACGTCACCCTGACAAAATTAAGATATTAAATGTTTTCAGGGTGGTAAGTTTTGTCGCTGCGTCGGTGATTATGAGATATTATAGTGGTCTGTATTTTGTACGCATTATATATATGTTTTTTTAAATTAATTTCGTATTGGTCTCTTAGCTCTGTTCTTATTTTTTTTATGTCCGGTAAGTGGTCTAGTCCTTTTACTATAAATGCATGGGTTTTGCCCTGGTGTGTTGTATATGTATGCCATTCAACTCTTCCCTCCTGTTGTAGTGCTTATTTGTAGTCTCCTGTTGGTCGTCAATGTAAATAATCGTGTTGTTTTTGTGAATTTTATTGTGTATGTTTTCTTTATTTTTCATGGTTTGTTAATGGGTGCCTAAGGCACCCGGTGGTTCATCCATTTCTTATGGGTGGAGTTACAATTGGTCTGTTCTTTTCGCTTGCAAAATTTGTAGGAATATGCGGAATTTAAAGAATGCTGGTTTTTGTGGTGCAGAAAAGGGCTTTTTTGTGTGAATATTTTAATCACCACACTGCACTCATGCACTACACCACAAACTGCACTTAATTTATCAGTTTATTTATTATTTATCTTCTGTAGTGTTTTTGTCTCTTGGTTTTGTAATATTTGGTTTTTAGGTTTTTATTAGGTTTATTTTGCATGGGCTTAAGGCGTTTTGTTTGGGATCCTTTCGTATACTGTGCATCCATAGCCAGATGTGAACACTACCACAACTGAATCAAGAAGAAGTTAGAAAAACTTATTTGTAAATATCGCATTTTAGGGGGGTGTAATAATTATAATGTTAGTTGCGATGACGTCAACAACGCAGAAAAAAACTTAGACTTAAACACGTAGTTAGAAAATCATCCAGAAGTAAGTTTTCACTTTCACTGAATCTGATTTTAACTGGGTGTAACGTTCCGTTTTCTTTCGCAATATTTAAATTTAATAAATAAGGGACGGGTTTAGATTTTATTAGTTTTTCCTTATATACTACCAGTATGTTATTTCTAAGCTATCGCCATCGATTTGAATGAATTTTATATTGTGTTGCTCACTGAACTATGTACACTTCACAGTTGAATTCTTATATTATCCATTTAAATGATGTTTTCTTAATGTCATAGTTTTTTTTTCTCAAAATTGGAATAACTAATAAGCATCATTGACTTGTATTCTTTGGTTACAAGATTATATAAGCGCGGTTAAAGTTAAAATAAGGTCATAATTTAACGTTTATGTATGTACTTTCAAATTTAGAGATATCTGGACCTGGAATAAAATATCCTTTCGACGTAAAACTATTTTTTTAAAGCGAAGAATAAGGTTTAATGGTATTTTCCGGCTCGTTAATTAAGTTTTCCTAATTATTAATAATATGATAAAGTCCGTACAATTACTGGGTGGATGCACGTCACAGCTTATGACGTAATTTTTGTTTCGAGTCGTGTCGTTGATTAAATCATATAGTTTTTCAATTCTATCTGGATTTAAATAAGCTTTAAATGAGCATAGAGCATGAGCAACTAACTACTTTTCGCTTTTAAATAGCTATTAACACAAAACATTAAAGTCGTTCAAACTGACAAAGGTTGTCAAAATGAATTTTTGCCTATTATTAACACCTAGGTACTTATTTTTTGTTTCTGTTAATGATTATGTACATATTTGCGAGTTATGACGTGCATCCAGCCAGTAATTGTACGGGCTATATAAAACTATTTGTATCAATTATATAAAAAAATGCCATAATTCTCTTTCCAAAATGGAATAATTATTGCTAAGAACCTCGCTTAGAACTAAATGACGAAGTAAAAACCCGAGTAAGTCCAGAACATTGGTTATTGCTTTTTGTTTAAATTTAAAAATATAGCATGGTCAAATTGAAATTTTGTACCAGCTTAAAAATTATGTTTACACTATTTTTGTGTATTTTATGAATACACAAGTGCTCATTTAAATTTATTATAAATATACAGTATAGGTATCTGTAAAATTTTTCTACAATGGGCTCTTCCACTATTCTCAAATTTGATAGTTTTGGCATTTAAATAGTTAAGTCGGTGCTATTATAAGTGGTTTTGATCAATAAAACTGTTGCTGGGTCATACCATTAATTTTTTTCAGCTCATTAAAAACCTGCTTAAATTCGAACAAATTTAAAAACGCAAAACAGGCGGGATCTATGACGTACGTTCAAAAGAACGTTGCTACTGAGCATGCGCGGACCGGCGCATGACAGGGATCGTATCGATCGGGAAACAGCTGTTCGTCTTTTCATATTTTTGTTGACATCTGAAATAGTTTGAAATTTTAATTTATTTTTGTTTTGTTCTTTTTATTTACTTGATAATGGAACCAGGTTTGAGAAAGGATCTACTGATAATCTTCGCAAGGTGAATGCCGAAATGGTGAACGACTTTTTCGTTACAAACTCAAACTTTTTCAATGCTGAAGTTAAAAACAACAAAGTAAGTAGACTTTTTTGCAAATTATCCTTTAAACAACAAACAACCAGTGTATACATTATCTAAAATATTCACTTTTTATGTCTTTCTGACCTTTGCTTTTACATATTTGGGATAAAAATTATTAACTAAAACAAATTTTAAAGTCAGATTATTTAATCTGAGGCTCGATCTGAGGTTAAAACTATCTTTTCTATTTATTACCAATGTATTTTTATTTACTTTTAGAGCACAAAAATCATCATACAGTGACAATGCAGTCAAAAGAGAAAATCATTTATGTATTGTACATGTTAAAATTACATCGGAACATAAGGTACACAACAAAGGATACTATGTGGAAGCTACAATTGATTTAAAATAAGAGGTTGTTATTCGTTGTAAATGCAAAGATTGTGCTGCCAGTGAAGGTAAGTCTATGATTTCTGCATGTATTTAAATTTACAATGATATATTGGGTTACACTAAAGTAACTTTCGTAAAGTTTTCCATAAGTACACATTTTTGCCTTCAAAGTAAAAGTTAAGTAGAGTTTGAAAGAAGAAGATCTTTTAATTTGTCAAATGTAATGGTAAACCTTAAAATTTCATTTCAACGACTGCTTGCTGGACATTTATTTGTTATCTATACCAATTTATTGTATTTTAGGAGACTGTAAACATGGCATTGCCTTTCTTTTATGGCTACATAGGAGAAGTGAAGAGCCTTCAGTAATTTGCTACTGGAAATAAGCAATACTAGCCAAGGTAGGGGATGCAAAAATGGACTTGGATTCATTAGTAAATAAAGCAGGACCAACATTGGTAGCCTCAAGTTAATATTATGGAAGTTACTCTAGGTGAAGAAAAGTGTACAAATATTATAAATTATGCAAAAATGTGTTGGGAAAGCCAGATTTTCCCATTAATGTTAAACATGTAAAAGAATAATAATAAAGTTTAAAATGTTTATTTGCCATCTTTTACTTTATATAGTAAGTAGGTAACCTTTTATAGGCAGGTTTCTTTTAATGCTTATGCTTAGCTCAACCAAAAATTTTATGATTATGATTATAGTATTAAAAAAATAGTTATGTTGGGTCGAAAAGATTTTTAAAAATATATAACTCACCGGTAACTTTCACTGGACATAAATGACATTGGCAGGCATTATTTACTTACAATCAAAGTTGCCTGATTAGTAAAATAAAAATTGAGTTAACTAGGCCACAATTTGGTTTCAATACCTTAATACTATTAATATAAAATATAATAAACATGGCTTTAAAGGAACATTTTTATTAATCTCAGGTACAACTATAGAACGAGTAGTGCAGTCTTGTTTCTAGCATAAACAAACTCCATTTTTCTTTTTTTTTGGCAGATCTGGTTAGCTGGCTTTTCAGTTCAGATGCTGGTGGACGCTTCAAATATAAATAAGGAATAACATCTGGCTTTAAAAATATTCTATTGCCCATAGTTTTATAGTGAATCCAATTAGCTGCATCCTCCTGCAGCTAAAACAAACATAAATAAGTAATATACAATTTAATTTACCAAGGCTTTCACACAAGTTATATTCATTTTTCATAAAACACTTACAAGTTTAGTTCTTTTTGTTTAAAAAAAATTATTTTTTATTGCCATAGATTTCTTGTGCTGTTTAAATAATACTTACATTAAAATGGTCCTCACAAACCATATTATAAGGTTCGAGTTTGAGGGTTACGTGTGCGGCAATCCTAATCATCAGTCACTCTTTTCTTCTGATTAGTTGCGCCTCTTCTTTTGGAAATGATATGAATATTTTATCTGGGACGCTGACGCTGGTATTTGAGCAGCACTTTACAACACAACGCTTAGGTTTTTTGGTAGACACTTTTATTTATACATGTAAATTAATTTAAACCAAAAATAAAATATCAAACCATTGAAATGTCAACAAATAAAGTGGGTTAGGATTTTTTTAATCTGTCATCCAAGCTGCCTTCTGGGATTAATTTCGGTGTTGCCAAATGTAAAATGTTTTATAAGTTACATACGGTCTAAGAAAAATATTGTGCTTAGAAGTTTATTAAATTTATTTTAAGACAAAATATAGTACTTGAGAAATGATATGGTAATTTTTTTATTATTCCAGATAAGTCCGTTTTGGACTATTATTTCTATTGGATTATTTTTCAGTCATTATTCGTATTACAATATAAACATTTTACAAAAACACTGGCAACATTGTCAAGTTCCATTTTCATGACGTAGTTTCGATAAAGTCCGCGTTTTTGTTCTAATAGTTTTTTTATTTATTTGTTTTCTCAGTAATGGCTTAAAAATATCAGAAAGTAAAAACACAGAAAATTTTATTTTATGTTCCTTTTACAACCAAAATCAAAATTTAGTGAAAGAGCCCATTGTAAACAGTTTTATTTTCTAGCTTACGACCAAAAGTTATTTCTTATAAAAATGGTTTCTTTCTCTCCTTTTTTCTTATATATTTTGACCGTACAGTCAAGCAAATTTATCTTTAGGCAGATATTGCAGAATGTTGTGTACATTGCACCAAGAAATTTCCCATATTATCAAAATTTGAGTGAAGCTCCTCACAATATAATTAGGTTCCAACATAATTAATCAAGAGTGAGACTCACTGTTATGGTCAGCACCCTCTCTCTGTTTATAGTTTTTTTCCATTCATACATTCCGAACAACACATTTAAAAAATACAAGAAATGGAAAATATTTCAAAAGCTCCTTCATCTCGGTCGATGGCCATTTAGATTGTATTTTTGTAGTGAAGTACACAGTTTAATAAAGAACATTAAGTAATTATTTTAAACATTTAATTACAATAATTATTACAATATATTTAAGATTGCCCAAAGTAGAAGACATATTTCAAATAATATTAAGTTATTGGTAAATTTTGTCTAACAATCAAATTTGGAATAGTAACATAAGGAAAGCTTATTCCATCCTCAGTTGTAACATTAAAAGTTTCATAATCCGGAATATGATTGAAATACTTGATGATATATTCCTTGTGGTATTCAGCATTATTTGTGAACAGCTCCGGATTTTTCACAAATTTTGTTGCAGAGATGGGTAAATAAGTACTATCTTCCATTTTTTCCTGCTTTATAACTTTCATATAATTTTCGGCAGCATCTAAATGAGCTTTTTCTTTTTCGTATAGCGAACGCTCTTCTTCCGAATTGCTGGATATAACATCTGGTTCCAAAGGATCAACATCAGTATCCTTAAAAATTTGCATAGATTCACCCAAATTTTCATTCTTGTTAACTGTTGGCAATGAAGAAATAGTACTTGTTCCTACCGGACTCACAACTGTCGTTTGATGGTTTGGCAATATTTCCGTAACATAAGGTGAATCGTAACTATGGACAGAGAAAATTCCCTGGTCTTTGGACAGGCTTGACAAATCACATAAACCATTCCACATAGGACCTTGCGATTGTAATTGAGTTAGCGGGTTTGTCATAATTAAGTTTTGGTAAAAGTCTGTGGCATTTAACATATTTGCTCTCCGCATACTAGGTTTTGGAAGCATCGGCGAAGCACCAATAGACCTATCTTTTAAAGAAGTACGAATAGCTTTTCTCATTCTTGCATCTTTTGGATTATATACATATCCGGGATATTTGCGTTTATGTTCTGTATCAATATCCTTTGCCTTTTGAAAATATTTATTTTTTTCTTGAAGATTTAAATCTTTCCAGGTTTGTCCAAGACGCCTGCTTATTTCTTTATTTGAGTCTGCTGGGTACAAATGGGCCATCGTTTTTCTGTGTTCATTCGCGTACAACATAAATGCGTTTGGTGGTCGCGGAATTTTTTGTTGAATTATAATAGGGCACACTACCCTTTTACTGCTGTTTAAAATATTTTCTGTACTTTCAACACAACAATTCATTTACTCTGTTTAGGTTTTCTGTTGAATAATTGTTGACACGTTTTAACAGAATGTTGTTTTGTTTTGTTTGTCGCTTTATTAGTTGTCATATACCGTTGTTGTGGTTATGTTGAATACGGTTACTATGTTTTATTATAAGTTTTTTTTTGAGTACGCATGGATCACCTGCTTTTTATAGTAACAGCGCACAAAGAAGGGAAAGACTAGAGGTTCTGATATCGACAAATTTTACATTTATTAAAAACACAAGCCTATCCGGAGCACAGTGGAGGCGCCTCGAAAGAAGCCGAATGAACGCACGATCGATCGAAAGAAAATCGTTTGGAGACGTTTGAAATAACTTATTGGAGCGGAATTCATTGTGCGGCTTCTTGTAATACTGCGCAGTGAGATAAATACAAATAAAATAAATGCATATATACAGGGTGTCCCACCGGGAACCGAATCGATCTATATATAGAAAACTATACATAGAAAAATTTTGAAAATTTGACAGTATGCTGATGCTGATGGGGGCGATCATGCTAAAATATTTTCATAATGGTGGCACTTCCGGTTATACCGGAAGTAAGTGTCAACTTGCTTATTTTAAAAGGGACACCCTATATATTATTACATTTTTGCATTGTACGCAAGATTCTAGGCAGATTTTGTATACCATGTCCTATACCTATGTCTAAACGTTTTTGACATATTTGAATTTTTATGTCAAAAATGACGTTTGCAAGCCTTAGAATAATTATCAATTTTTTGTATAAAGAAGCCTAATTTATTTAATTTAAGTGGGATTCCTTGTTATAAAGGACCTGCTTTAATAGATTTTTTATAATATTTTGATAACTATTAATACAGGGTGTTTAAAAAATAAGATTAAAAATAAAATTGAAAAAACTGCAAAAAGTCTATATTTTCAAATGGAAACACCCAAATTTTATAATTATTTATTATTTAGCATTAAAAATAAGGGTAAGTTTGTGTAAGGTTGCATTTCCCAAAAATTTTTAGTTTTCGAAATATTGCCAATTTAATATTTTTATAAGGCGATTTTGCTGCAGATTTTAAGTTAAGTTACTCTTAGTTGGCTATGACGGCGTTGAAAAACAATCAAACGCTAAGAAAATCTATGAAGCTGTCACTTACCATTTGAGCATTATTAATAATCATATATTCTACTGAAGTAGCCGATACTTGATGGAAATTCATTATATAATATTAATGAGCAACAAAACTGTTATAATTTCCACTATTTATTTTAAATTGTAATTACCTAAACGAATACAGGGTGTAACCTATAAGTTTAATAATGGGGAAGTCCAATTGATCATTTAATAAAACATTCAATTTTTTGTATTTGTTTATTTCCATTGACTCAAGTAGATTTAACTTCATAGATTTATTTTCTTGGTGTAATATTTGGAAATTATTGTCAAAATTATGTTTTTCTGTATTTAAGTGTAATGCATAATGAGAATCTGTATTATTTTTGTTATAACTATATTTATGTTCTTTAACGCGTTTATTAAAACATCTACCTGTTTGTCCTATGTAAATTTTAGGACAACTTCCACATTTTAGTTTATATACTCCACATTTAGCCTCTTTGTTATTTTTAGTTTTATTATTTTTTATGAATTTCCCTAACTTATTATTTGTTTTATATGCAATTCTTATATTATGCTTTGATAAGTGTTGTGCAATATGTTTAGTAATCCTACCGTTGTATGTTAAAGATTTGTATGTAATATTATTGGTGTGTTCTGAACCCGGGTATGCTAATCTAATTGCTTTGCTGTAATGTCAGTTTTGTTGCTCATTAATATTCTTAATAATCATGCCTGGGCGTTTAAATTATACAAACGAAGATTATTTAAACTTATTTATTATTTATGGAGAATACGATAAAGTTATATCAAGAACATGTGACACATTTGCCATTCGATATCCGCAAAAACAGAAGCCATCATAATGTGCCGTTAACAAAATTATAGAAAATTTCAAGAACTTTGGAACTTTTAATACAGAGTACTCAAACAATAGGTTTAAAAATAAAATTGAAAAAACTGTAAAAAATGTACATTTTCAAACGAAAACCCTCAAATTTTACAGTAAATGTTCAAGTTGACGTCCTTCAACTTCCAGACATTTTCGCTTCTGATCAGCACTTGTTCATGGGTCGCTTTTCTTATTGACGCGGGACTTAAATTTGCAAATGCATTCCTCACTCGCTGTATGCAATCTTCCATAGTTGTTATCGGAGTATTATAAACTCGATCTTTAATTGTACCCCAAATAAAAAAATCGAGCACTGTAAGATCGGGCGTATGCTTTTTCGTCACCGAGGTAATAAAGACATGCATTTTCGTCACCGACTTTACGGTTTTATTACACATGCATTCTCGTCACTAAGCTTAAAGGTTCGGGTTTATTATACATGCATTTTCGTCACCAATACAAATTTGAAAATTAATTATATTCCCTTTTTCGGCCTCCGATTTAAAAAAGAAAGGCACTCCATTAAAAAACATAGCATTTTATTAAAATTACAGGAAATATTACAGGAATAACTAAAACTAAACAAATATATTTTTAATGCTGCAGCTATTCTAAATTGAACAATGATATGAAAGACATGTAAGAAATTGTAATCTATTTATCTCTCTATCTTGATATTTTATTATAGTAGATTGAATAAATTGTTGTCTTTTTTTAACTTTCATATCATGGATTTTACGAGGAATATGCACACTTTGAATTTTTACATACGTATCTATTTGGATATCTTTAAGTTTTTCAAGAAAAATAAATAAATTTGGATGCTGTTTGTACATACTGTCATTAAAATGCCCATGAAAAGATTCACAAGTAATGGTCGTGCGACTTACAGTAGCTGACTATTCTGCCCAGATAATGGGTGGAAAAAGTGATTCCTCAGAAATATAATTATCAACTAAGTAATCAGCATATTTAATAACTCTATCATCTTGAGGCATACTTTCTGATAAATCAAGGGCAAAACAGTCACCTACGTCTTTTGATTTTAAATACATAAGTGCGAAAGTTAGTTTCAACCAACGCCCAATTTCACTCGACTCGTTTCTATAGTCGATGGCCAATCCACAGTTTTGGATTTTTCTATACCAAGCCTGTGCTAGGTGAAACCGACAGCCAATTATTTTAGCGTTGGGCCAAATATCAGTTGCAGCTATATGAATTGCTTTTTCAAAATCCACAACGATTTCTTCAACGTTAAAAACAATTTTTTTGATTAAACAAGCATTAATCACTAAGCTAAATAGTTTTTTATATATATCCGTAGACTTATTAGGTAACAGACAATACAGGAGAGGAATATAATGTCCACCATACTCCACATCAGTAGTGGTTAGATTGGGCAGTAAATTTTTTTGAACTTCCTGTCTTATTATTTTTGAAGGCCTTTCAGTCAAATCATCTATAGCTTTCCTTTTGCACGAATTGCTCACAATCTGCCGATTCAAACGCGCTTCACTTGCGACATGGGAGTGTTCCCCATTATTGTGCTTGGTCACAACGATATTACTATATATACCGATGGTATGCGCTGTACACTTGCACTGACGATTAATACACTTCCAAAATTTTTCACCAGTGGACTTTATGTCCTTATTGAAATTATATTTAAAATTATTAAAAACCAACATTGGTTTGCCGCGAATACTTGAAATAACTTTTGTTTCCATCTTTTTGAAATCCGGATAACAATTGAAATTAGTGCACCTAAGATGGTACTTATAAATATTTACGTAGGAAATTCTTCGAGCAAATTTCAGGGAATTAATACAAATAATCCTAAAAATAATCATAATTTATTTTAATAATTTTTAATGAGCTTTTAATAGTTGGTGACGACTTTGCATGTACCATTTTTACCTGCTTGCTGCCTCAGTGACGAAAATGCATGTGTAATAAAAGTCATTAAAATTACGGGTATACATTTTACCTGCTTGGTGACGACTTTGCATGCGTCCGTAAGATCTGGGAAGCGGGCTGGTCAAAGAAATGGACCATTGCACAGTGGTTTCGCTCTAATGGATAGGGCGGCATAATTGAAAGATAATGATGTCAATGATATTGGACCTAATTAAGCTAAAAACTTAGGTAAAATCCAAAATTTAATGGAGGTATCAAAATGAACCCTCTTTGGTAGGTAAATCATTTGCATTTTGCTAGCCTAAGTGACAACTTTATTAGTGTGTATTAATTGCGTTATTTACAACTTAAACTATTTGTGCGAAATTTTTCAAACTGTTTTTGTTTTGGTGAATTTTTGTAAAATGGAGCTGCAGTTAGAGGGTAAGTACACTATTTTAAGTAACTTATGATTTTTTTTTAATTAGAAAGGGTGAGTCGTGTGATGTCGAAAAAGGTATTTATTTTAGTTTTTCTTAGTAAGGTTTCAACAACTTTCCCCCACGATTCCCCCCTTACTCTATACATAGATTTGTAGCTGAGAGTGGTGTAAATACAATCTATTTAAATTCAGCTGCCCATAGCTGCCCATTTTATTGCTAGTTGCTTGTGTTAATTACATTTCTGATATTTCTAATAGGTGCTGTATACAAGTGTTCGTTTACAATTTCTTTGACATCTGGCTCTTAGAAAGTGGTAGTGACTCGGACAAGGCTCGACACGTGTTACGCGTATTGTTACAGCAGATCCCCGACAATGTAAAGACAATTTGGAAACCCGAGTAAACTATATTTGCAAGAATATTGCGAAATATGGGAAGAAAAGTTCTCGTACAAAGACGACATTTCTGTCTAAACATTCAGACTGGTTAAATGTTAGGGAAGAATGCCATCTATCAAAAAGTAGTGCTAGCACGGTAGATCTTTCAGAGACAGGACCATCAACATTATCGGCTGGACGACCCCAAAAAGATTTTTCAGATGTCAGTCAACGATCAAAACGTAGAAGACTATCTGAACCGTCAAAAGTGGATGAATCAGCGGTGGCTGCTTTATTAAGTAGCTCTTACACCTCCTATATATCTACAGATGTACCCGAAAAATCGCAGGTTAGTCCAAATGTTGTATTATCCTTAATAGTTGAAGCGAAATTAACTAAACATCAATATTTATTAATTAAAAATTTTGTTAATTCTCACGTGTCATCTGAGATTATGCCACCTTACACAAAGATAGTATCTGCAAAAAAGCAGTGTTACCCATCGAACGAAAAAATCACAGAAGCATCAGCCGAAATAGAATTACAAAATCTATTAGATCATACTGCTAACCGGATACTTGTGTCCCAAAAAAATGTCTTAAAAACTATTTCTCCAGATATATAAACAAAAAATTTTTGATCCAAGTATCAAAGATGACAGTAGTTTATTTGTTACTTCGTATGTTCCTCTTCAGTTAATTTGTAAGTCAGGCGATAAGGAAAGTGACCAAATAGTTATTTGGAAAAATCCAAGACCCCCTTCTACTCGATACTGTAGACCTATTCGTTTTCAGTTTGCAAAAGAAACTACTAAACTCTCTGTGCAAGAAGAGGCTTACTTTAAGAATAAAATATATAGTTTACAGCCTTTTATATTTAAATTTGATAACTGTCAGGCTAAAGTGGTACATACTTTGCAATTAACCATGATTGATGGGAAAGTTTGCAGGGCTCTTAGTGCAACAGCTTTAAGTAGGTGTTACATTTGCGGGGCATCACCAAAATATATGAATAATATAGATGATAGTCTTACAAGAATAACTGATCCCTCGACATTTAAATTTGGTTTGTCGCCTCTTCATTCATGGATACGTTTTTTTGAATATTTTATTCACCTCGCATACAGATTACTAATTAAAAAAAAAATTAGATCGGACGAAGATAAAGCACTCTTTGCACAGAGAAAAGCAAGTATTCAAGCCAAATTTAGAGCACACTTAGGTCTGATAGTTGACAAGCCGCGAAGTGGAGGTAGTGGAACTTCAAATGACGGAAATACCGCTAGAACATTTTTTGCTAATTCGAGTATTTCTGCTGAAATAATCGAGTTAAATAAAGAATTGATAGGTGTGGCATTTTATTAAATTGTTTATCGTCAGGCTTTAATATAAATAAGAAGAAGTCTAAAGATTTCGCGATAAATACTGCTAGACAACTAGTCCAGGAATATTCCTGGTATAATATGCCAGCTTCAGTTCACAAAGTACTAATTCATGGATGTGAAGTTATTGACCATGCCTTATTGTCTATGGGTAAATTATCTGAAGAAGCTGCAGAAACTTCAAATAAAAATATAAAACTTTTTAGACGGGATCATACACGAAAGATGCCACGTATCGTTACTAATACTGACCTTTTGCACAGACTTCTTCTTACCTCAGATCCTTTAATTTCTAGTTTAATGAAACTTCCACTTAAGAATAAGTCTATGTTATCTAAGGAGGTTTTAGAGCTTCTTATTGTTTAATCTATTTTTAAGTTATTATTCAATTAGTCTAGTTTACTGTATTACATTGTGGATTGATATTATACTTTCTTTTTTTTCTTTAAAAAAAAACACTTATTAATGTATTCAAATCAGGTAGATTTAGCTTAAAAGGTGTTAGGATTACCTTTATTTATCTGATTAAAGTTGTTAAAAGCCAATTATATTATTTTTTGTAAATACTTTTTCTGTGCAATAAACCAATTATTATTGTTAAAAAGGGTTGTTTCTGTTACAAATTTAGCTTAGTCATCTTTAACAATTATTATTATAACAAAAATATGCCATTTAAAGCAATATAGAATTGTTTGACTATTATGACCGTTTTACCCATAAGGCGAAACCACTGTGCATTGTTGGCAATCCATCGATCATCAAAAGCATTTCTTAAAAAATTGTCGATGAGGTAGGTACCATGTGCAGGTGCGTCATCATGCTGATAAAAGAGGTTTCTATGTACAGCGAGCGGAAAATTGTCTAAATAGTCAGTTTCAAAATTATGTAAAATGTTCAAATAGCCTTTACCTACAAGTAAATAAGTACATTTTATATCTAGAAAATTAAAAAACGTCTAACTTACCATTTAAATTTTCTTGATAAAAATGTAGTGCTATGACGCCGTCATTTCGTACCGCACAATAAACATTAAACTGTCAGGAATCTTGAAAATTTAGCTCTCTAAACACATTTAAATTTGAATCACTCCAAAAATGGGAATTGTGTCGATTAAAGGAACCATTTTTTGTAAATTCAGCTTCGTTTGTCCAAATGATATTGTCCAAAAAAAGAATGTTTCCTTGCGTCCAAGTTAAGATTTCACAGAATGCCACTTTGAAAATCAGCTTCTTTTAAATGATGTACTTTGGTAAATTTGTATGGATGCCATTTATGCTTGCATAATATTCTATTAATTGTCGACTTGGATAATCCTGACTCTAACGCAGCTTGTCTTACTGACATTGTTGGATATGCCGCAAAATATCCCAAAATAGCAATTTCAATATTGTCATCATTAACAAGAGGTTTATTTTTTTGCACCTTGACGGATCTAAAGTTCTTAAAATTTTCTATAATTTTATAAACAGCACATTGTGATGGCTTTTGTTTTTGTGGATATCGAATAAAAATGTGTCACATGTTCTTGATATAACTTTATCACATTCTCATTAAATAATAAATAAGTTTAAATAATCTTCGTTTGTATAATTTAAACGCCCAGGCATAATTATTAATAATGTTCAAATGGTAAGTGACAGCTTCATAGATTTTCTTAGCATTTGATTGTTTTTCAACGCCGTCATAGCCAACTAAGAGTAACTGAACTTAAAATCTGCAGCAAAATCGCTTTATAAAAATACTAAATTGACAATACTTAATACCTTACACAAACTTACCATTATTTTTAATGCTAAATAAGAAATAATTATAAAATTTGGGTGTTTCCATTTGAAAATCTAGACTTTTTGCAGTTTTTTCAATTACATTTTTAAACTTATTTTTTGAACACCCTGTATTGATAATTATCAAAATATTATAAAAAATCTATTAAAGAAGGTCCTTTATAACAAGGAATCCCACTTAAATTAAATAAATTAGACTTCTTTATAGAAAAAATTGATAATTATTCTAAGGCTTGCAAACGTCATTTTTGACATAAAAATTCAAATATGTCAAAAACGTTTAGACATAGGTATAGGACATGGTATACAAAATCTGCCTAGAATCTTGCGTAGAATGCAAAAATGTAATAATATATAGGGTGTCCCATTTAAAATAAGCAAGTTGACACTTACTTCCGGTATAACCGAAAGTGCCACCATTATGATAATATTTTAGCCCGGTCGCCCCCATCAGCATCAGCATACTGTCATATATAGTTTTCTATATATAGATCGATTCGGTTCCCGGTGTGACACCCTATAAAGGGGCAAATTTAATAAGAAAAAAATATATTTTTGGGAATTAAGTATATATTCACAAAATAATGTTTCATAATGTAACGCCTTAATGTAAAGTAGCTTTTCTCAAAATGTTTTTCAAAAAGACCGTAAAATTAATATGAAATCTTAAAATAAAAAAACACACTCGGTAGAAAAACGTACTCGGTACTGTACTATTGTGGCTAAAACTGAGGTTACTGGTTAACCCTTAAAATGTGTTTATTCCAAGAAAAAATTGAAACCTACTAATAGAGCTTCTTTGGGTTATAATAACCCAAGTAGAAGATGCTGACCATTTAGTTTAAACCAGTGCCATAAAACAAACATACACACACAAAAGTAATAACGAGAAATAATAGCTCTTTGTGTTAGAATAACCGTAATGCATCTAGAGAATAATTAAAACATAATAGCCTTTTTTGGTAGTTATTACCCTAAGCCTCTATAATATAATTAATAAATAATAGCGCTTCATTGGGTTTTAATAACTCAAACAAAAGTAATAAAGAGTAGGTAATAATAAACACAATAGCTTTTTTGAGGACCGGTCAACCAACCTTTATAGGTATGTTATTCCTAAACTATTATTTGATTTGTCTTTACTTTTTTAATACGAAAAATGATTTTTATTTGATTTACTTTTTTATTTACTAAACTTTTAATTACTACCTTTATACCTAAATAAACAATAAATAGTAGCTAAAAACTGATCTAATACCGACGAATTCTGAACTTAAGATTTTTACAAATTACATAAAGTGCCGGAAATATTCATCCTAATATTGTTTTAAAACTACACCTACATCTTATTATTGGTTTCGGACGACGTGTAAACGCACATAATCTTGATCGGCACCGGAGTTTGGCTTCTTTCGGGCGCCTTCACTGTGCTCCGGATACTCTTTGTTTAAAAACATGCCAAAGATACTATTATCAATAATAGTAGTGTATGTTCTAACAAGAATTAGGGATTGAAAGAAAAACACACCTGACTTTCGTATTTGAGCAACAACTGACTAATTTATTACAAAGGCACAAACAACAGAGAATACAGCATAGGGCACACAGATGGCGCCACGCATATATAAAGATAAATATTTTAAACTTTACAACACCCCCACTAGTTTAAAATATTAAAATAAAAAAAAAATGTTCAAGACTTAGGAATTCAAAAATCTATAGTGTTTATTTGAACCTAATGCTTTTGTTAAGAGGTCTGCAGGCATTTCATCGGTTTGTAAATATTCAGTACTAATAAGTTCATGCGATTTTCTTTCTAATAAAATGGTGACGTACATCGATATGCTTAGACCTCTTATGAATCATTGGGTTTGATATCAACTTTAAAGCACTTTGACTATCGCTATGTAATAAAACACAATCTAAAGAACCTGTTAATTGAGTCAACAAGTTTTTAAGATATATAGCTTCTTTTGAAGCTTCTGCTAAGGCCATATACTCGGCTATTGTACTGGAGAGAGCGAGAGTTTTTTGCTTGCTGAACTCCCAAGATATTACACAATTTCAAAACACAAAACAGAAGCCAGTATAAGACCTTCTGTCAAGGGCATCGCTGGCCCAATCAGCATCTACGAAACCTTCCAAACATTTTGAAACTTTTTCAAATCTCAAACAATAATCTTTAGTTTTTTGTAGATATTTTAAAACCCTTTTTGCACTTTGCCAATATGTATTATTAAAACAATTGTGAAATTGGCTAAGGTAACTAACACTATAGGAAATATCAGGTCTTGTCATGACGGCTAAATACATAAGGCTTTCAATTATTCTGTATTTCTCTACTCTGGTTCTAAATGCAATTAATAATAACTTATATTTTTAATGAGATACTATCTCATCTGTATTTAGTTTTTTTTCTCTACCTGCTATGGTGTATTAATAATTACATAAAGCAGCTATTGCTAGTACATTTAATTTATATGATTAAGTATTTTTCTTTTTAAAGTATAACAGGGCTTCAACAGCGCCTTCCATCGTGAGGGATGCTGCAAGTGGGCCTTTTATTCCATTGTATATTTGTATTTGTAATTTAATTTGTTTATGTTTTATTTTTGGAATAATAAATGAATTATTATTATTATTATTATTATTATTATTATTATTATTATTATTATTATTAAGCTGTTGGTATGGAACAGAAAAATTACACTCTTTATTATTTTTGACAAGATTTATATTTTTGTCCATGGGTGTATCCACGGATTTACAGTCAAGCATGCCAAATTTTGTAAGTAATGTTTCAATATACATATTGCCTTTGATCCCAAGTTACTACATATTTTTCTTTATCAATGCAAATGTTTATGCCTAAAATTTGTCGAGCCTGACCTAAATCTTTTAATTTAAAATTTGCAGTCAATTCCTGTTTCAAAAAATTTATTTTAGCTATATCATTCGAGAAAATAAAAAAATCGTTGACGTATAAGGCAACTACGGTTATAAGAACTTCATTAAATTTAATAAATACACATGGTTCAAACTCAAATTTTTTATAACCTAAAGTGGTTAAAACATCTTCAACTTTCGTGTACCATACTTTAGAAGATTGTTTTAATCCATAAATTGCACGAATTAATTTTAAAACTTTGTTTTCCTGACCTGTCTTTATAAAACCTTCAGGCTGTTTTATCTAAATGACCATGCAAGAATGCTGTGATTACATCAAAGTGAGAAATTTCTAATTTTAAATTTACACACAAATCAATTAGTAATCTTAGAGTAGTGTCTTACCACTGGAGATAATGTTTCATTATAGTCCACCCCTTCCCTTTGGGTTAATCCCTTTGCAACTAACCTTGCACGATAAGTTTTTTTTTATTTTCACTGTCACTTTTTATTTTGTAAACCCACTTGCACTCAACAACTGTATCCTGTTCTGGCAAGTCAAACAATTGCCATGTTTCATTTTCTTCTAGGCTTTTCATTTCTTCCAGCATCGCTTCCTTCCATTTGTTGCCATCGGGTTTAGACAAAGCCTCTGATAGGGTTATCGGAGCTTCAGAAGCATACTTTTCTGGATCAATGTCTTTTGTTGCACACATGTATGTTACGTAATTGTCAATTTTTTCTTTTCTTTGTCTCTCAGATCTCCTTGAAACCTCGCTTGGAGTTAGCTGCTCATTTGTAAGGTTTACTTCTGGTACACTATCAGGCATGTAATCATGGTCATTTGGATCATCAACTGGATTATCCAATATGGTGTCATCAATTATTTTCATTTCTGTTTGGTCTTCACTTGAATTTATGATGCTTTCCCCCACTGAAACTAATATTTCTTCCTGCCTGTAATCAGATACCATGTCGCAGTTTTTAGATGTAAGGTCTTCACAGATAATTACATCTCTGCTTGTCATTACATCATTAGTGTCAGGATCATAAATTCTACAGTCCTTTGTGACTTCAGAGTAACCTACTAAAATGTGTCTATTTGATTTTTTATCAATTTTTTTACCTAGGTATATGAACCATGACCGTGCTTCCAAAAATACGTAATCCTGACAAACCACGTTTTACATTATTCCATATCTCAAAAGGTATTCTTCCATTCAAACCACTTGCAATGCATCTATTTTTTAAATAGTTTGATGTATTTACTGCCTCAGCCCAAAACCCTTTTTTTAGGCCGGCATCAAAAATAAGCTTTCTCAACAAGTGCACGATTTAATCTTTCAGCAAGGCCATTTTGCTGTGGTGTGTAAACATTTGTTTTTTGATGAACTATTCCTTCCCTTTTAAGAAAATTTTCAAATTCAGTACTGCAGAATTCACCACCTTTGATCACTTCTAAAAACTTTTATTGTATTATTTTTCTGGGTTTCCACCATAGACTTAAATTCTTTAAAACATTGAAAAACTTTACTTTTGACTTTTAAAAAATAGACAAATAACATTCTGCTATAATCATCCACAAGTAGAAGAAAATACTTTGATCCACCAATGGAAGTGACTTCCATAGGGCTACAGACATCTCCACGTACAATGTCAAGTTTTTGGGTACTGCGTGTCCCAGTGCTTGAAAAAGGAAGTCTTGATTGCTTGCCCTCGCAACACACAACACAATTGTTTTTGTCAATTTCCACTTTTCCTGTAAAAGTAATACCAATAGCACAGTCTTTCATTTTATTTAGATCTTGACTATTAATATGTGCCAACCTCCTATGCCATGTTTCACCGGAGACACTCAACATACATTTTTCTTCTTGTAAGTTCAGTTTATAAACACCATCAATCAGATCGGCTGTGGCTAAAAGATTATTTTCACAATTATAAATGAAACAACCATTATTTGTAAAAGAAACACGATTGCCTTTTGAAATTAACTGACTTACAGAAAGATGGTTTGTGGTCAACTCTGGAACACACAGTATGTCTTTTACTGTAACATTATGGAATTGTCCGTTACACGAGGTAACAATATCTATGTCACATGAGCACTTTACTGATAGTTTTTATTGATTTGCCACTACAATTTCACGAGTAGTTGGTTGTGAAAAGTTTCTTATCCAACTTTTATTCGGAGTCATATGTTTACTCGCACCTGAGTCCAAATAAAAGTCTGTTTTACTATATTTGCCACTAAGAAACGCTGCACTGAAAGCATTACGTTGGCCTGACAGCGTAAAATTATTGGGACATTTCGACATGTAATGCCCGACTTGTTTACATTTAAAACAGATAACTCCTACTGGCGCCACCTCTTGGCTGTCTTCTAAAATTCCTACCGCCCGCAGCAAAAGCACCAACTTTTCCGCTGCTGCTAGAGACCTCTATATCCATATCAAGGAGTTTGCTTTTAATGGCATCTGCAGTGATTGAAATTCCGGAATGTTCAATAGCCATTAACATGGAAGCATACTTGTCCGAAAGGTCCGCCAATAATAATGAGGCAATCCACTGGTCATTGATATCGAAACCCGTTTTTCTGAGCTTTTGGGCCGTTTCTTTTACTTGATTTACATAATTTTCCATTGAATCACAGCTGTCCAGTCTTAAAGAGATTAGATTTATTAATAATCCAATTTTTCTTGTAACACCCGTGTCTTCATAAAGGTTTTTTTTTATCTTTTCCACACATCATGACAAATGTCATCGCTTCCTTCACGAGGACAAAGAAATTCTCTACCGCAAAAGACCACTCCTCATATTTCTCGCGCCCGACTAACTTCGGAACACTACTTGGGTAGTTCACGGCCATTTTACTTAAAAAACACAACTGAAAACTGAGCAAACTGCGGTATTTTCAACCAATTGATAGGAAAACTCGCGGATAAAACACGTTTTCTAGCGCCCTGGGCCCATAACCTGTTCTAACAAGAATTAGGGATTGAAAGAAAAACACACTTGACTCTTTCGTGTTTGAGCAACAACTGACTAATTTATTACAAAGGCACAAAAGTAGTGTAGAAATGGGAAATGACCTTCTCCCCCCACTCCTTCCATTGACCTTGACCGCGAAGGTGGACAGGTGTTTATTTGACCTTGACCTTGAATGGGTGCAGGTGTTTTTTTTGTGTGATGTCATATGACCTTGACCATGTACGTTTGCAGGTGTTTATTTATGACCTTGTCCATATTCGAGGTCACTTGTTATATTGATGACCTTGACCATGTACGTTTGCAGGTGTTTATTTATGACCTTGACCATGATGGTATGTTTTTCCCATGAAGTGGTTACTCCCCCTGCCATTAATTTTTTTATTTCATCGACCTTGAAAACTCCAATAAAAGATGGTTCAGTTAGCAAGATATTCATAGTCACACAAGCATAGCAGCCCATAAACTGTTACCTTAAAAAGTGATGAATAGTAATATTTCGTTTGTGGTGTGTATTCCAACAGTGTCTATTAAAGGTATTTTAAATTATTTTATTACATATTTCAATAATGAGCATTTCACAGCAGACCTTGAGTGAAATTAATAATATGATAAACAAAGAAATGGAGTTTCCTGAACGTAAAAGACTTTCAACTTTGGATGTGGGAAAAGTTTACACCATTAAAAAAATGATTCCAGCGACAACACGCTTTGGTAAAAGTATTGTTGTCACACTATTTGATTCGCTAAACAATGTGATATTTCAAACATTTTTACCAAAACGTGTAGCTGAAACTTTTACCGAGGATATTATAGAGGGCATAAATATGTCTGATAATAAATATACTTTAACATATTTGGGGCTAAGTTCAAATGTTACTTCTGGGGGTAATGCACGAGCATTAATTAATTTTGGGTCTTTGGAATAAACTTTTTTCTTTTTTAATTTTTTATATTGTTTATCATATTAGTTAAGTACTTATTGCTTGAATATGTAAAAAAATAGTTGTACACTTGAAGCACCTCCACAATCGCTTAAAATATTATCTATTTAAGATGTGTGACGATAAAGATACGGTCAGAGTTGCCCAAGATGCATATTTTACTGAACTATCGTTGAAATTACGAAAAATGGCTCAAGATGCTCTAGATGACTCAACACATGACAAACCCGGTTTGGGTTTGAGTTTAACGGAGTACAAGAAAAACATGATGGATGCAATTCGTTTTCGAGTTGGAGCTCATCTTTGCGAACAATTCCTATATGGGTCCATTGGTTTAGATGAAATTTGTTCCGGTATGTACCTTGAACGACTGGAAGAGTTCTTTATCAAAATACCACATATTTCCAAAGAAATATTGCTAAATTATGGTTTAATCGCCGATGACGACACCGACGACGATGACGACGACGACGACGACGAGGATGAGGATTCTAGTTTTGGAGGAAGAAAAGAAGAAGAAGAAACTAAAGAAGACGAAGAAGATGAAAAAGACAAAGAATACATTTTCTCGTATGCGTGTTGTGGTGGCGGTGGTAGTAATGTAACAGTAATCAATGATTGGTGCCCCAAATGTTTTTAACCAATTTATTGTAATGTTTAAAAATATAAAATTGTAAATAAATTGTATGTAGCAAAATTATTGTTTTTTTTTTTTCTCAACATATATAAGCGGATATCATAAGAAAAATGACTTAGTTGAAAATAAAAATGGGTCGTGTTAACAACACAATCGACAAATTTGGTCGTCAAAGAGTGAATGAAAAAGTTCAACTACTCCGCGGTATACCAGGTAATGGTTTTAAACTAACCTCTGACGGACAATATGATATCGAAGGAAAATGTTTATCAAATGTTGCTCAACCAACTAAAGATAATGATGCAGCAACTCGACTATATGTTTTTGAAGAACTGTACAAATCACGAAAACAGCTTTTTGATATAATCAATAAAGATTTCTTTGGGCTCTTTGATAGAAAGCAAGAAGATTTTGAAGAAAAAAATAATAAGCTTCTGGCAGCTCTTGAACATCGAGTTGATAACCTTGAGAAGAGTCTGACAAAGATGCCCATCCACTTGGTATTAGATAAAGATCACTCAAAAAAGAAAGGTCATAAGTGAGGGACATCTGTATTGTATAAAAACTAGAACCCAAAATCCGATAACTCAGTTTACTTCTACCATTCATACATCGAGTTTAATAAATTTTGCTCAAAAATGACTTCTAAATCACAAACAACGCTGGTCTATCCATTTTCTGTAAATGGACGTCAAATGTGTGTCAACTGTGAACATTTCGAAATTATCGGAGGAAAAAGGGGTTTTTGTGATTGGTGTGAAAAGGAGTTTCCTCCGAAACAGCAGGAAGAACAATCTCCAGCAAGACCAGAACAAGAGCGGCAAGAACAAGAACAACACCAGCAACAAGATCATTCACCATCAACACCTGCAATACCGAATGCTTCACTCGAGCCATCAACTGACGAATTTTGCGATGCTCCGCTCGACACATCAGACGAGGAATTTTGGGATAGTGATAGTGATCACACTGATGATGAGGAGGAGGAACAACGTATCCGCAGTATATGTTTATCCAAGGATGAGCTTCGCCAATTTGGTTATAACCCCTAGGTTAACTTATTAATATTTTTCTTTTTTGTTCTTCTTGTAAAAATATTATTATATAATAAAAAATATATTACTTTTATATCTGTTTTTTATTTTAAATATTATCAGTTACAAATCGTTCCTGATATATTTTATTTCTATAGTACATGTAAAATAAAATACAATTTTGCAAATTATATGTTTATTTTTTACTAGTGTTACACAATATATTTAAATATTTTTTTTTATACAATATCAGACTTATCTATCCAAGAGTTAGCTTGGTTTGAAAATCCTAACCATTTTACAAACAATTGATCAGTGTGATTTTTCTTACGTTTTCTTAGAATTTTTTCCACTAAATAAACACCTGGACTATTTGTTTTTTGCAATTCTGGTTCGTAAAAACACCCTTTAATCGGTTGACCTTCTTCTAACGACTTCAATAGGTATGTTGGTGGGTTAGTTACATTAACTTTGGATATTTTAAATAGTTCAGTTGACCATGAGGGGGTATATCCTTTATCAAATATGCTCTTATACTTGCTAATGCGAACAATATCACCCAAACGATATTTTCTTTTCTTCGGAACAATTTTCAAATAATTGTATGCATTAATTTGTGTATTTTCTTTCACATCTTTCGGTTTCATTCCAATCGTACGATGTTTGGCGTTGTTATAGGCTTTCGTTATAGATGGTAAAATTTGTAACCATCTGTACGATCCTCTTGCTGAAAATTGCTTATATAACTTGTTTTTTAAAGTTCGTATAACACGTTCTACAATGGCTGCTTTCTTCGTGCTATAGGTAGAATAATGGTTTATGTTATATTTTCTCATAAGAGCTTGAAAGTTGCTATTGTAAAACTCTTTTCCTTGATCGCTTTGTAAATTAGTTGGAGTAAATGAAGCCTCTTCAATAATGCTTTTCATTGCATTAGTAACTTCAACACCGGTCTTATTTTTAACAGCTCTCGTGTACACAAATTTTGAATAACAATTTATGCAGACGACAATATAACGATAACCGTCGTTTTCATTAGCATATTGTTGCATTTCTGCCAAATCAATTTGCCACAAATCCTTATACCCTTTTATTATGGTGTGTCTTCTGGCGAAGTTTTTTCTTGCATTTCGATGTAGTTCATTTACAATTTTAAGCTTTTCGGGGCTAGGATCCATAGTATAGTATGTCTCATTCATCACTGATCAATATAACTGATTGCAATTACTTAATATATAATTCCTTCCTCTCGAAGCTCCTCAATAATTGACATAATTTCATTATCATGCCCAGTATGTCCTGCTACTTTTGAACTCCACAATAATCGTAATCGATCCACCAACTCACTGGGTTTATTCCAATAGACATATTGAGATGACTTTGAAGATAATATCTTATTTACTGGCAAGTAAATTTTAGATTTTTTCTTTTGTCGCACTCCAGCACCAAGTTTAGTTCCCTGCATTAGCGGTTTTATAATTTGTCTATATTTTGGCCATCGAGTTTCCCGTAAACCATTACTTTTGTCGTAATGATTGTATGCTGCATTTGTCATATCCAAAATATCTTTGTATGTTTGCAGAGTGTCTTTATTCAAATCGTCTTCATGGCCCAGTAGTGGTGGTGATTTTAGGAAAATCAAATCATAAAGCTCTTTTGTTCCATTAAATATAGCAATATTTCTCTCCTTTTTATATAAACTAATGTTCCCATTGGAGAAACGTACTTCGACATTTCCGATATATGTTTTGTCTTTATTTGTTTTTGTTTTTGAGTCATAATGAACACCGTAAATGTTGTCATAATATGATGGATGCCTTTGTAACCCTGTTAGATAGGTGCGAATACTTTTAAAAGATGTCCTCTCAATAGAACTAGTTTCATTAGATGTTGGTGTGGATTGCCTTGATGGAGATGGTGTTGCAAATACTGACGACTCATACAATTTATGTTTTGGGGTAGATGTTTCAACTGGCGCCATGAGTAATTCATCAAATATTTCTGTATTTGGATTAATTGATATATTTGCATTATCCATTGTTGTGTTTAAACCGTAACGACTTCCAGGTTTACTTGTAGAAATTGATTTTTGGGTTAATGTTGGCTGTGGTGACTGTTTCTGCTGCTGCTGCTGCGGATGCGGTTGCTGTTGTTTTAGTGACGGTTTTTGTGGTTGTTGTTTCTGCTTCACTGCATTTGATATTGATGTCAACGGTTTAGTAATCGGTTCATAAAACTTTTCTAAATCGACATGATATTGAGATTTAGCTGCTTTGATTTGCTTAAATTTTTTCTTTACAGCATTGGTTGTTTCAACCAGTTTACGTTTTAAATCGATTTCTTCACTCATGGTGTCTTCAAATTAACGGACAATGATGGAATGAGGGTTTATTGCTATTTCTATAAATATATATAGCTATCAAATCCCTTGCGATATCTTCCCGAATTAACATCACTATCTTTATCGATAACTAAAAAACCATACTTATTGTCCCAACATTTAGAACACATGTCTTGAAATTGCGGAAACGTTAGATCAGGTGAAACATGATCAGAAAATATGTGTCGCATATTCAGCTCGTCCTGTTTAAACATTATAATGAAGTTTGCATTATCACGTACAAGTTGTTTTGGAACACGTGAATATGTTTGGGCTAAGTAAAAAGCATCCACATTTTTGTGTCGTCCCATACTAAAATATGATCTTATAACATCCTGTTTTTCACACATGACATCATCAAAAATAAATACAGAGTTTGGCTTTGCATCTGACGGTTGCACTATATTATTTCCATCGCTGAAAGTGTAGTAGCCAAGACCTTTAATTGGTGATAGGATTTTTCTCAAATACTCATATTTGGGTTGATACAGCGACTTTGAGAAAATATACACATTTTCAAAACGCAATCCCAACGGGTGTGTTAACAGCGATATCATAACATTGGTTTTTCCACAATTCGACGGTCCAATTAGCAACCCACGTATAGATGATGGAAGCAGCGGTCCATGTCTTCTTAAACATTTCTGATCGTGTCCTGACCCAACCTTGACATCAAGATTATCAACTGGTAGTTTTTGCTTAAGCTTCACAATTCTCATTTTAACTATATTTTATAGTGATTTTCACGTATGCAATCATTTAGATGTCATCAGTCAAGCGAAGTGGTCGCTATCGGTTATCAAGTAAGACTGGAGCTGGTATTGTTAATTCAGCAATTAATAGGTTACCAATTGAGTTACATATACCCGGTTATCAGTATTGCGGACCTGGGACCAAAGTAATAAAACGTGTTCAACGTGGTGATCAGGGAATTAATCCATTAGATGCTGCTTGCAAAAAACACGATTTAGCATATTTGCATAACAGTGAGGATTTAAGTGCACGACACCAAGCCGATTACGAACTCGAACAAAGTGCTTGGAAAAGAGTAAAATCTAAGGAGGCTAGTTTACGGGAAAAGGCTGCAGCTTGGTTAGTAACGAACATCATGAAAGCAAAACAACGTTTTGGTATGGGAGTGCCATCGACTAAACAAAATAAACGCCGTTCAAAGGTTTCCAAAGGAAAAAAGAGGGGCAATAAGCGTCGTCGTCGTCATCATCAACAAAAACCCAAGAAAGCATTTGGATCAGCTATTAGACAACCAATTCGATCGCAATTAATGAAATCTGGAGAAAAGAAGAGCCTTGAAAAAAATCTTATGAAAACATCAAAAATAGCTATTACAGCTGCACGTAAATCCTTAAAAGCAGCTGGTGGTAAACGAAAAATTCGCACCCCTAGAATTATACCAATCCCCAAAACTGGTGGGATATTACCTCTAATACCGATATTTGCAGGGCTATCAGCTTTGGGTTCCTTAGCTGGTGGAGCAGCTGGTATTGTGCGCGCTTTAAAGACTGTAAAAAATGCAGGCACAGAAAAAACCGGTGCTACCTTGCGTTTGTGTTCAAAAGGAAATGGTTTGTTTCTTAAGCCATATCGTACAGGTATGGGATTATTTCTAAGCAATAGCAATGGAAAATCAAAAAACTAATTGAATCCCTGCCTCGAAGACCACTATCCAATATTGATATAGAAAAGTTTGCTGCAAAGATGAAAATACCACATTTTAGAGGGGTTTATATGAGAGATTCACTGCCAGTGCGAGGACCCAAACGTTATGAAGCTGCAATTATTAATTTGGATAGTATATTGGGAGGCGGGACGCATTGGGTAGCATATAGAAAAAAAAATATAAATGTAAAATATTTTGATAGCTTTGGTGATTTACCACCACCTACCGAATTGGTGCGCTATCTACAACGGGGATCCGAAGCATCAAGGAAAATCTACTATACATATGACCGCCAACAAGAATTCGGTACAGTCTGGTGTGGACATTTGTGTTTGAAGTTTCTCTCTCAAAATTAAAAAAAATATAATGGCAACAGCGTGTGTGACACCAAAAGTGGATCGTGATAACTACACAAAAATGCTATTGTCGCTTAAAGCATATAGTCAAGTAGGTGGGCTGAGAAACATGTCAGCAAGACAGTTAGAAAATATGCCAAAGGAAGTGATGATTGCGTTAGCCTCAGATGAAATCGCACTCGTTTGGAATAAGCTACCTGAACATATGAAAAGTGACAAAGAATTGTTAAAATATCAATACTGTAACGAACATTATAACAACGAAAATAAATCAGATGTGGATGAAGGAGATGGACCAGCACCAAAAAAGTTATTTTGTTGTTATTGTAAAATCAAGGATGTAAAAATAACATATGAAACAGCTAAAGATGGATTGATGCATAGTCTAAACCCAATTAATTGCTGTAAACAACAATAAATAAGCCCGCATACTATGCTTCGATAGCAGTCATGTCTTACACATTCACGCTAACAGGACACAGAAGTGTTATAAGTGCGGATTTTTATCCACCCATCGAATTGAATTCAACGCATAAGTATGGTCTTGCATTGTTGGGATTTTACACTTATAATTCAATTTTTAACGTTGATGAAAGTAACAATTTGTTTGCATACATGAAAAATGATGGTCAAAAACCAATACAATTATGGATTCCACCAGGAGCTTACGAAATTAATGAAATTTCCAAAGCGATGCACACAAGTTTAAAGCAATCCTGCAAACAAGACAAATGTGATATATTATTTTCATTGGAGGCCAACAATAATACATTAAAATGTGAACTCAAGTCGTCGCTCAACATTGATTTCAGAGGAAAAAACACTATTGGTGGATTATTAGGCTTTGGACCGGTTGTGTTAAAAAGTGGAAAACTACATAAATCAACTAGTAATGTGGACATAATGAAAGTGCGTATTATAAGGGTGGATTGTAACATAACTTCAGGAGCATATTTGAACTCAAGACAAAGCCACACATTATTCGAATTCGATGTTGATGTTGAGCCAGGTTACAAAATTTCAAAAGAACCTCAAAATATTATTTATATGCCGATAATGCCCGAGGGACGTCAGTCAATAGACAACATTACTCTACGCATCTTGGATGATAACGGTGATCTGATAAATTTTCAAGGTGAAAAAATTATAGTTAAAGTGGAATTGAAAAAAATATTATAAATATGGGTTTTTGCTTCAATCGTCCACTGAATATGCTGTCCAACACTCAAGCTTCAACTGCACAACATAAAAGAAAACATATTACACAGACCAAGATCATTCACAATCCAGACGTTAGATTGAAAAGACGTTTAGCTCGTAAGCAGCTCTCTGCAAAAGACCGTAAATTTCTACAATCCATTGGTTTAAGAGTACGAAATTAAAATATGGCCAGTACCAGTGACAAAATTGAGGTTTTTACCGAACCCATTTTTGATAATTCCATTGTCAGCTTACAAGAGCACACATATAAGCCGTATGGTTCTCCGACGTTTAGCAACTCTGATGAAATTCGCATTCCAGTACACTTTCAAGACATTATTTTGGATATATCAGACAGCTACATATACATCGAAGGAACTTTCAAATCTAGTGATGTTACTAAACACTGTTACTTATCAAATAATGCAATCGCTTTCCTCTTCGACGAAATACGTTATGAAATGGCTGGGGAACAAGTTGCTGTTGTTCGAAAACCTGGAATTACTTCAACGTTGAAAACTATGGCATCATTGGGTGCAACCCAACAAAAAAGTCTTATGGCCTGTGGATGGGGTTTGGATGAAAAAAACCAAGGTATATTTGATTCTACAAGTAAAGTGTTCTCTGGAAAGCTACCTCTAAAATATCTGATGGGATTTGCTGAAGATTATTCGAAGGGCATATTTAATATTAAGCAAGAGTTGATTTTAATTATCGCCCGCACTTTTTCCAACTGCTACATTGGTGAAGTTGATGCTGATATTACTATTGAAAAGATTGAGTGGAAAATCCGTCATATTATTCCAGATGACCGACAAAAATTGAAAATATTGTCCCGTATCAATAAAGGTGGAAGTAATGTAAACATTCCAATGGCATATCGCAAATGGGATCTTTACGAATTACCTGCTTTGCGACAAACATCATCCGACGTGTGGGCCTTAAGAACAAGTGCGAGCTTGGAAAGGCCGAGATATTTGATTATTGGATTCCAGACAAGCACTTTTTCTGACAATAGAGAAAAGAATGCCACTGAATTTACTACAGCCGATATCAGTGACATTCGACTCTACCTTAACTCGACAGTATTTCCTTATGAAAGATGGAATTTGGATTTTACGAAAAAACTATATGCGCCAGCATATTACAGTTACGAAAATTTCCAAATGAGCTACTATCAACGAGAACTTAATGACCCGATGATGAGTTTTTCCGAATATATCAAAAATCCTGTATTCATCATAGATTGTAATCATCAAGCAGAGGCGTTGAAATCATCTACTGTGGACGTGAAGTTGGAGTTTGAAACACGCAAAAGCAAATTTCCAAAAGACACTAAAGTGTATGCATTAGTTATTCACGATGCATATTTTAGCTACAATATACTAAATGGCTCTGTTAGCAATAAGTCAATGTATTAATTATTATTTATGTAATAGTAAAAATAAACTGGTAAACTAGATACTCTGTGTTTTATTCATGTTACTATGCATAGAAAGTATTTTCAAGGCTACAACGCTCAGGGTCAACGGTTGCAAGGATTCGAGAGAGAGAATTTGTAGTGTTGGTGGTGGTGAAGGTCGAAAACTTGTATTTAAGCAGGGGATAATGGGTGAAAAATTCATTCTACTTTACGATGTCGTCTAATTCAGATCAGGGATATTCGACGAACAGTTCTGACGATGACATGCCTGCTTCACGGGTCCAACAAAGAAGGGTACGCCGGCGACGTAGGTTAAGGCCGCGGTTCTGCATTGTGCAGTCATATGTGAAATGGGGCGAGCACGTCTCATTATGTATGCATTGCCACATAACGAGCTTTGGTGGTTTGATTAACGTAGATTTCATTCAAAGTCATCTTACGACTGCGATGATACGCAACGCGCGAAGTCATTCACGCTGTGTTTTGTGTCGCGAAAGACTTTTTACAGTCTTTCACCAAGACTCTTGCATTATCTGCAATAGAATTCAGTAAATTATATTGCAGATAATACAATATATCGGCCTTCCCTACCGACCGCTACGAACCCAGACATTCCCTGGTCCATTGTAGGACAACTGCCACCCCCGGTCCTACTTAGGACCACAAAAGACTTTTATGTAGATTAGTTGTATGTCACAGAGTGACATAGTTGTTCTTGGTTAAGAAAACCTTTCTTGGCTAAGAAGAATTATGTTACTCTGGTAAATACATAATAAGCTGTCGCGGTGAATGTAAAAAATTCTTTTTGACCATCTTTTATTTTACCAAACCCCATTCCCTTTCCTTTGGCAAGAGAGAACATAGTAAAAATATGTGGTCTTTACCTAGCCGTAAGAAAAAACATGATATGATCAAAACGCTCATTTAGAATTACAAAAATCATACATTCTTTGCTAATACATCCCGAGTGACATAATTTTCAAACAAGAAATGTATTCTTGAAGAAAATATATTGTCACATACTTGGTGACCATCTAACTACAATGAAAGTATTTTGTAGCCCTGAAAAGGGCTGATTTTTGGTAATGGAAAGGGGAAACCTAGAGTGGTTGGTGTCCTCTCGCCACCTGGACCGATCGCGGCGCAGGACGCCTATGCGGCGCCGGGCGTCGTTGCCGTCGTTGTTCCCGACGCTCTTCCATTTCTCTGAGGAGAGCATCTCTCTCCTCAGGGCCAAGCTGCCACGGTGGTTCCTCCACCACCTCTATCGGTTCAGTCATTACCACCACCGGCTCAGGTTCTGGTGGCGGCCTGGGAGTCGGTGGTACTGCAAGTACCGGCTTTTTTGCGTTTTTGACGCCCCAATCCTCCCAATACTTCGCTATTTTCTCGTCTCTGCTAGAGTTCGTCATCAAGCGACACTTGTTGCAACGGTAGGACGACATATCGAAGAGAGTGAAGAAATATTTTTATTGTGTTATTAAGTTCCTACATTTAGGTGGAACGTCGGCTGGTTATTACACCTAACGCCATCTATTAAAACTTTTTTGTGTGTAAACTTTTATTTCACAAAATATCTTTCGTATTAAAATCGATTTATTTATTATATATTTTTATCAATAGATGGCGCTGAGGGTACTATTAAATAAATCGATTTTAATACGAAAGATATTTTGTGAAATAAAAGTTTACACACAGAAAAAAGTTTTAATAGATGGCGTTAGGTGTAATAACCAGCCGACGTTCCACCTAAATGTAGGAACTTAATAACACAATAAAAATATTTCTTTATACTCATCATGGCTGATGAAAGACCACCATCCCGAGGTTTATCCGTCTATAGCGACGAAACAGAGCGTTTCCGACCCATGAGTCCGGGGCTATGGGATCAGCTAAACCAAGCTGATGGTGAATGGGTGGAATTTGAACCTAATGAGCCAGCTGCTGCCGAAGCGGATGACGATTCACCGGTCGAGCCAGATTCCTCGACTGATTGGGAAGTTGGCAACGCCGCTGACGATTTCAGCGGTCCCGCTGACTCAAGCTCATGGTGGGACTATGAGGACGACGTGAGCGAGGGGCCTGCGGATTCAACAACTCCGTAAGGCATTCTCCCCTCGCTCACTAACGATGACGACCGCTACGAACCCTGACCGCCCCCTCGGGGGCACAAAAAGAATTCATTGTAGTTTAGCTAAATATATAATTTACAAGTTTTGATAAACATTTTCTAACGATGACGAACGCTACGAACCAAAGGTCAAACAGGACAGGGTCACTAAGTGGTTAAATGGTTTTCACTCTACTTAAAATCCAACAATTTTGTATGCAAAACCGTATGCCAGAATTCGATAATTTTTAAATCTATTTCTAACCCGATTCAGACAAAATTATATAGCACTGAAAAAAAGCCGGATAATTTACTGTATACACGGCAAATTTTACATTAACAAAAGGTTTTTTACTAATTTTTTAATCAAAATTAAAAAATCGATATTTTTTCTATTTTTCTGCCAAGTTTTTAAATGTGTTAAAAATGCTTGGAGAAAATTTTTTTTTTATTTGGCCCTTTAGGTTTAAAAAAACACTTAGCGAAATTTTTAGCTATTTATATATACCTACAAGCACTCTTAGACAGAAAATGTGCTCGTTCTTAATATGAAATTAAAATAATAAATTTTAAGCAATATTAGTAACTTTACAAAAAAATTTTATAGAACATAAAAGATTCGTATGAAAATCAACAATTCATTCCCGACATAAAATTTGTAAAATTTATTTAAAAGAAAAGAGTAATAAAATCGTAAATTATTGCTAAAGTAATGGAAATATCGAAAAAAGTTATAAAGGAAAGTTGATTAGCACATCAAATTACATGGGATAGCATTTTTCAAAAGTTAAAAATGTGAAAAACTGAAAAACGGCAAATGACAAAGTTAGATGTTTAACGTAATTGGCAACTTTAAAAATTCATAGCTCCCTTATTATACGTCTGACAAAAAAAACATTGGAGTCAAAACTTGTTAGAATTTTCTGAAGAACATTTTAGTGAAAAAAGAAATAAAATCGGTTAAAAAATAAAAAAGTTTATGATTAAATTAAATTATTGCTAAAGTAATGGAAATATCGAAAAAAGTTATAAAGGAAAGTTGATTAGCACATCAAATTACATGGGATAGCATTTTTCAAAAGTTAAAAATGTGAAAAACTGAAAAACGGCAAATGACAAAGTTAGATGTTTAACGTAATTGGCAACTTTAAAAATTCATAGCTCCCTTATTATACGTCTGACAAAAAAAACATTGGAGTCAAAACTTGTTAGAATTTTCTGAAGAACATTTTAGTGAAAAAAGAAATAAAATCGGTTAAAAAATAAAAAAGTTTATGATTAAATTAAATTATTGCTAAAGTAATGGTAATATCGAAAAAAGTTATAAAGGAAAGTTGATTTGCACATCAAATTACATGGGATAGCATTTTTCAAAAGTTAAAAATGTGAAAAACTGAAAAACGGCAAATGACAAAGTTAGATGTTTAACGTAATTGGCAACTTTAAAAATTCATAGCTCCCTTATTATACGTCTGACAAAAAAAACATTGGAGTCAAAACTTGTTAGAATTTTCTGAAGAACATTTTAGTGAAAAAAGAAATAAAATCGGTTAAAAAATAAAAAAGTTTATGATCAAAAAATGAAGTAAAAAGTTGATAAATCTCGTATCTATGCAGTCTGAGAGTGGGGAAATGGTGTGGACATGATTGGGAAGGGTCGATATACACGTTTTTTTTTTTTTTTTTTTCTGTTTATAGTCAATAAGAATTCATTACTATTTTATTCTTAGGTTTTTTTTCATCAGAGTAATATTAAGGAAGTTATAGTTCGCAGTAGATACCTAATATACAGTAAATTATCCCGTTTCTTTTTAGTAGACTAAAAATGTCTTTCACCAATGAATGCTCAATATTGAGGAGTATTTTAAATAAAACAATATAAAAATAATAAAAGATATATTCAGTAGTAATCTTTTTTTTATTACAACAGTAGTGTAGAAATGGGAAGTGACTACCAAACTATACCTAAATTCTAACCTAATAAACATTTCAGAAAAGGAATTTCCTTTCGTTTCGTCAGATCCATCCCTAGACGCGTTTCGCCATATCGTGGCTCATCAGTAGAGCTAGGATCTGACGAACGAAAGGAGACCTACTAAACATTACTATTATACAAATCTAATTTATTTTTATACTTGCTAATATTCTTTTTAACTAAACCTAACTGTTCCTGTAACTGTCTTATTTTAGTTTCAATGTCCACCACTTCTTTTTCACCGCACACTATCTTGTCCTTCCACATATTCCGCACATTAACAATTGTTTTTATGGCGTCCCGCTCCTGATCCTGGCTGTAGGCCATCAACCACTCCGGTGTATTTGATGGCGACGGCGGCGGCGGCGATGGCGATGCTGCGGGTGATGATACTGGCGTTACATCCTCAAATATTTTTTTCGACCGGCCCTTACCCGCTCGTCTACCTGACTTGCAGATAATTGGAGACAGCGGACGCTCCATGGATGCCGGCGATGGTAGTCGTTTAGGAATTGAAGGTTCCGCAACTATTGGTTTTATTTGACTGTTTTTTTTCTTTTCTAGCCAGTCTGGCAACACTGCGCATTTCGCTGGTTTTCGAAATGTAAATTTCTTCCTCTTGCAGCTGCTGCCAGACGATGTTGTTGGCTGTGGCTCCACCATCTCTTGCCTAGTTCGCTTACTCGCATAAAACGTCTTGGCCTCCTTTGTTACATCCCCCGATGGCAACGTAAGCAACGTATGGAGTTTGCTGGGAACCTTCGCTTCCTTTACCACTATATCGCTTACAATATTTACTTTGGGTTCTTGCTGTTTAAACCCGCCCTCCAATAGCTTGTCAATTGCTTCGGACGCTAGCCGGTCTAGGTCCTCATCAGCCCACACATCTTCACATTCTCTATTTAACTCTTCTTGGGTATTCTTCCCAAACATATCGCTCACATCTAAACTCGGTAAACTCATTTTAATAAACTGACTTAACACAAACTACTCGAACGACTTGAAAATTTATACTGAAGAAATAGGACTGGTGTATATTCTTTTATGCGCACCTCCCCACTACATACCCACCCCCACCCCTGTTCTCTCTCTCTCTTACAATACAACTCCCTCTCAAGGTTCAGATCCGTCCTTGTGTTATAATATATTTTTCTTGAAGTATGTATTTATTTTCAAGACTTATGTGAACCAATGTATTTTACACAATATATTTCCAAGGTTAAAATGTGTCCTCGATGTAATTTTAAAGGTTACAATGCTATTGGGATAATATTTAATAAAACAATGTTTTTACGGCAAATTTTGGTTTTATTAATATCTTTAGTCTCTTCTGTCTCTCTTTCAAGGGTATAATACATCCTTGTAAATGCAATGTTCTCAAGGTTCAGATATAACCTTGTGTTATATTAGACTTTTCTTTAAAATATATATATTTGGTTTCAAGGTTTACGTGAATAGGTGTATTATGCACATTATATTGTCAGGGCTGAAATGTGTCCTCGAAGTAATTTTTAAGGTTACAAATTCTGTATATAGATGCAGACATTTAGCACGGAATTATTAGATATTTCTTTACCATTTCATTACAAACATCGTAGACATTATGCTGCCAATCGACCAAGAACCAAACTTTTCATCAAACAAGTATGAACAACCACAAAAGGGGTTTCACGCTATATGTGTAAGGTGTAAACGAAACGATTTGTATTGGCATCATAACAGCCGTATTAGTTATGTTGACTTTCTTAGAATACAAATAATTCGATGTGCTGTTTGTGGTATGCAGATGTACCAACATCCCCGTCCAGTAAGACAATCAGATATGGAGAGAAGAAGATGGGTGTTGAAAGAAGTGTATAATAAATTGTCCAATTAATTTTGTATATATATTAAATAAAACTAAATTGTTTGCTGCAACGTTGTGTTTTATTATTATTTTTAGTTCTTTAATATAACATATTATGTAAAAATGTTATTGTATAAATATTAACAATTTGTAAATATAAAATAAAATCTGAACAAATAATACAAATAAATGAGCTGCCTAATATTACGTTATATAAGGTATGAATTTTCCAGTTTATTATTTAAATGCCTCAATGACACGCAGTAAATTTTCTAAATTACTTTCCGGATCTGAATTATAAAAGTCAATGTCGGCGTGACCCCAAGGTAGAGTTTTTGTTGTTAACGGAATAACATAACGTTTATCGTCGTTGTGGGACAGGGCGATTTTATTTATTACTTGTGTGTATACATCATGTAACACACTGCGAAAAGTTTTCATTTTTCTAAAAATTAAACCGCCCTGTTCCACAACTTTTCGATAATCTTCTAGATGAAGTTCCTTTTCGATAACCGATTTTTTTATACCTTTTGCCTTTTTTAATTCCGCATTCTTAGACTTCACATAGTAAGCCTTGGCTCCGGTACCATAAAAACCAATTATCGGGTCACATGGAAATTCATCTTTCATCTTACCCGGCACCGAAATACTTTTTGTAATATTAAATTCATTGTTTTCAGGAAAATTTGAAGTATCGAATCTCTCAGGATTTTCGGCTATCACGCGATAAAAGTCATCACAAAATACTTTTAATATTAGCGAATCCGTGTCGGTGTACAGTAAAGAAGCATCATTACCAAACTTTTTTTTAATAAAATTGTAAAAAAAATCATAAATGACTGTTTTTGAAATGTCTAAAATGGAAAACCCAATATATATTGGTTTGTTGTAAATAATTTTTAATTTATCCATGTGAATAGCAACAAAATCTTTTGAAAATATTGATCGACTATTGAAGTTAGGTCGAGCAATTAATGCTCTAGCCCCAACTTTCCCTCTAGCATTGTCCCAATGAGTTATTAGTTTAATATCTTTTCGTTTTTCAACGTTTTCCATGGTTTTACCGAAAATCGCATTAATAATTAGTTTAAACAAATCTTTACCAAATTTTGATTTTGCAGAGTTGCGTAAACTAGTATTAAAATCAATATATGTTTTAAGCCACGTTGATTGATTAAATTTCAAAATTCTGTGGGTCCGCATTACCATAAGGCCGTTGTTAATGGCTTGTTTTAGGGTTCTGTAATGAACAATATACTTTTTTTTATCATTTAAATTCGGAATTAATTTTGGTAACTTTGCTGTCTCCGTTGGTGGTACGATGTTTTCCACCAAAAATGGAAGATCTGAATGTGTATCATGCAATTCTTCTGGATAATGCACATCCACTTCCAAAACGTAGCCTTGTGGGCTATTATCATCTATATTCATAATATTTAGATCTAAAATTTCGCGTTCAGATAACCATCTAAAACCACCAAATGGTAATGCTTGGGACATACTATGACCGTACAAATTTACTAAGTAAGTGATATAAGAGGATGGTTGAGTTGGGTCAAAGTTTGGTAAATGAGAATTATTGGCAATATGTTTTCTTTCTGTACACTGACTTATACCACCGCGAATACCTTTTTGAAAAAAATGAACCTTGTCTATATCGGTCAAAAGCTCTAACTCTACCTTAGTCATGCGCAACATACAGTCAAAACTTAAACTTGGTAAAGTGTAGTATTGCGCAGAATCTAATTTATAAACTTTTAAGCATGTATCGCGAAACTGTTCGAAAACATCACATAACAATAGAACGTCTGATTTTAAATACAAATCGGAATATTCACCCAAATTTTTACACTTAAACACTCGCCATACTTCTCTTGCTCTATCATAGCATTCGTCGCTGATGTGTTCTCCGCGTAATTGGTCATAAAACTGATTTTTCGTTGGAAGATTTGGGTTATTCATCTTTTCAATATTATCAACGTAACTATAAGGAAAAACCCCTTTCTGTCGCATTAAGTTAAATTCCTTGTTATTGACAAAATATTTACGGGTTTCCCTAAACTCATCATTGCTAAGACCATTACCTAAATTCTCCAACGATGTCGATAAAAATTTAAAGCTATCAATAAAGCGGAGCTTTAAATTTTTTCTTTTTGTTTGACCCGTTTTTTGATCGACATAATCGTGCATGTAAATGCTCTTTGTAAATGATATATATTTCTCCTTACTTTGAGCTATAACATCAATTTTATCCCCATATCTGCATAATTCCTTGATGAACATGTGACTATCATAACCACTTAAATTATGAAATATTATGGGGATGAAATTGGGTATTTTATAATTTAAATTACAAACGGAATGTGCAGCACCAAATCTTTTTTTACCCGTTATATGGCAATGGTCTTTAACTTTCTCTTTAACGTCTTGGAATGGCATTTCGCAAATACTACAAATGGTAGCATTTTCAAAATCCTCTCTCTCCTCACGCGTCAATTTAGCCATAGGAACGATATCTTTTAAATATGTATTGTAAAGGTGTCTTAAATCGGTTTCGATACGATCAACGAAAACTTTCGCTGCATCTTCTCCACGGTATAGCTCAAATTTCGAAATAGAATCATCAAAAGAACATTTAATAAGATAGGCAAAAGAATAAGGTTCATGCTTTAGATTTTCAACTGTGTAAGATTTTTGGGGGTTTGGTTCTACTGTTTCAACGGGTTTTAGAACAGATTCAAAATCCGCATAAACAACAAATGGAACTCTCATTTGCTTCTCAATACCCTCAAATTTTAAAATATTTTCCGGAACACTTTTACCAAATTTATCGACTTTTACATCTGTTGAAGGTGTCAGCGTAAAGATATGCTTACAATCATTTTGTTGGTGTAACATTAAAGTTGATGGTGAAATAAAGTGAATAAGGCAGCCATCGCAAAAGTATAATTTATCGTGATGTTTGGAAATTTGACTGGAAACTAAGCGAGACAAATCAGTTATCCAGCAGTAGTGGTTTTTAACACAGTTGTCGTCACAAACATGTTCACTGTCACCTACACCATCATCTTTAACATTACAATCTTTAGTAATAAGCAACAAATTTACATGTTTTTGTAGTTTCTTTGGTGCATATCTTAACGGACCGACAACTTCGTATTTAATTTCATTATTTTCAAACCGCGACTCTAATCCATATATGTTGACTGAAATATTATTTAATTCCTCAAATTTTGAAATATCGCGCAATTTAACTGGAAAATTCATACCTGTAAAATTTAACACTGTTGAGAAATGGGGGTATGAAGTAACCTGTGCCCGCATCATGGCTGCTGGAAACAAAGCTGACGTTATGGCCCAGGCAAAACAGCACTCATCCCTATTCATAATGTTCACAACAGCCCTTTTAAGTTCAATAAACCTCGGCAACTTCACATACGAGGAACCACCCAACGGTGAGAACTTGTTAATGTTTACCTCAAGATATAAAATTTTTTCCAATGCCCATCCTGAAATCCAAACAAAAAAAAATATAAGTAAATTTTCTAATGGTTTGCTACGTTTTATTTAATTTTGGTTTAAATGTTTTTTATTCTTTTAACATACCTGAATCTTTCTCCTGAAATTCCGTAGACTGAACTTTCATTGCCTCCACAAAAGATTGGTAAACATCATCCAAGTCGCTTCCTTCATTTACAATTTCATTACACGTATTGAAGGATTTCTCACTGAAAACGTCCTGTGATGGTAGAAAATATCGTCCGACGACAACCATATTTATTTTAAGAGACCGGTGAACATGCAAAATCTTACTGATTAATTGCATTACTTTTGGTTTAAGTTCTTCAAAAAAGACGGAATAGTCCACATGCTCATTATCACTGCTGATGTGATAAGATGCAATTCTGTTTTTAAAACTGCTTTGCACCAACTGAACACCCGGACACACTGCTACACTTGCCTTACTTTTATGTTGTATTGTTCTTTGATGAGCTGCAACATAATTCTTTGGTATGCTAATATTGCATAGCTCACACGTTTGCATAGCAGATGTTGATGCGGCACCATCAACTTTTCTCCGCTTTTCCGCACCCACACAATCATTAAATCTTGCCACACATGACTCCTTTTGATGACGTGATAAATTATATGTGCGAGTAAACGCAGCACCACATTTTTCACACACATAAGACATTTTACTAAATATATTATAATCAAGAGAGAGAATGAACTTGCACTGTTGAAGAAAAAATTTACACTGATAAATTTTGCTCCCCCCACCTATTTATAGAGCACACACGACGAAGGTTAGACCACACCTCAAGGTCATCAATATAACAAGTGACCTCGACTATGGTCAAGGTCATAAATAAACACCTGCAAACGTACATGGTCAAGGTCATATGACATCACACAAAAAAAAACACCTGCACCCATTCAAGGTCAAGGTCAAATAAACACCTGCCCACCTTCGCGGTCAAGGTCAATGGAAGGAGTGGGGGGAGAAGGTCATTTCCCATTTCTACACTACTCACAAACAACAGAAAATACTTAGTACAGTATAGGGCACACAGATGGCGCCACGCATATATAAAGATAAATATTTTAAACTTTACAACAGTGTAAATACTATTTTCTAATTCCCCATAAAATGCCACCTTTATTTTGTATTAAATGTCATATGTCTAAATTCAATTTTTTTAAAAATATTAACATTTAAAATATGGCATTTTCAAAGTTTAACAGGCTGTAGCATTGGAATGGCACATCTTAAAGAAAAATAGTTTGCACCCCCATATCTTAATTTTTATTAACAAGGTCACACAACAACACACAAAATTTACATAGTTACAACTCGCAATTTGAGGGTAAAAAAATATCAGAATTGTAGCCCTTCTACGCCTTCGTAGCTGTGAGATTCCAGTTCTTGGAAAAAATAAATTGATTTCACGCAAACATTGGGCTTGTCAGCCTAATTAATATTTCTCTTTTTATTATTTCGTTCAGCTTATCGAGAACAATTAATATTTCTTAATATAACTTGCTGTTTTTATATATTAATTATTATATTATAATTGAAAACCTCCGAAGTTTTATAATAATCTTATATATTTTTTTTTCAGGTCGCCGCTGATTCTAGCAGTTATTTTTATCACATTTTTTCACAGCGTTTTAAGTAGGCATGTAAGTAGTATTTTTTCTATCCCTTCTAAAATTATTTTTTTACTCCCACAGGGATATATTTGCTGGTTCCTTTATACTTGCCGAGAAAAATAGGTTATTCCAATTAACTGTACGACAAATTTTCATAATCTTACTATTCAGTGCTGCAGTGTTGCGTCTTTTAAAATAAAATTTGCCATTTTTAAAGAAAAATTCCACTTCACAATACTGAAAAAATATTTTTTAGCAGATCACAACCAGAAGTGATCCTAAAGAATATCTTACGAATATAATAATGTATCTAAAAATTTGTCTATTCGCTCTTGACAGAGCGCCGACCTATTATTCCTCCGTGTTTTGTTTTCACGAACCCGGAAAGTTATCATTAGTTGACAATATTGTTATAAAAATTAAATTCCTCTGTGGTGTTCTTATAAAGGATTGACCAATTACAGTTTATTGTATAACGAAGTCGTAACTACTCTCCAGAAGGGACATTGTAAATAAGGGGTTTGGAGAGAAAGCTCTATCTTCGTTCTTACATTTATTAAAAATAAAGACTAGTGCCTACGCGTTTCGGCCAAAAGGGTCATCATTATTACAATTAATTAATACTTAAAAACACAGACAAAAGTTACATTTTATAAAATATCTGACGAAAAACAATCATCATGTATTTTAATTGTTTTATGTCAGATATTTTATAAAATGTAATTTTGTCTGTGTTTTTAAGTATTAATTAATTGTTATTGACCAAAGTGCGCTCTACTTTGTCTTTGTGTTTTTGAACCTTATTGCCTTATGTCCTGATGATGACCCTTTGGACGAAACGCGTAGGCACTAGTCTTTATTTTTAATAAATGTAAGAAGAAAGATAGGGCTTTCTTTCCAAACCCCTTATTTACAGTTTATTGTATTTACTGAGGCTATCCGCCTTCCTTTTTAAGACACTACATTATATAATTTATATATTTTGAAGAAGTAGTCCATACTTGAAGGGAAGTGGCAAGTTAAATGGGGAGAAATAATACTCTAAAAGTACATAGTACTTACACAAGTCATATAATGAAAATAAAGTAATAATATCGAAAAAGTAACAAAATATAAATGTTCTATACTGTCACAAACAGTCTAAAATCATTACATATATAACATTCTAAAATCAACACTTAAATTTTTGCACATCACAATTTAAAAATTCATCAACCGAATAAAATGCGCCCTCCACAAGAAACACCTTTACCCTGTTTTTAAAAGCTTTAATAGGTAAAAGCTTGAGATCCATGGCAATCGCCTGATCCCCAGAAAGTCGGGTCCACTTTGGCATCTTTTTAACCTCTTATAAACGATAGCTAAGTTATTTTTATTTCGCGTATTTTAGTTATGCAACTCGGAGTGAGATTCAAATTTATCTTCATTGACATTCATAAAAAGAAGAGTTTCAAGTATGTAGACCGATGGAAAGGTGAGTATTCCATGGATTCTAAAAGCATCCCTGCAGTCCTCCCTGAAAGATAACCCCGCTATCGTTTTGAGAGCTCTTCTCGGCATTGCAAAGACCCTGTCGGTATGGCATGAGTGACCCCACACAATAATCGCATAAGTGAGGAAGGAGTGTATCAATGCATAATATGCAGTCTTTAATGTACTGTTGGATACGGAAGTGCTTAGTCCTCTTAATGCAAAGGCTCCTTTTAGATTTTCGCAGACGTAGTCAATGTGATGGTCGAATTTGAGTTTGTTGTCAAGTTGCACGCCAAGAAATTTTAATTTTATTTTTTTCCTGATTATCAGGCATCTCTGACATGTCTCCCAAGGAGAAGACCATTTTATAAGTTTTGTCTTTATTGAGCAGAAGTTTATTGGCCTTAAACCAGTCCTCAGCTCTTAACTGTGCCTCACACAAGGCCTCTCTTGCCAGGTCAAGCGAGTCCGCCTGGCAGGACAGCGAAGTATCGTCCGCAAAGATAGTAAACAATGCTAGATTATCGACAAGTGGAAGATCATTGATGTAGATAAGGAACAACAATGGACCCAGAACTGACCCCTGCGATACACCCACATCAACCACCCTCTCCCCGGATAAAGCGTCCCCCACCCGAACAACCTGGGCTCTTTTTCCCAGGTAAGATTTAAACATACTTATACTATCAGGGTAAAAACCGTAATATTCAAGTTTTCGTAGGAGTATGTTGTGCGCGACACAGTCAAAAATCTTGCTCAGATCACAAAATGTTGTTGCGTGATATCTTCGATTTTCAAAGGAGTTCATTATACCCAACACCAAGTTAAGTATACCCAAGGTGATGCTCTTACCCTGTCTAAATCCAAATTGTGTAAAAGTAAGAAGGTTATTATTATCCAGAAAGCTAGTAATTCTAGATGCTATGCATTTCTCTATTACTTTTGACAAGATCGGAAGTAAAGAAATTGGTCTATAGTTTGAGGGTAGGGTAGTGTCTCCTGCTTTGAAAATTGGAGCAACAATTGCTCTTTTCATGGCTTTTGGGAAAGTACTAGTCTGAAAACATAAATTTATTAGCTTTGGTAATGGAATGTATATAATATTTTAAATACTTTTTATAATTTTAACCGTAAGGCCATATATACTTCAGCACTATTTTTATGGACAAGGTTATTGATTATGTCTCTTACCTCTATATAGGTTACTTCAGTGAAGCCGAACTTATCTGTAGTCTGAGCAATGCCTTCAAGGTTTTGAAAGGGACTAATATTGTGGTCATCAATTTCTTTTATGAGATTATGGGCAATGCTGGTAAAATAATTATTAAATTCTTTTGGAGTTATCTTTGAATTTGTGTTGATATGAGATAAAAGCTTACCTCTCAATTTAATTATAATTTGCCACATAGTTTTTACTTGGTTTCGTGATGTCTGTATTAGTTTGTCATTTGCCTTAATTTTGGCAGCTTTCAAGGCTTTCTTATAGATGTTTTTAAAGTTTTTATATTCAAGTTTATTCCGTTTTGAACCGCTTTGTCGACAAAGTTCACCAAGGAATCCTAAAGCTTTTCTCATTTCTCTCAGTAAGTCATTGAACCAACAAATGTTTTTTGATTGGTTTGTTCGTACTAGATAAAATGTTCTTTGATGAAAGGACTGCAGATATACTTCTTCTAAGTTATCCAAGAGGATCTCAAACTTTTTGTCAACAGTAAGGTTGTCTTGAGTGATGAAGTCCCATGAAAATGAATTGGACAGTATTGTAAAATTTATACAGACCTCAGTTATGGGCCTACATAATTTTTTTCTTGTTTTATTCTTATATCTTTATAGTTAAACGTGAGTTGCAATATTTGACTGGAATGATCAGAGAGGTTTGAATTTAATGTGTCAACTGATATTGACTTTGGAAAAAAATGTATAAAGATATTATCTAGACACGCATCCCCCCTCGTAGCCTCGTTAATCATTTGTGGGAATTGTAAGTGATTTTTGCGCCTTGCTTCTCGCCGCGTTCTGGCTGGGTATCGTTGCAGACGGACTTACGTTGGGATATTTCTCAGACAGGGGTCTGTGTACGCCCCTGTACTGAAATCATAACTTCCTAGCGTCACCCAAATCTGATTTGCAGTCTATAGGGCTGGAGAGCAATGTTGTGAAATATAAAATCTTAATGCAAGCGGACCGCGCGACCGTGAGATAGAACAGGATGCGATGAGACGCCAATTTAAAAATTGTTCGTATGTAAATAAGCAGAGATACGGCTTCGGCAAGGGAGGCGTCATAACAACAGGTGTGAGTGAAGCATCAAGGCACAGCTGTGTGCATTTGCTGTTTTCCTTTTTGTTATCAATAAGTGAATGTAACTAATAAAAAAAGAGTTGTCTAAAATGACGACCAAACAGTACTATATGTACTAAGTGCTCTAAAATAATGAAGTGCATGTTTTCCCGTCCTTCTTTGGACCCCAAAGTTTAGCACAAACGAAAAATATGCAACCCATTGGTCGACATTGACGACACACGGTTTGTCGATGCAATTTTTACCCAAGTAACACCTTTAAACTTCAAGGTATGATAGACTAAGATATAAATTCTGATCGTCATTAGATGATTGCAGAACATAGCTCATTAATCATAAAGTTCTCATGTATGGAAATTTAAAACTAAGCAGATCCAATAAAATACTGTCAACTGCACATTTTGTTGTGCGTTCGCACTAACTAACTAAGGTAACTTTCTAGAAAAAGTGAATTTGCGAAGGGTTCCTAGAAATACGGAAACCCGCGTAAAAAATGTTTTAATTGACAATAAATAATAACTAGTGCTTTCGCACCTAGGTTGTATACTTTTGTTATCAAATTTGTAATTTCTTCAAATCGAATTGAGCTTAATTAAGAAAATGTTGTATCAGTAGTAAATAGTTTTTGACGTAGTATGTTAGTAATGTTTAATGTAATTATCCACCTTTTGAATTGAACAATACTTCATTAGTTTATCTGACACAACCACAAAATGAAGCAATAAATAACTACATCTCCAAAATTATAGTAAAACCTTTTTTTGACGCTAACAACACCAAATGAAATATTTGACATTATAAACAAGACATCTTCTAAACCTGTCCAAGGAGTTGATGACATCAATGGTAGGGTTCTAAAAGCTGTGAAAGAGCACTTAGCCACACCCCTGTCTTATTTGATAAATCAATCTTATCTTGTGGGCTTATTTCTTAGTTGCCTAAAAGAATCCAGATGTGCTTCAATTTTTAAAAATAAAGTTAATAATGACGACATAACAAATTACCGTCCTATATATGTATCTAAAATCAATTTTCAAAAAATTTTGCGCTTGCGTTTAACAAACGCCGAGTCAATTTTTTAGAGGAAAACAAAATTTTAACCGAGGTCCAACATGGATTTAGAGGAAAAAAGTCTACCAACAGCTCAATACTTGACTGTATGGACTGTGTGTACGATTTACTTAATGCTAAACTTCACACACTTGGCCTCTTTTATGATTTAAGCCAATCATTTGACCTATATCTAACACTGTTCCTAATCTTTATAAATGACCTTGTAACTTCTTGCCAGGCTTCAAATAATACCATTATTTATGCAGACGACACTAACTTCACCATAGCACACGAAAATTCACAAAGCCTTATCAACAAAGGAAATACTGCATCGGAGGAATTTCTCTTCAGGTGTGAAAACAACTGTCTCAAACTTAATGTCAGCAAGACACAATGTGTTAAGTTCGTACCCAATCCACTTCTGAAAATACGGGGAAAGTCGATACAGGTCACAGACAGCATGAGGTTTCTGGGAGTTATAGTGGACGGTAAATTTACATGGTAAAAACACATCAATTCAATATGCAGTAAACTTAGCAGCACATGCTACCTTGTAAGAATGCTTAGAGACAGAGCAACACCTAATATACTAAAAACTCTCTATTTTGAGCTCGTTCAATCTGTCCTCCAATACGGACTCATTTTCTGGGGATCATCAATCCACTTAAATAGAGCTTTTGTTGTCCAGAAGAAAATTTTAAGATGTATGAACTATACCCATCCTCGAGACAGTAAACCTCTTTAAAAAAAACTGCATTTTGACCCTGCCCAGTCTTTAGTCTGATAATGTACATAAAAGAAAAAAAAATGTAAATAAAAGAATATTATTATTATAAATTAATTTTTGCAAAATAAAGATTTGATATCTATCATAATCATAAGCATTTGATACCCCTTAATCATGATATGTCATTAGCAAAATTAAACTATTTCGGTCTTTCAGAAAATTCGATTCCTTTTTTCAAAAACTTCCTTAATAAAAGATCATGTTGTGTGGGCATCAAAAAGGATTTTACCTTTATTAAATCCAGGTTTCTTCCTATTACCAGTGGCGTACCACAAGGATCAATACTTTCACCGCTGCTTTTTTCTCTCTAAGTAGCGGACATTAATGAATGCGTTCGTTTTTCAAAAGTTCAATAATATGCTGATGATTCCCAAATTTATATTTCTTTTATAAACTACAATTTGCAGCTTTGTCTCGATATGTTTAACTCGGATCTAACAAGCATTAAATGTTTTTCAACAGATCACAATCTTAACCCTAGATTGGCAACGTTGAAAGTATAGACGTCGATGCCAATAATACGTATATTACAAATAAGTGCAAAAATTGTCTCAAACCTTTTAATTTTTTAAGAAAAAGTAATTACTTATTTTTATTCAAAACTAACAAACATTTCCTAAATCTAAAACAAAAGAATTAACCAAAAAATACACATAAAAAGATTAGTTGAACTTAGAACATTCATAACACATCTATACGAATTCAGCGCGTTCATAACACATCTATACGTAAAATTTACGCGGCATAAATCACTCTATATTCGGTTACGTACAACCCTCAACTGCCACATCAGAAACACGTCGGCAGCCGAATATTGTGGTGGTAATAGATGCACTGCTTGAGCGGCAGAACGAGGATACCAATAATAGGCCAATTATTTCAGATTTAAAAAAAACTGTAAAGTATATCGTCTTGGTTTTTGCTTTTATTTAACTCAATAATATGTCCCAGGTAATAAAATGGGTCCCTTTTAGATATTTTACTCTAGGCGTAAGAGGTGGAGGTAAATGTAAAAAAGTGATTATTTTTACCTAAAATTACCGTATAACACCGACCGACCCTTTTTATCTACTCCACCCTGGGTAGCCAGGTAGGTAGTAATGATAACATTTAAACACCTAATTATGCAGTGACAATGGGTATGTTTATATAAATGATTTATTAGGGGTAAAATCAAGACGATATACTTTGGGATGGACTTTACGTAAATTTTACGTAGGTTGGCAATCAATGGTTAAATTAAATGCATTAAAATCCCAGGCACTATTTTTCAATAATAATAAAAATATCAGACAAATGTCGAATCAATTTCAAGTCGAAGTGGGCAGTAGTCGAGTGTCAATCGTGACTGAAGCAAAAAACTTGGGAATATCTTTTGACACAGGTCTCAGCTTTCAAACACATATAAAAAGCAAACTAAAAATAGCCTATGTGCGCCTTAAAGCCTTGTATCATTTAAACAAAATATCTACTACTAAGAACCAAATAATTTCTGTGCGAGAGTCTGATCATTTCACTGTTTGACTACGAGATGTAGTTAATGGTGACTCGCTAACATTGATAATATTAAATAAAATTCAAAAACTACAAAACAGTTGCATGCGATTTTCATTTAACATACCATACCGAAATCACATAACCCTTTATTTAAATAACAATCCAATCCTAACATGAAAAGTTGGAGGCGTTACTATATGTATCTTAAGGTTAGGTTAAACTACAATATAACATAATATTATTAACGATACTTGGGCAGTACAATTCTGAACTGAACAGAACTACCGGTTTTTTTTATAATCGCGGTACTAGTCCATTTTGCCAACCATGTAGATAGACTTAATGTAAATTGTAATTTATTTCTTATGGCAAATAAAAGTGTTTGAATTTGAATTTACGCTCTTTTGCCAGGCTCTTGATTGCAAATGAAATCTGACTTCCTCTATTCAGTAAATCTCTGGCTATAATGCGTTCACCTCTGTCTGAATACAGGATAAGTAGCGCGGTGGTTAAAAGTGTCTCATTCTGAGTTTTACTAACTGCAGAATAAGATGTAGACTTATAAGTCATAGTACCAATTGTGGACTTGTTGCCTAGCGCATTCTGTACTGGCTGATAAGTTAAATTTTAATCAGGGGATTGATCATTGTTCGCGTTGCCAAGTGGGGAATTAGGCACTTGATCTAGTTGGCGATTGTTGTAACCGCTTTGGTTTTGATTATTGTTTGGAATAGTATTATAACTATTAATTTTATTAGAATTAAAATTATTAGGATTATTACTATTGTTTCCTCGAGACGATTGGAAATTGTATGTTATGCTTTCTATGTCATAAAAAGCACGTTCTCTATGAGATACAATTCTCAAACTTATGTTGAGAAGAAAGACAATTGTGACATACCTTTTTGTAGGGTAAAATTAAGGACATTATGGTATCTGTAACAAAATTAAACCTTCGTTAAGTTGTCAATCTTTTAAATTTTTCGCTTTAAGATATGCGATTAAAATTCATATACTTAACAAAAAACACATTTATGTTGGCCCGTATTCTCATCATAATTAGACCCAGAATGGTTATTATATGATCGAGGTTTAAATGGTGCGTTGGCCTTATCCCAGCTTTAAAACTTAATTTAATTATTACTTAAAATTACTACCTGGTGATTTATTGATATTATTGAGCAGCGCTTGTCTATGCATGTAAAATTGAATGCTTTTTTCGGCCCCTTTCACTTCCAAAAGCCTTACTTGTATTGATATCTAATTTTTGTGTAAAATTATAAATGAGCATCAGATCTATCCACTCTTTTCTTGGAACATTTATGTTTTTAAATATCCATTAAACTTTACAATGAGATTTTTAAAATGCTTATCAAAAGCGTTCCAGTCGGCAAAATTACGGGTAAAGAGAGCTATTAAAATTTCAGGCAATGTTGTAGGTGCCTACTTGGCGCCACCTGACCTGGGCATGAAACCTGACATTTGGGCGCACCAGATGTGGCATATGGCAATGTATCGATTACTCTTCTTATACCTGCTAAAGTGGTACAGTACGGGCTCTCCATAACATCACATTCAGTTTTAAGAGTATCATCACTTAATTCTTCAAAATCCTCCAATAATTCATTGTAAGCTGTGATGAGACATTTTTTAAAAATTTTAAACTGATAATCGTCACTTAATGTTAACAGTGTTCCAATTGTGAAATTTGGTGATATTACGCTTAGTTGGTTTTACGCTAATAGGTTTTTTAAGTCGTCCATTTTATCAAATTGTACGTGCAACAAATATTGTCTATAAAAGTTGATATATTCAAACTTATTAATTTTTTTAAATTTTAATATAAAAATAATGTAAAAAGTAGCGTTATTCCTTGCAAAAAGCCCCAGTTAGTTATCCAGCTCGAAGGACCATTATGAACGCGAAGGATGTCCTGTTCTCTTCCGTACAGAAAGACCGACAGTGAAGCGAATTGCTCCCACCCACTTAATTAAATTCAAATTCAAATAATTTATTTATCATAAACAAAAAATTATAACTAAAAATTATATAATATAGATTACCTACTAAAATTCTATGTAAGTCCAACAAAGATTTAGCAAGGCAACGACCGACCCAGGCGCAAGAGAGAGAGAAGAGCAGAAAGAAAGAGATAGACAACAATTTTTTTTGAGTAAAAAGGACGCTTTAAAATGCGAGGAGTTTCCAAGTCAAAACCGATAATAACTCAAAATTAGATAAACAAAAAGAAAATATAAGGCTAAACTTCCCTTCCTTGTATATTTAAAAGATATTGTTTAATGTGGTTATTAAATTTTTTAAATGAAAATTCCTTAACATTATCAGGTAAATTATTCCACATTTGAACCGCTATGAAACTAAATGACTTTTGAAAATTAGATGTACGATGCTGAGGTGGCCTGAAATAATTTACATTTCTTGTACGATGAGGATGTACATAAGAATGGAAGTTTGTTCTTAAATACTGAGGTTCTCCGTTTTTTAGTAGTCTATATATAAAAGCATACATATGGTACTTTCTACGATTCCTTATATTCAAAATAGAGTTATTATTTAAATAAGGAGTTATATGATTTCTGAATGGAATGTTAAATGAATATCGCATACAAGAATTTTGAATCTTTTGAACAGAGTAAGAAAGCCCAGCCGTCAATGAGTCGCTGTATACTACATCTCCATAATCGAACAAAGACAATACGAGAGTGTTACATAAGTAATATTTAGTTTTAGCCGGTAAATTTTTTTTTAGGTGATAAAGTTTTTTTAGACGCATGTAGGCTATTTTAAGTTTATTTTTTATATGTGTTTCGAAAGTAAGGCCTTCGTCAAAATAAATACCCAAGTTTTTTGCCTCCTTAACTATAGGAACAGGAGTATCGTTAATGATTACTTGAAAATTGTCATAAATAAATGGAAGAGTACTTTTCTTACTAGTAAAAAATAATATACATGATTTAGCAGCATTAAGTTTTAAGTTGTGGTCCCTAGCATAAGAATTAACAATTTCCAAGTCGGTATTAAAATGCTCTTGAGCAACAAGTAAATCCTTAAATAAGAAGGCTATATACACCTGTGAATCATCGGCATACTACTGAAGCTTTGTAAATTTTAAAATATGAGACATATCAGCGACATATAAAGAAAATAACAATGGTCCTAAAATGGACCCTTGGGGTACCCCAGTGGTCATAGGTATGTAATTTGACTTTTGCGGCTTACCATCTTTGGTAAGCAAAACACAGTGGGCCCTATCGGTTAGATATGATTCAAGAAATTTGACAGCATGCTCTGAAAGTCCAAAATAGTGAAGTTTAGCTAACAACATTTTGTGATTTAAAGTGTCAAACGCTTTACTAAAATCCAACAAACCTAGACAAGTAATTTGCTTATTTTCTATATTTGAGCGCACTTCATTCAGGATATGTCAGGTATGTCAGGTATGCTTGTAGTTGTACTAAAATTTTTACGAAAGCCTGATTGGCAATCAGGAATAATTTTAAACCGATTAACAAGCACATTTGGTTATGAATATGTTTCTCTATAATTTTAGATACAACTGGTAGAATGCTGATAGGCCTTAAATCTTTTAGTTCCTTAGGATCAGTAATTTTACCTAATGGTTTTATGATGGCCTTTTTCCACACGGCGGGAAAAAAATCTTCCAGAATACAACTATTAATTATATTTAATAATGGTTTCCTACAGAAAGGCAAACATAACTTTAAATCTTTTACTGATAAACAATCTTCGCCAATAGCATTTGTATTTATCGTTTGAAGAATTCTTTGCAATTCTAGTTCGCTCATCAATTCAAACCTTAGTTCTGAGGTCACATTTGCATATCTATTTGACTTATAGAAGTTTATTTTTTGTTCTGAGGTGGTATCAATCACATTGTTGCTTGCAAAGTGGTCATTAAGAGCTGTTGCATTAGCAAGGTTATCAGGCAAACTATAATCTTTTTCTCTAGTTAAATTTAATTTATTAGCCTGAGACCAGAAATCTTTACCCTTTTTCTGAGACATCATATTAAAATAAATTATTTTTTCCCTTATAATAGCATGCTTGGTATAATTTTTTATTTCCCTATAATACCGCAGGTGTCCTTCGGTTCTTTGTTTCCGGTACTTGCGATAAGCTTTGTCCCTTAATTTCATTAAAAACTTGATATTATTAGTAATCCACGGAGTGAATGGCCTTTCTTTAATTATTTTTTGTTTCACAGGTGCATATTTATTTATTAAAAACAAAATGTTGTCATTAAAAATTGTCAATTTTTTATTAATATCTTGAGAATAATAGATTTGATCCCACTGTAATTTCTGGGCATCATTTTCAAAATCTACAATATTTATATTATTATAATCTCTAAATAGAATATTTTTACTTTTATTGAAATTTTTAGGCCAATTAAGAACTGAATAAACTAAATTATGATCTAATATTGTTTCGGATATATCTATGGAACCAGTATTCCTTACATCTACAATATTATTTGTTATTATTATATCTATGAGGCTAGAACTATTGGTGGAAATATTTATACGTGTTGGATCTTTAATCAGCTGATTAAGATTAAAAGTTCCAAGCAGTGTTTCTAGTTTAGTTTTAGAAGGGGAGTCCTTTAAAAAATCAATGTTCAGATCTCCTGTAAATATTACATAATCATAAAATGGTACTGTCAAACCGAAAATACTTTCTAACCAGCCAATAAAATTATTAATATTAGAAGACGGAGGTCGGTAAATATTTGTAAAGAGTATATTTTTATTATCAATAGCAAACCTTACACTTATATATTCAAAATCCGAAGGTGCAATATCAAATTCAATGGATTTAAATTTATACCTTCTACCAATATAAAGAGCCACCCCGCCTCCTCTAGCTGCCCTATCCTTTCTTACAAAATTATAACCAGGAATTTTAAAAATACTGTTCACATAATCAGACTTCAGCCACGTTTCAGACAGGCCCAATATGTCGAAATTATAGTCATTTACATAATTAACAAATTCGTCAAATCCAGTATTAATGGAGCGTATATTAAGATGCGCTACTGCGAAGTTGTTGCTATTGTGATAACTATTACAAAGAAGGCTTTGATGGTTAACCACTCGCATATCGTTGTTATTATCCGCCATCTCCTAACCATCCGAAACCCCAATCCCCCCCGCACCCTTATCGGTCTATCACCAGCCATAATCTAAGAGGACCCAACTTACATCCTAATATTATATTAAAAATAACTAAGTAGGTAGGTATTGAAAATTGTAAAAATAATGAGAATAATTCTAGTGTACATTATCTCATGCATCGCGCTTTGAACATAACCAACACATCGATCCAATCTTCTAACAAAATTTTGTAAAATATCCAAATAATATACATATTTTTTAGAATAAGTGAAAATTAAAAAATAAATTTCAAACAACTTTTTTCAAATACCTTTTTTCAAAAAACTTAAAAATAGCCTAGTTACAGAATTAAAAAATCTAAGTGCGGGTCTGGTAATCAAAACGTATCCCTTTACTTTATATTATTTTTCTCCGTTTTTTTTTGTATTGTTTGTCATGCATTTTACGGATCGGTCGTCAGTTATTTATTTTGGCAATTCGCTGCGCGGTGTGGTTTTCTGAAGCAAATTAATTTTAATAAATTGGTGAAAATGGTAAAATTTAAAAGCAATGAACTAATTATGGTGCTAATTTATTGTCAGTGTCGTAAAAGTGCAGTTTTTTCTCTACACCCAGAAGTTTTCTTAATATTATTAAATGGGCAAGTTAGACAGAACCGTATTTGATTTGTAGTGTAATAAATGAATGTAAGTAAAATATTTTTGGGTTTTTTGAAAAAAGGGATTTGAAAATGTTGTTTATTTTAATGCCTTCTATATGCAGCTAAAAATAAATATCAATTTAAGAATCACCCTGTATAATCAAAACATACATATATAAGCGTAGCTGTAAATACTTTTTGATGTTTAGGTGGTTTGCTTAATGTATTTGTATGTACCTAACCTTTTTACTTTGTTATTATTTAATTAATTCTAGTTATGCATGGCATGGTGATCAATAAATAAATTAACAAAATATCGCAATGAATGAAACAAACAAACACATGAATTAAACAAATCAAAAATGTAACATTAGGTCTGTAATTATATAAGAGATAGAGGAACAAGAGAGTCTAAGATTAGATTATTAAAATAACAATTTTTTATTATTATTATTTTAATTTGTACGTTATATAAAAGATAAAGAGAATAGGAGTTTGAAGTCAGATTATTAAGTTAAAGAAATATTGTTATTATTATTACAAGTGATGGAGAGATATATACATACATTACGTTTATTCTGCAAGAATTTGAATTTTTTTCACTATATAATTTTAGTTTTCTGTGACCCATATAAACAAAATAAAATAAATGTAAATTTCGCTCTCTCTCTCATTCATTCGGTTTTAAACTAAAAGTTAAATGTAAAGACAAAAAAAATTAATAAAAGGTTCCTGAATGTAAAATAGTAACTCAAAAATTTTAAAATTGTGACCAGCAGATAAATCGTCTATTATGATTTATGTAAATTGTCATCTTCCCCGTGTCTCCCTTATTTGATTAAAATACATGTTTATAAATTGGTTCGTAAAAAGTGCATAGATTTTTTATTATTGTGACCTTATCGAAGCCAACTAGCTGTAAATGTAGTGAGCTGCACTCATTCAATATAGGGTTCAGATGATATTGCATCAAATCACTATTTATAAGTTATAATAGCTGGGAAGATGGGTTATTTTATGGACTGGAATAGCTCATCCCACCACTTAAATTATTGGTAAAAAGGCTACCGTAGCTAATCCTAATTGGGTTTGACGAACACATGATGTATGCTCGTAAAACTAAAGAAGCTAACTAAGGTAGCTTTCGACGTGGGCTGAAACAATTCATCGCTTAAGGTGCCAGAGCCCAATGTGTATGTGAATGCGTTACCACTCGGGCTAGTTTAATTCATGATTTGAGCTATCAAAACTTGATTGTTAATGTTTCTCTAGCTTACGATGATGGCTGCAATAACTCACACGTTGGGCTTTCAGAAGATATAATCTGAATTGCGATATTTTGTTTACTGGGATAGAACGACTCAGAGCTAGGACTGCCATCCCCTAATTTTGGACTACCATAGCCCAAATTTTGGACTACCATTACCTAAATTGCGGACCATTGGAACTCAAAATGTTTCTTTGATTTAACGCCCGCACATTGTGTGGAATTAAATTAACTGTTTTTTTCAAGATATGACAAATATTTTAGTTGTAAATTAAAAAAAAAATTGATCAAATAATAAATTATAAAGAGACAGGGGAGCAGCCCGGGAGCACACTGAGGCTACGATAACTTTGAATGAAGTGATGATGATCTCTTCAAAAGGGCAACTTGATATAGTCAAAGAAAAGCGATTTTTCACTTTGCTAAATAAAATTATCTTAATCGTAGTATAATTATAATACTCCTGTTTGTATATCATTGGTAACTTAATTATTAATCTTGTAAAATGGGGAAAAAATTGTCATTTCTTAAAAGAAAGTTACATCAAATATATCCACAAGATGCAGGTGTAACTTTAAAGAAGTATGGTGCAGGGTAACTACGTTCGTACCTGAAAAAAACATCACTTGTCTATAATGTCAATAAAAATTATTAGCCAGTCCTAGCACTGCATTTTTTTCCGTCCTGTGTTTTTTTTCAGGTATGGACGCACTCCGTCAATATATCGGTACAAACTTTTTAAAAACTTTTTTTGTAATCCTGTCGACGATAGCGTCAGTTATTCTTTTTTTTTACATACACTATAGTGGTTCAGAATCAATGACATTACAACATATGGACCGGTCCTGGCCGTATCCTCGCATCGTTCGTGTGCAGCCAACATTTTAGTAAGAAAGGTCCGAGAGAGATATGGAGCTATTCTGGGCAAAAGCTCTGTTGAATACATGGAGTCTAAATGGAGTTTAAATGATAATTTAGCATTTTAATTATGTTTAGCCATAATTATTAAGCGATTGTGGGAAATTTTTAAAACATTTAAAAGGGGTGGCAAATTATGAGTACATAAAAATAAAAAAAAACTATGATTTAAAATATTTTGTATTTAATGGTTTTCATATAAATATTATAACAATAACGTTACCGAATAGCTTTTTGCCCAAATTAGCTCCGTCTTTCTCTCGCACTGCGCTGGAGTCGATAAACTGCCGCGAAGCCCGGTCCATATGTTATAATGTCATTATGTGGAACAATGGTTTAAAAAATGCCCATTTTTTCAAAGATAAAAAGATGTGGTTTAGGAGTGCATCTGGAAACAAATTCAAACAAAGTTATTAGTTAAGGTACGTTAATTTATTGGTAAAATAAAAAAGTTCACGGCTTAGGCTCTCAATGGCTCTTAGAATACACTAACTAATATAGCCAAACTCTTATTAATAAACTTATAACAAAATCAACGAATGTTATCATAAACTAGAAATTATTTCTGAATAATTTCAATTCTGTACAGAGTTAAAGCAAATTTTATATTCGGTATTCCTTAACCGTTACTTTTAGAGTGATACTTAAACTTAATTTAGGTAGACGGCACCACAGAACACAAACAGACGGCACCCACCGATCCACAGAAAAAACGATTGCGCGGAGGGCAAGTCAAGTCACGATTAATTTGGACCGTGGCAACGCGACGTGTCTTAACTTTCGACTAATGGAAAATGAACTGCTCGCCTCGCGCCAAACCGACACGAGCAGTACGAGCACAATTTCGGAACTTTCCGTGACCTTTCGGTCCGTGATTTACCTTTGACATGTATATTTAGAGCACTTTTGATGACTTATTGTAAACAAGACCTGAATTATTCCAACTCAAAATAATTTACACATGGTAATGAGTTAAAATAATGCACATCCGGGTCAAAAGTATATACTTTAAAATCAATAAATGAGTTTTCTCAACCCAAAAACTGTGTTCCGGTAACTCACAAAATGGTTACAAGATTAGGGATTGTGGTAATTCCAAATATGTTGATAAAAAAATATCTTCCTGTGTTGAGGCGAACCAAAACAAGCTGGATTATTGCAGCGTTTTTAAATAATTTGTGATAATTCGTAGGCTTAGTTAGAACAACATATAGACGTGCGTTAAAGTAGCTCTAATTTTGTAACCCACGACATGGGTAAATCCATTTTTGTCAGTGTGCGTCCAAAACATGCTAACTGTAACACCTTTGCTCGGCAGGCGAGCGGCGAGCTGAATTTGGATCCTTGTAATTGTTTATAGCTTCTTAGCGTAAAAGGCAACGCGAACTTGTAAAATACTAGTTCCTTGGTACAGGAACAAATGTAGTGATAGTATCGTCGTACCCAGCACTGTAAAGACGAGACCAATGTACAATTATTTAATGTGTTTTTTTGTAATTTTGAGTGCCTAGTATGGGTTTTTTTCACCCGACACTGCCTTGGTCCTGTTTGACTCTTTGGTTCACAGTAAGGCATTGATTTTTCCCCCTGCTAGGTAGATAGTCAAGTTTTAAAAGCCTACTTAAAAGAGGTGCAGGTCAGCATGGTCCTTAAAAATTTGGAATATAGCAGTCATTGTATGCCTGATTTTAAATTCTTCTATAATACGGGGTGTTTTAAATAAGTTATTTACATATACAAATTTACAAATTTTTGTATTAAAATTAAAATTCTCATAACTAATGAAAAAGTGCGTTGTCCGCAACAGCTGCAAATAACTGTTATTTCTTATTTTTACTAAGTCTAATATCGATATATAACAGTTTTACTCCATAAATAGGTTATTTATACTAAATTATGGTTTACGTTTATTAGAAACTAATATTATTTACATTGGCTTATCACTTTCTTCGGGCTTTTTGAAGTTGCAAGGTAAACTAAAAATCGTCGAAAAGTATAATTATTATCTTTATGTGCCCGAACTAAAATTATTTTCTTGGCTGGCGACTTTTTGCTGTGGTGCTCAAATTTTTTGTGGGCATTAATTATAAATTTAATTATTTTAGTATTTTTTTATGGTAAGATTATGAATAATTATAATTGACCGGAGCAATAGGCCAAAATGTACACAAGCTTAAGGTTCCTTAAGGGAACTTATAGTTAGGTATGGCAATCGATAAACAGTGCGTTTAATTTGATTTGAGGTTTTGAAATATTCTAAACCTATGTTGATTAATTGTTGCTTATATTTTTATTATTTTTCTAGCGTATACGACATTACAAAGACAGATTTAAACGACAGCAAGGAGCAGATCTATATCTCCCAGATAGCTATGTAACAGAAGGGGGTGAAGAACCAGAAGAAGGGCCCTGGTTGGAATGGTCTGAACCAAGTCCCTGTTCGAGGACTTGTGGAGGGGGTGTCAGTACACAGTATAGGCAGTGCCAAGAAGGCTATACGTGTCAGGGATTCGATAGACGCCATTTTTCCTGTAATACACAGGTATATGTAATTTAAATTTTCTTTTAAAATGAGTAGCCTACCCAGCCTTATAAAGGGGAATTTCAATAGTTGAAAAGACAACAGATTTAATCGCAATGAATTCAAATGTATACCGGGCCCAAGCCATATTTTTATTGATTCCAATGTAGATATTATATAAGAATGCACTCTACAGGTATATCGTAAAGCATTGAAGATACGAAGATGGTTAAATTAGAAAAAAGTTACGCCCAACCTAATTCTGCAATGTTGGATTTTCAAATTTAAAAAATACCACACGATTTTTCCGAAGATATTTAGGAACAATTGAATTTTCGTGATTTCGTGTCATTTTTCTGAATCATTTTACAGAGATATCTCAAAAAAAGTTAACATTACATAGCATTATCATTTTTTTCTGGTCAACAAGTTAGTATAATTATATTTTCAACCCGACGTTCCGTTATTCACAACCATAATAATACAATTATAAACTTAGTTTACTAACTTATATCAAATTTTATTCAGATTGGATAAGTAATTTACGAGGTAAATTTATTTTACATGCGTATGCCAAATTCATAGTAGATCGGTTAGGTAGTTTTCGAGTTACAATAAAATCAATTTGTTAAGGAGGTCAAAATTGCAGTCACTGGTATTTCTTAAATATTTTTCCTAAAATTATAAACGTCTTTTACATACGATTACCAAATTTTGTTCAGATCGGTTTTCGAGGTAAAATTATTTTACATGCGTTCAGCAAATTCTAGGTAGATCGATTAAATAGTTTTAAATGTAAATTAATTTGACGCGCACCTACATCACATTTTAATCCTTGAATCATATTTTACTTCTTCCGAATATAGAAATTGAGGATGTTTATCTAGGGTCGAAACATTGGACTCGATATCTAATAACTTTATATTATACGAAACGGAATAACATTTTATTTTCTTCATCCTTGTAAATGAAACTTTTCCAAATATTATTTATAGAGAAAAACCGTAACTCTTATCGTTTGGGCCGCGGCGCATTGCCTGTCAAACGTTGGGCAGGAGCGCAGATAGTTTTTATAATATTGTATAAAACTTTGTTTTTTTTTTAATAGAGACAATTTTATTTTATTATTTTTAAATTCAAGGGGCAGTACGAGAGATCTTAAGGCGGTATCCAAAGAATTATTATGGGCCCGCCTTTCACGGATTATTCACTTTTCTTTGTTTTAGAATTTTACCTGGAATATTTCTTAAAATAACATTTAGAACACTTTAAAAACCTAATAAAAGCAAGTAAGGAAGTAAAAAGATATTACATTTTTTCAAAAGCAAGCAATTAGCTTAATGAGTTTGGTCAATTAAGAAACCTATGCGTAAACCTAATTTCAAAAATTGTCCGTATATTATTTGGTGTAATGAGATGACGCGTTTTGTGTCCATATATGGCTTTGATTTCGTTTGACCAATGAATGACAAGAAAAAATACACGTAATTGTTGAGGACACTTTTAGTTTACATGAGTAAGAAGAACGATACTTTACATTCTATCTCTTTCTATTTTTATTTGGCTGAAGATTTGGTTCAGAATGGATCTGCATCTGCATATTTTTGTTAATAAAATGCAATAGACTTCATTTGATTAAACGAAATAAAATATTTAGGTAGGAACCCTGACCATTACAAAGGTGTGAATCTATAATCGATTTTACAGCGCTATAGCTTATGATTATGGTTTATATTAAAATATTCCCAATGTCGCAATTTATTATTGTCACCGTTTTCGTATTTGTGAGCTTATAACGTCTTGTTCTTAAGTGTAATTTCCTTAATAATTATAAAAGTTTTAAAAATTGTTTAAAAAAAAAGATAAATAATTGCTTTCTAATAATTAAGGAATAGGAACACTTTTTTCTAACATTTAAAAGTATATTATCTTGCTTACAGTCTTTATAATATTACCATAAGATATGAATGAGTAAGCATATTACTTTTATTTGAAATAGATTTTTAACATAATTCCGACAAAAATTGGAAAAAAACAACTGATTATTTCGGAACTCTAACGAGCATTTTAATGGGTGTATTAAAGAAGGGTTGGCAACCATGCAAAAGTCATTTAAAATGCTATTTAAAAAAATACCTTAAATCGTATTCCCTCCATACTGGTGCCATTTTCTGAACTTGTCAGCTATCTAGCTGTTGTTTTATACCTATGATATGGGTGGCTATTTTTAAATATATTCTGTGAGTATTGAACTTAATTGACCGTTATACTTTTTTACAGGATTGTCCAGACACGGGAGATTTTAGAGCGCAGCAGTGTTCGGAATATGACGAGGTGCCATTTGAAAATATTAAATATCAGTAAGTTATCTTTAATTAACTAGCTATTAATATTCAATAATTGAACCTGTATTAGATATAAAAATAAAGAAACTTTTTTGGCTCAAATATAAATGGGCAGGGAAGGGACAAAGGGAAAATTATCTCCTGGTTTGCCATATTATGCATTTTGTCGTCAGAGGAAAGGCAAATTATAGAAAAAGTATCCATTTTCATTTACTATTTATATTTTATGCTAAGAGGAAAAAATCATATAATATCATTTATTGGCACTTAAGATTATCTAATAGATAGTTTATTAAATTATTGTAAAATTTTATTTATTAAATGGCAAAAAAATGTGGGTAAGGATGAATCAACGGATTTATTTGAATAGTTATGGAATTAGGTCGAACAAATTATCTAGACAATTTATAGAATTTTTAGAGCACCTAATGACAACTTACATAAGGTAATGGTATGGGTTTTTGCCGAAAATAGTCAATGTTATGCACTACCACAAGCATTACGCCCCCTTGCGGCCAACTTAAAATTTTAAAATAATTTCCACCTACTTTTCATGGCCACTTTTGTTAAAAATATGTTTTTCCCAAAGCTGTAGCGTAAGTGGTTTCTGGTATACGGCCAGTGGCAATCTATAATGGGACATTCGGTAAAAACTATTGCAGATATTCCGGCCCAGAAACAGTTCTCATTTGCCATTGGTCAGCTCAAGGTAGACCTCTTGTTTTGTGACGTAGCGTTAGCATCGAGTTCTATGGATGGCCGCGACTGAGTATGGACAAGACAAACCACATGGATAAAAATTATACTTAAATAAAATTTAAAAATTAAAAGTGTATTTTTCTAACCAATATTTTTAACATTGTCTTTTAATTTATCTATTCGCTTACTTCTTTTTAACGAACTATTTTCATTTACGAACGAAGAAAAAAGAATTTCATCAATTTCTAGCGAAACAATATTTTTATGTGATTTTTTAGGGTAAGGCAATTAGTAATTCTTTGATAATTATTATCAGCATAATTTAAATTCTTGCATTTATTAATAAAACATTTTTTTATTAATCTATAGAGTAATTAACATAGAAGTAATTTAATAATTGATCAAATAAAATATGTAAACTAAGATAGAGTTAATATTTTCTAAGATACTAGGTTTAGAAAGTTCGTCAATAGTTTTATCAATTTAATCTAATTTTTTACTTTCAATGACCTTATCGGAGCTAACTGCTTGAATTGGAATAGAATCGAAATTTGTTTGATTATTTTTTATCTTAGATTCTTCACAACAGTCTAAATTTGAGATAATAGTTTTAAAAGGACATTTAGGGCTAGTACCTATTAATAGGTTGAGAAGCTTGCAAAAACCTTACAGTCATTGTTGATAATCAACAAACCTGTTTTATTTAAAACAATATTAACCGCGGAGCTTTTGGTAACATGTAGTTACGTCAGTTTGTTTTGGAAGGACTTAATGCCAACTATTAGATAACTCTAATTTCTGCCTAATTTTTAAGGGCATTTTTATAATACGATTACCACATTTTATTGGAATTTTATCATGGGTTCCCGTTTCCCGTGCAAACGGCCCTAAATTATATAATTGATATGTTTTGATGTTTACTTTAGAAATTACACATATAATTCTATTTAAACTGAAAGAAATTTTTTATTGTGACATGTTCATTCAATGAGTTTGTAGGCATGTTTATCTTCGAGGAGAAAAGCATAAGAAATAGTATTGGAGATGTAAGGAAACGTTTTCCTAAGCCCAGAAACTAATTGAAGGGGGTCATAATAAAAGAATGTAAGATATTACTTTTTGCAAATAATATCCAGTTCATTATGGTGGAATATTCATTTTCAAGTTTATTTAGAAAATATCCTAATAATGAAAATTGTTGTTCAATGGTTTATTTTAATTCTAAATTAAAACTTTGATTTTTAATTTTTCCAAAAAGTTTCCTTTTTTCTTTAGGTATTCATTAAAAATAATTATCTTATTTTTATTAAAGCTTAGTGTTGTATTATTAAATATAAATATTGTACACTGAACTACTGGAGATTGTGGTTTAAGAAGCTCTAAAAGTTTTTTAATCAGAATTAACCTTATTTATAGCAGTATAATAATACTCGCCATCTTTTTCGTCTAAGATGCAGAATAATTTTTTAAAAACAGTCCCGGCTATACCTACAAGAGCACGTTTTGACTTCTTTAAGGTATTACGTTTTTTTTTCCTGATTGATGATGGAAGCATTTCATCTAGAATAATAATGTTTATTTAAAAAAAAAGATTTGCTATTATATCATGTTGACATAATTTATCCGTTTTGTCATAAATATTTTCAATAAACCTACATTTTTCTTCAAAAATATCAAGATCTAAATAGGTTATAATTTTCCATGAATTTTTAGAAAATTGAAATGGTTCAAAGAATAATCCTGAAGACTGTATTTTAACGTCCCTGGTGTGTCATATAAATAGGCAAATTTTCTTGCAATTGTTCTAAAACAAAAGCATGCTTTAATCTATTTGCACGAACCTTTTGTTTTTTATTCTTAACAAAAATTGAAAAATTAACAGGATAATTCTGTTAAACCATTTTGAAAGTGCCGGCATAATTTTAAGAGAGTTTCTTTGGTTTGTCAATTTTTGTTCGTTCATTTAAAAGATAAACATTATCATTAACCTTAAAATCTTTATTATTTATGTTCCTATCATAATATTTTTGATTTATTTTTTGTGATATTAAATTTTTTCTGGCTACAATATAGCTTAAGCGTTATCAGTTTATTTAGTTTTTATCAACGTAAACAATACTTTCTTATGTTCATTCTTAATAACAGAATGGACTTTATCGCAATTATCAATAAACTCATATAATTTGGATTTATTTCCATTAAATTTAATTACCATGTCTTTGACTGTTTCAATAGGTAAACCCATTTTATTACTATTAGAACTATTTTTGATTTGTTTTCCCTTTTTTTCATCTACCTCTAACGGTGTCGAGGACCGTGTCGTCCGCTGATAAGCTACAGGTCACTAGGCTTTTTCGTGAACTTATGAAATAAATAGCCCTGGTTCATGTATCACCTTCAAAAACATTCATTTTTATTTGGCAACTACATAACATAACTCATAATTGGTACATTTTTTATTATTGTTAGAAACGGCAGGTACCAGTAAAGTAAATACAAATTTAAGCTACAAACATACCACCCCCCTTGAGACGCTAGACCTTCAATAAAAAACGTGACTATAACATAATCAATTTAAAAAGTCCTTGATTACTATGAATTTAATTATCGATGGGTAATAAAGTTAATTTCGTCAAGACTCATTTAAACATTCCATTTTTATTGTATTATCTATAGTTGTAAGTACGTTGCATCCGCCAATAAAATGTATTGCATTATCTGACCACAAGTCAGTACAGAGACCTCGTCTTCATACCAATATTTTCAATACGTCTAAAAAAACCAGCGCTTGTTAAATCCGAGACGAGCTCTTGATGAACAGCTTTTGTTGACAAACACACAAAAAGGCTTATGCCTATGCCTTAATAATTTTTCTATTTCTTGTTTTACCGTCTTTTAATTCAAAGGGATCTGCAAAATCAACTGCTAAAGAAATAAACGGACTTGCGGACGTGACCCGAGAATTAGGAAGTTGTCCCATTTTTATTGATAAAGCAGAAGGCTTAGCCCTAAAACATTTGATGCATTTACGTATACAGGTCTTTATAAAATGTCTACCATTTATTGACAAACGTTCTGATCGGGCTATTAAATAGGACGGTCGATATCGGTAGTGCAGTTTTTTTTCGTGCGATAAGCGAATTCCTAAGTGATAAATAAAGATTATAATCGGTTTAAATTTGCGGGAACCAAAATTTAGGCAATTTAAATAAAATAGACGTGTTTAACGGGGGGAAACCCCCAGATGATAATATGTGCCCTACTGGGGCTATTTCTGGATTAAAAAGTGACCACATGATTAACATGGATTATAAGGAAAATAGCAGTCAAACGGTGGTAAAACCAAACGAAAAGGTAAAAAATAACGAATCTAGCGAACAGGTAACCAAAATACAATTTCTTTATGAAACCACAGATCTTTCTCCATACTATGTACTGATAACAAACCCAGACTTTAAAGGTAAGCTTAATCCAATAAAAGTCAATAATGTCATAATATATGCCTGTCACCCCGAATTAGATAATAAAATAAGAGAGATCGAATCTACAGGGCGTAATAGAATACGGGTTCAATACAAAGACAATAAAACGGCCAATAACTTAATTTCATCAAAAAATTTAAAAGACAAAAAATTAGACGTGTATATACCAAAATCGTCAGTAATGAAACAGGGGGTAATAAAAGATATTAATACAGATATAAGCATAGAAACGCTCAAGAACAAAATTAAAAAATTTGATGAACACTCTATTTTTTCAGTGATTAATGCTAGAAGAATCACAAAAGCTATAATTGATAAAAGAGATAATCAAAAAAAAAATTATTGAAACTAAATCAGTTTTTATTACGTTTAAAACCCAAAGTTTGCCAAAATATGTCGCGTTAGGGCATGTTCGATTAGTAGTAACCCCCTAAGTCCAAAGAGTAATGTTATGTTATAAGTGCTTTCGATACGGACATACTAGAAACAGTGTAGAAGTAAAAAACGATGTTTAAAATGCGAGGGCGATCACAAACTGGAAGAGTGTAAAGTAGAAAAAGATATAGAATGTTTTCACTGTAAAGGCACTCATGCCACAAATGAAATTAAAAAATGTACAGAATTCCCTAGGCAAAAAAATATTAAATCAGCTATGGCACATCAAAATCTTTCGTACAAAGAAGCAGAAAAATGCTTTCCTCAGACCTCATACTCTTCAGCAGTAGCAAAAAAATCAGAACATGAAGTAGACCTTAAAGATCTAGATAACATCTTAACCAGTAATACTTCATCCACACAAAATCCAAAAAATGTAGCTACTTCTTCATACTTTACACAATTTAAAACTAATACAAAAAGAGCTAGACCAGCATCACCTAACACAGTTTTAGAACAACATAAACAAATTCTATCTCAGAGTCGATTCTCTCAGCCTAAAAACAGTATTCTTAATGACAACTTATACCAATCAAATTTAAATAACACAATAAATCAACAAAATACTTCATCTTATAATACAAACAAACAAGATTCTGGTTTTAATAAAATTGTGGACGTAATTCTAACAGTCGTAAATATTTTAAGACAAAAAAATACTTTTGACATTAACGAACAAGAACTTGCACAACTAATAAAATCTAAACTTTCTAGTCAACTTTAACTTTAAAAATGGACAGCTTAAATATTGCTCAATAGAACTGCCGCTCAGCGATATCCAATAAAGTAAACTTAGAAAATCTTTTAGAAAAAACTAAAGTTGACATAGCCTTGCTATCAGAAACGTGGTTTAGGCCTGGCCGGTATATCTCCTTTGCGGGATATAACGTTGTTAGGAGGGACCGGGATGATGGTAAAGGAGGTGTAGCTGCATTAATAAAAAATAATATCCAATTTTCCGAAATTACCGGCAAAGATTTCCCTAATATTATGTACGTAGCTGTTAAGGTTTCTATAAGTAATGGCTCATTTCTATCTCTCGTTTCGCTATACATTAAGTCTCAAGCTAAAATATCTACAGTTAATTGGAATTCCTTTTTTAACCTATTTCATAAACCCTTATTGATATGCGGATATTATACACACCATACTGCATGGGGATGTTATGACAGTAATACTGCAGGAAATAGATTACTAGATGCAATTAATGACAGTAACTTAGTTTTTCTGAATGACGGATCATTCACACGGTTACACCCTTCAGGTGGGAGTAATTCTGCAATCGATCTTACATTAACATCCCCATGTATGCAGGATAAATTAGTTTGGAGTACTTTAGATGATCCTTATCAGTTCTGGTGTATACATGTAAAATGCAAAACTTGGAAAACATATGATTTATTTGCTTATTATCGATCACCAAATGGAAGCGTTAAAGATTTTTTAGATTTTTTTGAAGACAAATGTGAAAGTATGTGGGATGTAAATAGTACTAAAATACATATTGGAGATTTCAATATAAATTTTTTAAATGATGACAACTACGTTAAAAAATTTAAACAAATTTTGAATATAACTGGAATGAAACAATTAATAACGGATTTTACCAGGACAACAAATAAAAGTAAAACAATCATAGATCTTGTTATCACAAATGAACATTGTCTAAATTCTGGTATAATGACTATTCCAAAACTAAGCGATCATGATTGGATTTTCGTTCAGACTGAAAATATTATACAAAATGAAAAACAAACAACAAAAATGACATTTATTGACTATACTAAATTATCCAAAGAACTTATTTCGTATCACTGGGACTATACTAGTACTGATGTCAATATTATATTTAAAAATCTAATAAGCAATGTGCAGAATGCAATTAATAAAATTAAAGAAGAAAAAACTGTATATCTAAGAAAACATCCAACACCTTGGTTTAATAAAAAAAATTTGGACGTTAGAAAAAGAAGGGACGATGCATACAAGAAATTTACCATTTCAAAAAAAGAAGAAGATTGGAATGATTATAAGAAAAATCGCAACATTTGTGTTTCAGTATTAAGGGAAGAAAAAACAAATTATTATGAAAAACAAATTGATAATAATAAGAAAAACAGTAAAAAAATGTGGAAGACTTTAAAAAATTTGGTCAAACCAACTACAAGAACGGAAATAAAAGAAATTATATTTGAAGACGGTAAAATATCAAACATAAATATTATAGCTGAAAAATTAAACTCATACTATGTCCAGAGCGTTGAAGAAATTATTATCTCAATAAATGTTGGAAACCATTCTATTTGTCCAAAAATTTCTAGAAATAAAAATATTATACAAACATTTTCTAAAGTAACTCTCAATCATTTAAGAAAAATGATAAACAATCTAAATTCAAATGAAAATTACAGTGAGGTTTTAATAAAGAAATTGATGAAAGAATCATTTGGAGTTATTGGATATTATCTACTTTACTTTATTAATGTTTGTTTAAACAATGGGGAAATTCCATCAGACCTTAAATGTTCATATATTACCCCGGTTCCAAAGATTAAAAATTCTAAACAATGGAACGAGATGAGACCAATAAATGTTTTATGGGACATAGAAAAATTAATAGAAGAAGTAGTTTATGAGCAAGTTATAAATTTTTTGGATGAACACAAAATTTTAATTCATTCACAAGCTGGATTTAGAAAAGGGCATTCAACTGAAACAGCCATCCAGTATGTAATTGAAAATTGGAAAAGAGATTTGGAAAAAGAAAAATATATTATTGCTGTATTTCTTGATTTTAAAAGAGCTTTTGAAACGATTAATAGGGATATTTTTACTTCAAAAATTATTTGAATATGGTATCAGGGGTAAAGTTTATCAATGGATTAAAAATTATTTAAATAATAGGACACAGACAACAAAAATTGGTAATATATTTTCAACAAAAAAATTAAATAACATAGGAGTACCCCAGGGAAGTATTTTGGGTCCTTTATTTTTTATTTTATATATTAATGACATGCCATTAGTATTAAAATTGGCTAAAATTCAAATGTTCGCAGATGATACTCTTATTTATATTAGTGGTAAAAATATTTTGGAAATTTTGGAAGTTTTAAATTCAGAACTTGTTTTATTGTCAAATTGGTTAAAAGTAAACAAATTAAAATTAAATGTTTCCAAAACAAAATGTATGGTTATGGGTTTAAATTTGAATTTAACCAATTTAAATATTTTAATTGATGGAGACAGATTGGAAATAGTTAACTCATTTAAATATTTAGGTATAGTAATTGACTCAAAATTAAAATTTAATATCCAATATGAAAATTTCATTTCTAAAATTGCGGGAAAAATGAATTACTTTAAAAGAATAAGTTTCAATTTAAAATTTTATTCGAAAAAAATTATTTATAATACCTACTTTAATTTTGCCATATTTTTTATATTGTTCTACAATTGTATTTAACGCTGATGAAGGTGTAATAAACATATTACAAATTTTACAAAATAAAGCGATGAGAATTTTACTTAATATGGATAGATATTCAAAAATTAATATAATGTTAAAAAAATTAGAATGGTTAAATGTAAAAAATTTAATATTATTTTTGGTTTTGATATTTATTTACAAAGTTCAAAATGGTATGTTACCTTCACATTTAAAAGAGTTTACTGTTTTAAATTGTGATCATCATAATTATTTAACGCGAAATAACAATAATATTTTTCTTAATACTTTTTCAAAAAACATAGCTTATAAATCGGTATTTTATAAAGGGCTTATTGAATTTAATAATTTAAATAAATCAATTAAAACACAAAAAAGCTTAAAATCATTCAAACAGGGTTTAAAAAAATATTTATTAAAACAACAAGATAAATAAAAATGTTTCAAAAGGTCATTTAAAATTGTATTAAAAAAAAATTAAATAATTATTTAAATGTATTAGTAGCCATGTGCTAAATAAATCTTGTTACTACTACTACTACATGGATCTGATCACCTACCCATTTTAATAACATGTCAAATAGCACCCAGACTTATTTCCAAGACTAGTCACAAAAAGTAGAATATTCATAAAGCCGATTGGGAAACATTTGCTGTCGAATCTACTCTAAACTTTTCAGAATATAATAATATAAATTATGATCAATTTATTATAATTTTATTATAATTATAATTATATTTTATTTTATTTTATTTTTTATTTTAATTATAATTATATCAGAAAATAATGAAAAAAATCATGGAGGTAAGTCTTGGTGGAATGAAAAATGTAACAATGTAGTTCAAAAAAGAAAGGAATGTTATAGTTTATACAAATTAAATCCCAATATGACAAGTTTAATAACTTATAAACAAGCTGATGCTCAAGCTAAAAAAAAACATCAAAGAGGTTAAAAGAGAAAACTGGAGGTCATTTTGCCTCTTAATAAACCAAAATACACCAATAAAAACAGTCTGGAAAAAGGTTATTGGTTTTAAGAATAGGAAACAGGAAAATAGAATTCCAACTACTTTGAAAGATTCCTGGATAGGGGAATTCCACAATAAACTAGCCCCTCCTTATGCATGCCGCCCAATAACACAGGAAGTGGACGAAAATATCCACGATGAAGACTTTTTACTTAAACCTTTTAACTAAATCGAACATTAAAATAAAATAATAACTCTGCTCCAGGCAAGGATAACCTGCATTATTCAATGTTATTTAATCTGCCCGTCAATGTTAAAAAGTTACTACTAAAAATATTTAACAACATATTTTTAGGAAAGCACCCAGTACCTGAAGATTGGAAACAATATATTATTGTCCCTATTAATAAGCCAGGCAAACCAACAAATCTCTCCACATCCTATAGACCAATAGCGCTAGCATCATGTGTACTTAAAACATACGAAAAAATAATAAAAAATAGATTGGAGTTCTGGTTAGTCAAAAGCCAATTATTCTCAAAAACTCAATTTGAATTTAGAAAAGGAACATCTACACAGGCTGTTATAGCCAACATAGTGACAGATGTCTAGCTAGGATTCACCAAAAATCAGTGCACATCGGCATTGTTCTTGGATATACAAGGAGCATATGATAATGTCGTGTATAATATCCTTGCTAAAAAAATGATGAAAATTGAAATACTGTTCAAAATGGTGAAGAATTTGTACGATATTTATAATACTCGCCAAATATATATCCGCACCAACGAAGGTAGCATTCTAAGCCCGATTTTATTCATTATTTATACTTATGACCTAGAAAAACTATTTCACAACGGCGTCTAACTTTTAAAATTTGCTTATGACATCTGTTTATATACATCTGGCAAGGATCCCGAGATAGCAAAAGAAAAATTACACGAAAAATTCACTAATACCTTAAAGTGGCTTCATAACAATGGATTTAACCTATCAACCGAGAAAACAGTATTTTGTAACTTCTCAAGAAGTCGAACACAAGACCCCAATGAGATTCAACTTGGAGGATTAACAATCGAACAACAATCAACGGTTAAATATTTGGGTCTTTATTTGGACCGAAAATTAAATTGGAAAGAACACATTCAATATCTTGTCAAGCGTACAGAAAATGGCTTAAATGTTATTAGAGCATTTAGCCACAAAAACTGGGGAGCAGATCCAAATATCTCGTTGTTATTCTATAAAGCCTATGTTCGATCAATCTTGGACTATTCCAGTATTTTTTTACGGTTCTGCAGCACAAACTCATTTAAATAAATTGGAAATTATTAAAAATCAATGCATAAGACAATGCACAGGATTCCTGAAAAGCACCCCAATTTCGGTAATGGAAGCTGAGACAAATAAACCTCCTTTAGAAATAAGAAGAGACTTTATTGCCGACAAATTCCTGTTAAAACTTATTTCCAAAGACAGTATTTTAATAAATAAAATAAACGAACTTACAGTACTGTGTTATACACACTCATATTGGAAAGTTAAAAAGTTACCATTGTTAATAAAAAGTTATTCATGGATAACCCAGATCAAAAATAATATATACAGTAATAGCACTTTACCCTTTTATCAATTAAACTATTCAATTTTCAATAACATTCCAAAAGTAATAATTCAGAATAACATGGAAGAAAATGAATTATCTCTTAAAAGTAAGTTTTTAGAAAAACAAGCGACCACCTGGTCAAACTATGAAGAAATATTTACTGACGGATCTGTTCTAGATAAAAAAAAAACTGGCTGTACCTTCTACCACAAGAACATCCAGTTATACAAACAATTTAAATTGCCAGAGGGTTCATCTATTTTTTCAGCGGAACTCTGGGCTATCCTAGAATCACTTAAATACTGCGTAGATTATGAGGAAAACAACAAGTTTGTTATATTCTCTGACAGTAAAAGTTCATTGATAAAAATTCAGAATTGTTTGAATATTGCACCTACTAATTATCTTGTTAGTAATATAGCCAATTTATACGTATCCTTAAGAAACTTAGCAAGAAGCGTTGCTGATGTCCTTCTAAAGCAATGTCCCGTATACTTTTCTAAATCAGCAAGTTCCAAGAATTCAGCAATTTTCATGGCAACACCGCCGATGGTATGAATACCCACCCTTTGACATATACTCTTCCCATTTCGATAGCCCAAGAAAAGAAAATTATTATTTACATCTTGCGGTCGCAGTGCAAATAATTTTGTCCACTGCTCTCATTAATAGCAGTAAAAAACTCTTCGATTCGATGTTTGGTTTTTGTTTGTCGTATTGTTACTACCAGCTGCTTACCCGCATCTTCGATATCTTGAATGCCTGCCAATGTCATTAATAACACAGTTAAAGGTACTGGTTAGTTAATTATTGTTAAAAATCTTATATAATTCTCTCTCTCTCTAATCTTAAATAATTAATTTTATAGCACAAGATTCAAGGCAAACTCAATGCAGTCATTTTAATATAGAAGGAACCATCGAAAATTCGTTTATAAAGGTTGCCCACATCAAAGAGCAAATTTCATAAATGGTTCAATCGCTGATCCGTGTCTTGACAAATTACAAGGTAGGAAAGACAGCGCTCAACTGACTGAAGGGAGCTGCTGCATAGTGGGGATAAGAAGTTCTTTATTTAAATTGACTTAAATAGTTATTTACATGTACTCTTTTTAAATGTATATAGCTTTAACTACAGAGTTGGTTGGTTGGTTTAAGGCGGGGGTCGGGCGTTCGGCCCGAGCTTCCTGCACTGCAACCTAGTGGCTTATTGTGCTCCCCTATCTTGCTAGAAAAGATTTCTTTCTTTAATAAGGTCCAGTAAATTCCTACCAAGTTTGTCATGCGGGAGGTTATCCCCACATAGGATTCCTCCGAATATTTTGAATCCACAAAGTAGTTTTAAACGAAGGATTTTCTCCTTTTACTACTGTGTTGACTTAAAATGATTAAAAATTTGATCAAAGTAACTAGTCCGTCGTATTTATTTGAATCATAAATGTACCGAATGTTAATATGAGTACTTCACTGTTGTGTTAAAACATTTTATTAGAAAGTTAGTTTTAATAACATTTTTTTAATTTAAGACAAAAGAGTTAAAATGATTATAAAGTTTAAGTAATTTTAACTGATTTAAATTGACTATAAATTTTCTTAATTATTACGGCCTGGATTTCTAACATTGTACGTATACCGAATTTTAATAATATATCTCAAACCATTCTCGGGTTAGCAGGGGCTGGGGAGGGGACTTTCTGCAAGCATAAAATTATTTTTTAAACTTGGTAAGTGCTTTTAGGCGCATTATCTCATACTTTAACAATCAATATAATTATGTAGGTACTTTATCATTTATTTAAAAAAAAAAATTTATTTATGGTCCCGGCGCGGCGCCCATTGTCGTATATTTACGAACTTGAGTAATAAATTATGAAAAAAGCAAAAAGTTTTAATTCTTCTTAAATATATTTTTGATGTAAACAATAGCCGCATCAGAACTCACCTTAACTAACAATATCTATATATTCATATTTCAGATGGGTTCCGTATACAAAAGGACCAAACCCATGCGAACTAAACTGCATGCCGAAAGGACAAAGGTTCTACTATAGACATGCACCCCATGTAGTAGATGGAACAAAGTGCAATGACGAGAGTTTTGATGTCTGTGTTAATGGCCAATGTCAGGTAAAATATTACGAGGTTTTTGGTAATTTATCGTGAATACTATATTACAGTCAAAAAGAAATTATTCCTCCACAGCTCCACTGTATGATAAAATAAATAGTTATTAAAGAAGATAAAGAGTTTCCTTATGGCTCATGAGTGAGGCTACAGAATCTGACGAAAGAAAGGAGCTTTACATTTATTAAAACTCCTGTACGTATTCTACAAAGATGACGTGTACTAAACAAAGAGCTGAAAGGAAGATATTAAGATGTAATATAGGTACCGATTTTGAGACGCGCCTGTGCGTAAAATAAATCGGTACGCATACGGTACCGAGAATTGTCCAGTACATTCTCGGCACTCGGATGCATGTACAAGGGTTTATAAAAACCATTATCTATTTATTTTTAAATAAATCGTATAGAAACTCGAAGGTCGTTTCCTTTCAATGCGGCTAAAGTTTCAATACTTTCCAGTGGCGACGAGCAGTGGTGGATCTATGAAATTGAAAATGAAAAATAATCAAAAAGATAAAAAAATACGCGGCACACTGGCAGCAAACAGCGTCCGATCTAGCGTGTTTCGAGTCGACAGAAATAGGGGTTTCCTGGAAAATCAGGATTCAAGATGCGCCACAAGCCAAAACAAAAAGAGCCATAAAGTGCCATAAACTAGTATCGACTCGTACTATAGTAATAAGATACGAACGACGTGCGCTGTATTTCGTCTTTTCCAAATTCTTTTCATTAATAAGATTACTTTAAGTTTAGACTTTAGTAACTAGTTTTGATACTTACATGCGATTTTTTAAGTTGTTATTAAATTGATGTATTTTATATAGTGCCATAGGCCGGTGGGTAAGTAATAAAATTAAATTACAGAATATAGAATGTATTTACATATTGGGTTTTGCCCGATTTTGGTTTTGAGCTTGTAATGCAGTCATCTTTAAACTAAATATTAGTGATCGGCCAAAACCGATATATTATTATTTAACTTAATTAATAATACATGGGAAACATTAAATAAATTTATTTTTAGAAATAGGATGACAGATTCTAATCCAAGAAAAAAACTTAAAACGCAATCCTTGCTATCTACTTTTTTGCACAAAATAGAAAACAGGCCCTCCTGTAGTTCTACCTCTATCGCTCAGACAGGAAATCAGGATTCTACTGCCAACTTTCATAAACAAAAAACTACAATAAAAAGTGGTTAAAGCAAATGCTGTGGAAACACAGGTTTGTAACAACAAAACCTGTCAACGGCTTTATCATACGTCAATCATATAAAATGTATATTTCAGGATATGAGAATATAAAATAGCTCATTCCAGTTGAAATATAATGGAGCAAATGAACTAGCAAGCGAAGTTGGGACAACTATTTCTATGCTTCGAGTATGTGGTCGTCAAACAATGAGAACCAATCAACAAGTTACGGCAAGTTGATGTCGACTTAGTAATCAACGTGTTTTCTAAAATAATAAAATCTTGACGTCTAGAAATTGAAAATTGGGATACGTAATTTTTTTTCTATAATTATATATTTTTATAGTTTTGTTATGTTGCTCTTGTGAATTAAAAATAATAGGTATTTTTTTAAATGCTATTATTAAGTGTTTTTTTTACTTTTTACAAAATGGGTAAGGCTTAGCGCCCCCCCCCCCCCCCCTTGAACTGGTTTTAGATCCACCACTGGCGACAAGGAAATTGTTCTTTTAGTGCATCGATTAAAGTTTCAAATTAAAAACACCCACCTTAAATAATTTTATTTAACGTTTTATTTAATTTAAACTACTAAAATTGCAGTTACCGAGAATGTCGGGTAACTTCGGGAGTTTGACCCGGACAACTCGGATTAGGCCATTTATAAAAGACGGCTAGAAAATTATTTCACGGCTAATGAAATTACAGATGATAGTTGCAAAAGAGCAATTTTGCTTAATTTGCTTAATGAAAATACATATCAAGTAGTTCGCGATTTGTGTTTGCCTACAGAACCGGAAGATAAAACTTATCCTAGTCTAGTGTCAATAATTTCCGGACATTTTAAACCAATTGTTACGATTATTTTCGGCGCATTATAAGTTCTATAACGCCCGAAAAATCGGGAGTGAATCCGCGAAGGATTGGTTGGCCAGATTACGAAATTTGGCGTCTTCGTGTGACTTTGAATCTACGCAATTGTTACAAATTATTTTACGCGATATGTACCACACAGCAGATAAGTGTTCATTTAGATAATGTTTTTGTCATATTTGTCAAAAGAAGGTCATTTGGTGCCGGTGTGTCTAAAAAAACATTATAAAAGTGCAACGGTAAACACACAAAACTATTTAGAAGTTGACGAATATTCTCTTTATAATTTAGAGCACCTGAACGGAGGCAAGGGCCTGTCGACATATTAAGCACCGGTTCCCGCAGATCACCGAAGTCAAGCGGTGTCGAGCGCGGTTAGTACTTGGGCGGGTGACCGCTTGGGAACACGGCGTGCTCTTGCCTCAGGGAAGAGTGTAAAATGAATCGACACCTAGTCATCCTATTCACGCCGGACAGGCCGGATGAGATCGGATATCTCGTAGGATGAAGGTGCCGTTTCACACTCCCCAGTCGGTAGATCACATTTGTGGTCGATGACCGGTTCAAGATGGCCTACGTAGTCGGCGAACCGTAAAAAAAAAAAAAAAAAGCACCTGAACGGCTCGATTTTATTTGAATTAAAAGTGGATGATTTTTCTTTTGCACTTGATACGTGATTAAGGTTTCGTGTTATTTTGAATGAGACTGATAAATGCTTCACTTTATATAATGGGGAAAAAATTAGGCCCAGCGGTTTTATAACATGTAGAGTTAAATTTGAGGGTTAAGGAAATTATGTCAATTTTTATGTTATTAATAAGGCCTCTGGACCTCCGCTGTTAGGACGTGATTTTTTTGATCAGTTTAACATCAGCATTAAAAGTTTAAACTATTTAGAAGTACCGGAGGATTTAAATTTAATTATTAAAAAATATAATTCTGTTTTTACCTCAGATCTCGGAAAATTTTAAAACGGTTGCATTTCAATAAAATTAAAATCTGAGGACATAACCCCCAAGTTTTTTCGGGCGGGGTCTTTGACGCCGCGCGAGAGCAACCTATTGCGCACGCATCACGAACTCTTTTGACTCAGAAAAAAAATGAGTCAAATTGAGAAAGAGGGATTGACCATAATTTTCTCACTTTGCAAATTTATTCAGTATTTGTATGGACGAAAATTTACCTTATTAACAGATCACAAGGCTTTAATTTCAATATTTCATCCTCAAAAGGGTATCTCTCAATTTGAGGCAAATAGGCTACGTCGTTGGGAGGTTATCCTATCAAATTATCAATATGATATTAAGTTCGTCAGGTCTGAGAAAAACTACGCCGACTGTTTATCACGGTTGCCTGTCAAGTCGTCCCAATCTGACTGGGAAAACGTCGATATAAACTAAACTGCTTTCGAGCAGAAACTCGTTTCAATACTTAACAATAATCATCCCCTGTTATGTCCAATAGACCTCTTACATATAGGAATAAATAACATATTTTAATCGTAAATAATTACTATTTATTAAATAAGTAATTATACTTTTTTAAATAAGAAATTCTAAATTTAATTTTTCTGGATATGTAGTAGTTGAAGTATGTAGTTTTTCGAGATTGTGTTTGCCTACAGACGTTTATATTTTTTAGCCAGTAGGATGTGATATGATGCTTGGGTCAGATCTAAGTGAAGATGAGTGCCGAGTATGTGGTGGAGATGGCAGTACCTGCAACACAATTTCAAATACATTAGATTTAAATGATTTACAAGTTGGTACGTATTTAATAAAAATTAAGTTAGTATAAGTAAGTATAGTTTTCTAGTTTCCAATATGCAATAATTATAAATTGACAGCGGAATTAATTATGTAAAAGACCTTTGATTTCTAATAACTTTGGATTATATCGATAGACAAGTTGATGTTCATTAAAAAATATATTTTATAGAATACTTAGATAATTTCTTGTGGAAATGACTTATTATAATTAAATGGGTTACTCATTGGGGTCAAAAATCTACTTCATATTTTTTTTTATTGACTATTTAAAAAGTTTATTAAAGATCCCTAAAATTCCACAGAAATCGCTGTGCCCGAATGTGAAAACAATATCTATTCGAATTTCAGTCAGCGGCAACTATACTGCCAATAACAGCTGTACTAATTAATACATTGTACTTATCTAGTTCACCTTTTATCTAAATAAAAATAATTTAAAAAGGGAAATAGGTACGTAAAGAATCATAGGTTCAGTTTTTATTAGTCGCCTTGGTATTATGTAAATTTTGCTTCGCCTGACATAAAATAATCAAATTTCAGATCAAAAGTAGAAACCGTTTTTTAGTTTTTATTTGTAGTTTTTTCTTTAATTTTCCTAGAAACCAATTATCATCAATCTGCCAACATTTTATTACTTATATGTGATGATAAGGAGTGTGTATTTATTACTTAACAAACATAATTTAAAAGTTTTAATACCATTTGGTTTCCTATCGATCTAAAAATAACGAAAATATGGTTTATTGATCATATTTAATTATAATTGTACTCCACCGCATACAGGTAGGAAAATGCATATCGTAGTAATAAGTTTAAAGAATAAAAATTTAAAAATTTGAAGTGTGGGGGGGAGGAAGGGGTTGGTTTGCCATAATATGTATTTTGTAATCCGAGTACAGAAGCGCAACTATTAAGTACTACGTTTCATGAGGATTCAGTTCGATTTGAATCCGAATTGAACACATGAAAACAGGTATTTTTACCGTATTGATTTCATTTTCAGTTCAAGGTCGATTCGCCAATTTTTGGGATCGTATCGGGATCGTACCGACATTTTTAATCATGAAAACGGTTCGAGATCGGAACAAATATGATTCGCATAACCTACAAATAGTTCTTATGTTATATTTGGTTTTGACGGTTCGGTTATAAACGTTGTAAAAATGACCGACCAAAAAAGCAATAGAAACAAAATCTTAAAGCAAAAACATAGACAAGTACGAGAAAAGAGCGGTTATAACCACAGGTTTGACGCATGACAGCTGACAAATGTCAAAAATTCAAATCCGAATTGAAATCGATTTCAATTCGATTTGAAAACTGCAATGAAAACGCCTTGGAACGTAATAGGGTAAAAAATATTCAAATCGAACTCAGTTCTCATGTAAACGTAGTATATAATATGTTTAAAAAGAAAAGCGATCGATTTTTAGCGACATCGCTTTCGATAGTTATGAATATTCGTACCATGTTCCAGTGTTGCTAAAATACTCGGGTGTCAGCGGTAGAATCGACGTTCTGTCAAAAATCGGTAAAGATTTTAAGATTTTATACTTGTTATATTGGTGGCCCTACATTTTTATGTTATAACCTCACATATATTAAAAATTTACCTGTTAAAACATTTTTCAGTACGTTTGAGCTGGTTTTTCACATTTTTTGTAAACATGAGACTGTGTACCAACCTTATTCCAGACTATAGATAATATTGGGGTTGTCAGAAAAAAACCCAGTTCCCACCATTCGCCTTTTTTGGATTATGACCTTCTGTCTTTTCTCCTCCTCCCTTAGTAATATTTTATTAAAACAATTAATGGACAACTTTATTCTCATTCCTGAACTTTTGCCGATGAAGTTTATGATTCATAAACAAATTATATTAAATACACAACAAATTTTGTTATGATATAAAACGGTTTAAATGTTGGGTTAGAGGTTAACCAAGTGAGTGATCGGTTAAAATTATATCTAATTATCTTTATTGTACTCACATAGACGACCTGAAATCGACACCTATGGTGTTGTCGCTATCGACATAGGTGGCTCTTAAAATATCGCTTAGAAGTGATGATTTCTATGAACATAAAACGTTCGGCGATAAATTCGAATCAACATCACCCTGGAAGATGATCATAGTTGCACCCCAGGTATAAACATTGACAAAAAACTTGAAATTAAACGAAACGGACGTTCTATGCCTAACTTAAATATTGAAGTGTCTTGCACAATTCGGGGAAAAAGTTATACCAGAAAATGTATTAAAAATATATTATCTGAAAAATACAGAGGTGTGTAACGTATTTCGTTGGTTCGGAAAAAATATTTATTAAATGTACTGTTATTTATTAAGGCGTGTAAAAAAATATTTATAGTAAAACTGAAAGAACAAAATTGATTAAAGGTAGAAAATAATTTCGATTTCGATTTTAATGTGCCTCGGTGATGATGAAACCTCACGACGGTTTTTTAACATATTTAATATGGCGGTTTATCGCATTCTCTCCAGTAGTATCAGCCATGGGCATAATTTCAGCTTTTTAACTGAGGTGGCAAGGTCTGCCAGGAGGTCTGGGGGCAATGGAATTTTTTTTTTTAATTTGGCGTTAAAATAATGTAGCTTAAGCATTTTAAAAACTTTTTTACGTCCATACCAGTATACAGGGCTCAGTGGGCGTAAGTAGCACATTTTTTTTCGGAAAGAGGGACAGTCGGGACTACATGTATTGCATGGTATTGTACCTAGTGAAGAAGGAGTTTTCGGGGCCACGCCCAAAGTTCATTTAAAATTCACCTAAGTATTCTCAAATTTCGAAAATTAGATTATTACCTCTCCCCTCTGCATGGTTGGATTAAATTTGTTTTTGTAAATGTTTTTTTTTACTTTTTGCTGTTCCTAGCCATGGCTCTTTATTTACAAAAAAACATTTTTTATATTTGTGAAAAATATGAATATTGGTGTCAATCCAAAATTTTAACATAAGACGTACCTATATACTCTAAGCAGCGTTTTTTCATGATTAAAAATAAAGTAAATATTGCTCACCACGCCAAAATTGATGATTTTTCAGAAATTATGTATTTTAGGAGCGTAGATCTAAGAGCAGTTTTTGGTGTAAATGCTTCTGTTTTGAAATACTGTGCCGTTTTGTATATTCATAATAAAGCATTCTCGTTTCTTCCCGCACTATTTTTTTTATTATAAATTATCACACTTCTTCCATAAAAAAAGTTTTAATAAAAATTTTTACTTTAATTTTTCTCTTTAAAAATAAATAGGTACTACATAATTATTTTTGTTGTAAAAATATTTTATTGCATTGGGTTAAATTTTTGTTGATTTAAAATAGCTTTAAAAAAGGGAAAACAGAATAGACAAGTATACAATCAGAGCTGTGAAAGTTACTTCAGAAAAGTAACTAGTTACTTTTTGGATACTTTTGCACAAATGTATACTTATAAGGAATAGTTACTTTTACCTAGAAGTAACTTAGTTCTTAGTTACTAAGTTAAAGTTACTAGTTATAGTAACTAAGATACTTTAACAGTAACTAGTTACATTTATTGTAACTACGATAATTTAAAAGTAACTAAGATACTTTTAAAGTAACTAGTTACTTTGATTGTAACTAGTTACTAAAAGTAACTAAGATACTTTTGAGTAACTAGTTATTTTAATTGTAGCTACTAAACTCTAAAAGTTACTAAGATGCTATTGAACTAGATACCATAAATTTACCAGGTAGTGATAACTCATTTTCCTGTACGCACTACCACTATTACCATCAGAAAACTAAACTAGGAAGTGTTAATTCGAACAACGAACAAGTAGAATAAAATGCTTTTCAAGAAATTTCGCGTTCCAAGCAGTTTGCTGTTTGACGCTCGCGACTCGCCGCTCGTCCCTTCGTGAAAATCTGTTTAACGGCCGCCGATCGTCCCTTGGTCATCATCTGATGGACGGCACGTATGCATAATTGGTATCCTAAAGGAACTTTAAAAGTACCTAACTTAACTTAACTTTAAAAGTAACTTAGTTACTTTAAAAGTAACTTAGTTACTTTAAAAGGAACTTAGTTACTTTAAAGGTATCTAGTTACTTTAAAAGTGTCTAGTTACTTTTTAAGTGTATAGTTACTCCTAAAAAGTAACTAGATACAAGTTACTTTTCAAAAGTAACGAAGTTACAGTTACTTTTGGCATGATTCAAAAAAGAACTAAGTTACTAAGTATCTAGTTACTTTAAGTAACTAGATAATAAAAAGTATCTAGTTACTTCAGTTACTCACAGCTCTGTATACAATAATAGAAAAATACTATAAAATAATCTCTAATATAAAACAGGACTTTTCGAAGAAAAGTTTAAAAACTAAACGTTTGTGTTTTATTTTTAGTCACATTAACAACAAAATCGCTTTAAAAATAAATAGGTACCATCCATAAACAACTTTTTAAATTTTGGTCTGTTTTTGATAATTTAAATAGCCTAGTTAAGTATATTATTGTCTGCTAATTAAAATATTTCTGAGACAAGTAATAAAGAATCAATTATAAATGGAAGATGCTGGCCCACCCGGCATCGCCCGGTGAGATACCATTGCATCAGTTTACGCGGCGTGAAGTTGCTCTTTGAGTTAACGTTTCGTCGCTGTGCTGATGTTTCCGGTTTCCAGGGTGGGGCCGTATAAAAGAAGCATGATGGAAGCTCCAAGATCAAAATATTCCGGAGGTAAACTCGCCCCCCGATCGGATCTCCGGGTGGGGGCTGGTCCTGTGGCTTCATCAAGCGAAATCAATGAATTATCCACCATTTCCGACAATTTACTGGGTTCCTCCAACAACACTCAACGAGGAAATGGTGTGGCGCCTGCAGTTGCTAACAGACCCAAAAGTAACAACTTCAAAATTGATTTCTGCAATATTAGAGGGCTTAACACTAACATCAATTCAGTCCACCAGCACTTACAATCTTCCAAGCCTCATGTGCTTGCGCTGACCGAGACAAAAGTCAGAGCGTCAACGAACACCGTCAGCTATTTATATCCTGGATATGATTTTCACTTCCGTTTTAGACGCAACTTTGGGGTCTGTCTGTTCATTCGAGATGATCTTTGCTGCCAACGGGAGGAAATACTGGAACCGAAAGACTTTGATGTAATGTGGTTTAAAATATCTTCACAAAAAATCACTAAGTTTATATGCTGCCTTTACCGACCTCCAAGCGACATCCATTACAGGGCCCTCTTCTCATCACTAGCCAACACAATCGACTTCTTGCAAACCAACCATCCGAATGCCGAAGTTGCTATCTTTGGCGACTTTAACGTCCACAATGTCAACTGGCTTAAATACTCAAACACCAACGATGAGCAAGGCCGCGAGGCCGAATCTTTTGCGATCAGTTCTGGTCTAACTCAACTCGTAGAAGAACCAACGCGGGTTCCAGACCGAGCTGGGGATTTTGCTAGTCTTTTAGATCTCTTTTTAACTTCAAATCCAGACCTATATACGGTCACCGTACAACCACCATTGGGCTCTTCCGATCACAAACTTATTTCAACCCTAAGCGAGCTGCCAATTAGTTCTGAACAACCTCCTAAACCCCGTAAGATTTGGCACTATACATCAGCTAAGTGGGAAGACCTAAAGGACCATTTTCGCAACTTTCCCTGGCTAAGCGTATGCTTTTCTTCGGATGATCCATCTGTCTGTGCAAAGGAGGTCTCCGACGTCATTCTAACTAGCATGGAGGCCTTTATTCCTTTCTCCAAAAAGCGCCCTTCTAACGGCAAGCCCTGGTTTAGCAAGAATTGCGAGCATGCTGTCAGATCTAAAAACCTGGCTTACCGACAGTGGCGTAAAAACCCTACTCCTGAAAATCGCGCCATCTTTGTTACCACCCGAAACCAATGTAAGCAAATGATAGACCAAAGCAAAGAAGCTCATAACGAGAGAATCAAAAACAAACTTCTTGCCAGTCCTAACGGATCAAGGTCCTTTTGGTCAGTCGCTAAGGCCGTCAGCTAAAACTTTACAAAGTCAACTATTCCACCTCTAACACGTTCCGACGGCACAATAGCAACCACAGCCGGGGATAAAGCAAACCTACTTGCTGAACTGTTTTCCTCGTATTCCACTGTAGACTTTCAGGGAAAACCACCACCCAACATTCCCTCAGTTCAATCGCAAATGTCTGAAATCGTGTTCCGTCAGCGTCTTGTTAAACGGATCCTTAAAGGACTCGACGTCAATAAAGCTTCTGGTCCAGACGAAATTCCTATCATTGTTCTTAAGACATGCGCCGATGAACTTACACCAGTATTTTGTAGACTTTTCAACTTATCCTACAAAAAAGGAATATTTCCATCCTGCTGGAAGTAGGCGCGTGTCCAGCCCATTCCAAAGAAAGGTAAAAAGACTCTGCCAAGCAACTACCGACCCGTCGCATTGCTTTCAGTAATTTCAAAAGTAATGGAGAAAGCTATTAACCAACAACTCCTAAAGTATCTGGAAGGGCTTAACATTATCAGCGACCATCAATACGGTTTTCGTAAGTCCAGATCAACAGGTGACCTTCTGGCATATGTCACCCATCTTTGGAGCAACACCATCGAACATCATGGAGAATCCCGGGCTGTTGCACTGGACATCTCTAGGGCTTTTGATCGTGTTTGGCACGATGGGCTTCTAAGTAAATTGCGATCCTACGGTATGCCTAATGGATTCTGTTTATGGTTAACCAGCTTCCTTAAGAACCGTTCTCTGCAAGTGGCGATTGACGGGTTTCTCTCAGACACCTTCACCATCAATGCCGGTGTTCCTCAAGGGTCCATATTGTCGCCTACCCTCTTTTTACTGTATATTAACGACCTTCTAGTGAAAACCCAAAATCCAATTTATAGCTTTGCTGATGACAGCACACTTGTCTCATCTTTTACCTTGACTCCCCAAACATCCGCTGCCGACGCACATCTTCGCAGGCAGCATGAAGTATTGCGCCTCAACAAAGACCTGGAAGAAATTTTGGCTTGGGGTGACAGTAACCAAGTCGAATTTAATGCTAAGAAAACCCAGGCAGCAGTCTTCTCCAAAAAGGTTAACATTGCAGAACCGGATATAGTCATGGCAGGACAAGCAATTCCCCTGGCACCGTCTATTAATTTGCTGGGGGTCAATCTGGGAGTTAATATGTCTTGGCATGATCACGTTGCCGCAATTGCCAAGGCAGCTGCACAGAAACTTGGTGTACTTTTCCGCACCAAAAGGTTGTACACACCTCATCAACTTTTGACACTCTACAAAGCCCAGATTCGACCATCATTAGAATATTGCTCTCATGTCTGGAGCTCTGCACCCAAGCACACCCTTCGGCTACTGGATTCCATTCAAAGGAGAGCCATTCGTCTGATCGGCGACCCCGAGCTGACCAAGACCCTCGATAGCCTGGAGCATCGAAGACAGGTTGGTGATTTGGCTCTATTTTACAGATATTTCCATGGCAGGTGTTCGACTGACATTGCCCACTTGATTCCACCTAGAGCAAAGCAAAACAGAAATACACGGCAAACCACTGCCGCTCATCCATATTTTGTTCAGCTTAGTACTCCTCGAACTTCATTGTTCAAGAATTCTTTCATCTGGAGAACGTCATCTTTGTGGAATGATCTTCCTGAGGTCGTGTTTCCCAATGAATACAATCTTCAACGTTTCAAGACCAACGTTAATCGCTTTTTTCGCACTCGCACCGCTCCCAGAGCGCCTTAAAGGATTTTTCCTACAGTGCAGGTGTTTTATCATAAAAAAAAAGGACTTTTCGAAGAAAAGTTTAAAAACTAAACGTTTGTGTTTTATTTTTAGTCACATTAACAACAAAATCGCTTTAAAAATAAATAGGTACCATCCATAAACAACTTTTTAAATTTTGGTCTGTTTTTGATAATTTAAATAGCCTAGTTAAGTATATTATTGTCTGCTAATTAAAATATTTCTGAGACAAGTAATAAAGAATCAAGATTATGCCACGTTTATAAACTGTAATTTTTCACTTGTTTGCAAATAACTGATCTTTTTACTGTCGATTTTTGGGGTGGCAAAGCCGATTTTTGGGGTGGCAACTGTCATCCCTTGTCACCCCGTAATTACGTCACTGATCAGAGCAGCTTGTAGAGTTTTCGCTTATGCACCCTTATTTCAAATTAACATTAAGAAATAATAAACTGCTGACAATTTTTAATTTAAAAGGACAAACTGCATGTGTGAGTACATATTTAATTAATTTTATTACAATATTATTTTAACACAATAATATATAAAAACGCAGTTTTTATGTTTTTAAATTTGTATTGTTGATACCTACGCTCTGTAGCACTATCTCTTAAACAGATCACGAGAGTGTGTGAGGGTGTGTGTGTGTAGGCCTTAGTGAGATTATTGAGCATTTTTAATTACAGCAGCTTAAATTACTGTTATCATACAAATAATATAACACAGCACCAAAGCAGTGTGGCTGCTATGGAAAATTTAGCAAAAGTAAGCCAGAATTGTTATTTTCAAGGGTGTGCAAATTTTATAACTTTGATTGGCGTGGGTCGTAGGTGAGTTTTTATACATTTTTTTCTACTGGGCTATGTTGGTAAATTAATAAATGTGCATTATATAAAAAAATAATTAAAAATAACTATTTTTTAGGTTTAATGTTACAATGTACCTGTGTTTTTACTGTTCTTTTAATTACTTACATATCATTTTGTAAAAAACAAGCTTATAAATTAAAAAAATAAATATTTTTAGTTTGCTCAAAGATACTCAAAGAAGTGCTTACATTTCTACTTCCCAAAACTTTACAATTTCTTTATTTACTGCTTCAAAGTTAGTGTTGACATTCAATGTGACAAATCTGTATATAACCAATACCAATAACTCAACCAAACTCAGTATTTTGAAGAACTGGCATATTTGGATTCAATCTTTTGCGCTCTGGAAGTAAAACTGTCCAAAATATTGCAGATCCCACCAACAAATCGAGGTCACTAGGTAAATTAAATTTTGGATCTGCCAAACGTAAATCTGAAGGAATTTTTTAATTATTAACATTGAAAGATTTAAGTGATGAGATAGATTTATCCGTCGGCTATGTGTAGATAGTGTTTTGCTGAGCTCCGAGCTTAAAACCTAAATAATGCCGGTTTATTGATGAAATTAATTTTACGAAAGTGTACCCCGTAACTAATTGTCGTGCTAGCTGTTGTGTGTATAATTTTTGTGTTCGTAGGCTCTTGTCTGTGGCAGTAATTAAGCAAATTAAGTTGTGGCCATCTCTGGAGTTGTTCCTATATCTATCACTGTGATAAAGTCGTGTGCTCGCTGCAGTTTTGGATATAATTCGCACTTTTTCCGTTTTGTTTTACCTGGCTTATCATGACAGGAAAAACGAGAAGCACTTCTAGCAGCGAATATTCAATGGAGAAACAGATTTAAGAGATTTAATAAACTGGAAGAACAATTGGCAAATATGTCCACCTCCTTCAATACAATAAACTCCGATTTAATGCTGAACAAGAGCGAAATCGAAGCCTTGTTTACGAGGTCGGATATGTCAGAACAACTGGCTAAGAAGAACTCCTTACGTTTTCTTGGGATTCCAGAGCAGAAAGAGGAAATTTTAATTGACACGATTGTCAATTTTATCAATACCACATTAAATAATAAATGTCTTAAACGAGACATTGATTGTGCCTTCCGGCTGGGTAAAATAAAAGGTGCCGACAAACCGCCACCTATTTTGGCAAATTTCACATTTAATTGGTTGCGTAACGATATTTTTAACGCCAAGAAAGTACTTAAAAACTCTAAGATCGCTATATTTGAGGACTTATAATTTACTAATGTCGGCCAAGAGTGAATATGGAAATAATAAAGCTTGGTCTGCGGGTGGTAATATTTATATTTGGAATGAGTCTGAAAATAAAAAGAAATTAATTTCTACACAACTGTCTTTCAGCGACAAAGTTTAATAATTTCACTATATCTTGTCCACGTCTTGATCGTCGTGATGGGACCATAAATATATTAATGCAGATAGTAAATCTACGAAATTTCTTTTACAGAAGATCGGCCGACTCTGAACTACATAGAGCTATATGCCAAATAGATGGCTCTACCCCCCTCAGACTTATGGACAACCAAGTTCAAGTACACCATCAACCCAACAACGAGAAACTGCAGAACTGGAGGGAAAAACCACTGCACGGGAGATACATCAATGAGATCATGCAAGAACATGTCGACAAAGCAGCGTCGAACTACTGGCTGACCTCTGGACAGATGTTTCCCGAAACGGAGGGATCACTATTAGCAATTCAAGATCAGGTTATACCTACCCGCAACTACCTCAAATATATAGTGAAAGACCCGACAGTTGAGAACGACACGTGCAGGTATGGATGTCAAACATCAGAGACCATCCAGCACATTACAGGAGGATGTCAGATATTTGCGTCTACCAAATACAAAGAGAGGCACGATGCGGTAGCAAAAATTATTCACCAAGAACTGGCAATTAAATTACAACTTCTACAGGGGGAAAAAAAGCCATACTACCAGTACACTCCGGAATCAATTCTGGAAAACAATAATTTCAGACTCTACTGGGACCGCACCATCTTAACTGACCAAACTGTTAATCCTAATAGACCTGATATTGTCTTAGTAGATAGAAGAGCCAGAAATACTACGCTTATAGAAATAGCCATCCCAAACACTAATAACTTGATTCTTAAGAACGCTAAAAAAATCGCAAATTATCGAGAACTTGAAGGACGCCTACAGAGACAATGACAGATGAATACCGTCAGAACAGTGCCAATTATAATGTCATCAACTGGGCAACTGGGGTGGTCCCAAAGAGCCTCCTGAAAAACATCAAAGAACTGGGACTTAACGACCATCTTTACAAGGTTCTACAGAAGGCAGTACTACTCTCCACAGCCCGAACCTTCAGAAAATTTGTGGGATCCAACAAGGACGATCATCGTCGTGGGCCTGATAACAGGGAAAGGGCTTAATCCTTTTGATATCTAAGATATCTGGGATAAGTGAATGTTCCCCTGCGAGGGAGTGCGAAGCCGTAAGACTAAGTCGTCATGATAATGATAATGATAATCATAATCGTAATCGTAATCTTAATGATAATGATAATGATAATGATAATGATAATGATAATGATAATGATAATGATAATGATAATGATAATGATAATGATAATGATAATGATAATGATAATGATAATGATAATGATAATGATAATGATAATGATAATGATAATGATAATGATAATGATAATGATAATGATAATGATAATGATAATGATAATGATAATGATAATGATAATGATAATGATAATGATAATGATAATGATAATGATAATGATAATGATAATGATAATGATAATGATAATGATAATGATAATGATAATGATAATGATAATGATAATGATAATGATAATGATAATGATAATGATAATGATAATGATAATGATAATGATAATGATAATGATAATGATAATGATAATGATAATGATAATGATAATGATAATGATAATGATAATGATAATGATAATGATAATGATAATGATAATGATAATGATAATGATAATGATAATGATAATGATAATGATAATGATAATGATATCGCATTATTGGAAACCTAAGGAAAGCAAAAATGTGCCTAATAAGATGCATAATCCTGCTTAGAAAAACCTGAACAACTGCTTTTCTAAATAAAGTCGCAGATTCAGTCAAACCCTTTCAAAACTAGTCGAAATCCATGATTATGTGTGGAAATTATGTTTGAAAATCCTGAATAGCGTCCAGTGTTAAATAATTCCAATGTACAATAACTTATTTACCATCTCTAACAGCTCTACGAAGCATGGAACAATAAAAAAAGAAGAATTCAACAATAAAAAAAAGTTAAAATTAAAAATGTTTAAGTAAAATTATGTCGATTTATATCTTATATTCTATACTTCATAACATTTCACTTCTTTATAACAAAATCAGAAACGAGACCTTTGAGAACTTTATAGCATCAGAATAATTTTAATTTCTTAGTGAATGTAATATAAAAATAAAGAATGAATGCTTTCATTACTCTTTGCTAAAAGCAGTAACAAAATAAAGAAATTTAATAAAACCGACAGCAACGCCTTATGGCTTTACTGGATGTCCGTTGTGCAGCATGGTTCGTTAAATAAGAAATGTATATTTCGGATGCAATAAAGTACCAGTATGGAAATACGCAGTATTGTATAAATATACATCTTCGCAACCGTTAAAGATAATTTAAATTTGAAACCAATAAACGATATATTTAAAAAAGATCTCGGCTAGGTATCTTATTTCCAGGAGACGCCATAAGGTCGCTTTATGGAAAGACGCAGTATTGTTAGCGTTCTGTATATATATGATAATATATGGCTAATATAATGTACAAGATTTGCGATCCGATGAAGAGGACTAAAAGGGAATACAAAAATTGCGCATTTCACATAATTTTGTAAATAATATTAATAGTGAACAGGGCCGGTATATGAGGGTTATAAATTAAACAGCATGTAAATGTAAGCACCTTAATTGTCTTAAATAGTTTCCTTGCAATAAAAACTACACGACACAAAAAAATTCCACAAAAATACACGAAAAGAATCACAAAATATAATAGAGCCCAGGGCACAGACGAATGACGGGTCATCGCTATACCCAGGGGCTTTTTTGTGGACCCGGTCCTGCTCCAATCGTGACACACCATGGCATCAGCTAGTCAAAATTTCGTATTTATACTACCTATTGTGCATGCTCCTACACCCCTTGTCGACATACACGAAAGCCCAAATTTACGAAAGGATGGTTGCATGTATTGGTAATATATTATATGTGATATGCCTACATACTAACATGTTTTCTTTGTTTTTATTATAGGTTATAATGATATACTTCTTATACCGGACGGAGCTACTAATATTGTTATTGAAGAAGTAGCACCATCGAATAATTATTTCGGTGAGTATCTAACTAATTTTCTAATATGGTATTTAGTGATTAACATAGTCAGTAAAGAATACGAAATAACTCTTCGCTAATAGATTTAACGATAAACCAAAATGAAATTTAATGGGACTTTTTATGAACAAATAAAAACATCTTGCTTGGCCGGTATATTTTCTATGGGTTCATTATAGCTATGTGTAAAGTAACATAAACTCAAACAAACTAGGGCAAAGTGAAAGAACTAATCTACTACCTACTACAATTTTTTTTATGATATGCAGGGTGATTCCTAAGTTGATACTTCTTTTTTAGCTGTTTATAGAAGGCATTAAAATAAACAACATTTTCAAATACCTTTTTTTAAAAAACTCAAAAATAAGGTACTTACATTCATTTATTACACTATGGATCAACTACGGTTCTGCCTAACTTGCCCGTTGAATAACATTAAGAAAACTTCTGAGTGTAGGATGAGCCCGCAAGGGAAAGCGTTCTGCGTATAATCTCGAAGCAGCAGCCGCACTTTGACGACTCTCACCATAATTTAGCACCATGTCTACTAGTTCATTGTTTTCAAATTTTACCATTTTTATGTGTCACCATATTTTTATATGCCGAGCTTGATGAAAACATTTTCATGGACCAGTCTAGGGAACCAGGTCATCATGGAGGAAGTATCCTTTACGCCAGGTCTATCCTGGTATATGTCCCAAGGCCAGATATAACTCTTTTTTTTCAATCAAACATCTCAGAATGTGCTGCAGGTTCTGTAAAAGTAAAAAACAAGAAAATAGTGTTCTTATGCATATTTAGACCACCAAATGGAGACTTCGAGTGTTTTTTAAAATTCTAGATAATATTTGTCCTGAAATTCACGATGAAGGAATTCATGTTGTTTTGGAGGAAGATTTAAATATTGATCTCTTAACAAGTAATCATAATGCGAACTTATTAAAAAATCTACTACTTTCATACAACATTGAACCGCTTGTGCAACAAGCAACTAGAATAACAGCCTAAGCAGTCTAACTAAAACATGCTTAGATAATATTTATGTAGTATGTATAGTGTATGTATGTAGTATGTATAGATTGTCGCCAATTTGAGTATTTATTTTAACCCCATTTTTCCCTTGCTCACGATCTAAGCTGCCATTTAAATTGTTTTGAGATTGCCCCTATATTATTATATTTTCGCCCAAATAGGCCCCTGTTCAGTCCTAGTTGGGTGACTCTGTACAAAAAAAATTTAACACAGAAATTTACATCTGTCTGTAAGTACCTGTTTAGTCTGTAAAGTATGATATTTGTTGTGGTTTATTATACACGTTTTACTTTTTACTTAGTATAATATTTTTTATTATATTATTTGATTTGTTAACAAATATAATGAATAATAAAACGTCCTTTTAGCTCCCTGAGGATGACACGTTGGAAAAATACAAATACTGAGTTTGTTTTATTGACCATAGCCTAACAAATATCTACCTATAATTATTTCTATGTTTCTTTTATTTTACAAAAGTACCTGATACTTTTTCTGCGAAGGAAGATAGAATGAAGGAGATATTGACATAAATTTCCTCAGAAACAAATTAACAATATCATAATCAATAATACACCAGTTTGTTGAGAGGTTGTTTTAATTAATTTTATTATCTTTTTACATTTAGCTATAAGAAATACATCTGGACATTACTACCTAAATGGTAACTGGAGGATAGATTTACCTCGAGTTATAGAATTAGCTGGAAGCAAATTCCATTATGAAAGATATCCACAAGGCTTCGCCGCTCCGGACAAAATTTATACTCTTGGACCTATTGATGAAGCTCTTTTCATAGTGGCAAGTGAAATTATTTTTAACTAGATTGTTGGTATAGTACCTACATTAATTATTGCATTACTATTGCTATATTAGTTTGAATAAATAAAACGAAAAGGGGGGAGTAAAAAAAAAGGCATTATATTTTCAATTTCAAATTCACATTTCCAAATGTTTAAACAATTTGTATTAAAAATTGTGTAGAAAATGATTGCAAGAGTACTTTTATCATAGGTGATTTTTTAGTCAGCCAAGGGGCGAGGCTAGTGCCTTCACCCCAAACACCCATGTGCTTTATTAAGTTAGTACTACCTAGATGGTTGCAAATTTTCTATTGATATTAATTTATCACTGTTATGCTTTTATTCTAAATATTTTTTAAAACAGGATAATTATTGGTACACAAAATAGTATGTTTCATATAACCTATACTATAGATAATGTATGTGGATGTGTAATGGAAAAATAGAAAAATTACAATAAAGTTAAAAGAGTTATTTAAAGTTTAAAAATAAAACAAACTTTTTTTGATGACACTATCTACAAAATTTATTGTAACATAAAATATGATTCAAATATAATCATTCCGTGGATAAATTTAAACAAAATCATCTTTTATGTTTATTACTAAAAATCCAAGAATGATTCAATAATAAAACATATCAAAATAATAAAATTAAATATGAGAAATGCATAAAGTTTTTAGGATTAAATTTAGACGAAAATTTAAGTTGGTAAAATCACATTCATTCATTCCTTTTAAGTATTTTAAAAATATATATTTTACTTTAGTTTATTGTAAATTACAATATCTAATTTCGATTTGGGATTCTGCTAATTGTAGTACTTTAAGGCCTTTAAAAAATTCAAAATTATATTAATAAATGCATTCATAATTTACCTTTCTTAGAACCCACTAAAAATTTGTAAAAACCCAATTGACATTTGGATATTATTAATCTTTCTAAATTTAAAATGTGCACATTAATATACTAAAATTGAATCAAAGCATTGAAATATTACATAGACATAATAGACTTAGATTAAAAATAATATAAAATCAAGAACTCGTTACTTCTTCGCTAAATAGTAATTTTGAAAAAAGATCAATTTTATATAATGGAATAGTTAATAGTTAGTTATTAATAACTTACACAAAATTAGACATAAAAAAGATTAGGAAAATTTAAGAAATGTTTAAAAGAGTGTTTTCTGGAATAGTTAATTTACAGTATGTAGTAACTACCTAAATATTTTATTTATTTCGTTTTTTATTTATTATTGATTTTTAAATGTAATATTTGTTAAAAATACCTTATGCTAGATATAGTTAATCTAATTACTGGCTGAATGCACGTCACAACTCGCAAATACATAATAGAAACCAAAAATAAGGTAGGTCTGTTATTAATTGAAGGGTCTTGTCAATTGACGTAAAATTCGTTTTTATTTATCAAAAGACGTTATTTTACTGGTGTTCTTGGTCTGAAATGTCATTATCTCGGTTTTAATTGAAAGGGAGCGTAAAGTGGCTGCGACGGTTTTATAATTAAGGGTTTGATTTGGGTTTTTAAATATTTTCCTGGTAACTGTTGTACCTATTTTGCTATATGGTTGAAGAAAATAATAACTTACGGATAAATTGAAAACATGTTTATTGTTACTATTTCTAAATCGTTGGATATAAAAGTAAAGCGGTTTAAATCCTCTAATTCCATTTTAAATTATAGTTTATACATTTAAATAGCTATACGATGTACTGCGTACAGTTCTTTGTCTTTAGTCACTTGAAGCATTGCCAATTTTTAATGTCCACTGATATTTATCTATACTTAGTCCTTAAATTATCTTGTATCTCACTGTCTCATCGCGTGTCCTACCCTTCTTAACAATACGTAGCAAGAAAAGTTATACCTACATAGTTCATTTCTTTCAACAAAAGGGCTCTTAATTGCTACATTGTTTTATACTGCGCGCGTACTTATCTTGCTATAATAAAGTGATTAGTTTAGTAACGTTTTACGAATTTCCGCCCTTTAGTTAGCTTTGTACTGCGTACATGTTTTTACTCTTAATTTAACACTATTCTACAAATATCCAAATTGTTTCTCAGTTTATAAACTTACACAGTACAAACAAAATTGTCCACATCTTTTCCATTATATCGGGTTGTAGATTAAACGATTTCACTGGTATTTGTAGAGCACTAGCTTTTCACAATGAAAACACCGTTTTTCAGGAAAACAAATCAGTTTTGTTGCTTTACACTGATTAGACTTAATATAACTTTGTCAGCCCGTACTCTTGACTTTTATGATAATATTATATTTTAAGAATAGGTCATAAGGTTTTCACTTGTGCTTTAGTTTTGGCATAACGACTAGCCCCAAAAATTTGTCTGAATGGCCATTTTGGACTGGTCAGAGAGCATCCGTTCACAACGACGGTATAAAAAAATACACGAATCGAGTGGTGGACAAGATCCATCCTCTTGGTAGTTGTAGGATGGACAAACACATAGATAAGGTATATCTATTGGTTCCTCTCGCAACCGTCTTTACCAAACTAGATTGTGGGGAGTGTCCAACTGGCGTCGCTTCCTGCCGGACGCTGCTAAGTGTTTTTTTGTAATAGACATTTTATGGCCTAAAGCTTTTAAAGTCAATTACCATAAAAATGTGTTAAAGAAAAGCTTTTAACTTCTTCGATTAACTGCGTGGGCGCATAAGGTAAGTTCTGCCTTTGCCTTTTCAAGGTACGGCCTTATAACAAGGGGTTACGCCAATCAAATGAAAAAGACGAGGTTATTTTCCTAACTTAGTTCTTAGTGCAGTAATATTTGTAAAAAACACTCTTCCAAATTTCCCAATATCTCAACAATTCATAATCGTGATACTAGAAACTCGGATAAAATTTACATTTCTGGCTACAAAACATCATCTTATCGAAAAAGTCCATATTGTGTCTGCAGCTCTCTTTATAATGCGCTCCCGGAAACTGTCAGAAGCATTACTCAATTCGGAAGAACAAAGTAAAGTGCTACCTTCTTGACAAAATTTTTTATGATATTCGGGAATACCATGATATTATCACATGAAACTTAAAATAACTTTTCTTTTTCTTACTTTGACAATGTCACTATTTACTTTGTAAATGTATATGGCAATGAATAAATAAATAAATAAATTGTGTATGTGGCTGTTAAAATAATTTGATTTCTTTTAAACTTAAAAAAAAAGAATAAAATACAATTCTGCCCACGACACTTTGTCATTTTGAAGGACTTTAATATTATGTGTTAAAAATAATTTGAAAGTGAAAAATAATTAATTGGAACATATTTTGAAAATATGTGTTAGTATTCAGCAAAAGAAATAATGCTAATTTTGAATTTTAATTAAATCCTGACAATTAAAAAAATATACGATTTAATCAACGACATAACAACAAATTTATAGCTAGTTGGGAATAAAGATCCAGAAAAGTTATTAATTTTTAGAAATTAATTAAATTAAAAAATTACAAATATTTTACAAACATATAGGTTATGTTTTTTGCTATATTTTTCAAAATAAACTTCTTTATTTAATATATTTATTTTTTGTAAAATATATCATAGGAAATTTTGCAGGGTTGTCAGTAATGGTAAAGCAATAAAATAAATTTTATACCTAACTAAAATATCAAGTTTTACGTTACATTAAAAATACCAAAATTGATAATATCTAATGTTTCGGAGATATACAAAATAACACCTTAAAAAAAACAAAATCATATCTCCTTTCCAGCAGGGCATTTCGGAACGTGTAGAAAGTAGTGTAATATAATAAAGAAGGAGGATAAACTTGGTTTCTCATTCAGTTTACTTTAAAAAAATTCAACATTCTGCAAAAAAAAATTTAACCGTTGTGGACAACGGTTTAATTTGTTCACATAGTTCATGTGGACTTTTCTTCATAATATTGTCACGTGGGGAACAATTAAAGACGACAAGTCTCCATAACACCTACTTTATTATATAATATGAAACGGCAGTTAAAACGGTTACATAAATTTAGGCTTTACTTACAATAACATATTTGGCTAGGGACGAGCTCTCTAGGGCAAGGGGCTGATAATTGGAATAGGACTCTGCGCTGCTACTGACCCAATATTACTGATCTGGACCGAATCGTATATATGGTCTCTACCCAAAACGGTCGTGACTTGAATGGTCTTGACCGGAATGGTCGAGACCTACTGGTCTCGACCCGATGGTGGTGACCTGAATGGTCTTGACCGGAATGGTATCTTTTGCATAGTACCGGCCTGGTATTTATACCCATCAGTATTAATAAACTAACCCAGTTATTGATTGGTAACAAAATGCAAGCTCGGCAATATGCTAAGATAGCATCCTTGTAGTTTGTATGTTTTAATAACAAATAATTGGGTCAGTAGGTATATTTAATATTAACTTTTTAGATAATAAAATGGAATTATGGATAAAATAGGATATTCATATATGTCTATATATGACAATATAACCAACGGACTGGTCACACGCTGAAATATTAGCAGGTCATTAAGAAATACCCTTGTGTATGTGTTTTTTTACTGTTTGATATTTTTTAGAAATTGGCTTTGTTTCTATTCTACGGAATGGATGGTTATTCCTAAAGTGCTTACTCTTACTTCAAATTCTTGTACTTTTACATTATAGATATTATTAATAACTTTTTTAGAAATTTGAATATCATATATTATACAAGTACTTACTATAACTTTATTTCTTTTTTGTTCCATTTCAGCTCTTGTATCAAGATACAACGGTTCCGGTTCAATATAAGTACAGCTTACCGACTAATGTTCAATCTGGATCAGAATCCGAGACGTACGCTTGGACTTTTAATGAATTTACTCCATGTTCGGCTACGTGTGGAGGAGGTAAGCTTAATTTAAATAATACTAAAAATAGGAAGAAATAATACTCAAAGTCAACCTTCACTAAGATATATTTTATAAGAAAAAGTTTACTTAGTTCTACATGTTTCAAACATAGGAACGTTCATCTTCAGGAGAAGTATATTTATAGTAAAGGAAATTGTGAGTGATACCCTCATAGAGCCTTTGAGGAAGTTGAACATAATACATACATACATAAATAAAATGTTTTCTTAAGATTCTTCTAACGGTTACCATATTGTAAACTGCCCATGTCACTTAAAGTGGTCATACTCTAATAATATGTCTTCGAACACCACAGTTCATACTGTTACGACAACAATGGTACATCTATCTTACCAACACTCATAATTTTTCTTCTTTTCGTTCTACCACAACTTCTCAACAATATACTCCACCACTTAAGTTACAGCTACTTCTCTAGGTCATTCACACATAACGTTTCTCATTTTTTACTCTGATATTCCATTTAAACTCCCAAATTTATCTTCAGAACCTGGTAGTACCATTTTTTCCGCTACTTCGATGTAAGCATTATTCTTTTCAAGTATTTAACTTCCTCAAAGGCTCTATGAGGGTGTCACTCACAATTTCCTTTACTATAAATATTTCTCCTGAAGATGAATGTTTCTACGTTCGAAACATGTAGAACTAAGTAAACGTTTTCTTATAAAATATATCTTAGTGAAGGTTGACTTTGGGTATTATTTCTTCCTATTTAACTTGCCACTTTAGTTCAAGTATGAACTATTTCTTCAAATTAATACTAAAAATGTCATTGAATACAAAGACTAAAGGAGGGTGTTTAAATACTGTTTACATATTGCTGCAGCTACACCGGAAATGACTAAATACTCCCTTTTTAAAATACTACATTCAAACGTCATTGATGACAAGTTGAGCTAAATGTTGATATTTATTTTGGCATGTTTATTTCATAAATACTTAGATTTATGTCGGGTTGCACAAAGAATTTTAATAATGATTATTTAACCGGCAAGTTTGACTGTGACGTAAATGACTTTGACAGGCATTATATGCTCACATTCAAAGGTGCGTGATTAGTAAATTAAAAATTAAGGTAGCCGAGCCAGTATGATTGTGAGAAAATTATTTCTGTCAATATTACGTCTGTCACAGTCGGTTAAATAATTATTATTAAAATTCTTTGTGCAACCCGACATAAGACTGTAAAAATTTAAAAACTCTAAATGACTTGATTGTCAGTTAATTTGGTAAAAAGTTGTCAGATGTGTAGCAATTGTTCCCAAACCAAAAACACGAAAGCGAAGGGAAAACTTTTCACCAGTAAGTCATTTTGTAATTTATACTTAGGATAATAGATCAGTTGATTGAATCCATGAAATAAAAAATCAAGATGGGAATGTGCAAACTATTTCACTCTATCTTTCCATCTTATGTCAAATTTAGAAAAAATAATGTAAATTTTCAAACGTGTAAGAAATAGTACATTCTATTAAAAAATAAGCAATTGCTTATGTCTGAGTCATATAAATCATTTTATTTTTAAGAAAGTTGAGTTAAAGCCAGTTGAATGTTTCTACAATTGAAATTATTAAAACTATTAAAAATAAACTTAATATAACTATATTATTATTATTATTATTTTCTGAGGTGACGTTCTGTACCACTAAGTCGTCTCAAAGTCTATTGGTTAAATTAAGGAATTATCGCAATATATTGCATGTTTTAACATCAAACTTTTATATTGAAGAGAAGAGAATTTATTTGTATTATGGGTGAATACTTTTTTTATTAGCGCTTTCGGCTTCCGCCATTATTAGTGCTATCTGAAAGCGAGAATTGATTTTTTGTTTAAATCAGTACGTTAAAGACATTTTTTAAATTTAATTTGTGGAATTCAAAAAAATTAAAACATTCATGTTGATTTAAAAGATCTAAAATTTGGTTTTCAATACTCACTCGTCAATAACTACACAATGATATTATCATTTAGGTAGGATGGCATTTCGTCCACTTAGTATTTTAAAACAATATTGGCACTCACCTAAACGATTTTAAGCACAACTTCAGTCCTCAGAACAATTCAAAAATAATACACAATATTTCTTCAAAGAACTTTAATAGATTAAATTTTCTTGAAGACATTGAAATCAATAAAGAACTCAAAAATAATAACTTGTGCCTTAATACACAGGTAAATCTCAACAGACAATTCACACCACTTCATAGACGTCTCCTAGAATAAGTCACTTTTGAACGATAATTAGTATTCTCCCTTTCTCTACTGATCCATTTTTTTTTCATATAACCCCCCCCCCCTTTACCATAATAATAATTGATAATAATTGAAAAATAAAATATGTATAGGTATAAATTTTACAAACAGTTATATTCATTCATACGTACACCACCATGCATCGTATCACCCCATAATTTTTTTTATCCAATACAATTTAAAGAAAATCGACTCACAGCAACGTATTTTTTTCGTAAAAGTGCATAGACGTGCGTTTATCTTAATACCTGTTTTTTCTAGTGCGTCCCTGGTTATCGACGTATTACGGCTGGTCGTTATGGATATTAGAAAATATCGATTAGGTTGATCTAGGTTAGACTATTTAAAACAAACAAATCGATCGGCCACGGGCCGATCTGACTACTACCATATTTTTATACATTCAAAATTTAAAGAAAATCGACTCACAGCAGCAGTGTTTTTTGTTGTTAAAATGCATACATTTTTATTCCTCTTTTTCCCAATATAGCGATTAACCCTTAACTGGTATCGTCATTTCACGTCATTTCACTCGTAACTGGTATCATCGGGTCAATTTTGACCCAATATTTTAATAAGTATATAAAAAAATGACTAAATCAGGTTTAAGTTTTTATATATTTATTATTATATTATATACATATACAGTATGTCCACGATGGGGTTAATAAGAGGACAAATGGACTAAAAATAGAAAGATACGAAAAAATCCACTCTTAATAAACATTTTTGCTTGAATAATGAATGGGTGATAGGTGTGTGGTGTAATATCTTTATTATAATAATACGAACATTTTTATTAACATAAAAAGAATACGATAACGATTTCATAATTCAAAAACTCCACCCCCATACTCGACACATTTTTCTAATTGCTTCCTCAAATAAAGGAAAGAATTTCTGATTTTTTCCTGAGATATCGATTGGACAGCGTGGATAATTCTGCCCTTCAGCACTTCAATAAGATTTGGTACTGCGGTAGCAAAAACAATTTGTTTTAAACGGCCTCATAAAAACATATCCGCCAAGGTTAAGTCGGGCTTCTTCGGGGCCACAAAACTGGGCCATTCCTGTCAATCTATCTAGGACCAAATCTGCGGTCAAGCCATTCTCTGACCTCACGAGCGAAATGGGCTAGACAACCATCTTGCTGATAATAATAGGTACATATTTTGTCGAAAATTTAATGGTAGATATTCGAGCTCATCATTGAAAAATGTATCCAGCATGTCTAAATATGATAATCTATTGCACGTGTTATCAAAAAAATATAGCCCTATGATGCCATGGATGGATATCGCGCACACACGTTCACTTTTGTGAAATATTGTCTTCTCGTCATAATTCTGAAGTCGGGATATTCTTAAGCCCAGTACCTAACGTGCTGGGTTGCAACGGTTCCATTGGTACAAAAATTCGAATTTTTATTTCAAAACTTGTATTTAGACTTTACGTTAGTTTATAAACAACTTTGTTTTATAAAATTTTTGTAAAAAATAATAAATAATGGTACTTCTCTCTTAAAGCATTTTCATATTTTCCTAATTTATTAACACCCTGTACATCTGATCTGACATTTTTTTATCGTGAATTCATTTTCTCAACAAGCAGAACTTTTTATAAAGAATGACTTGGTCGTAAAATGAATAATAAAGATTTTTTCCCCCTTGGGGACCCCATCCGCGGATATATTATAAGAAACTTTTAAATATAGAGCTGGCTGCAAAAGTTTAACTTAAAAATGTATCCCGAAAAAGAAAAAAACAATATATTTCTTATGTAAAAATGCAGAGGTCTAAAAAATAATGTACTAAAACTAAAAACAAATTATTGATTTTTTTTTTATTTTTGGTTTTAAATAAAGAAAATAGTGTATGATGTAAAGTAAGTAATAGTTATTGATGTAAAACCAACAACAAAAAAATGTGCAAGGACCTTTTACGGCCCTGGATCATCAGTACTAGTATCCTCTGGGATATGGTTCTCACACTCAATAATATCGTCATCTGGTTCACTATCATGGACACTCTCTATAGTTTGAGAATCATCGTCATCATCGTTTAAAAAAAGTGTCTGCGCCTCTTCACTTGTATACCTTTTGCCACCGATAATAATCGAATCCATAGTCGTAAAAAATATACGTATCAGGTATCGCCGGGTCAGAATGGACCCCGAACAGTAGAACCACCCGCTTAGAGTGCCATTAATCGGAGTCCAAAGTGACCCGACGATACCAGTTAAGGGGGAAACATATAATTAAACATCATAATTGACACTTATACATTTTTTATTGTTAATAACTAAATGTCAATCTAAATATTTAAATTAATATGCTTCTTTTATTAACCGTCACAATGCAGATTGCCCAGGCCCCTCTAGTCGAGCAGCGAGGTATGAAGGATCGCGGAGGCCGTCCGCGATGAAAATTTCTCGCGTTGCCAAAGGCCGTTGCTAACCTCTCTCCGGTTAAAACTCTGTTTTTAATATGATTAAATAAATAATTTCACATTTTACACGTGGCAGGTGACTTTGACATAACCTAATTGACAAGTGACAGCCGCCCTCTTTTCCTAAAAGTAATATGGCGTTATCCTAAACACTCTCTGCCTGTCGACGAGTAACGAGAGTCCCATTCTTGCATCTCCTTTTATCACCAAATAAACTGGATGAATGTCTATGATGATCTCCATTGCGAATGTGGAGGTTTATTTCATAGCCCCTTTGATGAATAAGCAGACCAGTCTTTGTAGGCTTCCTAGCTTTGATATTTGGTATTCTACTATATCTTTGGTCACCACACCAAGGCTGCATACGTAATTGCGGGTCTTATCACTCTGGTATAGCCAGTGCACCAGCCTAGGTGAGAGTCCGCATGTTTTTCCGTACATTCGTCTAGTATCTACTTAAGTTACTTCCGACTTCCGGATAGTTTTTTCCAGGTGTTTGTTTCAGATCAGTCTGAAATCAAGCTCCCAGGTATTTGACATCTTCTGACAGTGGAATATTTTCGTCTCGTAGAGTTATGGGTGTCAGCCCCTCTTATTTCCTAAGTTGTGATGAGCGTCAGCATCGCATCCAATGATCAGCTGTGATCCACTTCCTCTGCAGTATTTCAACAGATCTTACACCGTTCTGGGTGGAGGAGCTTCAGGGTCGTCGTAAGGAAAGTAGGCTGATCCGATAACTAAATCCCTCAGCCCTCTTTTCTCCGTGGTTAACTTTACTGCTACCAAGTCCCTGGAACAGAAATTGGTCAGGGGCAATAGTATTACATCTATTTAAAGTAAAATACAGAATCTCCATCTGTCAAATTAGCTTACCACCAATACCCGAGAGGCCTTTAAAGCTTCTTGGCTTACCCATAGCTCTTAAATGAGAGCGATATCGTGGTTCTGCAATTATTTTAAATACATAATTATTCTGTTTCCGGTAAATACGGAAATAAATTTTATAAAAGATTTAGCAGGAAATATTGATTTAAACATTATGGAGAATTTTCCGAGGGCCCGTTCATTTGCTGGAATCACTGAGGCCTGGTTTGAAGAAAATTAAATAATAATACAATAATGTATACCTTATCAATATCGACCATTTAAAGCCTTATACGTGGCTTTACTAAACATTATTTTTATTCCGAAATTCTTGTTAAAAATATTTTAAGACCTTTTCAAAAAGGCGATATTCAATTATGTTTTTCTTTTTACTACTACGCTAACGCTACGTTGTAACTTTAATGATAAACAATCACGATAGTGCGACTAAAACTAGGTCACCCTATTTACTTGTATGAATATTATTTCCAAATACCTATCTAAGATCTGTTTTGCTCCATGAAATAATGCTAAATACTTATATTATAATGTGTTTTTCTGTCTACACGTAGGTATTCAACACAGAAATGTATCTTGTGCTGGACGTAGAACTTTGGAACCTGTCGATGAGAAGTTATGCGATGCAGCTAGAAAACCGGAAACTTCAAGAAAATGCAACGAAATTGCTTGCGAAGCTCACTGGGTACCACACCCATGGGGTAATTGCTCTACACCTTGTGGAGAAGAGGGTAACTATAGACATAAATAATGCCCTTAAGAAAAATCAGGTTTAAGTCATTTGTAACTTGATCACGTAGACTACATAGAGTTTGGGTTATGCAGGCTGTTTTATAATAAAACGCTGATCCCAAAGGGCGATAAGAGCGTTCTCACAAAGCACCATATATCGCGCGCGATAAATGGTCGCAATATTGCTTTACACCAAATTATGTGTTCTCTAATATCGCTTGTGTGTGAAAACGGCTCAAGAAAACACATATAATTTGGTGTAAAAGCAATATTGCGACCATTTGTCGCGCGCGATATATGGTGCCGTGTGAAAACGCTCTAATACTATAATACGATAATTTTAAGAAAAATTCTTTATATGAACATAGGTCTGAAACCGTATTATTTCTAAGATATACATAGGTGTTGAAATTTAACATAATTTTTTTTTCCAATATATCTAAAACCGCTTCGTATTTTTTTTCAATCTTTTCAGTCAAAAAATATTACAGTATCAGGAACTGTAATGTATTGCCTAACAACCATCTTTTGTTTTTAGAAATAATGACTTTTTACTTTGGATTTTTGACAAGTTGTCACTTAAAATTATAGAAAACAAAACGTTCAAGTACACACATTGTACCCACTACCAACTTTAGTAAATGAAAAATGTTACGCAACTACAGAATAGGCTCTCTTTTACAATTTTTTAAATAGTTTACTTAACTAAAGTTAGTAATTTTTATTTTGTTTTCAATATATATCTATTGATACCAAATAACTTTGTGTAGATGCTTTAACTTGTAAAAATATTTTTTCTACCAACTTTAGTAAATGAAAAATATTACGCAACTATACAGAATATACTCTCTTTTACAATTTTTTAAATATTTTGTTTCACTAAGGTTAGTAATTTTTATTTTGTTTTGACTATATATTTATCGATACCAAGTAACTCTGTTTAGATACTTTAACTTGTAAACATTTTTTTTCTACCAACTTTAGTAAATGAAAAATATTACGCAACTATAGAATAGACTCTTTTATAATTATTTAAATATTTTGCTTAAAAGTTATTAATTTTTATTTTATTTAAACTATATTTATATTCTTTACTCAAATATTATAATTTTATCTATTTGGCAGTGACAAGCAAACGACAGTCGCATTTATATTTTAAAATTTGAAATAAACATTTATATTAAATCTTTTTAAAAATGATTATAATGACAAAATGAAATAAAATATCATACAATACACATCCGTTAGGCGTTATTACAGCACTCGTTTATATTCCAGACTCGGCACCTACAGTTATGTTCAATGAAGTGTTGTACACCGATTCTAACATCTTGTAAATAAGACTTGTTGAAACAGATTATTAAAACTTTTTACTGACATTGGCTGTCAATCAGTCATAATAGAAATAAGGATCTACCAATACATTGTACCAGCGCCCATTATTTACGACATTCTTGTACAACACTTTATTGAACTAAAGAAAATGATAGGCAGGTTCACAAAACACAAATGCCGTACAACACTTCATTGAACATGACTGTACGTCGCCTCGTCTGTAAACCAACTCGTACTGTAATAAGTCACCTACCGGCCTTGTAACGTAAAATACTATATAATTGCCCTCTATCTTCTCATAATAATGGTCTTTTGACTTTTGTTCGTACAGCGGACGGTTTTCGATTCAAAAAATAAATTAGAGTAATTAGTAGTTACAAATAATTTTTTTATTTTTAAAAACGTTTAAACAAGAAACATCAAAATTAAATTAACTGTTGAAAATGTCCGTCTCCTCCAAGTATGCAGGCTTCAGCCCGCCTCATCGACTCGCGTACTCTTTGGAAACTCCTGGAGTATTCATTATAGCATTGCACTTCCTCAGTTTGAATTGGTTGACTGTAAACAAAGGCCTTAAAATGCTAAAAAAAAATATTACATTTTTACATTAAAATAGGAACACCTTTCAACAGAATTAAAAACGTCAGTCGGACTAAAAAAAGTCATGAGACCAGAGAAGATGCAGAGCATGTTGACAGGGACGCCCCTGATGAAAAACAAATATCGTGGAAAACATGGATTATTATTCGTATTTTGCATGTAACAAAATTGAAAACAAAATATAAGGCAGTTTAAGAGAAATTGAAAAAAAAATATTTTTCCTTTAAATTTCAACCTCAGAATTAGAGAATTTTTCTTAAAATCATTCAAGTAGGTATTATCACCCTTATTATAAAACATCATGTATCATAGATATTAATTTAAATATGGGAAATATCTCCAGTCGTCTTTATGCTTATACTAAAACTAAAACTAAAACTATAACTATATACTAGCTTGTCGCACGGATGCATGAGATGGGTGCAGTCAAGCGTTTAATTTGTACGCGGTGTTACGAAAGATTGTTTTAGTAAGCCCCCATTGGATTAGAAATATCTGGAAATAATTGTAATCTCAGAATTAAATGCATGACTGCATCTATCCCAGTTATACTTTAGTGCTAGTATAAATAGAGCTGTAATTGCCATTATTTAGTATTCACCTGACAGGAGAAGTATTTTTTAAATTATAGAATAGTGTTGGCTAGGGAAGTAAACTAGTTAAACGTTGTGATTTAAAATTAAATAAAGACAATGAAAGTACAAGACTCTTCTATAATTTAAGAAGTATGTTGGTATGGAGATATGAAAAAAAATATTCATGTGTACCTACTTTACTGATAAAAATATTATGCAAAGTGTCATTCAGTGTATGAATAACATTGAGTCTTAGAAAAAACTATGAATGAAAACGTTAAAGAACATTTAAAAATCCATACATCGGCACAGTTAGCACATCTATTATAATACATAGAAACGTAGCGGCAAGCATACAGCATAGTGCGTCTATCTTTTGCATTAAAGTACACAGGGATGCCAAAGGTAATGGGTTGCCTGAGGTATAGGTAGACAATGACGGGCTGTTTCATCCTTGTTGGGACTGATCAGAAAGCCATTACAGCGAAAATATGTTTTCAAGATACTATTATAAGGAACTACTATAATTGAGAAATAATAATAGACAACTATAACTCTATATCTCTACTCTATTAATTCTCCATGTCAAACTGGCATGTACCCGTAACAGGTCTTCCTTCCCGGAATACCTAGTACCTGTAGATCCCCCTTACTTTATAATACTTTTAACGTAAATAATTTATAATATAATCATATTTTTGATCCTTCTTCTCTTTTTCTTTCCGTTCACAAATATTTTGCATATTTGGTACCTTCTATTTATAAACGGATTTTGGAATTTCCATTAGTTCTCTTAGATTTCTACCCATTAATAACTGACAAGGACTTGCTCTACAATTTAATGGAGTATTACGATAAGCCAATAGCCCCAAATAGAAATCTTCTGACCTCTTTAATATTTTTTTTCGCTGTTTTTACGGAACTCTCAGCTAAACCATTGGAAGTGGCGAAGTACAGGCTGCTAGAACGCCATTCAAAATTATACATTTTTGCGAAGTTTTTAAAATACAGACAATTATATTGTGGCCCATTATCAGTGCGTAAGATTTTCTGAATTCCAAATCTACAAAATATTTTTTTAAATTCTTCTACAATAGTTTTACTTCTGATATTTTTTAACAGGTTGGCTACCATATGAGTCACCGGTGATACACAAAATGTAGTTGCTTGTATACCGATATAGATGCCATACAGGTTCCGTTAGGGACCAAGCACGATCCTGAGTTAAAAGTAGAGACTTGATTAAACCAAACACGTATTGAAACAGGTAGATGAAAAAACTAAAGATAATCGAAAAAAAAACGTTGTATTGGGTGCTATGACATAGAGTATGCTCTTCGAAGGTAGCAGCAAAGAAAGCTAAACTGGTCGCCCGCGTTATGTCTGGAATGTTTCCAAAAAAGACATTAGTTAAATTCATACAAATTTAAACTTATTACTTATGTTTTAGTTTTTTTTAACTGTAACGAATGTTCTTTTTTTTTAACGGTAATGAAATTAAATATTATTTGACAGCAAATTTTACTATAGTTTAAATTAGCACGTATAACTCGATCATTATGAATCACCGGTGATGCCCATTTAACATACAAATTAGTTTCCTGCTTTTATATACCGGGACTTTTAAAATCCAATTAAACATCTTAGTGCATGATATCACATGTGATACATTTGGTCCACGAATGAACACGCGGTTTGTGCACCGGTGATTCACATGGTACAATAGGGCAGACATTTCGCTGTAGCATTGGTAGCCAACGTGTTAATTCGACAATTTCCAAAAAAAAACTGAAATAATCTTGTACAACCATGTACATTTTATTTTTAAACTGAAATAAGTCTGATCCAACTATCCACGAAGGTAAACTAGGAACTTTTAGATTTAAAAGTGGTTCCATGATAAGCGGTTTATCCTTTATACAAATTTCACAATTTTATACCAAGTCGCGAATTTATTTATTAGTTATTTCTGGCCACCAAACTATTGTCTTTGCTCTTGGGAGACATTTGCTAATTCCGAAATGACCGATATGTATAAGCTGAAAATAGTTTCTTCTTAATTTTACATTAATAATTGATCAGTCATTGTATGTTAGCATATTTTCTGAAACTGAAATTTCCTTCTGTATTTATAATATGGTAACACTTTCTTATCACAGGTATTTCTATGTTCCGGCCATCCCTGGTATACATGTTCTTTTAATTTCTTTAGTGATATATTTTTTTGTTGAGCTTATAGCAAATTGGTTTCTTGTTCTGATGTCACAGTTGCGATGGTTTTTAAATGATCATCTAAAATATCAATATCATCTGTTCCAATCGGCCATGGAGGTCTGCTAAGGGCGTCTGGTCCAGTGAGGTATTTGCCAGGAATATAGGTAACAAAATAATCGAAAATAAGTAATTTAGATCATTAAGTGGTTTGTTAACTAAAATTTCAACCAGTGGCTTATGATCGGTTCTAATCTCAAATCGCTTTCCTAATAAAAATTTTCTGAAACGATTTACTGTGTAGGTTATTCCTAGAGTTTCCTTTTCTATTTGACTGTAACCTTGTTCTGCTCTGCTTAGTGATTTTAAACAGTAAGATACTGGTCTCCAGGTTCCATCTGGCTTTTTTTGGTTCGATAATTCCACCTATCCCCACCATGGATGTATCTGCAGAAATTCTAATAATGTACCTATTTTACGTTATATGCTGCTAGTACTGGCGCTTCGGTCATAAGCTTTTTCACATTAGTGAAACATTTTTCTTCATCGGGACCCCAAATAAAATCGGTATCTTTTTGCAACAATTGTCTTAAAGGTAATGTTTTGTCGGCATAGTGACTTAAAAATTTAGTGATATAATTTGTTAACCCTAAAAATCTTCTAACTTCAAACACTGATTTTGGTTATGGGAACTTTAGTATTGATTCTATATAATATAGTATTTATTCGGCTCAATACCTTTATCACTAACAATATATCCAAGATAATTAGTTTTACTTGCACCAAATGTACATTTTCCCATATTTAAAGTAATTCCATCATTTGAAAGTGTTTTTAATACGTTAATAAATTTTGATCGTGTTCGGCATTATTTAGCCCACTGATTAGAATATCGTCTGCATGAACTATAAGTGAGTTAATTCCACATGTATTAATAATTTGATTTAAAGTTTTTTGAAAAACTTCTGGCAGTAAACAAATACTAAATGGACAGATTTTATAAGCAAATCTGACAAAAGAACTTATAAATAATGTCGTTAATAGTTTTGACGATTCTGAAATTCTTAGCTGATGAAAACCTTTGGAACAGTCCATTTTTTAAAAAAAATTGCCATCTTCAATTTTTCCTTAAGTCTCCTCGATGGATGGTAATTGATGAAATTCTCGTTTCACGTGTATAATCGGCCCAAACTCGAATTCCATCAACCTTCTTTTTGGCTACGACAATGGGCGAGCACCAGTCTGTAGGTTGATCAATTTTTTGAATAATTCCATCGCTTACTAATTTATTTATTTCTTGCCATACTTTTGAGCATCTTAATCTAACCTTATTGTGTATTCAAAATCTTTTATTCTTCCAATTCCGTTTAATAAATTAGAAAACAAATTAGTACTTAATATACTTTTCATAATTTTTTATTTCTGAATTGCTAATAAAATTAACGTTTTTAACATCCTTGTGCGACAAACAGCTTGATGTTCTTTTTGGTTTTATTGTATTCGCCAGTTATTTTAATTTTTCCTTTTGTTTCAATTCTTGAATTTTCACCAGCACCAACTAACATCACATTTGTGTTTTTAAATTGTTTAAAAATTATAATTCTGTTAAAATAAAAAGACGGAATTTGCAGATATTTTTAAAATTAAAAATTCGATAATTAATAGGACGTATGAAGCTTTAATTTTGGTCCAATTAAATTATAAAAATCCCAAATAATCTATAACATTCAATTTTAAACTTTAAAACGTTAAAACAGCTTTAGAATCTGTAACCAAAAACACTCATTTTAGGGTAATTTTGACACCGGTAATTAATTCCAATGTGGAAGCCTGTGTGTGACCAAGCAATATCATGGCAATCTATTCGAAAACTACATATTTTCGAGATTTGTTAAAATTTCCTATTTCCGCTCTCAAAATATCAATTTTTCTTAAATTAAAAGAAATAAATTGATATATTGAAGTAAACGCGCGCGTTTAGAAAAGATTAAGCAATAAAATAAGCCTAAAATGAACTCTCTAAGGATATTTTAGTATAAAATACAGTCGATTATTTAAAACTTTTGGTAAAAACAGCATTAAAAAAATTAATTATATTTTTTTGAACGTACTACCAAAGTGCGCGCTTGGTATAAAATTTAAAGCCTATTTATCCCTCTACACAATAATCTAAGAAAAAATTAAAAAAGTAAAATACAGTGGTCAGAAACGGGTTTGAGTGGACCAGTACCTTAAAAAAAATTTAAAAAAAAATTTAATAATATTCGTTTATTTCTCTGTAAATCAAAATGATTAAGGATCCAAAAAATATATTTGGGTCTAAAATCGTAATTTTTAAATTTTCACAATTTCTAATTATTTTAGGTATAGAAAGATGTATTGTGAAAAAAAAGTATTTGAGAGAGCCCATCTGACCGTTCAGACCGGAAGTATGTACGAATTTTCTAATTCGACCTAATCCGTAGAGAATGTGACCTTGCATTGACCATTTTGCTACTTTTAAAAAATCGAAAAAATTACTTCTTAATTTGCGATTACTTCCATCTACGAACTTGCTCTGTATTTGCTGGTCCTCTCGCACCTCCAGAAGTAAAAATCGAAAAAAATAATTTTCCTTAAACGAGAAACAGCTGAAATCGCATATTTTTCGACTTTGACGTTTAATCACTTTTTTCCGGTACACCCTATATATTTAATTTTTTTCCGAAATGTGCCCCTGTTATTCCTCTATAAAACCAAGTTAGTTTAAATATGTTACCTCTAACGGTTTCAAAAAAATATCGTAGAGAAGGTCAAAATGTCGAATATCCGACGACAGCGACAACCCTCATACAATTCTCTACGAACGGGACGCCGGCGACTTCGTCGAGCGATATGTAGAAATATCACGAACATGATAACGATGGACGGTTTATTTTAAAGATTCTATTAACCCAGATACGGCCACCGTCCTTTTAAAAGGTCGCCATAAAAACCTGTAATTATTCATCACTTTTACCTCGGAATTCCAGATGGCACTACGAGTACTTGTTTGTGGCCTATTCACCATTATATTTCAGGTACACGTAGTCTTTTATGTTTGTTTTCATTCAGATGCAGTTGGTGTTTAAATTTGAGTGTTTTATTTTATAAGACGATGAGTTATCCAAGGTAAGATATTTTTTGCGTTTCACAAAATTACTATGACTTATCATATAAAAACTAATTAGTAATATCCTCACTTTAGGATATGAAGACCGAAAAAAGTTAACGATGGTTGTTTAATTAAAAATAACCTTACAAAATCTAGTGTCCTTTTTAAAGGCCAGTGGCATAATGTGGTATGACAATTGACAAATTTTCAAAAATCGACACTTTTTGACACATCTAAAAGAAAAATTTATAGAACATGCCCCGATGCACGAAAACCACAGTGTAGACGAATCGATGATCCTATATTTTGGAAGACATGAATCGAAGCAGTTTATTAGGGGAAACCAATTAGATGGAGTTATAAATTTTGGATGGGTACCAACCATAAAGGTTATATCGAATGGTTTGAACCATATCAAGGTGTGCACACTATTTTGGGGGAGAGATACAAGGATTTGGGATTGGGTGCAAGCGTTGTTCTTACTTTTGCAGATAAAATTATTTCAGAAAAAGAACGATTACCGTTTCACTTATATTTTGACAATTTTTTTACTTCCTGGGATTTGATCATACTTCGGGACAGAGGAATAAAGGCAACTGATACTGTCAGGGAGAATATAGAGATAGAGATATCTGTACCTATTATAAAGAATGGACAAGATTTAAAAAAAAACAGAGAGGCGAACTTTTGAATTTGCTACAGAAAACAGTAAGAACATCTTCGTTTGTCGTTGGAATGACAATAACATTGTGACCATATGTTCAAATAGTGAAACCGTTTTACCAACAGTAAATGTATCTAGGTTTTCACAAAAAGAAAGTTGCCGTACCTCAGCCACAGCTTATAAAAAAAATATAATCAAAACATTGGGGCAGTTAAATAATATGTAGGCAATGTCACAACAAAGTTCAATTTCGGTGTAACAAATGCAATATAGGTCTACACCCAAAACACTGCTTTCTCCAATACCATAGAATGTAGTTTTTTTTATGTTAGCATAATAAAATTAAAATAAACTTTATATACCTAAAAAATTATCAGCTTTTATTTCATAATAAATTTGTAAACTCAAGTACTATTAGGTCATCGTCAGAATTTGTCATTGTATTAGGCCACTGTCCTTTATAAAGGACGTTCACTACAAAAAAAACCGTTAGAAAAACCAAAAAAAAACCTTATTAAATATTGTTCAGCTATGTGTAAAAAGTCTACTTTAAGACAAAAAATTCCATTTTCATAAAAAAAATAGTTTCGGCTGTATCTGGGTTAAGGAAGAATATTTCATACTGAGGCAAAACAAGATATATGGCATAAAGACGATTTAAACTATTATAAAAACCGCTTACCAAATTAATCGTGACATATGAACACAAACGGTTGCATCATTGTGAACCACAACAATTATTATATTCAATGAGGCAGTTATATTGGCTTTTTTCGGGTTGTGGTTTAGCAAAACAAATTGTTCATAAATGCATTATTTGCTTTAAAGCAAATCTTAAAATATGTCAATATTTAATGGCTAATTTACCTGATAAAATAGTAAATAAATATGTTCCCTTTGTTAATATAGGGTGCCACTATACAAGTCCCCTTTATTTAAAAAATAGAAAAAATCGAAACCCTAAAATTTCGAAGACTTGGGTTTGTATTTTTACATGCGTGTCAACAAAGGCCATTTATATCGAATTAGTAACCGATTTAACAAGTGATGCATTGTTAGCCTGTTTTAGACATTATATATCACTGAGAAGTAAACTTTCTAATTTATTTTGTGACGATGCGACTATGTTCGTCTGTGTATATTCTGCCTTATCTAGTTTTCTAAACAATCAAAGAGAAACAATTTATTTTGCACTAGCTAATAAGAAGGTGTATCGTGGCATTGTATCCCTCCCAGAGCACCAAATTTCGGCGGTCTATGGGAGGCTGGCGTCAAAAGTGTCAAATATCATTTAAAGAGAACGATTACTGACCAACTTTTACATTACGAAGACTTTATGACATTACTTACACAAGTAGAAGCCATATTAAATTCCCGATATGGTTATTATCAAGAAAGATAACATTTCACCCTTAAAATGGAAAATCGGACGAGTTCACACTACTTATCCTGGAGAAGATAGTACATTAGTTACGCAAGTAGTGACAATTCAACTTCCCGATAAAACTTTCATAAAACGCCCGTTAAATAAAATTTGTGTACTTCCTTTAGACTTTTAATTGGAGAGTACATATATACGAACTAATGTTTGACATTTATTATTGTTTATTTTAAATCCTTGAAATCAAATATTTCAAAGCCGGCGGCATGTTGCGTCAAACAGGAACATTTTACTTTATGAAGGAAACGAAAAAGGAATACCAGTAACTTACCGATAATTGGTGAGTGAAAGGTCGATCCGTTCTCGTAAGAATTTTTAACTTGACTTAGCTAATAATTCGCAAAAGGAACTTTCTTTTAGTATCCGGAAATAAAGTCAATTAAATATAAATTACAAGCATGGCGAAAAGAACTGAATGAGGGACAAGTGGTGCTTGGTGTATTTGTGGACTTGCAGCGCGCTTTTGAAACAATTGACATTGGAATTCTTGTAAAAAAGTTACGACGCTATGATGTAAATTCTAGTGCATTAGAGTGGATTAAAGATTACTTAAGTGACAGGTATCAAATGACAAGAGGGGACAATGAACTTTCAACTAAAAAGGAAAATAAATGGGGTGTTCCGCAGGGAAGTGTCCTTTATTGTTTGTTATTTATGTTAATAATATTTATATAGCTTTAAAAAATCAATTATCAATTTATTTGCGGATCCGTATCAGGAAGTAACTTTTGGGAAATAATCATATTGAATTAGGATTGGCTATTAACATAAATGAAATTAACTTTGTAGGGAAAATAAAAAATTCGGGAGTCTTCTTGAATCAGGTGGAATATCTTTTTAAAAAATTAGGGAAAAGATGTTTTTTCTGTCGCGTTTCGAATTGTCTTTCCCAATGGGCCAAAAAACTTGTTTATAACACAATTATTTTACCTCACTTTAATTTCTTATTAGTATTTTGTATTCAGGAAAATATATATAGGCTGCAAATTCAGCAAAATAAGGTTATACGAATTATTCTCAATGCAACAGATATACCCCAGTCAAAAACATATTACAGATCATGAACTGGCTATCTGTGGAACAGGACATTAAAAGGGCGAATTTAGTTCTAATAATATATAAAATAGAACATGGGCAGCAAAATATTTTAATGCTCTTCTTAAAAAAAGATCACATTTTCATGATTACAATTTTCGTTCTTGGCAAAACTATAATATTGAACTAGTAAGACTACATGCTTACAGAATTCCTTATTTTTTGCTTTTTATTGCCCTCCCAGAGAGGATTAAAAGAGGACATACTTTGAGTGATTTTGGCATTATTTGAGGGACACGTAGATTAGGATTTATTTTGTTATTAGTATTATATATTTTTGTAACTAAATCAGATGATAGTAATCTATTCTAGATCACAGTTTTTATAAAGCCCCAAATAGGCAGGCAGCATAATTCTTGTCCGACTAGAGGAAATTACTATAGAATCATTGTTGCATAAAAAAAATATCACGCACAATATTATCACTACAATCCCCCTAAGTCAACTTAATATACATTTGATACATAGGAAAATTGGGGACCTTTTGGGTTTTTACTGATTTTTTCAAAAATTATACATCATACAAAAAAGTATGAGAAACATATACAAGTTCATTAAGTTCTACATAATCTTGTTCAATATAAAACTTTGCTAGAGTGCACAGCTAAGTAGATTTTAAATGGTTTATATTTTAATTCCGATATACTTACCTACTGACAAGGCATTTTTTAAGGTATAAATGGGTGGGCAACTGCCCCCCCCCCCCCCAGTCGCGAGTTCCCCCCCCCCCCCCCCCCCCCAGTGAAAGTCGTTTGCCCACAAAATAAAATCTTTTTAAATTTCCTTGGCTGCAGTCGGCTGCATACACAACTTAAAGTATTGATCCTGGACAGTGGCGGATCCAGGATTTTGTTGAGGGGGGGGCGACTAAAAAAAATGCCTTCCAAAAAAAAAGGCTCTAAAAATCTTCCTACTTTCATAAGTGACTTCTAAAAAAAATTCTGACCCTTCACAATACCTACAATTTCCAAGGCTCAAAGTAAAAAAACACCCCTTTTTGTGAGGCTAGGGGGGGGGGGGGCACCTGCCTTCGCCCCCCTGGATTCGCGCCTGGTGACGTACATAATATGTTTGGGGATTACTGCAGTCTTATATACATTTTTCTAAATACTAAAAAAATATTTAAAATTTCTTAATTTCTATTTCTAGCTTCTAAAGTACTTCTTTTCGGTTGAGCTATCAAAACGTAGAGTTTTGATAATCCAAAAAAGCGCGTGGCATCTAAAAAAATTTGAGCATTTTTTTAAACGATAATGAGCCGGTGCCCCTCCAGTGAAAATTCCCTAAAAAATGCCTTGCTCACTGAAAATTCTGTATATGCATAAACAGGGTGTCTAGAAGCCGGGAAAACCAAGAAAAAAAACGGGAATTTCACAAAGCCGGAAAAAAACAGGAATTCGACGGGAAAATCAAGTTTAAGCCGGGAATTTTGAATGAGCAGATAATTTCGAACTTAAAAATTTAAAGTAGGTACCTACTTATTCCTATAAACTGCATTCGAAACAACATTTTGAATCTCCCCTGTAACCGGAGCGGCATCGGCACCTTGCGTTTAGCTGTGTATTTATGGTTGCATATTAACTGCAATTTAATTTGTTTTGGGATTCCCTAAATCGCCAAGTTTTGTTTTTAGGTTACCAGTTTATAATAGTATAGTAAGTTGGTCGCCTTCTAGAGGCTGAATTAAAAGATGAAACCGATAACACTTCTGCAATTTTAAGCATAGGCTCCTGCGGTTTACATACCGTAAATGTTGCATTTAAAACCGATATTAAAGAAACAGACTGGAATACTGTGTCATTTCTAAGAGCTTGTTACGATTTGTTCAAAGACAGTCTTTCCCGACGGGGTTTATTCTTGTCCATAACTGGTTGCTCCGACTTTCCTCCTAAATTCTGTTCAGTAAGATGGCTAGAAAACATACTTGTGTCTCAAAAAATTCAATCGCTATACCCTCATTTAAAAAAATTCATATCTTCTTTGCAAAATACGAATCAAAACCCATCGTATGAAAGTTACAAAATTGTAGTAAAGTTTATGGATAATAAACTGCTGTTAGCTGAATTAGCCTTCTTCTAGTCACTCTCATAACTAGAACTATTCCTAAGACAATTTTAAAGTGACTGGCCTCTAGTTCCATTTCTTTAGGAAGACCTATTATCCATTATAAATAACTTAATGAGACGTTTTGTTACAGACGAAGTTCTACAAAGCACTCCTATTTTCAAAATGAATGTTTTTAAAAAAGACAAGAATGGTTTATATTGCAACCTTAAAAAAGTCCAAGAGACTGATCTAGGATATGGGACTAGAGCGGCTATCAAAAAATGCGTCGGAGTTAAAAATAAAAAAAAATTATGATCTTTTGCTAGGATTGTCGAAACTGCTTGATGTATACAGTTTTCAAACTTTTGGAAAATTCAAGAAGTAGTCCATACTCACAGTGGTTAATAATTATATGATAGGAATAATAATTTGGAAAATTGTCCGTTAGCATATAAATTAACTGAAGCTATACGTTTCCTTAACCACAATAAAACTGGCAGAGATCCAAAAAAAATCCTTGCAACTATTGTCCAAAGCGTTTGAAATTTTGTTAAATTCAAACAGATGCAATGTGGCTAAATTGGAAGAAGCAGATAGAGCATTTAGAGATATTATTACCGATCAGACTATGATAAATGAAATGAAAAATTATTCCAGATGTAACAGAGTAGATGACTTTTGAATGGAAACCATCACAAATGACAGTTTAAAAAACGTGGTGCAACTTCTTCTAACAATTTCTCATGGAAATGCCACAGCAGAAAGGGAATTTTCTGTTAATAAGGAGATTTTGAAGAAAAATTTAAAAGAAGAGGCACTTATAGGTCAAGGATTAGTGTACGATTCACTACAAAAAATTGGAGGAGTTCAAACTATGGACATTACAATATCCATGATACTTTCCATGAGAAATGCCTATTCAAGGTACAACACGGACCAAAAAGGCAAAAGAGGATGACAGCGACTTGAAAAAAGCAGAAAAAAAGGAACGCAGAGGAACTGGAAACTAAAAAGAGAAAATATATCGAACAATCACAAAATGATTTGGCAGCTATAGAATATTATTTGGTTGTGTTTAAGCCATGTGTTTTTCAAATAAATGTTTTAAAATTTAACAACGAAAGTGTAGTTAATTTAGGAAACCCCAGTCGGAAAATTTTCAAAAACCGACCGGGAATTAGTCGGGAATTTTGTTTTCGATTTTTGCTAGACACCCTGATAAAGTTACAATTAGGAAAAAAGTTATTTATGAACTAGTTGCTTTAAGATCATTAAAAGATCACATTTTAAGAAACCCAGGACCATTGGCGTGGTCGCACCTTCATAAAACTCCATGTCATATGGCAAGCCCTGGTTTCTGGCCGCGCCAATGGTCAAAGATATTTCCAGATTTATATTTTGTTAAACATTAACATGTACCCAAGTTAAAGGTGCCAGTGTATTTAATAATTTTTCAAATCGAAAGTCTATTTTGACCTAGCATTGTTTACCCATAGGCGGAGTTCAAACTAGGGAAATTTCCTGCCAACAAATAGTATCAAATGGATATCCAACATTAGCCGATGAATCAGAATGTCACGGACCAAAGCCTTTACAACAACAAAAGTGCAATGAAGGAAAAACTTGTGCGACGTGGCACACAGGCCCTTGGAAACCAGTAAGTATATCTTCACAGGGGGCCTAATAGAGCTACACAGTAAAATACGTAACTCCTTATTGTAGTAAGCACTACAAAAAATACTAAAGAGATTTATAAGAATGGTCTATAGTCACTAGACATGATTTGCCTTACACATGCGTTTATTTACGTTTATCAGAATAATGTCCACCAGTTAATACAATTTCTCGTAATCATTCCATTTTCTTCTGGAAGAGTTTGGTGGTGGATGCTTCGTTCCTCAAAACAAAACCTCGGCATCGTTAAAAAATGTTTGTCCTTTTAACTGATCTTTAATGCACGAAATCAAATCAAAGTTACACGCCGGAAGACCGGGACTATACAGAAGATAATCTAAGACCTAAATATTCCAAATATGCATAATTCGCTTGTGCAATATCACAATGGAAGTATCATGTTCCGAGTCGCAAGCAATAACTTTAGGACGGAATATATTATCTCCGTGTGTCAGAAGGCAGTATTAACTGTACATTGACTATGTAGAATAATATGTATCACTATTCCTCTAGCCTAGTGTCTATTCCCAGTCAACCAAATAACATTAAAACCATGTTAGATTAATATGGTATTAAAAAACGTTGACTAGGCGAATCACATGTTTATCAATATGAAAATAACATTTAATCGGCCGATAAATAACATTGTGGTAAAAAACATAAGATATTTTAACGTTGTTTTTGTATTATCATTTATACATAAAATATCTTTATATTTACTTAATTCTAATGTAGAATAACGTTGCGGACAAAAACGTTTAACATTATTTTAACGTTTAAAATTTGTGATAAAGCACTATATTTTATCTTATTTATAATGGTATTTTATCATTAGATATTCTATATTTTCAACTTTTTACCTATAAGAATATTCTTGAATTATAATATTTTGGTATTACTTTATAAACGTATTCTTATAATGGTTTATGGGCTCAAATCGTACCAAATTTCCGATTACCTTTCGCCTACGATTGTTTGAAGCATCTTCTGGGATCTTGACGTTTTGAGATTGAAACACTAAATGCATCCCAAGACTTAGGTATATGAATTAGAGTTCTATCCATAGTCCGACACAAACAAGTTCAATATTCAGCTTGTTTTCCAGTGTTCTAATCTTAAAAGGTTCAAATCCCTGAAGATACAAACGTGCAATCGTAAACGACATCTGAAATCAACTCCAATTTGATACAATTGGAATCCAAAAACCATATATAGTTTTATTAGCATCAACATATATTCACAGCGATCTTTTTTTGTCGATAAAAATTGGGTTTTAGGGAAAACAAGCCAATAACACAACTGTTTTTATTTCATTTTTTTTATTTTTATACATTTAATTTTTTTAATCGGGCATTAGCATATCGAACATACTCCATTATCGTTTTGTCTATGCTAAAGTCAGATGAAGTATATGATTTATACTAACCTATGAAACGTAATTTTCGCCGTTTTCTTCTTTATCCACCGTTTTTCTGCTGGAACAACTTCGCACGGCACAAGAAATAATTAATATCTATCACACAGTAGCAATAGTTTTACACAAAAATTAAAAACCTTCTCATAAAATCTAAAACTACCTCGATTATGATTGATCGAACAGCTGACTACATGAATGACAGAAAGATCAAGCTTTAAAGGTCGCAGGTAGGGTCACTTTTAGTCACGTGTGTCTCCTCCTTGTTTATTCTATCTCGATGGTACAGGACGGCATTCAGCTTTTGCATTTGAATGACAAGTCTTTGTGAAACTAAAAAAAAAAAATGAACAAAAATTGGATTACCCTCGGGATTATTATTTAGATGCATTTGTTTTTTTATAAGTTTGCATAAATATGTACTTAAAAAAAAATTGTTATAAGCCTGCAACACAAGCCACTAGTAATAAAAGTAACCAACTGGTGAGTTTTTTATATAAAGATGAAGCCAAATCTTCTAAGATAACAAATTTTCTGTCATAAAAATCCTAATCCCTCGCCTAATCCCAAAATAAAGTTTCAATATTCTTACGATAGTTGACCATTGACTAAATACCTATTTTTACTTTAAATTTTATGACCTTTTATTTTAAAACAAAACGGTAGGATAGCCGCGGTCATCATCTTACCAGCAAGGTTAGGTGTTAAATCTGGTTAAAAAGGGGTGATATTTTTTTTAAACATTATTTTCTTCTTTTATTACATACTTTTATTTTAAAAACATAAAATTTAGGTGCTAAACATATCTTTTCGGTTTTAAAATTTGCGAAAGCCTACAAAAATAAGTCAAAATTAAACATGGCGATATTGGCCATTGGTGACACATCGTTTTTCGGCCAGTTTCTGTAGATATTCCGACGGCAAATAGTTATTAATATACAAAAAGAAATTTGAAAACTTACCTACACATAAAACATAAAAGAGGCACATATCACAAAACACACCACCACTAATTTTTACTTAAGAATCGCAAAACAAAACTAAGAAAGACCACAAGAATAAGACAACGAAAAAGGTAGTAGAATGGACGCTGGGCCGGGAGCCGGAGGCTGCTCGTGGGCGGGGTGGTTGCGACCAGTTCCGAACATAAGCGAAGTCAACACGAGGTACTTTAAATCGGGCGCCAAATTTAAAAATACATTTTGTGCAAATGAAAAACATGTTGATTTAAGTAACGTTATAAGTAGTAATATAATTATATCGTTGGGAAATAAAACATTGCACAAATACCTCTAAAAATAATATATTCGACCCAACAGTTGTTATTAATAGGTTGTAAAAAATAATGTTGAAATTATTAACTTTTTTTTTACAAAATTAAATGTTGTGTAAAAAAACGTTAGTGTTCTAATGTTATTGCCATATGATTTTCATAAAGTGTGTTCAGTGGGTTTAAAGGTTTGAGATAATGATGTTTCTTGAATGAGAGAGAGTTTTGGACTTGCATTGTCTTTATTTGTTTTCAGTATGTAACAAATTGCGATGTCGCTAAAAACGTACTATATACTACATTTTGACAACTAACTATATGGTTTTTCTTTTTGCATTTTTCAAGTTTATCTATACCGTTTATCATTTAACAACTTTTTTTTGTCTGGTCAAATCACAAAACTGATGATGATTTTTGTCCAAGCTTTGGTTGATGCTGAAAATAATGTGCGTTGGTGCATTTTATTTATGAATTACACTTGTGCATCTTTAGTAATGAATTAATTTCCCTTGACATTTTCTGTCATTTCAAATTTATAATAGACTTACACCTATTTTGTTTGCATTTTTTTTTAGCGACTGTTACAGTTCAAAACGGTCATTACTAGCAATATCGACACTTTATCGATATACATTGAATTGCGACGAACCAGGTTTTCTACTTTCATAAAAGTGTTGGTTTCATGTAGGTCACAGCACCTTTTTTTTCGCATAGTAGGGGAGTTCCTATTTCAGAATCATGAAAATCGATATGAAAAGTATTTGTTACGCCACCTATCGATGGGGAGCAGAATTTTGAATTTTTAATAGATTGGGAGCCAGATCGCTAGGAGCATTACAGTGTTGCCCGCTGGGGCACTATTTTTTAGCATTTCGTATGAGAACGCAATAGGAACTGCTTAGAGCAAAATAGGTAAATTAAAAAGGGGTACCCAGAAGATTTCGAGATAGCATCGCCATTTTGGGGAGAATTAAATTATTCTGGGATTTGTGCAGGATGTAATAGAGACATATAGATAGATGTTGGTAGGCTTTCTCTATAGGATCTATTGGAATAATATACCCTTAACTCAGTAGTACATTACATGTCATGCATTTTTTGGTATTAATACACTATAAACAACCATAAGCCCTATGATTTCTTCTAACTATGACCCTCATAACAAAAAGTCGGATTTACAAAATCGTAGACTGTCAACACCGGTAACCGCATCTTTGAATTTTTTAAAACGTAAAAGAAAAAAAGAATAAAGTGTTTGATTTAAAAATATAAATATAATACCGTAATATTAAAAATGTAATTAAATAATCGCTATGTTAATAATATTTTACAGGTAATAATTAAACTAATTTCTACCTATTAAATTTCAAATAACCCGCTAACACGCTATCCGCCTGACATGCGCACTGTGCCAACCATTAGGATGGGATATAGACGCGAGTTGCTCTTCTGTGTTCGGGCGATTGTCATTTGTCCGGTACTCGTGTTTTTCTTAGGTTATAATAATCAGTCATAAATAAACACAACTTTTTTATAATAATATACTGGTGAAACTTATCATTTGAATAGAACAAACTTACGATACAACCATCGATAATATTAGAGCCCTTTTCATGGCTCTGCATCTTGACGATAAAAGTTATTTTTATATCCAGCATACTAAATTATCGGCACTGTTATATCAAGTAAGCTATGGAAACAATAACATTTGCAGACAAGTTATTTATCGATTTTATCTTTTTGGTAAAATATTATTGCAAGCCAGCGTATTCAAAGCCAGCGTTTTATTTTAATGCCCAGGTTATACCTCAATTAACTAACTTTTAAGTTTTCGAAGAAAACTGCTGCACCAACTTGATTAACGTTGCGTCGTTAATAACCATTATCTCAATCTCTATTCAAAATAATATTAATGGAAAAGAAAAATAAAATATCAACACAAATTTACGGTTAGGTGCAGAAATTTTTCTTCAGTCCCTTCACTCCTTCCCTTATTGAATGACGGAAATCACGGATTATGCCGATCGTCCCACGAAAATTTTCGAATCAACTATATTAAACTAAGAAAGTTAAAAGTTGACCAACTTCTTAGTTTAGTTTAATTGAGTTTAATCCCTTAATTGTATGTATAAATGGTTCCATACGAATGTAGTATTTTAATTTCTTAATTATCTTAGCTAAGTTAGGTTAAGTTTAGTTTAGTTGAGGTATAAAGCAGCCATTATGGCATAAAATGCATGGGTCCATACAAAATATTTGTGTATTTATAAGTTTAAATGGGTTATAAGTTGAAAGTGAGAATATGACCCAAAGATAAAAATATTTATACAGAAGAATAATCACAATTTACGAAATACTGGAATAAAGATAAACTATTTTTGGTAAAGTAGGTACTATTCAATATCAACATTTTTACTTAAAATTGAAAACAGATTTTTTTAAAACTAAGTATTAGCTTTGCTAACATGATATGGGTATACTAGGGTAAGGATATAATAAGGTAGGTGAATAGAATATTTGTAGGGAGCTACCATATAGAAATAAGTGGTTAATTTCATAATTGACTAATCAAAAAGAACATAATATAATCATCAGTATTCACCTGAAGACGACTGGAGATGCTTACCACTTCAAACGTATAGTGATTCTAAACAAATAAAGACAATGCAAGTCCAAACTCTACTTCCGTTCAATAATATAATCATATTTATTCTATATTATGATCAAAAGTTCTAATTATTCCTAGAAAATTCAATTTATATTAGAAAATATTAAAATATTGTTAAGGTTTTTACTTCGGTCAAGGGGTGTATTTTCTGCGTATGCGCAGATACTACGCCCCTTGTCGGTTTTACGGTTTGCCTTAAGCGCCACCCTTTGATTTTATAGTAGCAAAGGGACTACTGTCGGTTTGCCAGAGTAGCGGTCGGAGGGGTCTCGGGGTTGTTCTGAGCAGTTTCACCCTGCAGGGGTGGAAACGGTGCGGCGGCAGTCGTTCAATCAAAATCTGTTTTGTTTATGAATCGTATATTAACGCCTAAATTACAGATTAATTGATATCGTCGGAACTTGCCTAGTATTTACAATACAAAATGGGTTGCCGGGCCTGGGAGTCGGGTCTTTATTTTGCTGTCGGTTATTTTTACGGGGAAGCGCTTATCTCGGTGCCATGGACACGTAGCGTTACTTGTCGGAGGTCTTAATATTTAGGAAATACAACCCTACGTTGTCGGGTAGCGGCCGTGGACTATCGGTCCGTCGTATTTTCTGCCAGACAGCTCGATAGCCAGAAAATACGGCCTTATATTTCCACGTGGTGTGGAAGGATTATTTTTGCATATTTTTTTTCGCGTGTGCTACCGCGGCACGTCGCATTTTCCTGCCAGAAAACTCTTAGCCAGCAGGTCCCGGTGAAGCCAAAAAAAAATCAATCGTCAGTGATACGGCACGAGAAAGAGCAGGTCGCTTGTTTGCGCTGAAAATCAACTTTTTTTGTTTTCGAGTTGAAATCGGAATCCCGTATTGCCGTTCTCCAGCGACCGTCTCTGCACGATGTGTGATCGGTACCGGGCATCGGTGGCGGCTTTTCACGCGTCTTAGCGCCTTGCTGGTTCCTTATTATTCTAATTTACGTTATTATGAAATAAATGAAAAGTAACTTCGTTACAATATATTTATTTAACCAGCCTGGCTGGTTCGATTAAAATTTAGCTCTCTGAAAAATTTTAAATGTATGGTTTTTTAGAGGCATCTGCCAATGTTTGTCATAAATTTTAGTTTATTAGTAGGCTAAAAGATAAAATGTAATCGGTTGCTATGATATTTAGCGGTAGTTAAGGACTTAACGGTCCGTCAGGCTCAAAAAAGCTTTGTGCAACCGGTCATAAGTTTCAAATTTAGATATATCTTTTAATTTTATAGAAAACTCTATTTCTTCCAAATTTAAAAAATATCGGATATGAATTTATAATAACAACATTTTTTTCTGCTCTCTGCACTCCAACCAAAATAATATGAGTCATTATTTTTAACGTTAATTACACCAAGTGTGCATTCAATTTTTTTTACATACCCCAGTATCGCAATCAGTACAACGCGATAAATTAAGTTTAGGAATTTGTGGTTGATGGTTGGGTTTCTTTGATAGCACATCCCAGATTTCTGCAGTATTCTTCCTTTTTATGCGAGAACAAAATGGTTCATTGGGACAAAATTCTCTTTTATGTCTATAAAGGTTTAATTGATGAACGTAACTTTTATTGCAATCATTGCATTGAGACATCTTGTCTGATTAAGTTAGAACTGATGAAGACAGAACATTTCAAAAACAATTCCTCTGCAATAGTACCAAAAGTAGTACCAAATATATTATTTTGATAATGGATTGGATATCTTTACTCCCCCCGTGCTAAATTATCCCTTGTAAAACATCCACTCGTCCTAGACATACGACACGTTGACACATGTTTTTGTTTTGATTTGGCTTCATTCGTAAATAAATTAGTGGGTAGTAATGTTTATTATTTTAATCAATATTCAAGAAATCCGGATTTAACAATATAATTATCAGCTTATAAAATATTTTTTTAGTGTGACCATTTATGTGGTGATGGAAAACAAACGCGAAAAGTCCAATGTTTCATCAAAGATGCGGACAACAAGATTCAAACGTTGGGGGAACCACAGTGTGAAGCTATCGAACCAAAACCCGCAGAAGAGCAAAGTTGCTTTTTACGTCCGTGCGAAGGTGTTGACTGGATTACCTCTGAGTGGAGTGGAGTAAGTAGTTAATTAACAGATAAAAAGTTGATGCAATTGGTATAATTTCAGCGCAAGTCAAAAGAAATGGGAACATAAATTGAAGTCGAGTATAATTTCAGTGTAAGACAAAAGTGGTAACAGTTCAAAATCCTAGCCACCTGTAGGTTATACATAAAAAAATTCAGTTTATTGTATAAGCAGAATAAACTGTAATAAGCAGTATAAATATCGATTTATATTTGTTACAACAGCGCAAGAAAACGTAACAATATTATGGATGTATCGAGATTGGTGGTTTTTACAAAAGTCCTTAGAAAAGGTCTAACATCTTTTATACAGGGGGATTCCTAAGTTGATACTTCTTTTTTAGCTGTGTACAGAGTGCATTAAGATAAACAACATATTTAAATACCTTTTTTAAGATATTCAAAAATAAAATACTTACCTTCACTTATTACACTATGGATCATATACTGTCCTGCCTAACTTGCCCGTTGAATAACATGAAGAAAACTTCTGGGTGTAGGATGATCCCGCAAGGGAAAGCGTTCTGCGTATAATCGCGAAACAGCAGCCGCACTTTGACGACACTCACCGTAAATTAGCACCATATCTACTAGTTCATTGTTTTCAAATTTTACCATTTTCACGTGTCACTAATTTAAAATGAACTTGCTTCAGAAAAATACAGCGCAGCGGATTGCCAAATAAATAACTGACCACCGACCATTGCATGACTAATAAGACAAAAACAACATAAAGTATAGCAGGCTACGTTTTAATGATCAGGCCTGCACTTAGATTTTTTACTTCCGTATCTGGCCTATCTTTAAGTTTTTTGAAAATGTTGTTTATTTTATTGCCTTCTATACACAGCTTAGGAATCGCCCTGTATAGTGATAGCATAAGATATTGCACCAAATTTTTAAAAACTATGTAAAATAGCTCAGATAGTCTCTGCATATCCTGAAACCGAAATGTGCAAAAAAAATATTTAAGAATCCAACCGTATACAGGGTAAGGCAAATATTTGATTTTCATTTAAAAAGTTAAATATTTTTATTTTCAAAAATACGCAAAAATGTGACTAAGAAAAGGTGTTTAAAGTTAATTTACATGCGAAATCAGAACAGGGCAAAGTTTTCAAAAAAAGTGCTTCGAGCATTAAGCATTTTGGAAAAGTATTTTATAACATCTATATAGCATCAATCACTTTGGAAGTTCTAAGGGCAATTACCAATTACCGAGGAAAGTAATTTTGAGTGTTTGCAATTACTTTAAATGGCTTAAAAAGCGAAATTCAATACCTATACCCATTACAAAGCATTTATTATTTATTATATTATTATTTATAAAGGGTTTTAATTACCAGTTACCGGCACTGTATTTTAAAAGTGCTTGCAAGCACGGTGCTCGAAGCACTATTGTGTTTTAAGCACTTTTGGGTCAATTACTGCCCCGCTTTGGTCTAAATATAGAATCTCAGTAACCTGTGATAAATAAAAATAAACATTGGGTTTCAGTTGCTTCAACCCGCTAGGCTGTATTTGGAATCATTTTTTTTATACGTACTTCCGGTAATCCTTCATATACTTATCGATTCTCATATTATCGTTGATTATTTATATTTTATTTTCTCATTACTACTGTAATAATTTAGTATAGAGAACACTCTGAAAATAAATTATTTCACTTTAAAACAAAATTGATATGTGTATAAAAAAACTCGCATATGTGGAACAAGGAAATATTTCTCTTTTAATTAACTAAAATATTTATCGCATACGTCTAGAATATACACTATACAGTGTGTCCAAAAAGGTATGCAACAAGAAGACATTTTTTTATTGCCGATTTTTCAGAAAATTTTATTTTTGTTAAACCTTAGTGCATACCTTAAAACTATAAACACATATTTCAGATTTCACTCGCGTCTAATATTAAGGGTAGAGTACCTTAGTTATAAAAAATACAGCAACATTTTATATGGAAATTAGTCCAAATACAAAATTTAAGTTATACAGAGACCGGCAAAAAGTTGGACCTATATGGGAAACTTTTTTATTATTGAAATTGTAAAGAAACTTTTTATGCTGATAGCCTCTACATAATTGGTAACCTAAAAATTTGTTTTGACATTAGTCACGTGACTATTCGTTTGTCTGGAAAGTTGGAAAGTATATATTTTGTCGTGAAAATCTGGTATTCAAGTACAACATATTGAAAAAAGGTATTTAAAAAAGTTTTTAGATTTTAATTTTATGCTGGTGTGCAAAGTTTAAAATAAAAATTCATTTTTTTGTAAATTTAAAAAAATATCAAATGTTACTTTCATACGTCCAATTTAATGAAAATGTGTTAAATGATTAAAAATGAATATTTAAATATATTTGTTATCTTAAAAAAATGTTATTTGCTAAATTTAAAAATTTAGCCTTTTATAATATAACGGGTTGCGTCCAGGCCCTGTATCTAGCAACCATATTTACCAATTATAGGTATTTCTGGAACAATATTTTTTTTATTTTATATTTTATTAATTTTACGAAGGGCAGTTTTTTCTAATATTGAGCAAGTTTTAACGTGTGTCTTAAAGTTGCTCCTTCCAAATAAAAAAAAAATTCTTGGAATCAATTTATTTATTCTTAGAAAAATTGTAAAAATAAATATTTTATTCGTAAGCATAATATTCCAAAAATACCTTTAATGGTTGCTAGTGTCGCCATTTTGATTATTTAACCCCATCTTCCCCTTGCTGACAATCTAAGCTGCCGTTTAAATAATTGGTATAAGATTTGATCGAAAGAGAAGGCTTAATCAGCCTTAACTAGAACTCAGGAGCAGCCAAGCTGCCTACCTCTCATGTGTCGAATAAATCACCGACAACAATGAGCTAAGGAGTCTAGACTAGTCTAGACGATCAATATGATAACTAAACATCGAACATGTCACATTGCCAAGCCAGATCACTGATGAGCTCCCAGAATCAGAAACAAGGATGACCTCACATTTCATTTTAAATGGGGCAAGGAATGTTAACATCAAATTAAATGACAGGCTGGTCATGGTACCTTAAAACCCGACGTACTTACCTATCGGTAAACAATAGTTTATTGGTAGCTCTCCACGGCGCTGAGCGTCCGGGGTTTGCACGCTGTGCACCCCTTCGTCTATTACCCGCTGTCCCCTCACCTTGTCAGTGGGGAATGGCAGTTTAATGGGTCGTTTGACTCACTGCTAACAACGGTATGCCCTGTCTTCTTCCGTTACCATCTCAATCCTTTCGTTGTTTCGTCCTACTGGGACTTATCAGAGACGCGCGACCACTGCGGGCCGCGGCCTCGCGCTCTCGACAATTTCGAATTGGCATAAAAATCAAAATCTTCGGAGTTTCCTACGTCACTAGACAAACTACTAGAAGCCATCGTAGGCTTTAGTTTCTGTATTTATTGTCAGGGATGCCAGGCAACTTTTATTGCAGAATTTCAAACTGACAACGCAATTGTCAGTTTGTCAGGAATGGTCCCACCACCTTTTCCCCGCTGACGGAAATGTCAACAGACCACTCAGGCGCAAATAGAAAATTATAGAATGGCTTTTTGCTTGCAAAAATTTAAGGAGAAATTAATTTTCTATTTATTTAGATTTTGTATTTTTGAAACAAAATACAAAATATTAATACGACTTTATTCGAGACCAAGAGGAGACCTGGTTCACTCTACTACACAAACTAAAAGGATAATCCTACTTAAGATATTTTAACTTAAATATCACTCTCGGGATCATATCAGATTATAAGTAAAAATTACATTTAGTGAAAATTTGTCAGAAAATCGATTTCTTGTAAAAAAACAGCGGTATCACTGATAAGACGCCTCCTCTATCGGTATATTACTGTTGATAATACGGTGATTTTTTAGTGTTAAATATAAATGTTGCTTATATTTAACTAATTTATTTTAACTTACAATTAGTGAGAAACGTAAATTACATATAAATATTTACCTTTTTAAAGACTAAAGATACAAAACGAGTGAACGTACCTATAGATTATGTTGTAAAAACACAGAATTATTTTTACTTGTCAGGTAGGAGCAAACATTTAAGAAAGCATGGAAATTAAATTTCAAATCACCTGAAAGTGCCTTATACTATAAGGTAGTATTTCCTCTAACACAGTTAGATAATAAAATACAAATCAGATTGCATAGTTCTATCAGGAAATTAAAACTTTACATTGGTAGGATGTCACCACCTGCAGACCGGATTCGAACTCTTTTGTTCTCGTCACGTCAGTACACGGTAGGTGTTCATACCATACCAAATGAAAGCTTTTAACTTAATGCATATAATATCAACCTCCTTCGGTCGCATATATGCTATAAAATATAATAAATTTTCCCTTAAAGTGACTGACATTAATACCTTTAAAAAAGTGTTGTCGAAATTAAAAATGTGTTTGTTGGATGATTTAAAAAAGAATAGCGCAGACACAGCAGAGAAGATCTCCTACTCCCATCTCTCCGGAAATACAAGGGTATGACAAAACTAAACACAACGAGTGTTCTTTCCCAGCGCCCTACAGAAGCCCGACTAATAAGTTGGACGAAGTAGAAGCTATCTCGCTCCAGAGCCTCATCCTGATTGAAACAAGCAACATGTGTGGGGAAAAGCTCATGGAACTCCATGAAAAACTGGGCGAAACACCCATAGAAGAGATAAGCGGGTCATCAACCCCTAACACTGAATATGACAGCACCAATACTAACAACTACGAACACCAACAATATCAACAACATTAAATGGAACCTCAGAAGCGTTAACTCTAACAAAGACAATTTAATAGAAATCATATGCAAGGAAAATCCTGACGTAATTCTCCTTAATGAAACTTTTTTCAAAACAGGTCAATCTTTCAACATAAAAAAACTACTCCATCATTAGGCAAGAGCAAGCCACCCTCCAACAAAATATATTCTTTAAAAAAGTAGAATACAATATAAACTTTCCTCAGAGGTTACAACGGCTGATCATTAACCTGGCCAAAAAAAACAATATGTAACATATACGCACCCTCGGAGTTATATTTTTACTAGACAATTTTATAATAAACTGAGTTTCCTCGGAAACAACCTTATCCTGATGGAGAATATTAACGCTTAAAACCAAATATGGGGATCCTCATCGATTTACCAGGGAAAAAAATGGTAGGACTCCGACTTAACTTTAAGGGTATTCAACAGGGATCCCCCAAGTCCTCCACTTTTTTATATTTTTTTTAACAATTTAAAGGAAATCATTCCAGAAGATATGCTGTATCGAATCCAGGCCAATAAAGGTACTTTTTACGTGTAAATTGCCGTAAGAAAATTTCAAGTTGGATCTGCATTTTTATTACGCCTTTGGGGCGTGGCCACTTATTCCCAGGAGTCGGGTTTCCTAAACAGTAACATCGTGTATGGTTTCTTGTTGATTGTAGTGCGTACATCTTGAGAATGAATATTTACATATCCAATAGTCCCACTTTTGAGAGGAAATTTGTAAAAGGGCTGTCCAAGTGTCATACAATTACCCGATGAATCGACGCTACCAGACAAAGTTATATGCATAAAACCATACAACTGCTTTGTTTGTACTTCCCGTACCACATCTGGACTCTTCTTTAGCTTCCTAGACAAGTAATACGGATGGGCCAGATTACGCCCGAATTTATCGATAGTCATCTTGAAACTAATAATTTTTTCATACATCCAATATATTTATTCTATTATTCCAACCTCTCTTAACTCTTCCTCGATACTGATTATTTCGTTAATATGTGAATTATTACCTACTTCAGAACTTGCTAATATTTTTCTAAACCGATCAACTAGTTCATTTAGATCGTCCCAATACACGTAATCAGTTTTATTATTGGAATATTCTTTAAAAGTATCAGAAGTGTTGTTATTGGAACGACTCGGGGGCTGTTGGTTGAATCCATGCCCTTGATATTGCTGTTTCCTAACAATTCGCAACTGCTTATCTCTTTCCTTTTGACTACCCTAAAGGGAATACATAATGAGTATACTAAACGTATCTGAATCTCTTGTCTTTGACAATTCAATAGTAAAAATTAAAAGACACAGTCATCTGCCTTATTCCAACTTGTTTAACAACAATGATGAAATAAGAATTCCTGTTCAGCAAACTGATATATACACACTGCCCTATGCCAGTCATATATACCTGGAAGGAAGACTTTTGAAACAAGACGATGCAACTGTTTCAACTAAAGCAAAATTTGTAAGCAATTTCTTTGGCACTTGTTTGGAGAAATCCGATTGGAGCTTGGGGTAGAATCCTGGATTCAGTACGTAATCCTGGAACAGCAATCTCAATGAAGAGATATATCTCGTATAATGCAAACGAACTTAAGAAACACAAGAACGCTGGATGGAGAATTGATGATAATTTTACTTGCGATGTGGTTGATAGAACTACCGGGTCATGTTTGTGTTCCGCTACGCATGATTTTGGGATTTGCAGCGGATTTTCAGAAGATATTAATAAATGTGAAGCATGAATTAGTCTTATTAAGAAGTCATACTGATAAAAATGCAATTATCAACTCTAACGCAGCCGAGAATATGGGGTTACAATAGATAAAATTGTTTGGAAGCTGCCTCATATTTTTGTATCTGATATGGAACGATTGAATCTACTAAAGATTATTGAAACTGGCACCGAATTAGACGTTGGTTTTAGAAGTTGGGAGCTAGCTGAATATCCTACTTTACAAACTGCTAAACAGCATACCTGGACTATAAATAATGCTATTCAAGTAGAACGCCCCAGATGAGTAATTTTAGGATTTTCAACCGACAGAAAGGATAAGATAGCTAAAAACTGTAGTTTCTTTGATCATTGTAATGTATTTAATGTTAAACTTTATTTAAATTCTGAAATGTATCCGTATGATAATTTAAATTTAGATGTTTCTAGAGGTCAAATTCCTTTTTTGTATGAAATGTACTCAGAGTTCCAAGAATGTTTTTACGAAAAAGAAAATGAACCACTTTTCTCTCCAAAAGAGTTTTTAACAAATGCTCCTCTAATTGTGATTGATTGTTCTCGACAGAATGAAATATTAAATTCGGGGATTATTGATGTTAGGTTGGAGTTTAAAACGAAAGAAAATGTTCCAGCAAATACTACCGCATACTGTCTTATTATTCATGATAAGCTTATAAAGTACTCACCATTAGTGGGAACTGTTCGAAAAGTTATAAATATTATAATTTAATCAATCTTTTGTGACGTCAATGTTCTTAAATAATTAGTTTAGATATTAAATAGGTTAGATATTAGATAGTTTAGATATTAATTAGGCTAGATATTAGTTATTGTAATATTAGTGGGAAATAAAGGTTTTTACTGAAATTATCGTCTATCATTGATTTTCCTCCTTCCCCTCCCCCTTCCCTGCTGCCATAGGAAGAAGAAGAATTCGCTGTGATCCGATGTGCTATTGATCCGTTTAACTGCTGTTCATTTAACTGTTCCACTGTTTATTTAGCTGTTTATTTAGCTGTTCCACTGTTTATTTAGCTGTTCCACTGTTCATTTAGCTGATCTGCAGTTGACCTTGGTCTTATATAGGAAATAAAGATGACGCAATCTTAACAGCGTATTAACAAAACCGTATTATACGAGGTATATTTCTAATAAATAATTTTTATATTACTTGTGTGTTTTATTTCGATAAATTATAATTAATTGATTCCTGGTACTGCTTGGTACGAGGTGAATATTGATAAACAGTATCAGTGCTTTGCACGACTTTATCGTGTTAAGGCCCTAATGGTTTAACACATCTAGCTCTGTTATTAGTTGAGATATTTAAAAAATTATTTTACTGCTAGATAGTATCTATAGATATATATGTTAGCTTGTATGGTTCTCCGCCACTGTCTTCCAAGATATCGATACCTTTTGATAAACAATATTGTTGATAGAAGCAATTTAAGCTTTTGTTAAGGTTGCAATTTCTGAATTATATTGAGCAGTGATGACGAGTCCTCTGTATGGTTAACGTAATAAACGTGGTTTACAAGCAATTTCGGTGTTTAATTGTTAAAATAATTAGTGTTTATTTAAAATAATTAACTAAATCTAACATCAGAAGTACCTACATACCTCCTTGTGACGCAATCGCCGGAGAAACGAACCTAAAAGCGACCTTTAAGCGTAAAAACATTTTTTTTAAATGGCTGACAACGGCGAACAAAGTGAACGTGCGAATAGTCCAGCCATTACAACCGGTAGTGACAGTGTATCAATGGACAAACTTTGATCCAGATGACACACCGTTCACTATGATGGAGTGGAAGGATGACGTACCCAGAATACAGAACGAGCTTGGAATATCTGACACGTTGATTGTGTTAAAAGCTGGTTATGCTCTTCGAGGACGTACTGCGCGTTTTTACCAACATTGGAAACCTATTGTTAGAGATTGGGCTTCTTTTCGTAGAGACTTTGAGGTAGCATTTCCTGAATAAGGTACACCAGCTACTCGTATTCGTGCAAGCTTAGCAATTAATGGTAGCAATTTTGGCTCGTTAGTAGAATATGGAAATGCTAAACTTCCATCAAGCGATTTTATCCCAATTTTCCTTGGAACATAGTTCTCAGCCTGGTCGAGTATGATATTCAAAATGTAGAAGTAAAAAACAGGATTTGTTTACAATCCCCTACAGGTGATGCTGAATTGTTAAAATTGTTAGCTACTTGTGACGCCAGCAAAGTAAACGAAGATAACTGAAGGCGTGAGCCATCACGGAAGCGAGTTAACAACTTTCGGGAAGAACACCCCGGCTTTCAAGGAAGGTATAGAAACTGCAATCGTTATGGACTTAAGCAAATAGACTGTAAGCAAGAGTTAACTAGTACCGTATATTTTCGTGAAAATACACTGTCAGGTCCTTCAGGAATTAAATAATCTGACCAGGTAAAATCAACAAATATAAAAACCTGTACCTATTGCCATAAGGAAGGCCACACAGAAGATGTTTGTTATCGCAAACATGGAGTGCAGAAACGGGTAATGCTAACACAAAATACTCGTTTTATACACTCATTTCCTTTGGCTACAATAACAAGCAACAATACAGTTACCTCTATATCATATTTAGTGGACACGGGTGCAGATGTCTCAATTTTACACGAAAAAATAGAAAGAAGTTTAAATTTAAAAATTCAGCCAGATACTTAATTTTTGTCCGGAATGGGAAACTGTATAATGAAGCCTATTGGTCGTAGCACCACTTTAATGTTTACGTCAACCATGTCCTTAGAAATTGATTTTCTGATTGTTCTAGACGGATCCATCCCTGGTGGTAATATTGATGCTTTAATCGGTCTTGATGTCCTCACAAGGCCAGGCATTAAAATAGAAGTAAATTTAAACAATGTAGATATTGTTTATGATCCACTAAGTATGTCCCAAATTTGTACTATTCACACATTCAGCGAAAAAGAATTAAATTTGTCAGGGTTGGACTAGCAATTAAGTGATAAAGTCAAAACAATTCTCCAATAGGCAATAAATCAAACACCCGCCGCTGTAACAACAGGAAAATTAAAGATAACGCTGCGTGACTCACAGCCGGTCGCTTATAAGCCTCGTCACTTATCATATGGAGAAAGATTGCAAGTGAAGCAAATAATAAAAGAACAGCTAGAGATGGGCATAATTCGGCCAAGCGAATCTGCTTACGCAAGTCCTATCGTCCTTGTCAAAAAAAAAAAAGAACGGAGACACAAGACTGTGCGTAGATTTTCGTGAAGTGAATAAACGGGTGGTACGCAATAATTACCCCCTACCCCGCATACAAGATCAGATTGATGCTCTTGCAAAAGCTGTTTATTTTTGTACGCTTGATATGAAGTCTGGGTTTCACCAAATTGAAATCGAAGAACAATCAAAACATATCACTGCCTTTGTTACACACGAATATAATCGAGTCCCATTTGGTTTTGTAAACTCATGCTATCAAAATGCCATTGATAAAGCTCTGGGGCCGCTAAAAGACGATATCGCTTTTGTTTATATTGACGATGTGTTATGTCCCGCCCAGACTATTGAGGAAGGTCTTAATAATTTACGGAAAGTTGTTGACATTCTTTTGAAGGCTGGATTTGTGCTGAACTTAGAAAAATGTAGCTTTTTCAAAACATCAGTGGAATATTTAGGTGCAGTGATTGAAGGCGGGACTGTAAAGCCAAGTTCTCGAAAGATTAATGCGCTTGCACAAACTGTCGCTCCTACAGATGTAAAAAGTGTGCTGCAATTCTTGGGACTTGCTGGATATTTTCGGCGTTTTATAAAGAATTTTGCTAGTTTATTGGCACCAATTTCCATGTTGTTACGTAAAGGATAGCCGTTTGCGTGGACAAGTGAATGCGAAAATATTCGTTTGAACTTAGTGAAGCGATTAACAGAATTTCCTATTTTAAAAATCTTTGACCCGGACCTGTGTACCGAGTTACATACGGACGCGAGTTCAATAGGTTTAGGTGCAATGTTAATGCAAAAAGACTCCGATGATATTTTGCATCCCGTGGCCTATTATAGTAGACGTACCACTGATTGTGAATCACGTTATCATTCCTATGATCTGGAAACTTTAGCGATTGTTGAAGCTTCAAACTATTTTCGTATATATCTGTATGGTATTCACTTTTCACAGATTGTAATTCAGTTCGCGCGACTGCATTGAAAAAGGAACTTCATCCCCGCGTAGCTAGACTAAAGACTGTTTGGAAGAGAAATGTATGCACTTTCACCAATCGTATTTAGTTGTCCATAATAGTTCTCAAAAAAAATGCTAGAGGCGGGCGCAATTAACAATAATAACTAATTTTTTGATTTTACTCCGAAAAAATAAATCATACGGTATAATTATGATACCATAATCGAAAAGTAAATGAAATTTGCTAGAAAAAATATTAAAACCGCAGCTTGATATCTCCGTTCGTTTCAGCGTTATCGCCCATAGAATAATTTTTAAAACTAAGCGATTATATATTTATTAGAAAAAAAGTGGTGCGCCACTGATATTATTTCTGATTAGCCTGGTGAATTCTGCATAAAAATTGTCTCTTGCGTTTTCACAGGCACACCGTTCTTAATTAAAATAATTAAATTAAATTAGCTCTACTATTATTATTAACATTGATAATGCAAAATTTTGTTTTATAAAAATTGGTGGAAATGACCACCTTCACTTAATAGCACAGAATATACGGGTCCGCCAACGTGGCGGGGATGGAAGATTAAATCACTATCGAGGAGCTTATCAAAAATACTAAACCAGCATAAGGTATCGACTTAAAAGCGGCATATTTTAAAAATATTTTACATTATACATACAACATTGGAACGGTTCATCTTAGACAAAAATGGTTTTTACCTCCCTATCTTAGTTTTTCATTCTCTATCCAAGGAAACCAACCTCCGATTTACCATGTTAAACCAAAAAAAACGGTTTTAACGGTTTAACATAGTAAATCGGAGGTTGGTTTCTTCGGATAGAGAATGAAAAACTAAGATAGGGAGGTGAAAACCATTTTTCTCTAAGATGAACCATTCCAATGTTACAGCCTGTCAAAGTCAAAAAATGCCATATTTTAAACGTCAATTACTCAAAAACAATTGAATTTAGACATATGACATTTTATACAAAATATACGTGGAATTGTATAGGGAATTAGAAAATAATATAATATATAGGGTGTTCCATTTAAAAAAATGCAAGTTTAGTCCGCCACACTTTTTTGAGCCACCCTGTATAATGTAAAATATTTTTAAAATATGCCGCTTTTAAGTCGATACCTTATGCTGGTTTAGTATTTTTGATAAGCTCCTCGATAATGATTTAATCTTCCATAGGCATGCATGAAGCTAATTTAATTTAATTCTTTTAATTAAGAACGATGTGCCTGAGGAGAAAAACGCAAGAGACCATTTTTATGCAGAATTGACCAGGCTAATCAGAATTAATATTCACATGGAAAAATATCAGTGGCGTACCACTTTTATTCTAAAAAATATATAATCGCTTAGTTTTTAAAATTATTCTATTGACGATAACGCTAAAACGAACGGAGATATCGAGCTGCGGTTTTAATATTTTTTCTAGCAAATTTCATCTACTTTTCGATTATGGTATCATAACTATACCGTATGATATATTTTTTCGGAGTAAAATCAAAAAATGTGTTATTATTGCAAATTGCGCCCTTTAGCATTTTTTTTTTCAAAGCTATTATGGACAACTAAATACGATTGGTAAAAGTGCATACATTTCTCTTCGAAACAGTCTTTAGTTTGCTATAATCGGATAAGTCGTTTAAAAGTTACAGCGATTAAACTAATTAAACTTTCAACAGCTTCTCCTCCTCTTATTACAGTCGGTACGCCAATGAGCATATGACCAAAGCTTTTTAATGGTGTTATCAAAGATATACCTTAATGTGGAATTTTCGGAGATATGTAAAATTTTAAATTTTAATTTCAATTACGCCCTCTTGCGGCAAAATGCGGAACTTAAAAATAATTTCCAGCATTTTCTCTTGGACACTTTTGTCATAAAAAAATTTACCCGGAAGCTGTACGATTACTAGTTTCTGGGATATGGCCGGCGGTCATTCTTAGTTGACCACCCGGTACATATATAATATCATACATAAAAACGTATATTAGGCATTTATAATAATGAAAACATTTTTCTGTCGTAGAAAACCACTATTCTTTTTTAGTGTGACTCAGTTTGTGGCCTAACAAACGAAACAAGAAAAATATTTTGTGCTACCGCTAGTGGGCAAATTTATAACGATGAGTTATGCGATCAAAACAAGAAACCCGAAAATGTGAGAAAATGCGAGGGTAGCAATAACGCATCTTGCAATTTTCTTTGGTACTCGTCCCAATGGAGTGAGGTAAGTCTAATTAAACTCATACTAATATTGACTGGTGAAATTAACAACGATCAACTAATATAGACCAAGCTTTTCATTTATTTCATTGCGCCGACAACTCACCATTTATAGCAGATGGATTTATATGGTATGATATGTCTATAAACATACTAATAGAATAATAATCCTGACACTAAATCAGTTACTTTATAGACCTGGTACGACCTTACAATATTGTTTAGTTTTAATATTCATACCGCACGAAAAAATGTTTCTATTTCATCAATATTTTTGCTATAACCATAACCTCAACATTTTTTTAAGTCCAGTTGTGTATAGTTTGGTTGCCGGTACTAAAATATGTTTTAGGAACTTGATCTTCCTTAAAAAGGCTTACTCAGCATTGCCACCTTTTGTAGATTCTTCAACGATTAAGGAACTTCTTATTAGATTATTGGTAGATCTGAAACATATTTGACATTTTGATTTGATTTATTTTTACCATATAGTATGAAGCTTTTGGTATATTTACAGTTAAAAAGTATTTTCTTATTTAATAAGATTAAAACCAAAAACGGGAGTCTGACACACGCGCGCATTACTGAAATGTAGAAAATGTACTACGTGTATACAAATTCATTCAGAAACACGTCCTAGTTTTATTCAGGAATCATTTAGAACTTTCCATTTAATCCATGGCGAGTAGCAAAATGGTACGAAATTTTATTTAAAGTATTCCCTGGCCGAGGATCAATCCGCTGTGGCAACCAGCCAAATAGATAAGAACTTCTTAAATAATAGCCACCTAATGAGTAAGCAAATTATTTTAGGAAAAAGCCTTTATCAAAAATTAGTAAAAAGGAAAAATCGGGAAATAATAATAAAATAACTTTTCATTTAAATAAAAGAAAAAGTAAAAACTAATATTACGTCGTATAACAGTAAATCTCAGAAAATTAAAGATTTTCAAAATTTATTAAAAATGTAATTGAAAGAGTAAAAGGAAATAATTTATCCGGGTATAATAACTGTTTCCACAAATAAATGCATAATAAATTTCAGAAAAATAAATTAATTGTTATTATTCAGAAATTTTAAAATAATATTTTTTTTTAAATTAGATAAATTATTCGAAAAGCTCGTCAAAAATATTTAAAAAACGTTTACAAAAGGATTAAATTATTTTATAGGATGAATAAATTTGAAAAATAGTTTAAAATCTTCCTAAGAGTTTAAGTAATATTTCAGGAAAAATTCAGAAAATACAAATTTCTAAAAATTTAAAACCTCACCTGTTAAGAAACATCCATATAATCCCGGAAGATTTTATAAAGTTAAATAACAAAACAATTAAAAAATAAAATAATCAAATTCATTTTATTGGACGCTCGACGCTGTCACAAACTTTTATAAGTGTAAAATCAACTGCCCCAACCGTGAATCTAATTAAACTAACAACCCCCATGCAGGGTCCACTCCTAAGAAACCCCACCACTCTTCACCCTTTCTTTTAACCGAAAATAGCATCGCGGACACCTGATATCTAAAAATAGTCACTCTCTCCTATCGACGCGGAAACACCCGCGGTATATTTCGGGTCTTTGACCTTTATCCAGATTTTGCATATGCACCCTCGCATCGCTTTTAAATGATTTATTGGTCAAACGCCAGTAGATTCTTGTAATAATGATATTTTCTTACACTTTCTCCACCTAGATGAGAGAATTACGCGATTGTAAACCTTATATGCCCATAAATTACCACTTTTGATTGTTTGAACTGGAAATAAGCGGATTTGGTTAGGTAATATTATGTCATATTCAGGTGGCCGAAGACACTTGTGGGACGCGAAGAAAAGAGAATTTGGGTATAAAAGGCTGGATAAAAACTTAGTTACCGACGGTTCTTCGTTTTCTTTGAGTGCCTATCCGGTCCGGATGTTGGCTATTAACCCAACATTTATCACCTTGTTGACCTTAGCTCGAAAAAGACCAGTGGTGGTCATATGATTCTTCTTCGTCCTGGTCCGCGTTGTCCCAGGATTTTCCCCCGTAATATTTGTTGAAAAACTGGAATCTGTTCGGGTTTCTCATAATATGTCCCAGATATTCGAGCTTTTTGGACTTTATCGTGATAAGTACTTCCTTTTCCTTGTTCATCCTCCGCATCACCTCCTCGTTGGCAACGTGCTCGGTCCGTGAAATACGTAACAATCTACGGTAAAGCCACATTTCAAAAGAATCCAGTCTTTTGCTTGCAGCCTCAGTCAGCGTCCACGACTCTAGCCCATACAGAAGAACGGAGAACACATAGCAACGCAATAATCTTATCTTCGTTGTTAAGGTCAGATCCCCGCTCCTAAAAACATTCTTCATTCTTAAGAATATCGCTCTGGCCTTCTCTATACGACACCGAATTTTCTGTTAGTGGTCCCACTTGTCGTTAACGGTAGTTCCAAGATAGGTGTAGTTACTGACTGACGTTTCCTCACAGGCCTCTTTGAATATTTGTTCAGAATAGATGTTAAATAATAACGGTGATAGTATACAGCCCTGCCTTACGCCGCGCAATGTCTCTATTGCTTCTGTTTTCTCTTCTTCCACATGAACAAAGGCAGATTTATTCCAGTACAGGTTAATAATTATTCTAATGTCCTTGTCGTCCAGACCAGCATTCTTCAGTATTTCAACCATTTTTTCATGGTGAACTCTATGAAATGCCTTTTGGTATAAAACAAACATAGACATCGCAGTTAACATCTCTACTTTTCTGGAACAGCACCCGTATACAAAATAATGCCTCTCTTGTTCCAACAGCATCTCGGAAGCCGAACTGTGTATTTGACATTTGCTCTTCATAGAGTTTGTATATTCTTCTGTGTATGACCTTTAGAAACACCTTAGGTTCATCAGACTAATGGTCGTATATTCGCTAGATTTCTCAACACCAGATTTTTTGGGAAGCATAATAAATTCTAATACGAGCCAGTCTCGAGGGAGATATCCATTATCATAAATGTAGTTAACCAGCTTTGTGAGCCATTTAGTGCCTTCCCAGTTGAGGAGTCACAAGAATTCAGCCCTTATATCATCAGATCCAGGGGCTTTTCCTACTTTCATTTGCATAATGGCAGTTTGAACCTCTTCGATGGTGATTGACGGACCAGTTGTGCAAGTCTGCAGTTGTGGCGGGTCTGGTCTATTATCTGCAAAAAGTTGTTTAATATATTCTTGCCGTGTTAGTATACGAGTTTGTTTGTTTCCCCGTGTTGTCTACTAGCAAACCCGTAGCTCAAAGTTTGTAAATACCCACTGCTTCTTTAACTTTCCGATGAACATTAAAGCTATCGTATTTTTGTTGGAGAGTTTCTATTTCTTGACATTCCTTGGTAAAACATTTTTTCTTAGCATCTCTTATTTTCTTTCTGATTTGTTTTTGTAATTCCCTGTATTTGGTCTGGTTGACTGTTTTTGGACTCGTGTTCCTTGCTTGTAGGTATTTCTCACTGATTGTACTAATAGGTATTTTTACATGTTTAAGTTCTTCTTCTATTGTGTTTGTGGTATTTGTGCCTCCTGTTTCACGGATCGCTTTGGACAAATCGTGCTCCACCTGTTGTCTGATTGGAGGATCTTTCAGTTTCTAAAGATCCAGCTTAATTTTTCGGTCCTTTCTTTTTACTGTCTTCCACCTGATTATACATACACCTACCAATGAACTGTAGTCTAACTCTATGTCTGCTCCTGGGTAAGTTTTAACAGACGTAAAACTATTTTTAAATCTTTTATTGACCAATATATAGTCAATTTGATTTCTAACTATAAATATGTTCTTTTGTGTCCACTGGTAATTTCCAAGTGTAAAGCCTTCTTGCAGGGAGTTTAAAAAAGGTGTTAAGAATAACTAGCTTTTCTTCCTTACAGAAAACGTTTAATCTGTCTCCTGGGTCATTTCTCTTTCCCAGTCCATAAGGGCCTATAAATTTTTCTAACCTTCCGCGTCCTATTTTCGCATTAAAATCCCCCATGACAATTAATGCTTCTTTCTTTAGCAGCTCTTTTATGGTGCTCGACACGATATCGTAAAAACTCTCGATATCTGCATCACTGCTGTCCGACGTTGGGGATATACCTGAATTATATTAATGGCAACTGGTCTTGCGTTGATTTATAGAAGCATACATCTTTTTGATATAGGAATAAAATTGGCTATACCGGGTGTTACATCGTCGAGCGGGACATAGGAAATCCCATGTAATTTTAAATGGGGTCAATTATTGGCTTCCCTAATTATTTTAGAGAAAAATTCCATTTAGGTTTATTAAAGAGCACTAAAACCCACATTTAAAAGAATAACTTTAGATATTTTTGATGAGCCCGTTTACGGGTTATCGCCGATTTCCTTTTAACTATTTCTCCTTTTTAAGGCCCCGTATTTGCGGGCACCAGTCAAGGTAAAAGATGACTGTCAAATAAAGTTGTCATTTTGAAATGTGTGCTTTATTGTTATAAAAACTCGTACATCGAAAATATTAGCCATGAATTACACTTCTGAAGAAAAAATATTGATGATTAAATGGTATTATCAAGAAAATAGTTATCAAAATGTGTCAGACATGTTTGCTGCTCTGTATCCGAATAGACCGATACCTGCAAAATCTACAGTCGAAAGGACTATCAAGAAATTTGAGACAAAAGGCACTGTAATAAATAACTGCAGATGTGAAGTAAGGCAGGAACAAAGAAGAGATGCAAGAAATGATAGGGACTTGCAAGGGCAGGAACAAAGAAATGATGCAAGAAATGATAGGGACTTGCAAGTTTATTGTGCGTGGAAGAAAATGATGGAAAGATCAGCACAAGGAAACTTGAGGATGACATAGAATTAGATCACACCACAGCGTTGCGAGCTTTGAAACGACATAAATATTATTCATACAAATATGAAAAGCACCAAGAGCTAAGAGATAGGGACGAAATACGACGACTGGAGTTTTGTTTTGGTATGATTGAAAGAGCAAACATGGATAGGGAATTTTAAAAAAACATTTGTTTCACTGATGAATGCACATTTACCTTAAACAATGAACCCAATGTTCAAAATTATCGATATTGGAGCAAAGAAAACCAACACAGGTTTGTCGAAACAAGGACGCAATATCCACAAAAAGTTAATGTTTGGGCTGGGATTTTCGGAATCGAAATTTAAATGCAGAATATTTTTTGGAACTACTTGAAGATCATATTTTATCTACTTTACATGATGCCGCCAGGGAAAATCGGGAAGTTTGGTACCAAATGGATGGCTGCCCGGCACATAGTACCCTGGCTGTCCGGGAATATTTAAACCGTGCTTTTAATGGAAATGTTATTGGCTTAAATCATACAGTAAATTGGCCAGCCAGGTCTCCTGATTTATCGCCAAATGATTTATTTTTCTGGGGCCATTTAAAAAACAGGATATACAAAGATAAAAAATACCCAAACCTAGACGAGTTAAAAAATGCTATTTCTGCCGAATGCAATAGAATTTCAGTTTACCAACTAGCGAATGTAAGAAGAGAATTTTATGATCGCCTCGGTTATTGTCTAGCAGTCAATGGAGGAATATTTGAACATCTTCTTAAGTCCTAAAATTCTAACAATTTAATATTACCTACCTATTAATTAGTAAAATATTGAAACATGTAAAATGTCATAATTAACCTTGTAAATTATTGGATACTTTATTTTAGTTTTATTCAGATTAATTTGTACTCATAAATACACCTTTAATATTTTCGATGTACGAGTTTTTATAACAATAAAACACACATTTCAAAATGACAACTTTATTTGACAGTCATCTTTTACCTTGACTGGTGCCCGCAAATACGGGGCCATAAAAAGGAGAAATAGTTAAAAAGAAATCGGCGATAACTTGTAAACGGGCTCATCAAAAATATCTAAAGTTATTCTTTTGAATGTGGGTTTTAGTGCTCCTTAATAAACCTAAATGGAATTTTTCTCTAAAATAATTAGGGAAGCCCATAATTGACCCCATTTAAAATTACATGGGATTTCCTATGTCCCGCTCGACGATGGAACATCCGGTATATCTTGCTATATCCTTCCTAATGATAGCACCTTCTCCATGATGGTGTTCTCAGTCATCTCCCCCGGAGTAATGTTCGTTATCTGGCCATCTTATTTCGCTGATGATTCCTATGTTGTGTCTTGACATTTCTCTTACGGCGTCGTGAACTTTACCCGCCTAATACATTGTCCTTACATTCCAAGTACACATTCCTATGGCTGACCCGGAGATTCGTCGTAGCCTCTGACCATTTAAGATCTGCCGGGGGCTAAGGCCCATTTCTTGTTTGTTCTCAGCCATGGTTGATTATACTAGGGATTTACATAAGGAATACTTTCTGCATCGCCGTGCCGTGGACCAATTTGGTTTATATGCCTTCAGGGTCGATTTATCTCCCCAAGGACAAGAAGGTGCCCTACCGACGGTTATTACTGCTTATTAATATGGTCAAAAGTTAATAAGTTGAATTTCGAATAAATTTAGTCCGGTTCGAGTTAGTGCGAGTTTCCATAAAAAGTTTTTGTAAAGTAACTTGGAGTGTTTTAAATTATTTAAAAAAAAAAGTAAGTGTTTTATGGTCATAAAAAGAGTGAAAAGGATATATTTCAAAATTTATGTAAAAGATTGTGGTTCCTAAATATTAAAAATTTAACAGTGTAAAATTGTCTATGTGAAACTTTAAAATATATTTACATGAAAATAAAAAAAGTGTATGTTAAAACCTAAATAAGTGTATTAATTTCAAATTAAATTCTACTGCCAAGTTAAATTATTAAACTGTAATAATTTTCATAAAATAGTCAGACATCTCATATCTACAGGGCAATAAAAATTAAGTGGTGTAACAGTGAATATAATTAATAAAAGGGTTATTGGCAATAGGCACAGTAATCTTCCTAACCCAGCAAAATTATATCATCTTTATCGTCGCCAATTATCAATATTTTTTAAAGCCGCTCGGATAATACCAACAGAGAAATTGGTGGGTGCGATAACTGGTGTCAGGTGTTGGGTTGAAATTGTGAAACTTTGGTGAAGTGTTAGAAAATTGATCTTAGATTTTATCTTTGGTCATTGAGTGATTAAAACTAGAACATTCTTACTTGTGGGTCGAATATTACCCCCTAAAGTGCTAAATTGCAAATTAATTCCATTACCATGACAACAACTACTACAACAGCCGCTCCACCAACCACAACAGTAGCAACGACATCAGCTCCAGGAACTGGGATTAACCATGGAAGTATTGTCATAGGACTAGGCTCCTTACCTACCTATGATGGAGAATATAGAATAGAGAAATAGAAGAATCAATAGAGAATTTGATTCACCCGTCAAGCAGTAGAGAATGCCGACTAGTGACAGATTCTCGAAATTACAATAATAATAAAAAACCTGAATATCGTCCTAGAAATTCTGAAGGAATTCAAAAATATAAATGCACAAAATGCCAAAGGGAAGGTCACTCTGCTGACTACTGTTGGATAAATAATAAGCAAAAATGTTACACTTGTAAGCAATCTGGCCCCATAAGTACTACATGTCCTAAGAAAAAAAATTTTATAAGGAAAAACGTTGCAAATAAAAAATGTTATAATTATTGCAACGAACTGGGAGGTAATACTATTGTTGGAGGAGAAAGCTACACAGAATGTAGATAAAAGGCTTGCCTATTTGGAAGCAAAGATATAAGAAATTAAGGAGAAACATTTGGGTAATAAAAGTGGAAATGAAGAAAAGAAAATGACTTCACAAACTCCTTCGAGAAATTTTCCCGCGTTAGCACCAATAACGCAGAGATCTTCGGATGATTGGTGCTCATCTGGAGGCTGATTGAACAAAATTCCATTTCATGGAAGAAGAGATTGGATACCTTAGACACCTCATCAAAGAAGGGGGATTTACCACCCATCCAAGCTAAACGGAAATTATTCAAAAGTGTCCTATTTCTAAAATTGTGCGAGAAATTACAGCATATCTTGGCTTATGTGGTTTTTATCACAAATTTGTGCCAAATTTTGCAAAAATAAGCCAACCTTTAACATTGCTTACTGAGAAAGATATAAAATACCACTGGGGACCTGAACAATAAAAACTTTTGTCAGCTTAAAGCGAGCTTTAATTACACTATTAATATTAAGATATCCAGATTTTACTAAACCGTTTATAGTAAATACAGATGCCAGTGCAACCTCAGTGGCGACTCAAATGCATGACGGAGCTAAGTTACCTATTTGTTATTCAAGTCGTACATTAAATTCTGCAGAAAAACATTATAGTACTATTGAAAGAGAATGTTCAGCCGTAGTGTTTGTTGTACAAACCTACAGAAATTATTTAAGGTATTCATTTTACCATCATGACAGACCACCGATATTGAAATATCTGCTGATCATTAAGGATCCTAGTTCAAGACTAGCAAAATGGGCTATGTTCCTTATGGAGTATAGTTTTGCTATCGTTTACCGTCCAGGAGAACAAAATAGCAATGTGGATTATTTAACTCGACTAACAAAAGAAGATGGAACGCCAGAAAATATTGCAGCTGCGGTAAACAAAGCAGAAAATAATGAAATTATCCCTGTAACCAGCGTAATATGGAGTAAAGAGAAACTGCGCGAACTACACAACAATGACCCGCAGATCATAAAATGAAAACGACCTTAGAATCAGAGGATAAGCAATATTATTTAAACAATGAAGGTATATTTTTCAAACGCCGAGTGAATGATCAGAGACATGACATAGTCATGGCCTGACAACAGATAGTTCCTGACCTAATACACCATAATATCATAGTTCAGTATTTAGTGCTCAGCCAGGTCAGAAGAAAACACAACAGCTAATAAAACAAGACTTTTATTGGTTCACGCTAAGAAAAGATGTCATAAGTTATGTAGAGCAGTATATGTCATGTAACCTCAGAAAAACTAAATACCAACAATCTTCAGCTTTGCAAGAAAATCCTATTCCATAGATACTATGGAAAAGAATTAGTTTGGACCTAGTAGGAAACTTTAAATAGAACCATCAATGATAATAAATATATTTTGACAAGTGTGGACTATTTAACTCGTTATCCAGAATGTATACCACTGCCTTACATAAAAGCCGACACAGTAGCTAGAGCCTTTGTAGAACATATCATATGTCGTTTTGGAACACCTAGAGAGCTAATTACGGACTCTGGAAGTCAGTTTCTGAGTCAATTATTTTGTCAAATTTGCTCTATACTTGGAATTAGAAAATTAAAAACGACTCCTTATCACCCTAGTCGCCATGCTGTGGTTGAAAGATTTCATAAATCAATTAAAACAATGATAATATTATTTGTTAGCGACTATAATAATAGTTGGGATTTAGTATTACCATATTGTTTAATGGCGTACAGAAATTTGCCACCCGAAGGTATTAAAGAATATCCATTTTATTTAATGTTTGGACCTGACATGGAACTACTAATTCACCTAAGTATACAAGAACTACGAGTGAAGTCCGAAGTAGACGAAAATTACGTGAGTGAATTTGTAGCCCGAATGAACAGTGCCAATAAGATTGCTAAAAAGAATTTTGAAAATAGCATTATAAAACGATGTGAAAAGCTTATCAAAAAAGGACTAGAAAATAATTTTAACTAGGAGATCTTGTACCTATATGTATATTGGGTGTTTCAGAATAAGATGCTGATCCTTAACGGTGGGAATCCTTAAGTGATTTAAAAAAAAAAGTTCAAATTAACATATATCCCTAGCCTATCAACTTTCGAAATACGTTTTAAGAAAAAAATCGTTTTTCTATCATAACTTTAACAACTTTTTAGACATTTTTATGAATTTTTCACACGTGCAGCAATAGCCATTTTTTGATGTAAATTTTTTTTTAAATTTTGTAACCAGTGGCGTCCTGAAAGGGTTCAGAAAAATGTCGAAAAATGAATCACAAATAAATAAATTAAAGCCAAATTCAACGATATCAATATCTCAAGTGTTAGCTGGAAAAATCGATAATAAACACAACTATGAAGGAACACAATAGAAGAGGCAAACCAATGGAATAATGTAATAGTACAAGCGGTTGTTAGATCAACTCCGAAGGATTATTATACCAAGGTCACTTTTGGTACCAACGAAATACACTTATAAAATGAAGTAAGATGTCTTTACTTATCCAGATAATACTGATTAAGATACTGAATATGTAAATGGTCAAACTGTATGGGAACAATCACAACCAAAATTGTGTCATGACTATAATATTGTCTATGAAGATATTGCAACCTATTTACAAGGAAAAGGTGAGAATCCAAATATTGATATAGGAGTCGAAGATAAAGCTTAAGTTTTTGCCATGCAACTTATTGGCTAAGGAAAAATTTGCGGTGCGACTATATGGCACAGCGAGCATCCCAGACTATTTTTGTATCGAAAACAATCTGCAACAGAACAAACTCCGTGTCCTGAAATAGAAAATCGAGACGCAAACCTACTAACATATATGTAAACACTAAATTTCTCTATATAGAAAAATCAATCCAGAGAGCAGTAAATGAAATGTTCATCAAGACTATACATCGACGATGCTTATTGCACAGAGAATTGTTAAAAAACCGACTGATGATGGCAGCCATTAATCCAAATGCCGTTGCTAGCTTAGTTAAAAATCAGCTAAAGTAGCTAAAGTTAACGGTGAATGTCCTTTTAGTCGCCTTTTACGATAGGCAGGACTACCTGGGGTAGCCTTGCTAAAGCAGTTTGCGATTACAGGGAGTAAGCTCGTGAAAGTTTTGAGCCAAAATTATTATTATTATTATTATTATTATTATTATTATTATTATTATTATTATTATAATAATTATTATTATTATACATAGGATTTCCTATATTGCGTTAGCCCCTGCACTACCCTGTATAGATTTGATCTATATGCAGTAATTTTAAACTTACAGTTGCTTGACTTAACAAGAGTCTTGTAAACCGTGTTTAAACTAATGTCTATATTTTGAAATTCTCTAGCATTCCTCAGTTGCGACCTTTCTTTTTTATCTTATTAATTCTCTATTAAATATATGTTCATTTGATTTGATTTTTATAATTATAAACCAATGATACAAAGAGTATTTTTGCAGTGTTCTGTCAAATGTGGTAAAGGTATACAAACGAGAACCTTATTCTGCGGCCTTTCTACAGCTAAAGGAGTAGAAAAAGTTGAAAATGACAAGTGTGATCAATCTAAGACATTTGAAACCCTAAGAAATTGCACTGGTACAGAAGACTGTGATGGAGAATGGTTTAGTGGACCATGGGGAGAAGTAAGTAAATTGTGTAACAAACGTATCCCAAATTTTTTTAAGGAAGTGTTGTCGACTATTGAAGTAAATATGTTTTCTAAAATTTAAAATAGTACAAATTAGTTGTTATACAGGGTGCTACAAATTCGTGTGCTTACAAGGTGATCTCGAAAACGGCCAGAGATACGAAAATGGTTAAATTTAGGCAAAGTTGTGTATTTTTGAGCTTAATAATTTGGTGAAAGAAAATTACAAATATGCCGAATACCTTCGGAAATATCCGATTAAAACCAAAATTTTGAGTTTTGGTTTTTAATTTTTTGCGCCTTCATTTTTAACTTGAGAACAAAGCAAAAAACACTTTGTCATAGCCGTTCTTTATGTTCTACAAGATGGCATTATTAGTTTTCAAATTCGACGCTTTGTTCCTTAGATACCAATCTCAAGTCAATTTTTTTGAATACGGACCTGAAATTTTTAAAAACAGTTTTAGGAACTTCAACGCTTTAAAAAAATAGTACAATTTAAACGTTTTTAAAATTCTAACGTTTGGTCATCAAATATCACATCATTAATATTTCAAATTATTCTTTTTTTACTATTACGGCCCTGGCAATTATTTTTAGGATAACTTAAATTAAAATCACATTCCATTACATAAAGTTATGGTGTTTAGGGTTTATTTGTTTTAATAAGATTTACAGTAACAATACAAGTAAGCAAGTTATTAGTATTTTATTTATTTTATTAATATAACGTATGTATATCTTAAGTCCTATAGTTTTAGACCTAGACCGAAATACTGTAAAACTGAAAAAAATTAAGGCTCCCAAGTGAAGAAAAGGTAACTGGAGTGTTAGTCTAGTTATGTTACTGTGATGAGCTTATGTTTGTTTTAAATACAATTTAAATTTTTTTTACTGTTTATATGATCTGATGATGCTAGTTTCAGGCGAAACATGTAACAAAAATAAACAGATAGAAAAATATTTCAGGCCGAGACTTTAGGTCTTTTTTCTTACAAAATATCAAGTATCAGGCCTCTTTGAATAAAAATCGACGGATTCTTAAAATCAGAAATCTTTTTTTTTGGTTTGGTTCTAAATGTTCAGGACCGTAATGATATAAAAATAAAACTTGAAAAATGTGTTATTAGATGACAACACGTTAAAATTTTAAAAACTCTAAATTTTATTAAATTTCTAAAGCTTAAAAGTCTCTTAAACTATTTTTAAAATTCCAGGTCCGTATTTAAAAAAATGGACTTGAGGTTGGTATTGTGGTGCCACAGGCCACGGGCATAAGTACACTAGACAAAATTAATTTCAAAAATAATTTAAATTAATAAAAACAAATTATAAAATTCATGAACTAAATAAAATGGGGTCGCGTTTTCAAAAAGAAGATCAAAGTCTGAAGTTTAGAAAAATAATTAATAAATAAAAGTGCTTAATATTTAAAAAAAAAGCAAAAAGAAAGTTTTGCAAAAAAATTAAAACAAAATAATATTTTTTAATTAGTTTATCAATCTACCTTGTGGGCACCTTTGGCAGAGAAGTCGAAGTGGCAAGACCATAACACAAAGATATTTTAAAGTCACTGCGTTCACTTTGACTGCAAAGCTAAAACCAAAAATTCTTCAAATTGAATCCTCTCCTAAAAACAAGTTGTGCAATTTTTTTGGGTGTGTGTGACATTCAATAACCAATTCCTATTTATTTTGAATATCAAGAATCAAGTAACCTTCTAAGAAGAAATTCCTGGCATTTTTTAATAACAAAATCTTTCGACATATTCGTAGAAAAAAATAAGAAGACCTTGAGCCAAATTCCGTTCTCACACATTCTTCACCGGTCAAGTATTTGGCCCTGACTTGTTTTCTAAGAACCCCGTGTAACATCCGCAGATTTGACCCTGACTTGTTTTGAAAAAAATACTTCTAGGAAAAAACCAAAGTCAAACTTTTGCGCAATACATGACCCTGAGTTCTTTGTGCCGTGCTACGGACCAAAATGAAAATTCTTAAAATTTTGGAAAAAACATGATAGTAAAAAATTACCTGTATTTCTCAATAAGAGTATTATCGAAAATCGAAAATTTCTTGTAAGCTCTTAAGTTTGGGGATAGAAAAACTGTCTTAAATCTTTAAGTACCGAAAATTTTGTACAACATGTTGACATCCAAATATACAAAATTTTAAAATACAATAACTCTGTTTTTTTATAGGAAACGCCCTATATTTATTAGGCTCGTTTGATAGATATTGTAAGTATCTTTTATTATTGTCGAGTCATACATATACCTAATTTTACTAGTTTTGGCAATATTTCGATTTTTATTTAAATTTTGGTGAAAAAAAACTATAGTTTCAATTTTTCTATTAAGCCATGACCAGCAAAGTAAAACAAATGTAATTGAATATAATGTCATATTAAAATAAATTGATAACCATAGGTAGTTACGTATTTATTTAATTAAATAATATTTCTTTTCTATTACGCAACTTAATATTGAAAATAAGTTCACAAATATTATAAATATAAATATAATAATAATAAATATGACATTATATTCAATTACATCTTTTGTTTTGACTTTGCTGGTCATGGCTTACAAGAAAAATAAAAACTATAGTTTTTTTCACCAAAATTTAAACAAAATCGAAATATTGCCAAAACCAGTAAATTTAGGTATAGGTATGACTTAACAATAATAAAAGATACTTACAATATCTATCAAACCAGCCTAATAAATATAGTGAGTTTAATTTGAAAAAACAGAGTTATTGTATTCTAAACTTTTGTATATTTGGAGGTCAATAAAAAACACCCTGTACAAAATTTTCGGTACTTAAAGATTTAAGACAGTTTTTCTATCCCTAAACTTAAGATCTTACAAGAAATTTTCGATTTTCGATACTCTTATTGAGAAATACAGGTAATTATTTACTCTCATGTTTTTTCCAAAATTTTAAGAATTTTACATTTTGTTTGGCAACATTGCAAAAAATTAAAATACTAAATATGGGGTCATATGGATAATTTTTTAAGGAAACAAAAAATGCTAAAATATATAGGGTATTCTATTTTTAAAAATGTATCTTTTTATTGTCCTATTTTTTTGGACCATCCTGTATGTTTAAAAATAATTTTAGAACATATATTTTTTTATACCTTACAACTTTTATAGAAACTTTTTTTTGATATCTTTAATAGTAGAGACGGTATATTACTTTGTCAGACAAATGGGCCACCCTGTATAACAAGTAGAACTTATAATATATATTATTAAAAACGACGAAAAAATTGTCTTGCATGCGATTATTTGCATTAAAGTTTGTAAAAATTAGGAATTTAGCATACCTACCTATATGGTAGTTTTTTAAATATTTTGGGTATTTTGTTTTTTAATAACCCCCTCCACGTACGACTGTCCGTAATGCCCTTGACCTAAAATGAACTGGTTCACCAGCCATTTTTTTATGTTGTTAAAAAATTTAAATATAATCGTAAATTGACGTTATTATTTCAGTAGTCACTTAAACAATTTTCTATGGATTCAGGCAAAATCATCAATTTTTTTACTGTTGGGATTGTAAACAATTTTTGTAGTATCATTGTCAGTAATATTTATTTTTCCTAATTTCACAGGTTTAAATAAGGGTGCAGAAGCCAAAAATACCTATCTTCCTTGTTGGTATCGTACTAAAAACAAATTGAAATAATTCATATTATTAAATAAAACCAATTGGTCGTTAAATAAAACTAATATTTTTTCAGTACAAGTACTTGCAAAATTATATACCGGGTGACAAAAGAAATAACCAATTTTCTCCGTAATTTTGAATGTAATCATTTAAAAAAATGTGTTAATAAGTGTGTACATTGCCATTTTTTATTATATTCAAACCTTAATAACCACTTCCGGTTTAACCGAAAGTGAAGTCAACTTTTAAATATTCATAACTTTGATGAAACAAGATAAGTGGTAAAGAGTAGGCCATGGAAACTTTAAGATATGAAATAAATGTGTACGAGAAAAATGTATCTGTTAGAGCTGTAGCGGAATTTTTCAAATAGCATCTTTGTATTAATATAGTAAAATTCTTCATTTTCTTTCTAACAATGTATAACAAGTTAATAATTATTTATTAGGTAATAGTAAAATTTAACAAAAAATATTAATAATGTAATGTCTAGACCCATATAAGCCATAAGAAGTTTATCAAGACGAGTCTAATATGCTGTGCAAACCTCCCAGCATTTCCATGAACTATACCTTTGCTACTTTTTGACACTGAGCTACCATTGTCTGAATTCTTTTTATTATTATTTATTATTATCATCTTAATTTTGCTAATAATTTCAAAATAATTTAATTTAAAATTTCACGCTCTTTGATTTCAAGCTTAAATCAACCTTCTGTCTCACTTTTAGATTCAGTTAATAATGACTCAATATCACCCTGAATATCTTCAAACTGTGATAGAAGAGGATCCGCTATATCTAGTCTAGTTTCTAGTTGACCCACCTGCAGTTCCATGAGGTTAGTTTGATCGATTTTATCATAATATTGACTAGTTCTAGTGAGTTTGCCTTTGATAATATCGCGTTTTAATTTGAGTTGATTTAACTCATATTCATATTTCTTTATAACGAGATTTAAAAAAAAATAAACACTAGACAAGCTTACAAAGATTAAGCACAGCAATAAAACAAACAAATAGACCAACTCTTTTATACTGAATGACTTACGTGGCCCACAGCTTATCTGTTATCTATGAACTAGTAATTGTTTTCAACTTCTGTATTCCTGCCTAGGAGTCGTAAGTGTGTTACCTTCTCTCACAGCTGACTGGCTGATCGACGAAAGCAGGTATAGTCGCTGACAAGAGGACACAAATACCTAAAACAAACCCAAAAAACGGATTCTTCACGCTATCTGTCTCGTGCGGAACAAAATGTTTTCTCCTTTAGCGGACTGTAGATCTCTTAAATGATAATGACTACACACTCTACTTATACTTTTAAGTTAAATTTATTGTTATGGTGGAGTTACAAAATTATTATATTATAAAACGTCTTCTTGACAGCTCTATCATTCAAAAACTCTCCTGGTACACACCTTGCTGGTATTTTATCTAGGTAATAGACAACTGTGTCTTAACAACGGAACATTATATGTCGTTAAAAGGAGAATTTTCTATAGAGTTTAAGCATCGATAAAATGCGCGTGATTTCCATTTAAAATTTGAAAGTTGATTTCACTTCCAGTTAAACCATAAGTGGTTTTGAAGGTTTGAGCTGGCTCAAAAACTGTAATTTACGCACTTCACGCACACAATTTTTAAAAGGTTTAATCTTTATTTCAAGAATTACGGAAAAAATTTCTTGTGTCACCCGGTATATGGAAAAAAATTGCTTTGGAGGTATTAAAACAAATGAAACATTTAAAATACATTTAATAATTTAGTGTTCCAAATCCTGTGGAGGTGGCAGACGAGCCAAGAAAGTGGTATGCGTTAAAGGCAATGAAGTTGTAGCTTCATCCCACTGCGAGCCAGACAGTATTATATTTAGTGAAGAAGATTGCAACAAAGTTCCATGCACTGAAGGTATAGTATTAATAATGAATCTTATACTAAATAAAATTTAAGGAATGTCTGTAAAATTCGGACACACGTCAAAAATAGATTAATTATCGGATGTATAATAATACATAAATAATACTACCTAATAGCTGTAATAATAATAATAATAATAATAATAATAATAATAATAATAATAATAAAAGCCGTCTGGGTTCCGGTTTGCGAATCTAGGCCCAGGGTAGAACCTGCCTGCCGTAAAAGGCGGCTAAAAGGTTGGTGGTCCTTGCCTTAAAGGGGCCTACATTGGTCACCGGCTACCGCAGGTAGGCGTAGGAACTGATGTAGTGAAGGAACGGCTGACTCCATGTTAGGGGCGGTTTCTCGACAGCGTCTGTTCCCTATGTTAAGGGCGGCTCAACTAACCTGGCAGAAGGTATAAATGCAAACCATTTCTAACGAAATGTGTAAATACTGAGTAAAACAATCATGATGTCGAATTTAGAAGAAGATTTACCCCAGGTGGGTCTAAACGAAAGTTTGCAATCCCACGCTGCGCAAGCAGTCAGCCTCACGGATTCTGGGGGAGGCACTAATTCGATTAGTACTAATACTACTAAAGGCAGGATGCTAGGACAAGCCCCTGCCGACAACCGTACTATTAGTCATCAAAACACCGGCGAGGAACACAACACAATGGAGACTAGCTTGCAGCCCGACCCTGGAGTCAATAGAACTGCCGCTGGTCTACCCAGAAGAACAGAAACCGGTCGAATCAAGTGGACGCGTGACATGAATAGAACATTTATCAAAACATTCCTCTTGATCAACGACTGCGAAGATAACCCCCGCCCTGGCTGGAGAATAAAACTCCACCGCGAAATAAGCCAGATATACCCGGAATTAAAACTCACCGAACAAAATGTAGCGTGCCGTCAAAGAGCTATTTACGCTAACCGCCTGCTACCCCAAGCTGAAATAGACCAAATACGGCGTGAAGTTGGCAGAACATTGCACAACCTTCAGCAAGGGGAAGAGCTAACAGCACAGTAGGAAGTAAGAAACGAACAAGATCAAACTATACAGGCTGATACGGACAATACAAACCAAAAATATTTGGAAAATTTGTCCTTATTCGAAAATAGTGACCCGACCTTGAGGCCGAGTATCCCTAAACTAAGATTCAAGAAAGGAACCCACGAAATACTAGCGAGAGTAAACCTAGCAGCAGGGACGTCCTTAAATAGAACTGAGGACCTCGAGACATTACACAGTGGGTTATATGCTGCAGCAGCAACTGTAATTGAACTCAATGGTCAGGCATTATATCAGAGAACTGATAAGAAAAGTACCAAGAAACAAGTGGTACCCGCTTGGAAAATGAGACTAGAAAAACAAATAAGCCAGTTACGAGCACAAAGTGATATCATTGGAGAACATCTAAGTGGAAACTCTAGCAGCAAGGTTGCTAAAATCATAACTGACAAGACAATCCCAAATAACATCCCGGATATAGAACTGACACTCAAACATGATAAGAAAACATATAATAGACATTGCTGTGCCATTACCACACAACCTAAATAAAACAAATACGGAGAAAATCAACAAGTACCTACCTCTGGCAGACGAAATCAAAAAGATGTGGCATATACAACGTAAAAGGCGAAATTTTCAAAATATAATAAATAATAAAACATAAAAATATAAATGTGCTACAGTTAGCAGAAGACATATATATCAGACTGCAAAAATCCGTAATACTTGACACATGCGGCATTGTGCGCAGGGTTCTTGGAGAAAATTAAAAGCGTTATAGTACGCTACCCTATTCAAAGTTAGCCTTCTTAAGCCGAATTCTCGAAATGGGGAACAACGTTCTCATGAGAACAATGGGCGCAGTTGGTATGACAACTTTAAAATCGTATTTTTAAAGGAAGGTGATTGTTCATATCACCAAATAGAGGGATGTGTGTATCACCTGTCATTTTATACTCCTATATAACCTTATTTTTCTATTTATTTTTTATTTGAAGTAGATGTGACGTTTGTTTAGGTGAATAATTTAGTTTTATTATTTGAATTATTACAATATGAAACAGGTTTTTACAAAATTATTTTTGTTGATTCCGAGAAAATCACGTTTGAAATATCATTTCGCCGGATTTTGTTGGTTGGCAAAAAGTCCCCATTATCGCCATGTTTTGACGGGAGCCAATTTTAGGGTTTCGATTTCGAGATAATTTTGGAAAACATAAAACCAAATACTGAAAACGGCCCCTATTTGATCTATAATAACCTACTTTACATATTCTGAATATTTAGATGCTAGTTTAATTTATGTAAGGTTTCTCCTTTATCCAAGATATAGTAGATATTATTATTATTATTATTATTATTATTATTATTATTATTATTATTTCACTGAATCAATTGAGTAGTGCTTAGTTTTAAAGGTTCTAATTTGCCAAATTTTAACAGTAAAGTTTTATTCCAGTAAGCGTACGCTCTTTATATAGTAGCCGTTACTTATATTTTATGAAAGAATCCACATAATATCAGGTGCAGAAGTCAAATAAAGATATCTTTAAAACTTTCCGACATTTTAGGAACAGGATAAGTAACAATAAGTAACAGATTACGTAAAATTCGTTACTTATAATGTGCAGAAGTCACATACTGACGTCCTTACAACCTTTATTTGGTTCACCAAATTGCGGCAAATTCGAGTTTTCTCGAAGTCCGATCCACGTAAGTTTCCAACGTCAGGTTGAAAAATATAACGTCGGTACGACGTAAAAATGCTAGTTGGAAATCCTAATGATAATGAATAAATGTAGGTATAATTTAGTACCTATTAAAATATAATAAGAAATCAATTTCAGTGTTATTTATTTATTTACAAAAAATTATAATAAACAAATAGTCGCAAAAAAGCAACTGGGTTAGGAAGTACAGGGCTTTTATATAATAACAGTTTTTTTGATATATTTTTATATTAGTTTCCGTTTTTTTCGTTACACGATGTTCTTAACTATTTTGTTGTGTTAATTTAGTGGTTTTATTGTAATATTTTTATTTATGAATTTTTAAATAAAATTTGTTGCATTTCCTAATAAGACCCATTTAAAGTTTGGGTAAGCCTATAATTAGGACGTATGGAATGGAAGATATGAGACAATGTCGTGTATGTGGTACCATGAAATATGTGTTGGGCTTACCAAAGAAGACGAGGATTTTGGTTGTCCTGAAGGCTGTCAATAAATTTGGCTACTTATAGTTTATTTTAAATGTTTCATAACATTCTACTTTTATTTAAATACATGCAATATATAATTAATATTTTATTTAAATATGTTTTTTTATTGACATAAAGAAGTGCATTTTAAAATAGGTTTAGAGGTTAAACATAACCAAGCATTTTTGTGCGGGCCTTATTAAGACTCGGGATTCCCAATAAGGCACATTTTCTAATTTTATTAAAAAATAAAAAATTTATTGATTTTAAAGAGTTCAAACCAAAATGTTTTAGTAATAATATTCACAAATAAGTGTTTGAATAAAAATTTAAAACGTTTAGTGGATTCGAACAATATTTTTAAATTCTTTACCACAGTTTTACGAGCTCCATGCGAAATTATATCTATATACAGGGTCCTGCCCCTCACCTCCCGTCTCTATAGCTCACTTATTAAACATTGCATTCTTTTGAATCGGATCCTGTCCATGTTTATTGATGAATTTTTAAAAACCTTTTAAATTTGGACGTGGAAATTGAGGAATGTGAGAAAGTTGTTTTTTTTAAATCCCAATATTTTTTTTGGATTTTCATTGGTCTTTTTCCTTGATTTCTTTTTCTGCATAAAAATACTTTTTTGATATCCACATATATACTACCTCTCTATTGGTGGAAACGGAAATTCAAAATATTGCTCAGTTTTTTTGTAATTCGGTTAAAAAAAACAACTTAACAAGGGAAATTTTACCGCTTTCTCATTCACTTAAATACACCGGAAAAAGTATTTCCCCGTATCACTAAACCGTTCTCCCATAATTCTACAAGTGTAGTAACTATTAGTGAAAACCCAGCCCCAAATAAGTCAAGTGGCTGACGTTTCCTCTTTTGCTTGGCCACCGGTCGATTTTATTCACAAAAGAAGAAAAAAGGGTTTATTTTACCAATTTCATCAAACGACGGTGCCAGACGTACCATAATTATGGAATTGTACCATAATTCGTCGCTGGAAAGACTATTTTTTAGCGTTTTCTCAGAAGGAGAAAGAGAGGAGAAGCAATTAAAATTTAAGTTTATATTCTAATGAGTACTAACTATATCCCGTTTGCTATTATGCATTGGACAAAGGTTTAAGTTATTTATTAGATAAGATAGTTCATATAAAAAGTTACATTTTTGCAAAAACGTAGAACTTAGTAAAATATACACTTTTGAAAAAGTTACGCCTCTCTTTGCCTATTAATTTTTCTGTATTCTATAATTCGCCGACTGACAACTACTAAAATAATAAACGTTTATATCTGTATTACTTCCAAGAACTTTAAAGACATTATTTTTAATGGTGGAAATATTTATAGAAATATTGGTGCTCCGGTAGCTTTCTTATTGAAGTGTTGCTTTTGTATAAGGCCATAAAGTCTACCAATATGAGCGGGCCGGTTCTGAGGCTAAAGACTGTTCCCGCATTTTTTTTAAATTTCTTACATTTCTCTCCCCTCCCTAGAAAAATACGCATGGCTTTGCCCGCCTTGACAAATTGAATCATTAAACTAACTCGAAAATGACTAAACCGATCCGTCCGAAATTTGGTATAATGTATCTAATAGAATATGACTATGAAAACTTCTTATCCGGTCTGAAAAAAAAATAATGTACCAATGCAAAATAAGTAAAATTTTCCGTGCCACAATAAGAGCGTTTTCACACGGCACCATATATCGCGCGCGATAAATGGTCGCCATATTGCTTTACACCAAATTATGTGTTCTCTAATATCGCTTGTGTGTGAAAATGGCTTATTAGAAAACACATAATTTGGTGTAAAAGCAATATTGCGACCATTTGTCGCGCGCGATATATGGTGCCGTGTGAAAACGCTCTTAGAGTTCGACAAGCAATGCGCCTCGGCCTAAACGTCAATAGACAACGCGCCGTAGGCACAAAAACTTTCGGCGCTGCGGCCTAATGTTTGACAGGCAATGCGCCGCGGCCCAAACGATGCGGTATTTTTCTACAAATTATGTTTGGAAAAGTTTCATTTACAAAGATGAAGAAAATAAAATTTTACCCTTTCATTCTGTTTCCTATAATATTGGTTATTAGATATCGAGTCTAATGTTTCGACCCTAGATAAACATTCTTTCTATATTCGGAAAAAGTAAAATATAATTCAAGGATTAAAATGTGATGTAGGTACGCGTAAAATTAATTTACTTTAAAAACTATTTAATCGAACTACCCAAAATTTGCTAAACTCATGTCAAATAAATTTACCTCGAAAACTACTTAACCGATCTGAACAAAATTTGGTATTTGTATGTAAAAGACGTTTATAATATTAGGAAAAATATTTAAGAAATACCAGTAACTGCAATTTTGTCCTTCTTAACAAATCTACCATAAATTTGGCATACGCATGTAAAATGAAATTACTGTCTGAACAAAATTTGTCATGTAAACTGAGTTTATAATTGTAGGAAAAATATTTTAGAGATGGCAGTAACCGCGTCTTTATCTGCCTGGGAGATAAATGACATAGGCCGGCATTATTTAATCACAATCAAAGTTACCTGATTATTGTGTGGAACAAACAACTAGTGTGATGAAAAAAAGGTTTTTTTTTGCTAGCTGTCATTTTGACATTTTCAAAGTTTAACTATTTTAATTATTAATAAACTATTTAATATTCAGTGTTAATTTTGTGAAACATAAATAAAAGGGATAAAAATGAAATACACGAGTTACAGTAGGTATTATTAGTTATATACTTACAGTTGCTATTTTGACATTTTTATGTGTAATAATCGCGTTTATAAAAAAATATTTTGTCGTTGGGTAAGTTCTCATATTATAATTGAAATACATAAATAATATGAAATTAAATATTTGTAGATATTTTTCGACAGTTATTAGATTGACAATTTAAGCTATATGTTTTCACATCACAGTCTGCAGGAGTATGATACAAGAGTAAATAATATAATCAAACAGAATATTTGAAAATGAAAATGAAAAAAAATTAAAAATAAAAAAATGTTTTAAATTCTTTTATGTACTAACTTTTACTTTGAGAGGCAACGCCAGTTGCCGATTTGCGATATGCGGCTTTTTAAGGTCTCATTTTTAACTTTAGGAAAAAATAATTATAGCTGTATTTTTATGTTTTATACGAGAATAACATAAGCTTTAATATAGTAATTAATTAACATTTTAATTTGTAGATATTGTGGGTTTTTAATAGAACCTAAAATTCTTAATACGGGTTGAAAGATTCTTAGAATAAGCCTTAGAAATTTCATAATCAACTGGAGGCATGAGCTTCGGGATAGGCAAAGCTGTCACACACTAGAATAGTATTTGAATGAATAAGATTTTAGCGAGGATCACGACGCCACGTATGCAATGAGCGTCATTTAAGTGGTACATTAATGGGATATTATCTTTCTCTCCCTCCCTGTGCTATTTTAATTGTCTCTAGAAATATTTATGAATTTTTAGTTACATTTGTTTATTTTATTCAGATTCTATGTTGCCTGTGGACAAAGAGGAATCGCTAGAACTCCAAGAAAAAGAAACAGACAAACCAATAACTGCTGAAAGTAGCATTGTTACTGATATAGAAACAGAAGGTAAGTAGGCCACCTCCGAAAAAAAGTAGTTTATTTTTAAAAGTTGTAGGTATTTAATAACTTATTCGATAAACTTATTCGTCAATTCCCTTAAGACATGCCTGTTAGGGGCAAAACTTATTATTTTGAGTATTTAAAATCATAAATAGGTATATAAGAATATTAAAATAATTTTTTTTGATATTTAACATTAGGTATATGAAAGTTAGGTGGTATTTTGAAGTTATAGGTATAATAAGATGTTGTGAAATATTACGTAGGTATTATATATTTTTCATAACACTATTATTAATGCATTTCCAAAAATATTTTTAAATTGTCTGTTCTTAATATCCATGTTTTTATTTCGACTATATTTTTTTATTAAAATATATTTTTTAATTTTTTTTTGAAACGCCCCAGACCCAGGACCATTTTTTTCTAAAAAATTTCCACAAATTTCTTTAGGGCAGAAACCAAGAAGCTAATATTTTTAGATCCAATAATATGTACAGAGGAATTCTCGTTTTAAAAGAGCTTAAAAGCCACCAAAAGTGTAAAGATTTACCATATATTTAGGAAAACGGACAAGTCAGGTCAAATTCTTTAGTTTTACCAAAAACATATGACCCAAGCGACGCTACCACACGTCGACTAGGAGGGCGGAGGGGTCGTGAGTATAAAAGCAAAAGAAGCTACGCTCTAAGAGGATTCAAATTTTGTCGGGCTAAAAATCAGGCCGTTACGCTGCCAGTTTGTTTTCTGAATTTATTTTTATATGAAAATTCTTTATATAGAATTTTTTTTCACTTGTCATAGATCTCTTTTGCGTCGATCAATCCCACGGATACTTTTTCGGACGTTGATTCACGGTGCACTAGAGATCTGCGATAACGAAACTACATTCTAACGATGAATTTGGTTATTGACCAAAATTTGTTGAGTAAACTGCAAATTGACCAAACGACTTTGACGCCGAGCTATCCCCAAGGGAACTTTTTCGGACGATAGCTCCTGGCTCTTGTCGTTGAAGAAGGCGCAGTAAAAACTCAACAATTGAGGATAATTACCAAACAGCACTACAATAAATTACTTCATTGTCCGTTTAAAAAACCCACTCAATAAAATTAAGCTCATCAGCAAAGGCAGACGTACGTCAAATTTTTCTTCCTTAAGTTCAAAGTAAAAACATTCGTTTCTCGCGAATTAAACAAAAACGAAAACGAGGCGAAGTGTTAAAATGGTGGAACGAAAACTACAAATGAAACTGTTACCAGGTAAACAAATGTTGTCTACATAATTTTGTACTTAAAATGACTAAATAAATATTCGTTAAATTGAATTAGATATTATAAGATTAATATAAATAATTGTCATTCGGGCATTTTCACCAGTCCAATAAAATTGGAGGACCGCATTCAAGTAGGTTAATTCCGACTCGAATGTCTGCAGGACAAAAGTCGCTTTTATTCATTTACAAATTAAAAAAGTAACCTAGTTCTTGCGGTTCAATGGTATAATTTCAGTAAAACTAATTATTCTTTAATGTAACATCCCTACTTCAAATTTTACTACCAAATTAAAATCAGTAAATGTGCAAGGGTTATAAAGGGCAACTGACCGCAGGTCAATAAATTATTAAAGGTTAAATTAAAGAGTGAAAACAGTATAACGGTACCATGTAACAAAAATCAATACACTTTTGCTTTTTAAGATAGGGTCTTTAAAAATGGGTCAAGGGACCTTTAACTGTAACAGATGTTAGTTTGTCTTCCATGGGATTTATTACGGGGTACTTCAGAACAAAGGTAGGCTAATAATAAGTAATAATGGTACTTGTAAAATTAACAATCTGCAATGTTAGATAAAGACTAGCAGCAGAAAAAATGTTACTACTTTGCTAATTTAGCCGACTTTGTATCTATAATAATAAAAGAGTTAGCAATAGTGCGCACTTAACTTGGAACACCCTGTTTACATATGTCCTGCGTAGGATAGGTCATCCACACATTGACAATTTACATTGAATAGGTCATCCGGCTCATTAGGTCATTCATATATGGATGACTTAACGCATTGCCATTAAGAAAGTTTAAAATGTTCCCGCGAAGTCAGGGACAAAATTTGAGAGGGATGACTTAAAGCGTATTTTTGTAAATTTTGGGTACTTTGGTTCAGGCTTTTGCCGCCGAGAATTGGTGATGCCACCGTCGCGATGTATATTTATTGCGTACATTTTTAGACCAATTACGGTGGATCAGTCATCATTCATATAGACAACACTGTAACGTATATTTCCTATGTGAACTACTTATTTTACGGTGGATTAGTCATCCGATGAATTAACAAGGATGACCATCCTGAGGCCGCGGCCCGCAAAGGGTCTGCGCCTATAGATGGTCAACCGTCTGACACCTGGCGTTATTCGTCATCGTCATGGAAGGTATCAGTCTCCACACTCACGGACCTCCGTTCAAGGGTCCGAGCTGGGTCGGCTTTTGGTGAGCTTAGTTAAAGCCAATAGTTGTTTCGAAAGAGAACTCAGTTTGTTCGTTCAGCGGCAGCCTAGCTCGAATGTCGCAAGGACAGAGTGTCCCGAAATTAGGTGACAATATTTTAAGGGGATAAAGTACATCCAAAAATAGGACTAAAGTCCTCTATTAATATACCTTCAAAAACGCTTCGTTATGTGGCTAGAGCCCCCCGAATGGAAGCTATGATAAGCGGTTTTTTCACAATATCTCAGAAACTGATTGAAGTATCAAAACAAAATTTGATACATGTTTTACCCATGACAAGACGCAATAAACGGTTTGTTTAGCTTAGGTGTATTTCTTCCAGTGGCGTCCCAATGGATAGGTAGTGAGCAGAATATTGCCCTAACTTTTTTATTTGTAGGATTTCTTAACGCCAGGTGCAATTTTTAAAAGCACTAAAGTCTTCTATTGAAAAAAGATACTCTTGCTTCATTTTGGTAGGATTCACCATTTTACAGTAAAATCGATTTAAAAATTTTCGGTTTTTACAAGCTAAGGTGTTTTTTTGCATATCTCAGCAAACACTTGATATTAAAACATGAAATTTATTAGAAGTTCTACTAGCGACAAGGCATATTTATTAAAGGATGTAACATTAAAATATTTTTCCAGTGGCGTCGCACGGGGTGGAGCATAAAGTAATAATTACAATTTTTTTTTTAATTTGAAGGGCTCTCATACTTTTAATGTAATTTTTTTAAATTTTTTGTTAATATAACCTTCCATTATTGTAATTTGACAGAATATAAGGTTTTCAACAGATTTTTAGACCTTGTTTTTTAAATATTTATTTGTATAAGAGACTTAAAATAAAACAAAAAAGAATAACAAATTGCAAATCAAATTTAATTGTAAAACCACACGGAAAACTAATTCTTAAGCAAATGTTCGAAATGATTTCCATTTTGTTGGATGCAAAATCTAGACCTGCGTGTTATGTTTTGTGAGGCACGGAGAATTTGAAAATGGTATAAAAGGAAAGCCCCTCAAATAAAAAAAAATAGTAATATTTACTTTAGGCTCCAATCCGTTCGACACCACTGGAAAAATATTTTAATATTACATCATTTAATAAATATGCCTTGTCGCTAGTAGAACTTCTAATAAATTTCATTTTTTAATATCAAGTGTTTGCTAAGATATGCAAAAAACACCTTAGCCTTTTCAACGGCTTGTAAAAAACAAAAATTTTTAAATCGATTTTACTGAAAAATGGTAAATCCTACCAAAATGAAGCAAGAGTATTTTTTTACAATAGAAGATTTTAGTGCTTTTAAAAATTGCACCTGGCGTTAAAAAATCCTACAAATAAAAAAGTTAGGGCAATATTCTCCTCACTACCTATCCAGTGGGACGCCACTGGAAGAAATACACCTAAGCTAAACAAACCGTTTATTGCGTCTTGTCATGGGTAAAACATGTATCAAATTTTGTTTTGATACTTCAATCAGTTTCTGAGATATTGTGAAAAAACCGCTTATCATAGCTTCCATTCGGGGGGCTCTAGCCACATAACGAAGCGTTTTTGAAGGTATATTAATAGAGGACTTTAGTCCTATTTTTGGATGTACTTTATCCCCTTAAAAGATTGTCACCTAATTTCGGGACACCCTGTATATATATACAGGGTGTCCGGTAACTTATGGGCCATAGAGCAACTGGAGATAGTAGATATAAAAATATGTCTTTTGAGCCAAATTTGCCCATGTAAAATGTTAGAGGTTAGAAAGATACAGGGTGTTGAAAGTGAAAATTAATTTTCGAAAAATGATGATAATTTTGAAACGGTTTAAGATATCGAATTCAAAATCGGTATAACTAGGTTTTCGAGAGTGTTAAATTCGAATTTGGTGTTAATTTCAAGATACTCTCTAGAGGGCGCTTGCTACGTGCTTCATGTTGAACTAATTCATCCATATTTTTATTAACCGTGCAGTTACTAGTATTTATACTTTAAACTATAAAAGAACCTACCTTTTTACGTAAAAAAGGTACTCTTGGTCGATCACGATATCTCAAGCCGTTACCCAGATTCTAGGACTTGATGATAAAAAGGCAGAAAAAAAAACAAAATGAAAATATTGGAAACTATTAAGAATTTGTTTTAATTCACTTTAGTAAATGTTGAAAGTGTCCACCGTTTACTTCAATACATTTTCTTAAGCTTTTTAACAAATGACGTCTCACATTCAGGAAGATATTTTGATTATCTCCTATAACAATGGCGGCTTCTTGAATTTTTTGTTCAAGTTCTTCCCGTGTATGGGATTCATCACCATATACCAAATCCTTCATGTGACCCCACAGATAAAAATCTTAAGGGTTAAATTCGGGGGGGAAATTCGCTACCGCGACCAATCCACCGATGTGGAAAACGCTGATTTAAATTATTTCGAACAGGAACTGCAAAGTGTGCTGGGGCACCATCTTGCATGTACCACATATTGTGTCTTATGTTCAGAGGTACTTATATCATCCAGAAAGTAAAGTAAATCGTTTTCTAAAAACTGCAAATATTGTTCTCCATTAAGTCTCTGCGGAAGCTGATATGGGCCGATCAAGAAATTGTCGATAATGCCGCACTAAATAAAAAACTGATGCTGAAAATGTCTTTCTTTGGGTAGTCGTGGATTTTCCAAAGCATAGTGATGATTATTTTTCCAGTTAAAAATTCCGCGTCGTGTAAAAGTTGCCACGTCAGTAAATAATATTTTTCTCAGGAACATGGGATCTTCGTTATTCTTATTTAGTAGATTTTGACAGAATTCTGATCTGACTGGCAAATCTCCTGGCAGTAAATTTTGAACGGGCGTGAAATGGTAAGGAAATAAATTTTCTGCATTGATGACTTCTGAGACGGTCGATTTACCTATTCCTGTAGAAGCTTCCAAACGCCTAGTGCTTAATTCAGGATTTTCTGCGATACGAACCAAGATCTCTTCTTCTTGTTCGACCGTTATAGTTTTCGGTCGTCCACCAGGATTTTTGACATAAAACGAACCTGTTTCACCTAACTGATTGAATATTCTTTGAAATATTTTTCGGTCTGGAATGATTCTGGTTGGGTAGAGTTCTACATACCTTCTAAGTGCAGCACGACTATTATAATTCTCTTGTGCATAAACGCAGACCATATCACGTAAATCACGGTTAGAAAACTTATTAAGCCTGGGCATTTTTATTTGAAAAGATTACAGTATTTGGATATTGCAAAAACTTTTTATTTACGTACCTTTTTATTGGAAAAAGTAGAAAATAATGACAGTTTTTACCACAACAAATTTTGTCAAAATGCAAGGCACACTTTGTGAATTAAATATTTCTCAGGAATCAACCGAATGTGCAATGGAACATTCAGACGCTAGAATCTGGGTAACGGCTTGAGATATCGAGATCGACCAAGAGTACCTTTTTTACGTAAAAAGGTAGGTTCTTTTATAGTTTAAAGTAAAAAAATATCTTCCTGAATGTGAGATGTAATTTGTTAAAAAGCTTAAGAAAATGTATTGAAGTAAACGGTGGACACTTTCAACATTTACTAAAGTGAATTAAAACAAATTCTTAATAGTTTCCAATATTTTCATTTTGTTTTTTTTTCTGCCTTTTTATCATCAAGTCCTAGAATCTGGGTAACGGCTTGAGATTTCGAGATCGACCAAGAGTACCTTTTTTACGTAAAAAGGTCGTTTTTAGTTATAGTTTAAAGTATAAATACTAGTAACTGCACGGTTAATAAAAATATGGATGAATTAGTTCAACATGAAGCACGTAGCAAGCGCCCTCTAGAGAGTATCTTGAAATTAACACCAAATTCGAATTTAACACTCTCGAAAACCTAGTTATACCGATTTTGAATTCGATATCTTAACCGTTTCAAAATTATCATCATTTTTCGAAAATTAATTTTCACTTTCAACACCCTGTATCTCTTTAACGTTTTACTTGGGCAAATTTGGCTCAAAAGACATATTTTTATATCTACTATCTCCAGTTGCTCTATGGCCCATAAGTTACCGGACACCCTAGATATTAAGGGTGTTCCAAGTTAAGTGCGCACTATTGCTAACTCTTTTATTATTATAGATACAAAGTCGGTTAAATTAGCAAAGTAGTAACATTTTTCTGCTGATTAAGATAGTAAAAACATATACAGGGTGTCCCGTAACTTATGGGCCGTAGAGTAACTGAAGATACTAGACATCCAACTAAGCCTATTATGTCATAATATGTTATTTCCGATTGTCACTTTTGTTTTTTTTTTGTTAATTTAATTATTTACTATGTTTTTTTATGCTTTGGGATGTTTAAAGGGAAATATCTCGAAAACCGTTAAAGATATTAAGATCAATCAAGTATACATTTTTAACTCAGAAAATGCCCTTTTTAAGAAACTATAATTGAAAAACACCTAATATCACAGGTAAGAAAAAAAATCATAGATTTATGAAGCCTAGTGTATGCAACCAGCGCCCTCTAGGTTGAAACTTTTTTATTCCTACTCATAAAAACATAATATGGCGAACTTTCAATTCGATTCATTAAACCGCTTTAAAATTATGGCTTATTTTCGAGAATAAACTTTTACTTTCAACACCCTGTATCTCTAGAACGAGTAACAATCCGAAAAAACTTATATGACATAATCGGCTTAGTGTGATGTCTAGTATCTCCAGTTACTCTACGGCCCATAAGTTACGGGACACCCTGTATATAGCAACTTTACCTGGTCGGATACCGAACACTTAAAATGCTATAAACCTCAGGTGCAACGACCGTCAGGTTTGAGATACCCTGCATAATTAAGAGGTTTCCGTAGCTACTCGCATTTAGGCAGCCATCACACGGGAAAACTTAAAATAAACTGTAATAGCGTGTTGACTAGACTACTCGAGTTGCCTCTGATCCTTACACGGCCGATACTATAGTTACGCAGTCGCGAGCTTAAGGCCGCACATTCATCATCTTAACAATTTACTTCATATTTATTATTTTGCGTCACTCAAGAAACTGGAGTAGTGGCGATCAACTTTCCTAAAAACTTAAAAGAAACTTTAGTAGCTTGGATACTAGGAAACTGGCGACTGGGCTACCCAGCATATAGCGTACGAAAATAGGGTTCGCTCTTGATGCTAGAGCGCATCAATGGGCGACTGAAATGGTTTATAATTAGTTAAAATTGAACTTTCGATTAAAAAAAAAAACGTAATTGTTTTACAAAAATTATTTAAATAGAAGTTGTTTAAAATTAACAAATTACAATTAAAAAATTACAGAATATTGCATAGTCAATATAAAGTTGCTTATGAACGGCAGTAGAGTTTTGGACTTGCATAGTGTGTCGTTACGCCGCGAAAATTACCCATTTTCGTATTGTGACGGTTCGAAAAAAGAATAAAAACGAAAATGAAACTATTTATCGCTATTTATTCGACTTTTGCATTAGTTATTCTAGGATACGCGCTACCAAACCCGATTATTGTTTCCCGTATAACATTTTTTCGAGTGACAATTTCAAAACCGCCATTGCACTAATTTTCTTTTTATCCCCAGCCCCCTTGACTATATTGTCCTCCTGTAAATCCCGCGATATAGCAACAGGCCGACCAGTTTTTTACTCTGTCGCCTAGATACACAGCGTTGCCATAAAAATAACAATACAATGTTGCCAAATTTACATAAATCCGTCTTTAACAAAAAAGACCAAACTTACTCCTAAAAATCAAATGGTTCCGACATACTCCCACCTTGAGACACTTTTTAGATATAAAGTGACTCAAAATAACTGCGCTTGCGTCATAGACGCTCTATCCTAAAACTATAAAAATAACATTCTCTGACAAGAAAGCAATTACAAATATGAAACAGTAACTAAAATTAAGTAAACCCTAAAACGAACACATTATAAAGGGCTAGTCTATAATAATTACAGAAACCTCTGAGGTACTGTTATCACGTGTCCTCGTCGCGTTTCACTATTACGTGTTATCACATCGAATGCTCTGCTTTTATTCACTCCCGCACTAAGTACAGAAGCACTTGAAGATGCAGGATAACAGTCTGGTGTCTCGTCACTGAAAGTCTCTACTGTATTAGATGCCTGTTCAAGTTGAGCCTCTTGAAGTGATGAAACCTCCATATCATCTGCACATTCCAGCGGGTAAAGCCGTTGAATGAGTCTTAACATTGGACCTCGAGCTGTAGTTAATTTCACCATCAGATCTCCATGCCATTTGTAACGAACTTTATGACAAAACCTCAAAGTCCATGCAATCATGCGAACTATTTTTAAATACTTACTAAAATAGGTCATGTGCAAGTCATCCAAAGTCATTACATTGGGAAGAGTGGTAATCAATGAGGTCACTTTTTTCTTCTCCTGGTTAATCTCCTGTTCATTGCAGGTAATATTATTCTGAGGCCACTCACTAGGCTCACTGTACAGCCAATTTGGATCCTCCCACCATCTCGACTCCATTAATTGTTTTGCAGAACACCCTTGGGATGGAAGGTTAGCAATATTCAAAATTTCCTGATGCCATACACTTTCCTTAATAATGGGTCTATGTGGCAAATAATGGGCACTACACGTGGAATAATTGGATGGGACCTCTTCAATAATTTGTTCTTCAACCCAATTATCAAAAACTTGGCTGCAAGACTCCAATAAACCATTATTGTCCAATTTCTTAATAGTCCCTTCTAACCGCTTTTCAGCTATTCCATAGTTACTAGGCAGTGGTGGTTGTCCCTCTACCCAAGGAAGTATTACTTCGTCTAATTGCCATAACTGGGTAAGGGAAGCTTCATTTACAAACAAAGAGATAGCAGACAAGGTCGTATTACTGTTTTGGTTCGAAGGTATACGTCCCATCAATGTCCATCCTAACAAAGTTTCAGTTGCGACCAAATTATTCTCCAAAATATGTCTTCTGCCTGTGTACAGTCTACCAGCTACATCAGCTCCGATTAAAAGTTCAATAGGGGTCGAGCTATGAATATCGGACAACTGAATATGTAACTTTTTTGACTCTGTTATCCAGGAACCATCTACTATGGGTGATACATCTCCGCAGATCACAGGCTGCGAAAGCGCTTCAATAGTACAGTTGTATTTTCCATGAGTTAATTTGATATCATAACATTCATGGCTCTGCTCTTTTATAGCACCTCCAAACAAACAATGTCTTATTTTACTCTGACGTTTAGACATGTAACCTAACCGCTCTGACGTACTCTTCAAAATATATGTATTCTGAGAACCTGTATCTATCAAGGCTCTAATACTTTTAGAACCGTTGGGGCCTTCTAACCTAACTTGTAAAGTTTGTAAAAAGACTGGTGTTCCAGTACCATTAGTACAAGTAAGCATATTAGCGGATTTCTGTGTAATGTGGTCCTTTTCTTCTCTATCAGCTGACTGGTTTACAGACAAATCTGGACACATTAATGTCACATGAGATTTACTGCATACGATGCATTTTAAACGACTTCGACACTCTCGTGCTTGATGTCCAACTCTTAAACATCTGAAACATGCTCTTTTGAAGTCCAAAGTAGACTTTTTCTTATCCAGAGTAAAATTTTGGGCCTTGAAACAAGTAGAACTGTCATGAGTATTTTCACAGAATATACATTTTACATAGTCAGAGTCTTTTACGTAATTAACCAACTCTGTAGCCGTTGGAAGACCCTGTTCAACTAATTCGGGTACCCTGCGTCTCGTTGCCCCTATAATATGACCTCGCTTGTCAGATGTTTGTGTGTGATCTGAACGAAAACCAAAACCCTCAGTGGCTAATAAAATTCTCTGTTCATTTACAACCTCGTTTTGTAGAAACTGAATAAGATTATTTAACTTGTTTTCCAATGTAGACTCTCCCAAATTTTCACTGCTACCTGCTGAATTCTGCTGTGCTGATAGAGCCAAAGCAGAACGTTGCCAGACCCGTAACAATTCCTCAGGTAAACAGGATTCAATTAGTGGAAAAAGCATAGATGAACAAGCATTTGAAGTAATACCTAAAGTCTCTAATGCACGTAACTGGGTTTCTATACTGTCATACAACATTGATAAGTCCATTTTACCACGCGTAAGAGTATTATTTATAATTAATTTCAAAAGTTCACGAACATACACTTCTATTTGTAAGTCCTCTCGACCAAAACGTGATTTTAAGCAATCTACAATTTTATTATAGTTTTTTCCAGTCGCAGGAAAACTGTCAACTAAATGTCTAGCTCTACTACCAGGAACAGTAGCTTGTATTAAATATTCGACTTTGTCATTTAGATCTATGTCCAGGTCATTATGTATTTTGCCAAATTGAGACCAAAATGGCAGCCAATCTTTTATATTACCATCAAAAGTCTTAAATGCAATGGTAGGTAGTTTAAATTTGCGCTTACCTCTGTCACTGTTACCAGAGTTACCTGACTGGGATGCTGCAGAAGATTCATTAACGACTATATCAGCCTTGAAACCAGTTGACTCCACCAGATCTTCGTATTTTGCATTTAAACTTAGGAATTTCTTATGGTATTCTTCACGTGCCTCTAACTCTACCAACAAATCTTCTTCGGTGGCCTCTGATAGTAGCAAGTCGTAGAGCTCTTCATCAAGTTGCTTAATTTTCTCTGATTTCTCCGATAAAAGCACCCACGACATTTTAATGGCCTTTATATCCGCTTTTTGTGAAAATAGCTGTTCTAATTCGTTACTATTCTTCGAAAATAACATACGAAACACCTTTCTGTTTTTCTTAATCAGCTCCATTATAGCAAAATAAATTTAGCTTAAATTTAAGCGCTTTTTACTGAACTATACTTTTCAAAATTTGACGTAGGTAGGTACAGTCCCAAAAACAAGAAGCTAAATACTGCAAAAATTAAACCGACAGAAAGAGTTCTCCAAGAAATAAGGAAATTTTTTGCTAAAAAAACTGCGTAACAGCACACGTTTACCGTTAAATTTCCAGACAGAAACGCGCTGAATGTCTCTTTGCAAAACCGTTTCTTTAAAATGAAAATACTGTGACAAACCCGTTCAAAACACACTCGTTTACCGATTAAATTTCAGGCGAAACCTGGTAAAAGTTTGTCTGTAAAACTGGTAATTTAAAATAAAAATACTGTGACAAACCCGTTCAAAACACACTCGTTTACCGATTAAATTTCAGGCGAAACGTTGTAAAAGTTTGTCTGCAAAACTGTTAATTTAAAATGAAAATACTGTGACAAACCCGTTCAAAACACACTCGTTTACCGATTAAATTTCAGGCGAAACGTTGTAAAAGTTTGTCAATATACTTCACGGGCAACAATCGCTGGTAACGAAACGAATAACTAATAAAAGAAAATGCAAAAGTCCTGTCACGGTCGCCATAAGATGTGTCGTCACGCCGCGAAAATTACCCATTTTCGTATTGTGACGGTTCGAAAAAAGAATAAAAACGAAAATGAAACTATTTATCGCTATTTATTCGACTTTTGCATTAGTTATTCTAGGATACGCGCTACCAAACCCGATTATTGTTTCCCGTATAACATTTTTTCGAGTGACAATTTCAAAACCGCCATTGCACTAATTTTCTTTTTATCCCCAGCCCCCTTGACTATATTGTCCTCCTGTAAATCCCGCGATATAGCAACAGGCCGACCAGTTTTTTACTCTGTCGCCTAGATACACAGCGTTGCCATAAAAATAACAATACAATGTTGCCAAATTTACATAAATCCGTCTTTAACAAAAAAGACCAAACTTACTCCTAAAAATCAAATGGTTCCGACACATAGTCTTTAATTGTTTTGAATCATTGCGTTTCAACTGGTAAGCATCTCCAGTGGTCTTTGATACTAAATAAGTATGGTAACTACAGCTCTATTTATACTAGGTAGGTGCACTACGCATGACTTGTGGGTGAAGTCATACGTGTAACTGCGTGTTCTATTCATACTAGCTAGGTGTATGACACATAACTGGATGAGTCATGCTCATCCCCGATGACTCATGCGTTTAACTTGGTTTTATTCTAACATTACATTTATTTAACAAAGGTTTCCAGACTTTTTCATATCTAATGAAGGCTTACTAAAACATCCTGGATTTTGGTGTATGGTGGCAGCTTTCTTAAATTTCCTCTTCCTTTAGTGCGGCTCTTTTTGCAGGATTTCGGCTTCCGTCCACATGCTGCACCTGATTTTTCGGTTTCTCCTTTTTGGGTGTTATTTCTATGTTCCTTAATCCTTAAAAAATGTGGTCTCAGTGTCTCACCAATGTAAGATTGGTAGCACTTGCAGGGGATCTGGTAGACACAATTTTTATTGTCTTTTTGGCTTGTTGGTTTCGTCTTCGTCAGGTGGCTTCTTAAAGTGTCTCTCGAGTTAATGTTGTATCGTTGTCCTAGTCTTCTTATTTTCTCGGATACTCCTTTGACATACGGAATATTGAGTATTGGTCGTATCTCTTTCTCTGCTTTATGTGCGTTTGGCCGATTCTTGCGATTTTCCAATATTGTGTCAACCAATCTCATGGGGTAGCCATTCTTGTTGAGGTCGGTCTTGATGTGGTTAGTTTCTCTTTGAGAGCTTCATTTGAGTTACAGAGGTTTCTTACGATGCTGTGTATTGTGTTGTTTGAGTGATTTGATGTATAATTAAGATATTGACCTGTATGTGTAGGTTTTCTGTACACTGAAGTTAGGAAGGTGTTGCCATTTTTCTTTTTTCTCCATGTCAGGCATCTCCGCGTCCTTTCTGGTATGTATCGCTCAAATTTCTTAAGTGTTCGATAGACTTTTCCCTCGATTGTGCCGGTCAGATCCTTGGAAATGAGAGTGTAGTTTCCTTTTTGCACGAGTTTTTCGATTTTTTGGTCGCATGTTTGAACATCCATGATGACAGTGGCGTTTCCTTTGGCGGCTGATAGAATCTTGATACTCGGATCCTTACGAAGTTTCGTAAGAACGATTGTTTCTTCTTTACCAATATTTCATTTTGGAGACCTTAATTTTTCTAGGATTATTCTAACCTTTCATCTAAATTCTTCCGCTTGTGTGTCTCCTATGGTTGTTGAGTTGACGGCACTAATAATGTCCAATATTGGTATCTCTTTTGGAGCAATAGTAAAGTTTAAACCTTAAGCCGAAGTTAATTCTCTAGATGAAATGTTAAGAATGGTTCTTTGGTAATGGGGTTGCGTTGTTAATGGATCTTGACTAACATGCTTTCGCAATTTCTTTTTTCTTACTGAGCTGTTCTTCTTGATTTTCTAAAATCTCTGTTGGATATCTCTGAGTAGAGAAGCTTTCTTAAAACGGTGGTAGTGAAACCGTAGGTTCCGCTCCGCGGCCCTCGACCTGCGTCCTCGTGATTATTGCCTCGGCTAGAAAGCTCAGCGGGCATGTCGAGCTCCGCATCTCGACGCAGTGAGGGTTTACCTAGGGTAACTTTATCAATGATGTCCTCCTCAGGGCCGGCAACACCTGATGTCATCATTGTTCCTACAGACATAACTGGGATATCGTCAATGTCCGTGAATTCCATTATCTTAGCCGCGATTTCCTATCTTCTCGTATCTAGGGTGATAAAAAGTGAATCGGCCGCCCGCGGCTAAGCAGCGGCCGATCACTGCGCCCTGAAAGTGTAAGTCTTTAATAAAACAAAGCGCTGTCTTGAATGTTAGTCGGAGTCGGAGATTTCCAATGACGAGTGTTAGCGGATCGTGAGAGCCGGCGAGGTCTTGCTTTCTTTGGACCTCGGTAGGCTATTAGTAATTCTCTCTCATCGGCCGTATGCGAGCCGACTCCCAGATACATTTAAAACGCGTTCTTAAGATTCAACATTATAATATTTAGATGGCGACTTACTATACGTGGCGCCCTCTATTGACAAAAAATCTAACTTTATACTTGAGAGAATATGGGATTCCGTAACAGTAGTTGGTTTAGGAGCATAAAAGAGCTTTACTGGCGGTATTTAGAATCTTCTTAGCTTGTTGTCCTGGGATCGGTGCCTTGATTCTAAATAGAGCTGTAGTTACGATACTTATTTAGTCTTCACCTTAAGACGACTGGAGATGCTTACCAGTTAAAACGTAGTGGTTCAAAACAAATACAGACAATGCGAGTCCAAAACTCTACTGCCGTTCAGGAAACGTTATTGTCTCCAACCTTTAAACAGACACAAAGTTGCTACTGTTATTTAATTTCTAAAAACTTTTAGATACAACAATTTTTTAAATCGAATAATAAACCCGTGGGAACAAATCTAATTTTAAAGGTCTTTTTGAACTCCTTATATTTTTATAATATTTGTTCTTCTTTATGTAGAACGTTGTTAAACGAAAGTAAGTTTACCTTTCACTTATACTTAAAATATATTGTTTGTGCTTTAGGTACCCAGTCGGATATTTCCCCATCCGATATACCAGAATTAACAAAGAGTTTTGAAATTACTACTGAATCAGAGATTGATGAAACATCACAAAAGGAATCGGAAGAAAATGAAGATGACTATGAAATTGTTCCCTCTGATTCATGTGATGATGGTGAATGGGTTAATGTTTTAGAAGTGGATTTGGAGGTATAGTTTTAAGATATATGGAATCAAAAGTACTTTTTCGCAATTTTAGTTAATTACAGATATACAATATGTAATTTATTTTTAATAGGTCATAACATTAATAACGGAAAGTCATATGCTATTAGTTAAATCATAAGGCCGCTGAATATGTGCTGTTGCTGTATCCGTGCACGTACACGGCTTCAGTGCTCAGTAAGTAGTAATACTTTGCTGTGCACTGTGTTGTTATGTCTTTATTAAATAAAATAGCAAATAAATCTAGATAGATTTGTGGTTTAAAATTTAATTCAACGCATTTTAGGAAGATGAGACTGAACCCACAGATTTAACTAAACCAACAGACGTTTTGGACATAATGTACAGTGATGGAACAACTTTTGGAGAAACGCTGTATACTGGTTCAGGTGATAGGGAAACTCGTCCTAATACCGAGAAGAGTTCAGTTACCTCCCCATGTTCTGACTTCACAGAGGAAGAAGGCTCTGGAGAAACAAGTTCTATCGTCACGGATGAAGAGGAGACATCTGTGTCGCATATTAGGTATCATTAACCAATTACTTTAAATCTGTAAATTAAATAATTTAAATCTTTTATATTACCATGCATATTGCACATCTAAACCATACAAAGCTCCAAAAAGGCAGAAAAACCTGTGTTCAAATAAATTTAAGGCAGAACTAATATTAAGGGCTAGAAAAAAAAAAGTTAAAGTTTTCGTTTTATCACCAAAGCTAGAGTGACTTCAATATAGTGAAACTTGTTGCATTTTACTTTTCAACCCATTATGCTAGTTATGAATTTCCACCAAATAGTATTAAATCTAATTCTCAGTGTAAAGATTTTTTTTATCCTTACATAGTATTTATATTTTAGTTCATCACAAGTAGTGTCTGGATCAGTAGAAGAAAACTCAAGTGGCAGTGATATATTTATTACTGAACTTACAACTGTAAGTGGTTTTAAAGTTTCTACTGTAAGTGGGTCTGAAGGCATCACCATAAGCGGTTCTGAAGGCACCACCATAAGTGGATCTGAAAACAGTACTGTAAGTGGGTCTCAAGGCAGTAGCGTAAGCAAGTCTCAAGACACTACCGTAAGCGGTTCTGAGGGCACTACCATAAATGAGTCTGTAACTGATTCTGAAGGCACGACCAAAGGCATTGTAAGCTCAGATGTACCTATAACGACGGAAGCATCAAGTTCTAAAAGTCCAGATACTAAATCTTCTGGCTCTTCGATTTCAGGCGGATCGTCGGCATTTTTCGAAGCATCCATATCTACTCAGATATTTGAAATCGCTGAAACATCTCATGTATCGCAAACGTCTGAAAAATCTATCACTACAGGTAACTTTAATTAACATAGCTTATTATTCTATTTATTAATAAAATTAACTTTTATGAACATGGCAAACAAATTAATATTTATGTTAGCCCTAAGTTCGGGAAATCGTTTTTTTTTGCTTATTAGTAAATTAACCTTATTTTCATAGTACACCTCTCTCGCATCTAATTCTGTTACTGCCTTCTTACATGCCTCAACATATTTTTGAAGCATAAAGCTAACAATATAAATTTTTTGCGTTTTCTAATAATTATTAAATAAACGAAGATATCTGATGGATTCTGAAACAAATTACTTATCTGGAATACAAGCCTTCTGAGACACATTTTTATTTTATTGCACTACTTATAATTCTTCTGATATACAAGGCATTTCATTAGGGCTGGCCGCCGGCCATATCTCGAAAAGTACTGGACATAAAAACTGAAGGAAAAAAATCGCAATTAAGGTGGTTATGAGAAAATCCTGGAAATAATTTTTAAGTTCCGCATTCTGCCTCAAGAGAGCAAAATTAATGATTAAAATTTGATAACACCATTAGATAGTTTAGACAATTCTGCATTATTTTGGTGAGGCTCATTGATGCCCCAATCTTATTAAGAGTGGGGGCAGCTATTAAAAGTGTAATCATGACAGGTTTTCATGAAGATAAATAAATTGAAATAGTTGTTAACTGATTTAATTTTGCTAGGTGTTGACTTTGTTTCACGGCTTTCTAGATTTATTTTTAACACCATTAAAAGTTATCCTTGATTATATTATCAAAATCAAAAGTAGTTTTCGGGCCATGGAATATTGAGTAACAAACTCACATCATAAAGCTTAAAAATATTTTTTGTGCTGGAATGCTTGACCACGGAACTATGAAAACAATCACTTCTTAAATTAAACTGGTAAAATGTATTCTTTTGGAAATAACTCTGAAACGAAAGCAGATATTGAACTGCGGTATTTACATCTTATCTTGCAAATTTAATATACTTTCGGATTATGATGTTATAGTTATAGCGTATGATTTAAGTTTTTTGGATGAAACAAAAAAATAACTATTAATATTACAAATAAGTCTGAAGCGAACGAAGATATCAAACTGCGGTTTTCACGTCACTAATTGCCGCATAAGCAACTTTGAGTTATTCCTTTTGTTACGCCCGCCACTGGTTATTGCCAATAATAATTAAATAAAATAATTAATCAAATTGTATTATATTTTCTGGGCTATTTGAAAGGGAGCTTTAGCGGCTGGCGAACAGATATTTTAAAATGTGGTTGGGTTCTTTTAGTTTTAACAACTGTTAGTGATTTTTCTGAAATATGGTTTAACTCTATAACTATTATAATGGTTACAGAATACATATCTATAAAAAAAAATAATACGTGTCCAATATTTTCTATATCTAATATCGTAAACAAACCATTAACCCTTGTACTGTGTACGCACCTGATCTATTCCCTGCGGGATATCAGGGTTAATAAGCACATAGCCTTGGCACTGCGTGCAAATGGTTATAAACAAATACATACATCCTTGTGGGATTTTAACGTTAATAAGTACATACGATTTTGGCACTGCGTGCAATTGGTTATAAAACAAATACATACATCCCTGCGGGATCAAATTTCTAATATTAAGAATAATTGTTCTTAGCTATGCGAAACATTTCAATTAGGTTAAATTTGTCAGATTCATGCGTCTTATCAAATTGATAGCTGAAAACACCTATTCGCTGATATGTTAATTATAAGAGTATTGCGTACTAATGCAAAATAATTATACGGGTCCATTATATCACTGAATTTGAATGTTTATGTTTTTAAAAGTCAATTAACTTACTGCAAATAATGTTCAATATAGAAAAGTAGCATCGTTCTTTCTTTCGTACGGCTGGGCTGGGCTTCAAGCGTTGCACTTTAACGTAAACACACTAGCGACCTGATAATGTAAACCTTCGGGTTAAAATAGAGGCTGAACCCTTAAGGTAATTATGAATTGTCATGTAACTTTCTCACGACTTTAAAAATAGATAAAAATAATAAACAATTCTTGCATTAAATTGTCTTAAGTTTAACTGGCCATTGAAAATCGAGGCACTAAGGGTTTTTACCCTTTTAGAATTTTAGAGTTTGACATGAGTCTAAGGAAATACTTTTGTCAAGAGATTCTGATATAATAAATCCCTTTTCTGTTTGTCGCGGTCCGTTTTATATCCAGTATGGTACTCGGTAATTTCCTCAAAGCGCAGAACTAGAATCTTTAAGGCGGTGTCTAGTCGAGGATTATAGTCCCGCCTATAGGTCATTAGCTTCCTTAGTTTTAAAAATTTTTTCTTGAATATTTTTTTGAAATAAACATTTAGAGCGATTAAAAAACTAATAAAAGCAATTAAGGAAGTAAAAAGTAATAAAATTTTGTCGAAAACGATTAACTTAATGGATTTAGGCGATTAAGAAAATGTTAAGTAAACAAAGTCCCAAGGTTTTTTCTTTTAATTGTTTACCGCGATGAGATAATGCTAGTTTAGAACGTCGGAATCCATATATGGTTTTGACTTTGTTTGACCAATGATCGGCAAGAAGAATTGTACGAAATTATTAAGAACACTCCCAGCTTGTATGAGTGAGAAGAACGATACCTTACATTCTGTCTCTTTCTATGCTTACTTTGATAAAGATTTGATTCGGAATGGATCTCCGTGGTTTTCCTAATAAAATTAAATAGACTTCATTCGATTAAACGAAATAAAATATTTAAGAAAACTTTAGGAAGATCTCTGCCTGTCACACTTTCTTTCGCCGGATTCTAGCTTTACTGATGAGTCATGATATGTCGTAACGCGTCCTGGGATGTATCTGACGAAATGAAAGGAAAATCTTTATTTGTTCTTTATATGATTATTTAAGTTTTTGGGAATTTATAAAAAACAGTTATTATTACAAATTTTTCGAACAATTGTAACAAAAAATTTTAACAATTTTATTAGGAACTATCATACTATTAATACGTCAATTAAAAGCACTTACCTTTCTCTTTCAAACAAGCTTAAGTTTACTAAAATCGGATAAATATGAACAGCAATTAAAATTGTTACCCTTTCAATAGCCCACTCTTATCAAGGTCGGTACGCCAATGAGCCTTAAACCAAAATGATGCAAAATGTTCTAAGCTTTCTAATGATGTTACCAAAGGTATACCTTAACGTAAAAATTTTTGGAGAAATTTAGACTTTTAATAATTAATTTTCAATTGTACACTCTTGCGGCAAAATGAGGAATTTAAAAATTACTTCCAGAATTTTCTCATGGTCACCTTAATTACGATTTTTTTTCCTGATTTCCAGTAGTTTTCCGAGATATGACCGGTGGCAAATATAAATGAAAAACCATGTAAATATTTGTACAATATCCGTAACCAAACAAAAATTAGTGGCTTAAAGGTATCAGAGATCGTGGTTTTGATGCAATTGGTTAGATATTTAGGTAACGTTTTAAAACCTTAAAATGACTAATAGGTGTGTTGTGCGCGGCGTAAAGATTAAACCACGAGATTGTAAATAATTTCATCGGTAAGTAAACAAAACCATACATAGGCGGTACCGGTAGGTAGGTTTGCAGTTAAAATAATCTTTTTTGTAAAATCATATTGGTAAAAATGATCACAAAGTTTATTTCTACTTAAAATTTGGTAAGTTTTAGTTAAAAGTACATTAGACCAAAAATTATAATTTTTTTTGCGATTTTAAATTAAAAATGTGCTTGAATAAATTTTTAATCTGTCCTAAAACAGAAAAAGACAAAGCTAACTTTTCTATATCAATATTGGATAGTGGTCTTCGAGACAGGAATTCAATTAGTTTTTTGACTTTCCATTACTATTGCTTATAAATAATCCCATACCTGTACGATATGGTTTAAGAAACAAACCATTTTCTTTTGAACGCAAGCGCAAGGTAGCACCGTTTTTTTCTGCACCTGCATTTTTTTACCGTCATTAAAGCACGCACAATATCAGCTGCTCCACCAGCTAAGCATCCCAAAGCTGATAGCCCTGGAAATATCGGTGTTAGTGGTCATATCCCATCAGTTTTAGGGATTGGTATAATTGTAGAAGTGCGAACTTTTCGTTTGTCACCAGCTGTTTCTAAGAATTTACGTGCAGCTGTAATAGCTATTTTTAATGTTTTCACGAGATTTTTTTCAAGAGCCTTCTTTCCTCCAGCTTTCAGTAATTGCGATCAAATTGTTTTTCTAATATCTGATCCAAACGCTTTCTTGGGATTTTGTTGACGACGACTACTACCCTTACTGACCCTTTTTTTCCTTTGGAAACCTTTGAACAGCGAGAACAACGTTTATTTTGTCTAGTCGACGGCACTCCCATACCAAAACGTTGTTTTGCTTTCGTTACTAACCAAGCTGCAGCATTTTCCCGTAAACTAGCTTTCTTAGATTTTACTCTTTTCCAAGCACTTTGTTCGAGTTTGTAATTAGCTTGGTGACGTGCACTTAAATCTGCACTGTTATGCAAATATGCTAAATCGTGTTTTTTACAAACAGCATCTAATGTATTAATTCCCTGATCAACACGTTTTATTACTTTGGTCCCAGGTCCACAATACTGATAACCGGGTATATGTAACACAATCGGTAACCTATTAATTTCTGAATTAACAATACCAGCTCCAGTGTTACTTGATAAACGAGAGCGACCACTTCGCTTGACGGATGGCATCTAAATGATTGCATACTTAAAAATCACTATAAAATATAGGTAAAATGAGAATTGTGGAGCTTAAACAGAAACTACTAGTTGATTATCTTGATATCAAGGTTGGATCAGGACATGCTCAGAAAGTTTTAAGGAGACGTGGGCCGCTGATTCCATCATTTACGCGGGCTGCTAATTGGGCCATCTAATTGTGAAAAAATCAACGTCATCGCTGTTAACACACCCGTTGGGATTGCGTTTTGAAAATGTGTATATTTTCTCCATGTCGCTGTATCAGCCCAAATATGAGAAAAGATCCTATCACGAATTAAATTGTCTTGGCTACTACACTTTCATCGATGGAAATAATATAGTGCAACCGACAGATGCAAAGCCAAACTCTGTATGTATTTTTGATGATGTCATGTATTGTGTGAATAACAGGATGTCATAAGATCATATTTTAGTATGAGACGACACAAAAATATGGATGCTTTTTACTTAGCCCAAACATATTCACGTGTTCCAAAGCAACTTGTACGTGATAATGCAAACTATATTATAATGTTTAAACAGGACGAAATGAACAATGAACATGCGACACATATTTTCCGATCATGTTTCACCCGATCTAACATTTCCACAATGTCAAGACATGTGTTCTAAATATTGGGACAATAAGTATGGTTTTTTAGTTATCGAAAAAAATAGTGATGTTAATTTGGGAAGATATTGCAAGGGATTTGATAGCTATATATATTTATAGAAATAGCAATAAACCTTCATTCCATCATTGTCCGTTAATTTGAAGACACCATGAGTGAAGAAATCTATTTAAAGCATACGCTGCTGGAAACCACCAATGCTGTAAAGAAAAAATTTAAACAAATCAAAGCAGCTAAATCGCAATATCATATCGATTTAGAAAAGTTTTATGAACCTATTACTAAACTGTTGTCATCTATATCAAATGCAGTGAAGCAGAAACAACAACAACAGCCACCAAAACCACAGCAACTGCATCAGCCGCAGAAGCAGTCGTTACCACAACCAGCATCAACTCAAAAATCAATTTCTACAAGTAAACCCGGAAGTCGTTACAGTTTAAACACAACAATGGATAAAGCAGATATATTAATGAACCCAAATACAGAAATATCTGATGAATTACCAATGAAACCATTTGAAACATCTACCCCAAAACATAAATTGTATGAGTCGTCAGTGATTGCAACACCATCTCCATCAAGGCAACCCACGCCAACATCTAATGAAACTAGTTCAACAGAACGGACACCTTCTTAAAGTATTCGCACCTATCTAACAGGGCTACAAAAGCATCCATCCTATTATGATAACATTAACCTTGTTCATTATGACTCAAAAACAAATATATGTTGAACAGACCCGAACATTGGCTTATATAAAAAGGAGAGAAATATTGCTATATTCAATGGAACAAGAGCTTTATGATTTGATTTTCCTAAAATCACCACCACTACTGGGTCATGAAGACGATTTGAACAAAGACACTCTGCAAGCATACAAAGAAATTGTGGATATGACAAATGCTGCATACAATCATTACGGCAAAAGTAATGGTTTACGGGAAACTTGATGGCCAAAATATAGACAAATTATAAAACCGCTAATGCAGGGAGCTAAACTTGGTGCTGGAGTGCGACAAAAGAATAAATCTAAAATACACTTGCCAGTAAATAAGACATTATCTTCAAAGTCATCTCAATTTGTCTATTGGAATAAGCCTAGTGAGTCAGTGGATCGATTAGATTAATGTGGAGTTCAAAAGTAACAGGACATACTGGGCAGATAATGAAATTATGTTAATTATTAAGGAGCTTCGAGAGGAAGAAATAATATATTAAGTCAATCAGTTACATTGATCAGTGCCGAACAAGACATACTATACTGTGGATCCTAGCCCCAAAAAGTTTAAAATTGTAAATGAATTACATCGAAACGCAAGAAAAAACTTCGCCAGAAGACACACCATAATAAAAGGGTATAAGGATTTGTGGCAAATTAATTTGGCAGAAAAGCAGCAATATGCTGATGAAAACGATGGTTATCGTTATATTGTCGTATGCATAAACTGTTATTCAAAATTTGTGTACACGAGAGCTGTTAAAAATAAGACCGATGTTGAAGTTACTAATGCGATGAAGAGGCTTTATATACTCCAACCAATTTGCAAAGTGGTCAAGGAAAAGAATTTTACAATAGCAAATTTTTCTAGCTCTTATAAGAAAATATAAACATAAACCATTATTCTACCTATAGCACGAAGAAAGCAGCCATTGTAGAACGTGTTAGACAAACTTTGAAAAACAAGCTATATAAGCAGTTCTCAGCTAGAGGATCGTACAGATGGTTACAAATTTTACCATCTATAACGAAAGCCTAACAACGTACAACACCAAACATCGTACGATTGGAATGAAACCGAACGATGCGAAAGAAAATACGCAGTTTAATGTATACAATTATTTGAAAATTGTTCCGAAAATAAGAAAATATCGTTTGGGTGATGTTGTTCGCATCAGCAAGTATAAGAGTATATTTGACAAAGGATATACCTCCTCCTGGTCAACTACGCTATTTAAAATATCAAAGTTAATGTCACTAACCTATTAACATACCTATAGAAGTCCTTAGAAGAAGATCAGCCGATTAAAGGGTGTTTTTACGAACCAGAATTGCAGAAAACAAACAGCCCAGGTGTTTACTTAGTGGAAAAATTCTAAGAAAACGTTAGAAAAATCTCACTGATCAAATATGTACCGGGTGTCCCATTATGGATGGCCACCGGCCGTATCTCGGAAACTACTGCGCATAGAAACTCAGGGAAAAAAAAGATAACTAAAGTGGCTGCATTAAGGTATGTCTTTGGTAGCACCATTAAGAAGATTGGACAACTATGCATCATTTTGGTTTTATGCTCATTGGCGTACCGACTTTACTAAGAGGGGGGGGGGGGGGGGGGGGGGGGAAGAAGCTGTTGAAAGTGTAATCATTTAAATCGCTGTAACTTATAAACGACGATATTATTTTTTGTCCAGTTACATGATTGTCTGTGTTACTTTTGTTATATACAAATTTAATTTAGAATAAGTAGTTTAACCAAACAGACCGGTAACCTCAAGACTGGTATGGGAATGTCAAGGGAAAATGAAGGCCCTGGTAAAAGTAAACAAAGTAATACTGCAGTGGGTACCAGGATACGAAGGCATTACAGGGAACGAAAAAGCCGTGAACATGCAAAAAAAGGCTCAGAAAATACATTCATTGGTCCAGAACCGGCACTCGGGGTACCAAGGCTCATAACGCGATGGATCAGGAGTGAACATAAAATCCACTGGAACAACAGACAACAGGGGTTATACCATACAAGGAGTACATTATCTCGTATGCGTGTTGTGGTGGCGGTGGTAGTAATGTAAGAGTAATTAATGATTGGTGCCTCAAGTGTCTCTAACCAATTTATTGTAATGTTTGAAAATATAAAATTGTAAATAAAAAGTATGCAGCAAAATTATTGTTTGTTTTTCCCATCATAGATAAGCGGATAACATAAGAAAAATGAATTAGTTGAAAATTAAAATGGATCGTGTTAAGACAATCGACAAACTTGGTCGTGAAAGAGTGAATGAAAAAGTTCAACTACTACGCGGTTTACCAGGTATTGGTTTTAAACTGACCTTTGACAGATAATTTGATATCGAAGGAAAATGTTTATCAAATGTTGCTCAACCAACTAAAGATAATGATGCAACAACCCGACTTTATATTTTTGAAGAACTGTTCAAATCACGAAAACAGATTTTTGATATAATTAAAAAAGATTTCTTTCGGCTTTTTGAGAGTAAGCAAAAAGATTTTTAAAAAAATAATAAGCTTCTGGCCGCTCTTGAACGTCGAGTTGATGACCTTAAGAACGATCACACAAAGATGCCCATCCACTTGGTCTTAGATAAACATCACTCAAAAAAGAAAGGTCGCAAGTGAAGGACATCTGTTTTGTATAAAGACTAGAACCCAAAATCTGAAACTCAGTTCACTTCTACTCTTACACGTCGAGTTTAGTAAATTTTGTTAAAAAGAAAATGACGTCTAAACAAACAATGTTGGTATATCCATTTTCTGTAAATGGACGTCAAATGTGTGCAAATTGCGAACATTGGGAAATTATCGGAGGAAAAAGGGGTTTTTGTGGTGATTGGTGTAAAAAGGCGTTTTCTCCAAAGCAGCAGCAACAAGAGCATTTCATCACCATCATCATCATCAAAACTTGCTCCACTCGAGACATCAATTCATGTAAGTTAAAAAATGACTAAGCGCTTTTGTACAATGATTCTCCACACCACTATCCACGAACTCTGAGAATAAGGCTAAATTAAAATCACCCAGGATACAGACTTTTTTATCAAATACAGGAATAGATGCAATAAAAAACTTAAAAATATTATCTAGATCATTTAAGGTAACCGGTGGAGGTATATATACTACAAACAACAGCATCGTCGAGTAATCGAAACAGACCTTAACGCCTATCAAGTTAATATGCGGTAACAAATTTTCGTTCTGAAATATAATTCGTGATGATTTAAATCGCTGGTCAACAGCTAGTAAACACCCCCACCCCTTGTCTTGCCAGTTGCATATGGATCACAATCAGCACGATAGGTATTAAATCTAGAACTAATCACCTCATTAGTAAAAACAGACGAATTTAGCCACGTTTCTGTTAGAGCTATTAATTCGAAATTGCAATATGATGTACTTTATAACAAGTACAAAGCTGCAAGTGCGGCTGTCCAACGTGCATATTGTTCGACCGACCATGTAAGCAAACAATATCGATTAAATTTTGGAGATTGATTCATGCGTTTCATTCATAATTCTGGTAATATCTGATTGGGACGCTAAAATAGTTTTATGCAAAGGCATATTCTTCCAGCGTTATAAATTTATAATATTGGTAAATTGACACGCGCAATATAAATTACAATACCGCTAAAACTGGTTTTTAGTTCATGATTGGCAACATCATGAGTTTTGGATTTTTTTTATATTGACACGAACGGCATTGTGATGTACTGGGTAAAGTAAGTACCTAGCATAACGCTATAACCAAGAGACTAATAAAAAAAGTCCAGTATTTTAGAAATATCAATTTTAAAATCAGCAGCTTTTACAAAACTTAATATTTTACCCATCACCCTGTATAAAAAAGACATAAAGTTGAGTTAAGTTGTTCAAGTACACAATTAACTAAAATGGGAATCGATTGGTCGAATTTTAATAAAAATATGGGTGCCTAAAATTCAAGTACTTTTTTAACTATACCATAATAAATTAATGGTATTATTAATAAATAGTACACTATTTTTGACTGATCGTATTTGATGTGAGGGGTTACATTGAGTTACTTAATACCTAAAATTATATGTTGTCGTACGTCAGGAATGCCGTACTTGGTGTGTTAAAGCCAATAAAGTGGGTTCAATATTTAATTTCTAAATATGTTATTTACGTAACCCTTAATAAACTTAAGCTAAAAGTAAGGATACATACATAAACTAATACTACTTTGAAATATGTATTTGACTAACAGTTAATATTTAACCAGCAGCTAAATACTAAATAAGCCCGCTAAAAAATAGTTATGTTTTTCTTTCAGAAATTGATTCCTCTGGTGGAACGACTGAGACACTCACCACTGATACAGAGACCACAACCGATAGCAGCACAGATACTTCAGAAAGCAGTGGTTCAACAGATTCCAGTATCAGTACAGAAACTATTACAACAGATATTCCCGAAAGTACAGAAACATCTGAATCTTCAGAGAGTACAGGTACCACAGACAGTACCATCATAGCAGAAACTACAGGTACGACAAGTAGTACTGACACATCAGAAGGTACAGGTAGTCCATCTAAAATGTCTACCGAATCTTCAGATTCTATAACACGGGTAGGTTCTTCTACGATGTCAGTTTCAACGACTGATGGTGCTGTTATTAAAGAGGAACCTGGCGCAGATATTCCTACTCCACCATCTAGGGACAGTATTAACGAAGAAATTACCACTGGATCCGACACCTTAACTCAAGAGACCGGTAATTATTTTTTAAAAATTAATAGACTAAATGCATTACTATTATTTTTTTGTAAATTTATAAACCCATCATACAGTGGCGGCGCCAAGCGGATGAGAGGGCACAAATGGGCTTGGTGATTTTTGATGTGGGCACTACCCAAAATAAAAGTGACTTCAAAAAAAAAAAGGTCGCAGCTCCCGACGCTCTAGAACGCTATAGGCAGCGACAAACCTTCCTCCTCTTTTCTAAGTGATGTTTAAAAAAAAGGTCATCATTCTTTTCAAAATACCATATAACCACTGATCAAATCTTTTATAGCCAAGTCCCTTACACAACAGATCCATCAATTTTGGGGGGCACCAGGGTGGGCACTCATGTTTCTAGGGTGGGCCGGTGCCCATCCGGCCCCCCCCCCCTGGCGCCGCCGCTGCCATCATAGTTTTTAAATATTTCCCTATTTTTGATTTTAGGTACCACCTATTCGACAGATATAACTGCAGAAATAACAGAGTTTACTGCTTCCAAAATTTCGGGAGAATATGATACTACCACTGACGACATTACCAAAATATCTGACACTACTGAAGATTCGGGCTCTACAGGTATATCAAGATCCACGGAAGTTTCGGGTTCTACTGAAATATCGGGTTCTACTACAGAATCCGTTTCGACTGAGAAGTCAAGTACCACCGAAGATTCAGCATCAACAGAACTTTCTTCTACAGAAGTTAGTGGTTTTACAGAAGTTAGTGGTTCTACAGAGACAACGGAATCAGGTGTAACAGAATCTACTACCGAATTTAGTGGAAGTACTAAGTTTGATATATTTTCATCAACGACTGAAACCAGTGAGAGCACAAGTAGGTAGAACTAATATTGCTGAAGTAAACATAATTAATACTTTGGCTTAATTACAACCTTGTAGTAATATTGAAAATGAACTTATAGTTTCAAAGTTTCATATAATTTGTCGTCTGTCTTTTAGCATGGTTAACTAGTCACATTACTGAAATCTTTAAAAAGAAACAAAAAATGTGCAAACGAAAGAAAATTCTTCAATGTCAAAAGAGCAAATACGGATGTTGTTGGGATAAGATTAATTCTGCTGAAGGACCATTTAACAAAGGCTGTCCAGCACCCAAAACTTGTAAAGAATCGACATATGGTTGCTGTCCTGATGGTGTTTCTGCTGCGCTTGGTAAGTGGGTTTATCAGTGTGTTCACGAATCGAGCTTGTAAGAGGAAAAACTTTTTTATTAGTAGGTAGGTATAGAAGAAAAAATCATTCTTCATAAAAACGTCTGCTTGTGTTGAAACTAAAATTTCGAGTATCAGATTTGCGATTTCTGTACCGACCGGGTTCGTCAAAAACAACATTTTTAGTTTTTGGATTTTTTCTTCAATTCTAATTTTTAATTCCATGATTAACTATATGAATTTTGCTTGTGCTAAAACTGCAATTTCGAATATAAGAGTTGCGATTACTATACAGGGATCGTCAGAAACGACATTTTTTGTTTTTTTCTTATTTTCAATTCCTTGATTTATTAAATGAATATTGCAAAAAAGTTTAATAAACATTTTTCTCAAAGTGGTTAAATAAAATAATAGAATATCAAGTAGCCTGTTTAAAATAAATATGTTTGTTTTAGTTTCGTTGCATCTTTCGAATTGTTGTGAGTTCTGTCATAATGTTCTTATAAATCTGCATATTGGTGTAATTAGAAAATGCTTACGTTAGAATAAAGAATTTATATTGTCCGATATTATGGTTTAGGACACAAAACAGGCTATACGGTAGTTCTTTGACAATTCCAATAGATATGGCCTAATACTCTCCTCACGGATAATGGATTAAAAAATTTGTAATGAAATTCATGAAAACTGGAAGTGTTTTGAATAAAAAAAACGGGAAGAAAGTATGATGAATATTGAATATGATGCTGAACCTGTAATGACAATGGATTCGGTTAGAATATTTCCAAACTGTGTTTAAGAAAAATTTCTTCTCAATTGGTAATATTATTAGTAGAAAAAATAATAAATTCCATAAACTTCGTCCGTATAAACCTAAATTTAATAATTTTCTGGAAGAAAGTGACGACATGAAGCGTTTGGATTTTTGTTGGTGGATAGGGAAACAATCATATTCTTAGACAAAGAAGTTTTATTAATAGTTGTGTCGTCTCGCCGCGAAAACTACCCGTTTTCGTATTGTGACGGTTCGAAAAAAGAATAAAAACGAAAATGAAACTATTTATCGCTATTTATTCGACTTTTGCACTAATTATTCCAGAATACGCGCTACCAAAACGATTATTGTTTCCCGTATAACATTTTTTCGAGCGACAGGTTCAAAACCGCCGTTGCACTAATTTTTCTTATATCCTCAGCCCCCTTGACTATATTGTCCTGCCGTCATTCCCCGGTTTAACAACAACGCCGAGCTATTATTACTCTCTGGCCTGAATGTACAACGTTGCCATAAAAATAAAAATACGATGTTGCCAAATTTCCAAAAAAGACCAAACTTAATACAAAAATGAAATGGTTCTGACAATAATATTATTTTTTCGGACGAGGTAACTTTTAACACAAACGGTGTGGCAACCAGCCATTTAAATAAAAGAAAAGGTAAAATCTAACAAAAAGTTTTTTTTAAATATTATTTTTTTTCAAAAGTAGATAATAATTCGAAAAGCTCAGCAAAAATATTTAAAAACTTTTACAAAAGGATTAAATAAAATTTGAAAAATAATCAAAGGTTGAAAAAATATTTATTTTTGGGATAAATAAATTTGAAAAATATTTTAAAATCGGCGTAAGAGTTTAAATAATATTTCAGAAAAAATTAGGAAAATAAATATTTCTAAAAATTTAAAACCTCACCTGTTACGTAAAATCCATATAATATCGGAAGATTTTATAAAAATCGACGACGAAAAAATCAGATAAGTCGTTTAGAAGTTACAGCAAATTAAATGATTACACTTTCAATAGCTTCCCCCACTCTTATTAAGGTCGGTACGCCAATAAGCCTTAAACCAAAATGATGCAGAATTGTCTAAGCTTTCTTATGATGTTACCTTTGTATACCTTTGTATACCTTAATGTGAGAATTTTCGATGAAATTTAGAATTTCAATATTTAATTTCCAATTGTGCCCTCTTGCGGCAAAATGCGAAACTTAAAAATTATTTCCAGGATTTTCTCTTAGCCACTTTAGTTACAAATATTTTTTCCCTGAGTTTCTATGCCCAGTAGTTTACGAGATACGGCCAATGGCCATCCATAATGGTATACCCGGTATATAAAAATTGATGTCTTTATTAAGTGGACGCCGTAGCTACTTGCTTTAACAGATTTCATGCTGATACCTTCACGAAAGCCAGCGGCCGGCTGACGTGGAAAGGCATCGCGGATGGCCGGCAATTTACGAGAGCCAGTGGCGTAACTACCAATAATTTATTACCAACTTCTAAAAAGAAAGATTACTCAAATCGATTGACATTCTTGATTATCTATTTATGTTAACGTACAAACGTTTGCTGCGAGTGAAAAATTGAATAAATGGCTGACTGATAAATAATTTCTTCTAACAAAATATATATTTGGCATCATAATTGTCGCTTCTAATTGGTAAAAATTAAATGGTAAGATATAGTGGTTTCATAGGATTTTATGTCAATTTGGGAACTTTTGGAATTAAACACTTTAGCTTAACAGAATCGCGCCAAAATTTATAAGCATACGGTACGAGGTATTAGCTTTCAAATGATGTATCACAAGCTGTATGTTTCCATTTAAAAAAAGATCGATGTCGTCATATCTTTGACAAATGTCTATAAAAAAAACAAACGAATAACGTCAAAATGTGAGCATATATAAAACTAAGTTGACGTGTCCGAGCGTTTTCCCCAAAAGTTACAGGATAAGGCTATATTAATTTTATTCCGGACTTCTGGGAAGTCCTGTATATACAGGGTGATTCACGGTGGATGGTACGTTAGAAGTATATGACGAACCAGTTAACGAATCGTTTTGAAAATTTGGTTGTTTATATAAACGGACATGCTCTATTTATCTAAAATATTTTTAATGATGCAGTGTTGCCACGTCTACCTAAAATTAGTAGCAACTTCGTTATTTTAAATGGAACACCCTGTATTTTATTAAATTTTTGAACCCTCTATTACTTTCTTAACAACTTTATTTAATGTTGTTCTATACTTATCTCTTACCGTTTCTAAGATAATAATTAAATTGCATTTTATTGACGAAAAACATTAACTTAAAAAAATTTTGATATTTTTGAACTCTGAAATATTAGAGCCCCGAAAATTGGTGACTGGGTAAATATTACCAGGGGGTTTTTAACCCTATGCCGAAATCTTAGTTGCGATATACAGGGTGGTTTAAAAATACAGTTAATTTGGGGACTTCAATAGGTGACCATAAGTATATTTTTTTAAATGTAACACCCTGTATATTATCACTGATTTAGAAAGCTACTTAAATTGGCTCTTTATTTTTGTATAACATATCTATACCTAACTAGTCAAGTTTCTGACTACCGATATTATAATCGGAATTATGTCGATTTTATCTAGCTTCCATATATTTTTAATCTCTATAGCCAAATTCGAGTACTTGGTCTTCTTCTCCGATTCGGTTTTAGAGAGGTTGTGTGTTAGTGGGCAACCTATATCGATTATGAAAGCTTTCTTGGTGTTTTTTTCGATGAGAAGAATATCCGGACGGTTGTGGTCTACTGTTCTATCCGTTATTATTGGCCTGTCCCAGTATAAGAGATATTCAGGGGATTCAAGGACTGGCTCGGGTGAGTATTGGTAGTATGGTGGGAGGTTTTCCCTTAGCCCTAGTTTATGGGCCAGTTCCTTGTGGATGATCTTTGCCACCTGATTATGTCTCCACAGGTAAGCGTTGGGGGCCATAGCACCACAACCCGCCGTGATATGTTTTATCGTCTCTCCGGGGCAGTTGCATTTTCTGCACACATCTTCCACATTCTTTTAATGATGACCTTTTCATAGTTTCGAGTTCGAATGACACGGTCTTGGATAGAGATAATAAAACCTTCTGTTTCAGCGTGAAGCTGCCTTTTCTCTAACCAATTCAGTGACATTTCTCTATCTATGAGTGGATTTTGGAGTGCAGTAGGGTATTTGCCGTGTAGAGCTTTCTCTTGCCAAGTTACAAGCTGTTGACTTGGCGGCGCGCGGATGATGTTAGGTAGTCCGTTTCGCTTTAAGTTGAGGGCTGTATATCCAGCGTCTGCTGCAACCACTTTTTTAAGAATTTCCTCATTCGATTCTTGGAAGTATTTTCTCATAGAGGTCTCTTGTGACTTGCACAAGTTATATATATTAATGAGACCTCTTCCTCCCTCCTTTCGTTTTAGGTAGATTCTTTCAAGTGCAGAGCGTGGGTGGTGGAATCTGAACTTTGTTAGCAGCCTGCGCGTAAGCCTATCTAGTTCGTGCAAATCCGTGTCTGAATACTTAAGGATTCCGAATGAGTAGGTAAGTATTGGTATTGCCCAGGTGTTGATGGCAGTAGTAAGGTTACCAGCATTCAGGTGAGTATTAAAAAGCTTTGTTAGTCTGCTTTTGTATTTGTTTTTAAACTCCCTTTTTAGGCTTGTGTGGTTTATTTGTTGGTTTTGGGAGATGCCTAAGTATTTATATGTTTTGTCCTCATCTAGTATATCTATGCCTTCAAGCAGTCCACGATTTTGTTCAGTCAGTTTTTTTTAAATTATTATTATTATTATTATTATTATGTTTTCAGTGTTCTGTTTCTCAGCTTTTTGTTGGTAAGGCTGGTATTATTTACAATACAGAGAAGAAATTCATCTTAACCTGTACTGTTTAGAAACTTCCGTACTATATGGCAAGTTTGGAGGATGACGCTTTTCTGAATAAGTTGGTATAAATAACCTGAAAGGCCCAGTTTTTCCAAGTTGGGCTTGAAATTTTTCGTCATAGCTCCCTACACCGTTATTATTGGCCTGTCCCATGTATTATTATTATTATTATTATTATTATTATTATTATTATTATTATTATTATTATTATTATTATTATTATTATTATTATTATTATTATTATTATTATTATTATTATTATTATTATTATTATTATTATTATTATTATTATTATTATGTTTTCAGTGTTCTATTTCTCAGCTTTTTGTTGATAAGGCTGGTGTTATTTACAGTACAGAGAAGAAATTCATCTTAACCTGTACTGTTTAGAAACTTCCGTACTATATGGCACGTTTGGAGGATGACGCTTTTCTGAATAAGTTGGTATAAATAACCTGAAAGGCCCAGTTTTTCCAAGTTGGGCTTGAAATTTTTCGTCATAGCTCCCTCCACCGATATTATAATCGGAATTATGTCAATTTTATCTAGCTTCTATATATTTTTTATCTCTATAGCTAAATTCGAGTACTTGGTCTTCTTCTCCGATTCGGTTTTAGAGAGGTTGTGTGTTAGTGGGCAACCTATATCGATTATGAAAGCTTTCTTGGTGTTTTTTTCGATGAGAAGAATATCCGGGCGGTTGTGGTCTACTGTTCTATCCGTTATTATTGGCCTGTCCCAGTATAAGAGATATTCAGGGGATTCAAGAACTGGCTCGGGTGAGTATTGGTAGTATGGTGGAAGGTTTTCCCTTAGCCCTAGTTTATGGGCCAGTTCCTTGTGGATGATCTTTGCCACCTGATTATGTCTCCCCAGGTAAGCGTTGGGGGCCATAGCACCACAACCCGCCGTGATATGTTCTATCGTCTCTCCGGGGCAGTTGCATTTTCTGCACACATCTTCCACATTCCTTTTCATGATGACCTTTTCATAGTTTCGAGTTCGAATGACACGGTCTTGGATAGAGATAATAAAACCTTCTATTTCAGCGTGAAGCTGCCTTTTCTCTAACCAATTCAGTGACATTTCTCTATCTATGAGTGGATTTTGGAGTGCAGTAGGGTATTTGCCGTGTAGAGCTTTCTCTTGCCAAGTTACAAGCTGTTGATTTGGCGGCGCGCGGATGATATTAGGTAGTCCGTTTCGCTTTAAGTTGAGGGCTGTATATCCAGCGTCTGCTGCAACCACTTTTTTAAGAATTTCCCCATTCGATTCTTGGAAGTATTTTCTCATAGAGGTCTCTTGCGACTTGCACAAGTTATATATATTAATGAGACCTCTTCCTCCCTCCTTTCGTTTTAGGTAGATTCTTTCAAGTGCAGAGCGTGGGTGGTGGAATCTGAATTTTGTTAGCAGCCTGCGCGTAAGCCTATCCAGTTCGTGCAAATCCGTGTCTGAATACTTAAGGATTCCGAATGAGTAGGTAAGTATTGGTATTGCCCAGGTGTTGATGGCAGTAGTAAGGTTACCAGCATTCAGATGAGTATTAAAAAGCTTTGTTAGTCTGCTTTTGTATTTGTTTTTAAACTCCCTTTTTAGGCTTGTGTGGTTTATTTGTTGGTTTTGGGAGATGCCTAAGTATTTATATGTTTTGTCCTCATCTAATATATCTATGCCTTCAAGCAGTCCACGATTTTGTTCAGTCTTTCCGCGTACGACATTCAAGATTGCGCACTTGTCTAAGCCAAACGACATTTTGATGTCATCGCTAAATGTCTTGGTTATTTGAATTAGGGACTGTAGGTGGGTTTTGCTTTCAGCGTAGAGTTTGATATCGTCCATAAATAGAAGGTGGTTTATTCTAAAATTCTCAGTTAAGTTGGGACGATATCCGTAGGATGTTGATTTTAGTAGTGAGGACAGTGGGTTCATGGCCAAAATGAACCAGAGGGGGCTTAAAGAGTCGCCTTGAAATATACCTTTTGATATATTTATATTGCCAAGCTTCTCTTGTCCAATATGGAGATTGGTATTCCATTGCTCCATTAGGGTACCTAACATGTTGCGTATTAGGGGGTGTACTTTGTATATTTGCAATATCTTCTTTAGCCAGTCGTGAGGAACAGAATCGAATGCTTTACTATAATCTATGTAGCACATATTTAGATTTCGCCTTTTAACTTCTGCCTGTTTTATAATAACGGCATCGATTGTAAGCTGTTCCTTGCAACCCAAAGCTTTCCTAATACAGCCCTTTTGCTCATCAGCTACCAGGTTGTTGTTTATGCAGTGTGTGTATATTTTTGAGTACATGACTGATGTTAAAAGTTTATACACCACTGACAGACAGGTGATCGGTCGGTAATTTTTTGGGTCGTTTACCTGCCCTTTTTTAAATAAAAGGAAGGTATTGCCACTGGCAAGATGAGCTGGGAAGTGTTCGGGGCTTAGGAGAGCCTTGCTAAAGCAGTTTGCGATTACAGGGTGTAGGCTGGTGAAAGTTTTGAGCCAAAAATTATGAATTTGGTCAGGTCCCGGTGATTTCCAATTAGCCAAGTTCTTAGTGGCATCCCTTATGTCGATGGATGTTACTTGCGGCTCAGGCATTTCTTGCAAAGTTTCAGCCTCGGCTTCAACTTTTTCGAGCCAGCTTGCTTCTTCATTGAAATGGGACGCGTCAGACCAAATATTACTCCAAAATGCATTAAATTGGTCTTTATTCATGTCATTAGTTGGAGTAAGGTCATTTTCTTCTTGGTTCAGAGTCCTATAGAAGGTTTTTTGGTTCGTGGTGAACTGTTGGTTTTGTACCTTCCTCTTTGTGGCTTTATTGTATTATTATTATTATTATTATTATTATTATTATTATTATTATTATTATTATTATTATTATTATTATTATTATTATTATTATTATTATTATTATTATTATTATTATTATTATTATTATTATTATTATTATTATTATTATTATTATTATTATTATTATTATTATTATTATTATTATTATTATTATTATTATTATTATTATTATTATGTTTTCAGTGTTCTATTTCTCAGCTTTTTGTTGGTAAGGCTGGTGTTATTTACAGTACAGAGAAGAAATTCATCTTAACCTGTACTGTTTAGAAACTTTCGTACTATATGGCAAGTTTGGAGGATGACGCTTTTCTGAATAAGTTGGTATAAATAACCTGAAAGGCCCAGTTTTTCCAAGTTGGGCTTGAAATTTTTCGTCATAGCTCCCTCCACCGATATTATAATCGGAATTATGTCGATTTTATCTAGCTTCCATATATTTTTAATCTCTATAGCCAAATTCGAGTACTTGGTCTTCTTCTCCGATTCGGTTTTAGAGAGGTTGTGTGTTAGTGGGCAACCTATATCGATTATGAAAGCTTTCTTGGTGGTTTTTTCGATAAGAAGAATATCCGGTCGGTTGTGGTCTACTGTTCTATCTGTTATTATTGGCCTGTCCCAGTATAAGAGATATTCAGGGGATTCAAGGACTGGCTCGGGTGAGTATTGGTAGTATGGTGGTAGGTTTTCCCTTAGCCCTAGTTTATGGGCCAGTTCCTTGTGGATGATCTTAGCCACCTGATTATGTCTCCCCAGGTAAGCGTTGGGGGCCATAGCACCACACCCTGCCGTGATATGTTCTATCGTTTCTCTGGGGCAATTGCATTTTCTGCACACATCTTCCACATTTCTTTTCAAGGTGACTTTTTCATAGTTTCGAGTTCGAATGACACGGTCTTGGATAGAGATTATAAAACCTTCTGTTTCAGCGTGAAGCTGCCTTTTCTCTAACCAATTCAGTGACATTTCTCTATCTATGAGTGGATTTTGGAGTGCAGTAGGGTATTTGCCGTGTAGGGCTTTTTCTTGCCAAGTTACAAGCTGTTGACTTGGCGGCGCGCGGATGATGTTAGGTAATCCGTTTTGCTTTAGGTTAAGGGCTGTATATCCAGTGTCTGCCGCTACCACTTTTTTAAGAATTTCCCCGTTCGATTCTTGGAAGTATTTTCTCATAGAGGTCTCTTGCGACTTGCACAAGTTATATATATTAATGAGACCTCTTCCTCCCTCCTTTCGTTTTAGGTAGATTCTTTCAAGTGCAGAGCGTGGGTGGTGGAATCTGAATTTCGTTAGCAGCCTGCGCGTAAGCCTATCTAGTTCGTGCAAATCTGTGTCTGAATACTTAAGGATTAATATTATTATTATTATTATTATTATTATTATTATTATTATTATTATTATTATTATTATAATTAAAAAACACAAGTCTTAATAAAGAATCATTTTTAATAAAGACACAAATTTTTTCTATATAAATAAAGATGGATGTTGTAAGTGTATTAGGCAGCTGTAGTAAAATTCTAGAGAATATAAAAAATAAAATTGTTCCTACAAAAAATTATGGTTATCAAATTGTTATATGTTTAGATAACACTTTTAATGTATTTCTACTAGATCGTTTTAAAAATGTAATAAAACAAAATAATTTAGACATATTAAATTCATCCGCCATGTCATTAATTTATAGAGGTAAAATTGATAATAGGAACAATATTAAGTTTAAATAAATTCAACTATTTAATAGTTGTCAAAATATTTAGGCTTTCTCTGATTTTTTTCTCTGACTGCACCAGCACGTGCATAACACAACTACTAATATCAGACCAGTCACTTTCATCAAAACCCGCTCAATTATTTCCAACTTAAAAAATAGCAAAAGCAAGGACCTATTTGGTAATAACAAAAAAATTATAAAGTCAATTAAAAATCTTCTTGTAAGCCCCCTAACTAAACTCATAAACATGGCTATTACAGATGACATTTTTTTGATATCTTAAAAACTGCAATATGGATTATACTGTCATGGCGCCGGACAATGGTCGTGAGACACACACATCGTCATTAATACAGTCTTAATGATATAATTAGTGCTTTAAAAAAACAAATTGTTCTAATGAATAGGTTTCAGTGTGACTTGCCGCCCTCTTTCAGACCAGAGTCAATAAATAGTATTGGTCAGAAAGATCGCGAAACATGCCGGAATGGCGCGGGTACCGACGTACCAAATCAACCGCGCCGATCAATACCTAGTATGGCTATCATATCGCATGCCAACGCCCATCACTCCCATCAGATGGTGCAGGAAGTTAAATCCGGCGGTACCTCACAGTCATCTCGAGAGAGGTCACAAGCAGAGTCCTGGAAAACAGACTGGATAAATCATAAAAAACGAGAACCTGTGGACAAGCAATTAAAGGAAATTATTATAGAGAGGCAGACCAACCGCTCTAACGGTGATACAAACGATAATACTACCCCGATAACCACAAAAAATCTATCAAAGATTAATATTGTTGGCACTTGTGATGCAAAACTCGAAAATATCCCAATGATGTTGATTTCCGAGCCCAGGAAATGGCTTTACGTTGGAAAATTTAGTCCTGGTACAACCACCAAAAATGTGCTGTCGACTATCCAGAAAACCACAGGATTTGAAAATATAAAGTGCCATTCTTTAACAAACGGAAATAAATTCTCTACATTTAAAATCGGCATAAAAACAGAGGAAATTACAAAACTTTGTGATCCAGTATGGCCTAGTGGATGGATTATTCGGAAATTTAATAACAAACCTAGGTTTTTTGGAAAAGGCCGTCGATCGCACAAAAGGACTTAACAAAATTTGACAAGTTGACTATATTACAACTCAATGCTCATAGTTTAAGAAATAAATTTTTGACATTTACGACATGTGTAGAGCTACACTCACCGGACATTGTAATTGTGACGGAAACATGGTTTAAATCTGTTGACCAAGACAATGAATATAGAATGAGTGAGTATAATCTCTACAGGCGGGACCGTTCCTCGCATGGAGGAGGAATTTGTATTTATATTAAATGTAATATGTGTTCGTCATTGGTATGAAGTTACTCTGTCCATGACGCGATGTGTGTGGAAGTAAAAGACAAGGTTAATCATTCTGTGATATATATTTATGCTGTGTATAAAACTGGAGGTAACATGGATGTCTTTAAGAGTTTGAGGGCGCACCTTCGGGCCCTAAATTGTGACACCGATCCATCAAAATCCTTTATAATTGGGGGCGATTTTAATCTTCCAAGGGTGAAATAGGAGGAAGGTTTTAGTGAACAGTCAGAACAAACTGTGGTAAGTGCCTTTTTCAATATGTTTAATTGCTGTCAGGCTGTCAAGGAACCTACGAGATATAATCAGAGTGGGGATGGAAGTCTTCTAGATGTTTTTATTGTACAGCCTCCGGATTTGCTTCTGGATTGTTCTGTCGAGAGTGGTATCGGTGGTCATAGGTCAGTCGTTTTAAATATCAATACTCCAAATTGTAGGTCTTCGTGTGACAGTCAGCGGAAGGTTTGGTTATATAAGAAAGCAAACTTAAAGATTCTAAATGATCTTCTTTGTAAGCATTTTCGTTCATGGGCAACTTCCGCTGGCAACCTCGAAGCTAGATGGGTAGCATTTAAGAATATCCTTTTTGATGCAAGAGTAGCATCTGTGCCGTGCAAACTTAGTAAATCTAAATCTGATCATATTTTTTATACCAGGTTAAAACACTAAAAAAAAGATGTAGAATGCTTCTCTGTATACGGAAAACTAGTTTCTTTAATCGGCAACGTTATAGAATAGCTCGCAATAAATATAATCTCGAGAAAAAAAAGGCCCACAAGGACTTTCTTGACAACCTTATAGATACAAATAACGATATCAAGTGTTGAGTGTGGAGACGATTTTATACTTATATTAATTCCAGGCGAGGTACCACACGTTGAATTCCTAGTCTAAAATCGGAAAATTTAGTAGCTTTAACCAATAAAAGGCTAATCTGCTGAATTCTACTTACGCACGGGTATTTTCTCCGTCGTCTTGTGGTTCGACGAGTCCTCTTTCTGAACCGGAGGATGCAGCTCGTTTTACCTTTAGCAATAGGGACATTCAATTATTTTTAAATAATATAAAGAGCAGTTATACGGAGGGGCCTGATGGCATACCGAGTGAACTTTTGTATTTATGCAGGACTAGCGTAGTACCCTATCTTAATATTTTGTTTAATATGTCTATAAATAATACTTTACTACCTGCCGATTGAAAGCGAGCGGAGGTGATACCAATTTTTAAATCAGGGTCAAGGTCTGATTCTAAAAAATTATAGACCAATAAGTCTTACATCTGTCGTATGTAAGCTGTAAGTAATTAATCATTATTTGAGAAGTGTATTGGAGAGCGATAAATTTTTCTTTGCAGGCCAACATGGTTTTCGCGCGGGTCACTATTGTGAATCGGCACTGACAGCATTAACTCATGACATTGATGATGTTCTTGATAAATATGGTCAGGTTGATGCTGTTTTGCTTGATTTCCAGACGGCTTTTGATGTTGTTCCATACGATATCCTAATAAATAAGCTTAGGGGTCTAAGACGATTGGATGTAAGAGTTGTGAGTTGGATTGCTGACTTTCTGGCTGACAGGTCCCAGAGGGTGAGGGTGCGTAGCTCTCTATCTGAGGAGATTCCTATTACGTCGGGAGTCCCACAGGGTAGTGTTGTGGGTCTACTGGCATTTTTAGTGTTTATTAATGACCTAGCGGAGGATATCGGCTCAACGGTTCGCCTGTTTTCAGACGACTGTATTATCTATAGATCTATCACCTTTATGGAGGACTGTCTCCGATTGCAGAGGGACTTTAGATCAATAGAACAATGGGTATCTCGGAATGGCATGAGTATTAATGCAAATAAAAGTCAACAAATTACTTTCGGTGTAAAGAGGGCATCTTATGATTATGCTGTTGTCAGCAGTATCTGGAGGCCTTCCGGGGTTGTTAAGTATCTGGGAGTTTTTCTTACTTCCAATTTGAGTTGGGAGTACCATGTAAATAAAACGGTCGCGCATGCGTACCAATCTACTAATTTCGTAATGAGAAACCTAAAGAATGCCAGGCCGGGGCGAGAATAAAAGCATACTTGACTCTGATAAGACCCCTCCTGGAATACTATTGTATTGTTTGGAACCCATGGCAACTTCGTCTTATTGCCGAGGTTGAATGAGTTCAAAGAAGGGCTGCTAGGTGGGTCTATTTAAATTTTGGTAGGGACTTTAGTTTGACTCAGGCAATAGCGGCCCTGGGCTGGAACTCTCTTCTAAACGCAGAGAATACTTTATTGGGATCGCCATGTATAAAATTTATAACGGAAATTCAACGTCTGTTGAGATCAAAAACTCACCATCATATAGAAACAGAAATGATCATCACTTTAAAATTAGGGTGCCTTAATGTAGGACAAGTATTGATCTTAACTCGCTGGTTGGGGTCGGTGTCAGAATTTGGAATGCCCTCCCTGATAATGTTTTTCTTCAGGGCGTGCCCTCCTTAGTCCGTTTTAAAAAATTAATTAAAGTGTTATTAAATTGTTATTTTATTGGTATTATTGTTGCTACTTATTAATATATATTATTAGCGTGTTGTATGTTATAAAATAATTATTGTAATGTATATTTTGAAGTACTTTGTATTGATTTTGTAAACCACAAGTCTTTTGACTGCTGTTGTGATTTAAATAAATAAAAATAAAATAAAAGTTATCCCCATATTCAAAAACAAAGGCTCGATAGATGACTTTACAAACTATAGAACAATAACATTACTACCGATACTGTCCAATGTTTTTTGAATCAGTTTTAAAATCTCAAACAAATAGCCACTTTGAAAACAACAACCTTTTTTTCAAAAACAGTTCGGCTTTAGGAACCAAAAATCAACAACACTATCAATTAACCACCTGATAAACTATATTAAGGACAGTTTTGAAAATGGGCTTGATACATTTGCCTCTTGTCTAGACCTGACCAAGGCATTTGACTGTGTAGGGCACGATATTCTTCTCCAGAAATTCTCATAATACAACATCAGTATAAAACCAATAAACCTCTTGAAGTCTTACTTATCTGATCGCTTCCAATATGTGTACTACAAACAAGAAACATCCAGTTTTAAGAGAATAGAATACGGAGTCCCACAGTGTTCAGTACTGGGCTCTGTGTTATTCCTTATTTTCATAAATGACCTGCCCAACTTTCAGGATCTCGTTGAACTAATACTATTCGCCAATGATACCATCTGGTTAAATAAATATCATCCATCCCAATTTCAAAATGCATTTATTACAAATATGGGGGACAATCCGTTACAGGTTGATACAAATGACGAGATCGTCTTTCTGGGTGTAACGCTCGATTCAAAACTCACATGGGAGGCCCATATTAACAAATTTTCAAATGATTTATCTAAATCCATATTCCTAATAAGAAGTTTCGCTAGATGCGTCTCTATTAAGACATTAGGGTGTGCTTACCATGCAAGCTTCGGCTCCAGAGCCTCCTATGCTCTGTTGCGAAGGGGGCACTCCTCTAATTCTGGAAGGGTTTTTGTGCTATAGAGAAAATGCATCAAAATTATCTTCAATATTGGATATCGTAATGATTGCAGCATTTGAGAGTGCCATTAGGGGGTACTAAATCATGCCTTTTACTCCTGTGAGAGTACCTTGGCAGCGGCTTTGCCTTCAATCCTGCCTAATCTATATCATAGCGCTTTTATCTGGGACCTGCCTCGACATTTTTAAATGTTCTTTTTAAAGTGGAATTATTTACTTGTAAGTTTTATCTTTGTGTAACATTGTTATTTTTCTTTTTTTAAGTATTGTATCTTTTGAAGTGTAATAGTACTGTATGTGTAATATTATGAATAAATATGAATGGACCGCGTGACTTTTGGTCCTTGCGACATACTCGGGAATTGATTCATGCGATCCCTTTTTCAAATGATAGAAGTTGTATCGTTCGGCCCTTTTAAATCTGGTAAAAAGGTAATTCCTCCAAATATAAACACAAAAGTTATTTAGCTGCTAAGAGGTTTAGAATTGTTTATGTTATATTCTTTGGCAAATTTGCACTGTGTTTATGAACAGGTTTCGTAGTTTTTGTTATCTATATAACACTTTAGTACTAAACACTTACCAGCACTTAACAGAGCTTTTCTTAATTTACAAAACGATACCAAACACAAAAATATTTAGTTAATTTTAATTAATGAATACTCCAAAATCGAAAAGCTCACTTTCAACCAGGTTTATTTACGATTATCTCTGTATATTGAATGAATTAAAGAAATATGAAACACTTTAAGTAGTAGACAAGACAAAAGTATAAATAAATAAAAAATAGTTTTCTTAAAACAAAATCGTTATTCTACCAGATATAAAATCATATTCTAAGTAAGAAAGCAACAATAGCTGTTTATTTTCACGTTAATTTATTTTAAACAAAATCCATTAGACTAAAAATGTTGTTTTTGATGAACCCTGTATAAAACAAAGTCCAAAAAACTAAAAATGTTTCTCACGAACCCTGTATCGTAATCGCAAATCTGATATTCGAGATTGTAGTTTCAACACAAGCAAAATTCATTTATTAAACCAAGGAATCGAAAATTAGAATTGAAAAAAATCCAAAAACTAAAAATGTTATAGGTAGGTACTTACTAATTTCAAATCTGATATTCGAAATTGTAGTTTCAGTACAAGCAGACGTTTTTATAAAGAATTACTTCTTCTATACCGCTACTAATAAAAAAGTTTTTCCTCTTCCAAACTATCCGTGGACACACTGTATATTATATTAAATACCAATAATATTATTTATCGGTAAAGTATTTTGTCTGCTGCATATGCGGCATATAAAGTATTTCCCTGCCATTTCTCATAGTAGGTCAAATTTTTTGAGGGGTGCTTTGGAATACGCACGTGGGTTTTTTTGTCGTCGAATTGTAAAGCTATTTTAACCTTTTCGAGCTTGAATATGAGATGGAATAGGTAGTATGAAACTTCTACTTTAAATTTTGACCAAATATAAGGCAAGAACTATTAAATATTCTACTCAGACCCGATTCTAAAATAGGTCTACAGCTCGTCTTTTCTATTAATTTAACATGGGGAAAAACATCTATTTTCTTAGAGCGGTCTGCCTTACTTAAAACGGTGATGAACGGTTGGCGATAAAATTTTGTATGCACCAGGTCAGTAAAGTGTCTTTATCGACTCGCCTGTTATTTGCCTCGCTCGCTTCGCTCGCTCATCTCATAATTTCAGACTCGTCCGATAAAGAATCACTTTACTGCCTTGGTACATAAATAACTATAATAGTTCTTGCCTTATATTTGGTCAAAATGTAAAGTAGAAGTCTCATTCCATTCCATTCAAGCTCGAAAGGTTAAAATAGCTTCACAATCCGACGACAAAAAAACCAATTTTGGCCTAAATTTGACACGTCAGAAAATTTCGTCCGACCACGTGCGTATTCTAAAGCACCCCTCAAAAAATTTGACCTACTATGAGAAATGGCAAATTTGGCCTGTTTGTTCGACATAGAGTGAAAATTTGCGGCAGATAAAATACTTTAGCTAAAGTATTTTATTTTACAATAAAATAAAGTGTTCGTTTACTTCCGGAAATCACTCTGATAATGTACGGCTTTACTGACGGTTGGCGATAATAGTTATTTATGTACCAAGGCAGTAAAGTAATTCTTTATCGGACGAGTCTGAAATTATGAGATGAGCAAGCGAAGCGAGCGAGGCGAATAACAGACAAGTCGATAAAAACACTTTACTGACGTGGTGCATACAAAATTTCATCGCCTACCGCTCATCACCGTTGTATGTAAGGCAGACCGCTCTAAGAAAATAGATGTTTTTCCCTATGTTAAATTAATAGAAACGACGAGCTGTAGACCTATTTTAGAATCGGGTCTTCGTAAAATATTTAATAGTTCTTGCCTTATTGGTCAAAATGTAAAGTAGAAGTTTCATACTACCTATTCCATCCCATATTCAAGCTCGAAAGGTTAAAATAGCTTTACAATTTGACGACAAAAAACCCATTTTGGCCTAAATTTGACACATCAGAAAATTTTGACCGACCACGTGCGTATTCCAAAGCACCCCTCAAAAAATTTGACCTACTATGAGAAATGGCAGGGTAATACTTTACCTGTCGCAAATGCGGCAGATAAAGTATTTTATTTTACAATAAAATAAAGTGTTCGTTTACTGCTGGAAATCACTCTTATAATGTACCGCTTTACGGTCGGTTGGTGATATAGTATTTTATTTTACGATAAAATAAACTGTTTGTTTACTGCCGGAAATCACTCTGATAATAGACAGTTTTCGTTGTCTTTTAAAAGCGATTTCGATAGACGCTATTTGACAATTTTGACATTTGAGCTGTCATTTATCGTTGTCGTTACGGATAAGTGGCAGGAGCTAACGGACGGAAGACAAAGCCATAGCGAAAACGGAACGCATGCGTAATGACCATTTTTTTGACAGATGCAATAAACATAACCTATTTTTTGTTGAGGTCTGTTTTTAAAGTTTCTGGTTAGTATTCTAAATTGAAATTTCCATACAACTGTGCTCGATACTGAATGTCGTGGCGATCAAGCACCTCCAAGAGAAGGGCATCATCCAAATCCGAATCACTGGATGAGTCCAATAAAAGCAACCTTTCGTCTATCATAATGATTTAGAATTTTGGGTACTAGGAAATTAAAACCAAGCAAAAAAGATAGCACAAAGCGTATATAAAAATATGAACACAAACCATTAAAGATAGTTTATGTATACTGTCGAATTCGACTTAACGTTAACGTTAAGCGAATTGAACGAAAACTATTTTTACGATCTGTCAAATAGCGGCTTCGTATTCGTATTCGTTATGGTTAACCGTTTGAATTTGCCAATACAACGAAAACTCTCTGATGTACGGCTTTACTGTCGGTTGGCGATAAATAACTATTATTCTCTCTAAACAATAAATAAAATATCTGGTCATTTGGTTGGCATTTATTATGTAAAAAGAACAATAATCAAATACGTTCTAAATAGAAAGAAACTAATATGGATTTTAGAAAATATCACTGCTTTTTATATAGGCACCTATGTACCTATTGTTTGTTCTGGGTTACTGATGGCCACTTGTCCTTTTGAACATTCAGCCAGCTTACTGTATGTACCTATCTTTATCGTAATTTATTGCTCTAATAGGACCTAAAACCCGAGGCTGTCCGACCAGTCACTGCAATGAAACTTTGTTTGGATGCTGTTGGGATAAGAAAACGTCAGCAGAAGGAAATGACGAGGAAGGTTGTCCTCCGCGGCCACCAGCGTGCCTTGATTCGAAATGGGGATGCTGCAAGGATAATATTACAGGTATAAAATGCTCATTCTAATTAAATACCACACAAAGTCCCAAGTTCCACCGAACTCTAAATGATTATTCTAAAATTGGCCTTTTTGTTCTGGGGGCTTACAATTTTAGATTTTTGAACTAATATAAATATTTTGTCGGTCTTTATGATCTCTCAATATCAAAAACACTAATTTTTTAAAACAAATATATGTATAAGTAGTTAGAAAAATATAGAAATTTCCACGATTTTCCTACAGTGTTAAGAAAAAAGTATTTTTCTTATCCCGAAAGATGGATAATTAGATGTTACAAAACATAATAGTAAAAAAAATGTAAACAATATTTTTTGTACTGTATTGAAAAAAACTATTGTTTTTGTATAATTATTGTCAAAAAATGACTATGTTTTCGCATTAATGCCAGTATGAGAAGTTAGCTCAAATTATTTTTCCGGAAAATAGTTTAATGAGCTTAGGATTTTAAGGTACAAATGAAAACAAATTTTTATTTGCCGACGTTTCGAAAAATATATTTCCTTTTTCGGGGCTGTAAAACATAGGATATACAGTATTTCGGGCGATGTGATAAACAAGAGGGCAAACAGACCAAAAATGTCATTTCTCGAGTAAAAGTCATTCTTATAGAAGATTGGGACCCTTCGTACAGTTTTCACATTTTCTTTTTTTTTCTTTTTACCTATTTGATTAAGGATTCAAAGAAAATCATCTAGCAATAGCACACATATTTGAGTTTAAGATTAAAAAAAGTTTCAAATGGTTATTTAAGAGGGTTAGTGAGTAAAAGTGATTTTCCTTTGATATGGAATTTGTACGAATCTGCCCCACGAATGGGGCACTTTCATACAGCAGTCCGGGCACTTTCGGACATCATGGGGTGGTTTCGTACAAGCGATTAAATAAGCTAAATAACGTTACACAGTCTTTTTTAATCATAAATAAACAAATCTCAGAAGTAGCGCATACTAAAATCTCCCTTTCATCCTTTAACAAAAGACAATATCTTCTTAGAAAAAAAAACAATAACATTAACGCTGTTTTTACTTAACGCTGCTTATCATAAAGGTAGTCAGTAAAAACAGATCAATTTTACTTTTGCATTGTCTTTGGCGCAAACTAATAATAATTAAAACATATAAACATAAAAAACATATAACATAAAATTTAAACACTTAAAAATTGAAGTTTTATAGAAATTATTGCGTATTAAAATTAGTGAAAACGGAGAAAGTGAACAGTTTAGAAGTCCTAGGTGTATAAACTTATGGTGATTTTGGATCAGGTAAACTCATTGCTACGTCACTGATATGTTTTATAAGGCCCGTATTATTAATCTCCTGGTAACTTTATGAGCAAGATAATTTCCAAAGAAACCATTGTTAAGACAATTGTCTCCATAGAAATTATCTGGCTGGTAAAGTTAGTAAGAGATTAATAATACGGGCCTAAGGCCATCTCCTGGTAACTTTACCAGCCAGATAATTTCTATGGAGACAATTGTCTTAACAATGGTTTCTTTGGAAATTATCTTGCTGATAAAGTTACCAGGAGATTAATAATACGGGCCTAACAGAAACAAATATTTCAGCATTTATCAGCCACTCTTATTTGCAGCCCCAATACTTCCTTCAGATGCACCTTCAATAAAATGGTATTTATAATACACGCGTGCAAATACAAACAGTGGTGGGATAGTGTTTTCGCTTGCTGAAATAATTCTCCCAAAAGTTACAAGCTCGCCTCTTTTAGCTGAAACAATTTGCCCGACTTGTTTTTGTGTTTTATAAGTATCTAAAACCGTGGAAACTCTTGACCCATCGATATTGAAAATGCGATCTGCAATAAAAGTGTGTCGCTCCAAAATGTTCGTCAAGTTATTGTAAAAGTCCGTTACTGCTGTTTTATTAAAAGCGAAGGACTTCGCCGCGCTGGTATTTTCCGGTTTTCGCAAACTTAGGTTGATGTTTCTTTTCCTAAATCCATGCAAGTTACATTCTCTATACTGTTGATGTAAGCAGTTTAGACCACTCCTAGTTTTATAGATAAGAAATGTTATAAATAGTAGTAGGAGACATTTATGCTTTACTTCTGTTGTTACTGTTCATTGTAATTTTGCATTCTCCAATTTCCAAAATACATTTTATTATATGTGAGGGAGTTGTGTTCTTTGAAAAGCAGTGTTTTTTAAAAATCCAAAATCCTCGGCCCGACATATAATTGGCGCAGTCGGTAGGATTTTTGAAACGTTTCAAAAAGGCAATTTTCGGTAGCGGTTTCTTTCAAGAATTTATTCAAAAAGACCTACGGAAAAAACGGAGAAAATTCCAAAAGTGTTCCAGAAGCAAATAGCACCGATTTAAGGTAGCAACTGGACATCGCAGGAAATCCAAAAGTGTTTCAGAAGCCGATAGCACCGATCTAAGGTAGCAACTGTACACCGCTGGACAAAATACAGTTCAAGAACTTAAGGAGTCCGGGAAAATCCATTTTCCTGGTTCACCGACGGACAAGCATCGCTGGACGTGAACAAACCTGGGGAGGACAAGCATCGCCAAACCAGTTTAGATTAAGGACCTGGGGAGGACAAAAATCGCCAATCCAGTTAGGCTAAGGACCCAATGAAGATTTTCATCATTTTCCTTTTGTAAGTGAAAATTGACATTTTTGATTTTTGAATTGCATTTTTTTTTCAAACAACGTATTTATTTTAATTTCTGTACGGACAATACTCTTTGTTTTGTTATTTATAACATTCATAAAGTAATCATATTGTCCTTGCAAAAATTGCGTTTAATTTTCCTAGTGTTAGACATTTTTAGTTTTAAGAGTGTTTATTTATTCTTGCTATATAGTGTCTCAAAGAAAATAAATTTTTCAAAATTGATTCTGAAATAGATAATATTACAGATATTTTAAATTCTTTGTTTCTTGAATCAACTCGAGAAAATAGTGAAAATACAATGCCTGAAATAAATTATCAACTTTTAAAATACCAATCTGATAATATCCCACATTTTGATGGAAACCCAAAATTATTAAACAGATTTATCAGCGCAGTTGAAAATTTGTTAAAAGCTTTTTTTTGTAGAACAGACCTAAATGCTAGTATTAATATTTGTCTTTTCGACACTATCTTAAGCAAATTGACTGGTAGAGCTGCAGAGTTAATTGTATCTCGAACAGAATTAAATAGTTGGGCATTAATCAAAGGTGTATTGACAACTAGTTTTTCTGATCAAAGATCAATTGATTGTCTTATTCAAGACTTACTTAACTTAAGACCATATAAAAATGAAAATCCGATTATTTTTGGTATGAGAATACAAGATTCTCGTAGTTTATTATTCTCAAAATTAAATGCTGGACCTGAGAATCCTGATACAAAATTAATTAAAATTAAACATTATGACGAGTTTGCATTAAAAACTTTTTTAAATGGTTTACCATATAATTTACAACTTGTGACTAGATTAAAAAAACCAGATTCTCTAGAAATGGCAATGGCTCATGTCAGAGAAGAAGAAAATTTTATTTACTATAAAAATGCGCAAATGTCAAATAATTTTAAACCTACTCCATTTTTAAATAGAAATCAAAAACCGAATTCTCCTATGTTACAAACGTATAAACAACCGACGTTTAATCCAATTCAAAATAATTCACCATTTAGACCATTTACAAGTTATCCACAAAATAATAATTTTTTAAGACCTTTTGCAAATTTTTCACCGAATAATAATTTTTCTAGACCTTTTACGAATTTTCCACAAAATAACAATTTTCAGAGATTTACCCAACCAAATATATTTTCTCAACCAAGACCTAATTTTACAAATAATAATCAGCAAAGACCACCTTTTAATAATCAAAATTTCGGACAAATGTCGCGAAGAACAAAAGTTGAACCAATGGACACTAGTTCTGGTAATACTGTCATTAATAATAATCAGAATAAAAAATTCACTGTTCAAGAACTTTATAATCAGGAAGTCTTGCAGAGATCACCTGATCAACCGACTCAATCAAATAATGATTATTTACCTGAAAATTATTGTGACAATGAAAGTTATGACTATAATAATGAATATTATGACTATAACTATACCGAACATGACTTCAACCAAATACAAGAACAAAACGATTATGACATAAATTTGGGTTATTCTGCTAACTCAGATAGTTTACAAAATAGTGAACAAGAAAATTCAAATTTTACCCAAACGAGCCAGAAGACCGATATGACGTAGTATATCTTAATAATTATAATATCCAATTACCCTTTATTTTAATACCCGAACTAAATGCAAAATTTTTATTAGATACAGGTAGTACAAGAAGTTTTATAAGTCCAAAAATTGCTTATGAAAATTTTCCAAATTCTATTCAAAAAGAAATTTTCCAAGTGCAAACTGCACACGCAACATCTTTTCATAGTGAAATTGCTATATTACCAATTTTTCCTACTTTTAATACACCCGGTATACATAAATTTTATCTTTTTGATTTTTCAAATAAATTTGATGGATTAATAGGCTTAGACCTTATAAAACAATTAAATGCTAATTTAGACTTTAACAGTTCTACGTTAAAATTGCCAAATACAAATATACCTATTCGACAAAACAATTTACAAAACCAAAAAAATATTGAATGTAATTTAACCTATGTTATTGACCCAAGAACCATACAAAAAATACAAATCCCTGTTAATATAAAAGATGGATACGGTATATTGCCTTACCAACAATTAGGACACCTTGAAATACCAGAATGTCTTGTAAAAATAGAAAACAATTTTGCTTTCACTACAATCTTAAACCCTCAGGAAAACCCCATGGAAATTCAATTTTTCGAAACTTTTGAAGTAGAACCTGTAGATTTAAATGAAATACATTTTATTGATCACCCTATAGAACAAGAAAAAAATAATTGAATAAAGAAATTGATAATAAGCTGAAGGCTAATTTAAAAAATATAAGACTCGATCATTGTAATTACGAAGAAAAACAAGAACTACGTAAATTATGTTTTGAATTTCGTGATATTTTTCATTGCGAAGATATACCCTTAAGTTTTTCTAATGCTATAAAACATGAAATAAGATTAACTGATGAAATCCCGATTTATACAAAAAGTTATAGATATCCTGAAATACACCGTGAAGAAGTAAAAAGTCAAATTTCAAAATTATTAGCTCAAAATATTATTAGAGACTCAAATTCACCTTGGTCATCTCCTATATGGATAGTACCTAAAAAAATGGACCAATCCGGTAAACAAAAATGGCGCATGTGTATTGATTTCAGAAACATTAATAAAAAAAGTATTGACGATAAATTTCCTTTACCAAACATCACCGATATTTTAGATAAACTAGGCAAAGCACAATACTTTACAACTTTAGATCTAGCGAACGGTTTTTATCAAATTCAAATGCATGAAAAAGATATACCTAAAACGGCATTTACTACGGATACAGGACACTACGAATTCTTACGGATGCCATTCGGACTGAAAAATGCACCGGCAAGCTTTATGCGCGTCGTAACTAACATTCTGCGCGGTTTACAAAATGAAATATGTTTAGCTTACTTAGATGACGTCATTGTTTTTAGTACAAGTCTCCAAGAACATATTCAAAATTTAAGAAAAGTCTTCGAAAGACTACGTAACTCAAAATTTAAAATTCAACTCGATAAAACCGAATTTTTGAGAAGAGAAGTCCAATATTTGGGACACATTGTAAGCAAAGATGGTGTAAAACCAAACCCTGAAAAAATAAGTGCAGTCAAAAATTTTCCAATACCTAAAACTACTAAAGAAATAAAATCATTTCTAGGTTTAGTAGGCTACTATAGACGTTTTATAAAAGACTTTGCAAAAATCACAAAGCCTATGACGCAATGTTTAAAAAAGGACGTAAAAATAATTCACAACACAAATTTTATAAATGCTTTTGAACATTGTAAACAACTTTTAATTAATGCCCCCATTCTACAATATCCCGATTTCACAAAACCATTTTTATTAACTACGGATGCAAGTAATTTTTCTTTAGGCGCAGTTTTATCTCAAGGCACTATTCCAAATGACAGACCTATAGCTTACGCATCTCGTACCCTTAACGAAACCGAAACAAGATATTCAACTATTGAAAAAGAATTGTTAGCAATTGTTTGGGCGTGTAAATATTTTCGACCTTATTTATTTGGACGTAAATTCTATATTTATACAGATCATAGACCACTAGTATGGCTTTTTAACCTTAAAGAACCAAATTCAAAATTAGTAAGATGGCGGTTACGCTTAGAAGAATATGATTACGAAATTATTTATAAAAAAGGTTCATTGAATACTAATGCAGATGCACTTTCACGCATTCAATTAAATATTTACGAAAACGAATCTGTAATAAATAACCCTGGTGATTCTAATCAAAACATCGTCGAATTTCTAAGAGACCTTTCTGAAAACCCCATTCAAGATAATGAAAACGCTGAAACAAAAAATCCATTGTTAAATAATCCAGGCGCTAGTAAGCAAAAGATAAAAATTATCTCTGATGTTCAACTCGCGAAACCTAGACCTGAAAACCTTGACTCAACAGTGCACAGTAATCAAGCTGATAATGACAACAATAATATTACTATTTTAGATGAGATAATCAACAATAAAATGTTGCAATATTTAATTAAAAAGTCACCACATCCTGAAATAAAATTTCAAACTGAAAATTTTGATAAATACAAAATTAACCATGTCGAATTACAAAAAGACCCTAATATTATTAAAACATGTATTAAAGAGTACATGAACCCTGAAAAAACTTGTTACGTATATTTTCACGATAAAGATTTAATTCCAATTTTTAATGATGTCTATATTAAACATTTTCAAAATCCAAAAATTATTCGTTGCACAAAGTTAGTTAATAATATTACTAAACAGGAAGAAAAAATTATGCTTATCACTCATCAACATCAAGGAAAAACTAATCATAGAGGAATTTTAGAAACCTATGAACGCCTTAAAGAAATATATTTTTGGCCTAAAATGAAAAATGATATAAATCAATTTATAAATGATTGTAATATCTGTCAAACATCAAAATATAGTAGACTAAAATCCTATGTCCCTATAACTAAAACAGACACACCCTGTAAACCTTTTCAAATGTTACATATAGATACTTTTATTTTTGAAACGCAAAACTTTTTAACAATTTTTGACAAATTTTCTAAATTTGGACAAGCTTACCCCTACGATAAAAATGCTAAATCTGTTTGTGATAAATTAATAAACTTTTTCTCATTTTACGGATGCCCCGAATCTATTACATGTGATAATGGCGGAGAATTTAATAATGACCTTTTAAAAGAATTGCTTAAAGCCCAAAAAATTAATGTACATTTTACTACCCCTAAACACCACGAATCAAATTCGCCAGTAGAACGTTTTCATTCAACTATTATTGAACATTTAAGAATTTTAAAAGAAAAAGATAAAAACAAATCTGTTAATGACTTAATGCCATATGCGATAATTGCGTATAATAGTACTGTTCATAGTGTAACCAAATACACACCCCATGAACTTGTCCTAGGTCATACAAATTCTAGAGATCCCCTAGATCTTATTCCTACGACATTTTACTCTGATTACGTATCGTCACATAAAGATAAAATAGACGCAGTCTATGAGAACGTCACTACCAAAACTGATAATAAGAAAGAAAGAATTTTAGCAAAGAGAAACGTAAAAGGAGACGAAGCTCCGGATTTTAAACTAAACCAAAAAGTTTATAAAAAACTCTCGCAAAGAAATAAAAATAAATCCAAATTTGGAGGACCTTATTTAATAACTGAAATACTCGAACATAACCGTGTAAAAATAAAAAACATTAAGAACCCTAATAAAATTGAAATAATACATATTAAAGAATTAAAAAAACCACTTGTTACAGATGGCCCTTCGTCCACGGAGACAACCCAAAATACCATAACCTAAATGATAACCCAGGAATATTACCCTATAAAATAGGTAATGCCCAAAAAGCGACCAATCATTGGACCTTTATACAAATTTTTGATATGAAAAATTTAATTACCGAATTCTCTGAAATAAACAACAGATACGATACTCTTAAAGAAAATATTAATAATTGCTCTAACTACAAAAGAGAATTTCATAACTCCTATGTTATTATTGACAATCTTAAACAAAAAATTAATAATCAATTAGATCAACTTCTTCCAATTAAAACCCGTAAAAGACGAGCCTTGATAAATGCTCTAGGTAGTATAATAAAAAGCATTACAGGTAATTTAGATCAAGAAGATGCCGAACACATCGATAATAATATAAATATATTAAGACAAAACCAAAATAATATAAAAACTGCTTTAGACAAACAAATGACACTTTTTGACAAATCAATAAATAACTTCCGAGAAACAATTAAAAACGTTTCGCATAATCAAGAAATCTTAAAATTACGCGTTAACCAAATAATTGATATAATTAATAAAGTCGAAATCGAAGAAACCAACCTTTTTGAGTTTTTTCGTATTCATATGATTTTCTCACAAATAACTACATTTTATCAAAATATTTATGATATATTAGAAAATATTGAAACTGCAATAACCTTTGCAAAATTAAATACTTTTCATAATACTATCATTAATACAAAAGAATTTTTAACCGAATTAAAATTACTTGATGTAAAACTAAATTTTGAAAAATTACCATTTGAACCAACGGCAGAAAATATATTAAAAATAGAGAATACTTTAGAGGTAAAAAGTTATGTTAAAAATAAAGAAGTCATTTTTATAATTGAGATTCCTTTGGTAGAAAAAGAAAATTATGATTTATTTCAATTATTTCCTTTACCTACTAAGTATGAGAACCATTATAAAATAATTGTACCTAACTTTGAATATTTATTAGTCAATGAAAAGCACTTTGGATATTCTAATCAACCATGTAAACGTATCTCGATTAATGAGCATTTATGTACTCATATACATTCGGAAAACTTTTATAAAAACATCCCTTGTGAGGTACAGTTATTACGATATGAACATAATATTTCGAATTGTGACACCCTGTATATTGATATCGATAATATGCAACTTCAAAATATTGATACCAATAAATGGATTTTGGTAACAAATAAAGATATTGTAGGGATTGAAATATGCGAAAACTCGCAAAACAATATCTTATTTAATGGAACATATTTATTAGAATTAAGTTTTCCTTGTAGCCTAAAATTAGGAGATATTATTATTCAAGCCTATAAAAATATAAAAAATACTTTTCAACATATACCCTTACCAAATATTAATAATAATTTAACGCGCAAAGTATTGTATAAAAAGGTAAAACTGCTCAACCTTAATAATATTAATTTTAATAAATTAAATAAATTACAAGAAGAAATTAATTTACAAAAATCTGAAAATTCAAAATTATTAAATACACCCATATATTATGATAAAACGAGTATTTGGACAGTTTTACTATACATTGTTCTTTGCATAATAATACTGTTTTGTATTTCAAAGTATCTATGGCCTATTTACATTAAAACTAAAAATGCTAAAAATGATTCAAACACTATTGACTTTTAGGTCATAGAAACTTTCAAAAGTTTATATGCCCTTCTAAGGGTGGAGGAGTTACATTCTCTATACTGTTGATGTAAGCAGTTTAGACCACTCCTAGTTTTATAGATAAGAAATGTTATAAATAGTAGTAGGAGACATTTATGCTTTACTTCTGTTGTTACTGTTCATTGTAATTTTGCATTCTCCAATTTCCAAAATAAATTGTATTATATGTGAGGGAGTTGTGTTCTTTGAAAAGCAGTGTTTTTTAAAAACCCAAAATCCTCGGCCCGACATATAATTTGCATTCAGTCTATACCGGCCATTTTATTTTTGTCCCACTTCTCTGGATACTTTAGCTTTAAAGCATTCGTACGCTAGCTTTCGGACTTGAATTGTTGTAAGTCCATAATGCATTTTACAAAACTTTGGTTTGTAGTCGTTCAAAAGTGTCTTTTCTTCTAAGGAAAATACTTGTAGACTCGTAAATTTAGAGCTAAAAGTACGAGTGCTAGTGGCTTTGTCACCATCCTTGTTTTTAATATTTTTACACAAATTTCCAATGTTGATGCTTTCACATTACCTCGAATGGAGACGCAAAAAGTGAAATATCGAACGAGGGGTTTTCGCTGTCAGAGTACCTTTTAATAAAACTGGTAGTAGCCGTCGTCCTTTTTATCATATATAGAGGGGCTCTACAGTATCGCAAAGAATTACGAAAAACGATTCGAAGAAAAATTAACAGAAACGAGTTAAGAAAATCAAGGGATGAACTGATGACGGAGGAAGCAGTATACATTTTTTTTAGGTTCTTTTTAGGATAATTTCAAAAATAGAGTTTTGGAACTTAAAATTATGACATGGTTTTATTACACTTATGGTTTATTACAATTATGGGGAAAAAAGACGGAAATCGGAATAAAGCAAGGAAATATGTAAAAAATGGAAAAAAATAGCAATTTAGTGAATAAAAAGATTTTTTTTAAAGTAAGTTATAGAATTAAGTAAATTGTATTGAAATAGGGACCTATTTAACAAGTACTTTGGTCTTAAATAATAATTATATTTAAAGAATATTCTAAGAATGTTATATATGCTATAGAAAAAATTAAAAAAGTGTATCAGGAAATTATAAATTTTGATAAACAAATCGCGGAAAGTATAAACCGGGATTTAACCAAGACGCGGAAAGTATACATTCAAATATGTTGGCTTTTGACTTGAAAGTGGCCACGAGCCTCTAGCCTATAATGGATGACTCGGAAGCTATTACACATAAACTAATCGACGCGGCAGAATTTTATCATTCTATGCTTAACGATGATGGCAAGCCTATTTTAATTAAATTTATTCTGGAAACACGAATTTCAAATAATGCGAAATTGAGATGAAAGTCTAGTTACGATTCTATGGATTCATTATTAGGAGACAAAAAACATCTTTTAACGAAACAATCCTATACCGCCCTTCAGGCAAAATTGTTTTCCGCCAAGCAAGGCGATAATACTGTTTCTGAGTTTGGTAAAAATCTTGAAGATATCTTAGTAAATCTGACAATTTCTCAAGCAGACGGTGATTCAAGAGCTTTTGATATTTTAAGACCAATAAACGAAAAAATCGCTGTAAAAAGGTTTACAGGTGGCCTTAGAAATCATAAACTCAGCACAATCATATCTGCTAGAAATTTTAAGTTTTTAAAGGATGCCATTAGAGCGGCTCAAGATGAATAAATTTCCTCTCAAAGCAATAATCAACAACATTTTAATATGTTTAGAGGAAGAGGAAATAATTTTTCTGCAGGTTTTAACAGAGCTAGAAACTCTGGAAGACATTTTAATAACAATTTCAATAGAAACGTAACTAATAGAAATAACAATCATGTTTCTAATTATCAACAAAATAATTCTCGCTTAGGTAATGGTAATAGCAATTCGCAAAGTCAGCGTTTTCAGGGGGGGCACCGAGAACGTTCGTTTACTCGCGGTTATCGTGGAAATTCGCGGAGACAAATAAATATTGCTGATCAAGACATTAATGTAGGTCAGGAAACGGTGCCGTATGATGTTTTTAGAGAGCAAACATTTTTTCGTCCCTAAAGTAGAAAATAGTCATATTAATATTTTTACTTACTCCGAAAATTACTCAAATTCAGTTTCTTTTAAAGTAAACAACAAAAGTTTAGGATTCTTAGTAGATACGGGAGTATCATTGTGTGCGCTTAAGTTAGAACATTTAGACGCAAGTATACCTTTGCATAAAGAAAATCTTGAAATTAATGGAATAGGTGGTAGAGTATATGTTCCGTAGGTTATGTATACTTAAATCTCACTATAGGAAACAGAAAATTTAAGGAAAAGTTTTATGTATTTGATTCGTTGGAATGTCATACCGATGGTATAATTATAATAAATTTTTTAGGGAAGTATAAAGCTAAATTAAACTATGAGGAAAATACTTTAGATCTTTTCAATAAGGGAAACAATGTTATTTTAGACTTAAATGCTTGTTGTAGTCATATATTAGTGTTACCTGCAAGGTGTGAAAGTATTCAGTACCTTGAGACAGGGTTAAATGAGGAATGTGTTGTTATGCCAAGTGAGTTATGCCAGGGTGTGTTTGTAGGAGGAGTGATTGCACAACCAGTGAATGGTAAAGTTCCGGTTAAAATTTTGAATACACGGGAAAGTGAAGTACGCTTGAGAAATTACTTACCTAAAACTGAGAAGCTCAGCAGTTATGAGTGTTGTCAGTTTACTTCTCAAAATATTTCAGTTAATCGAGTAAAAAAGTTATTTGACATTCTTAGACTTACCTACTTGAATAAAGAAGAGAAAGATTGAATAAATCAATTAAGTGCTAAATTTGCAGACATATTTCATATGCCTGGGGATAAATTATCTGTAACAAATATTTATAAACAGTCAATTCAAGTCAAACCGAACACTCAACCAGTTTATATAAAACCTTATAGACTGCCTCAATCTCAGAGGGAGGAAATAAATAAGCAAATTTCCCAAATGTGTGATCATGATATAATTGAGAGTGCGCAGAGTGAGTGGTCGTCGCCTGTTTTACTGGTACCGATAAAGAGTGAGACATCAGGAGAGAAACGTAGCAGATTGGTTTTAGATTACAGATTTTTAAACCGTAGTTTAGTAGATATTAAGTGGCCTATTGCAAATGTGGTTGATATTTTGGACTCTCTTGCGGGAGCTCTTTATTTTTTGCATTTGGATCTAAGTCAGGGGTATTATCAAGTGGAACTAGATGAACAAAGTAGAAAATTGACAGCCTTTACGACTGATCGGGGGCAATGGCAAATGAAAAGATTGCCCATGGGGCTAAAACTTAACCCCAGTGCCTTTTCTAGGATAATGACAGTTGCAATGGCAGGTCTAAACTAAGAAAAATGTTTTATTTACCTTGACGATCTAATAGTATTTAGGAGAAATCTTAAGGAACACAACAAAAACCTTATGGACGTTTTTACTAGACTTCGTAAAGTAAATTTAAAACTAAATCCTTTAAAATGCGAGTTTTTAAGGAAAGAAATTCTTTATTTAGGTCACATTATTAGTGATAAAGGAATATCTCCTGATCCTGAAAAAATTAAAGCTTTAGACGAATATCCCGTTCCAAAAAATTCGGACGAAGTTAAACGTTTCGTGGCTTTTGCCAATTATTACAGAAAGTTTATTCCGAAATTTGCGGAGCTATCTGTACCCCTAAACAAATTGTGTAGAAAGTATGCAAGATTTGAATGGACGGATGAATCTAACAAATCATTTAAAATCCTAAAGAACGCACCAAGTCAATATACAGTTTTACAGTATCCTGATTTTGCAGAGAAAAATGAATTTACCCAGTCAACCAAATAACATTAAAACCATGTTAGATTAATATGGTATTAAAAAACGTTGACTAGGCGAATCACATGTTTATCAATATGAAAATAACATTTAATCGGCCGATAAATAACATTGTGGTAAAAAACATAAGATATTTTAACGTTGTTTTTGTATTATTATTTATACATAAAATATCTTTATATTAACTTAATTCTAATGTAGAATAACGTTGCGGACAAAAACGTTTAACATTATTTTAACGTTTAAAATTTGTGATAAAGCACTATATTTTATCTTATTTATAATGGTATTTTATCATTAGATATTCTATATTTTCAACTTTTTACCTATTAGAATATTCTTGAATTACAATATTTTGGTATTACTTTATAAACGTATTCTTATAATGGTTTATGGGCTCAAATCGTACCAAATTTCCGATTACCTTTCGCCTACGATTGTTTGAAGCATCTTCTGGGATCTTGACGTTTTGAGATTGAAACACTAAATGCATCCCGAGACTTAGGTATATGAATTAGAGTTCTATCCATAGTCCGATACAAACAAGTTCAATATTCAGCTTGTTTTCTAGTGTTCTAATCTTAAAAGGTTCAAATCCCTGAAGATACAAACGTGCAATTGTAAACGACGTCTGAAATCAACTCCAATTTGATACAATTGGAATCCAAAAACCATATTATAGTTCTATTAGCATCAACATATATTCACAGCGATCTTTTTTTGTCGATAAAAATTGGGTTTTAGGGAAAACAAGCCAATAACACAACTGTTTTTATTTCATTTTTTTTATTTTTATACATTTAATTTTTTTAATCGGGCATTAGCATATCGAACATACTCCATTATCGTTTTGTCTATGCTAAAGTCAGATGAAGTATATGATTTATACTAACCTATGAAACGTAATTTTCGCCGTTTTCTTCTTATCCACCGCTTTTCTGCTGGAACAACTTCGCACGGCACAAGAAATAATTAATATCTATCACACAGTAGCAATAGTTTTACACAAAAATTGAAAACCTTCTCATAAAATCTAAAACTACCTCGATTATGATTGATCAAACAGCTGACTACATGAATGACAGGAAGATCAAGCTTTAAAGGTCGCAGGTAGGGTCACTTTTAGTCACGTGATGTCGCCTCCTTGTTTATTCTATCTCGACGGTACAGGACGGCATTCAGCTTTTGCATTTGAATGACAGGTCTTTGTGAAACTAAAAAAAAAATGAACAAAAATTGGATTACCCTCGGGATTATTATTTAGATGCATTTGTTTTTTTATAAGTTTGCATAAATATGTACTTAAAAAAAATTGTTATAAGCCTGCAACACAAGCCACTAGTAATAAAAGTAACCAACCCCACTGAACACACTTTGTGAAAATCATATGGCAATAACATTAGAACACTAACGTTTTTTTACACAACATTTAATTTTGTAAAAAAAAAGTTAATAATTTCAACATTATTTTTTACAACCTATTAATAACAACTGTTGGGTCGAATATATTATTTTTAGAGGTATTTGTGCAATGTTTTATTTCCCAACGATATAATTATATTACTACTTATAACGTTACTTAAATCAACATGTTTTTCATTTGTACAAAATGTATTTTTAAATTTGGCGCCCGATTTAAACTACCTCGTGTTGACTTCGCTTATGTTCGGAACTGGTCGCAACCACCCCGCCCACGAGCAGCCTCCGGCTCCCGGCCCGGCGTCCATTCTACTACCTTTTTCGTTGTCTTATTCTTGTGGTCTTTCTTAGTTTTGTTTTGCGATTCTTAAGTAAAAATTAGTGGTGGTGTGTTTTGTGATATGTGCCTCTTTTATGTTTGATTTTAGAAACTGCTCAGCGGTCATATACTTCATCTGACTTTAGCATAGACAAAACGATAATGGAGTATGTTCGATATGCTAATGCCCGATTAAAAAAATTAAATGTATAAAAATAAAAAAAATTAAATAAAAACAGTTGTGTTATTGGCTTGTTTTCCCTAAACCCCAATTTTTATTGACAAAAAAAGATCGCTGTGAATATATGTTGATGCTAATAGAACTATATATGGTTTTTGGATTCCAATTGTATCAAATTGGAGTTGATTTCAGACGTCGTTTACGATTGCACGTTTGTATCTTCAGGGATTTGAACCTTTTAAGATTAGAACACTGGAAAACAAGCTGAATATTGAACTTGTTTGTATCGGACTATGTATTCGGACTATAATTCATATACCTAAGTCTCGGGATGCATTTAGTGTTTCAATCTCAAAACGTCAAGATCCCAGAAGATGCTTCAAACAATCGTAGGCGAAAGGTAATCGGAAATTTGGTACGATTTGAGCCCATAAACCATTATAAGAATACGTTTATAAAGTAATACCAAAATATTATAATTCAAGAATATTCTAATAGGTAAAAAGTTGAAAATATAGAATATCTAATGATAAAATACCATTATAAATAAGATAAAATATAGTGCTTTATCACAAATTTGAAACGTTAAAATAATGTTAAACGTTTTTGTCCGCAACGTTATTCTACATTAAAATTAAGTAAATATAAAGATATTTTATGTATAAATGATAATACAAAAACAACGTTAAAATATCTTATGTTTTTTACCACAATGTTATTTATCGGCCGATTAAATGTTATTTTCATATTGATAAACATGTGATTCGCCTAGTCAACGTTTTTTAATACCATATTAATCTAACATGGTTTTAATGTTATTTGGTTGACTGGGACTGGTGAGTTTTTTATATAAAGATGAAGCCAAATCTTCTAAGATAACAAATTTTCTGTCATAAAAATCCTAATCCCCCGCCTAATCCCAAAATAAAGTTTCAATATTTTTACGATAGTTAATTGACCATTGACTAAACACCTATTTTTACTTTAAATTTTATGACCTTTTATTTTAAAATAAAACGGTAGGATAGCCGCGGTCATCATCTTACCAGCAAGGTTAGGTGTTAAATCTGGTTAAAAAGGGGTGATATTTTTTTTAAACATTATTTTCTTCTTTTATTACATATTTTTATTTTAAAAACATAAAATTTAGGTGCTAAACATATCTTTTCGGTTTTAAAATTTGTGAAAGCCTACAAAAATAAGTCAAAATTAAACATGACGATATTGGCCATTGGTGACACATCGTTTTTCGGCCAGTTTCTGTAGATATTCCGACGGCAAATAGTTATTAATATATAAAAAAGAAATTTGAAAACTTACCTACACATCAAACATAAAAGAGGCACATATCACAAAACACACCACCACTAATTTTTACTTAAGAATCGCAAAACAAAACTAAGAAAGACCACAAGAATAAGACAACGAAAAAGGTAGTAGAATGGACGCTGGGCCGGGAGCCGGAGGCTCGTGGGCGGAGTGGTTGCGACCAGTTCCGAACATAAGCGAAGTCAACACGAGGTAGTTTAAATCGGGCGCCAAATTTAAAAATACATTTTGTGCAAATGAAAAACATGTTGATTTAAGTAACGTTATAAGTAGTAATATAATTATATCGTTGGGAAATAAAACATTGCACAAATACCTCTAAAAATAATATATTCGACCCAACAGTTGTTATTAATAGGTTGTAAAAAATAATGTTGAAATTATTAACTTTTTTTTTACAAAATTAAATGTTGTGTAAAAAAACGTTAGTGTTCTAATGTTATTGCCATATGATTTTCACAAAGTGTGTTCAGTGGGTATACTTCAAACTGATGCGTCAAAGTCAGCTATTGAAGCAGTACTCTCAAATAAAAATAATAGACCACTGGCGTACGCCAGTAGAACTTTAAATAAAGCGGAATTGAATTACCCTATTATTCACAAAGAGCTTTTAGTTATCTACTGGGCTGTAAAGCATTTTCAACCTTATTTATATGGACGCCGGTTTAAAATAGTAACTGACCATAAACCCTTATTGTACTTATTTAGCCTTACTGACCCATCCAGCCGGTTAACAAAGTTTCGGTTAGGCCTTGAGGAGTATGATTTTTACGTTGAGTATGTAAAAGGAAGTGAAAATGTCACCGCGGATGCGTTATTAAGAATTATCTTGACATCTGAGGAATTGAAAATCATGAATAATGACATGATTGCTGTTATGACCAGAGGGAGGACAGGACAGTGTAAGAGTATGAAAGAGCAAGATTGTGTGTTGGACAAGAATAACCTTAATGTTTAGCCTGATCTACCAGATATTGTGGAAGTTCTTAAACAACCTAAAAATTGCCCTGAGTTAGTTTTAACGACATCGTCCAAAATGAAAACATTGTCAAAAGATATAACTGAACACTTGGGGAGTTTTTATTATGTTCCATTGCAACTTAGTTTGTACTTGTCAAAATACTCGATCGGCATTGGCGACAGACGAAATGCTGAGAGATTTGGCCGAAATAACTAATAGAGCAAATATAAATGAATTATATATTTTAAAAAATGAGAAAAATTAAATGTTTATTAAATGGATAGGTACGGAAATAAATAGTAATCCTAATTGGGGGGGCCCCTGTATAAATATTGTACAAGGAGCTAGCAAGGTAATAGATAATGATGAGAAACGATTTATTTTGAATGATTTTTATTTACTTTCCACAAGTGGACATGCAGGCATAAATAGAATGACAAATAATATAAAAAAGTATTACTTTTGGCCAGGTCTAGATAACGATGTTGCAGACTTTGTAAGAAAATGCGAAACAGAAGCATTGCAATCTTTATACTAGACAGCCCATGGTTATTACGTCGACAGCCAATTATTCTTTGCAAAAAGTATAATTAGATATTGCAGGACCACTACCAACAGATGTAAATGAATTTGCATACATTCTGACTCTACAGTGTGAGTTAACAAAATTTGTGGAAGCATATCCTATGAAAAATAAAGACGCCGTATCTGTGGCAAAATCATTTGTGGAAACCTTTGTCTTACGATATGGAATTCCACAGGAAATTGCAACTGATCGGGGCTCTGAATTTATTTCTTTCACTATAAGTAAGGTTTGTAAGCTTTTAAAAATAAATCAAATTCATTCCACGGCATACCATCATGAAAGTATTGGTTCTTTGGAAAATTCACATATGGTATTGGGTGCCTACTTAAGAATTCAATCCGAAAATAATGATGCAGCGTGAAGTACATGGACTCCTTATTAGTGTTTCTCTTATAATACTACAGTCCACACTGAAACTAAATGTACTCCTTTTGAACTGGTCTTTGAACAGAAATGTGAGATTCTTAATAATCTAAATAATATGTTAGAACCCATTTATAACTTTGAGAATTACCCTATTGAGTTAAAGTATCGGTTGCAAAAGGCTCATGAGGATGCAAGAGCGAACCTATTACATTCAAAATTTAAAAGAAAGCAAAGTTATGATGAAAAAATTAAACCAATTCAATACAAAAAATGCGATTTAGTACTTATAAGAAAATGAAGTGGGAAACAAAATTGCAAGTCCTTGTTTTCTGGGTCCTTATTTAGTTATCGAGGATGAATCTCCAAATGTAAAACTGATGAAAGGTAATAAGGAGATTGTAATTCACAAAAATAGAACTAAGTTATATCATAGTTAAGTAACTTTCAGGTAATAATTTAGTAGTAAAGTACTAGTAAAAATACTAAAAATAATTACATTAAAACGCTAGAGTATACATAGTGATTTTAAGCTATTAGGGGATCTCTCTTATGTTTAATAAATAGTTTTAATAGTCTGCTAAAAGCCTCAAGGGTGGGGGCTCCCTTGACATTAGCAGGTAACGAGTTATATAATTTGCTCGCATTGTAGGTAAATGAACGTTGGAAGAGGGCAGTGCGGTGTTTGGGGATATTAAACAGATGCATGTGACGAGTCTGACGATCGTGTACATCGGCACCCGTCGTCAGCCTCTCGAATAGGTAAAGTGGCTCGTGCGTCTGGAGTACCTTATAAATGCATTTACATAATTGAATTTTAAATCTTTCGTCACAATTAAACCAACCCGACATCTGGAGGTATCGAGAAATATGATCAAATTTGCGGAGATTATACGAAAATCTAAGGCATGAGTTTTGAATTTTTTGTAAGCTGTACTTATCCTTCTGAGTCGAGCAAGGCCAGAATACTATGTTGCAATAAGCAGAGCGTGATAGAATCAAGGAATCAGTCAGTCTTAACTTAATACTTAGATCGAGAATGTCTTTATGAACATATAGGAGTTTTAATTTGAAAATGGACTTCTGAATAATTGAAGATACATGATTACCAAAACGCAGTTCATTATCCAGGAAAACGCCTAGATTTTTACAGACTACTTTAGGATCCAACAGAGTTTCACCAAGTTTAATATTGAGGTCATTTAAATTTTTCCCGCTGTCAAAGACCACCAACTGCGTTTAAAATAAGACCATGAGCATTTGAGAGTTCATTTATTCTTCCTACAGCTATGTCAATTTCAGTAGAATTAAAAGAAATGATAAGCTGAGTATCATCAGCATATTGATGGTTGCTACAGTACTTTAGGTACCTGGAAAAATCAGCTGTATAAATTGAGAATATTAAAGGTCCCAAGATACTTCCCTGTGCCACACCCCTAGACACTCCCAAGGACGTAGAACAAGTTCCTCTAAATATTGTTTTTTGCTGTCGGTCAGTAAAATAGTTTTTAAAAAATGTGAGCACACCGTCTCCAAGACCAAAATATTTGAGTTTAGCATTTAAAGTGTCATGGTTTAACGTGTCGAACGCTTTACTATAATCCAAGAGCACCAGAACGGAGCTTTTATTGCTATCGTAAGCCCTACCTAAATCATCCGTGACAGAAAGTAGGGCCGTTGTTGTACTATGTCCTTTACGAAATCCAAATTGGGTAACTGGTAGGATATTATTTAATTTAAGAAAATGGTTTAGTTGATCAGCTACCACCTTTTCCAGAACCTTAGATAACGTAGGCAGTATACATATTGGTCTGAAATGAGAGTAATCTGTAGGGTTGGCGATCTTTGGAATGGGCAGAATGCTAGCGGCTTTCCATATTTGAGGATATTCATGAGAGGTTAAACATTTATTTATAATAAAAGTTAAATGAGGCAGCAGATGCGGCACAGCAAAGAGTAACATTTTAATATTAATACCGTCGACTCCCGTTGCTCCACTTTTAATATTATGCAAAATAGTATTAACGGTATCCTCCGTGACTTCCTGAAACTCAAAGCTGGGCACTTCGGGTTGTAACATTGTTTTATTTAAGTAATTTTAATTTATAAAATCGGTGGGGTCATGAGCAGAGACCGGGACACTATTTATAAAAAAGTTATTGAACCCATCCGCAGTGATGTCTTCGCCAACACCCTGTAAAGAATTGTTTGGGTCTTCAGAGCAAAGATTTAGATATTTTAAGGTTTTCCAGAAATTCTTGGGGTCAGTACGGAATGCATGCTGCAAATACGCTTTTTTCTCAGCTTTTACCGCCACGTTGACAGTAATTCTTAGTTGTTTATAGTAATTCCAGGCAGCCTCAGTCCTTGTTTTTTTGTATTTAGATAAAGCTTGATCGCGTAACTTCATCATAAGTTTCAAATTTTCAGTTAGCCACGGAGCTGGAGGTTTTGTTATTTTGGAGCTTTTGAAAGGTGCATGTATGTCATAAATGTCAGTAAGTTTATTGTTGAAGAAGTTAACTATTTCATTAATATCATTAAAAGAAAATAAAGGAGTCCAGTCAATATTATTTAAATCCACAGTAAAGTTTTCATAATTAAACCTTGAAAAATCCCTATAAGTTTTAAAAACCGGCTTTGGTTTTATCTTACAAAAAATAACTAAATCACAACTTACCAAACGATGGTCAGAGATGTCGTCCATTCTAAGAACTTTGGAGTCACCGACTATATTAGGCGAAGAGATAACAATCAAATCAATTAAACTCTGAGACGTGTCAGTAACGCACGTGGCTTCGGTGATGCATTGGGTTAGCCCATATTTATTTAAAAGAGTATTGAAAGAAGTAAAACCTGGATTAGTGTTTGTAACTAAAAAATCTACATTAAAATCTCCACCAAAAATGAGAATATCAAATTCTGGCAATAAAGCAATTAAACTAGACTCTAGTGTTTCCAGACATTGAAGCAAATTAGCAGATGGCGGTCTATAAAGAGAACTAAAACACAACTTCCTACCACCAATCTTTGTACCAATCCATAGTTGTTCCAACGCGACAGAGTCTTCGCCAATATCTAAAACAGAATATTTAATATTTTCCTTTATATAAAAACCTACTCCCCCGCCTCTGCCCTCTCTGTCCCTTCTAACAAAATTATGCGCAGGCCGTTACTTGAATAATCTCTATTTAACCAAGTCTCAGATAGACCTAAGATGTCGTGTGAGCCTCCACTCACAAAGTCAGAAAAGAGATCAAACCCAGTAAAGAGAGATCTAACGTTAAAATGTGAAAAATTAATAGCTTTATCGCACATAACAACGAATACAATGTAAGCGCTCAACCCTAGTCGAAAATTTAATATAAATACCTGAGCAACATAAGTTTTTATAATTAAGCAATTTAACAATACTACCTGTAAAGCTAAATTCAATTTTAAAACCTTAATATAGTAGATGATAGTAGCTAATACAAAATATAAAATTATTCATTCATAAAGATAAACTATTTGCCTGCATTCACTAAAAATAAACACTAAAAAATACCCTATTAAATAAAATAGTAATAAAAAAAAATCGTTTATTTTATATTCTAAGTGCATTCCCTTGAGAGACAAAAAAAAAGTTTCTTCGATATTATCCTTATTTATCTTGGTGATAAAGTTGTGGGCATCAAACTGTGACCAACATTAATGACCAAATGGCGAAGGAATAATAAAATTATAATTTACATTTGATCGACTAAGCAACATCGGCCGGGTTAAATAGGTGTTTCTTGCCATCCTTCCATATATATATTCTGCCTCCTGCAGACCAAGCCCTGTTGCTCCCATATTTCTGCTTAGCAGCCATTAGGGACTCAAATCGGCTTTTAGTGAGGTCTTCAAAGATCGATGTAGTCGTATTTTTTTAAAGTTTTTTAGCTTCATACAGTTCCTGTTTTTTAAGGTGCTGCACAAATGTCACTAACACAACACGAGGCTTCTTGTTAGACATGCCAGTCCGAAATACAGAATCTATGTTACGTGGGGTGCAAGGAACCCTCAGATCTTGCGTTATCAAAGTTATGATACGATCAACAATTTTCTCGTTTTCTCTTTCTTCAAGGCACGATCAACAATTTTCTCGTTTTCTCTTTCTTCAAGGCCGTGAATTCTTAGAGTATTTCTTTATATATATATATATATATATATATATTTAGGAACATCCGCATAACCGGTAAATTTCTCGACGGAGCAGCCGCGAAACAGGTATTTTTGTGCATAACCGGTAAATTTGCAGCATACCTGGCATATTTTGTGGATATCTGGCGTTTTTTAGCTCCACCTTCGTCAGCAAGCCCTGCCTCCAAAACCGCATGACTTTATTTCCTTGATGGTTCTTGTCCACGCTATATCCAGTTTTCACTGTTCGCTCATATAGGGCGCCACCGGCATCGAACGTATAATAAATTAATCTGGGGACGAACTAAATAAACCAGTATAGCACATATACATATTATCTGATTTGGTATAAAGGCATCAGAAATAAAAATGGGTTGAGAGCGTCGTCTTTTTTAGCCAGTACTAAATAAAAGCTACATTACCTATATATAAGAAAACCTACCCCAAGTTAAAATGATTTTAATTTATTATACTTATAGACAAGAGAGTTACTTTATTATCTGCCACTATTGCATAATATTTTTTAAATCGAAGTATTGTAGATACTTATTGCAAAAACAGAGAATTTCTTCCGTTAGATAGTATGCAATCTGATTTGTATTTTGATATCTAACAGTGTAGACCAAATATAACCTTAGCTTTCGAAATTTATTTTTTGTGCATTTCTTAAATATTGTAATATATAGGGTACCTATAACTATTTGTTAAAAAGATTGTTTTTAGAATTTCATTTTATTTCCACATCGCTGAGTGATATAGGAAATCAGTAGGTATAATTATAGTATCGGCATAACAATTCTTTTTCTTGCTAAATTTCTTTAAACTCTCTCAAAACGTGTAAACCCCTAATTTTAGAAAAAGAAAAATTGTCTGTTAGTTTCCACGCGATAAATTTTAAAGATTGACTTGACATTTGATAGGTACACAAAAGGTAAAATCCATAGGAACAAACCAATTTAAGCAAAACAAATTTTCTGTCTGTCGGTATATTAGTTTCCACGAGAGCTTTTGATGACTTAACTTGATAAACAGTAGATATAATATAGGTACCTAATCCATATGGGAATTGTTCGGACACTGTTTTTTGCTGAATTGGTTCTTCAATAATTGAGGTTGTGTGTTTTTTTTTGTTTTCAAGTGTTTGATAATCTAATAAAGAACTGCAACAGCTAGGTATATATTGTTTTTATTTTCTTTTGCTCGTTTAATTAATCTCTAATAAATCACCCACCCAGCAACAACGTTCCAAACGTTCGAAAGCAGCCATCAGTTTTTAATAACAAATTGACATTAATAGATATTCATCAAAGCAATAATTAAAAATTTAGCGACAACTGGTAAAACTATATTTTCGATATAGTTGTATTGGGGGTTGTGTATAAGTAGGTGCCTACATCTAAATATACTTTTGAGAATACAGACTCCGCAGGTCAACTTGGAAACGTAATAGACTATTTCCATAGTAATTTGAATAACAGGATTTTAACATTACAAAACATATTGATGTCTTCAGTGTTCCTCTTATTCGATAATAATTTAAACCGAGAGGTTGTATTAATCAGCCGTTGTTTATCTGCGCCAAAAAGCAATACTATAAATCTAGGTGTATTGAGGGTTGCATATAAGTAGATCTAAAAACGGATATAATTTATAGAGAGCATCGGTTATTTACGTTCCGGTGAATGCGCCGGATATCTCAACCAATTTAAAATTATTAAAGCAAAATTTAAAAAAATCTGCAAATACTTACCTTTTGCCTCCCACATTCCTGGCTAATTTACGCATTATATTCTTAGTGATTCCCTTTGTATCTAATAGGCTCAGAATTGTAAGATATATAGGTTCATGTAAAAAGTATATATTATGATCTTTCCAAAAGAAATAATTTTAACGTAAAAAAATAATATTTCATAAAGTAAAATCGGTTTTTTACTGTTAAACCAGGTTTTGTAAATTAAAAATAAGAGAAATGATAAATATAAAGACAGGGATGCGCAAGCGATTTTTTTTAAGTTATAGGTACCGTAAATAAACTGGTAGCCATGCATAGTAAAAATTGTCAATTTTTAAACGTCAAGGTGGATTTATAGTCGCCGTAAGAAAAATGAACATATTTATGATTATGTAGTTATGTAGTATGTTAGTAATACATTCATTTATAGTCCATAAAAAGTTAAGCAGGAAGAAATTGTTTATTTTCATTTCTTTCGTTACGTCACGTCTTCGGCCGGGATCGGTCATACTCGAACATAACCGCCATGAACTGTCAGGCATTTTCTTTAGTTGTTTTGAGTTTTAAAATTTAATTTTCTCGTACAAAACCTTGTAAAAATGAGCGACTTTGAGAAGGAACAGCTGCTAATAGATATGACTTTTGAAACAGAGTTCTTAACCAGAAGCAAAACATTTAAATTATAACCTAACTACCTAGTTGTTCTCTTACTTCTTAACTAATTTGATCTATATGGGTTTCTCGTTGCGGCGACTATAAAGCCACCTTCAGTACCTCGCTAACGGCACGTTTTACACAGATAGTTACTTGGTTTGACACCGGTTTTCAATGTAACAAAATTTAGGGATTTCGGTTTTAAAAAGTAATACATTTTTCGTTCCGCTTTTTAATCAAAGTCCTTGATGCTGGTAGCTACTCGAATTTGGCTAAAAATATACATGTTACATGACTAATCCAGGGTGGGGATGCTATGGGGCTGCATCCCCCCCCCCAAACTAAACAATATTTTATAAATCGCTAAGCCGGCTTTTTATTCTCCAGTAAAATTTGGAGACGTCACGATGATACAATTTTTTTTACCTCGGCCACTCTCAAAACAAAATCCTGGATTCGTCACTGACATGTTACCTATATAGTTTAGGGTCAAAATATCTGTAAAGAAAGAAGTAGCTTATAAACGCGATAAGGATCATTATAAAATAAACAGACTTATCCTTTTGTGAAAAAGAGCATGGTGAAATATTTTATACCAACTTTCAAGAAAACCCTTTTATTATACAAAGATGTCTTAAACAAGGATAGATTGGAGTGTGAAACCTAAATATTGTATATAATTTTATATAACCAGGATATTTTATAACTTACCTGCACAAAAAGGTTATGATAATAAATACAGGAACCTTACACGATCAGTATTGCTGATCAATACCAAAGTGTTATACAATATTAAATAAGTATGTTACAAAAATATTCGCAATATTTTTTTTAGTATCGACAGTATAATATTGATTGTGTAAGGTGCTCACCTCCCATAGCACCCAATAAAAACAACATCAAAATTAAATTAATTTATATGTTATCATATTATCATGCGGCCCTCCCAAGGATAATTGGTCATAATATGTTCAAAAAAATAGAGTTATTCGTATTAAGCGGTTACTTTTTTTATTTTAAAAAAGGAACAAGAAACTGTTATAAAAAAAAATCTCTAAATTCATTGGTTACTGTTAGCCCACACGACACCAATAATAGATATACCTATGTGGGGCATATTTAAGTTTCCCTCGTATAATAGTGTGTTTAAATAACTTTAGGGAAAGTCAAAAAGCCAAATTAAGTAGCAAATTCGATTTTCCGACACCAGAAACATAGAAATTGGTGCTTTTCCCAATATTATCCGTTAAAAATCCAAAATAATCACTTAAAAGTTTATATTTTATTTTATGCATTTTTTTAAGCATTATTCAAAATGTTAAACTTAAAACCTGCCACGATCTGATAAATAGGTGTAAATTGCCTTTCTATACCAGGTACTACGTAAAACTGACTTTGTTTTTCAAAAAAAAATCGACAATTTTTAAATATTTCTATTTTAGATGTAAAAGTTCAAAAGTTTCTCGTATAATAATAGTGTTGCCAGTACAACTGCATTTGTTAAATGTTTAGATCGCAATCGACATAATAAATCATCGAGAAGTTCGAAAGTCACCGCTTGCAATAGGTATCGCAAAAAAACTAAAAATAAAAAAAACTTGGACTAGAAAAAGTAATGGTTAGTAACCAAAATTTAAAAAATTATATTTTTGATATAAGTAACTTTTTTTTATTTTAAAAAAGGAACAAGAAACTGTTATAAAAAAAATCTCTAAATTCATTGGTTAGCCCACACGACACCAATAATTGATATACCTATGTGGGACTTATTTAAGTTTCCCTCGTATAATAGTGTGTTTAGATAACTTTAGGGAAAGTCAAAAAGCCAAATTAAGTAGCAAATTCGATTTTCCGACACCAGAAACATAGAAATTGGTGCTTTTCCCAATATTATCCGTTAAAAATCCAAAATAATCACTTAAAAGTTTATATTTTATTTTATGCATTTTTTTAAGCATTATTCAAAATGTTAAACTTAAAACCTGCCACGATCTGATAAATAGGTGTAAATTGCCTTTCTATACCAGGTACTACGTAAAACTGACTTTGTTTTTCAAAAAAAAATCGACAATTTTTAAATATTTCTATTTTAGATGTAAAAGTTCAAAAGTTTCTCGTATAATAATAGTGTTGCCAGTACAACTGCATTTGTTAAATGTTTAGATCGCAATAGACACAATAAGTTATCGACGACAAGTTCGAAAGTCACCGCTTGCAATAGGTATCGCAAAAAAACTAAAAATAAAAAAAACCGTAAGCCCCCCCCCCCCTTGCTACGCCACTGTACTATAGGTATGTTCAGGGCCGTTCCTAGCCCCTCTGCCGCCTTTGTGCAGAGCATCGAAAAGCCGCCCCCTCGGCCGCCCCCTCGGCCGCCCATATATTTAAAACAACTAAATTTTTTAAAGTATTATTTATTTAAATATTAAGTAATATTTAACAACCAATAAAACAAAATATGAACCAAAGTGTACTTCCAAACTGATAAATTTCTTCTGAATTCTGCAATTTTATCATTTTCGCCGAACATATCATATCAAAGAGCGGCCGCCATGTATCGTCCCTTTGTCGGAAGACGCCGAACGAACGCGTCATATTTTTTGTCCTTAACTGTACATAATAGAAACAGTGTGCATAAATGACCTTCACATTCCAGAGCCCAGACGCTGTTACTTTTAACGGCAAATATTCAGTAACAGGGCTATTTTGGTCTAGGTATACCACCTATACGTGTCCATGAGTATGAGGTTCCTAAATACGTTGCTAGATCATAGGCGCGTAAATTATTTTGTAAAATAAAATATATAATATGTTATTAATGTAATTAGGTATCTATAATTCAAGTTCGTAAGCACTGGCTTTAATTATCAGAGATATTGTGCTATAATAAAAAACATAGATAATAATAATAGAGTGGTAATAGATAAGTATAGGTAGTAGGTTGCTTGCTCATATAGCTGCGTACTGCGTAGAATAAATATATTTTTTCTTGTCGTCTTTAACGTATTTTTTAAACCGTATTCTTTGTTAAAGTCATCGATCAAGGGTTTATCAGGTTATCAGGAAAATATAAATTTTTTAAACCACACAATTGCCGAGATGACAGATACCTACCCAACAGATGACAACATTTTTGGTTAGGGTTTTTATTTTGGTTTACTGTTTCTGGAAGAATATTTTTCGCAAGTGTGGCAATTATTGTCTGTATAATTATACTGCTTGAGTTGTTTGACACATTTCTTACATATAGAACAATGCTGAAATCGAATTTTGAAAAACGGTGACATTATTTACCTTACACACATAAATATTTTAAACGCGCTGCCACTGGTTAGAATTATTATTCAACGTTTCACAGAAGAAATACAATAATGTCAAATTCTGCAGATTATAAAGAATTTAAACGTTTTAAGAGGGATTGATGGTTTAGTAGGTATAATAAAGTAATTAATAACAATAACCCTCTTTGTAGGTATATGATGTTAAGTTAAGAACTAAATATATAATTGGGATTATTACATAGGTAGACAGTCTACAGTCCTGACAACAATAAAAGCAATGGGCTCTTTCACTATTCTCAAATTTGATAGTTTTGGCATTTAAATTGTTAAGTCGGTGCTATTATAAGTAGTTTTGATCAATAAAACTGTTGCTGGGTCATACCATTAGTTTTTTTCAGCTCATTAAAAACCTGCTTAAATTGCAACAAATTTAAAAACCCAAAACAGGCGCGATCTATGACGTAGGTCTGAAAGAACGTTGCTGAGCATGCGCGCAGTGTTGCCAGGTTCAAAATAAGGAAAGCGGTAGACTGGACATAAGAAAAGCGGTAGATTTAAAAATAAAACAGTAGCTATGCTATTTCCTATATTTCCCCCTCAATCAAAAGTGATTTCTAAAAAAAAAGGTCGCCGGCCGTTCCGTGGAGGGCTTTTTAATATTATTTTCCCTCAATCAAATGTGAAATGTCGCCGCTACAACAACACTCAACCAACTCAAGAAATGGCAACCCTAGTGATTTTACGTTCAAAATAGGACCTATTTTCGGGGAAATAAATTTAATCATGTCGTATAAAAAGCGGTAGAAATTATATTAAAAACGGTAGCACGGTAGCTCATACATCAAAACGGTAGATCTACCGCTAAAACGGTAGACCTGGCAACACTGCATGCGCGGACCGGCGCATGAAAACTTACAGGGATCGTATCGATCGGGAAACAGCTGTTCGTCTTTTTATGTTTTTGTTGACATCTGAAACAGTGTGGAATTTTTATTAATTTTTGTTTTGTCTTTTTCTTTACTTGATAATGGAACCAAGTTTGAGAAAGGATCTTCTGATAATCTTCGCAAGGTGAATGCCTAAATGGTGAACGACTTTTTCGTTACAAACTCAAACTTTTTCAGTGCTGAAGTTAAAAACAACAAAGTAAGTAGACTTTTTTGCAAATTATCCTTTAAACAACAAACAACCAGTGTATACATTATCTAAAATATTCTTTTTTTATGTCTTTCCGACCTTTGCTTTTACATAAACTAAAACAAATTTTAAAGTCAGATTATTTAATCTGAGGCTCGATCTGAGGTTAAAACTATCTTTTCCATTTATTACCAATGTATTTTTATTTACTTTTAGAGCACAAAAATCATCATACAGTGACAATGCAGTAGGCTATGTTCAAGTCAAAAGAGAAAATCATTTATGTATTGTACATGTTAAAATTACACCTGAACATAAGGTACGCAACAAAGGATACTATGTGGAAGCTACAATTGATTTAAAATAAGAGGTTGTTATTAGTTGTGAATGCAAAGATTGTGCTGCCAGTGAAGGTAAGTCTATGATTTCTCTATTTAAATTTACAATGATATATTGGGTTACACTAAAGTTACCTTCGTAAAGTTTTCCATAAGTACACATTTTTGCCTTCAAAGTAAAAGTTAAGTAGGGTTCGAAAGAAGAAGATCTTTTAATTTGTCAAATGTAATGGTAAACCTTAAAATTTCATTTCAACGACTGCTTGCTGGACATTTATTTGTTATTTATACCAATTTATTGTATTTTAGGAGACTGTAAACATGGCATTGCCTTTCTTTTATGGCTACATAGGAGAAGTGAAGAGCCTTCAGTGACTTCTGTAATTTGTTACTGGAAATAAGCAATACTAACCAAGGTAGGGGATGCAAAAATGGACTTGGATTCATTAGTAAATAAAACAGGACCAACATTGGTACCTTGAAATCCTCAAGTTAATATTATGGAAGTTACTCTAGGTGAAGAAAAGTGTACAAATATTATAAATTATGCAAAAATGTGTTGGGAAAGCCAGATTTTCCCATTAATGTTAAACATGTAAAAGAATAATAATAAAGTTTAAAATGTTTATTTGCCATCTTTTACTTTATTGTAGGTAACCTTTTATAGGCAGGTTTCTTTTAATGCTTATGCTTAGCTCAACCAAAAATTTTATGATTATGATTAGTATTAAAAGAATAGTTATGTTGGGTCAAAAAAAGATTTTTTAAAATATATAATTCACCGGTAACTTTCACTGGACATAAATGACATTGGCAGGCATTATTTACTTACAATCAAAGTTGCCTGATTAGTAAAATAAAAATAGAGGTAACCGGGCCACTGTGATTGTGAGAAAAGTATTTCTACCCATGTCATGTCACCGTCAAAGTTACTGGTAAGTTAATTATTATTAAAAATCTACTCTATAATCTACTTAATTTATATAAGAAAGTATAATTGGTCAAAAAATGTAGAAAGCTTGAGAAATAAGTAAATTAAAACGCATTTTGGTTGATACCCAATTTATTTTTATCACAAGACCCCGACAATCTGGTTTCAATACGTTAATACTATTAATATAAAATATAATAAACATAGCTTTAAAGGAACATTTTTATTAATCTCAGGTACAACTATAGAACAAGTAGTGCAGTCTTGTTTCTAGCATGAACAAACTCCATTTTTCTTTTTTTTGGCAGATCTGGTTAGCTGGCTTTTCAGTTCAGATGCTGGTGGACGCTTCAAATATAAATAAGGAATAACATCTGGCTTTAAAAATATTCTATTGCCCATAGTTTTATAGTGAATCCAATTAGCTGCATCCTCCTGCAGCTAAAACAAACATAAATAAGTAATATACAATTTAATTTAAAGAGACTTTCACACAAGTTATATTCATTTTTCATAAAACACTTACAAGTTTAGTTCTTTTCGTTTAAAAAAAATATTTTTTATTGCTATAGATGTCTTGTGCTGTTTAAATAATACTCACATTAAAATGGTCCTCACAAACCATATTATAAGGTTCGAGTTCGAGAGTTACGTGTGGGGCAATCGGCAATCCTAACCATCAGTCACTCTTTTCTTCTGATTAGTTGCGCCTCTCCTTTTGGAAATGATATGAATATTTTATTTGGAACGCTGACGCTGGTATTTGGGCAGCACTTTACAACACAACGCTTAGGTTTTTTGGTAGACACTTTTATTTATACATGTAAATTAATTTAAACCAAAAATAAAATATCAAACCATTGAAATGTCAACAAATAAAGTGGGTTAGGATTTTTTTATTTTTTTTAATCTGTCATCCAAGCTGCCTTCTGGGATTAATTTCGGTGTTGCCAAATGTAAAATGTTTTATAAGTTACATATGGTCTAAGAAAAATATTGTGCTTAGAAGTTTATTAAATTTATTTTAAGACAAAATATAGTACTTGAGAAATGATATGGTAATTTTTTTATTATTCCAGATAAGTCCGTTTTGGACTATTATTTCTATTGGATTATTTTTCAGTCATTATTCGTATTACAATATAAACATTTTACAAAAACACTGGCAACATTGTCAAGTTCCATTTTCATGACGTAGTTTCGATAAAGTCCGCGTTTTTGTTCTAATAGTGTTTTTATTTATTTGTTTTCTCAGTAATGGCTTAAAAATATCAGAAAGTAAAAACACAAAAAATTGTATTTTATGTTCCTTTATACACTACAACCAAAATCAAAATTTAGTGAAAGAGCCCATTCAAAATGTTTATGAATATTTTAGTGGGTAATAAAGAATTTATTGTAGATACCTACGAAAATGTTGATGATAGGTATATAGGTAAATATCTATCATTCTCTACCCCTATATAGTAACCCTGTCCAGTGGCGCATATACGGGGGGGGGTATTGCTGGTAATTACTCCCCCAAGAATTTTTAAACCGAACTTTCAATAGATATTTTTTTACACAGAATAAGAATAGGTATACACACCTATATGTGTACCTAGAAAATTAGTGTTTTCTGCTTTTTTAATGAAGTAATGTGATTAATTACAATCAAAAATAGGTAAACAAGAACCAATATGAAGCATATTATGGATCTGAAACCCAACCTTTACAAAACATACCTATAGTACAGTGGCGTAGCAAGGGGGGGGGGGTGGTCGACTCAGGGAAAATGAGTGGAATATTAATAAAATACTGTTTATTATACACATATTGGTAGATTACTGAAATATTATTGTTTTGTTAGCAGGTTTGGCCAGATAAATGAAAGCTAAACGGTAGGGCAACCCTATGCCCCCCCCCCCCCCCTCGGACCGCTACAGCGCCATTCGAGGTGTTTGTATGTTTTACGTTTTGTGGTTCTTACAAAGAACTCAGAGCCACTATACCTATTTATTTGGTACGATACGACCATTACCTTTCTAATTATAAAAATGTCCAAAAAAAAATGAAATTTTAAAGAAATAGCTGTAAATAAAGCACTACACTGAGGAAAATCGGTTAATTAAAGTATGTTCCAGGTGATTTATTAATAACTATAACTAAAGCTTTAATTGGCACAGCTCTTTTTTTATTACTAGCCGTAAGATGATCTATCTGCTACAATTAAACCCATCATTCTGAAGTATTTGTATTACTGTAAGCATATTTCTACATTAAAGACCCAAAAAGGTTTAATTACTATCAGTATACGGGTTAATTAGGTTTCAAAAGACTACCGTAATGTAGGTGTTTAGTTGTAATAATTTATTTGATTAGTTATGATTATTAAAGTCTGTTGACAGTGTTTCGTTTAATAACGTCAGTAAATGACATTCGTACTATAACAAAACCTTGAATTATTATAATTAAAGCCTTTAATAACCATAACTAAAGTCGGCGTTTGAAGTTTGTTTCTACTCAAACATCGGATATGATCGACAGTGTTCGATAGTCCGAAGAACGCATCATCGTTATCGGTTCGGTTTTCTGGCGTCGCGTTTTCACATGTTTCATCAGCTATTCTGAGGGTACGGTTCGTCCTGCGTCTTCGTATTTGCGACAGTGTTTGTGTTGAAAACAAAATGGCGTACCTACAAATCAATTCTGTATGACTGGGGCCTAGAGGCTTTTTTAGAAGCATTTGAAGGTAAGAATTAAAAAAATTACTAAAATATTTGTTGTGTTTTCTTTTTAAACCATTACCATAGAAAGATAATAAATATTATAACTAATATTTCAGAATTTTGGTCAGGTAATGACGCTCTGTCGAGGTTATGTCCGACTAGAATTCAGCTAATAGGTAAAATATAGCAGTGCTAGGGCTAAAAAGGCATCAATTTTTTTATTTTTGCGCACTTCCAAGCTTAATTTTTGCGTAGGTTAAGATTTTTTTCCTATTTAGGTTTTTTAATGCAATTCCTATAAATAACTTTTATTAACACCTATAGTTTGATTTGGTAGTATTATTATATGTAAATTTTGTTGCTAAATGGTGTTGAATTAAGTTAAGAGTTATTTTGCAATATCTCCTAGAGTACTTAAATATTAATTTAAATTTTGGTATGTGTTAATATTTCAGTTAAAACGTTACTCTATTGCTCTATCACTAATCACTAATAATGGATTTCAGGAACCCCCCCAGCAATCGATCGACTACATCAATGAGAAAAATGTTTGCCCAACAGGAGACACATTTCTTTGGACGCCTATGAACGTAACTGCTGTGCGTTGCTGCATTGACCTACCATTAGATAGCCTAACCAGAATGGTCTTACTTGAAATGTTTTTTTTAACCCAGGTGTTATTTTTAGCTTAAGTTAGGATTTATTTAGACCCTAAGTACAACGGGTCTATTTTTAAATTAGGTAATGTGTTTTCGTTGTTGAATAATAAGTAACTATTTAATTAATAATAAACAAAAAATAAAAATATATATTGTTTTATTTTTCCTAATGATAGGAAAACAATTTTTCATAAAAACTACTTATTTTTTTACAGCCTTAGGAAGAAAAAATATAGATGAAGCAAATTAATACTGATAATAAATGATCAAAAAAAGAGAAAAATGGATTGGGCTACAATATTCCATATTCTTGTTATGATTGTTTACTATCGGTAATTGTTCTGTTTTTAGTTATATTATTTTTTTGTGTTTAAAATTCCCAGTGTTGTAAAAAATGTAATATAACTAAAAACAGAAGAATTACCGATAGTAAACAAGAATGGAATATTGTAGCCCATCCAGTTTTCTATTTTGATCATTTATTATCAGTATTTATTTGCTTTATCTATATTTTTTCTTCCTAAGACTGTAAAAAAATAAGTAGTTTTTATTAAAAATTGTTATCTTATCAATGGCGAAGGAGCCAATAAAGGCACCTTAATTAAAGTTTTTTACTGCGGCAATTAAATTTATTTTGCTACAGTAATTAAAGCTTAATTCTACAATAACTAACGGCGTTAGTTACAGTAACATCACTACGTTATTAAGGGTATTAATATCCTATATCTATGATAACTAAAGTACTTTAATAACCATCGCTGATGTTTAACAATGAGCTTGTATAGTGCCCGTTAATACGATATAATGTGGTAATTAAAGTGCTTTAATGATGTTAGCTAGCATCTTTAAGACTGTATATTAATGATAAATAAAGTACTTTAATTACAATAACTATAGCCACAGCAACTAAAGTAATTTACTGTAGCAGCTCAGGTAAAAGTAGAAAAACGACTTTAGTTATAACAGTAAATGACTGTAGCTGTCCCCCATTTAACTAAGATAATTTAGTTATGGTTATTAAAACTTTAATTATGGTCGATAGAATTTTCCCTCAGTGTACTAAACTTAAAATAAATGTTATCATCCATATTTCGTCTATTTAGTTCAAATTTTTCCAGTTACCGTTACCTTTTCTCACATTATAATTGTCAAAAACATTGAAATTCTAACGGAATGGCTGTTATAATGGGCTGGAAAGCAAATACTTTTCCACCAATTATTCACCGGTTGAATGATCTGACACTTTGTGTCATTATAGAATCAGATTTTAAATATAATCGAAGTTGTCGAATTGGTAAACCAATAATTTAGATAACCGGGCCAAAATTTCATTAGGAAAAATTAATTTCTGCTTTCTACCTATGTCGTTTATGTCATAATCAAAGTTTCCTGGTTAGCTCAAACTTGTTTAAAATCTTTGGGCAACCCGAACATTAAATATGTCATATTGTGTCTTAGTTTATGTAACATTTTATTTAAGCTACTCCACTGGCTCAGTTTTTGAAATATTTTTTCTTAAAATGTCGTTTTGTTGTTGTGACGTAGCCAGGGGGAGGGGGGCAGGGGGCCCAGGCGCTAGATAATGTTTCAGCCCCCCCCCCCCACTGAATTTCGTTTTATGTGTATTTTTTGGTTATTTTGTTTGTTCGGGTTATGAAAGCCAACCAAAACATACCTATAGTAGAGTGGCGTAGCCATGGGGCAGGAAGCCCTGGCAAGCGCGGATCCGGGAGGGGGGGGGCATGGGGGTCATGATCCCCCCTAAAAAAAACACAAACAAATTTTTATATGCCGTATTTAGAGCGGGGGGTGCCGGGTTACATGCATAACCCAATGCAATAAGATATTTTTACAACAAAAACAGTAATAATTTAATTTTCGAAATTTGATAATAGATGATGTAGGTGAATTTTAATCGAACTTTGGGCGTGACCCCGAAAATTTTTCTCCCGCGGCGCTTTTCTTATTGAGACCCCAAAAAAATGTTCACTTCATTTACATGATTTGACCCCGCCCAAAACAAAGTTCTGGATACGCGCCTGAGCCCGGGCGCTAGTTAATGTGTTTAAGGTCCTTTTGCCTCCCCCCGAATCCCAATTAAATTTCTAGCGACGCCACTGCTAGTACCTACCAATAAGATAAGATGTAGGTTACTAAACCTTACATAAACGTTATCTTTCTACCAATGGCACGGGGTCCCCCTAAAAAAATTATTTTGTTAAAAATACAGGTTTATATAAAAATTTTGTGAGTCGGCACTACAATCCATAATTTAATTTTGGCAATTCATGTTGTAAGGCGGCAGGCGGCGCGGTATCAAAGTAAAAGGCGGCCGCCTTTGACCTAAGCCGATGAAGGTTACCACTGTATTTTGCTGAGTAGAAACCCAGTTAATATATTTATTTGAACCTCACTCTGAGAAATACCAAATATGAGAATGATGTAATTTTTCCCATTTAAAACTGACCATTTACTTGCACCTAATTGTAATAGGACTTTAAAAAAGTTGTGAATTGATAGACAACTATTGTATTCAAATCACTATCGATATTCCAAAATGTTTTGTTGAAAAATAAATATTTTGTTTTAATACTGTTTTTATTCTCTTTTTAATATTAGGGTGGCCCGCTCTCGACGCATATAATTCCAAAGCATCTTAACTACTTAACTTTTTAATAATTTTTAAATACTAAACTAAGATTATTTTAAATTATACAGGGTGTCCCAAATACTCCAGACATATCAAATATGTTTTTTAATAGAACACCTTCCACAAATTTTGAATAAAATGTCCTATCTAAATTCAAATGTTTTGAGACTCCTTTAAAATATGTCATTTTCGACCTTTGACAGGATGTAGCATTGGAACAGCACATCTGTGAACAAAATGTTTTTCACCTCCCTGTCTTGGTTCTTTCTTTTCTATCCAAAGAGACTAAGTTCTGGATTGACATGTTAAACCAAAAGACAAATATCGGAAGATGTAACTTTTAAATAGAGAATAGAAAACGGATAAGTAGGTGAAAACCATTTTTCTCTAAGATACACCGTTCTAGTTATACAGCCTGTCAAAAGTCGGAAAATGCCATATTTTAAACGTCAATATCAAAAGCAATTGAATTTAAACATGGAATTTTATACAAAATATACGGGGAATTAAGGGAAGTAGAAAATAATATAATATATAGGGTGTTCCTTGTGTCCTGACTATTTGGACTTCCTTTATAACTCTGCTTTTAAAAATTTAAGTTTAATAGTTTAGATGCTATGGAATCGTGCGTTGAGAGCGGGCCACCCTGTATCCTGTATTATTTAGGGAGCATGTAACGATAGCTATTATTTACGAGGGTAAAATTTACGATATGAGCTGTAGACGGGTATCTTAAAATGCCATGTAAGTAGAATACTATATGCAATTGTTGGGATTGCCACCCCTTACTCTGGGGGTTGGCGTCAAGATCTTGCGCATTCGCCTTTTTATAAATCCTTCATTTAATTTGTCTAGAATTTTATTTTAAAATTACACTAATAATGGAAAAGACACAAAATAATATTAAGTACCTACATATTTTTTCAAATAATTTAACAATATAAAATACATATAAACAAAAACCATTCGGAAATTAGATAAGTATTATAAATATAAATACAAACAAGAAACTAAAAAAAATAATAAATATTTGAACATTTTGTAACACAGTAACATTAAGATTATACAAGAAAATTATCAACATAAAGATAACATTTTATTTATTTTGTAACAAAGCCACATTGTGAAATGTAATATAAAAATTTCTTTAATATAGGTATGAACATTTTTCGTTGTCAACGTAGCCTAGAATTTCGCGATAATCCGGAACAGGTGGCAATATTAATAACAGTCCATTTTTGTTCACGACTATAATATCCATAATTCGTCTGTTTCCCCAATTCCCAATTATAACATATACTATCATGGGTGTAGCCAGGATTTTCTCCTGGGTGGGGCGAAAACGTAATATAAAGTACTAATAAAAAAGTTTTTTTATTTAAACATATTTACTTTAGTGTATTTCCTTGGGCGGGGGAAAGCACCCTACCCTGTCCCACCTTGGCTACGCCCATGTATGCTATATGATGTATTTATTGTAGACACTTCTATACCGGTAAATTATCAAATCATTCACCATTTTGTGAGTGAATACTTTTGTTCACGATTTAAACAAATCTCGACCTATTTCATGTTCATGCGCGAAATTAGGGGGGCTTAAAGGTGCTAAGCCCTCCAAAAACCTAATTAACCCCCTCCCATCATTATCACAAACACATTTCAGAACACATTTTTCTGTTTTAAAGTTGAAGAGCCAGGAGCCAGCTAGTAATTTTAAGAAAACATCAAACAACTAAATTTAATCCAAACATGTGTTAGTTAGAGGTATGGGGGCATATGGGCGTCCGAAGTAACTTTTCTGAGACGGGAGATTTTTCACCGTAAAATCGATGGTCTAGCGGGGGGAGGCAAACGCGATGTAGAGAAAAATGTGACGTAAAACAAATAAAGACAGTGCAAGTCCAAGACTCTATACGTTTAAGAAACTTCATTGTCTCCAACCTTCAAATAGGCCCTAACATAAATGTTACGTGTATATTTTTTTAAATTTCGACCCAATGGATTAAAGAAGTTTATTCTCGAGTCTGTATCGGATGACCCAATTCCAGCATCACTTTACATTTTTCCAGCAGAAAATTTCCTGAACTAAAAAAATATTACGTATCTATGAATTAGTTATTTATTACTAAATAGATGTTTTGTTACCACGTTATCATTGAATAGAAATATAGAAAATATATTAATTATAGTTGTTATTGTTGTGTTCAAGAAAATTACGACGATGTAGCCTAATGTTTAATTATATAAAACGAAAAAACTTCTACTTTACATACACAGTTATTTCTGATATCCTAATACTATACCCAATAAGTCTACATTTTAAGCCTAAAATGCCAGTTATATACAACCCAGGCATAATTTATATTTATTTATGAAACGCCCTGAGTGCCATCTCTGTAGAATGTATGGAACCCTATATATTTTTAACTAATATTTTAAAATATTTAAGTCGCATAACCGGCAATTAAGCACCACCCACTTGGGAGGCCCTAAGAACAGACAAGGGGCGCCCAGAGCCAAAATTATTCTTATATATTTTCGTGCCAACACCTACCGGTATTGCGGATGTTCCTAAATATATATATATATATATATAGTTATGAGTTAATTACTTTCATATTATAATTAACAGGAATTTCCATTTGAAAACAAAGTGTAAATTCCTTAATTTTCCCGGGGAGGTGTAATATGAAGGTAAAACACTTTGTATTGATATATCGTATTTAGTTGTCCTAATTAATTATTATGATTAGCTGTTATAACAATACTGTCGATATATTAATTGTGTAATATAAACACTATCGTAAGCAGAACACCCATGTATGTGGCGACACAGATTAACCATAGAATATAGTTTGATGTTAAATATGAAGCACCGTTTTCTTTGAACCCTTTGTATCCACCTATCAGAACATCAAAATATTACACACTTTCTAGAAAAGAAAAAATGAAAAAAACAATAACCTCAATTTTTCATGATCACAGTAATCAATCTAAAATGTATGTTTCAAGATTTAAGTCACAGTACAAATTCTAATGCTAATATAATTTGAAATAAATTTATTAAAAATTTTATTTAAAATTGCCTTTTAATAACGTAAACTACGCTTTGCCGTATAATCCAATTCAATAATTCGTCACAATGTGACGTCACGATCCACTGCGCATCCTGTTGATATCATTCCTTGTATCATGCTGGCGCCACGACCGGCCAACTCCACCGCGGCCACTAAGGCTGCGTCCACATGCAAAGCAGGTGTATTCTCCGTTTGGTTAGTCTTTAATAGCTAATGTACGAAAGTGCCTCGTTTACAAAGGGTCCCAATCTTCCCCTATACAGGGTGTCCAAAAAGTTAAAAATTCAATTTTTATCTATTTAAATGAATTATGTCAAATCATCACATCTTCCAAGATATTGGTTTTCATTAAAATTGAATAGCAATAAGATTTTTGTTTTAAATTTTTATTTCACTGAAAAATTTGGTAGGTGTACCTTTGATTTGGTACACCTTTAACTAGACCTTTGGTTAGATAACTCAGAAATAAATTACTATAGTGTCTAGCAAAACGTCATTTTCAGTAACTTTTTTTTAGTTTACAACGGAGCAAAAGATACATAATTATTTATTTAAAATTACATCGAAATATAAAATAAAGCATTTAACAAAATACAATGAACAGAAACCAATATATAATTATAATTTAATGCATGAGTCATTAAAAAAGACCAAAATCAGAGAGCATAACAATAATTATTCAAACACCGCTCCACTGTGAAGGACGCATATTTCCAGTTGGGCTTTAAGATAGTCATAACTTTTCCGCACTTCATTTAGGGATATTGCTACATTATTATTATATTCTAGGTACAGCTAGTATAATTCTTTGTTTTGAAATGTAATCATCATTTGGAAGTGGATTAGCATAAGTTAACTGTTTTAGGCGTCCCCACAAATACATATCTGCCAAGGTAAAGTCGGGACTTCTTGGGGGTCATAACACTGGATAATTTCGCCCAATGAATTTTTGTCCAAATTCCAAACCAAAAGCCATTCCATTACTTCTTCAGCAAAATGGGCCGGGCATCCATTTTGCTAGAAGTACATGTTACTTAGGTAATCTAATATCAGTTGTTTCAAATGATCAAGAAACAAAGTATTTAACATATTTAAATTAGAATTTCTATTACAAAAGTAATCTCAAAGAAATACTATACTATTACACCATTGTAGGAAATAGCTCACCAAACGATCACTTTTTTTTAATGTTGACGCTCCTTTACAATATGCTAAATTTGGTCCACTAAATGAGTTAGACTTTAAATTTAGAGTGGTGTAATTGCAGTTAGCCTGGTTATCAACTTTATAAAAGTAACCGCATGAACCCTGCTTCATCAAATCTAACTAAGTATACGATAGTGTGAGTTAGTTCAGTAAGTATCTTGCTTTAATGGTATTACCAATAATTCTTCAAATTGTGTACATCCCAATCTCAGAAAATTTCTTACATCGCCTGGTTAAACCATCACATTTGATAACTTTTCCGCAACAGTAACTATTCTTTAACTAAGCATTTTTTTTTATTATTTCAAATCGAGATCAACAACACGATGGCAAGGCCAATCTCTTGATGTTTCAAAGGTTTTAGTGCTGATGTACTTAATTATCACGTTGAGCGTTCTCGTTTACACTAAGCTGAAGTGATTAGTGGTGGGCAGTTCGGATCTGAGCCGGTTAAGTGAGTTAAATCTTAAGAAAGATTTGGACTGATCCGACTCCTAAAATAAAACAGACAGTTCAAACATAAATCTTAAATGGAAAAGTAATTGCCTTACCCGACATCGACAGGAAAGTGTTATGTCGTTGTGTTGACGTTTGAAGCGATTTACCATTATAATTATTAATAACGCGATTCAGTCGACATGTCGACATCGAAAAAGGTATCGTTTAATTAGAATTATTTTAAATGGCGCTGGCCATGATGTGTGGGTTTCATCATATTGCACGGATCCGATCAACTAAACTCGGATCTGACGGAGCCCGGGTCGACGTCGAAGGGGCGAAATAAAAGGACATATTTGCGTTGTGATTTTTTGATCGACGTATCTGTGACCCAGTTTAGATCTTAGCACTAATCCAGATCCGGTGACCCAAATCCCAAAAAATACCTAGATTGCACAACTGCAAGAGCGACCAATTAGCATAGTGTAAAGGGCCTAAATCTAAACCCCCTTCCTACCCTAAATTTAGCGTCTGAATTCAACATAATGTAAATAGACTTCCTTAACATTACTCGAATAGCGGACATGTCGCGGTGCAACCATTCATTCACCAAAGACTTATCCGAGAATATTATAAGTTTATGGAATCTTCTATTACGACTTAAAATCTCCTTAAGTCCCTACCCACAAACAAAAATCCAATATTATGCCATCATCGCCCTCTTCTAATATATGGATATAATGGGGTTTGCACGGACTTATCTTATTTTGTTTTAAAATTTCTTGCATAGTACTTTTTTGGACCATCTGTAGTTGCATAACTCGTTTCCTCAAGGACGGTGTGGAGTTTTCTCTAACAGACTGCAGTACGAGTAGAGTCGGTGCATCATCTTCATTGTACAATTTTTTTACTTTTTTTATAACTATTACGGATCCCGTTTCACAAAATTTCTTGATTAGCTTGGAGACCGCCCATTTGGTTACGGATATATTGAAGAATTTTTTATGAAATTTTGTCAATAACGTATCTGAATAAAAAATCTCCGTTACCATAACATTGGATTAAATGTATTCTTTGCTACATTGTTAACATTGTAAACTAATAAAATCTTTAAAAGTTACTGACAATGACGTTTTAGATAAATAATAAACAGAAGTGGCCCTAGCATGCTTCCCTGTAGTATACCAAGGTTAATTTTTAACTTATCAGAGACGAACTGTTGATCATGCTTATCCTTAACAACAACTTTTTGGGTTCTATCTTGGGTAGGATTTTATCCACGACAATGTCGAACCTCTCACAGGTCCATATAGCTTATCCAATAAATATGTATGAGAGAGACTTTAAAAGCCTTTGAGAGATCAAGGAAAAGACCGCAGGCCAAATATCCTTCCTCCAAGGCTTCCACAGTCCTCAATAAAATCAAAAACAGCTGTTTCCACCGATCGACCCTGCAAGAACCCATGTTGAAAATTCAAAAATAAATCAGCTGACAAAAAATACTGCTTAAGTCGATTATAAAAAACCTTTTTAAATATTTTTGAAAACGATGGCAAAATACTTATAGGACGATAATTCTTATTATTTGTATTACCTTTTTTTGTATAAGGGTATGACGGACGCGTTTTTTTAAAGTACTTGGATATTTACCTTCTAAAAGAGAACAATTTACAACTTCAGTGAGAGGCATGATAATATTGTTTATACATCTTTTTATTAAAAATAGTGGAATTTCATCATCTCCTGCGCATCTTTTATTTTTAAAATATTGGACATTATTAATTAATTGAGACTCAGTAACTGGGTTTACATACATTGACTTATACCCATTGCCTAAACGTAGACTTGAGTTACGGCCTGGCTGAAAAAAAAAAGTTCACAATATGCCACGCGGCTTTGTTTTTATTATCGGATTCGGAGAGCTTCTTAGCAAAATAATCACTTTTGCATTGTTTTATTTTTTTTTATTTCCTTGAGATCCGCATGTATTTCCTTATATTGTGGTGAATGGTGATGGTGAGAGAATATTGAAAGTATATAATTTGTTTTTTAATTCTTGTAGTTCTGGTGTTTCAAGATACACAATTTTGTTAACATTACGTTTATGAGTTAACTTTAGAGGAGAACATAAATTAATATAAAACATGAACAACACGAGAAATGACTTCCATTTTGAGTTTGTATCAAGATTAAGGTACACCGAAAACCAGGACTCTTAATTTAAGAGACCGACAAACTTAAAAATATTTTCGTCGCAAAAATGACGTTTATAGGTAGCTTTAGCGTTGCAAATGTTATCAACTATTTTTAGTGTCGCAACTTGTGCGCAATGATCCGATATAAAGAAATCAACAACATCAGCTCTAGCAGTATGAAAGTAGAAGATTTTTTAATAAATTAGCATTATTGTCACGGGGCTTCCTGGCCTTACAAGTGATGTTAAATGTTTATGAGGCTTCCTGGATCTTAGCCTCTTTGTCCGCCCGCGCAAAATTTATTATAGTGTGCTACCTATGGCCGCAGAATAAACAAATATGTTTAGGTGACACACTAGCTAGCTCATTAGTTGAAGTCGGAGAGGGTCGTAGGTGACGTTCATTTGTTGAAGGATACTGGGAGATATCTATACCATAATAAAACAAAAATTGAGTTTGTAAAATAACGATGGCTGTTTCTTAACTTTCTTTTATTCAGGTAAACAAATATCAAATTTATTAATTCAGTACCTATATAAAATTTAACAATACAGATGTTACCCATGGTTTAGAGCAAAGACTATACAGTTGTAAAAAAAATATTATTTATTAACCTACCAAAGCTGACATCGAGGGGAATAAGGTAGATTTAACCCCCGCTAAACTATATGGTGCTGAAATTTATATGGCCCTGGGCACGCGTGTGAGGTTATAAAAAAAAATATAATTGTCCTATCTAACCGAAGAACTCTACTAAAAATCGAACGTCGTATCTTGCAACACGGGGTGAGAAGTGTGACTACTATATCTAAATCAAATACCTTATTTAATGAAACATGTACGACCTTTACCATGCAGCTTCGGGTCTGGTGTTATGAGGGGGCCCATAGGTTGACGGGACCCCTGAAGCCAATCTGGTCTCAGGTCACGACACTCACACATAGGACTTGGACTGCGGACGATGTACGTAGACGAGACACATGTGGGCATCGGACATTACACATATTTTATGCAATTTGCATACCTGACCCAATCGAAATTCCATGCCCTTCGATGAACGTCGATATCGGTAGTAATGATCGTTTGAAACTGTAACATTATGATTACTTGTTAAAAGATCAATATTTAAATCTCCCGCCAAAACAACATGAACCCCTTCCTCGTGAATTTTAGAACAAATATTATCTAGAATTTTTAAAAAACAGTCAAAGTCTCCATTTGGTGGTCTATATATGCATAAGAACACTATTTTCTTGTTTTTAACACTTACAGAACCTGCAGCACATTCTAAGATGTTTGATTGAGAAAAAAGAGTTATATCTGACCTTGGGGCATATGCCAGACCAGACCTGGCGTAAAGGGCACTTCCTCCATGATGACCTGGTTTCCTAGAAAACCAAGATACCAGCTGGTAATTAATAATCCTGTTGATCGAATTTGATCATCACTTAGCCAACGTTCAGTCAATGTTAGAACATCAGCAGAATAATTATTTGCTAAACTTTCCACTTTATCCACACAGTTACACAGTATTGTCTACCGTTAAAGTGGTTTTGGTTCTGGGTAAACCTTGTTTGGTTTTCAAAATGGCGGTTGTTATTTCTGTGTTGAAAAGGTTGTCGAGATTGAAAACTAAAATTCTGAATTTTCACTTCTTTAGGCCAAAAATCTGCATTTAAAATAGTTTCTTTGCAGTCACTAGGAATCGTCAACTTAAACGAACAGTTGAAACCATTTGATCCTAATTTTTTCGAATTAAAGTGTCGATTTACTAGAATATTCTTAACATATTCCGCAAAACCATCCTCTGTAGTATCCAGGCCCAAATTGCTGACATGTAAACAAACCGTATCTGATACACCGGCCGACAGTGCATTGATCACCGCGGTACCGACCACTGCGGTGGATCGCGATTTCCTATTATCTCTAGTGCTAGCATTTTTTCCTCTTCTCAGATTTTCAAATGGATTTTTAATATCTGATGGATTTTGTGAAGGTAAAGTTGGTTGCATATCTATGTGTCTTTGAGTTTGGTTGTTTGAATTGGTTAAAAATCCATTTCTGGATTCCTGCATTAAGTTTATAATTACCTCCTGCGAGTCCAATCATTTCTCAATATGATGTATTGTTTGATTCAAGATTTTGATCCCACGTAACGAGGCATCTTGCTTAATTTTTATTTTTGCACACTGCAATTTGTCACACGAAGCATCTATGACTTCGGAGCTGTCAAAAAATTCATTTTCGTCGTTTTAACTACTATCAGCACGAATTTTGATTATTTTAGCAAAGAAATCGGTAACTAGGACATTTGCACTGATATTGGCACACAACTTTTTATAAACCAACGCATTTATTAAGTCTTTTTTATTTATCTGGTTTAACTCATTGACTTTCCGCCATCTTGAACTTATGGATGTGCTTTCTATCATAAGAATAAGGACAATATTAAAAACACATCGATCTATATGGCATAGGCGGTCATGGAGGTACTTAAATATAAGGGATGTTTTTATATGTTTCGTCTTCAGGATATTTTAATGTTAAATATGAGTTATCATCTTCTGAATTAAAATTTAGACTTTTGCTACTTCATTGAGGGTTTACAATAATGTTGATAAATCTTTTCTTTTTTTATTAAATTTCTATATTTTCTGTTGTACTTTTAGTTCTTCAGTTTCTTTATAATTTGGTTAATATTATGTTAATTTACATATTATAATATATTCATCCCTTTTTGAACGATCAAAAAAACTCAATTTTGATAAATTTGATAATGAAGTTGACAGTAGAAACAAATGTTAGGAATTCGATAAAATATTAAACCTGCTAGAACCCTTGTATACAGTATTTTAAAAATATAATTATTTTTAGAAGAAATAGGGGTCGAAAAAACAAATTTACCCTTACAGATCGTAAAATAAAAGTAAAGGAAAGGGAACAAAATGAAATTTTTCCAAAAATATATATATACTTACTTACTTGAACTAGCCCCTATGCTACAAATTCAACTTTAAACTAATTCTGTCTTCATTTATTTAATTTTCTTTCGACAAAATCAGTTTTTGATTAAACGACTGGCAACTGGTATTGTTATTTGCCATACGTATATAATTAAATGTGTAATAATATTACAGAAGCCAAAGGTGCTAAGCAAAAGGGCTGTGAAAAAAAAGAAGAAACAACTGAATCCTCACCAGCACTTCCAGAAGAATGTTCTAAGACCGACTACGGATGTTGCCCTGATCAGTCACCTGCTAAAGGTAAGGATGCATTTAATTAAAATCAAAGCATTCTCTATTTGTCAATTGGTTAGGTTGACACTTATGAAAGATCTTGTATGTAAAGACAAAGAATTTTTAGACTATGGCACATGGTATTAACAAGGTGGTTGGGGGAACGGCTAACTCTCTGGGTTCGTTTCTCAACGTCAATTGGACAAGACGTTGATATCGTTTTGTTACATAAGAAAAAAACTGTTAGTAGTTTCGCAAAACTCCTTACCCCGAGTTGCGCCGTATTTGGCTTAAGCTCGGTGTAGTTAAGCGGTCTCAAATTTTTAGGCCGAGCTTATAATCAATTCCTTTGCAACAGCGATTTTCAAACCGAGCTTATGGAAGTCGCGAATAAACTTGGCAGCATCCTATATTTCTACCTTTTTTTGGGAACCTTACCTGAAATTACCTTAATTCGTGACATTCATTGCGTGACGTTTAAAGACGTTTGGTTTTTGGCAGCCCGGTGAAACTTCTTATGGGCGGGATCGCAGCTAGAGTGACGTCAGACCTCCAGACTTTTTCAAGTTAGGACCTACGTTTATCCCCATTAGTTATGTGTTAATATTACACCTACGTAGTTATTTCTACAAAGAGAGCTACGGCAGACGAACTTGGTCTGACTATATTTGTCTCTTTTTACATCGAATGGAGATAACTTGATGCAGACAGAGATAGGTACTTGACATGAATAGCACGAGCTGTTAAATTATTTTACAACCTAACTTTCCTGTTTTGAGCTTGACCACCAGCACAAATCATTGACATTTGTAATGTCAATGGCACAAATGGAATTGCCCCTTTTTCTTTCTTCATAGCTGTAAATCGGACCAGGCTTTTTTGATATTTTTATGTTATTTTTAATTTTCTAATCTTTTTACCAAAAGGACCGTTTTCTTTTTGTTGCAGGTAAGTAAATCTACTTGTTGCAAAAATAATTATGTTCCAAACATATTTTTACTTTAAGGAGATTTTCACTTATTAATTTTTATTAATGTAGATGTGTACTAAATCATTTATAGTATATTTATTAATTGTAGGTAACACAAATACCTACAAAATATATTTTTTTTGCTATTCAATTATTTAGAATTTAGACTATTAGAAAATTTTAAGTCTGTCGAGTGTTCTAGTAAGTAATTCATTAATTTTTTAATTTTATATTCTTTTAGGTTAGCTATTTCAAGAAGTACCTATAGGTACGTGAATCTTTGATGATTATGCATGTTGCATGAATAAATGTCCCATGAGAATCACTACAGCTGGTAATGTAGGTTAATCTGGGAAAGTAAGTACATTTTGGGAATATAAAGAAAAAACGAGGTACTGATCTTACCTATATTTTCATCGTAGTTGTCAATAAAATTAATTATAAGCTGATTTCTGAAGTTTTATTTCTAATTGTACAACTTTAATAAATAACATTTTAAAATGATATTTACAGCTTAAAAATCTAATCAGAAAATCCTAATATTTAATTTTTACTCTACTTGAAAAATCAAATAACGAGGATTATTGTGAATAATTTGATGGCCTTAAATATCATTTTAAGGTTTTGTGTGCAACATTTTTTAAAATTGCCATATTTGAAAGTCCCGCCTATAGCCGAAAGGTTGTCCAAATTTTTGAACATAAAATTTTAAAATTATATTTACAACCAACAAACTATTCACAATCCTCATTTAATTTTCCAAGTATAGTAAAAATTAAATATTAGGATCCTGATGGTTTTTTAAGCTGTAAATATCATTTTAAAATTTTGGCGGCCAAAATTTTTAAAATGGTCATATTTGAAAGTCCCGCCTATAGTCCAAAGGTTCCCTCCAGACCCGATGGTGGCGCTGTTTTGACGTTTCTTATGTCAAATTTGCTTCGACCAATTAAAACGTTTGTTTGCCTTCTTTCTATGTTTGTCTTCGTTGGTTTTTGGTTTTTTAAATTTTTAGTACTTTTGATATATGTTCTTGAAATTAAACTTATTTTAATACAAAATGAACAGTAAAAAGTGTACCAACAGGTCCCCCAATTTTTTTTTGGCAGAAAAATATGAGTTATTCAGTAGGTATAGCCCAAAAGTATGGGCAAATAATCGTGGATAAAAAAAACGGACCGCTCTATGGTCATATCACTTTAACTTGAGAAAGATGACAGAAACCCATTAAACACGCGTTAAATTTTACTTGACACTTTAGAGAAGTGAGGTTAGTGTACATTTCAAAAAGTGACAATTCTGTCAGATTTGTTTATTTTTTATTTTGCTGTAATTAAAACCTTTCTTCGGTGGTATTCGTACATTTGAGTAAAAATTATAGTTAAAAACATTTGTGGATTATGTGTTTAGTTATCTATGCCCTTTGACCGGTCAGTTTATTAAATTTAAGTTGAAAATAGCTAAATGTTGGCGATGTTCCAGTTATGGATAAATAAAACTTCTTTGCTTTGAGTGGCAAAATAATGTTTTGGTTTTTAATAAGCTGATAAAGAGACTGGAAACCTACCCTTTATGGTGAGAGCAGAAGAATGAAAACTAATATATACCTAAATTTCATTGAAGAAGTGATTTTAGTGCGAGAATTAATATAAATTGGACACCTCTATGTTATGATGAAAGCAGAATTAAAACCTTTATATACCTATGTAATACTCCAAAGAAAAGCTGTTTCTACTACACAACTTAATTGGACAGTTTTATAAGAGAAAGATTACTGCATTTTAATTTCACAGCCATGTTATGTTTAAACCCAACTAAGTTTGTTAAAAACAATATTTTAGTCAAGAATATCAGAAAAATGCATCGAATGCACTTACCCTAACATAAGTATGTATTTATGTGTTGCTTGAATTAACAAAAATATAGTGGATTAATAAGAAGTTATCAAAGGAAAGATGTGCCAAACTTCTACAAAGAAACTTTCTCTCGAACTGTGTAGTGTACAACTGGAATCGACTGAGTGAAGACACAGTCAATGCAACCCCAATAAACCAATTTAAGAATAGACTTGACAGATACATTAAACAATGGAACAGCTCATTCGTCCTTTACACACTGTGATATTTACATGTGATAACAGAATAGTCTCATCGGTTCTACCTCTTACTATTGCTAAATAATAATAATTTGTGAGTTTTTTTAGACCATTTTCTATTTTACAGGAATTAATTAGGTTAGTAATATTTTATACTCTATGGTTTATTTTAAAATATCTAGATACGTATAAGCATTACGGCTTAATACTTTTGAGAAAAAAGTATTCCTAGGGAGCATGGTTAACAAATATGGGAAAAATAAAATAATCTTTATAAGTATAGTCAACTAATAAATGTATGAACGTCAATACTTACAATCCAATGTGTTTGTGTACTAATATATTAAAACATGATTAAAACTATAAGACTATGTTTTTATTTACACTTAGCAGTCTCTCTAGCATAGTTATTTTTAAAAAATGAAAATTCTTTATTGATAGAAATCAAACTGAAACAATACTTTATTCTTACATTATACTTTTTCTCATTTTTCAAAATAGGTAAGTTTATTTAGACAATTAAATAATAATTAATCTATGTATACAAATCAAATATATTTCAGTTTTAGGTTTACAGTACATTTCTTATGTTAAATACACCCTATATTTGTTATATATGAAGAAATCAGGATTAAAATTAAGTTTGCTTGAGTTGCAATTGTATATAACTACGTACTATTTAAAAAAATATATTTGTTCGATGACTACTAAAATCTTTATAAATAAATATTACTCGAACTTTCACAATTATGACTTTTGAACTTAAGTACCAGAGGGTCCTTATCTAATAGGAAGCCTTCTGTTTTATTCTTCTTCAAGAACGTTAGTCCTGTGTTTAAGTCAGTATATATTCTGTTATGTCTTAGATGTGACCGGTGGTTTATTGTTGAAAGTAGACACAGTTTATTCGGTATATAAATTTATTCACACTACATAATATCACAGATTCGACATACTAAGTTAAAATGGAGTAATAGACAGGCTTGTGCGCACTGTACTATCGTTTTAGTAGGAAATTGTATCCCTACTCCTAGACGTTCGCCTTGAGGCGGCTCGTCTCTGAATGTCGACACAACATATTCTATAAACATGCTTCCTTGTGCTTCCCAAATTAGTAATTTATTAGTCCATAAATGCCTTTTTTTTTGTCACGACGATAGGTCTTTCCTTTTCATAAATGGTTCTAAAAAAATAATAACGATTTTTGGAAATTATTTTTTTTTAATAAACAAATTTCAAATTTTTTTTTTTGACTATGACTATTAACGATCACGCTGTATAAAAAAGACATAAAGTGAAGTAACACACATTGTACTAAGTGGTCCAAAAGACAGCCTACCCATTGAAGTGAAAATGGAATGGATTGAATTTTGATGAAGATATATGGGTTTTGAAAATCAAATTAGTGTATTTAAAACTTATATATTTGGTTGCACAAAGATTTTTAACAACAATTAACTAACCAGCAACTTTGACTCTGACATAAATGACATTGGTAGGCATAATTTACTCACAAACTTGCCAACCAGATCTATGTGATTGTGAAAAAAGTATTTCTGCCAATATCATGTATGCCACCGTCAAAGTGGTTGGTTAGTTATTTATTATGAAAATTCTTTATGCAACCTGACATTAGTCTCCCCATTATTTTTACCATGTCATTGTATTGACAGGCAATGATATTGATTTTTTTGGAATTATAGATATCGTTTTATCCTCGGTTTTATCAATAAATCATTTTAACTGTAAGTTGTTTTCCTAAAACAGAAAAAAAAATTGTCAGATACAAATGTATGTCAAGAAAAAATCTAAGAGCCTGCTAACTAATAATAAAAATAAAAATAAAAAACTCTTGTAACATTATCACTGCAACATGCAATTCTAATTAAAAAGCTGATAACAAATTAAAATTAGAACATGTGCAAGTATTTTTGATGTTGGGTAGGAAGGAAATATAGGGACTATTACTATCTCATATGGGACTCCCAAAGCTATTGAAAAGCACAGGTGTCAGCTTTAAGTTAATTTGTCTTAGGTTTTCCCGAGGGGTTTCCATAGATTTCCTGGTGTAAATAAATAACTTACACAAATTTTCCTATAAGATGTGTTGTCCGTGATCTGAAACACTATATTTTAAAGTTTTTACATGTCATCTTGTATGTAACCATCATGGAATCTTTTCTATAAAATAAAAAAAAATTAAATTGGTAGTGCAGTTGCTGACAAACATATACCAGGACATAACAGACATACATGTACTGACATGATAAACTCTAAAAGGTTATATTGAGCACAATAACATTTCAAATGGGGGTTTTCAGATAAAAATTATTATTTCTTCGGGTTTGTGGTTCGACCTTAATGTAAAGTATATACCTATTATGCAGAAAATTATATTAATTAATGTGTTTTTAAGCTGATATCAAAAAAAGTTGTGTAGTGTAAAACAGTTAGTAATTTAATATTGAGTCCATAACTTGAAATATTTGCATAGAGCACATCATATTGGAACAATATTTATTTATTTATTCTTATACATTATATAATACAATTTTTTCATTACAGCTCTCAAATCAGTGCTTATTAGCTCTGGCCATATCAACCCCCAAAAATAGGATAAAAAAAATAATTTCAGAGATCCTATGCATGCATACACCAGTTTTTTATTAATTTTTTTCCTGAAAGAGTGATCAAAATGGTGCCAGAGTTGAAGATATGAGACTTAACACTTAACACATGTAAATACCTACCTCTAAACTGGTTTTTATGTTTAACTGTTCACTTTATTTAAGAAATCTCCAGTCTTCAACTTGTTTCTGCACAATTTCTACAACATTTAAAGCATAAAAATAATGTAAATCTAACAAAATGAAAATCTGTATTTACCTTTGTTGTAAGTAAATCCTTTTCCAACACACTTATTTACATTATTTTCTGATATATTCAACAGGGCCCCAATCGACCTTAAAACTTTTATTATATGCAACAGAAATAGAAATTAAACTGGTGAATAGTCCTTAAATGTTAGAAAATTAAGACAAGTCCATAAAATAAGAACGAAACACACAAAGAAGACATTAAATAATATTTTTGACTTTTGAGGTAATGTCATATCGGCTTGTCAGAAAAATGTCCTACAGTATTGCCACTTCTAACGGTTACAACGGTGCCATGTTATTACTGTAAATTGGAAAAGAATGTAATTAATTTTTAAAAACTTTACCATCACGAATACTCAAAAGTTAATATTCATTCCCAAAAAGTATTTTTTAAATGAATTTAAAGCTATTTTGTTGAGAAACTGGGCTTTTTTGTTAGCGAAAGTAGGCAACCAAGAAAACATTTCTGAAAACCAAGAGATCACAATGGCTTTGGTACAAAACAACACATTGTTCGTTTTTTACAATAACTATAGTCATTTTTGTCTCGTATTATGCAAAATGTCAAATTTGAAAAAGATAGATATAAACCTGATGTCTTTAATGGCATTTAAAATTTTCTATAAGTAAAAGGAACAAACCCTTTTTTCTTCTGTGAGTAAAAGGAAAACGGCTAATTCGACAAATATGTTACCGTTTAATTTTGCCATGGATTCACCCAATGGAATTAATTTTTCTTCAATTGTTTTTTGTGTCATCTTTCTCAAGTTAAAGTGATTTGACCATAGTATAGATGCAAAAGAAAAAGCGTGGACAAAAATAACAGCAGAATTTAATGCAATTAGTCCGAATTCAGTATACTGTCCTGTTACTAGTTTGCGAGAAGCTTATGACAATAAAAAAAAGGAAGTTCGCAAACAAGTAGCTGAAGAGAGGAGACAAACAATGATAACTGGAGGGGGCCCACCGCCTAAAATTAAGAAAGATGAAAGCTTTGACATCATTCTTTTCATTGTAAATGGCAAGATTATTCATGGACTTACGAATGAATATGATAGTGATACAGTAGGCCAGCCTATTATAACACAACAAGAAGAACAAGCTTTTGAGATTATGTGTAATGACAGGAATGTAGTGGTAAGTACTAAACTTTAATTGTGTTAGATACCTCCTACCCTTGGGTATTTTAAATTTTGTTTCCGAAGTATTAATAATGTTTTACTACTTACAATGCAAACAGTTAATAGAATGAATAGTTTCTTGAATTGCATCTTTTATCACTCAAATATGTTTTACTTCTAAAATAGGATGATGTAGCCAATCAAAGTTCAGAATCAGACAGTAAAAAGGCTGATCTTACATCTTACTGAAACAGCTGACATAACTTGGGAAAAATATACTCCTAGCCAAATAAAAAGGCCTATCTTAAATGCTTTGGCAACTCCATCCCGAAAGAAATTACAGGAATTAATCATGGGATTTTCATCTGTAAGTACTCTGCTTATTATAAATAACACCTACAACAACAAATCTATTTTTTTAACTAATAACTAAACATACCCTAATTTAGTTGTACAAAAGCACTAAATTTAAGTAATATTTTGTATATTTTAGGCTGAAGCAGATAACAGTCGTCGAAGAACAACAACTATCAGAGCACTTTCTTCTTCAGTTATTGCTGAAAAGTACGATCTACTTATGAACAAATTGTTGATTTGCAGGTGGCAGAGTTAAAGAAAAACTCTGAAAGAGCTGATGAAGAACATGAGCTTAAAATAACCTGCTTAAGATTAAAAGCAGAAAAATTAAAACAAGAAATTTAACTAAATAAGACAAAAAATAAATACTTTTTCACATAATGTCTTGAGAGTTTTGTTCTGATTTTTAATTTGTAGCATTTATTTAAATTTAAGAATTTATTTTACTCTGTTTTGTGTTAATAAACGAGCTGCATATTACAAATTAAAAAAAGTATTGTTGTAATAGCTGTTGTCTATAATTATTTCTTCCTACATTATTATTATTATTATTATTATTATTATTATTATTATTATTATTATTATTATTATTATTATTAACTGGTACATCAGGTATCTGCTCTTGAATCATTAAATAATTAAACTCTTCTTCATTTATATTTTCTACTGGTGGTGGATCTCCATCATTAGCTTCAATGGCTATATTATGAAGCACTGATGTTGCTACAATAATTACTTTCGCTAGATTTATATTGCATCATATTCCATATGCAAGAATTGGAAACCTTCTTTTCCAGTCATACCCCTAATAGTCTCTCCACTGAATTTCTAGTTCTTATTTGTGATTCATTGTAAAGTTGTTCAGGTCTTTCAGTAGGAGTTGCTAGTGGAGTTAATAAAAATGACTGTAATGCATAACCCCCATCACCTATAAATCAAATATTAAAATAATCCATAACTTGAAAGAAAGTTATTATCCAACGCAGTTGTGCTATTTTTATGCCTTTTTTATTTTTATTTGAATTTTTGGATCCTAAACATACGTCCAAGTCTTAAAAACTAACAGCTATAGCTTTAGTCAAATTGCGGTAAGTATGATGTACTTACCAAGAAGGACGCAGTTTGGAAATTCTTGATCATGAAACCGTGCCACTATTCGGCTATTTATAAAAATGGTCTGGTCATGAGTAGACCCTGGCCATCGAGCTACAATATCATTGATCTTTAGTTTTGCATCACCCACTACTTGGTTATTAAGAGAAAAGTAGCCTTTTCTGTTACGAAACACTTCTACATCATCGTCACCTAAAATATAAGAATATTTGTATAACCAATGTTTGTATCACAATACAAACCGGGAGATTGAATTTTAATGTGAGTTCCATCTATACATCTTCTTACTTTAGGAAATGAAGCAATCTGATAAAACCTATTTTAAGCTTGAATAATATCGTTATGTTCTGGCATTTATAATATATTCTCTGCTTAAACTAGCAATTGCTTCAGTTAACCTTTGCATACAAGTAGTGGACAAGTGCATCCCAATAATGTCTGCTACGCTGGAATAATGTCCATTTGTGGCATAAAATCTTAATGTCGTTAACAGTTGATTCATAGGACTAATACACTCATTCCTAAAATAAAAATAGTCCTATCAATTTTACTGTTTCTCCTTATGTAATTGTAATTTCCATTTACATGTCACTATCTTACGGTTTCTCCTTATGTAATTGTAATTTCCACTTACATGTCACTATCCATTAAACTATTTCAGTGAGAAGGTTTAACACCGTAGGCTTTCTGAGACGGAATCGCTGGTAAAAGGTTAAATTGTCCATTTCATTAAAATTATTAGATCTTTCATACTTTTGTCGCGGAAAACCCATGTTAATTATATCTAATACATCAAGATCGTCGTCTATAAATATATCGTCGAAAATTTCACCCATCACCCTTTTTTTTAGTTGGATGGGAATAAACAATATCAATAAAGTACAATATACCCCCAGGAATAATCCAATAATACCAAAAGTTCAAAAAGAAAGTATTCAAAATATTGACATAACAATACTGTCAAAGATTGAAAAACGATACGTAACCCCACAAAAACATAAGCTTGGCTTAAACCGTCAGAACACTGTGGGCATTGCTTTAAAATTCGTTATGTTGTTTACGAACTACAGATCTTTAACAAAGAAAACCCATTCATCTAACTGTTGGCTTTGTAGTTTATATACAAAATATTCGTTTTCTTAAATCCTTGCAACTCCTGAGACCCCTTTAATAAGTTATAAAATAACAAGTCATAGCTTCTGACGCAATTTTTGATTCGAGTCGTGTCGTTGATTAAATCATATAGTTTTTTAATTCTGTCAAGATTTAAGTAAGCGTCAAAATACGCATTTATTTTTTTGCTGAATAATAAGACATTTTCAAAATATGTTCCAACTAACTATTTTTCTCTTTCAAATCACTTTCAACACGTAAAAATAAAGTTCTTCGAAATGACAAAGGTGTCAAAACGAATTTTATGTCAATTGACACGACCCTTTAATTAATAACAGACCTACCCTGTTTTTTGTTTTTGTTATGATTATGTATTTGAGAGTGTTGACGTGCATCCAGCCAGTAATTGTACGGATTATACGCATAAATCACAAATATGCGTCCAAATAATTCACTGAATATAATAATGGCCCTGAAAATGTAAATTAAATAGACGTTTTTAACATATACCTGAATAAATGCAATATTTATGTCCTTATTGTCTATTTAAAACTAAATGAAATCCTTTATAATATCTGGTTATTCTTTTTTACGTGCTAAACGCTATGCCTACTATTTGGTTGAATAGAGCAGTCATACTGGACTCCGCCGAATATAAAATAAAAACCTTTCTTTCTGTCATCCGGCGATGCCGAAATAAAAATTTTCATATGTTTTTGTTGAAGCATTTGTCAAACATATTTTGAACGCAAATTACGTTTCACCATAAAGAACAGTATTTTATCCATGACAAAATTATTATTTTACTTTATACCTGCTTACTAATTTTATGTTTATTTTAAAGATATTTACATCCTAAAAACGACTAACCTGTTTTCAAGCCATTTTTAGTTAGGATTTACTTTTGAATCCTTATTTTTAATATCATTTTTTTAGGGCCCCAATACCAAGGTTGCAATATGCCTTGCTCAAATACAACCTACGGGTGCTGTCCTGACAAGGAAACACCGGCTCATGGATATCAGGGAGAAGGTTGCTGCCTCACTGGACCATTTGGTTGTTGTCCAGATGATATTACTCCTGCTAGGGGGGCCAATGGTGATGGCTGTGAGTGTCAGTACTCACCTTATGGGTGTTGTCCCGATAATGTTAGACCCGCTCAAGGTATCTATGCTTAACTCCAGGCTAACGATCTCATGGAACATCTAAATAATTTTACGTTAAGGCCGAGACACAATTGAAAAATAAGCAATGTGCAACAAGAAACAGGTAATAGGAAATAAAAAATATTAATTCCTGTTTCCTAAAACTTGATTGTGTCGTGATAAATTTGTTTGTACGTGTCAAAATTTATTTCTTTTGCTTAGTGCTTATCGCCTAATGCATATTTTTTGTGTCTCGGCCTTTAGTTTCAAACAACAACTTTCTAATTCCGACAGATTTTATTCTCGCGCAGTAATTTACAGTTACTTATAAATTATATTTTTATCCTCACCAAACCGCAGACCAATACGTTGTTTTTATTTTTGGAGTCTAGGAAGTCTAAATAAATCCCTTCTTTCCATCCTGAAAAGTAATTATACTGTTAAGATGACTTTGACATATTTTAGAAGCCTTATGTTTAATGCAGATAAACGAATAGTTTAATTGCTATTTAATTTATCAGCCAGATCAATTACTAATTGAGCTAATCAGAAATATATAATATAAAAATATATTTTATTAGTAATATTTTGCCAGCTAGACACAAAGAAAGCGGCCTTGACCAAGAATTAATTTTTACAAACCACTTGGCTGGATATAAAAAATATGGGTATATAAATTAAAAATATGTATATTCATCCCAGGTGATGATATCGAAGAAAAAAAATAAAATATTACTGAAACTCATGAACATAATACCAGAAAGTCCTACTTACTACAGAGTTTTGAAGGTTTTATGTACCTTGTGGAGAATTAAAATTGAAAGACTAGTGTATTCTCGGTGTAAAGTTGATTATTAAGTAGAAATTATTATAGAAGAGTGTCTTCGGTCCTATATGGGTCATCATTAGGAATGTAGAGACATACAATCAACACACAACGTCATATGTCATAACTAAAAATAAAGTTATGCCTTAATAAACTGTTCAACTCTTTATAGTTAACAAAATGAAATGGCCCTATTGCAATTTTTTTATAGCAATTCTTACTTAAAAGTTTGTTTTCTTTTAATTTTATATTTTTAAATGCTAATTTTACGTCTTTTTCACTTAATTTATTTTATAAGGCTATGATCATGCTGGCTGTGGTTGTAAATACTCGGAACATGGATGTTGTCCCGATGATTACACAGCATCGAATGGACCAGATTATAAAGGATGCCCATGTCATACTTACCAGTTTGGTTGCTGTCCAGATGGCATTTCTATTGCTGACGGTCCACATCAACAAGGTAATGCGACAGTTCTAAATAGCTAATAGGTACCAACAACAGTATTAAAGAGGAGTATAATCAGTATATACTATAAATAAATTACCACCATTGATTAGTTTTTTTCAATATGGTGTGTAGGAAATGAAATCAAGAACTTTTTACTTTTTCGACATAACAACGACTTAAAATTTACCAAAGAAAGTATTTTTTTAACCAAGTTAAGAAACGTTTTTTGTTGTTCACGTGCATAATATTTTTTCCTGTGAATCAATTTCGATTGTAATGCCCTGCCCTTTTCCTAACCTCATTTCTCTATTTTGTTCTCTTTACAACAAGGGCAGAAGCATTGCAGACTGAGAAGGGGAACTGGGTCGGTCTTAGAGTACTACCTATCAGTAAAACACTATTGTTATGATAATTAAAAATATATTGTAAGTTGAAAAAATACTGAAATTTAACAATCTTGCTTCCAATAGTCCAAATTAAGCAAAGGCACATACATATAGTAAAAGTTATCAATAATATAATCTTGATCCAAAATCCTATGTTAAAGTTCTATAAAATACCGCTTTTCAAAATAATGTTAAAATGTATAAATTTTTTTCCAGTCCCAAAATTTAATTTCATTAAGGGAGCATTGTATTTTTTAACTCATAGTCATTTAAATTAAATCATAGTATTTAAAGGGAGCATTTACTGTTTCTAAAGTTTGAATCTTCAAAATAACATAAGTAAAATGGTTTAAATCCATAATCTTCTAATTGAGCGTATTATAATATATAAATAACTTTAATTTCTCACAAAAATTAATATTCTGTTTTATAGTTAATTTCTTAAATTTTTTTTATCTGTTTCTAATTAATTTTATCTTAAAGGGAGCACTGACAGTTATAAATTTAATATCATAAAATTTCCAGGCAAAGTTATTATAAAGTTTTTACCTTTTCTACAATACCAAATTGAAGCCGAATTAAAGTAAACACTCACTTTAATATTTCTGAAAAATGCTTTAATTTCTCGCGACGAAAACACTGTAAAAGTCTTAAGGCTGGGCTTTCTAGCACAACTTTTTAACTGGGGCGGCATCCGACATCCGTCCCCCTGGCTTTACTTTCGGAAACTACTACTGTTAACTTATTCTTTTAAGAACTCTTCACTTATTGTTTCAAGAACAACTCGTTGTCTACTTATTTTTCACTTCTTCTCTACTTATTGTCGGTCCGTAGCATGGGCGCTTGTATTTATACCCAACTCAGGGTCATGTATTGCGCAAAAGTTTGACTTTGGTTTTTCCTAGAAGTATTTTTTTCAAAACAAGTCAGGGTCAAATCTGCGGATGTTACACGCGGATTCTTAGAAAACAAGTCAGGGCCAAATACTTGGCCGGTGAAGAATGTGTGAGAACGGAATTTTGCTCAAGGTTTTCTTATTTTTTCTACGAATATGTCGAAAGATTTTGTTATTGAAAAATGCCAAGAATGTATTTGAAGGTTACTAGGGTACAAAACCCAGAAGGAATTCGCACTGAATGTTACGTACAACAAAAAGATTGCACAACTTATTTTTTATGTAGAGAGGATTGACTTTAAAAATTTTTTAGTCGGTAGTTGTAAGCTTTAGTAAACGCAGTAACTTTGTGCTATGGTTTTGCCACTTCGACTTCTCTGCCAAAGGTGCCTCACTACAAGGTAGATGAATAAACTAATTAAAGGATATTATTTTCTTTTAATTTTTAAAAAACTTTCTTTTGGCTTTCTCAAAATATCAAGCACTTTTATTTATTAATTAATTTTCTAAACTTCAGACTTTGACCTTCTTTTTGAAAACGCGACCCCTTTTTACATATCGCCCCTTTCGAGCGATATGTATATCTCCTCTCCATATTAATAATGTTCGAGGGTTGTCGTCGTCGTCGTCGTCGTACCCGATTTTTGTAATATCGATTTTTATTTAGTTCATGAATTTTATAATTTGTTTTTATTAAATTAAATTATTTTTGAAATTAATTTTGTCTAGTGTACTTATACCCAGTTCCAAGATGGCGTCAGGCACTAAAGAGCCTGTAAGTGGTCCCGTTAAAAACGGTTGTAAATTGTGCAATCGCAGTGCAGTTAGTAATACTATTCAGTGTGATAAGTGTAAAGCTGTGTTACCTAAGTATTGCTGCGATATCAAAAACCTCATTTTCGATGATAATAAGGTGATTTGCTGCGATAATTCAAATAACTCAGATGACCTCGGCGATTCGTTTTCATCGGCCATGACAGTTATTGACAGTAATGACAGTAAGTCTTTACAACAGGAAATTAATTTTCTCAATGAGCTTCTGGCCTTTAGGGATAAAGCCATTTTGGACAAATGTACAATTATAGCCGACAAGGAGTTAATTATAAAACTTCTAACCGAAGAAATAAATCACCTAAAACATCTCTGTAATGTTGGAAATCCTGCTAGAGTTGCCGGTACGTCATCCGTAAACAAGGTTACAATCAATCGGCCAATTTCAAAACAAACACCGATAAATAAAGATACCTTAAAAAAGACTGCAAATTTTCAGCCTAAGGAACAAAAAACATGCGATAAGATCAGTTCCCCTCAGGTAGCCGCTGCAGTACACCATTCCAAAACTGTAGCCAAATGCGCCGAAATTATAAACTTGGCCCCGGAATCCGAACTAATCAGTAATTCCGGTGACATGCACGGTGGTGTTAATATTAATAATGATAACAGCAAAGAAAAGTGGACTAAGGTACCTAGAAAAAGAGGTAATAAGAAGGGTAGTGATAATTATGCCCGTCCTCAAAAGATCATAGGTAGTAATGTCAGTGCTAATTTGAAAACAGTGCCTAAGTTCGCGGATATTCATGTTTACAGGCTCCACCCAGAAACAACAGTGAACGCATTGACGGAATATCTAAAACCCTGCTTTCCTGAGGTAATATGTTCTTAATTGACTGCTAAATATGAAGGTCAGTACTCTTCCTTTAAAGTCAGTGTATACCAGGAAAATTTTATCAATGCGATGAGTGCCGATAAATGGCCTCAAGGGGCTTGTGTGGGTTTTTTTACCCACGCCGATCGGGGATGTTAAAAAGTGTTTAACATTTTGCCCCGATTTCCTATTGCTTAACGTCCAAAGTTTAAATTTGGAAAAAATTAATAACATTAATCTTGAGTATCTTATGAACGGTAAAATTAAATTTATGTGCCTTACTGAAACATGGGCTACGAATGACTCTATTCATCAATTAAATTTTGAAAATTTGTGGCTAGCCATTACTGTCGTAATCAGTTTAGGGGCGGCGGTGTTGGAATTTGGGTGGACTGCGAGATAGAGGCTAAGAGTTTGGATGTGAGACATTTTTGCGTCGAAAAATCAATAGAACTCTGCGCAGTTTCTGTTAACTTAGGTCATAATTCTGTTATAATAGTTAATTGTTGCAGATCACCCCCCGGCGATCTGAATGTCTTTTTGACTAACCTTGACGCTGTTTTAAACTACTTATTTAAACCGAATGTCAATTTTATATTGTGTGGCGACATAAATGTGAACAGTTATATAAACGAGAGTATAAGAAATAACGATTTTAGCTGTGTCTGTAATGTTACGTCATGTTTTAATCTTTTTCCTATAGTCGAATGGCCCACCCGGGTGACGGACGCCACTGCTACTGCCATTGATCATATTTTTACCAACATTGACAATAAAAAATGTGTCGTTTTGGACAACACGATCTCAGATCACAGAACCATTCTTACCAGAGAGAACCAGACTTATTTCACACACAGAAAAGGGAACCATCCTTTTATAAAAGAAGAATATTTTCAGAAAAGGCAATATCTAATTTTTTGTGCTATCTCACCATAACTGGGAAGCGCTGTATGCTATTGACGATGTTGATGCAGCATTCGACTATTTCTTTCAATATTTTAATGAGAGTTTTAACACGTATTTTCCTGTGACGCTGTGTCGTCGAAGGGAGTCTGGCGATAGTAAAAAATGGGTAACCCCTGAAGTGAGAAATTCAAGCGCGGCTTTAAAAGATCTTTATATTCTTTCAAGAAACAATACTAATTTGAAAGAATTTTATAAATTGTCTAAAAAAAACACAGTAATCTGGTAAAAACTACAAAGCGAGAGTATTATCAGTCAAAAATATTCCACTTGGATAATCCGGGCAAAATGGCTTGGAAGGTTATTACAAATCTCTCGGGTAAATCAAGAAATAAAAATAAATCTAATTTTAATATAAAACATGATGTAGATCTTATTGAGGATCCTCAAAAACTTGTCAATTTATTTAATACATTTTTTGTCGACGCCCCGAAGAATGTTCTGAATAAAATAAATCGTACCTACAGTTCGCAGGGTAAGATTGTCGATAATAAATTTTCGCTTTTTCTTAAACCTTTGAGCCACAACGATGTGCTTAACATTATTAACTCTAAATTAAAAAACAAGTGGTCTGCGGGCAATGACGACGTCCCTGTTTGTTTATTGAAGAAGGTTGGTTTGGCGATAGCGAAGCCAGTTGTTTATTTAATTAATTTAAGTTTTTTATCTGGTAGATTTCCTAGCGCCCTTAAGACTGGTAAAGTCGTTCCTATCTTTAAAAAGGGCGACCCTCAATTAATTGAGAATTATAGGCCAGTGTGTATGTCCTTCTCATTTTCAAAGATTTTTGAGTACGCCTTTCTGGAGAGCCTTTTACCATTTTTGGCAACCAATAGAATTATTACGGACAAGCAACATGGCTTTCTAAGGGGGAGGTCTACGAATTCTGCAATACACTCTTTTTATGAAAGGGTACTGGATAGAATTGACGTGGGAGAGTGTCCTGTGGGTATCTTTCTTGATCTGAGCAGGGCATTCGACTGCGTCAATCACACGAAGTTATGTGACAAACTCTTTAAATACGGCATCACTTTAAGTTGGATCGAGACATTCTTAAGAAACCGTAAGCAGTATGTTAGTATTGAGCATATGATCAACGGTGGAAGTACCTACTAAGTTTGAGTCAGAAACATGTAATGTGGAAACTGGCATACCGCAGGGTTCCATATTGGGTCCAATACTTTTTATATTGTACGTCAACGACCTAGTCATAATTAATCCAAACATCGATTTGACCATATATGCGGACGATACTTCTATGGTGGTATCTAATAAATCTCTGGATGCTTTGCAGGAGGAGTGTGACGGTGATTTGGAAGCTTTGCATGAATGGTTCAGTAGTAATGACCTTTACGTAAATGCTGATAAAACACAGGCACTCCTTTTTTAGTTACGTCAAAGACCTATCCAAATTCCGCCAATTCTAAATATCAACGGCAATCCCATCTCATTTACAGAAAATGCCAATTTCTTGGGCATTAACATTGATAGATTTCTTTCGTGGAAACAACATTGTCAGTCTATTTGCGCTAGGCTAAACTCTATTTCCTACCAGTTCAAAACGTTACACCCTGTATTAACTACCCAACAGCTATTGACACTTTATCATGCACAAGTAGGTAGCAGAATTTCCTATGGCGTCTGTTTCTGGGGTGGGTCATCTATGGTGTCTGATATTCTTTTATGCCAAAAGAAAATTTTAAGAATTATTAATAATGTACCTTCTACGTACTCATGTAGAAACCTTTTTAAGGCATATAATATCTTGACTGTGGTATCTGTATACATCTTTGAAATGTGTGTTTATGTGTTTACAAACCAAACGAAGTTTAAGAAGCATTATATGATTCATAATTTTAACACCAGAAATAAATCGAACTTTTGTGTGCCGCACTGTAATCTTAGCATTACCAAGGACTCTCCAAACATTTTGGGGCCTAAATTATTTAACACTCTTCCTTCTGATCTAAAAAACACTAATAATTTAGTGAGTTTTAAAAACGGCCTTAAAAAATTTCTAGTCAGCAAGAGTTTTGGTGTTTATTTTATATTTATATTTTTTTGTGTTTTATGTGAGTGACGAAATCTATACATTGTAAAATGTCTTTAGAAATATATGCATTTATTATTATTATTATTATTATTATTATTATTATTATTACCCGTGGCCTCTGGCACCACACGATCAGTAATTCTGTATTAGGTTTCCATATTAGATCCTTAATTAAAAATTTTAAAAAACAGAAAAGAGAGTGAGAAAAGGATTAAACGTACGAATAATAAACAAAAAATATATTTTTTAAATGTTTAGTAATACCTACCTATCTTTTTTTGGGGTTAGTAAGTATGACTTTTTCATTGTCCGCGAAAGTAATTGTTTATTTGTTCACAGATATTAGTAAAAAACTTATAATTTTTGAAAAAATAAGATTTTTTCTTCATCGTTTAACAAACTATTTAACCTATTAATTTAGAACATTTTACACTTGTGTAAATACACGTTCCCGTTTAAACGCTTTAAATGAAAACTACGTAACTCCAAGACAGTATCTCTTTTATAATAAATACAGCAAAGCGTGTACCTCCCAGTCTGTTTATACATTTACAGCATAACTTTTCTTCTAAATAGAGCATTTTAAAAATATTATTTGACTGTTTAAAACCCAAATAACTTTTACTTTTATATGTTCCAACTAAGCTTACTATTGTGATCTTAAATTTTCGGTAAGTAAACAACTTAGTTATATAAACATTTTGTTGGAAAATAAGTAAAAGACCGATAATAGATCGGTCTAGGAAAACACTCTTTGCCTTTGCAGATAGAGTCTATTTTTGATTATAGGGGCCCTAGGCCCGTTACGCAATCCGGGGCTCTTAATTATGAGGGCCCATAGAGCCAGTTTTAGGCGAAGAGGGGGGTAACCAGCCAAAAAAAATGTGGCCATGGCATGCGGTATCAAAAATTTCTCCTCAAAAGTTACTTCTAAAATCCTCAGGATCCAGAAAAGCACCCCCCTTCCCCCTATGGGTGCCCATGCCCATTTTATAATAATTGTTCCCTAATAAGTAAAACAAGAATAGCCGCATTCAATAAAGGCGTATAAATTTAATACCGTCCTAAACTCACAGTTCTAGTGTCAGAATAAGTCAACTAAGTTTTATATTGTAAATATTTTTTCTGGGTTTATAAAGAAAAAGTATTTAAGAAACGTATAATACTGTGTTTTTTAATATGTTATTTGCAATAACATCCCTGTAAAATCATTTATCGGAAAAACGATTTAATTACACACATAACACAAATGCGTCATATGGTATATCACAATAATGCCATGCTGAAAACACAACTGGGAGACTATAAAGGCCGGGGTACAATTAAAAAATAAGCAACATGCAATAAGAAATATAATATCAATTTTATTCCTGTTGCTTGTTGCCTAAAACTTAATTGTGTCGTGTTTGCTTGTTTGTACATATCAAAATGTATTTCTGTTACTTACTGCTGCCTAATGCCTATTTTTTGTTTCTTGGCCTTTAGATCTAAATATTTCGATGGTCTAAATTTTTACTAAATTTACTAAATTTTTATTTAAATACCTTTAGTGAATACGGGTATAATAATTTACAATTTTTCAATGATATCTTAAAAAATATAAATTAGTTACTAAAAAAAATTAATAATTTTTATTATTTATCAATTCTGGAAAACAGTTTTAAATAGGTACCTATATAAAGATAAAATCAAAAAATATTTCTAAAAAACTTCTTAAATAAATATGGCATACAAAGAAGCTCACATAGATTAAAGAACAAATCGAGCTTTCCGCCTCTCGCCTGCTAGACTAGTAAGCGGCACAAAGCTTGTGGGGTCTTTTGATCCGTTCACCGATGCATTTCTTTGTGCAACTATTTTATTTAATAATATTTTTAGTTTACTGAGATAATTTTGGATAAATTACTTTTAAAGATGAATTTGTATTCTTGAATGAATTTTAATCAAAATTAAAACTTTGCCTAAAATAATTTAAAAAATATAAATATTATATTTTCCCAGAAACTATAAAGAAGCCGCCACCGTCGCAAACTGGAAAATTTCGACAAATTAAGTGGACATAACCTTGTGGTCAGCTTTTCGGTGGCGCGCAAGTACTTTTTTGGTTATCGACGTATGTATTAAATTAATCGTAGGTATCATAGAATGCATTTCAAGAAAATACTTTCCAGTATACAGAGTCACTCAAAAAATTGTGATAACAAAAATATTTTTTTTTAAATAGAACACCCAAAACTTTTTGGCATATTTAAATTTGTATTAGTATCCTTTATAATTGTCCAAAGCATTAATTTATTGTCTTTGGTAGTGTAAAGCTTGGCGCGCACTTATGCGAAGCGCTGCACGCCGTTGCACGTGTAGGGTCTGCTAACTGTAGTTGCACACCCTATTTGGTATAGTTCCAATATATAGCTGCAAAAGTTCTTCGAAAGAAAAAGAGAAAGCTATGGGTTCATAATATTAATTTTTAAAAACAGTACCTATACGGAAAATTGTACCATCTTCATTCGGATTTGCTGGAGGATGAAAGACATTTTTTAAGTATTACAGGATGACACCAGAAAAATAGAAATTTAGCTCGGTTCTTCCCAGTCGTTCTAGATACGAGACGTTGTTGCCAGATTGTGTAATTTTCTTTTTCGAGTCGAAATTAAAAAAATTTTTATCTTTCATTTATCACAATGTTTTGAGATAAAAAAATTCATTATAAAATTTAACAAACTTGGTCTTATTTAAAAGAGGTGTCCTATAGTAAAATTTAAAATTTAGTATGACTATAATTTTATATATCCGTCGCCGCTAGTGGGCGCTATTCGCGTAATCACCAGTTTTTTTAATTTTTCCAAGAAGTTTTAAATGAAACCATATATAAATATTGATTTAAATAAAAAATAGATTAAAACTAAGAAAACCGGTGAGAACCGCATGTCGATATTTAAATTTAAGCCGAAGATACAACAAATCTTAATATGAAATCGGCTGTATGGAACCGATTGTTTCTTAAAATGCATATGATGGGTTAAGAAACAGTAATATGATATAAAAAAGTTTAAATGAATTAATTTATAGTTATTGGTAATATCTAAACTAGCACTAGGAAAAATTTTGCCGCAAAAATAAAATGAACCCCCTAGCCTTTCAGGAAACCTTATTTTATACGTTCGCTTAGCAATTGATGCATTTTGAAAGCTTTCACAATATACTTCACATATCAAATGCTTTTCCATTTGAAATTATCATTTTGCCCAGAAAATGCATTAAAAAACTCGATAAATGTTTCATAATATACACTTTTACCCAACTAATTCTATGAATAAAGGGTTTCATTTGTTTTCCTCTGGGACAGGTTTTATGTTTTTGTTTCAAAGCCTACTTTTTATAAAGTAGAATTTTCTTTTTTAAGTACCTATTATTAGTTGTAATTCCCACTATTGATATTTGATCAGGAATTAAATGAGTGAATAAATCTGTTAATTTTTTATTTATAAAACTCTTCCTAGCGGTCAATTTAGGTATTAATAATAACTATCAATAATTTCATTTAAACCTTTTTATTAAATTTGTGTTCCTAAACCAACGATACCTATTTTATGAAAATATCGGTTTGATGCAGCCGATTTTATAATATTTTTTCTTGTATCTCGGGCTTAAGTTATATATATATATATATATATAACGTAACCTGCGCTTATTAAGTAGGTGGGAGCACTTGGCTCCTTGACCGGGATACTCACTCCCGGTTGTTCTGTGCGGAAGAGAATAGGACATCCTTCGCATACAACATCTAAGATGTAATGGCGGCAAAGGTGCATATGTTGGAGTTGAGTAATATGCCTTTAAAAAAATTGAAAAATATCGAGTACTTCCGAGGATATTCCTAAAGGCTCAAAAATTATTGCTAGCGATGAGCGATAACCTTTTTTTTGGAAGTCACTATTTGTAGGAGGTAAGAGGAAATTGGTAGTGATGACTTTTTTTTTAGAAGTGACATTTTTTAAAGAGCAACTTATTTTAGAATGCGGACATGCGGTTTTTACCAGTTTTCTTTCTATTTTTTTATTTAAATAAATATTTATATATCGTTCTATTTAAAATTTTTGAGAAGAATTGAAAAATCTGGTTATTACGCAAATAGCGCCCTCTTGCAGCGACAGATATCACAAAAAATAGTCATACTACATTTTAAATGTTACTATAGGATAAGATTTTTTAAATGAGACCAAGTTTGATGAATTTAGTTACGGAAAACCAGAGTTATGAGTATTTCTTTGAAAAGAGGGCAGGGCCCGCTCTAGCAATAACGCCGCCCTGAGCAAAACAAAAAATTGCCGCCTTTTTCCTAGTCTCGCACATAATTTCGAAAATGTTTTTTCTAATTTAAAAAAATAAAACACTTGCCAGGTATTTTTAATTAAAAAAAAATCAATATTTTTTTTTAATTGCGTATTTATTGCACGTAAATAAATTCTAAATACTAACAAAGTGAAAATTAACAAAAAAACATTAAAATTTTTAGGCAATCTAATTGCATATTATAAACATATGTTTAAAAAAATTAAGCCCTTTGCTGCGACGCCGTCATGACCGAAAAAAGCACCGGTGCCGGCGTTGTTCGGCATGCTTTGTCGCGGAATTGCTTGATATTTTAATAATATTAAAAAGAAAAGAGATCGGTTGAAATAGTCACTGTTTAAAAAATAAAACAGCAAAACAAAGGAAATTAATGTTGTTAACTGAGAATTGGAATGGTTCAAACTTCAAATATACGTAGGAACGTAAATAGGCAAAACGGGGATTTATGATGTTTTTTAGAATTATCATGCCGCTCTTCCAACTTGCCGCCCTGGGCAGGGGCCCAGGTTTTTCCCCCCTAGAGCGGGCCCTGAAAGAGGGCTCCCCTCCACCCCTCAGTTTATTTTGCGAGTTAGATCAAAATGTCGTAAAGCAAAGTTATGATGGATATTCCAATTGATTTTTTTGATGATTTGACATAATTGCATTTGGCATATTATCTATAAAAAAAACTCGGGCTGTGGTTAAACTTTTTTTAAAATTTAAAATTCTTTCTTTTGTCTTTTTAGTGTCTTAATCTTGGGGAATGTTTATACTGTTTTCTTCGCAAATTTAAAGGAATACATGTAAAATGGTTAGGACCATTCAAAAAAACAAACTAAACAAAATGTAAAAATTATAGGTTATAAAGTAGTAGAGTTTAGTGTCCGTCTAGGTGAGTCGAAAAAATCTTTATATATATTTTATATTTTTATTTTTAATGAAAATTATATTTAACTTAAGATTGACGCTAAAAAACTAAAAAATTTTAAACAACATACTTATATTGTTTTAGTTTTAAACAAAAAATACTGATGAAGGCAAGAAAATCTGCCGAAACGTCTGTATTTAGGGTTGCCAATCTGTGGGTAATTCTCCAAAACGTGGGAAATTTTATCGATAGTGGTGTTTTTGCGGGTAATCGGCATCGGCGGGGATTTTGTGGGGAATCCAAGATTTTCACTGTTTAATTTAAATTAGGTAGATTCCTTGAACTCATTATAAAAATATAGTCGGGGTCATGGCTATTGCAATTTCATAAATATATACCTAATAAGGTTTTGTTTTATTTTAATTTTACTCTGTAATCTTGTAAGGATCGATATTGTTTCACTGCTTTTTACTATAACTATATTTTTTTCGGATTGATAAATACGCCAACGCCGGTTGTGGGTAATCGCGAATCCTTTGACGGATATTTCTTCCTAGAGCCATTGGCAACCCTGTCTGTATTCAACTAAAATAAACAAAATTTGGAGAAAAAACAGCAACTTTTTTTTCAACAAGAACCAAAATTCCCAAGAAAATACCTTAAGAATATATAACTACTGGTTCAAGAAATGTATTTCCTATATATATAGAACGAAATGAATTTTTTGACTATCCGGACTGTGCGTGTACTGCTTTTTTTGCATTAAGGTACGCAGGGCTCCAAATAAAATGGACTCCCTGAGGCCTGATTAGACAATGACGGCCGTTTCGTCCTTGTTTGGAGTCATCGGACTGCCATAAAGTGTGTTGCACCGTAGTTTTATTAATAGTTACCTTCTAACTTATAACGTCTCAGAGGTGCTATAAATTCGTGTGCTTACAAGGGGGTCTCAAAATCGGTAAGAGGGTTAAATTAAGGGAAACTTGCGTATTTTGGGGCTTAACAAATTGGTAAAAGAATTTCCGAATACTTTCGGAGATATCCAAAAAAAACCGAAACCTTCACTTTTGGCTTTTAATTTTTTGCATCTTCATTTTTGACGTGGGAAAAAACACTTTTTCATAGCTTTTTTTATGTTCTTAAAGATGCCGTTATTAGTCTTCAAATTCGACGTTTCGTTCTATAGATACCAACCTCAAGTCAATTTTTTTAAATACGAACGTGAAATTTTAAAAACAAGTTTGGCGACTTCTAAGCTGACATACATGACATTGGCAGAAATAATTTTCTAGCAATCATACTGGCCCGATTACCTTTATTTTTAATTTACTAATCCGGCACCGTTGATTGTGAGTAAATAATGCCTGTCAATGTCATTATGTCACAGTGAAAATTGCTGGGTAGTTAATTGTGGTAAAAAATCTTTTTGTAACCCAGCAATAGACTTGCAACAGTTTATTATGACCGGCTACCAAATTACATATCGATGAGATTTCGCAAAATCAAAAATAATCTAATGGACGGGCTACTTAAGTCACCCTGTATAGTGGCATTAAGATGAACTATAAACAGTGCAGTAATTTAATAATGTACAATAAATATGGTAGTTCCGTTTTATATTTTTTATTATTTTTTTAAATAATTAATATAGGTATATATTTAATAGATCAACATGCCCTCTAAAGAATATTTACTTATAATTTTTAGGATGTGACTGTAGAACTAGTGAACACGGATGTTGCGCAGATGAAAAAACTCGATCCCAAGGTCCCAATGAAGAAGGATGCGGTTGTGAAGTATCTAAATATGGCTGCTGCCTTGATGGAATATCTGAAGCTAAAGGTGATAACTTTGAAGGTTGTGAAGAAGTTCCGCTTGATCAACAAAGTACGTACTACCTGCTGGTAATAGAATTAGAATAACTGCGATAGAGACATAATATCTAGAATGTAGTACCCACGCGGTACAAGACGGTAGTGTTTTTATTTATTACTACAACATTCAACAACATTTCTTTTTGGGTTTCAGTTAAATCTATTGCTTCAGTAGAATTTTTCGATGATTAATATAAGTTACATTTTCCGTAACTTTATTATCTTTTTGGCCGCCGCGTTCAATCAACTCCAGCCAACTTACTTCTTTAATGGTAACGAACTTACGTATAAGTTCTTTAAATTTAATTGAATAAATTTGTTAAGGGCGGTCTATCGCTCGTCTAAAACTGGCCTTTTAAACGAACCCAGAATATTTCGCTATTTCTGGTTGGATTTAATAATTTTTTTTAAACATCGTGAATTGTCATGCCGATAATTTGATGGTTTTACTTTTTCATTTTTGGGGAGTTTATATTTTTTTAAGCTAACCATTTAAAAAAATTAAAACTCAAAATATCGATTGTCTAAAACCATCAATCGACGCGGAATGAAAAATGCTGAAGACTGTTATTAAAATTTTTAAATTAAGTTAAAAACTAGCAGATGTTTGGGTTTTAAGATCCTTGAAATATCCTATTAAAACATATCTCCATTTCTCCCTGACTTCGCCGGTGGGGTGCAAGGGGGGTTGGTCGTTCGCTGGATTGCTAGACAGAACGCGTTGCGCCCAGTATTGGCACGCGGACCGGCTCCATTTTAATAGTTTTGTTTCGTAGTTCTTTTGAGAGTTATTTATTGATTGACTATGAATATTAAGTGATGAGATGAGATGACTAGAATAATTATTGATTTAATAATTTTTACCAGAAATCGTAATTTTTACTGGCTTACAATAATATTTTGTGGATTATGGATGGAAACTAACAAACCTGAAGGATTTATTCATCAAGTGGCACTACGGGGTTCATTCAAAATTTTTTTTTACTGGTTCATTAATTCTCTGGATGACTTTGAGATTTGAAAAATTTCTTAAAAAAGGAGTCTACTTGGTTCATTCAAAAAACTTATTTTTACTAACATCGTTGTTTTTACTGGTTCATGCCAATTAACTTAAAAAATGTCTTTAATAAATAATCTTGTTAAAAAATTAATTTTTACTAACATTGTAGCTTTCATTGGTTCACGCGAATTAACTCTATGGATGACCTTCTGACTTAAAAAATTTCTTTAAAAAATAATCCACGGGTTCATTCAAAGAATTAAGTTTTACCAAATCGTTGTTTTCACTCTGGTTCTCGGTCATTAACTATATAGTTGACTTTGAAACTTTAAAATAAAAATAACTTTAGATTTCATAAATGACTTCCAACTTTATTATATTACAAAGCACAACATAGGTATTTGGCATAAATTAGATCTACAGTGTTCATTAAACAATTTATTTGTAAAAATTACTTTTTTCCAAAAATCATAGTTAACTAGTTGTCGTGGCGTTATTATATTACAAAATACAATAAACCAGAAGGATTTGTCCAATAAGGTGTCTCTACGGATGTATGGAAACTTTGAAATTTCCTTCACATCAAACTTGCGGTGGCTACTTAGTTAATTGTAGGACCATTTCGATAAAGACTATATTTTTAACGCGCTGGTGAATTGGCAGTAAATTACACTTTTTCTCAATATAAAAATAGAAAGGATCTTATCTCAAAATTTAAGGATTTTTTCAAGTACAATGATAACAATTTATATAAGACTAAAAACATAGATTCACCCTTTCATGCATTCTTGAAAACTAATTATTAAAATGAGTTGACATTATTTATAGTTAAACCTGGGTAATTTCCAGATCAATGGCAAAACCTTGAATATTTCTCGTTCTTTATGGGTTACATTGTTCAAGAACTGTCGAAAACATTATTGGCCTATAGCTTTTTACAAACAAATACTAGTATGAAATTCACAGTACGGGTATACTAATGAAAACGTTTCTGCACAATTGGACATAAAAATTCACTTTACGTTTATTGAGTTAAAAGAGAAAGTTCTATTTACTTAATGTTGTCAAAAACTTGTCAGTAAGAAGGTGTTTTCTACTTCCGACTCTCTGATTTACTTAAATGTTTCGGTTATGCGTAATCAAAGTTTTAACTTTTAAGTATCATCTTAATTCGAACTGAGTTTATGCTTCTTGAAGTCATCAACAGTGATTTATTCTTGATTGTTGCATCAATACATTCGTTCAATTCTTAATACAGTTTACTTTAAGGTATGGCGAGGTTATTGCCATGAATTCGAGATCTCCATGCAAATGACAACTTTTAACAAACACTATTAATTTTTTTAAATCAAAATTGTCACGTAATCTGTAGTTATATTATGATAACTAGGATGAATAATTATGTCACACAATATTAGTAGGAAGGACTATTTGTTTTCACTGAATTTGATTCATTTTACAATTTAAAAAACGAATTTCGACTTTAATTTTAGAATTAAAATTTGTTCGCCATTACTGATGTTGCTTCATTAAATTCTTGAAGAGAAAGAAGAGGCTGTCTAGCCTCGTGGTTTTGTAGGCGGGCGGTCGGCTCGCAAGAAGTCATAATTTTGGCCGCTAAGGGCTGCTAAAATACGCACATGGGTTGAAAAGAGGTAATTTAAACTACGGAGCATAACGTTCATATCCTCTCGGCGGTGCTGATAAATTATGAATAAATTATGTTTAAGTTAGGTATTTAACCGATAAGGTTGGAGACTGTTCTCCAACATACTGCCCGGCATTGAAGTCTTATACTTTAAAACACTAAGGAGTATCACGAACAAAAAATAGTGATTTAGTACGGATGACAATGCATTTTTTTGATAAAAAAAAACAAACCCGAACTTCATCCTTTTATCCTACGAAGTTGAAATTTTACATAATGATTCAGTTCCGATCACAATGCATTTTTATGATAAAAAAACTAATAAAATAACGAAAACTAAAAAAGAAATAAATACACTAATATTAAAAAAACTTTTAAAAATGCTTTTTTCTTATGCACTAAAAAGAAGAAAATAATATTTGAAGTTAATCAAACCCATCCTATTGTTACATTATAAAATTGAATGATATAAATAAATGCTTGTCGCGATAATAAATCTTGACACACGTCATTATTTTAAATTTAATTTATAAGAAATACATAGATTTAGTCTCCGTTTACAAAAAAATTTTTTATTTCAATTTCGTAGGCGTTCTTTTGAAATATAAAGAGAAACTTTCCAACGATTAATTTAATGACATTAAGGTAAACATTTAGAAGTTGTACAAATTGTTTTTGATCATTTAAATAAAGCTGAATTAACTTTAAATAAGAATAAAAGTAAATTTGGATCTGCTGAACTGAGATATTTGGGTGATGTTGTAATTCGTCACGGAATTTCTATAGATCCAGCTTAAATTAAAGGTATTACGAATATACCAATTTTAAAGACTGATCGAAGTGCCCCATAAACTTAGTAAACCTGAACATCTGACCTAAAGGGGTTAAAGCATGGCTCAAAGCCGCGAAGTAAATGTCGAGAGGAAAAGTGACTTTAGATCGAAATTCGCGTTCGCTGAATCTTTATTACAGGCAACGTTACAGATTTCAACGTCGTCCAAAATTATGAGCGGTAAAATTTTTAAATTGAATCGTTTCTCTTGGGTTAGTTTCCCTATGAGTGCGCTTTTCATAGGAGTATTCTTCTAGTATCGATGTTCTGAACCTTCTTTTTATAATTTTATTTCACCTTTTTTCACTACACTCTTTTATTAACCGAAGTCAAAATACATCAATTTATTTTTTTTTTATTTTCGGAATACATTCCTAAAGGGTAAAAACAACCCTCAGATATAGTAAAACATCAGTTTTAAAATATTTAAAATTTGGAATTCTGGTTTACAATGCGATTTTGGTGCAAGATATTAATGGGTGTTATGAAAGTATTTTGCTAAAGGGGTAAAATTCTCTCCAAAAAAATAAAAAAATTGGTGATTGATTTCATTTCTAAAAAATGAATATGTGTTTTATCTCAAAACGAGAGATCTTATTAACAAGCCATAAGGTTTAATTTAAATATTTAAAAAATACTATTTTTTATTGTACTAGGTATGTACAAACTTTAATCACGCGGCTTCTGTCGTGTAATTCAAATGTTATCAATGTATTATGCAATAGCCTTAGCTATATTTTTTTTCAGCGTCATTTAACGTTCTTAATGCGAAGCAGATAGGCTTCTCAAGGCCATTTTCAAGAACATGCGAAAGTACTGCGCCGACTCCGTGCGGTGAAGTGTCACAAATTAATCTTACATTTAATTCGGGATTTTCTTCTTCTTCTACTGCATATCCATTAATGGATGTTTGCGATCACATTTGTCCATTCTTCCCTATTACGTATGGTATTCATTAGTTCTTGCATTGTCCTCAGTCCCGTCCACTGCCTGACGTTGCGGAGCCATGACATCTTTTTCCTGCCAATTTCTCTCTTTCGCTCAATCTTCCCCTCAATTATCAATTGCAGGAATTGGTACCTCTCGTTACGTATTACCTGGCCGAGGTATGCTGTTTTTCGACATTTAATGGTGTCCAATAGTTCGCGGTCTCTATTGATTATTCTCAAGACCTCATCATTGGTTCTTCTTACAGTCCATGGTATCTTCAGTATACGCCTATAGATCCTCATCTCGAATGCTTCCAGTTTGTTCATAGTGCTCACCTTCAGTGTCCATCCCTCCATGCCATAAAGCAACACTGTCCAGACATAATATTTGACGAATCTAATTCTCAAGCCAAGATCGAAATCAGTATTGGTGAGCACTTTTTTGAATTTCATGAACGCACTGCGGGCATTCTCGATCCGGCATCTGATTTCTGTGTCTGATTCCCAGTTTTCACACAGCCACGTTCCTAGATATTTAAATTTATTTAATCGTTCTATTGGTTGATTGTCATATGTTAGGCTTGAGTGTTGATATTCTTGTGGCTTTCGAGCAATTATCATGAATTTAGTCTTCTTGGTGTTGATATTGAGACCCATGTTCTTACTGCATTCACCGACAATCTCAAGCATATCTCGTAAATCTTCCATGTTATCTGCAATCAGAACTGCATCGTCCGCATAACGAATATTGTTGACCCATACACCATTCACCTTAACGCCCATGTTGCGTGCTTCTAGGGCTTCCAGAAAGATGGCTTCAGAATATAAATTGAAGAGAAGTGGGGAGAGAACACACCCCTGTCTTACCCCTCTACAAATTGGTCTTGTTTTCTGTGCGATCGTTACCAACTCTGACGTCAGCCATTTGGTTCCAGTATAGGCTTTGAATGCAACGGATGTCTTTTTGGTCTATGTCCAATCTATTTAGGATTTGTATCAGTTTATGATGTTGGACTCTGTCGAACGCCTTTTCATAATCGATGAAACACAGCATTATGTCCTTTCTCTGATCGTAGCAGTTCTGAATTAGTATTTGAGTCGCAACTAATGCTTCTCGCGTACCTAGGCCCCGTCTGAATCAAAATTGTGTGTCTCCGATGTTTCTTTCGCATTTTATTGATATTCTGTAGTGGATAATCTTAAGGAATATCTTCAGTGTGTGTTCTTGGAGCTACAGAAACGCAAACTGGGACAGATTTAGACAAATACTGAACGAGACAACAAAAACAAACAATATTAGAACGACAGAACAACTTGAAAACGAAGTCGACAAACTGACAAAAAACATACAATATGCAAGAAACAAAATAGCAACAAGAATTAAAATCGAACAAACAGAAAAACGGCTGCCCGACGACATTCTAGACATTATAAGACTAAAAAACGCTACTAGAAAAAGATGGCAGCGACTAAGACGAGCACAAGATGCACAACTAACAAACGAAATAAGATAAAGAATTAGACAACACAAAAACAAAACGTGGACAAACATTATTACGAACGTATCAACAAGAGACAATTCATTGTGGACCCTAGTAAGAAAAGCTAAAACAAACAAGGAAGAAATTCCATCTTACAACCAGGATCCACAGACAAACCGACAAAAAACTCAAACTTTAAAGAGCTGTGTAAATTTATTTAAGAGTTTAAACAAAACAATGCTTCAGGGGAGGATGAAATATCCAATATCTTAAGTGGAAGTTAGAAATTAGTGAAGATAAATGTGAGTGTTTGGTTTTAACACGAAAAACCGCAAACACTCATATTAATCAACATTTAGCAATAAACGACAAGGAAATAATTCCTACGAACAAACTAAAATACTTAGGAGTGACTTTAGACCGTAGACTAAACTTCATACCGCACGTTACCAACATAATTACAAAATACTATAAGGTAGCAAGGACTTTACATAAATTAATGAGACATGGATCATTTTTATCACCAAGAAACAAACTGACAATTTACACAACAATGATCAGACCAGTAATGACCTACGCCGCGCCAATTTGGTGTAGCGTATTAGACAGACAGTACAAACGCATACAAAGATTACAGAACATTGCACTACGACAAATACTATCGGAAACAAGACGTGCTCCCCTACAATACCTACATCAAGCGACAAATATAGAATACATAAAACAACACGTTTTCAACATTTTACAACAATTCTACGAAACTCAACCGCAAAACGCGAGACTGAGAAGAGACCTAACAAACATACGACACCAAAACGAACCACTCCACAGACCAATTTACTACAGACTACCAATTTACATGCAAAATAGACCAAACTAAAAGACAAAAAGTAACTAAAATCCAAAAATCGTATTTATTATATAACAAAGCGCTAAGCTTACAAAATGATAATATCATAGAAAACTTAAAAATCGTACAAACACGTGACATAGATACATCAAAAGTTTACGCCCACAAATCTGCATGGCCAATTTGCATGTATGTTGAAAACGCCACTACCAAACTGACAAGACAGTAACATCAACTCCTCGTACCGCGTGGAGTAAGTCCCGCCCATTTCCTAAACCCTTTCCACGTAATGGTTTCTAACTTTTATTCCAGTCAATATGACAAGTATGCTACGACCGTACCTGAGTAATTAAAGCTGGTTTTTTCGTACCGTTTTTTCAACGAAATATGCAAAAAAAGTTTCAATTCAATAAAAGTCAAATTGCAGAACACTTTAAAGCGCAAGCAAACTGAACTCTTTCACGGCGGTAAAAGATTACTGGAACCTGCCACAAAAATCAGATAAAAAGCCAGATCTTATTTACCCGGGCTTACACCGGCCCCAACGGGGCGTTGCCTCGTTGCTGTGTCCTGGTTAGCATGCTAATCCAGCAGATCTTAGTATTATTTAATATTATTATGCAATAATGTTATATTTTGTAAATAAGCTGACATGTGAAAATAAGATAAATGAATAAAGATATTTTAAAAGTAAAGTAAGTAAAGATTTCCAGAATATTATTAGCTTGAATACGGTTTCGGTCAGGTCATGTTTGGAGTACCTTTTTTTGTGTGTGGTCACCGTTCTATTTAATACATATTCAAAACATTGAAAAATTTCAAAACAAATTTGTTAGATACATTTCATATAAATTTAAATTACCTGTTGACTCCTATGATGGTCTAAAGCGGAGACTGAGCTTGGACTCACTTTCTGATCGTCGGATCAAGTGTATTTAAATTAGTCAATGGAATGCCCTGATCTTTTACATCGGATCAATTTTCGAGTTCCATCTAGGGATACCAGAAATCATCTTCTTTTTGCTTTTGACCATCATAGATGCAACTATGGTAAATCGTCTCCTATATCTAGAATTGTTAATCATGGTAATAGAATTGGCTATGATTTTTTTAGTACTTTCCTCGCCTCTTTTAAGAGAAAGTTTTCTCGACTTTTATGGTGATTACTGTGTATAATTTAATATAGATAGAGTTAGTTTCAATCTGTTAATTGTTTAATTATTACTTTAGTTTGCTATGTAAAAAATTGAAAATGGGTTTTGCCCGTCAATAAATAAATAAATAAAACTCTTATCCTATCAATAAACTAGCTAGTGCCCCCTGTAATAAGTATAGGCTCTTTCATATTCCGGTCTGTGGCCAAACAGACAGAATCCCAACGAACGGGTAAAGGGTTATAACAATATCAACCTAGTATGTTAATCAGGTCTCATGTAAGACCTCAAACTTACAAGACGGACTCCTGAAGGTTCGGACGCCCAGAATTCGAGTAAGGTTTTTAATAATTCCTGGAATACCAGGAATATTTAGCAATTGCTTTCTCACCTACGATCATAACAAATGCATTACGTTACATACCAAGCCTTTTATCTTTCATTAACCTGTCCTTTGTGTACTTATATATTCACAGACGCCGTCACAGACCCTAAGTACACTTTCATCTTTCTGTAGTCACTCACTAACTAACTGTTCTTACATGCATATTTGTTTTATCTCATACTATGAAATAATACAACTCACAGAAAAATTCACCACATCATTACATAACTGATTAAAATATTTATTAAGGAGAAAATAATAAAAATTAAATAAAAATAAATTGAAGAGAAATAAATAAACGATATTTAATACACGTGTTCTCATAGCGAGTATTACATCGTCTGCATGTCCTTTGGCTTAGAAGACCTCTACATTGTGATGTCATTAACTCATCAACCACTAAGTTTCATAGGAGATGTGAAAATACTTCTCTCTGAGGACATCCCTGTATTACGTTATCTGTTACGGAATCTTCGTAGATGCTCGTTGTGACTTGCCGATATTCTAGCATGTTGTGAATTTCAACTAGTAGTATCGTCGATACCATGTCTTTTGGCAGTCGACATCATCGCAACGTAATTACTCTTCCAATAAAATCTCTCTTATATTTAAATTTTGTTCATAAAAATAATATTTATATCAAAGTGCCTATTTATAGTGTACCCAAGGCTTAGCTTGCATGTTAAATTGATAATATTTGAATTACCCGAAGAAGTCGCTTGATAAAAGTTTGTATCTATTACATACTCTGTTATAAAATAATATCGGTAAAAAAATAGTATTTTTTAAATATTTAAATAAAACCTAATGACTTTTTAATAAAATCCGTCGTTGTGAGATTTATTTTTTGGAAATGGAATGAAACACTAGTTTTTTTATTTTTTAGAGAGAATTTTACTAAATACTTTCATAACACCCATAAAATCAGAAAAAGAAGGTTCAAAACATTGACACCAAGAGAATACTTCTATGATAAGCGCACTCACAGGGAAACTTAACCAAAAAAAAAACGATCCAACGACCCAAGAATAGCGTTTTAAAAAAATCGCTGAAGTTTTTAGTCTACTTTTAAAACGGTGCTCTTTTTAATAAGGGGGATTTGACGATTCAAATATCGACTCCTAGTTACTTACGGTAATACATTAACATTGGCTTACGGCTATCGGCCAAAAACGCCCTAGTTTGCGCGACACAAATGTTCTTCTTTATGACAATTTGCACCAAATCGAAAATTACAAACATCAAAAATATATCATAAGAAATATAATTGAATTTTAGACTCATGTTCTCTACCCAAGGAACGTGGCCCTTGCAAGAATTACACTGTGAAATGGTTCTTTGATATGTCATATGGAGGATGTTCCAGATTCTGGTATGGAGGTTGTGACGGAAATGATAACAGATTCAGAAGCAAAGAAGAATGTGATGGTATTTGTGTTAAACCACATGGAAAAGGTAATCTTGTTATAAAACGCCCTTAATAGCACAGGCATCTATTATCATGTTTCCTATAATTTCATCGCTGTAATTTACAAATTTTCATTTTGAAACTTTAACAAATCTAAGGACGCAGCAAAGAGATAGAATTTATTTCTTTTTTGTATTGATGAATTACGAGCTAATATAATAATTATATTTGATAATTTAGACAGATGTAATTTACCCAAAGTGCAAGGATCATGTGAAGGATACTTTCTTCAATGGTTCTACGACAAGCAGTCTAAGCATTGCACACAATTTGTCTACGGGGGTTGCCTTGGTAACAATAATAAGTTTGAAACTAGAGATGAATGTACTGAATTATGTGCAACTGAAGAAAGTGTTGGTAAGTAAAATAACTCCTAAATTTATAACTAGATTATTATTAATTAGATGGTAACAAATTTAATTTCAAAAAACGAAAAGATTCCCAGTTAAGCTGTATATGTATGTTTTATTATTATTACGTACACTCCACGATGGTGAACTAATATTGTTTATATTTCACCACTGTATTAACGATGTTAAATTGGTGTCATTTTTTTTAAACAATAAATTCAATTTCGCTCACTATAGATGTAAAAAAAGTTCAAGAATTGGAGAAAAAGGAGATGAAATATTATTTTTTAAATGTGGAATAGTTTGATGTTTTTGAATTTAAAGAGACATCTTTTAATGTTAGTAATTGCTTTATACCTGATTGGTAAATTAAAAATTAAGGTAACCGCTCGGTTGATTGTGAGAAAATTATTTCTGCCAATGTTATGTATGTCACAGTCAAACTTGCTGGTTAGTTAGTTATTATTAAAATTCTTTGTGCAACCCGACATAATTCTGTTATAACTATAAAGTAATTTAGCTAGGTCCAAAAAGTAGCGTTGCTGTTTTTATAAAGTGACCTATAAAACTATAAAATACTTTTCTACTGAAACATTAAATTAAACTGTAACATATTTGTCAATTTAGGTAATTCTTATTTTTACATAAAATCGCTTTGAATATAATATCTATCTTTCTGACGTTCGGCCTTTTGCAGAATTTTTCTAAATCATACCCAATTGGATTAATTATTGTTCCGCTGATTCTTAAGATAGGCAAAATGGCTGTTATATTTATTTATTCATAAATTATTTAGTTGAAAACAGCTTTTGTACAACAATATTAACTTTTAACGTTCGCTATGGTAAAGTTTTCCAAAATAATCGCCAATTTAAATACTAGCAACACTGTAAACGTGGAAAGAGGAGTGGCAATACTGTAGTTAAACGAAATAACATAACCTTAAAGCCGAACAATCCAGAACAAGCCCTTTTTTCCGTGTTTAACAAGACATTAACCTCAAAAAAAGGGAATTAATTTTTTTCTAATAATGTATGCATTAAACCTTGTAGTAATTGTCTAGAAATGAGTGGAAAACTAGAGACTTAAAATAAGAAAGTGCTTTTGTGCAAATTTGACACAAGTTCGGTATAAATATATTTTGGTCTTATTACTTCAAATCAAAAACCGGTGTTACGGACACAGTCGAAATAATTACAACGCTGATATGGAACTGGACAGGCCATATTGCCAGAGTTAGAGATGGAAGATGGACCAGAAAACTTCTAGAGTGGAGACCTAGATACGATGCCTATCGAAACCGAGGACGTCCCCCAACAAGATGGTCGGACGACATTAAGCGCATACAACACAACTGGATGCAAACTGCCTAAGACCAGAAACAATGGAATGATTTACGGAAGGCTTATGTCCAGCAGTGAACGCAGAGTGGCTAATGATGATGATAATGACTTCAATTTTCGCACCATTTCGTGCACTCTTTAGAAAAAATTGCAGTTTATTTATAGGTTTTATGGTAAAGATTTTAATTTAATTACTGTATTAATTTGCATCATTTTGAAGTATATTCTTCACCTCAATTTTGTTAAGTGTCATAAAACTACCCGTGAAATTTACAACGTGTAAATTTGGTTTTTTTGTAATGTAAGGCTGCCAACCGTCCCGCATTTTGCAGGACAGTCCCGTATTCTTTAGAATTGTCCCGCCTCTAAAATTTTACCTAAAATCGTCCCGCATTTGTTAAATCTGTCCCGCAAGTACCGGATGAACATATTATTTTGCAAACCATCATATGCAGCAGTTATCGACATTAAAGATATCGATGGATCTCGGATCTGGGAAAGTGTGAACAGTTCCTGGCTGGAGATTTTCTTTAAATAAATTTTACTTTTGTTGTTCTATTTAATTAAATTAAAGTTAAACGCGCCGGATTATACGGCAAAGCGTAGTTTACGTTATTAAAAGGCAATAATTGTATATGAAATTTTTAATAAATTTATTTCAAATCATATTAGCCTTAGACTTTCTACTGTGAAATCTTGAAACATACATTTTATATACAGGGTGTCCCACTTATAATGGCAACAAGCTTATATGATTTATTTTTTCGGAGTAAAATAAAAAAATGTGTTAACTATTATGGACAACTAAATACGATTGATAAAAGTGCATAAATTCCTCTTCCAAACAGTCTTTAGTTTGCTAAAATCGGACGACGAGTCGTTTATAAGTTACAGCGATTTAAATAATTACACTTTCAACTTATTAAAGTCGGTACGCCATGATGCATAATTGTCCAAGCTTTTTAATGGTGTTACCAAAGATATACCTTAATGTGGAATTTTCGGAGATATGTAAAATTTACTTTTCAATTACGCCCTCTTGCGGCAAAATGTGGAACTTAAAAATTATTTCCAGGATTTTCTCATGGCCACTTTAGTTATAATTTTTTTCCCTGAGTTTCTATGTCCAGTAGTTTCCGAGATACGGCCGGTGGCCATCCATAATGGGACACCCGGTATATGACCATAGGGCACATTTTTGTAATGCTTAATATTTTAGTTAACTCATTGGCGTACGGTTTAATAGGGGTTTTAAAGTAATATTTTAATGAGTAAAGTACCTTTAGCGATTATTTTATTTTAAAACCAATTACAGAGGTCGATTCGGAATCTCTTAAAACTACCACATACAAAATTTCTATAAATTTTCAAAACCAGCGGCGTACGTATGACCATTTTTATTTTTATTTTTTGTTACAAATATTTACATCCAAATAAGCGCGATAAGGAACAAGTTAATTTGCAAAAAACGTTACTTCATCTAAAAATATATCATACGGTAAAAGCAGTGGCGTACTGTATTTTCTGCTGTAAAATAAAAAATTTAAATACAATAATAATTTGTTCTTAAAATGTAAAAAAATTAGACAATAATCAAACAGGCTTAAATAAAAAAATTTGAAGCAGTTGGCCATGTAAACAAATTAAGAGTTTAGACGTCACTGAGCAAATCATATTTATGTCTAAATTAAATTGTTATAATTTTTGCCGTATCTAAAATTATTCAAAATAACAAATATATGCGTTTGAGTTTAGCTGAAAAAGTGGTAATAGTGAGTGTGTCGTCACGCCGCGAAAATTACCCATTTTCGTATTGTGACGGTTCGAAAAAAGAATAAAAACGAAAATGAAACTATTTATTGCTATTTATTCGACTTTTGCATTAGTTATTCCAGAATACGCGCTACCAAAACGATTATTGTTTCCCGTATAACATTTTTTCGAGTGACAATTTTAAAACCGCCATTGCACTCATTTTTCTTATATCCTCAGCCCCCTTGACTATATTGTCCTGCCGTCATTCCCCGGTTTAGCAACAACGCCGAGCTATTATTACTCTCTGGCCTGAATGTACAACGTTGCCATGAAAATAAAAATACGATGTTGCCAAATTTACAAAAAAGACCAAACTTAATACAAAAATGAAATGGTTCTGACAGTGAGACTAGTAGGAGATAATAATCGAAATTGTAGAGAGGCCGCTCAAGAATTTAATCGAAGACACCCAAACCGCCTTTTATCACATAGTACAGTTTGTAAAGTCAATCAAATGTTTAACCAATGGTTCGGTTGCGCAAGAAAAAGTAAAACGCCTAAGAAAATTCACAAAATACATAAAACTCTAAAGTAGATTTTATATTCTTTTTTAATTTAAAGATCCTTGCGAACAGTCGTCAGATCAAGGACCATGCCGTGGCCAATTTAGAAGATACTTCTTTAATAAGATGTCTGGACAATGTCAACAATTTATTTATGGCGGTTGTAAGGGGAATAGTAACAACTTTTTAACAACGGAGGAGTGTAAACAAAAATGTGCAATGCCAGGTAAAAAAAAAAGTAAGTAATTTTTAAAAACTTTGCTTATCGCATGGTATATATATAAATAAAGCAATAGATGTATCAAATAAATATACTTACTTATTTGCTTGCTTAGTTAGTTAGTTACTTACTTACTTACTTACTTATTCACTTACTTTCTTAATTTAATTACTTACTTACCTTACTAACTTCCTTCCCACTTTACTTACTTACTTAATTACTTAACACTCACCTAATATCTACCTTACGGTGTAAAGGTATATCATAGAAATAAGTTGTTGATTTACTATGAATAAAGAATTTAAAAAAAGAATATTATTGTAGTTAGTTGATCCACTGAGAAGATTAAATCTGTTGTCCCTTTCTCCGGTCTGAATCCACATTGATTTTCGTCTAAAGTAGACTTTACAACACTTCCTAATCTGTTCTCCAATATAAAATCATACAGGTACTTTACTGGTAGTATTACTTATCGAAATTCCTTAGTAATTTTTGCATTTAGTGTCTCCTTTCTTGAATATAGACATAATAGTTGCTATTGTCCAATCTTCCAGGATCCAGTTGCTGCTCCAAGCCATGTTTACTATTTTATACAACAAGTCTTCTACATCTCCATTCATATATTGTAACAATTCGGCCTCGATATTATCCTTTCCCCCTGCCTTTTCATTTTTCTATTTGCAAGTGTTCTCCTTAAACTTCTTCCTTACCTATGTTATTTTCCAAACTTATTTCGTTGGTAATCTCTTGTGATTTCTGTGTTGGTGCCACAGTATCTGCTACCAACATTTTGATAAAGTACCGTTTCTATTCTTTCTATTACATCAGTACCTACCTGTAACTAGTAAATTCTCTTCTGTGTCCTCTATTCGGTTCACTTCCTTTGTTTTTCCTTTTTCAAATCCTTAAATGTTCTAAAAAAAAATTGGCCTGTCTGTGGTTTTGTTGTAATCTATGTATCCTAATATTGTAATGTTCAATTTATTTCTCATGCTTTTCTTCGATCTAATATTTTTTGCCTATTACTAAATAATTATCAGAGCCAATTACCGGCCCTCTTCTAATCGAACATCAATAATTGTTTTGCACAAATTCTTCAAAATCATTAAATCCATAATCAAAATTTCTCCTCTAGTGCGCTACACTTAGCTGTTTACTTAACCGAGCATATACAATACAATATTATACATTTACAATAAATACTTATTTTAAGAAAAAAAGAAAAATTGGTAGCAGTAGGTACTATAATATGTTAAATTATAATAAATTACCTAACTAAAGATGTTTTACCCCAAATGTATAAAACAATAGTTATTGCCGGAATTTTATTTAAAATGTCAAACTTTAAATATTTACCAAGCAAATATACTTTAAACTTCTATTTAAAAGACAAATAACTAATATTTAAAAACCTGTTTCGAATTTCCGAATTGAATAATTTGGGAATCACATAAGAAAAGCAATGTGCATAAAGAGCTGCTCGGTAACGTGATAAATTAAGTAGGTCATTGTGACGAGTCTCGCGATTATGAGTTGTAGAGCAAAAGGATGGCTTTTCTCGTAGTTATCGAGAGAGTGCAACCTGTGTAAAAAAAACAGGTTATATAATTTTAGTCTGTCATGAACGTTTAGCCATCCAACTTGTATGTTACGTGGTCTCCTAACCTAAGATTGTAAATAAAACGAATGCATGAGTTTTGAATTCTCTGCAATCTACGCTTAGACTAAAAATCCCTAAGGCATGGATCATAAACTTTGTCTGCGTAGTAAATATGCAAGTGAACAAGAGAGTGGCACAACTACGTTTTTAAAGAGGGGCTCACAATATAAAAGGTGCATATCGCAAATCGTCACTTACAGTGACTCTAAGGTTATGAGTTAGTACCTAAAAGATTTTTTTTAAATAATATGTTTATCGTTTTGTCTACTTTTGTATCACACTTCTACGAACTGTGATGTGGAAACATATCGCTTCAATTGTCAATCTAACAACTCAAGAAATATTTACAAATATTGCATTTCTTATTATTTTATGTATTTCCATCATAATATAAAAACAACCAAACAACAAAATATTTTTTATAAACGCGATTAGTAGGTAGGTACACATAAAAATATCAAAATGACAGGTGTTAGTATATAACTGATAATATGGGAACTTGTGTACTTCATTTTTATCTCCTTAATTTATGTTTCACGAAATTAACACCTAATATTAAATACTTTGAATGATAGAAGAGTTTTAGACTTGCATTGTCTTTATTTGTTTTACATCACAACGTTTCAACTAATAAGTATCTCCAGTCGTCTTCAGGTAAATTGGTAAATACTTTATTAATAATTGAAATAGTTAAACTTTGAAAATGTCAAAATAAAAAAAATCTACTTTTTTTTCATCGCAAACATTGTTTGTTCCACACACTAATCAGGTAACTTTGATTGTGATTAAATAATTTCTGCCAATGTCATTTATCTCACAGGCAGACAAACTGCGGTAACTGCCATCTCTAAAATATTTTTCCTACAATAATTATAAGCTCAGTTTGAATAGGTATACCAAATTTTGTTCAGATTAGATAAATAATTTACGAGGTAAATTCATTTTCCAAACATATGCCAAATATATGGTAGATCGGTTAGGTAGTTTTTGAGTTACCATAAAGAATCAATTTGTTAAGGCGGGCAACACTACAGTTACTTATTTTTCTTAATTTTGTTTCTTAAAATTATAAACATCTTTTACATACGAATACCAAATTTTGTTAACATCGGTTAAATAGTTTTCGAGGTAAATTTATTTTACATACGTTTACCAAATTGAATACGTCGATTAAATAGTTTTTGAAGTAAACTAATTTTACGCGTACCCACATCACATTTTAACCCTTGAATTATATCTTACTTTTTCCGAATAAAGAAATCTAAAAAATTTTTCTACGGTCGAAACGTTGGACGCGATATCTTATAACATCATCATCTGAAAACAAAATATGGCAATAGAAAAGTAAAGTTATTTTTTCTTAATCTGTGTAAATAAAACTTTTCGAAGCATAATTTATAGGGAGAAAACAGTATCTCTTAAGGTTTTGGCCGCGGCGCATTTCCTGTCAAACGTTGGACCACAGCGCCGAAAGTTTTTGTGCTTGTGGACCTATTGAATGTTTGCGCCTGTGGTGCTTTCTCTGACGACGTTTAAGCCGCGGCGCATTTTCGGTCAAAGTTTAATCACGGCGCAGAACATTTTATTCATTTTACATAGGTATACAATTATTTTTTCAGATCGGAAGTAGTTTTCGTGATTAAATTCTATTAGATGCGTAAACAAAATTTCGGATAGATTAGTTAAGTATTTTTCGAATTATTATAATGATGCGATGTGGCAAGGCCATGGCAATTTTTACTTCTAAAATATTTTTCTTGATATTTTAACTCATTTTTCATTCAAATGCCAAATTTTCTGCAGACCGGATAAGTAGTTTTCGAGGTAAAATACATGCATCATCGGATATATTCATTTTTATAAGGCATAATAGCATTCCATTTCAAATTCCACAGTTATCATATTTTTTCTGAATATAAAGATTAAAGATGCTTTTGTAGGGTCGACCCGTTGATATTTGATTATAGTATTATTGAACAAAGACATTAGAAGAAGCAAGACTTACGAAACTGCAATACAAATTTTAGGTTTATTTATTATAGTCAAATGGCAAATGGCAATGGAAAATAAAACTGTTTTTCTTCATCTCTGTACAGGGTGCCCCAAATTCGAGCCTCATCATGGGGATCGCGGAAACTATAAGAGATACAGCATCGGTCAAATGGTGGCAACGTTGCGAAATTTTGTACCGAGTAATATCGTAAAAAAATATCTTAGCAATCTTTTTAGTTTTAGAAACATTTGAAAAAAACTAAAATATTGAGATTTTGTTTTCTTAATTGGCCGACTTATTTTATCCGCTATAAAAAAACAAACACAACATTGTTAAGGCTAGTTTTCTTGCTCTATATCGTGGTGTTTTTAGAATTTCGTTGCAACGTTTCGTTTTTGTGGAACCATGATCAACTTTAACTTTTTAAATACGGACCTGTATTTTTTATTTTATTTTTTGAAATCTTTTTAAGCCCTGACTTCAACCATCTATCACACTTAATTATATCAAGACGTTTTGATGTCGTCATCTGCAATGTGATAATTGTTTTTAAATAAATGCGGCCCTGGTGTTAGTTACTTAATTATTTCTACCAAATACAACATGTAAATAGATCCCAAACTTATTAGTTATAGAATTAATTTACTTACTATATAACATAATATTTCAATTTTTATATAACAAAGTAACTACAATGAGGCTTCAAGCGTTCAGGATACTCCTGTAAATAACGCTTACAAGAAATTTGTGAATTCCTATTGGAAGAATAATAAACTCGTAACATGTCGCGTTTTTCTAAAGCAGAAAACATTTTGCTGAAATATTTTACATAAATGGCGACTACAATTGTCAACATAATTAAGTCAAACAATCAAGTAAGCATAAAGTTCGCGTCTTAGCCACCTTTGTTTTGTTTAGTTTTATTTTATAGTTTGTTATATAAAAATTGAAATATTATGTTATATAGTAAGTAAATTAATTATATAACTAATAAGTTCGGGATCTATTTACATGTTGTATTTGGTAAAAATAATTAACTAACTAACACCACGGCCGTATTTATTTAAAAACAATTATCACATTACAGATGATGAAATGATGACATCAAAACGTCTTGATATAATTAAGTGTGGTACATGGTTGAATTCAGGGCTTAAAAAGATTTTAAAAAATAAAATAAAAAATACAGGTCCGTATTTAAAAAATTAAAGTTGATCATGATTCCACAAAAACGAAACGTTGCAACGAAATTCTAAAAACACCACGATATGGAGCAAGAAAAGTTGCCTTAACAATGTTGTGTTTGTTTTTTTATAAAGGATAAAATAAAAAAAAATATGAATATTTTAGTTTTTTCAAATATTTCTAAAACTAAAAAAGATAGCTAAAACATTTTTTTACGATATTACTGGGCACAACATTCCGAAACTTTGCCACCATTTGACCGATGCTGTATCTCTTATAGTTTCCGAGATCACAATGACGAAGCTCGAATTTGGGACACCCTGTACATAAAACTTTTCCAATCATAATTTAGAGGGTAAACCCGTTTCTGTTAACATTTGGGCCGCGGCCTGTTGAAGATTAATTGCGGCTCCGCAAATTTTACTCCTTTTACATGGTTAAACTAAATTTTTTTCAAATAGTTTTCGTGGTAAGATTCTATTAAATGTATATAAAAAAATTTCGTATAGATCGGTTAAATAGTTTTCAAATTATTGTAATGATTTAAGTTGTGAAAGCCGACAAAGCCACGCTAATTTTTATTTCTTAAATATTTTTCCGAATATTAACTCATTTTTCATACGTACACCAAATATTGTTCATTCATTCATTTTATATGCTTTTACATTTTCGGATATATTCGCATTTCTAAGGCATTAATAGCAGTCCATTTCAAATTCCACAACTATCATGCTTTTTCGAATATCAAGATTGAAATATTGGAGTGAGTGAATAAAGTGATATTATAACAAAGTAAATTACTCATATTGTTTTTTGATAAAGATTGAAGATGTTTTATAGGGTCAAAATGTTGATATTTGGTTAAAGCAATATTGCACCAAGACGTTAGAAGAAGCAGGATTTACGAAACTGCAATAAAAATTACAAGTTTATATTTAAAAATTAAAACTTGATAATAGTATCTAGATGACGAAACGTGTTACTTGAAATCTGATGACATCATAATATGAAACAAAATATGGCAATAGAAAAGCTAAATTATCTTTTCTTTATCTCTACAAATAAAGTCACAAGGAATACAAACTCGGAACAAATCTAGTCGGCAATTTTCGGCTATTTCGAATATCTCCGAACATTGAACATTGATTAAATTTAATGTATGCAGACCGATCTTAAAATGAAAAATGTATCTATAAATACTATATTTAAAGCTATCTGTTATATAACACTATTGTCGAAGTTCCGAGTATCTTAAAGCGCGAAATGGTAAAATGGGCGTTCTTTTCGAAAAACCATAATTCGGTTAAAATGAAACCTCTACGGAATTTGCAGAGTATTTTTATAATCGAGAATTCGATAATTAATCGGACATATTATGAAGTTTTAATTTTGGTTCAATTAAATTGTAAAAATCCCAAATAATCTATAACATTCAATTTTTAATTTCAAAACGTTAAAACAACTTCACAATTTGTAATCAAAAACACCCATTTTAGGCTAATTTTGACACCGATAATTAATTCCAATATGGAAGTCTGTCTGGAGACAAAGCAATTTTATGGCAATCTATTCAAAAAGTATGTATTTTCAAGATTTAACGAATTTTTCTATTCCCGCTCTCAAAGTATCAATTTTTCTCAAATTAATTAAAAAAAAATGATATATTCAAGTATACGCGCGTGTCACAGAAGATTGAAAAAGAAAATAAGCCTAAAATGAACTCTCTAAGGATATTATAGTAAAAACTATAAAAAATATAAATCTTTTGGTAAAAAAACGTAAAAAAATTAAATTATATTTTTTTTAAAACCACTAAACGTACTACCGAAAAGCGCGCTTGGTATAAATTTTTAATTTTATTTATCCCTCTTAAAAATGTAAAGAGTTAATTACAGTGGCTCAGAGACGGATTTAAGCGGATCAGTACCTTTAGAAAATTTTGTTAAAAATTAAAAAAAAATCAAAATTCATTCGTTTATTCATCTGTAAGTCAAAATGATTAAGGATCCAAAAAATGCATTGTAATTGTAATTCGACGAGATCTTTCCGATAGGGTATAAGAGATTTTAATAAAAAATTATTTTTCCAGAAAAAATTAGAAACTGAAAATTTTGGGTCTATAATCGTAATTTTTAAATTTTTACGATTTTTCATAATTTTTAACCATTTTAGGTACCTATAGAAAGATATATTGTAAACAAATAGTATTTGAAACCGTTAATCTGATCGTTTAAACCGGAAATATATCTCAATTACTCAATTCGACTTATTCAGTACCCACGACAATCCTGCAACGTCCATTTATCGACTTTAAAAAAATCACAAGAATTACTTCTCAATTTCCGATATATTTCACTTGCTCTTTTTTGACGGTTTTCTCGAACCTCCAGAAGTAAAAATCGAAAAAAATAATTTATGCGACCCTAAATGAGAAACAGCTGGAATAGTATTTTTTTGTCTTTGACGTTTATTAATAACTTTTTCGGTACACCCTGTATATTTGAATTTTTTCCCGAAATGTGTCCCCGTTATTCCTCTATAAAACGTAGTTTAAATATATCCTCTCTAACGGGTTCGAAAAAATATCGTAGAGAAGTTCAAAATGTTGGATATCCGACGCCGACGACTACGATGGCGGCGACAACCCTCAAACAATTCTCTACGAAAAGAGGGATATACATATCGGCATTTAGATTTTTAGGTTGATTATACTTACTGCGTAGTTAATCCAAACCTGTTTTGAAATTTGCTTTCATTTGTTCCATCTTAGTCGGTTTGCATCTGAGCAGTTATATTCCTTGGATTTTTCATTATAAGGATTCTTTTTAACAATTTTTCACAGTAAACACTAACTCCGTACACCCAGGAAATACAGAGTTTATTTTATAAAAATTAAAGGTGTGTGTTAGGAATGAGACGATTACGGCACAGCACAAACGAATCATTTCGAAAGATAAATCGTCAGATCTGAACTCATTAGACTTCAACTGACCGATTGCATTAGAGACGTCTATATCTTCCACTAATTGGAACCAGAAACTATATACACTTATACAGTAAGTAAGATAATTGTTTATTGTGTTTTCGTCTACCATAGGTGCAATTTCAACTGAATCAATAAAAAAAAGGTTAATATTTTGAGGGTTTTTAAGGAGATTGGTATATCATAATTATTTTTGGATTTACTGTATATGTTCATATGTGCCAGTAGTTGCCAAACGTACTTAGGTTGCTTGTTTCGGATAACAAAATGAATTTAAGCTTTTTTTGTTTCGTACCGCCTGTGTAAGAAGATTTCTCATTTCTTTGGAAGCTATCCAATCATTGCGTGGTTTTTTCATAATTTTTAATGTATCCGTAAACAAACGAGAGTAAGAGTATTCCTTTAGAGAGTCCCGATGTAAAACGGTTGCTAATAATCGTAAGAGACAATATTAGGAAAAAAGTAACATAAATAAAGACCAATTTTATGCATTTTGAAGTAATATTTGGTCTGACGCGTCCCATTTCAATGAAAAAGCAAGCTGGCTCGAAAAAGTTGAAGCCCAGGCTGTAAGTGCCGCAAGTAACATCCATTGATATAAGGGATGCCACTAAGAACTTGGCTAACTGGAAATCACCGGGACCTGACCAAATTAATAATTTTTGGCTCAAAACTTTCACCAGCTTACACCCTGTAATCGCAAACTGCTTTAGCAAAGCTCTCCTAAACCCGAACACTTCCCAGCTCATCTTGCCAGTGGCAATACCTTCCTTTTTAAAAAAAAAGGGCAGGTAAACGTTTCAAAAAACTACAGACCGATCACCTGTCTGTCAGTGGTGTATAAACTTTTAACATCAGTCATGTACTCAAAAATATACACACACTGCATAAACAACAACTTGGTAGCTGATGAGCAAAAGGGCTGTATTAGGAAAGCTTTGGGTTGCAAGGAACAGCTTACAATCGATGCCGTTATTATAAAACAGGCTGAAGTTAAAAGGCTAAATCTTAATATGTGCTACATCGATTATAGTAAAGCATTCAATTCTGTTCCTCACGACTGGCTAAAGAAAATGTTGCAAATATACAAAGTAAACCCCCTAATACGCAACATGTTTGGCACCCTAATGGAGCAATGGAATACCAACCTCCATATTGGACAAGAGAAGCTTGGCGATATAAATATATCAAAAGGTATATTTCAAGGCGACTCTTTAAGCCCCCTCTGGTTCATTTTAGCCATGAACCCACTGTCCTCACTACTAAAATCAACATCCTACGTATATCATCCCAACTTAAATGAAAATTTTAGAATAAACCACCTTCTATTTATGGACGATATCAAACTCTACGCTAAAAGCAAAACCCACCTACAGTCCCTAATTCAAATAACCAAGACATTTAGCGATGACATCAAAATGTCGTTTGGATTAGACAAGTGCTCAATCTCCCAAAACCAACAAATAAACACACAAGCCTAAAAAGGGAGTTTAAAAACAAATACAAAAGCAGATTAACAAAGCTTTTTAATACTCACCTGAATGCTGGTAACCTTACTACTGCCATCAACACCTGAGCAATACCAATACTTAGCTACTCATTCGGAATCCTTAAGTATTCAGCCACGGATTTGCACGAACTAGATAGGCTTAAGCGCAGGCTGCTAAGAAAATTCAGATTCCACCACCCACGCTCTGCACTTGAAAGAATCTACCTAAAATGAAAGGAGGGAGGAAGAGGTCTCATTAATATATATAATTTGTGCAAGTCGCAAGAGACCTCTATGAAAAAATACTTCCAAGAATCGAATGGGGAAATTCTTAAAAAAGTGGTAGCAGCAGACACTGGATATAGGTACAGCCCTTAACTTAAAGCAAAATGGATTACCTAACATCATCTCCCTACTGCACTCCAAAATCCACTCATAGATAGAGAAATGTCACTGAATTGGTTGGAGAAAAGGCAGCTTCACGCTGAAACAGAAGGTTTTATAATCTCTATCCAAGACCGTGTCATTCGAACTCGAAACTATGAAAAGGTCATCTTGAAGAGAAATGTGGAAGATGTGTGCAGAAAATGCAATTGCCCCGGAGAAACGATAGAACATATCACGGCGGGTTGTGGTGCTATGGCCCCCAACGCCTACCTGGGGAGACATAATCAGGTGGCTAAGATCATCCACAAGGAACTGGCCCATAAACTAGGGCTAAGGGAAAACCTCCCACCATACTACCAATACTCACCCGAGCCAGTCCTTGAATCCCCTGAATATCTCTTATACTGGGACAGGCCAATAATAACGGATAGAACAGTAGACCACAACCGTCCGGATATTCTTCTCATCGAAAAAAACACCAAGAAAGCTTTCATAATCGATATAGGTTGCCCACTAACACACAACCTCTCTAAAACCGAATCGGAGAAGAAGACCAAGTACTCGAATTTGGCTATAGAGATAAAAAATATATGGAAGCTAGATAAAATCGACATAATTCCGACCATAATATCGGTGGAGGGAGCTATGACGAAAAATGTCAAGCCCAACTTGGAAAAACTGGGCCTTTCAGGTTATTTATACCAACTTATTCAGAAAAGAGCGTCATCCTCCAAACTTGCCATATAGTACGGAAGTTTCTAAGCAGTACAGGTTAAGATGAATTTCTTCTCTGTACTTTAAATAACACCAGCCTTACCAACAAAAAGCTGAGAAACAGAACATTGAAAAAATAATAATAATAATAATAATAATAATAATAATAATAATAATAATAATAATAATAATAATAATAATTCGAACCAAAGAAAAGAATTGCGTCCTTTATAAAGGCTCCTTCTCTACAAATAAACACAGTCTAGAATATCTAATCTACAGACTAACAAATAAAAGAAAATAAATATATATAGGTATATAACATTACAAAATCAAGTAGCAATTTGACACTATATAGAACTCAACTGCAATGTATCACAAATTTTATTAGTGGTATGGTTTTGTAAATTAAAAAGGTGTTTTTCATATAATTTTTAAACTTTTTAATACTACTACGTGTCAAGTACTCGAATAAATTTGGGAATTCTTTTACACCTTTAAATAAAATAAAATAAGCTAGGAGGCTTGTGTGCTTTAAACAAGACCGATATATTGCCGTTATGCGGCCGATTATAATATTATCTTTGTTTAAATAGATTAAGCTTGCGCTTAAATACATTTTGCAAATAAACTAAGATCTGTTATTTCTTCATCCAAAAGTGATTTCAGACCTATTTATAAAAACGTTAATTCAAGTATTTCTTGGACTTGAGCTTGATATACTACCCTATACGAAAAATGTATTCTAACATGCATGCTAAATGCTTTTAAGTATGTATACAGGGTTATTCATAAATTGATACTTCTTTTTTAGCTGCGTATAGAAGGCATTAAAATAAACAACATTTTTAAATACCTTTTTTCAAAAAACCCAAATATATACTTACATTCATTTATTACACTACACATCAAATACGGTTCTGCCTAACTTGCCCGTTCAATAACATTAGGAAACTTCTGGGTGTAGGGAAGAAACATCCGCATTTTTACGACACTCACAATAAGTTAGCCCCATAATTAGTTCATTGATTTCAAATTTTACCATTTTCACCAATTTTTAAAATTAATTTGCTTCAAAACACCACACCGCGCCGCGACTTGCCAAAATAAATAACTGACGACCGTTCCGTAAAATGCATGACTCACATACAAAAAACGGAGAAAAACAATATATAGTAAAGGGCTACGTTTTGATTACCAGGCTCGCACTTAGATTTTTTACTCCTGTAACTCGGCTATTTTTAAGTTTTTTGAAAAAAGGTATTTGAAAAAGTTGTTTATTTTAATGCCTTCTAGACACAGCAAAAAAAGAAGTATCAACTTAGGAATCACCCTGTATAATGTATGTATCAACATGAACTAATTACCCTAGAATATACATTAAATCATAGTGCTTGTTAGATTATTGCACGATTCCAAAGGATGAGGGTAATTGCAATGCACGAGAAGCTAAATGGTATTATGGTACACAAGAAGGGCGTTGCTTGCCATTTTATTACACCGGTTGCAATGCTAACAAAAACAAATTTGACAGTAAGGAAGCATGTCAGGAAGATTGTCCTCCTGAAGTTGGTAAGTTTGGTGGTATTTTTTTTTGTATAATATTTTTTATTAGAAAGGATAATTATATAAATAGTGCTAAATAATTTATATTTGTCCCTATTATTTTGCATTAAATTACAGGAAGACATTAATAAAATTCTGCAATGATCCAAAAGAAACAAACTTAAATTGAATATTGCCAAATATTGTGTGCATGTACGGATTGTACGGGTTTATTGTTGTAGAAATTTTATAAATTTGAATGGTATAAGACAACTGTATATAGCGTACGTTAGGAGTATTTTAAAGTACGTTAGTAACATTTTACCTAAATAATCTTCGCACTAAGAATTGTTATAACGCTCCTATTAATGTAATGTGTAATCTAGCTAATGATATTCAACTAGGATTTGATATTTTTAATGGCAATCTAAATCAGAACCAGCTAAAAAATACCTTAAACGAATTATTATAATTTATAATTAAGGTTTAAATGATGTTTGCTGCTTTTCTTGTATATCTATGTGTGTTGTGCACTCCCCTTCTCTATAATTGGGTTTAAACTGTACCTCTGTAGAGTTTGTAATAAAATAAATAATAAACTAGAGAGTTTAGTGTCCGTGTTTGTTGGCCACCGTACATGGTTTATTGAGTTCTAAGTTTTCACGTTTGATGGCTATCTTTTGCATTGAGGAGATTCCTAATGATGGCGTTACTAGGTTTTCATCACATTTTTATTCTTAAAAATGTCTTGAAAGAATATTCTCGCTGTACTGGGAGTTGCTTACTTGTTTTGGCTTCTGATGAGTCCTAACAAGGACGAAACAGCATGTCATTTTCTACCTGTGCCCCAGGGAACCCATTACCTTTAGCGAATATGTGTACTTTAATGCAAAAGATAGATGCACTACTTTGTCCGCCTGCCGCTAAAAACTTTCTTTCCATAAAATAAATAAATTATATTGTAATACATTGCCTTTTCACCAATGTTTCGTACCATAGCAAAATGTATCTAATTTCAAAAATTATTTACAAAAAAAACAAAAATAAGAATAAAACGTAAAATAAGGAATTTAAATTCCCTTAAAATATAATACCTACTTACAAGCAATTATTAATCATCAAAAAAGTAAAAGGACATAGGTGGCGCCCACTACAAGTAGGACCATATTAACTTCAAATTAATGTTTCAAATATTAAAAAAACCCTAGAAACCGATTTAGTTCAAATGTCGACATTATTTCAAAAATGATTTAGAGAAAATAGAAATAAAACTAAAACTTTAACACCCTGTCAGACATAGGTTTATATATAGGATCTTTTTAAATATTTTTAGGCAGGGAAAATCATCCTGAATTTTTTCGCAATATTATATATAAATACACTACACCTTGTATAGTCAACTGAAATTCTACCTGTGTCTTATGAAGAATCATAATCAAATGATTGATGAGGTATGAATACCCGATTATGGAGGGCTGACAATATGTCTTTGGCTGGTGATTAAACATTTTAATAAAATAAAGTGCATTGATTGCTTTCAGATTAAATACTGTTTTCTACAAGCCCTTATTTTCCTTGACGATATGTATTTCATATAAGGAAGTCCAATCACCAGCGAAGGTTTTATTGAACTGGATTTAAGCTACCATCACAACCGAGAATAAAATACATTATCACCACAAAGGTTTTTAAAATGTGTATTGTGTCTTATTCATCATAAACCGCATTATACCTCATTATAAGGACTTCCTACAGACACATTAAATGTTAATAGCATGATAATAATAATAATAATAATAATAATATTAATAATAATAATAATACATACAATAAAGCCACAAAGAGGAAGGTACAAAACCAACAGTTCACCACGAACCAAAAAACCTTCTATAGGACATTGAGCCAAGAAGAAAACGACGTTACTCCAACTAATGACATAAATAAAGACCAATTTAATGCATTTTGGAGTAATATTTGGTCCGACGCGTCCCATTTCAACGAAAAAGCAAGCTGGCTCGAAAAAGTTGAAGCTGAGGCTGAAACTTTGCAAGAAATGCCCGAGCCGCAAGTAACATCCATCGACATAAAGGATGCCACTAAGAACTTGGCTAACTGGAAATCACCGAGACCTGACCAAATTCATAATTTTTGGCTCAAAACCTTCACCAGCTTACACCCTATAATAGCAAACTGCTTTAGCAAAGCTCTCCTAAACCCCGAACACTTCCCAGCTTATCTTGCCAGTGGAAATACCTTCCTTTTGTTTAAAAAAGGGCAGGTAAACGATCCAAAAAACTACAGACCGATCACCTGTCTGTCAGTGGTGTATAAACTTTTAACATCAGTCATGTACTCAAAAATATACACACACTGCATAAACAACAACTTGGTAGCTGATGAGCAAAAGGGCTGTGTTGGGAAAGCTTTGGGTTGCAAGGAACAGCTTACAATCGATGCCGTTATTATAAAACAGGCTGAAGTTAAAAGGCGAAATCTAAATATGTGCTACATAGATTATAGTAAAGCATTCGATTCTGTTCCTCACGACTGGCTAAAGAAGATATTGCAAATATACAAAGTACACCCCCTAATACGCAACATGTTAGGCACCCTAATGGAGCAATGGAATACCAATCTCCATATTGGACAAGAGAAGCTTGGCAATATAAATATATCAAAAGGTATATTTCAAGGCGACTCTTTAAGCCCCCTCTGGTTCATTTTGGCCATGAACCCACTGTCCTCACTACTAAAATCAACATCCTACGGATATCGTCCCAACTTAACTGAGAATTTTAGAATAAACCACCTTCTATTTATGGACGATATCAAACTCTACGCTGAAAGCAAAACCCACCTACAGTCCCTAATTCAAATAACCAAGACATTTAGCGATGACATCAAAATGTCGTTTGGCTTAGACAAGTGCGCAATCTTGAATGTCGTACGCGGAAAGACTGAACAAAATCGTGGACTGCTTGAAGGCATAGATATACTAGATGAGGACAAAACATATAAATACTTAGGCATCTCCCAAAACCAACAAATAAACCACACAAGCCTAAAAAGGGAGTTTAAAAACAAATACAAAAGCAGACTAACAAAGCTTTTTAATACTCACCTGAATGCTGGTAACCTTACTACTGCCATCAACACCTGGGCAATACCAATACTTACCTACTCATTCGGAATCCTTAAGTATTCAGACACGGATTTGCACGAACTAGATAGGCTTACGCGCAGGCTGCTAACAAAATTCAGATTCCACCACCCACGCTCTGCACTTGAAAGAATCTACCTAAAACGAAAGGAGGGAGGAAGAGGTCTCATGAATATATATAACTTGTGCAAGTCGCAAGAGACCTCTATGAGAAAATACTTCCAAGAATCGAATGGGGAAATTCTTAAAAAAGTGGTAGCAGCAGATGCTGGATATACAGCCCTTAACTTAAAGCAAAACGGATTACCTAACATCATCCGTGCGCCGCCAAGTCAACAGCTTGTAACTTGGCAAGAAAAAGCCCTACACGGCAAATACCCTACTGCACTCCAAAATCCACTCATAGATAGAGAAATGTCACTGAATTGGTTAGAGAAAAGGCAGCTTCACGCTGAAACAGAAGGTTTTATTATCTCTATCCAAGACCGTGTCATTCGAACTCGAAACTATGAAAAGGTCATCATGAAAAGGAATGTGGAAGATGTGTGCAGAAAATGCAACTGCCCCGGAGAGACGATAGAACATATCACGGCGGGTTGTGGTGCTATGGCCCCCAACGCTTACCTGGGGAGACATAATCAGGTGGCAAAGATCATCCACAAGGAACTGGCCCATAAACTAGGGCTAAGGGAAAACCTTCCACCATACTACCAATACTCACCCGAGCCAGTCCTTGAATCCCCTGAATATCTCTTATACTGGGACAGGCCAATAATAACGGATAGAACAGTAGACCACAACCGTCCGGATATTCTTCTCATCGAAAAAACCACCAAGAAAGCTTTCATAATCGATATAGGTTGCCCACTAACACACAACCTCTCTAAAACCGAATCGGAGAAGAAGACCAAGTACTCGAATTTGGCTATAGAGATAAAAAATATATGGAAGCTAGATAAAATCGACATAATTCCGATCATAATATCGGTGGAGGGAGCTATGACGAAAAATTTCAAGCCCAACTTGGAAAAACTGGGCCTATCAGGTTATTTATACCAACTAATCCAGAAAAGCGTCATCCTCCAAACATGCCATATAGTACGGAAGTTTCTAAACAGTACAGGTTAAGATGAATTTCTTCTCTGTACTGTAAATAATACCAGCAATACCAACAAAAAGCTGTGAAAACTAACATTGAGAAAAATAATAATAATAATAATAATAATAATAATAATAATAATAATAATAATAATAATAATAATAATAATCATTTAACCCACCTACAGTCCCTAATTCAAATAACCAAGACATTTAGCGATGACATCAAAATGTCGTTTGGCTTAGACAAGTGCGCAATCTTGAATGTCGTACGCGGAAAGACTGAACAAAATCGTGGACTGCTTGAAGGCATAGATATACTAGATGAGGACAAAACATATAAATACTTAGGCATCTCCCAAAACCAACAAATAAACCACACAAGCCTAAAAAGAGAGTTTAAAAACAAATACAAAAGCAGACTAACAAAGCTTTTTAATACTCACCTGAATGCTGGTAACCTTACTACTGCCATCAACACCTGGGCAATACCAATACTTACCTACTCATTCGGAATCCTTAAGTATTCAGACACGGATTTGCACGAACTAGATAGGCTTACGCGCAGGCTGCTAACAAAATTCAGATTCCACCACCCACGCTCTGCACTTGAAAGAATCTACCTAAAACGAAAGGAGGGAGGAAGAGGTCTCATTAATATATATAACTTGTGCAAGTCGCAAGAGACCTCTATGAGAAAATACTTCCAAGAATCGAATGGGGAAATTCTTAAAAAAGTGGTAGCAGCAGATGCTGGATATACAGCCCTTAACTTAAAGCAAAACGGATTACCTAACATCATCCGTGCGCCGCCAAGTCAACAGCTTGTAACTTGGCAAGAAAAAGCCCTACACGGCAAATACCCTACTGCACTCCAAAATCCACTCATAGATAGAGAAATGTCACTGAATTGGTTAGAGAAAAGGCAGCTTCACGCTGAAACAGAAGGTTTTATAATCTCTATCCAAGACCGTGTCATTCGAACTCGAAACTATGAAAAAGTCATCTTGAAAAGAAATGTGGAAGATGTGTGCAGAAAATGCAATCGCCCCGGAGAAACAATAGAACATATCACGGCGGGGTGTGGTGCTATGGCCCCCAACGCTTACCTGGGAAGACATAATCAGGTGGCTAAGATCATCCACAAGGAACTGGCCCATAAACTAGGGCTAAGGGAAAACCTCCCACCATACTACCAATACTCACCCGAGCCAGTCCTTGAATCCCCTGAATATCTCTTATACTGGGACAGGCCAATAATAACGGATAGAACAGTAGACCACAACCGACCGGATATTCTTCTTATCGAAAAAACCACCAAGAAAGCTTTCATAATCGATATAGGTTGCCCACTAACACACAACCTCTCTAAAACCGAATCGGAGAAGAAGACCAAGTACTCGAATTTGGCTATAGAGATTAAAAATATATGGAAGCTAGATAAAATCGACATAATTCCGATTATAATATCGGTGGAGGGAGCTATGACGAAAAATTTCAAGCCCAACTTGGAAAAACTGGGCCTTTCAGGTTATTTATACCAACTTATTCAGAAAAGCGTCATCCTCCAAACTTGCCATATAGTACGGAAGTTTTTAAACAGTACAGGTTAAGATGAATTTCTTCTCTGTACTGTAAATAATACCAGCCTTACCAACAAAAAGCTGAGAAACAGAACACTGAAAACAATAATAATAATAATAATAATAATAATAATAATAATAATAATAATAATAATAATAATAATAATAATAATAATAATAATAATAATAATAATAATAATAATAATAATAATAATAATAATAATAATAATAATGATAATAATAATAATTATAATAATAATTAACAAGTTTATTTTCAATAGTTATCATATAAAAAAAAATTAATTCAATTTTACTATTGCACGGTGGAGATTTGGTTGTACCTTTTTATAAATAAGTAAAAATGCCTCTATTGTATTTTTCTTACAATAATAGTTATTATATATACGAATTGTAGCCCAAGACACCTGTCATTTACCTGCCCAAATTGGTGAATGTGGAAATTATGTTAACCGGTGGTATTGGAACACTAAGAACCGAAGATGTATGCAATTCTACTGGGGTGGATGCGGAGGAAATGGAAATAACTTCCAAACAGAGCAAGAATGTGAACAGTCTTGTACACTTCGTGAATCTGAACCCGAGCCCATGCAACCTCCAGTGAACCAACCACCTCATCCTAGGCCCGAAGACCAAGTTCCTCAGACTCAAAGACCTTGGCCTACACCTCAAGTACCGATCCAGACAAGTCCTCCAAGAGCACCAACCTTGGAAGGTATTTTGTATGTCTTTACTACATATTTAGTATAGAAATTAAGATTTTTAAGATGTTACACATCATCCTAAAGGACCTTTTTATATATAGACTGATTCGCGGTGAGTGGCCTATTCGAAGATATTAGAAACTAATGGTTTTATGTCGTTAAAACTTAATTAAATTATTTAAAATTTTAACGTTCTCGTTGCTATCTGTAATAAAGTTGCGGACAACTTTGATTTTTTCAGTGGAAATAAACAGTTTTTCTTAGTTCTGGATTTTCATCTTAAAATAATAGTTTTTGATATACGAACGCGAATATGGTATTACACTTTGCGAAGCTGTAGCATTTTAGCAATGTATCTGTAGAGAAAGCGGCTGGCAAAATTTATATTTTGGTTTAATTTCTATCCAAATGGTCCAATTTCGGTAAACTTCCTATTTTTAGGTAAAGCCGGAAGTTATAATTTCTTGACAGAGTGGTCTAGAAATGGGCAAGACATAATAATTGTTTTAAGGTAAAAAGTTAGAAACACTTTAAAAATAATTTAAATCTTCATATTACTTTAAAATAAAATTAAATGCTAATAGGTAATGTCTTATTTTAACAATGAACAACAACACATGCGAGCCATTGAACTAGACGTATAAATAATAATACACACACACATGCTGCCGCCAAATTTTTAAACTTTATTCATTTAAAATTGAAATTTTTAACAAATTGTTAATATACTCTCAAAAATAATATCGACATAATTGACACTACTAGACTCCGTAGTGGTTTCGCCAAGTTCAGTACTGAAATTAAATCAAAGAGTATAGGGGCTTTACTCATATGGTTGATAGCAGTGATAACAGTGCTGTACATTTTTTAATAGAGTAGACCATCAATAAAAATTAAATATAAAACTGTATAAAAGTTTGTGTTGTACTGTAATTTTCAACTGTAAAAAATTGTGATACTAATATGAATTTCAATTTTCATTGATATTCTCACAATGACACAGAATTCCGATATAATTTTACTAGAACTAAAAATAGCATCAAAAAATATATTTTTTATATTACATAAATAATTTTGCTTCTATCGTGCCACGCTGACACACACCACAGTGGAAATCGATCCACTAAAAATAAAATAATATGCCTGGTCGGCTAATGCGACGCGAGCCTAAAAGCCTGAGTACACTGGATTTTCCCATTAGAGGACAATTCCAATGTAGCCAATATGATTATTGTATTTTTCTACGAAAGTTATATATTACATATTTACAATTATTAAGTTTTATCCAATTGAAATAGTTACAAAAGATGAGTTATATTGTATTCTTGTAATTTCTGGCATAAAACTTTCTACATCTGAGAAAAAATATTGAACTAGCATTTCCAAGCATAGAAGTAGTTATCTACTCAACAAAGTTATAGAAACGTAAATGTTTTTTTGAGGTTTAATTACTAAAAGTAAAACGTAGCTTTCTCTTCTACCTCGACGAAAAAATTTTACCTATTATATACCCACTTTTTAGCATGGAATTACTCAAATAAACTTTGTTTTGCCAGAGGTGTATATAGAAATTGCTTTATAAGCCGTTGTTAGCTCTTTGAAATTCAACATAGTAAGGTTTGTATAACAAACATACTTTTAAGAATTTTTTGTGTTTCCCAGAAATATGTTCTCTCATTCCTGATGGCGGCCCGTGCATCGATTATGCTTTACATTATTACTATGATGGAGTGGATGATGTCTGCAAGAACTTTACCTACGGAGGTTGCGGAGGAAACTACAACAATTTTGAAAGCGAAGACTTATGTTTACAATACTGTGGATCTACTAGAGCTTTACCTCCAGTTGAAGAACCTATTCGGACAGATGCACCCGTAGATTTTGATAGAACTCAGATACCGCCAGTTCAAGGTATTTAATATAAAAATTGACAAATAAAGGAAAACAACCAACTTTTCTTTTTGCTCACAGATGCTGTCCATCTATTGGACCATTTTACAGTTGCTATTATAAGAACAAATCAATTTTTTAATGAAGGGATAAATGATGTGCCAATATACTATACCGGGTGTCAACGAAATTACTGCCCAGCTTCTCACGTTCTTATAAAATTAAACATTATTATGATATTTTGGTAAGTTATATGGTTACACCGTGCGCATATTTTCAGTATTTAAACGTCTAATTGTCACTTCCGGTTGAATCGGAGGTGTTCACAACTTTGTTATTTTAAATAGAACAACCTGTATATTTTTACAGATATGTATTCTACGAAGATTTCTAAGCAATAAACATTATCATATCCTATACCTAAGTAAGAAAACCACACATTTTATTATTCATGCAAAAAATAAATGAATAAAATTAATTTAATATTATTTTTTTCACTTCTTTTTAGGTATTCGGTAAGTCACAACTATTTTACTTCCGGTTTAACCGTATTTCTCCAATAATTTTAATAACACTACCCCTCTTCAATCTAATTTTCAAAATTATCTTACTTTTCTAAATACATATTTCTTATTTATGCTTCCCTAGGTCTAAACTTATTTGTTTTTAAGATATAAACAATTAAAAGTTTAGATATATTATCCAACAATTAACAATTTATGTTAGTTTATTCATACTTTCATCTAAGGTAGCTATGGATAATAATAATAACGTCGTAAAATAAGTAGTTAAAATTAATAGCGGGGATCCATATCTACCTAAGATGAAACTATGAATAAATTAACATTAATTGCTGCTTGTTGGATAATGTAACTAAACTTTTGATTGCTTATATCTTGAAAACTAATAAGTTTAGACATAGGGAAGCATAAATAAAAAATATTTAGAAAGGCAAGATAATTTTAAAAATTACATTTAATGGTAGGGTAGTGCCATTGAAATTATTGAAGAAATTTGTGTTTGAATGTCAAATTTTGCAGCACATCCGGTTAAACGGGAAGTAAAATAGTTGTGACTCATTCATACGGAATACCTAAAAAGAAGTAAAAAAGTAATATTAAATTTTTTCTTTATTCATTTGTTTTTTGTAAAAACAAAAAATGTGTGTTTAATTTGACAATTTCCAACGCTCTCTTGGAAACTGTCTTAGATAGGTATAAGATATGATACATGTTTTATGCTTAGAATTCTTTGTAGAATGGATATCTATAAAAATATACTGGGTGTTCCATTTAAATAACAAAGTTGTGTACACTTCCGATTCAACCGAAAGTGACAGTCAAACGTTTGAATATTGAAAATGTGCGCACAATGTAACCATATAACTTACCAAAATTGCATAATAATGTTTTATTTTGTAAGGATGTTTATAGTATGAATAAATATTATCTGAATTCGGATTTTGCGCTTCAAGGAGTCAGTTTAAGATAACCATCACATGATACCGATGAATTAAAAACTCAGCGAAATTTATTTTGGTTTCGATAGCTGTACGACTAATTAAAAAGCAAAACGCACACTTTGCCGGAAACCGCGGTTAAGTTCTTATATTTTTTAAAATCCTACCGGTAAAATGGCCCTGCCCTAAAGCAAGTTACGTTATCGATCAGAAGCACGTAACGAGAGTACTTCGTAGCGGATAATATAGTTGATATAGGCGTATTCTCTGTATGTTTTATAATTTAACTAGTTTAATCCACTGGCACTGTGTTCTCAAAAACACTTGTCAAATTGAAAAATGATAGTATGAATGGCTTACGGTAAAGTAACCTGCATAAATATAATATTATATGGAAAATAAAACAATTCAACAAACAAATTCTACGTGTTGTTATTATGGTATTTATATCTTAAATAAGTAATAAAATTAAAATCAAGGTTTACATGGTGAATAATTATTTTATAATATCATTTATTTACAACCATACATGTAATGTTGACATTACAACCTTATTAAAAGTTTGAAAGTGTCACATTGCCTACGTCTACTTCCCTCTTCCACTTTCCTTACCCACTTCCCTCGCCCATTTCCCTCACTCATTTCCCTTATTGTTGTTCTTTTCTCATTTCTCCCACTCTTTCAATAAAGCAAAATATTTATGTAATATCTTTATTTAAAAATTCTTATACAAGGAACGTATATCAACAAGACAATTAACAACAATAATTAAACATTATCACATTATACCTTGAATGCTTTTTCATATCGCCCCCTACTTTTCTCCGGAAGTAAACTTGCATCTGCTCTTTCTGCAGCCTCTTTGAGTTCTGTTGGGATGGGATAATCTTCATTCTCACTATCCGACAATATTTCGTTTTTTTTTATAACACAAATTTGACAGAACGAGACAAATTCAAAATTGTTTAAGGTATGCTCGATTACTATGGCAATGCAACCAGCATATTTTTGTTTGGCGTCAAAACAATAATTTTTACTACATTTTTTGAAAAAATCAAACATTATCTAATTTTCAATTAACGGTGTGGTTTTAAATAAAATAGTATACAAACCTCAGAGAAAAGTTGTCATTACTGTCACGAGATTAAAGTTAACCTCGACGCTTCGCTTTTCGGATAACTAACTGATCTCTCGACAGTAATGAAACACTTCCTTCTTCGGTATGTAATATAGTATTATGATATAAATAACAACACGTAGAATTTTGTAACTTTTTGTACTCATTACCTTTGAGAATGATCTGAAAAGATCGAAACACGTGTCAGGAAACTGAATTAAAAACTGTAAAACATACCTAACAAGTAACCACTGCTTTATTTTCCATATAAGAATGTAGCCCAGCTCAAATAGAATATAATATTTTTTTATATTTTCGTCTTCTGTAAAAAACTTATAAACAAAAAATATAACAAAGAAAGCGATATTCCAGTAAGAAGAATTTAAAGAGTCAACGTGATGTCGTGGTCAGAATGCCCACTTGTATTTTATGCATCTTTTATTTCCTAAGTTAAAATAAATAATTTTAATCTATCCAATTTAGAAATAAGTTAGGAAAATAACCTCGTATTTTTCATTTTGGTGGGCGTATCCCCTTGTTATAAGGTGGTACCAGGTAGAACTTACCTTATGTGCCCACGCAGTTAATCGGAGAAGTTAAAAGTTTTTTTTAACAAACTTTCATGGTAACTGACGTTAAAAGCTTTTGGCAATACAATTTTTATTACAAAAAGCACTTAGCAGCGTCCAGCCGGAAACAACGTCAGTTGACCGCTGCCCAGAGATAAATTTTAGTAAAAATGGTTCTGCAAGGAACCAATAGAAATACCGTATCTATATTTCTGTATACTCCTACGATGACCAAGGGGATGTACCTTGTCCACCACTCGATTAGTATTTTTTTTATAAAACCCTCAACTATTGCAAAAATAAAAATTCAAGTTTTTTTAGTCGGGAAGGTGGTTTCGTGCCACCGTCGTTGTAAACAGAGCTCTCTATTCAGTCTAAAATGGTCATTCAGACATATCTCGAGGGCTAGACGTGATACCTTATGACCTAGTCTTCCAAAATATGGTATTATTATAAAAGTAAAGTCAAGAATCCGGGTTGACAAAAGTTATATCAAGCCTAATCAGTATGAAGTTATAAAATTCTGATTTGTTGTAAAACAGTGTTTTCATTGTGAAAAGCTATTGCTCTACGAATGCCAATCGTTTAATCTACAACCCAATGTAATGGAAAATATGTGGACAATTTTGTTTGTACTAGGTATGTAGGTTTATAAACTGTAGAACATTTAGACATTGTAACCCAGCGTGAATTTAAGATAAACCATGTATCGGTATATCGCTACATATCGAAAAATTAAAATATTGTTTATGCAAAATATGTACGCAGTACAAACCAATATAGCGATTAAGAGGTCTTTTTTTGTAAGAAGGACTGAACTATGTATAATATTGCTTGCTACGTACTGTTAACAGTAGGACGCGTAGTATCACAGTGAGATAAAAGACATTTTAAGAACTATAGATAAATTATCAGTGGACATTAAAAATAGACAATGCGTCAAGTGATTAAAGACAAAGAACAGTACGCAGTACATCGTAAGCTAGAATGATAAAAGAGTTTTGGACTGGCATTGTCTTTATTTGTTTTACATCACAACGTTTCAACTGTGGAAGAATTATAAGATTGGAAATAACACCGATATGCAATTATATTTATGACTTCGTAAAACTGCTAACGATATAAATTCCTTATTATTGCGTTTAATAGCAGAAATAAAAGAAATATTTATCAATATTGCAGCTGGTTTTAATCCAGTAATTTCCCCTCTTACTATATTTCCATGATCCCTTAACTCACCATAAATATGTATTTGTTTACCTTTTGTTAGTATCACCAGTGGATGACCCTCAATGTTACGAAGAATCTGATCCTGGAAATTGTACTGACAGCTATCCCGCGTTCTACTACGAGAGAATTTCCGGACAGTGTCAACCGTTTACTTTTACTGGCTGTGGTGGAAACAGAAATCGGTTTTATAGTGAAGAAGATTGTGAGAGACGATGTGGGACGTTCAGAGGACAGGGTAAGTTTTTTAATTCACTAACAAAAAATATCCCGAGTTATTGATTATTTATGTATACAGTGACCGGCAAAAAGTTGGACCCATATGGGAAACTTTTTTATTATTGAAATTGTAAAAAAACTTTTTATGCTGATAGCCTCTGCATGATTGGTAACCTAAAAACTTGTTTTGACATTAGTCACGTGACTGCTCGTTTGTCTGGAAAATTAAAAAGTATATATTTTGTCATGAAAATCTGGTATTAGGGTACAAGATATTGAAAAAAGTGTTTAGATTTTAATTTTATGCTGGTGTGCAAAGTTTAAAACAATTGAAAAAAAAATATATTTTTTTAAATTTTAAAAAATATCAAAAAATTTTACTTTCATACTTCTATCAATTTAATGAAAATGTGTTAAATGATCAAAAACCAATATTCAAACATTTTAATCAGACATTTTTTTTATCTTGAAAAAATGTTATTTGCTGAAATTCAAAATTTAGCTTTTTATCATGTAACTGGGTGCGTCCAGGCTCTGTATCTAGCAACCATATTTACCAATTATAGGTATTTCTGGAACAAATGCTTACGAAAGGCAGTTCTTTTTAATTTTGAACAAGTTTTAACGTGTCTCTTGAAATTGTTCCTACCAAATTAAAAATTAGAAAATAGAATTCTTGGAATCACTTTCCAAAAATAAATAATTTGATTGCAAGAATTATTGGTTTAATAGGTTAATAGCTGATTTTCAAAAAAAAAAATGTGTTGCGAGCCAAGTACTTGATGTGTTGTCAACAATTTGAAGAATATTGTGAAACAGTGTAAATTTTGCTTCATTTCAAAATTTTAATAAATAAACTTAGTATGTTTCATTATGACAGTATTTACTTCGATACGCAGACTGTCGAACTCGAAATTTTCTCCGAACCCCCAATACTGTAGATTTTATAGCCGCCATCCTGTAGCGAAGCCAACCGCAAGTAAGGCAATAAGACAGTGCACGGGGTGGGCGCTATACTTGCTTAATATAGAGGCTGTCCTAAAATGAGCTAACATTGTAAAATTTCATAGTATTTTTGTTTTTGTCATTTGAAAATTGACAATATCATGTATACTGTAATTATTATTGGACCGTATACCATAGAGACTGGAACTGCACTAACAGTGAATTTAATTAATTAACTTTATCGTGCAATATTAGCGGAGTGCTTGTGGCCTGAATTAGAGTGAATAAAAACCTATAGTGTCCCATAGGACAGCATGACATGCTACACTGTGTGTGAAACTATAAATTTCTTACATCCGAAATTTCCAGGTTGAGTCATATCTCGAAATGGCGACCAAAATTAGCGATATAATACCGTGCGGCTTCTATCTATGGGATTTTCTGAAATCTCGTGTCCATGTCAATAAAGCAGCCAATAGTTTCCGGACTTAAAAAATGAAGTTCAACGAGTCATTGAGGAAATTCTGCTGCAAAAATGTAAACATAATTTGTTAATTTGAATTAAATAAATGAATTGAAAAAAGTAATTTCGTCAAACAAGGGCGTGCCAGCTAAGCCGCAGTGAGCATTTCTTTAATATTGTGTTTCACACTTAATCGTGATTTGTTTTCCTAATAATCATAATTTTAACACATTTTAGAGAATAAATATGTTTTATGAACTAATTAAAATGGGTGTTCATTTTGGGACACCTTTTACAAGATCGAAAAAGGATGGTTGAGACACAAATTTACACAAAAATGCTTTAAAAAGTGTAAAATAATAGTAGGTTGAAGATAAGCAGAAAACGTTTTTTAGTGACAACTTCCTTACGTCAAGCTTTTTCATTCCAGTGTTTTAAAATGATTTTTTTAAATTAATTTTAATCTGAGTAATTTACTTTGTTATAATATCACTTTATTAAATGATTGGTGACTGCAGTTTCGTAGTACTACTACATTATCAAACTGAATATCTTAAAACTACGTTGTACAATTATAAATAGGTTTGATGCTTATAAATAAATCGAAATAAAAATCGAATATTTTCCCTTAATCTAATTATTGACCTTTATTACATAGTATTGTAAATGGCGGGAAATAACCTACCGTAAAGTTACTTAATGACCAAACAGACCTGTGGAATTCCCCGCTATTTACAATAATACGAAATAAGGATCAATAACTAGATTAAAGGATAAATACTCTATTTTTATTTTAATTTATTTATAAGTGTTGCAGCACTACTGCAACCTGTCTTCTTTTAATATTTAATTTGAAATAATTACTTAGATTAATTAAACTAATTATATTGTTTTGGTAAAAACTTACTAATCGTATAAAGTCACAATACAAATCTATTTAATGTTTAGATTGTATCTATTTTGATGTATCCTACGTGTATGTAACTTCTAATATACCTTTAATACCACACTCCTTTTTTGTGATTTTCCATATGACCGCAAAAGAATCGGTGAGGGTGGCGAGTTACATTCTCTATACTGTTGATGTAAGCAGTTTAGACCACTCCTAGTTTTATAGATAAGAAATGTTATAAATAGTAGTAGGAGACATTTATGCTTTACTTCTGTTGTTACTGTTCATTGTAATTTTGCATTCTCCAATTTCCAAAATAAATTTTATTATATGTGAGGGAGTTGTGTTCTTTGAAAAGCAGTGTTTTTTAAAAACCCAAAATCCTCGGCCCGACATATAATTGGCGCAGTCGTGCGGATTTTTGAAACGTTCCAAAAAGGCACATTTTGGTAGCGGTTTCTTTCAAGAATTTATTCAAAAAGACCTACGGAAAAAACGGAGAAAATTCCAAAAGTGTTCCAGAAGCAAATAGCACCGATCTAAGGTAGCAACTGGACATTGCAGGAAATCCAAAAGTGTTTCAGAAGCCGATAGCACCGATCTAAGGTAGCAACTGTACACCGCTGGACAAAATACAGTTCAAGAACTTCAGAAGTCCGGGAAAATCCATTTTCCTGGTTCACCGACGGACAAGCATCGCTGGACGTGAACAAACCTGGGGAGGACAAGCATCGCCAAACCAGTTTAGATTAAGGACCTGGGGAGGACAAAAATCGCCAATCCAGTTAGGCTAAGGACCCAATGAAGATTTTCATCATTTTCCTTTTGTAAGTGAAAATTGACATTTTTGATTTTTGAATTTTACATTTTTCTTTCAAACAACGTATTTATTTTAATTTCTGTACGGACAATACTCTTTGTTTTGTTATTTATAACATTCATAAAGTAATCATATTGTCCTTGCAAAAATTGCATTTCATTTTCCTAGTGTTAGACATTTTTAGTTTTAAGAGTGTTTATTTATTCTTGCTATATAGTGTCTCAAAGAAAATAAATTTTTCAAAATTGATTCTGAAATAGATAATATTACAGAAATTTTAAATTCTTTGTTTCTTGAATCAACTCGAGAAAATAGTGAAAATACAATGCCTGAAATAAATTATCAACTTTTAAAATACCAATCTGATAATATCCCACATTTTGATGGAAACCCAAAATTATTAAACAGATTTATCAGCGCAGTTGAAAATTTGTTAAAAGCTTTTTTTTGTAGAACAGACCTAAATGCTAGTATTAATATTTGTCTTTTCGACACTATCTTAAGCAAATTGACTGGTAGAGCTGCAGAGTTAATTGTATCTCGAACAGAATTAAATAGTTGGGCATTAATCAAAGGTGTATTGACAACTAGTTTTTCTGATCAAAGATCAATTGATTGTCTTATTCAAGACTTACTTAACTTAAGACCATATAAAAATGAAAATCCGATTATTTTTGGTATGAGAATACAAGATTCTCGTAGTTTATTATTCTCAAAATTAAATGCTGGACCTGAGAATCCTGATACAAAATTAATTAAAATTAAACATTATGACGAGTTTGCATTAAAAACTTTTTTAAATGGTTTACCATATAATTTACAACTTGTGACTAGATTAAAAAAACCAGATTCTCTAGAAATGGCAATGGCTCATGTCAGAGAAGAAGAAAATTTTATTTACTATAAAAATGCGCAAATGTCAAATAATTTTAAACCTACTCCATTTTTAAATAGAAATCAAAAACCGAATTCTCCTATGTTACAAACGTATAAACAACCGACGTTTAATCCAATTCAAAATAATTCACCATTTAGACCATTTACAAGTTATCCACAAAATAATAATTTTTTAAGACCTTTTGCAAATTTTTCACCGAATAATAATTTTTCTAGACCTTTTACGAATTTTCCACAAAATAACAATTTTCAGAGATTTACCCAACCAAATATATTTTCTCAACCAAGACCTAATTTTACAAATAATAATCAGCAAAGACCACCTTTTAATAATCAAAATTTCGGACAAATGTCGCGAAGAACAAAAGTTGAACCAATGGACACTAGTTCTGGTAATACTGTCATTAATAATAATCAGAATAAAAAATTCACTGTTCAAGAACTTTATAATCAGGAAGTCTTGCAGAGATCACCTGATCAACCGACTCAATCAAATAATGATTATTTACCTGAAAATTATTGTGACAATGAAAGTTATGACTATAATAATGAATATTATGACTATAACTATACCGAACATGACTTCAACCAAATACAAGAACAAAACGATTATGACATAAATTTGGGTTATTCTGCTAACTCAGATAGTTTACAAAATAGTGAACAAGAAAATTCAAATTTTACCCAAACGAGCCAGAAGACCGATATGACGTAGTATATCTTAATAATTATAATATCCAATTACCCTTTATTTTAATACCCGAACTTAATGCAAAATTTTTATTAGATACAGGTAGTACAAGAAGTTTTATAAGTCCAAAAATTGCTTATGAAAATTTTCCAAATTCTATTCAAAAAGAAATTTTCCAAGTGCAAACTGCACACGCAACATCTTTTCATAGTGAAATTGCTATATTACCAATTTTTCCTACTTTTAATACACCCGGTATACATAAATTTTATCTTTTTGATTTTTCAAATAAATTTGATGGATTAATAGGCTTAGACCTTATAAAACAATTAAATGCTAATTTAGACTTTAACAGTTCTACGTTAAAATTGCCAAATACAAATATACCTATTCGACAAAACAATTTACAAAACCAAAAAAATATTGAATGTAATTTAACCTATGTTATTGACCCAAGAACCATACAAAAAATACAAATCCCTGTTAATATAAAAGATGGATACGGTATATTGCCTTACCAACAATTAGGACACCTTGAAATACCAGAATGTCTTGTAAAAATAGAAAACAATTTTGCTTTCACTACAATCTTAAACCCTCAGGAAAACCCCATGGAAATTCAATTTTTCGAAACTTTTGAAGTAGAACCCGTAGATTTAAATGAAATAAATTTTATCGATCACCCTATAGAACAAGAAAAACCTGATAAAGAAATTGATAATAAGCTGAAGGCTAATTTAAAAAATATAAGACTCGATCATTGTAATTACGAAGAAAAACAAGAACTACGTAAATTATGTTTTGAATTTCGTGATATTTTTCATTGCGAAGATATACCCTTAAGTTTTTCTAATGCTATAAAACATGAAATAAGATTAACTGATGAAACCCCGATTTATACAAAAAGTTATAGATATCCTGAAATACACCGTGAAGAAGTAAAAAGTCAAATTTCAAAATTATTAGCTCAAAATATTATTAGAGACTCAAATTCACCTTGGTCATCTCCTATATGGATAGTACCTAAAAAAATGGATCAATCCGGTAAACAAAAATGGCGCATGTGTATTGATTTCAGAAACATTAATAAAAAAAGTATTGACGATAAATTTCCTTTACCAAACATCACCGATATTTTAGATAAACTAGGCAAAGCACAATACTTTACAACTTTAGATCTAGCGAACGGTTTTTATCAAATTCAAATGCATGAAAAAGATATACCTAAAACGGCATTTACTACGGATACAGGACACTACGAATTCTTACGGATGCCATTCGGACTGAAAAATGCACCGGCAAGCTTTATGCGCGTCGTAACTAACATTCTGCGCGGTTTACAAAATGAAATATGTTTAGCTTACTTAGATGACGTCATTGTTTTTAGTACAAGTCTCCAAGAACATATTCAAAATTTAAGAAAAGTCTTCGAAAGACTACGTAACTCAAAATTTAAAATTCAACTCGATAAAACCGAATTTTTGAGAAGAGAAGTCCAATATTTGGGACACATTGTAAGCAAAGATGGTGTAAAACCAAACCCTGAAAAAATAAGTGCAGTCAAAAATTTTCCAATACCTAAAACTACTAAAGAAATAAAATCATTTCTAGGTTTAGTAGGCTACTATAGACGTTTTATAAAAGACTTTGCAAAAATCACAAAGCCTATGACGCAATGTTTAAAAAAGGACGTAAAAATAATTCACAACACAAATTTTATAAATGCTTTTGAACATTGTAAACAACTTTTAATTAATGCCCCCATTCTACAATATCCCGATTTCACAAAACCATTTTTATTAACTACGGATGCAAGTAATTTTTCTTTAGGCGCAGTTTTATCTCAAGGCACTATTCCAAATGACAGACCTATAGCTTACGCATCTCGTACCCTTAACGAAACCGAAACAAGATATTCAACTATTGAAAAAGAATTGTTAGCAATTGTTTGGGCGTGTAAATATTTTCGACCTTATTTATTTGGACGTAAATTCTATATTTATACAGATCATAGACCACTAGTATGGCTTTTTAACCTTAAAGAACCAAATTCAAAATTAGTAAGATGGCGGTTACGCTTAGAAGAATATGATTACGAAATTATTTATAAAAAAGGTTCATTGAATACTAATGCAGACGCACTTTCACGCATTCAATTAAATATTTACGAAAACGAATCTGTAATAAATAACCCTGGTGATTCTAATCAAAACATCGTCGAATTTCTAAGAGACCTTTCTGAAAACCCCATTCAAGATAATGAAAACGCTGAAACAAAAAATCCATTGTTAAATAATCCAGGCGCTAGTAAGCAAAAGATAAAAATTATCTCTGATGTTCAACTCGCGAAACCTAGACCTGAAAACCTTGACTCAACAGTGCACAGTAATCAAGCTGATAATGACAACAATAATATTACTATTTTAGATGAGATAATCAACAATAAAATGTTGCAATATTTAATTAAAAAGTCACCACATCCTGAAATAAAATTTCAAACTGAAAATTTTGATAAATACAAAATTAACCATGTCGAATTACAAAAAGACCCTAATATTATTAAAACATTTATTAAAGAATACATGAACCCTGAAAAAACTTGTTACGTATATTTTCACGATAAAGATTTAATTCCAATTTTTAATGATGTCTATATTAAACATTTTCAAAATCCAAAAATTATTCGTTGCACAAAGTTAGTTAATAATATTACTGAACAGGAAGAAAAAATTATGCTTATCACTCATCAACATCAAGGAAAAACTAATCATAGAGGAATTTTAGAAACCTATGAACGCCTTAAAGAAATATATTTTTGGCCTAAAATGAAAAATGATATAAATCAATTTATAAATGATTGTAATATCTGTCAAACATCAAAATATAGTAGACTAAAATCCTATGTCCCTATAACTAAAACAGACACACCCTGTAAACCTTTTCAAATGTTACATATAGATACCTTTATTTTTGAAACGCAAAACTTTTTAACAATTTTTGACAAATTTTCTAAATTTGGACAAGCTTACCCCTACGATAAAAATGCTAAATCTGTTTGTGATAAATTAATAAACTTTTTCTCATTTTACGGATGCCCCGAATCTATTACATGTGATAATGGCGGAGAATTTAATAATGACCTTTTAAAAGAATTGCTTAAAGCCCAAAAAATTAATGTACATTTTACTACCCCTAAACACCACGAATCAAACTCGCCAGTAGAACGTTTTCATTCAACTATTATTGAACATTTAAGAATTTTAAAAGAAAAAGATAAAAACAAATCTGTTAATGACTTAATGCCATATGCGATAATTGCGTATAATAGTACTGTTCATAGTGTAACCAAATACACACCTCATGAACTTGTCCTAGGTCATACAAATTCTAGAGATCCCCTAGATCTTATTCCTACGACATTTTACTCTGATTACGTATCGTCACATAAAGATAAAATAGACGCAGTCTATGAGAACGTCACTACCAAAACTGATAATAAAAAAGAAAGAATTTTAGCAAAGAGAAACGTCAAAGGAGACGAAGCTCCGGATTTTAAACTAAACCAAAAAGTTTATAAAAAACTCTCGCAAAGAAATAAAAATAAATCCAAATTTGGAGGACCTTATTTAATAACTGAAATACTCGAACATAACCGTGTAAAAATAAAAAACATTAAGAACCCTAATAAAATTGAAATAATACATATTAAAGAATTAAAAAAACCACTTGTTACAGATGGCCCTTCGTCCACGGAGACAACCCAAAATACCATAACCTAAATGATAACCCAGGAATATTACCCTATAAAATAGGTAATGTCCAAAAAGCGACCAATCATTGGACCTTTATACAAATTTTTGATATGAAAAATTTAATTACCGAATTTTCTGAAATAAACAACAGATACGATACTCTTAAAGAAAATATTAATAATTGCTCTAACTACAAAAGAGAATTTCATAACTCCTATGTTATTATTGACAATCTTAAACAAAAAATTAATAATCAATTAGACCAACTTCTTCCAATTAAAACCCGTAAAAGACGAGCCTTGATAAATGCTCTAGGTAGTATAATAAAAAGCATTACAGGTAATTTAGATCAAGAAGATGCCGAACACATCGATAATAATATAAACATATTAAGACAAAACCAAAATAATATAAAAACTGCTTTAGACAAACAAATGACACTTTTTGACAAATCAATAAATAACTTCCGAGAAACAATTAAAAACGTTTCGCATAATCAAGAAATCTTAAAATTACGCGTTAACCAAATAATTGATATAATTAATAAAGTCGAAATCGAAGAAACCAACCTTTTTGAGTTTTTTCGTATTCATATGATTTTTTCACAAATAACTACATTTTATCAAAATATTTATGATATATTAGAAAATATTGAAACTGCAATAACCTTTGCAAAATTAAATACTTTTCATAATACTATCATTAATACAAAAGAATTTTTAACCGAATTAAAATTACTTGATGTAAAACTAAATTTTGAAAAATTACCATTTGAACCAACGGCAGAAAATATATTAAAAATAGAGAATACTTTAGAGGTAAAAAGTTATGTAAAAAATAAAGAAGTCATTTTTATAATTGAGATTCCTTTGGTAGAAAAAGAAAATTATGATTTATTTCAATTATTTCCTTTACCTACTAAGTATGAGAACCATTATAAAATAATTGTACCTAACTTTGAATATTTATTAGTCAATGAAAAGCACTTTGGATATTCTAATCAACCATGTAAACGTATCTCGATTAATGAGCATTTATGTACTCATATACATTCGGAAAACTTTTATAAAAATATCCCTTGTGAGGTACAGTTATTACGATATGAACATAATATTTCGAATTGTGACACCCTGTATATTGATATCGATAATATGCAACTTCAAAATATTGATACCAATAAATGGATTTTGGTAACAAATAAAGATATTGTAGGGATTGAAACATGCGAAAACTCGCAAAACAATATCTTATTTAATGGAACATATTTATTAGAATTAAGTTTTCCTTGTAACCTAAAATTAGGAGATATTATTATTCAAGCCTATAAAAATATAAAAAATACTTTTCAACATATACCCTTACCAAATATTAATAATAATTTAACGCATAAAGTATTGTATAAAAAGGTAAAACTGCTCAACCTTAATAATATTAATTTTAATAAATTAAATAAATTACAAGAAGAAATTAATTTACAAAAATCTGAAAATTCAAAATTATTAAATACACCCGTATATTATGATAAAACGAGTATTTGGACAGTTTTACTATACATTGTTCTTTGCATAATAATACTGTTTTGTATTTCAAAGTATCTATGGCCTATTTACATTAAAACTAAAAATGCTAAAAATGATTCAAACACTATTGACTTTTAGGTCATAGAAACTTTCAAAAGTTTATATGCCCTTCTAAGGGTGGAGGAGTTACATTCTCTATACTGTTGATGTAAGCAGTTTAGACCACTCCTAGTTTTATAGATAAGAAATGTTATAAATAGTAGTAGGAGACATTTATGCTTTACTTCTGTTGTTACTGTTCATTGTAATTTTGCATTCTCCAATTTCCAAAATAAATTTTATTATATGTGAGGGAGTTGTGTTCTTTGAAAAGCAGTGTTTTTTAAAAACCCAAAATCCTCGGCCCGACATATAATTGGCGCTGCCTCGCCTCTCGCTCTCTTCATGTTCACCGACTGAAGCAGCAACAAGGTGCCGCGTTGTTTTATCTCACAAAATGTGAGTTTTTGAGTTTTAAAAGTGCTAATTTAAAGTAAATTATCCGTCTTTACGGTAATAAAGTGTCGTTCACTTGAAAACGGCCTTTTTCTCTACGTTGTGTGCCCACTGGGCAAGTCACTAATCGTGTTTCTATTTTAAAATTGTGAAACTTGTGTTTTATCGTCTCGTGGATACAGGTATAATCTACCATGTATTTTTTTCTTTGAGCACTGTTGCTGCTACATTAATCAACCAAACGCAAAGTTTTGTTAATCTCATGTAGTTATTGCTGGACGACCAGCTAAACAATGGTTTGTATAATATCCACTAATGTGGCATTATTAATTAACTAAAATCAAAATGTGCTGAGTGCACTGATAGTGACCTGTGACTGCTTATTAAATACGAAGCCAGCTATTTGTTGGATTCATGTTTTGAATTGTAAATTCATTTCTGTTTTACTGAAGTAAAACATATGTTACGCTTTACAATTTTTACGATAAACTACCTTAAGTTGTAAAAATTTAAGTGTTGAATTTAGTGTTGTGGCATGACTTTCCTTTTCAGATACTACACAGTAAGAACAGGATTCATTTAAATCGATTTATTGCATAGCCTGTGACTAGTAAGAGTTAACAAACTAACGTTGCGAACATGCAGCTAATACTGGCTATGTTGTAATGATTAAATAAATCAAGTTTGCAGCTATAAAACTTATGTCATTATGATTTCTAATTGTTATCAATCTTTCATGTAGAACACCTGTATTTTGTTCTAAGAATCTGTCTTAATTTAACTTTTACTGAATAAAAATATCCATTCATGTATTAACTGAAACCAACGTATTTTAATAAACCCCCCCATGAATCAGTACCTAAGGAAAAGCAGTATTCCTTGAATTTAACTTTTGCTAGCCTTCGACAAAAACACGAAGGCTACCCTATAGATGTGTGTCATGGACTAAATAGTTTCTGAACAATAAGCATCCTTTGTCAAACCTATTTATAATTATACAACGTAGTTTTAAGTTATTCAGTTTGATAATGTAGTAGTACTGCAAAACTGCAGTCATTAATCAATTAATAAAGTGATCTTATAACAAAGTAAATTATTCATCTTGTTTTTTTTTAATATGCAATATCACAAAGTTACGGATTACTCAATTCAATATTTAATTTTAATCTGTATAGCGATTTAATTTCTTAACTTTTTTTAGATATATGTAACTTAGAAAAGGACACAGGTCCATGCAGGGGTTACTTTATTAAATACTACTATGACAGAAACGTTGGCAGATGTGGACAGTTTGTCTATGGAGGTTGTCAAGGAAATGGAAATAGGTTTAGCTCTACTAAGGAGTGTGAACACTACTGTGGTCATCAAGAAGGACCACCAACACCACCTCTACCTAGTGCAGGTAATATGAGTTACATATAAATGTATTATGTTAAATTGTTTAAATTAGAGTTGTGTTGAGTGTATTATTTTTCAGAGTTCAGCAAATGTTTTAGTTAGTGTATGCAGTTAATAATAGAAGGTATTTTCTTAAAAAAATATCTTTGATTTCTAAAATAATGTAATAGCAACCATTTATCCACTCTTACTCTATTTTATAGCTCATTACCTACTTAGTAAAAAAAATAGCAAGAACTGGAGTTCGTTTTGACTTACAATACAAAATATTACATTTATTGCCGAGGCGACAATCCAAATAATATTAAAAACATAACTTTTTGGTTATTATATGTATTATAATATTTGACATTAACTATCACTGCTATTTTTGTGAAATTAGTGATATATTTTAATAAAAAATGTCTTTACAAATGAAAAAGCCTATGAAGTGTTACCAATTTATTTTCAATTTTTTAAAAACGAAGTTTTGATTTCAATAGATTAGCTACTATATGTATAACTAATACTTACACTGGGAGAATAACCCTGCACATGATGCACTAGTGGTCAGAGACCAACTCGCACTGGACATGGAAGCAGCCCTCATTTATACAAGATGACGACTAAATTATTTCATTTCAGACGTTGGAATACAATTTGAAAATTTAAAATAAATAGTTTTAATTTTTTTATTTACTCCTAACCAACATACAAGTTTAAGTAGGGATAGAAGAGGGGTTCTCCGCCAGACACCGGAGGTTCTCCTTGCACATGCGCCGGCATTGCGCATGCGTATGTCATCTGTCATACGTCATCGGTCATATGTCAAGCGTCACACTCTTGGCCGTTAGCTTCTTAGGCATTAGATACTTAGATACCTTTAGGAAAATATGTTTCCATAGAAATTACCTGGTTGGTAGTGTTACCAGTAAATTGATCTAGCGGACCTTAGTGAATACGGCTGTTAATTATTTTTTATTTACGATTAATTTTGTATCTAATTTTTCTAATGATGTAATAATTAACAATTTGAACAAACCGGAAACGTAATTAAATGAGATTGAGTGATATAGCAGTGTATTCGGGATAACACGTACTCTGAAAAATAAGAAACAAAAATCAAGGTCATATTATACAGGGTGGCGCACCGTAAACTTTCCACCCAGGTTTATTTTCTTGTTAATAAATAAATCAAAATTCGCTCGAACACGGGAACCTTAGTTCTCAGGGGGGCGTTTTTTTGCTATTTTCATCTCCCCTGCTGGAACCCTCACGACGGGGTGGCTTCCACGCTTAAAATTTTAAATGGAAAGGGGGGTCGAGTGACACCTTATTTTAAAGGGAATTGAATTGCCTTTCAAACGCGACCTTGCTCGTTTAAATCGAATAAATAGTTACTGAGAAATAGGGCTAAAAAAAAAAAGTAATAAAATTTATTACCGCTTGTATCAATCAAGTAAATGTTGAAAATGTCTACCTCCAACCTCCATGCAACTGTAAAGGCACTGTTCAAAATGTTCGCGAACATTATGGAGCATTGCGGGAGTTATTTGTCGGCACTCGTACACTATCCGTTGTCGCAAGTCTTCCAAAGAATTCGGTTTGGTTGCATAAATTTTAGACTTTAAATGTCCCCACAAAAAAAAGTCCAGTGGAGTCAAATCAGGCGATCTTGCAGGCCATTCAACAGGACCTCTTCTTCCAATCCATTTTCCAGAAAAATTTTCATCCAGAAACTCTCAAATATAGAACGCATAAGGCGGGGGTGCTCAGTCTTGCTGAAAGTAAATATTTTCGGGCCGATAACGGTCATTTCTTCTATGGCATTCGTTAAAGCAGGGGTAATAGTGGTTTCTAACAGATTCAGGTAAATTTCACCTGTTAAATTTCCAGGTATAAAATAGGGTCCAATAATACGGTCCCCAAAAATTCCAGCCCACACATTTAATTTTTCGGGATGTTGAGTATGCACTTCCCTATTCTAGGGTTGGAATCCGACCAATATCTGCAATTTTGTCGATTGACAGTACCGTGAAGAAAAAAAGTGCATTCATCGGAGAAACAAGTGTTGAAAATAAATTGTGGATTGCGAATGATCATTTCACTAATTAATTCGCAAAATTGCAAACGGCGATCGTCATCATCTTCATTAAGTTCATGAACCAGTTTTATTTGATAGGGATGAAACTTATACGTTTTTAAAGTACGCTGAACCGTTCTACGCGAAACACCCGATACATCTGACACTTTCCTCGTGCTAAGTGTGGGATCGATGGCAATATGACCCAAAACTGCAACTTCTACAGCTTCATTTCTTACAGGATTTTCAACATTTTTTTTTTGTTCATCACTGATCCTGTTTCATGGAATTTTGCCACCAATTGTAGCACGTAAGTATGAGACAAGTGTGCATTTAGATGCAATGCATTATAAGACAGGGCGGCAGCTTGAGCACAATCGTTACTTCTAAAGAAAAGTGAAATAATTTCAACCCTTTCTTGAAGAGTATACGTCATTTTAATCAATTATTGAACACACTGATATGTAAGGCAAAATGAAAATTCTTATTTGATCGATGTCAAAAACAAACCCAGTTTTTTCGATTGAACAAGTCCTTTTGTTAAGGTTGTATCCCTTTTTTGCGTATTTTATACCATTTAATTTGTTTACACTTAAGCACAATTTGTTTACCATTTAATTTCTCGAAAGGTACTCAACCAAATTCAGGGCCGTAGCCAGTGGTTTTGAGCCAATTAAATTCCTTTTGAAATAAGCAAATAGCTCGACCTTCCTTTTCATTTAAGATTTTAAGGGTGAAAGTCACCCCATATGCTCCATAATGTTCGCGAACATTTTGAACAGTGCTTTTACAATTGCATGGAGGTTGGAGGTGGACATTTTTAACATTTACTTGATTGATACAAGCGGTAACAAATTTTATTACTTTTAATTTTTTTTTCTTTTTAGTCCTATTTCTCAGTAACTATTCACTCGATTTAAACGAGCAAGGTCGCATTTGAAAGGCAATTCAATTCCCTTTAAAATAAGGTATCACTCGACCCCCCTTTCCCTTCAGGATTTTAAGGCTAGAAGCCACCCCGTCGTGGGGGTTCCAGCAGGGGGGATGAAAATAGCAAAAAAATATGTCCCCCTGAGAACTAAGGTTCCCGTGTTCGAGCGAATTTTGATTTATTTATTAACAAAAAAATAAACCTGGGTGAAAAGTTTTCGGTGCGCCACCCTGTATACTCATTACAGTTTACACCCCTTGCACAAGTGCTGAACCTCACATCACCGATTTTTCAATCCCAGAATGCATTAAATACGAAACTAGTAGTGGCAACGCAGCAGGGTCTATTAACGTCGGCTGGCCATATAATTGATAAACAGATGGGCTTAGGAAGTTGGTTTGTTATATTGGGCTCATCAGCGTTTGTTGAACATAGAATATTTTTTTGTTTTGCATAGATATTACCCCTCTCGGGTTGCCTCGTATATTTGATCGTATTACTTTATTTTTAAACAAATTACACTTCCCGCACCCTTTTCCTTCTAGTGGGTTCGAGGTGGCCTATTCAATATGCCGGGTCTGGTTACGTCGGTTAAATCAAATATAGAACGCATAATTTAATTTATTATTTAATTAATATACACTATTGGCAAACTCGAATCTAGGAAGCGAAATCTCCAATGCAACCAAAAGAGAGGGCACATATAGGCAAAACCTTCAATTAAAAAGAGACATATAACCACTCCTACATTCCAACTGAACGGGGGGATATGTGTGTGGTGTGGCCGAGTCGACGTATCGATCGCTCCCGTGCCTGCTTCGACCGCGTGTTCTAAATAATGGAAAGTGGGAGGTAGGGGATAGCATGTCCTCTGTTTAACGTGTTAAACGCTACTAATAATCTCCGTCTGATGCGTTTATATCGGCACCCTACATTCGAGTTTGCCAATAGTGTATATACAAGGGTTTTTAATTGAGTGCTAATTCTTAAGGTTGTGAATTCTTAGGTGATTTTAAGAAGAAAAGTTAATATTAACATATGTCCTAGAGCTCTTTATTTTTGAGCTATAGGGTGTTAACCCTTTTTTTTTAAATATAACTTTTTTATCATAATTATTATATCACTATTAGATATTTTTATGAAATTTTGTATACACCTCCTAATCATTAAGGAGCATTTTTTGACTTAAAAGATTTTTTTTTAATTTTTACCAGTCACGTCCGTACGGGGTTGGAACTGAATATTTTTAAGAAAAAAATGGTATGCCACTGATTTTTTTTAAAAACAAACTTATATTTAAAATCCTCATTTATTTTGGAACAAATTTGGTCCACAGACTTACTTTCGTATGATGCACTCTTTTTGCATAAAAAAAATAAAAACCAAAAACTTTTTTTTTCGGTTCATTGAGACTGCTTTCGATATTTTGTTAAAATTTGGTAGGCACTTGTTACCATGAGTGAAAACACTTTTTTTGGTTTTATTTTCTACTTTCACCAGTGACGTTCACGTAGGCATGATATTGAATTTTTTAATGTAAAAAAAAAGGGTAAGCATATTAAATTCCCTTAAAGCAAATGAAATAAAAATTAGTACGCTGGGTAAAGCGTCATAAATTTCGACGTTTCTTTTCATAAAAACAATAGGGTTGTCATTGGTTTTTCATTATTAAATAATTATTATTAGAGTGAGACGTAAAATCTGATTAAAAAAATGGTAAATTTTACAAACAGTGAATTAACTGACATGCATTTTACTTATGGGTTTGCAGACGGAAATACATACGAAACAAAGCGGGTATACCAAGAGCGGTATCCAGATCGCGTACTACCCGATCCGAGAACATTTTCTAGAATTCAGACGTCTTCACGAGACCGGAAATTTAAAAGTAGACCATAGTGCTAAAGGAGAAAAGGAGTCCATCAAACAGTAAGAACACCGCAACTTGAAGAAGGAATTTTACATGAAATTAAGGAGAACTCTGAAACTAACACGAGGAAAATCGCGGCAACATTTAATGTTTCACATTTTCTTGTTTGAAAAATTCTCATCGAAAATGTATTATACCCATATCACATTTAAAGAGTCCAGGCATTACTCCCTAGAGATCTGCGCATTAATTTCTGTGAGTGGTTTCTTCAAAACCTGTTGTAAAATCCGTTATTTGACAGGCACATTCTTTTTACCGATGAAGCTAATTTTTCTCGAACCTCAATAAGAAATTCCCATAATAACGATTTATGGGCGGATAAAAACCCTGATGCCATTATGGAATCAAATCATCAAGAACAGTTCTCATTAAATGTTTGGGCTGGCATAATTGATAATTATTTGATAGGCCCATTTTTTCTCCCAAGAAGACTTGACGGACAATCATATTTACACTTTCTTGAAGAAGATCTGTCGCCAATGCTTAAAGACCTTTCAATTTTATTAAGAAACCAGATGTGGCTAATGCACGATGGTGCGCCTCCACATTTCAGCTTACGAGTGCGTGAATTTTTAAATCACACTTATCTCAATCGGTGGATAGGTCGCGGAGGACCGCAGTCATGGCCGCCTAGATCTCCCGACCTTAATAGTTTAGACTATTTTTTCTGGGGGCTTCTAAAAAGCTTAATGTACTCAGTGCCGATTCAAACCGAAAAAGAGTTATGAAATCGTATAATAGTATGCTGCGAAACCATAAGATACTCCCCAGGAATCTTAGAAAATATGTGTCTATGCGAAGAAGGGTAGATGATGGGTGGTGGACATTTTCAACAACTACTGTAATTAATGTGGGTTCCTTATTTTTGTTTTTCTTTTCTTGTCATTTCGCTTTAGATTTAAGATTTGGAATTTATCGTTTTACTAAATGAATTGCGATTTTTAAATATTTTTTTGGTTTTTATTTTTTTATGCAAAAAGGATGCATCATACGAAAGCTAGTCTATGGACCAAATTTGCTCCAAGACAAATGAAGAATTTAAATATAAGTTTGGGTTTAAGACAAATCAGTGGCGTACCATTTTTTTCTTTAAAAATATTCAGTTCAAACCTCGTACGGACGTCACTGGTAAAAATTAAAAAAAATCTTTTAAGTCGAAAAATGCTATTTAATGATTAAGAGGTGTGTACAAATTTCATAAAAGTATCTAAGAGTGATATATAAATATTATGATAAAAAAAAGTTATATTTTTTAAAAAATGTTAACACCCTGTAGCTTAAAATAGAAGAGCTTTATTAGTACATATGTTAATATTAACTTTTTTTTTAAATCACCCAAGGATTGACAACCTTAAGTATCAGAACTCAATTAAAAAACACCCTGTATATACATATTAATAGTATTGAATAATTCAAAATAAAAAAATTTAAAACACTTTTTTGCTAAAACTCGGAAAACGGTCCCAACGAAACATTTATATTTTTAGGATTTTCAAGGATATACTTGAGTTCCTAAAAAATTTTGAACGGATCCAGTAAGCGCATCTCCCTTGCCAATGAACAAATCCTTAAAAGTTACTTTTTCGTTATTTCCTTAATGCACGGACAGTAAATACAAGGTCATAGACAAATGGCGAAATCTGGCAACATTTAAGGTATTTATATTTTTCGGTCGCATTAACAAGGCCATACATTCTCATACGGTAGAATTTATGCATTCACCCAACTTAAAATTCAGAGTGTTCAATTTTCCCGTAAGTAGGGTTTCTATGTCTAATTTATCATGTAATATTACGGCCGATTAAAAACTCTTTTTCAAATGGCCGCTTCACAGACGAGCGACTAATTCGTTACAATATATAGGATTTTTGGAATATAACAGCTCCCCTTAAAAAGTTAGTGTTATACAATGCAGAAACTTTTGAAAGTTACTGCAATAATTTGTACTGTTACCAAATTGATTCAAATGCTATTTGTTAAACGCAGCTTCTAAAAATGTAACAGTCTTCCCAAAAACTGTGAGTTAATTTTGATGTACAAAGGTACATGCAAGATGTGATGCCCTTTACATGCAAGAGGTAATACCTTTAGCCTCTTTTGCGATATATTTTTGAATAGTTGGTAATATGTAATGAAATCCGGTACAATTATCCTTAGTAGGAATAGGATACAATGGATAAACTGTATAGTGTTCGGGTTCGACTAGAGGAATATATAATACAAAAATTATTTTATTAAATGTTTGGTATGATGCTAACTCTATAATATCTAACTAAGTAGCGACTTTGTCCAATGTCATGTATGTCACAGTCAAACTTGCTGGTTAGTTAATTATTACTAACATTCTTTGTGCAACCCGACGAGTGTCCATTTATCCATATTTGAAACCTTTAATTTAGTTTATCTTTGGAAATATAGTCCAGTGTTAATAGGTTTTAGTGTGTATCAATAATTATCATTCATGTGTCTTGATGACGCAAGCGTATTTGAAAGCATGAAGAGAAATCTGAAAAAAAAAAATTCTAATCAGTATCTTCTTCTATAGCATTCTTATCATCTGGCTTAATTATTACATCTTCGTAGTAGGGTTTTAGTCTATCATAGTTTACTTGAGTTATTTGTTTCGTTTATATGTTTTCCAAAGTTGCTGAATTTTAATGAATTTCTTTAATCATAAAAGGACCTTTACATTAGTATTTATGTGTTCATGAATAGTACCGCTATAAATTATGATGTCGTCCATGTAGACTGCACATTTTTCGTTTTGGATATCTATTAGAATGTTAGAATATTATACATGACCCTGTGACCATTGATGGTGCATTTTTTAATCCAAAAGGTACTCTATCCAACGTTGTGATCTAAAAAGTCGGATAAATTTGGCAACATTTTTCATACCTATACCAAATTGTGTTCAGACCGGATTAAAAGTTTTCGAGGTAAATTCATTTTACATGCTTTTACATATTCGAAAATATTCGTTTTTTATTAAAAACTGTGAAAAATTTGGGTCTAAAATCGTAATTTTCAAATTTTTCACAATTTCTAATCATTTTAGGTATAGAATGATGGATTGTAAAAAAATAGTATTTGAGACAACCCATCTGACCATCTAAAATGATGTGTGAGTTTTTCAATTTAATCTATTCGGTACCCAGTATGACTTTGCAACGACCACTTTTCGATTTTTTAAAAAATCAAAAAAAAACCTTCTCAATTTTTGATATACTCCATCTACGAACTTGCTCCTTATTAAATGGTTCTCTATAACCCTCAGAAGTAAAAAATTGAAAAAACAATAATTTTTGCGACCTGAAATGGATTAAGTACTGCGAAAAACGCATATTTTTCGACTTTAACGTTTATATATTTTTTTCGATACATCCTGTATATTTAAAATTTGTTTTAAACATATTATAATATTTTAAATACGATAGAAAACTTCTGCATGCCCTAAAATATTAGGTAAAAAATTGTTTCCACTACTAACCTTTAAAACGGCCATTATTGACCGATTATTAACCTTACAACCGATTTTCTCTACCTTGACCGTTATTATTGGTTACAAAGGCGTAAAAGGGTCATGTAAAAAAGTTTAAAAAGAATGCCTAATAAAATTTTGGAAGTAAAGAGACTTTGTATTACTTGTAAATGTTTATTTTTGTTATTAATAATATTGTAGCAGAGTGCATTCGGCTTTCGCCAATCGCCATCATCAGTGCTAGTCGTCAATTACCCAATAGTGGTCTTTACATGTAGACCCTTAACTGCGTGACAGGAACGCGCGATTGCGTTTGCGATAGATTGTGCAGTAATTCGCACGCGTAAGACTATGGTATTAAAGTTGTAATATTTGACTCACACTCTTGCAAATTGAAAGAAGCTGTCCATTTTCTCCAAGAGACCTGATTTAAGTACAAGTAATAACAAACAAAAAGTCACGGTCTCATAAGACAGTTCGGTTAAGAGTATTTAAAATTGCGCACGCAAAGGTTTTCGTGCAATTTTTAATATTTGAAAAGATTTATTAGACGTTTTTTGTTTGTAAAAATTGTCAGATTTTATAGAAACTAAAAAAATACTTGTAAATTAAAGAAACTCAACGCCTACGCGATTCCTTTCATAAAATCGCGCGTTTAAGCTCCTGTCAAATTATAGCTCAAATAAAAAGAAACGCTTAGGGCCACTTTTTGAAGTTGACATCGACGATAAACCGTGGTTCGTTTCTGGTCTACTGTCGCCAGCTTGCAGTTCCATTTAAGGGCAATGTAAAAAGTGTGGTGCTTTTTACACGGGCGTTTTGTCGACCACAATTAAACTTCTGCCGCCGTTGAGTCGCCGAGTCCGTTCACTGACCACCAGCGACTAATTTTTCCACGAGCCATGTGCAAGGTGACCACTTTGTTGTCGTTGTAATAATAATATGGACCACATGTTTGAAGTTGGCATAATGTGGTTGGGTCGGACCACTTCAGCGGTCGAGACGGCTACACAGAAACCACTTTAAATTGTCGATGTCAACTTCAAAAAGTGGCCCGTGGAAACAGGGCCATAATTGAAGCATTTGCTTTTATAAAATCGCGCGTTCAAAACTCTGCCTTTATAGCACAAACAGAAACAAAGTTTACGCGTGGAAATGAACTTGCGCGTCTAAATTCGCGCGGTTAAAAACTTCCGTGTAAATGCCGCTAATAACATCATCATTCGGGTAGAATGGCATTTCGTCCACTTAATACTTTAAACCAACCTAAAACGAAAAAATGGACAATACGAGATTAAATGTAAAACATTAATTTAAAAAAAAATCCTCATACCTACATGGTAAACAACTTGTTCGTTGTCTTAAACTTAATTTACTTTTCCAGTAATTACAAGTCGAAATTTCGAGTTTAGAGTCAAAATTGTAACTTTAATCTTAAAATTTCGAGTTTAAAGTTAAATTCTCGAGTTTAAAATCGTAATTTTGACTTTATTTCGAAATTTCGAGTTTAAAGTTAAAATTTCATTAGACACACGCACATTTTTTACATGGCCATTCTGTGCCTTTGTAATTGACCATGGTTAATAATTAAAACAACCTTTTTGAAACCAGGTAACTTACCTATCACATTCTTAGAGATGTTCGATGTTTTAAAGTTTCGATACTAAAATATAGACTATGAGAGTTGTGCCATATGAATTACGAGAATGGTACTCGGGTCATAATAAAACTTAAAATTACTAATAAACGGACTTTGTTACTTATAAAATAATTTTTTTTTCCGTCGACCGTGTATTTACATCTGATATTAACGTTCCCAAAATCATTCATTAATGACCCCTATTAATGCATGATTTTCTGTAAATGCACGATTTCCCAAAATCATTCATTAATGACCCCTATTAATGCATGATTTTCTGTAAATGCACGATTTTGGTAATTAAATTTAAAGGCAGCCATGCAAACAAATCAACAAAATAATAAAACGTCAATCCAAAACGTCGTCCGCTGTCATTAGTATTTGTAGAATTGTGAAATCTGGATTGTAAAATAAAAGTTGTTAACTGTTTTTCTTCACTTTAGTAAAAAATACGGTCGACGAAAAAACATTGTAACCAACTCTTACATTAAAATGCGATTAATGATCTCGAACATTAAAGGATCAAACAGACCTACACGACCACGCGTCAGTGGCGCGTTGGCCGCCATGTAATCAAATAATGGCAAATATCTCCCGCGAAACGCCCGGACAGAGCGATTCCGCGTAGGTCTGTTTGAAGCTTAATGCGTTCGCTACGCTCACGCGTTAAAATATTTCGATCATTAATCGCCATTATTAATGTACTTGTTGGTTAAATTACTATTAATATAGACACTTTCATATATCGATGAATTAATCAACACTCGCAACCTAACCTAATCTCAATTTGGCAATAAAGAAGCCACCTGACAAGATAAAAATACAGGAAACTTGATTGAAAAAGTTACAGAAACAATATTTTAAATATACACCTAATTTTTTTTAATGATTATTAACCTTGTAAAAATAAGTATCTTGTAAATGTGTTAGTAGTGAAAAAAAAATATTAACCATAAAATAACCATATAAAGCTATACTATTATAGCTGTCTAAACCTTGGGTTATATTATACTATTATTGATCTCCTTCTGTATACAGTATAAAGGCAAAAACTTCAATTTTGTCTAAGAGTAAAGCACTCTTAAATAAATTTAAGCCACCTACGATAAAAATAAAAATTTGACAATAATTGCGTTGTTATTTTGTCACTAATTGATATAGATTTTAATAATTTTAAATATACCTTTAGTAAGCCATTTAACCAAAACAATGGGTTTTGTTTACAAAAATTAAAATAACTAATGTACGGTAATATGATCAATTAGTCCCACATTAACTAAAATTAACATCAAACTCTTAAAGAAATTGTTTCCCATATATAGCCAAATCTGTGCCGGTCACTGTATGTATACTGCTTACTATGCGTTTCGTATCTTTTATTTGTTTTTTGAAATGTTTGCCACTAATATTTTTGTCTTACTAAACAAATATTTTTCTCTCTAGAAGTATGCCAGTTACCAGCCGACCAAGGCTCTTGTTTAGAAGCTAACCACAAACGTTGGTACTTTGATAACACCCAGGGTGAATGTAAAGCATTCATTTACACTGGTTGCGGTGGTAACCAGAACAATTTCAAAACATTCCAAAAATGTCTCGATTATTGTAAAGATTTCTTACCCTTTACCGAACCACGTAAGTGGATTTTTAACACATTTTCGCTTTTAATAATTCACGCAAATTATGCTCTATGCACAGCTTATTGTAACTTAACCTAATGTGATTTTCAAACCAAATAGCATATACATATTTCGCTTTTCACCTATCCTATATTACCTCATTTTCATAAGATGCCATAATCCACAGCATAAATATTAGGTATTTCGTACCTAGAAATAAATAATAAGAGGTGATTTCAACTAACAATAATTTTAAATCAGTTTACTGTTTTAATTTCGTGGAAATTGTTTCATTAAGTTTGCTAATATCTAGATAGCTATATGGTGCAAATGAAAACTCGAAAACATTGTATGGTTGAAATCATATTATAGCTGAATCTTCCCTATCTACGATTTATAATGTTTTTTTGAATGTCTACGGGATTGTATTTTTACGTCTAGGTTATGTCAATAAAATATAATAAATACAGTTTTATTGCGGAATCTATACGATCGAATACAGAAATTAAAATTCACCACTCTACGACCGAAAAGAAGTCTTCTGGTACTCATATGCTAAAAATAATCTGATTGAATGCCAGTGACCAGCGTTTAAAAAATATAGTTCGAGTTTCAGCATCATTCCGGACTAACAAAATAATCATATGCATCTCTTTACACACTCGGGATTCATTTATTAGCCACTATAGCAAATATAATTGGCAATAATTGAGATATTGCTATATAGCATAATAAATTGTTAGAAAAGAGGTTTTTGTCGGTGAACGTTAGTAGAAAAAGAGCAGAAAAATAGATGTCTGTGTATGATATTTTTACCATCGTGGTATATTGCGATATAGAATACATATCTTATTTCTGTCTGTTTTATCAACAACCTTAAAATCATTTAACTATTCTTTTAAATTTTGCTTTTGGCTAATTTCACCCAAACTTTTTCATGTCGCTACATCATATAGTTTCTAAGTTTTTAGGTAAAGGGTAAACCAACACTGGCGATCTTTCAGGACTTCTTTTTTATGCTTCTATGCAAAATAAATTATAGCATAATATTACGTTAAATTTTAGCGGTTATAGTGCCCGATGCTCCTCATGAATGTCAACTTAAATTCGATGAATGTAATACACTGAGATGTCCATATGGAATCGAAGCTTACGTCGATGAAAATGATTGTAATGGATGTAGATGCAGAGATCCGTGTAAAGATATCAACTGTCCTGAAACGACACAGTGTGGTATAGATTTAAACAGAAACAAAATATCTTCCCAAGATGCTGATTTTGTTGCCATATGTAGAGAAAGTAAGTAAACAATGTAATATGAGGGTAAAACACTCTGTATTGGTATATTGTATTTAGTTGTTCTAATTAATTATTATAACAATACTGTCGATATACCAATTATCTAATATAAACATTCGCGTAAGTGGAACACCGATATATGTGCGACATAGATGAACAGATATAGTTTGACTTTGAATATGAAAACCCGTTTTCTTTAAATCCTTTGCACATAGACATCCACTTATCCGAACATCAAATTATTACAAGAATACATGCACTAGCAGAGACAATATCAGTGCCAGGACTATATTCTTATGCTTGTGTGATAATAACAAATTATTAACCGCCAAATATTTACACATTGTAACAAAGTTACATAATTTGAACAGGGTTGTATACGTGCTCCTAATTAACTTTCCTATTTTCATGATACAAAGATCATTCTTGTTCGTAAATAATCTATATTAATTGTACTTATCGATTTTCTAAAATGTTCCGTTGCGAAACACCGGAAACCAACTTTTCTCTATTTTCCGTCATTCTCCGCTATTCGTAGCACACATCAGCGCGGAACCATCGCCGCGTATGGTACCTCTCAATGCCGTGACGCATGCACAATAGAGGGGACGCGCAACTTCTTGGCTTCGACGGAGCCTTCCTTAACAAAAGCGTAAGGTACTAAAATCAGATCAGCCCGATCTCCCAGCCAGACCAGTCGACCTGTCCACCGCCCAGGACAACTACCAGCCGGACTAGTCACGACCGAAGCTCCGACAACATCCAAGGCCACCTATCTATCATTTAACGGTGAGGATCCACTTCGCACCGCCCGTCGCTTTCCCCTCATCGTCGTATTAACCTGCACGTTCTGATTTTATTATAGGTATTTTCTTTCTTACAGATATACATACATTACACTATACTCTTTTAAGACAAAACCTAGTCGAACGGTGCGGTCGATTTTATCGGAGTAAAGTTTTTATTATCTAAACAATTGAAATTCTGAGAGAAAAAATAACAGATTGCTCATCATTGCTCACCTACCTACAAAAACAAACAATACACATATAAAACAATTGTGACATATTAAAAACAAGTGCAGTTTTGTGGTAATCCATTCATACCGACTAATTTTCAAGAAGCGCCGAAAAAAACACCACTGGACACGCCTACTATGAATGATCCACCGGGTGCCTCAGGCACCCCGCACGAACAGATCACAAATGATGACGACAGAGCTAAAATTTATATTAATAAAGACCTTATTAGTATTGCTAGTAGCCACAGCGACGCAACAAACCTCTACAGGACATTTATTAAATACTTAATGACTTATAAAGGATATTGCCATACTTGTATGGCACATAAATTCACATTGTACACACAAAGTGATGACTGAACGCGACAGACTAAGAATTGAACTAATACATCACCTAAAGCATAAACACGCAGTCCAGCAAACAATACCCCTCACACCATCAGTACTTACAACGACAAGAAACCTGGAAACTAAGACTTTTAACAGTGCATACGAGACCAATAAAAATATGCCTCTAGAAGAAAGAATTCGAATGGAAAGGGAAAAAATCATAAAGGGAGAAGATATATTCATCAAACCCAAAAACCCAAGCAAGCTACACACTACTGAAACAAGCGGAGAACCAACCAAGTATCAGAGAGTTTTTCAACCTAGACCACTAACAATTACACGAAACAGATTCGGAGTACTCACAGATGATGATGGCACGAATATGGAAATGAATTTTACCGATGACAAAACTCCAACAAACCAAAAGCAACCTAACAACTCACAACCGACAAAAAACACGCAAAAAACGGTCAAACCTCCACTCATTATAGTAAAGGGAGTAGCACAGAGTAAGCAAGCATACCAGGAACTCACACTTATGCAATTATAATCAAAAACTCGATACCCCATGTTAAGCTGACAAACACAAATTCTAACATTGAACATACTTCAATCAAATTAATAAACAACTTATTAATCGCAAGTTGCAACGCACCAACCCCCCCCCCCCCCCCCTCCCATACAAGGTTATTACAAAATAGTGATTTTGACTTTATTTTTAAACCAGAGGCCTAGAGTGTTGGTACTGGGCGACCTAAATGCCAAGCACGTGACTTGGAAAACGGACTAACCAACCAACATGGACAAATACTAAGACAATACATGGACTTAAGCAATATACAAATACTACTTCCTACAGAACCAACATATTACAAATACGTAACAGGCTACCTTCATACATACACATTGCACTCAGTAAAAACGTACCTAACCTAGATGAACTAAAGACACTAGACGAACTATGTTCTGACCACCTACCTGCTATACTAGAAGACCAAACTGACATAAAAAGAGACGAAAGACAGACCACATGGATATACAAATACACTAACTGGAACAGATACAGACAAATACTCAACACAACAACTGAAATAACAAACGACATAACAACATACAAAACGCAACAAACAAAACAGCCACAAAAATTAAAATTGAAACTGTAATGATTCGAGATCGCGCCCTTTTATCAATAAAACTACGTATCACTTGGTGGTACACATTTATTAACTATCGAGGTAACACTGTGACGATAACAATAGGGTGTCCCCGGAGCACGGGTCGCGCGTATGACGTACACCTAGTCAAGATGTCGATCAGCATCAAGCACGTGCCATATGCTATATCGTACTGCCGGCCCCGATCGCCTCGGTACCGATACTCACATATGTAGCCACTATGCTTGCGCATGTTACAATGCTAACAAGGTGGATACCACCGAAAACACTAATACATTACAGAAACTAAAGAAACAAAAATACCACAGGACATACAAGACTTAAAAGACTAAAAAACTACACGCGCAAAAGGTGGCAAAAACTAAGACAATTACAGAATGCACAACTAACCAACCAACTATAAAACTAAATAAGACAAAGAAAACAAGCACATAAAAACCAGACATGGACTAACATAATAACCAAATTAACAACCAAAGAGAGTTCACTCTGGAAACTTGTACAGAAGACAAAACGCAATAACATAAAAATCCTATCGTTCACAACTAAGCCCCAATTAAATAAATAAAAAGCACAAACACTTGCAGACCAGTTCGCTCAAACTTGTGCAGGGAAGCCCGATACAACACAAGCACAAAACGAAATAACAAAACTGGTCAATAAATTCGTAAGTCAAAAATATCCCACCCACCTTATACACTAATCCTCAGGAGCTGTGTAAGGTGTTGAAGGACCTTAAGAATAATAGAGCACCAGGGGAGGATGAAATCTCAAACATCTTACTCAAAAACTTTCCACGGAAAACAATAATATAACTCCATTACATAATAAACGTCATGTTTCACCTGCGACATTTCCCGAGTCAGTGGAAGAAGGCAATAGTAGTTTCCATACTAAAGCCTGGTAAACCCGTAATAAGGTCGGACTCAAACAGGCCAGTTGCACTTTTAGCAACCTCAAGAAAGTTGCAAAGAGAATAAAAAACTAAAAATAAAAAGTTAGATCAGAAAATACCAGAGGAACAGTTCGGTTTAGGGAAGGTAGGGGTGCAGTCCTGTTGGTTGCGAACGTCGTACAAAAAGCTATGGAAAAGATTGATCAAGAACAGTGCACAATATTTCTGGCCCTGGATATAAGACGAGCATTTGATAGTATCTGGTTTAATGGATTAATTTACAAACTCATAACATATCACACATTCCTACTCTCTTCTCATTACAGTTATATATTCATACAATACATATCGAATACTTAGAGTAAGAGTTGAGAATGATTTATCCTCCCCGGTTAGGCTCCACGCAGGCTAACAATAGAGCACTGCTCTTGCAGCACCCCTTTTTAACTTTTACCCAGCGGACATCCCGAAATTTTCAAACTTTAATCGACCATATTTGTGGATGACGTACCTACTCATGTACGCAAATGTGGCCAGGCAACACATCACCAACCATTTAAATACCCCGCTTCCGTGGTATGAAATTTGGAAACTAGAAATTAATGAGGACAAGTGTGTGTCTGGTGATTACTAAGAAAATAATAGACACTCAAATTAATCAACACATTTAGAAATTATTCCGGCCCAGAAACTAAAATATTTAGGAATTGTGCTTGACAGAAAGTTATTTTTAAACTAACTCTATGATAAGACTAGTACTGACATACGGTGCCCCGGTTTGGTTTAGCATGTCAGACAGTCAGTTCAATAGAATACAAAAGTTATAAAATATTGTATTAAAACAAGTGCTATCTCAACCGGGACACACCCCATTACGACACTTACATAACACGACAAATACCCCTTACATAAATCAATTCGTACGTGACATCTCAACTAACTTCGACGAAAATCAAATACAAAACTCGATACTGACAAGGATATTACTTACACACGACAATAGGACAACTATTTACATAAACCCATTTACCATAAACTTCTTTTCCCAAAATAGATAAAACTACAAAACAAAATCATCAAAATGAAAATATCGACAATGAAATAGACGAGTAACCTAATTGTTCATACCACTTAGAATAAACCCATCCCATCCTAAAGCCCCTCCCTTTTCATAATTTCGAAAACCTTTATTTAAGTCTTTCGACCAAAAGCTACGTATGTAGGTACCTGAATAAAAATTAAGCTGGTTTTTTCGTCCGTTATCCAGCAAACTCATGCCAAATGCGGTAAAATGTGGAACTAAAAAATTATGTACACGATTCCACTACAACATGGTTCTCTATTGGAAGTGTGCACATATTCACTAAAGGGGCTTTAAATTTAGCAAGTTTCTAGTAAAGTTCAAAGTATTAGTCATTGTTCCCACTCATTTAAAACATACATTTTGGTAAAAAGGTCAATTCTGACTGCAGAAGGTATGCAGGTTAAGGTAAACAAAGGACACGGCCAATTTGGTATTCTGCGATTTATCGTTATCGTGTCGGTAAAAAGTTCCAGGCCACCCGGCAGCACGACTAGCAGTGTAAAACGCCGATTTCCCCTACTCATGCGCGGCAATGTATGAATTTCGCGAAGTTACATGATATTGACATTGGTGGTTGTATGAGCAGCAGTAGTTGGATACCGCCACCCTTTAAATATTAAGTGTCATACGTTTTTTTTGATTATACATAAAGGCATTTATTATTATTATTATTTTTTTTTATTTAGTATTTTACGGTGTGTTAATGAGTGAGTGAAATTTTTGATTTATAGGTAAGGTAATAATATGTAAGAGAGAAAGGTCATTTTTCCCGGGTTTTAGTCTGAGCTGAAGCAAGACAGAATTTCCATTGAAACTCGGTCCGGTACAGAAATAAGGAAAGGTATAACCTTATTAACAAAAGAAAACGACCCACTTGCACTAGACTAGAATTACGAGGGAATTGGTCCAAGAATATTTCAGACCCGGTATAATGGTTTTAGCTTTAAACGAAATGACCTATGGTGAATGTGTGTGTGAGTAAGTGAGAGGTACCGATATGTTATATGTATTAAACAGAAACCCGCTTCTAATCTATTTTCATATACTAGAACAAGACAATACTACTCGGACTGTGTGGTCCTCAGCAATCCTGCGACGTATGGTTTAGCAGATATTTGCCTTTTCGTCATTTTGTTGTCAGTATAGTTTTGTCTTGGTTTTTAGAATTTTGTTCGACTAGTCGCAGCTACAGGGGAATTGGTCCAACCATAGCCTGGTCTAGCGTATGTGCTAGAAAAAGATCGATACGCGGTTTGTTTTGAACTAGAGAAAGACAGAACCCCTTGAAACTTGGTCCAGTATCTCATATGAAATAAAAATATTATACAACGGCCCGATATGTGTTAAAGTAGTATAGTGTAATGTATGTGAGAAAGAAAATACCTATAATAAAATCCGAACGTGCGAGTGAAGACGACGACGTGGGGAAATCGAAGGGCGGGACGATGTAGACGTGAATCCTCACCGTTGACTGGTCGATGGATGGCCTCGGGTGGTGTCGGGCTGCGTCGCCGTGGCTAGTCGGCTTCAGGCTGGTAGTGGTCCTTGGCGGTGGAGAGAGGTCGACTGGTCTGGCTGGGAGATCGGGCTGATCTGATTTCAGTACCGCAAGATTTCGTTAAGCAAAACTCCGTTGAAGTGAAGCTGTTGCGCGTTCCCACCATCTCGCGTCGTGGAATACGAACAGTGGAGAGCGACGGAAAGTAAAGTTATTTTCCGGTGTGGAAAATTGATAAGTACAATTAATATGAATTATTTACGTACAATGATTTTTGTATCACGAAAAATAAGGAAGTTAATATGGAACACGTATACAACCCTGTAAAAATTATGTTACTTCGTTACAGCGTTGTTCTAAAAATAAATTTTATTAGGTACTTAAATACATTTATGTAGAAAATTTCAAAAAATGGATGTAAGACAATGGAAGTCAACGGTCAGATTCTTACACTTGCCATTTTGAGCCCTATTAGCAAATCAGAACTGGTTTAAATTTAAAATGTTGAACGTGTACGGTAGTTACTAGATGTACGGTAGCTGGACTGGCAAGATCGCCATGTACAGTAACTACTTGGTTCGATGAAGTAAAATACGTGTTATACTGGTTAGGTATCAAAAGGGTATATTTGTTACATTATAACAATCTATATTCGAACCTAATTTACTATATTACAATCAGTCTTATTTATACTACGTACTAACACTATGATAATAACCTTTGGTTAGAAGGAATATTATTGTTATAAGTATTTAAGAGTGGTTACAACATTACGTCTGGTAATGAGTAATAACCCCTATCTTAACGTTGTTATGGTGTTCAATGTAAAGCAGGACTTATAACAATAATATTAAACAATTTGTTATTTTATAATAAAAGGTAAAATAATGGATTTGGTAATTCTACCATAATGTCCTTATTTTTACCCTACAAAGGCAACATGCAAGTGTAAGAGTTTCTGTTTGCACCAAAGACCTAATTTATACAGAAACATATAATTATAACACACAAAGGTATTTTTTTAATATTAGGAAATTAGCAAAACCAGTTTAAAACTCCTATTTTTACAGGGGGAGGCAATGGTGGCAATTGCTCCCCTCATTTTTTAGAACTCACTTTTAACAGAAAACATTTCTTGCCATTGAAACGGTTGAGAAAGTTTTTTGTCACTTCGGAAAAATTGGAGGATAAATTTATTTTCCACTTGTTGATTCTCCCATGGGAACATTTAACAGAATTTCCTTTTTTTTTTAATTTATGAATCAAAATTTTAACTTAACTTAAAACAGTCTCCCAAAAACGGTTATTTGACCGCTTTTTGGATAACAAAAAACAAAAGAAATTTTAATCAAGAAATTATATGGCGAATGAATCACTAGCTGCTCTTAACGAGATATCAATTATATGGCAATACAAATTTCGCTCCAGTGCGGCGACTAGAAAGAGAAGTTTACTACGACTACAATTTTGTAAAATTCTAAATTTTACCTAATTTAAAATTATTTTTGTTTCTAGTAAACAAGATGGGACAATGTCCGTACCCACCAAGGAATGAGAGCATCTGCGATATCGAGTGTCGTACCGATGCAGACTGTGCACTTCATCTAAAATGTTGTGAAACAAATTGTGGTACGGTATGTACAGAACCAGTAAGACCAATGGAACTTGTTACGCAGACCAGTGAACCTGGATACACACAAGCACCTATGGTTGATATCTGTAAGTAGTATGATTTTGATGTAAAAGGCGTAATCTCTTTCATTTAGTTTATTCGCAGACTCAAAAAACTGATGAACCTATTAAATAAAAAGAAAAAGTGCTTATACCCGGCTACTTTGCAAGACAAAGTGTGTTCTGTCCGTATGCTCAAAAACTGCTTATTAAAAATCATAAATTTCAGGAAAATACTGAAATGACATGAAACTATATATTAAACTCCTAACGCTTTATTAGTGCAATCAAAGGCGCAGCAAGTAAAACATTAATGCAACATTGGCAAGAAATATCATACGATATATCAAAAATTATGTTTTTATTATAAATAAAGGGATTAAAATAAGAAGTTTTCACAACTTTATTAAATTAGTATTAGTTGCTTTACTCAAAATTAAAATATGCTTTTATGTTAGAAAGAAATACCTTAATGAACAGGGTCGACATATGGGATCTCGGAAACTTTAACAGATAGAGGTATGGTTAAATTAGGGCAAAGTTGCGTAATTTGGTGTTTGATAAAACACCATTGAGAATTTTAAAAAATTCCGTTTGGTTCCGGAGATATCCACAAAAAAACCGAAATTTTGAAAATTTATTTTTAATCTTTTACGCTTTATATTTTGAATTTATAGAAAAGCTGGTTTGACATGCTTAATGCAATGCAAAGTTTGTCAGTACCAACATCAAGTTTTTTTAACATGCGGACCTGGATTTTTCTTGCCTTTATTTTTTAATGCTTCAGTCTTTGTAATGTATTGACGTTATTGGTTTCCCACAATAGTGACGTATTATAGCTAAAACTAATATTAAAATAATTTTAATCCTAGCGCGACTCTTTTAATTAATCATTTGTTTATTTTTAAAGTTTTATTTACAAATTAAGTAAATACTTATTATTCGATAAACTAATAATTATCAGTAATTCCCTAAATATTAATATTTCCGTTGCATGCGCCATCTGTGCCGTTCAGAATATTTCTCCAAGTACATTTCGGACCCTCTACTACTACTACCTCTGTTCTGTCCTCGTATGCTGCATATGTATGTTTAGGTTTATGATTAATATTATTTTTAAGTTTAAAAGTACAATTCTTATAAATATTTTTTCTTTTTTATTAATGTCTATTTGCATTCAAAATTACGCGTTTTGTTTTATTTATTGCAATTTAATTACTTAATTTACATTTAAATACACATATTCTCGACTTTCCATTTCCTACCTTTTTACCGTCCCTCGTATCTACCCACCGTACCGGCGTGCGATGCGCGATTTGGAAAGGAGAGAAACCAAATACCGATAAGCCATTGACGGTACTGCGTCTAGAGTGGGTTCCATTTCTCCCAACCAGAAAATTCCCCCTTGGTAAGTCGATATATCTATTTCTACTTTATAATTAAATACTTAATTTTTACTGATATTACTAAACGTTGCTGAACCTTGTGGTGGTCCCCGACCTATGTTCTCACAGTCTTTTTTCTTTGAGTGGCTAATAACGCCACAACCTCTTTAATTTAATTAATATAAATAACAAATTCTGACCATATCACGTTTTCCTTCATTAGAAAATCCTATTTTAAGTCAAATATTAGATAATGCATTTTGAAGATACAAAGAACCATTTGTCATAAAATAATTTTGTTTTAACTCCCTTTTAGAAATTGATTTTAGGGTTTTGAAATTTGCAGTAGCACCCGGCTATTCTCTACTAATCAACATTATTTTAAAATAAAACTTATTTATGAAAATGAGACGATAGTGTTACCGAGTTGGAGCAACGCATTCAAAATGCATTTCATATGTATGTCCAATTTTGTAGAGTTTAAAAAGTTGCCTTAAGAATTTCCAGCCAACTTTTCTATAAATTCGAAATTAAAAGCGTAAAAAATTAAAAACGCATATTCAAAATTTCGATTTTTTTCGTTTTTTTGAGGATATTGCCAGAACCAAACTGAATTTTCTACATTTTTCAACGGTGTCTCATTAAACACCAAATTACTTAACTTTGCCCTAATTTAACCATCACTATATCTGTTATAGTTTCCGAGATCCCAATGCTCGTATGTCGAATTTGTAAAACCCTGTATACACAATATCTTTTTAGAAATTTTAACTTACAATAAAATACACTATGTGTAATGTTTGGGGCGAGGGAGAAATAATACTGATTACGGCGTTTATCTTACGGTCATTTATTATATGAGTAACAATCGGGTAACACTAGATTCTATGACTACTTTACAGCGTTTACAGAATAAGGAAGCTTCGTGGGTTTTAAAGACGCGACTTGCTTATTGCGGTATGGTATGCAGACTGTTCTGCATACCGTACGTCCGGCGGCTGGGTGTTCACTATGCAGCGACGGCGACATCTACTTTGGCTGGTCACCATAACACCTCCCTTCTTGTTCGAGCTTGGGACCTAAAATTTCCAAGCATCAACACCTTATACAACTTGATATCGTGGCACAAAAATACATACAGTCATTTTCAAAAATAATAATATTCTTTATGTAAAAGAAACCTTACAATGGCGTTAACCACTCTGTACTGATTTGACGTATTTTTGAGCCCTTTTTTCGCTTTTGTATACAAGAGGTTTATATTGCGTTTTTGCGCTAAAATATGTCTAACATGAAGTCCCTCAGTCTGCTAGGTGTCTTGATGGTACGTTTTGGTCTGTTCGTGTCACCCTTGTCTTTTATATTAAGTGACAGTTCGTCACCCGTCTCATGCACACTTGAAACATTTTCGACCTCACTCATACTCTCATTCATTCCACTCTCTGAAGGAGTTGTCTCGGACAATGATGCCTCTTTACATGGGGTATTATTCAACCCTACTGACTGAACATTCTCCGTAACGGATTCGTTTATTTCAGAAGGCATCATAGTTCTAGAATCACTATCATTATTGTTGTTATTTTGCGTTATAGGCAAAATGCCTATCTTTTGAGTTTTATTAGAATATTGAGATACATTACCCGGTGCTGTGGTAGATCTATCTCCAGTAGTGGCACATTCCATCTCCGCATCGCAAAATCTGGTTGTCGTGTCTCTTTCACAATGGCCCTTCTCTCAGTCGACATATATAGGTGTTACGTCCAATTTTCTTCGTGATTGTGCCTTTGGTCCATCTTCTTTCATTGGGTTTTCTATAGTCGGTCACCATCACGCTTTCATCAATGCTGAACGTACGCTTCACTCTACCATAGTGCTTAATTGGTCGCTGTTGGCTTTGGAATTTTGGAGCTTCTGTCACTCTTTCTTTTGACTTCTCCATTAACTGGGTTAGTACTGTCCTCTGTTCTCTATGAAACATAAGTTTAACTGGGGTTTCGTTTGTAAATGCATGCTTGTTGTTTCTATAGCTAAAAAGAAATCGAGATATAAGTGTGTCTAAACTCTCATGTTTAAACTTTTCGTCGGACAGGTTAGTTTTTAACTTGTTTTTAAACAATTTTACCCCTATTTCTGCCAATCCATTACTTTTCTGATGTCCTGGAGGTGATTTATAATGTTTTATACCATTTTTCATTAAAAATTCCTGCATTTTTTCTGAGGTTAGTTAAGATTCGTTGTCTGAAACTAGAGTTTTAGGTAATCCATACCTGGCAAAAGTTTCTCTCAACTTGCTAATTGTCAATTCAGTTGTTATATTTTTCATTGGAAAAATTTTTATCCATTTACTGTAAGCGTCGACAATTATGAAAAACATTGAATTCTTTATTGGGCCCAAAAAATCAATGGCTTAGTTTCAAGCGGCCATGGTGTCAACTCTACTTTTGGTGGATTCTGCTTATTCTGAATGCATGGTACACAACTTTTGGCTAGTTTCTCTATATCAGAATCTATCCCTGGCCAATACATTAATGATCGAGCCACACTTTTCATTTTTACAATGCCAAAGTGACCATTATGCAGTTCTTTTAACAACGATTTTCTGAGAACATAAAACATAGATGAAAACTCTAATGTTGCAACTGAATACATTGCCCTTTTAGGCCAATATGGTTTTTGCTCATACATCAATCAAGCAACTAGGTTAAGTAACAACACCCGGAGCTGTATTGATCAAATATTTTCAAGATGAAAATTAAAGACAAATTTTTTGAATTATCGGTCGTACATAATACAGTAATCACTCACTGATCACTTTCCTATTATGTTGAATATAAAGTGTTAATGCGAGTTATACAAGAACAGATGGCGAATCTGACAAAAAAAAACGTGTTAATTGTTGACCATAGAAAACTTGAGTCTTATCTGAAATCTGAAAACTGGGAGAGGGTGATAGCGAGTGACAGTTCGGACTCCGCTACCCAATATTTCATTAATATTTTTCAGAATTACATCACCTTGTCAACTAGTAAAAAGGCTATTAATGTTAGTTATAGAAAATTATAACCCTGGATCACCCTGGGTATCATTAACTCAATTAGGCATAGGGACAAATTAAAAAAGAATCTAATGAAAAATTTTAGCTTAGATCAAGAACAAAGGTATAAAGACTACAGGAATATTTTTAAAAAATTGATAAATAACACAAAAACTGAGTATTATAGGGTACAAATTAGTAAATGCCAAAACAACACACAAAAAATATAGCAAATAATAAAAAATGCTAGAAATGAATATACAGTTAAGGACAGTAAAAATATTTAAATACTAAATGACGATAGCGTACCATTTGCAGATAACAAGGTTATGGCGGACTTCTGCAGTAGTTTTTTTGCTACAATAGGTTTAAAAATGTCAGAAAAAATAAAAAAAAAACAAGTCAACCAAACACAATGAAATTCAATCACCTAAAGTCAATGTATCTTAAACCTGTTAACGAAAATGAAATTATTAAACACATTCAATCTTTGAAGAATCGTGGCGCACCGGGTGATGATGGTATTTCGGCGCAGTTAATTAAAAACTCGCATCTACACTTATTAAAACTTTTAGTACATATAATCAATTTAATCTTTAAGACTGGCATAATTCCCAAGTATTTTAAGACCTCGATTGTGACCCCCTTCTTTAAGTCAGGTGATAGAAAACACATCACAAATTATCGACCAATAAGTGTTATAGATAACTTTGCTAAAGTTCTGGAAAAAGCTTTAAAAGAAATACTAATAGTTTTTTTTTACTCTGGTAATATTTTGTCTAGTAAACAGTTTGAATTTATAAAAAACATGAGCACCAGTCATGCAATGTACCTAGTTATATCTGAAATTACCTGCAATATGAATAATGGTAAAAAAGCCTTGGCCATTTTCCTTGACCTTGCAAAGGCATTTGACACGGTGCCACATGATGACTTATTAAGAGTCCTTGCCAATTATGGTGTCCGTGGTCCTGTGTATAATGTTTTTGAGTCTTATCTGAACGATAGACGACAAGCCGTTAGAGTAAATACCGTCATAAGTGATGCCCAAACTGTTACTATGGGAATACCGCAGGGGACGGTCCTATAGGACCTATACTGTTCATTACTTATATAAACCCGTTGCTTACTGAGCTAGAAATGGGTGGTACAATGTTATCTTACGCAGATGACATGGTTTTGGTATTCAGTGGGGATATCCGGGATGGGGTTAAAAATACTGCTGAGAGGGGTCTGAGACATGTAAAAGATTGGTTAGACTCTTTCCAGCTCTCACTTAATCTAAAAAAAAAATAAAAATTTATCACCAACAGAAAAAAATAGACCAAATTTTAACGAATTACATGTTAATGAGAGCTCGATACAGAATACCAACATATCTAGGAATCTTCATTGACTGCCATCTAAAGTGAAACAATCATGTTGATAAAATCATAACGAGTTTGAAGAGACAATTGCATAAATTGCTACGAGAATTTCTGAATGAGAAACTATTAGTTTGCATTTATAAGTCCCTTGTCGAGTCGTTACTTAGATACGGCAAACTTGTCTGTAGTGGGTTGTATAAGACCACGTTACAACCCCTTCAAAACTATATCCTAAAAATAATATTCAAAAAACCCAAACTCGACCACACCTCTTTACTGTATTACGAAGATATACTAAATTTTAGATGCCTCTATATTTTGACTGTTGGTAAATTTATGTTAAGGGTCTATAATTTAAACATTTCTCACAAACTTAATACTAGAAATAGATTGAGAGGAAACTTTCATTCCACAAAACAAAACGACACTAAATTTAAAATCAATAACATATTTAGGCCCGAAGGTATACAACTCTTTGCCCGTAAACATACGCCAAATAAAAGCAAGAAAGATATTTATTAAAATATCTTCTCGATATATCTTTGATAGTTTCGAAAATGTGTTTGCAGATTTATTTTAGCTTTGAACATGTGAGTTTTATCATAACATTTCCGCCCTAAGTCTTTGCTAATATAGGTATTTGTGATTTTATTTGTTGCCTCATTTTCCTTCTTTTATTCAATTCTATTTTTTAAGATTTAATGTACATTTATTTGTGGCTCACCTCTGGAGACAATGATGTCATAACTGATTTTAGAGACCTATTAATTCATTCTTTATTTACATTATTAGCGTGTAATATTAGCTAATCACAATATTTTTCGTAAATACCAAGTAAATGTTTTCTATTTGGTTTTTTATTTCGTCATATCCGTTTGTGTTTGGTCGCTGATGAATTTGGTGATCTTCTGTTATTTTGTGTGTTGTGTCTTTAGGCTGTATTTGTATGTCGTGGTGTGTTCTATTAGTAAAGCAAGGGTTTTGTAAGTTTAAGCTCTATAGCAATTTCTTCCTTGATTGTCTGAATTTCGGTGTTGGAAAGTCTCTTGTTTGTCACTATTACTTTTTTCTGATCCACTAGTCATTGTGCTGTGATGTTTTGTCCTAGATCAGAATATATTTCTATGGAGAGTCTGTGGAAGTCTGGTTTATATCCGATGTTTAGGGTTTCGAGCTTTTTTGATCTATAATTGCATCGCATAATGTTGATATTAATTTCTGTATTCCATGTTATGCGTTGCCTGGATTTTCCCACTTTAGTGGTTGTCCCGGCAAAGCAACGTTCAGCAGGTCTATGTCTGTTTGCGTTTTCGTCATCATTTTGGTAGAGCGCAGGAGTAGCAGGACGTTCTCGACCGTCACGTCTCTGGCCCAAAGCTGGGTCAATACTATTTGAAACCCTAGTTAGTGCTTTCGAAATATTTATGTGAAACACCCTACCCTGTATAAAAAAATATTAAATTCTAATATAAAATTTAAAATATCTAAAATTTTATTTTTATTTATTTAGCTACAAGTGGTGTTAATTTAGTATTATAATTATTAAATATTTCATCACTGCACTAATTGGAGCAAAATACAAAACAAACAATATGTAATATATAAAATATTATTTTTGTAAAGATTTTGCCTTCTGGTTTATACTTTGACACTAATTTACTTAATTTTACTCTTTTCTCCTTTTTTGTGGACGTCACAAAAATGTACTAATTTTTATATAAAAAAATTGCTCTTTAATTTGCTTGATGCGATAGCTCTTTCTTGTCCTCCTCCGAATCGATTTTATTTGATTTCCAAAAACACACCCAAATGGTAAAATCATTTAAAAATATATATATTTATAGTAGCCTTGAAATAACTCCATTAAAAAGTTTTTATCTGCTCTGGTAGGATTGTGAAATGGCGTAGGCGAGTTCGTGGACCCACTGATATTAAATAGATTCCAACGATGGTCTAACAACGAATTCTCGCTGGGCACTTCCAGTTTTGCACTTTTAGATCGTTGGATTCATTTGTAAGGGTGCCATTCAGAACCTCTTCTTTGTTCCCAGTAACAAATGTAGGTGTATTACCTTTATAACAGATACTTAAGTTATAGTAATAATATAGGTAAAAAGATACTCACCTCGATCCTTGATGTCAGTGCTTCCGCATATTGTATGATGTAAGCTCATGGAAATTCTGGTACATTTCACAATATTTTGGACGTCTACATGGTATTGGAATGTCTTGAGCCATGTATACGGATGACAATATTATTAGTATCCCTCCTTTGCGCTCCAATTAGACGGGTTTGTCTTGATTGCTAAAATTGATTCGTTATTATATAAGCAAGTCCACTTTCTGTCTAAATTTACCTGAAATAAACCTTTTATAGAACGCAAGTGGATGCGTTAATAAGCGTATAAAGGAAATTTCTACCGAAGCTTAGATGGCGCCTAAATCTTTTTGTTTGCGTATTAGACTTTTATATCAAACAATACTGCCAATCCACCAATCCCAACAAAAAAAATTATTTAGGAAAAGTACCGATAAATACAAAAAGTTGGAAGATTTTGCAAAAGTTCTTTAGTACCTACATCGATGATTTTTTTAACTTTCGAGATTTTTTTTTTATCTTTTATTATTTATTTGTTATATATAAAACTTTTAGTTGGAATTAAAGTTATTTTACTATACATCAGTGACTAATTTATGAGATATTTATTGCAATAGAAACAAGTCCAAGGGAAAAACATTATGTTATAATATTATTTTTGACATTTCTTCGATTTAAACTGGATCTCGGTTTAAACTAACTTTATTATATTGGCCCTAAGCGACTGTGAAGGTGTAACTTCAATTTCCGGAGCCGACTTTTTTCCTGGTGCCGAGCTCTGTTCTACTTTCATTTTCATAGTAGTTGTCGCCGTCTCCTCTTTCTGTGCGGCATCTATACCATAACTGGCACTGGCAGCCAAATCCTAGCTCTCGGACTTTCTGGAAGTTGCAAGCGAGGGATTACCTGTAAGTGGGCATGTTCCCTAAGCTCTCCAATAATTTTGACACTTTCAAAAATCCTAAGGAAAAATCATTAGTGCAGTGATGTTCCTAATTCTTCTAGTCTATCCTGATGTGTCGTATTGGGGGATCCAATTAGCAGGATTAGCTATTAAAAACTCCATTAGGATTTCATTGCGCCTCTTCTCGACCAAAATCCAGTCGGATTTTTACTTTCTAGCCTTCCCAGAAGATAAGATGTCTAACCTTTTGGCACTGTTGCATCTTCTTTGCGCCAGCTGACATCTTCCTTGGAGGCATACTGTCCTTAGGATTCACCTGGTTTGTTCGTTGTTACATTTTCGCCGTGTGAGCTACCCTTAATGACCAGATCATCTCTTGATAGCCCGTTCAGCAGTCTCTTCGTTTTTTGCTTTGGTATTCCATATAGGTCTCACAAGTAACTCGGAAACAATGGTCGATACTGGCAGAGCTGGCATACCAGGACAAGGCGCTTATACATTTGGTGATTGCCTGGTCAATCATATAGGAGCTCGTTAAAACTTATTTTACCGTCAACTTTCCATCCTTGGCACGGTAACTCACACCACCCCGGACTTAGGTACCTTACATCCATGATTGAGTAAAGACAATTGATGTGCTAAACACAGTCTTAGCTGACTGTACGTTATTACCAGCGAGCGTCCGCGAGGAGGACACGGAGTGAGGAATTTATCCGCTAAAGTTGTATCTTTACCATAATTAAAAACTGAATTCTGGGAAAGAACTCGATTGCAGTCATGACTGAACCGTCCGGAACACATTTATTTCGTACAATATCCACTTGACGGACTTTTTATTTACTTTCCTATGATATAAGCTGGAAATTATATGGTTTGGCCATTAAGCTTAAAATACCTACGGAGTTTTTAAACAATCAGAGTATCAAACATTAGCATAAACTAAAACCTAATTCCAATTTACCAGTGAACATAAAATATGTTTTCCCTTTTAGATTTTCCCCCAAGAGTTGATGTAGAAATGTATGAACCTGAAGTTACTGCTCTTCTTGGCGATCAGGCAATCCTGAACTGTGCCATTACTGGAAATCCGAATCCTAAGATATCTTGGAGTAAAGAGAATATTATAGTAAGTTAAAAGATATATTAGTAGTTAAAATTTGTATTGGTTAAACATGTATATTACTACTTATAATCTAATGACTTAAAACAAAAATTTACTTAGACAAAAAAATACTGAATAAGTAGAACGTGAAACCTATCGCAGTATTTAATGAATCACCAGCCATACCGTCCCTAACGAATTTTTGACATAATATACGACACTGTGATATGTTTCGATTTAAAAATGCCAGCAAGTTATATCCAGCAATATTCATGTTACAAAAACTTCATATCTGTTTTAATATAGTTAAGTACGTAGTTAAATATAAGGATTAAATACGAGTTTAAATACTATTTCCATATTGCTACGGCTACAACCGAAATGCCATTTTAAAATACCACTTCCAAATGACATTGTTAAGAGAATTAGGAAATTAAATCAGAAGCCGTAACGTGCATTCAGTCAGTAATTATACGGACTTTAACACTTAAGCTTAGTGATGATTTTACCACTAAACGACCATTCATCAAGATATGTAATGTATATTATATTTTACTTTTACAATTTGAACTTTTGTATTTTTGAATTGTTCAATTTTACGGCCGACGGTATATTAAGCCACCACTTCTACTATAAACCTATGCCAAGGTAATAGGATAAAAAGAAGTGAATAAGAGGTCAAGAATTTTAATTTTGTTCGTATTAAAAGATTTTGTGGTGAATAAAAAGTGATTTTAAAATCTAATTCACAGCTAAAGTTTTATTTTATCGGTACTTATGGATATCTAACCAATAATTATAATAATATAATTAAACATATTTTATAGATTGATGGTACACAACCAAGATATAGGATTCGGCTTGATCAAACTCTTCAAATAATAACCCTTCACAAGACTGATTCGGGAGTGTACCTTTGCACTGCCGAGAATAATATTGGTAATCCGATCCAGAACCAGATTAAACTTGAAGTTACAGGTAAGCTTAATATAAACATGCTTTAAAATATAACTATTATGTCTGCTTGTTTTTCTTTGCTATGTAAAGCTAATCTGTTTAAGTAGTTAAAAAAATCCCATCTACTATTACATAAATAAAGTTTTGGAAAGTAAACTAAAGATTTGTGTAAGTTGTTATGTTAGTTGCATCTTGTGGTATCTTTTCAATCTATTTACTAAACCAAAACTTCCACAACTTTTAACATCTGTCGTCTAGGTTTTTGTTTTTTAGTACAAGTACATACTAACTTCTAACTTTAACCTCGTAGATTCACCAACCGATCGCCCAGTAAACATACTTAATGGTGAAGATTCAGAACTTCTTGTAAGCAACTTGGTAACTTCATTTAACTCACCCGCTACTCTTAACTGTTATGCATTGGGTTGGCCTCTACCTGCAGTGACATGGTGGAAAGAAGACGAATTAATTCCCTTGAAAAATCGAGAATTTGAGGTTACTAAAGACTATTCCCTTATTATTCACTCCGTACAGTTACATAATCTGGGAGTGTATACTTGCCAAGCGTATAATGGTAAAGGCAAGGCTGCTAGTTGGTCTGTGACCATCAAGGCTAAGGGTCCTTATTACAGCAACAATCCTAAAGACATTCAATATTTGCAGTACATTGTTAATCCTTCCGATCGGACTGTCAGTGAACCTCCTATAATTAGCGTTTCTTCACCTTACCATAACTGGCCCGTTTACCCCCCGATTCAAAGACCCACGCCTCAACCATATTCACCTCCTGTACATTCGACTCAACCTAATCGAGACATATTAGATCCTAATGAAATTATACCAGAAATTCCTGATGCTGCGGGTCATAGGGTGCCAGTACCTGATGCTGTCTATATCGGTAAGGTATTTTTGTGTATATATATTTTTTTAGAACTAAATGTGCATGTTACTTTTTGGTGTATGTAATTAAGTAAATGTATTATTAGAGTACGAGTTTTTATTTTAATACTACACTATATTAGGTAATATTAGAAAATTAACCCTATATACTTAGCAATAAACAAGTGTTATTAGGTATTATATTTTTTTATATCCACACAGTGTTATAAATATAAACATTACCTAAAAGATATAGTAATAAAAGCTTTTTTGAGTGTTCACTTTACACAACCTAATTTCTAATACATATTATAATACTTGACAATATCCAAAAGTGTGTTGATATTTTTTGATTAACATAAACAATACATTTTACCCAAGGGCGGATTTAGCTTTTTTCATGGGGAGGGGTGCGGCTCTCGAGAAAGATATGTTACCTGAATTGATTTAAAGAAACTATAGCATTTTTTTTATATCTAATCATGATAACAAAAATTTGTAATGCAATTTGGGGAAAATTAAGATAATCTATGGCACCTTTGATCATTCATGGAATCGAAGAATCCCCTCCCTCGGTAAACCCAACCTTGGTACTATTTAGATCAAACATTGTTAAAAAAAAAAAACAACAATAATTTAATTAAAAAAATGATCGTCATGCATTTACAATTATTTCGATACATTTTTTAAAAACCTAACTACAAAATTAGAGTTTAATATTTATACTTTTAGTACCTGTGCGAGCAAACATAACTACAAATGACATACGATACCCGACCGGCAGTAACGTTGAAATACGCTGTGATGTTTACGGCTATCCACCTCCTCAAGTTGCCTGGTATAAAGATGGAATAACATTAAATTTGAATGATAGGATATTAGAGTCAGGTAAATACCTACAATATTGCCCTTGCTTTATGGGATAATTAATTATTATTGTTTTATAAATTGGCAGTCAAATGCCAACACGTACGTTTTTGGAATTTTTCTGGAATATAAAAAAAATTATTTCCATAGATATACTTTATTTTAAAAGGTACATTAATAATTATACATATACATCCTTCCAAATAATTTATCGTTAACTAAAACTAAACTATAACTATTAATATTAAATTTAACAAAATATAGCTGTAAAATGTCTTTTTCTTGGCATCAAAAGCTTCAAGGGCGTCCATAGAGCGTTAGTCAGGGAGGGGGCAAAAAAATGTAACTGGAGGAAAGTAAATATGGCCCCCAGCGTGTTAAAACCCCTCTATCTTCTCCGAAGTGGTCACTTATTTGAAGATAAGTCATATGCAAAAAAAACCTAAATAGACAACGAGCCAGAAATATAACTTGCTTTGCTTTAATTGTCCCCTCCTATGGATATCCATGAAAACCTTTGATTTTCAATGAACTGATTATGGATAAAACTTAGAATACGTACATAAAATATATAGTCTTCGCATATAACTAATTGAATTGTTTCGGAATGACTATGATCGTAAACAAATGATAAAATGGGTTCAGTATAACCAGGGTCGCCCATTAGTGCGAGGAAGTCCAATTGTTGTCCACAGAAATAGTGACATATATTATACATAAAAGCTATAGGTACGATCCATTGAGACGCATATTTTAAAAATATTTCCAGATATACATGGTGACCCAAAAATGCAGAGGGGCAAAAAGGTAAGTTTTTTTAAAGGGCAACCCCTATTTTTTTAGGGAATTGAATTTCGCATGAAATTCAGCATATACTAGAGTATTTTAATTTGGTGTTCGTTGCGGCGTTGTCACGCTATTTATAATTTACTAAAAAATCCAAGAAAAAAAACCTCATTAAAACTTCTTTAAAAAAGATTGCTGATTTAAATTTTCTAATACATGTTTACGGTTTTGGATACCCGAGGGATGGTAGAATGATCTTATTAACGAAATCTGACCATAATTTATACATGGTAATTTTTACGGAGGTGCCAATATTTCTATATTGAAAGTATCAAATCTTAATTTTTTTAAATGGGCCACTCTGCATATTAATGGGTCATGTTTTTAAGTATTTTATGCCCTTCAAATTTGCATATGTAACTTATGTCTCAAAATCTAACGTTTTGTCACAATTTTGGATTTTTTTTGAAAATGCAAAAATAGCATTTTTTATTTTTGGTAGGCCATTACTCAAACAAAAGCGGATATTATCACATGTCAAAATAATGTTTCAATTACTCTTTGACACTAATTTTAATATGTTTTCAGTTTCAAAAATAGGAAATGACAATATACCTACCATTTTACAACATTTATAAACATTATGACAACATAACATAACAAAAGACAAATAAAAAAACAGAAAAAATGTTAGACACACCAAAACAAATAAATAGACACACACGTGGATATTTGAAATAAAAACTATAATTAATGTTCAAAATGTCCACCATTGTTATTTAAACATGCTTCTATACGTTCTTCAAAAGATCGACTGACTTCCTTTAGTATACTTACTATACTCAATGTTTATAAAAACTTTAGTTATACGTTGTTTTATATCTTCCTTATAGTTGTCAGAAAAATTCTATGCTTTTGTTCTTTATATAACCTCATAAGAAGTAGTCCAAGGACTCATAATAAAGCCTAGTGGCCAATAAACAGTTCTTGTCATTGGCGCCTAATATAAAAACCATATCAACAAGTTCTTCTTTTAAAAAATTCATTGTAATTTCTTAATCGAAATATCGTCAATATTACAGATTCAAGAATTTGATATTAATCATGGTATTTTTGAAACATCGTTTTGACATGTGATAATATCGGCTTGTGTTTGAGTCATGGTATACCAAAAAAAAAAAATAATGGTACCTATTTTTTGCATTTTCAAATAAAATCCAAAATTGTGACAAAACGGTAGATTTTGGGACATGAGTTATATTTGCAAAGTTAAAGGGCATAAAATACTTAATAACATGACCCATTAATATATAGAGTGGCCCATTTAAAAAAATGAAGATTTGATACTTTAAATATAGAAATATTGGCACCTCCGTAAAAATTACCCTGTATAAATTATGGTCAGATTTCTTTAATAAGATCATTCTACCATCCCTCGGGTATCCAAAACCGTTACCATGTATTAGAAAATTTAAATCAGAGATTTACATAGGTGGTTTTTCTGGGATTTTTTAGTAAATTATAAATAGCGTGATAACGCCGCAACGAACACCAAATTAAAATACTCTAGTATATGCTGAATTTCATGCGGAATTTAATTCCATAAAAAAATAGAGGTAGCCATTTAAAAAAACTTACCTTTTTGCCCCTTTGCATTTTTGGGCCACACTGTATATCTGAAAATATTTTTAAAATATGCGTCTCAACGGATCATATAGCTTTTATGTGTAATATTTGTCACTATTTCTGTTGACAACTGATATATTTGACTTCCTCGCACTAATGGGCCACCCTGTATATTTAGTTTTACGCTGGACAACGTAATGGGATCAAATTTGTTTTTTTTTATTTGAAAGTATGGAATTTAATTAGAGATATATTTTCTTACCACAAACTATACAAGTTTATTACAGGGATAAAAGTTACCTAACTTAATTGACAATATACAACAACATTATTCTAACTTCAGTATATTCAGTATTCAAAAAATAAATAAATAACACAGTAAAATAATATGAAATTTTTTATCAAATCTGATACTCATATTCAGTTAATGAGCCCTTCAAATATGAAAATTATCTTAGGAAATATTTTTTTATATAAAATTTAAATAAGGGCAGATTAATTTTAATATAACAATTAAAACCTATTTTTAACAAGGATTTATCCAAAAAAAGACTATATGAATAATTAGTTTTTTAATGTATGTCCAGATATCAGTAATGAACCACCCGATTTATCCAATATCAGTATATGTGAACGATCCATTTTTTTGTATCCAGTGACGGAGAAAGATGTGAATGACTGTATTTAAAATTTAAAAAACAAAAAGTCTGTGTTTGTATTTAAAAATTGCTTATGTTAGGCCAGTGTAAGGCCAGAAGTAAGAATGAAAGACAGAATTATAGACCAATTTCACTATTATCAAACATCAAGTTTTTGACAAGTTGCTTTATGAAAGATTGATTGGGTTCCTGGACGAAAATTCTGTCATTAGGTACTGTCAATATGGCTTTCGAAGGAGTAAATTCAAAATTATGGCAGTATATAGCGTGATAACAAAAATCTTAGATTCAACGAGGGAAACAGTACAATGACTGTATGTCTGGACTTTTCTAAGGCATTTGATACCGTGGATAATGCTGTTCTGGAAAACTGGATAAATGTGGTATTAGGAGTACTGCTGGATTTGATGCCTTACATAACTCAAGGAACAATAAACAACATTTTTTTATTTCTATCAACGTTATATTAAATATTTGATTAACATCAGTTACAGCAACTAGGTACTCTGTCTCTAAATCTACGAAAGCCATACTGACCCGTTCTGCAAAGACGATTAGAGTGAAGGTGGATACAATGATGGTTTTTTGTAAATCAGATTCATCCCCAGACGCGTTTCGCCACATCATGGCTCATCAGTGGGGCTATAGGATCTGACGAAAGAAAGGAAGGTGTCCTAAACTATATCAAATAGTTTAAGATGTAAAGCCTTTATTTTATTTTAGTTTCCATAACATGTTTTTGAAATAAAATGTACATATTATATTTTAATAAGTTGTTCGATATGTTGTATTAAAGATATGTAGTTTTCTTAAATAAAAAATGTTATACACAATTTAGAATAATTTTTTGTTATATCTTAGTAAAATATTTCAGATCAGTGAGTTTTATATAAATTCTTAATAAATTATGTACCTACCCATATCGTTTACGAATTATTTCGATCCTGACAGAATTTAGAAAAGATAGGATTTAATCAAGGACATGATTCGAATAGCCAATAAATATAAGGGCCACTATTGTTCGGGTCTGTTATATGAAATTAAAAAGTTTTTACGTGTTTTGTCAATATTTTAACGAAACGATATTATAAGACAGTACCCTAGGTATGTACATTAGGAACTAATAACTTTTTCAACCTCGTTCATACAAGCAATCGTTCTATAACAATATAACCCCATGTGGTCTGATTGTCGTCGACGCGACATCATCTTCTATTGTATCAAACCATTAGCACAATAGCAACATCCGCAGTAAATTGTTGACTGTATGCAGTGAAGAACGAGAAATGTTCTCTCACGAGTAAAATTTACCATTGCTGTAAAATTCCATGCGATGTAAACGAAATACTCGATGCTTTTCACTTTCCGAACTTAAACCAATTAGGTATATACCTACCTACTCTTTGTTCTGGTTAAATTTTTGTTGAGGAAATTTTAACACCAACGTGGAAGCAATCAGGAACGAGTACTTATCTACTTTTTACATATTAAAAAAAAAGACTTAGGGCAAAGAGGTCGCTGTAATACTAGTTATTAGAAAATACAATATTAAATTAATAATTTTCTTAAATTTTAGATACTCATACGCTGGTGATTAAAGCAGCAGAAAAATCAGATTCTGGTAGATACCAATGTGAAGCTCTAAACCAGTATTCCAAAGCTTCAAGTACTATCGACATTTTAATAGAAGGTGCATAAATATTTATTATGATTAACAATAATATTTTATAAGTAATGAAAGACAAAGTAATTATTGTCAAATTTCTAAAAGTACATTAAGAAACTTTCTTTTTATGAGGCATTTTGCTCTCTCTATTTCTTTCCTAAATGTTAACTATTTACTTAATTACTTTTTTTTTCAAGGGCGTTTCTTCGAGTACATTGTTAAAAGTCTCATCGCCTACTTGATAGGTTGTTTTTTCCGTGTCCATTTCTGATGATCCCAAATTTATACATTGTCTACTAAGGAAAATTAGGGCGCGAATTAATAATATGCATTTTTAATAATTTTTTAAACACACACTGCACGCATTTTAATATAAAAATTGTATTACTTTTTTTTGTTTACGGCCAAAAGTTATTCTTATAGTTTTTGCATAAAAATAATAAAACTTAAAAGACGGAATATATTTTACCCAATTTTCCAAAGTAGCTAATAAACCAACGACTTTTCAGTCCGACAAATCAAGTTTTAAGTTAGTCTCGATATATCCCACAATATGCAATTTGAGTTTCCAGTTCTCTCCAAAATTCATAGGTATCTATTGAACGTAGTATTATCAGAACAGCTCCGTCCAGTTGACAGCAGCAGATTGAATAGGAAACTTCCATGTAAATTAAATTTGAAACAATACTCTTAAGCGTAAGCTAATATCCCTAAAGGACCCACAGTTCACAAAGAAATATTTTTTTTAATCCTCTGGATTAAATATAAGCGAATAAAGTTTGCGGTTGTGACGTCAAAGCGTAGCACAACACATGGCGCGAGAGCGGGCTATTCATACTACGTGACGTCAACAAAATTAAGGAGCGATATTTAAGACGCAATATTTTACTTATTATGTGAATTTTCCATCTGACTGAACATGTTTAAGCAATTTAAAAATATGGGGAAGTTTCCTATTATTCCCAACCCGCTCCTATCTGAATATCTGAATTCAAGTCCTGTGTCTGTGTCTTTTTCTGTTTAAATTATTTCAAAAAATAACAATATAATTGGCCGCTCGACTGGCAAATAAAGGATTGTAGGTAAAATAGGATGATGTGCATTTGTTTGTTTTATACCTATAGTTTTGGGGCGTCCGATAAATCGTTTTTAGAAACGTGTTATTCTAGAGAGATTTTTATTATTGGAATATATTTTAAATATGTCCCAATTTATAATTTTGGTGCCAGTTATTAGTTATAATAAAAAAATGCATAAAGAAGGTAATAATACCTTTAAAATTATAACTAGGTACAAGTTAGGTATATTGAACATTTAAACGTTAAATAATGCATGAAATCATAGATTTGGAAATAAAATCAATATTCAATAAGGATGTTAAATTAAACATTCTTTCTATTGTACTAAATCTCAAATTGGTGTCATTTTTGTAGTTCTTGGATTTTACCATAGTAAAATCGTCCCCAGCATAAAGTCCAAGAAGTAAACCTTTAATCAAATGAACCAACACAATAAATTAAAATAATTACAATAAATAGGTTTAATAATTTAAAGTAATGGTAAATCGTTTTTACATCGATACACATTAATTTTATATTAAAACACGCGATTTTTTGGTTATTAGGTATTCAGCCTTTGAATATTCAATATATTCTAGCTCGTAGATATTAAAATTTAAAAAAGTTTTGATTAACTCATTTATGCTTTGCAATCCTCTGTTTACCTACAGTAAGGTTAGATTTTTATTCTTTAATCGAATTAAAATCCAACAAAAAAAAAGTCTTTTTCGAGATAAATAAAAAATGTTGAAAACTTTTCTATTGTTCCCCCCAAGATCCAGAACTCTGCTCTTAAATAATCCTAAAAAAAATTCTATCAAAAATGAAAATAACTTTTTTTTTTCAATAAAAACCAGTTACAAGATATTATTTTGCCACTAAAACGGCTATTTCAAATCGACCTAGATGGGTTCTTTAGAATAAAATTGTTAATATCAAAGTTTTTAAATTTTGTTATAAATTTTCGTGTAATAATTTAAAATATTCTATTAAATTGATCAGTAGTTCATATAATAATATTTTCTTTATTTTAGGAATGTACATACATCCAAGCTGTACAGATAACCAATTCTTTGCTAATTGCAAACTCATAGTAAAGGCAAAATACTGCAACCATAAGTATTACGCAAAGTTCTGCTGTAGATCATGCACAGAAGCCGGAGAGCTAGTAGTGGATGGACCACATCTCGATTTAAACAATAAACAAAATGCGTTAGACACGAATGCTATTTGATATGAAAGAAATTCTGCTTAGCTAAGTAGGATAAGTTGTCCAGTTTTAACCAAACCTAAAAGCACATGTAGTTAATTTGTGAAAGCTATAATAATGTAGGAATAAAGATAACTTCGGATAATGATTTTTAAATTGAATACCTGAAGTAAATACTCAAAATCAAACTAAAAAGCATACCTTCGTGTTTTGGTTACAAACATGTATTCAAAAGTATAATAATTGCACATTCCTAGTTTTAAATAATATTGTACACTCGGTTTTCAAGGAAGAGTTACAACTGATGCAGTAAGAAAATGTTTTGTTTCTAGAAATTGAATTAATTTGATTTGTTAAGTTGATAATTATTATCTTTTTTAACTCTTTTTTTTTACTTAGCTAAGTAGACTTACTGGTCTCGATTAATTAGAAAGGGAACAAAAAGGCCATAGTAGTGTAGTAAATATAATAAGTTTTGTGGAATTTAATGATCTGTGCGTACCAAAAGATAGTTAAAATGAATATAATACTTAAATAAATATTTTTTATATTCTTACACGTATTTTAAATCATTTAAAGGTCAATAGCGATCTTTTTTCGTTCATGATTATTGTTAGACAGAACGCTTTTAAAATAAGAGTTGCCACAACCATACAAACTAGTATTATTTAAGTAATTTTACTACATTAGAGCAAACCGTGTCCGTATACACCTCCACTTTTTTTTCGTTATCGTTTTTATTTATTCATTAATAAAAATATTATGTCATGGAACCCTTTTAGCTGGAAAGTAATGTTATTTCCTGTTTTTATTTTTAAGCTTTAAAAAAATAAACCAAAAAAATGTATTTTTAGCGATTCATATAGGCCATCATTCTTAATTCTTCTCCTCTTAAGTGTTATTTTTTCAGTAGTTTTATTAGATGCAGCTACATAAGCAACACATTATCTTCTGGTACAGCAGTTTATATAATTAATTTGTGTATCCAAATATGTGCTCTCTGTTTTATATAGGTAATAATAGTAAATCCTTATCTTATTTTGCTAAGTTAAGTAAAATCTTGGCTGAGCTAAGTTTAGGGTTCACGAGAGCTGTGTTAGTGAATGCTAACATACCGCCTAAAATTGGTATATAAATACATAAAAGTCTTAAGTACTTTTCAAGTACTAAGAAAATACTACGGCACTGGTCTTGAATTTTTAAGTACATACCATAACCTAAGTATTTACGGCTACAAATAATTAAAAAAATAGTTACGTATTTAAAGGGTATTAAAAAGTACTTTACTATTAAGATAATATCTATTTATTTTTAAAAGTATTTCTATTTCATTTCGAAATAAGGTGCTGGAACTTTAATTCAACATGTAAGAAGTACTTAATATTTAAATTATAACTCTGCATTGCCTCAAAGTTAGTACTTGTACTTGTTTTTAGAAAAATTAACACTACTTACAACAGCTCCGGGTTCGCCGGGAACGGGGGGGGGCAAATAAATTTGCAAGAGATTAGTTACCAAGACTTTTGTATCTACATTTGTTTTAACTGAAATCGTAAATAGTAAAAAGAGGAACTGGTAATTGATTTATTTCAAGGTGGAAAGTAGAAAATACAACTTTTATATTATGTGCAAGAATATGTATTACAAGCAGATCACTTCTGGCTTAAACGCTATCATCTATCATCAATTTTAAAAGATTTTATATCGTAAATCATCATCAATGGTGTGTTATATTTATTGGTCGATCGTTTGATCATAGAGGAACTAAATCAAGAGAAATAATCCAATGTGAATATTTTACCGCTCATAAATTTTGACACCGTCCAAATCAGTGACGGGTTACGCCAAAGGTTACCTGTAATAAGCAATTATCGAACGCGGATATCTGTCTTAAGTCATTTCGCTTCTTGGCATTGACGACACGGCCTTGAGCCTCGCTGTAGCCTCTTTAGTTTGAATTTCTAAGTTTAAAAGTTTTAAAAAATCTTGCACTTCAGAGTGTTTTATCACTTACTTAGGGCATAAAATTCGGGTTTTCGATGAGATTTCTATTCTTAAATTCAAATTTTAACTTTTGCCACCTTTAAACTATGGTTAGTAACATCAATTTTGGTGGAAAAAAGCTTAATTTATTTTTTAGAACATAAATATCAAATTACTGAATGATCATACATGGCGGGTATCTAAGTGATAGATTACCCCTTATAAAAGTCTTATTTTCTTTCTTGCCGCGCTTTCGCGTTTAGTGTTTGGTTGGAAATATATTAATCTACACATTACTATTAAAACAGGGCAAGGACCTGTCGACATATTAAGCACCGGTTCCCGCAGATCACCGAAGTTAAGCGGTGTCGAGCGCGGTTAGTACTTGGGCGGGTGACCGCTTGGGAACACGGCGTGCTCTTGCCTCAGGGAAGAGTGTAAAATGAATCGACACCTAGCCATCCTATTCACGCCGGACAGGCCGGATGAGATCGGATATCTCGTAGGATGAAGGTGCCGTTTCACACTCCCCAGTCGGTAGATCACATTTGTGGTCGATGACCGGTTCAAGATGGCCTACGTAGTCGGCGAACCTTAAAAAAAAAAAAAAACTATTAAAACATTGCTGATACGCTTTTTCTTTAAAATAAAACTTTATACCACTTTTTGTACAGATCATATATGATGGAACAAAATATTTTATACTGTTTGTTTGAAGGTTGGAGATAATAATGTTTCTTGAACGGCAGAAGGGTTTTGGAGCATTGTCTTTATTTATTTTCAACGTTTCAACTAGCAAATATCTCCAGTTTCTCGACTGGAAATTTTTTCCATTTGAAATGGTGTGATTCAAAAGAAATAAAGACAATGCAAGTCCACAACTCTTCCGTTGTTTAAAAATATTTTATACTTATACATAATTTGAAAAATTAAACTGACTTTATAGAAGTATTTCTCATTTTGCACCATAATGATAGGTATTGCAAAGTTTACCTACAAAAGAGAACATTTTAATCATGTCCAATTGGACACAGTTATGTCACAACAAATCAAATTCTGCATTTATTTAATACATGCAGTCTTATGGATCAACGCTATATTTTATTACCCTTAATTTAAAATTAGCTTGTACATTTACATTCACAAAGCGATAATGTAGTGTAAATCTAATAAGTCGTGATTCTGCCTCTACTCTCTATCTATAAGAATAATTTAATTAAAATTTAAAAAATTTTAATTATAAAATTATACTAAAATTGTTAACATTCACATTTTCTTATTTAAAAAAAGCTGTGCTTATTCTGAAAAGTCCATAGTCGTATTCGACATTTTAAAATCTTCTACTGGGTGGTTTAAAAAATAGGAAAACTTGAATAAAAATACCTGCAATTAGAGAGTAATGAAGAAATGTTATAGTTAATGTTATGTTTTAATGTCTATAAAAATCGGATAATATATTTAAACATTGTAGCTCGATGTTGATTTTCTAATGGCAAACTTAAAATTGACACAAATTTAGCTCAGCTAATTTATTTATTGATCAACGTATTTTGAGATACAACCTCCACATTTGATGTTTAGGCTTGTATTGAGGTTTTTTAACAATAACTTTTTCTCCTAAAATATAAAATAGGAAAGGTTAGTTAAGTCCATCGCGTGACCACCATAGTATGTAAAATATTTTAACAATTATTAGCCTTTTAGGGTTGGTACTGTTGTTAAATAATCCATTGGTTAACCATTAATTATGTAAAATATATTTTTAATTTATTAAAAAATATATGTTATTTTTGTTTTAATTAAAGTTAAAGGAACTGCTAATGAGCTTGATGTTTTATAGCCAAAATTATTTAGAATTACATTGGCAGTTGATATACAATATATGAAGAGGAATTATTTTCATTTATGATAAGATCACTTAAAGGTACGATAAAAGGTTTTTGCATCTACAAGATTATTTATTTTTTTTCTACTTGGTTGAACTTTTAAACTTTAAAAATGATATAGGTATAATGTCGGAGATGGTACTTAAGATTATTATTACCTGATAGCAATTTAGATATCCAAATTGATTTGAACCCCAATCGATAAAGTTATTGACAATAAAGAGTAACCGAATAAAATGAAATAGAATTATTTACGATAAATATTTCATAACCTTGACAAAAGACTAATAGACGTATTTATGAAATGTCCCCTTTCAAGGCAAACTTCCACAACGTCGAAATTACTCGAGATTTCGATTCTTTAAAGAACAATTTAAATAGGTACCTACACTAAATATTTTTGAATGTGATCGAGATACAGTTTAATTATTTCTGAATTCTCCCCAAATGTCTACATTTATTTTTATATAATACCATCAGATATGTTTAAATCATTCATTAATATCTGATCTGTTGAAAACTACAATCGCTCAAAATGTGATAAAGCGTCAGAAGTCTGAAAATAATTTTGGTCATTTGGTGTGCTGCATAAAATATCATTGACTTAAGTTGGGCTAAATTTTTGGTGAAACCTATAAACCTAATGTCCATTATGAGGGAAATAAAAATAACTAGGTACTTGTTATGTTTCACAATTTTATTCAGTTTTCTGACAAGTGTAGTGTTTGTACTCCTTTCATATATTAGATTTATAATTTTGATGAAAACACAAAAATGAAGTACCTACTACTTATAATGCACAATAAAAAAAATATAATATTTAGTGGGCCCTAACTTTTTCGTACACCATGAAATACTTTTAAACTGTAAGTAAAGCTACCCGATACCAGAAAATCGAACAACTCCTGTTCTTACTTAAAACTTAACTCACAGATTTTCAATACAAAATACACGTTACTAAATTTGTCGATGCCCTGGTTTCTTGATTATTCAATCTTAATCAAATTTACCATATTTAAATGAAATTCGGAGAATTTGTCAATTTTTTACTCAAAGAGACCTGATATTTGATATTTTGAAAAGACACAAAGTATCGGCCTCAAAATTTTTACGGTTTCTTTATTTTTGTTGTGACATGTTTCGCCTCAAACTGGCATCATCAGACCTAAACAAGTGAAGACAATTACAAATTGCACGGAAAATTAAAATACAAACAAATTACCTTATAAACAGTTAAAAAATGGTAAAATTGTTCTTAAAACAAATATAAGTACATTACAGCATAGCAACAAAACTATACTACTAACACAAACGTAGGACGAAGCCTATTCTAACCTGAGATACCCAAAGTCAAAGTCAATCTTAAAGATTTAAGTCAAAAAATAAAAACAAACTACTATTCTCTTTTGAGGTTATTAAAAATCAAATGCGGTTCAAAATTGAAAACACTATTTACGCAGGCAAGTACTGGACTTGTCTTTGCCTTAGTAATTTCCATTTTTTCGAGTAAGCCAGGTTTTTTGCCTTTAGTACATTGGTGTAATAATGTAACGTTTTCAGGTGTGGAAAAACTGTGTCCCGATGTTAGCAAATGAGTGGCAAAACCTGATTTAGTTTTTGTTATGTCAGAAATTAAAGGGGCTGAGATGTTCGCGCACTATGGTAGATGTTTTTCTTCCTAATTGGCCGACGTACACAATGGGACAATCATCATAATACAACGAATATACTCCCGAACTAGACAACTGGTCTATCCTATCCTTTGTCTTTACTAATTGTTTCTTAACGGATTAACAGTTTTAAATGTTATTGACACATTTAATTTTTTTTTTAAATTTGCAACTTGTAAATAAATATTACCAAAAAAGTGATACATCTAAATTGCTTGTTTTTAGTTATAGGTTTAGCCTAAATCATGTTATAAGAATATTTGAATTTATTTACAAATGTGAGATATATTTTGTTGATAGTATTTATTGGAATATTTATGCCAATCTGTGTAATTATATTTAATTCTATTTTAAGAGCATCTCTAGATAAAGGGATTTTGAACAATCTGTAAACAAAATTAATTAAGGTCAATGCAGATACACTCCGAGTTGCATGACTAGAATATGCGAAATAAAGAGAACTTATAGCTATCGTTTACAAGAGGTTAAAAAGATGGACCCGACTTTCTGGGGATCAGGCTATACAACAAGCTTCCCGTGGATCTGATGCTTTTACCTATTAAAGCTTTTAAAAACAGACAGGGTAAAGGCGTTTCTTGTGAAAGGCGCATTTTATTCGGTTGATGAATTTTTGAATTAATTGTGATGTGCAAAATATTTAAGTGTTGATTTTAGAATGTTATATGTAATGATTTTAGATTGTTTGACAGTATGAAACATTAGTATTTTGTTACTTTTTCGATACTATTTCTTTATTTTTATTTATATGACTCGTGTAAGTACTATGTACCTTGACATTAATAAATTATCCATCTATCTATAAAGAAAGCAAATTTATCACAATATGATGATTAGACTAAAATTGAATTATACAAGGTGACTCCTAAGTTGATACTTCTTTTTTAGCTGCGCATAGAAGGCATTAAAATAAACAACATTTTCAAATACCTTTTTTCAAAAAACCCAAAAATAAAGTACTTACATTTATTTATTACTATGTTAGTAAATCAAATATGGTTCTGCCTAACTGGCCCGTTGTTAGGAAAACTTCTGGGTGTAGAAAAAAACATCAGCTCTTTTACGACACTCACAATTACTTCATTGTTTTCAAATTTTACCATTTTCACCAATTCATTAAAAGAAAACCACACCGCGCCGCGAATAGACAAAGTATAAAACTGACGACCGATCCGTAAAATGCATGACTCACATACAAAAAACGGAAAAAACAATATAAACTAAAGGGCCACGTTTTGATTACCAGACCCGCAATTAGATTTTTTATTTCTGTAACTCGGCTATTTTTAAGTTTTTTGAAAAAAGGTATTTGAAAAAGTTGTTTATTTTAATGCCTACTATACACAGCTAAAAAAAAGTATCAACTTAGGAATCACCCTGTATTATCGGTTGAGAAGGCTTTCTAAACATTTCAAACTCTTTAGAATTATTTTTTCTTATTAATAAAAGATCCGAGAAAGGAAGTTTGCCATCACTCTCCTTCTCCAATGTCAACGTAATTTTATTGCGTAATAATAATGATAATGATAATAATAATAATAATAATAATAATAATAATAATAATAATAATGTTTATTTTCAATATTTATAATATAATAAATTTGTTTATTTATCTTCCTTAATAAACTTCTTCTTTGATCCCCCGAAGACGTGCTTGTTAGGGGCAAATCTTAATATTTTAAATTATAAATATATGAGAATATTAAAATAGTTTGTTTAAATATTTGTTAATATTATATAAAAGTTAAATTGCAAATAAAAAACGTTTAAGTATATGTATATAAATATAACGCAGTTTTTGAAGATATAGGTATAATAAAATTTTGAAAAATATATTATTCATAACAATATCAATTAAAACATTTCCAAAACTATTAATGGACAAATTTTAAAAAGTCCGTTAAATCATAATCACTGCTGTTGCAGCCAATGCAAATATCATCCACGTACCTTTTATATGCCGTTAAGAAATTTGCAACGCGACTTTATGATTTTCTCTTCCAAGTTGTTCATAAAGACTTTACTAAGAAAAGGTGAAAGATATGAACCCATAGCGAGACCTACTTTTTGTTTAAAAAACTTTTCGTTAAATTGAAAAAACTTCTGATCAAGGACAATTTTTAGAAACAACTTTATATCTAAAATTAACAGACTAGAGAGGCCTTTCTTTGCCAGCAAACTACCAACTAGAGTGAAGCAATCAATAGGTGGCACGCTGGGGAATAGATTTTTACGTCTAAAGAAATTAGAATGGCATCTTGGAATATTTTTTAGGTAGTTAGCAAAATCCACAGAATTCTTAGTTGCGTATATGCTCTGGACATCAGTAACATTTCTAAGAACGCCATTCAACCGAGAAGAGATATTATAACATGATAAGCTAACTAACGATACTACTGTTCTAACGGGGAAACCTTCTTTTTAAACCTTAGGTAAACCGTAAAGCAAGGGTATCCTAGGATTCATAGGATATAAGCAGGTCTCTTTGAGTAAAAAAATGACGAATTCTTCAAATTTTAAAAATGTTAGTCAGGCTAAACTCGTCCAACTCTATTGATAGAAATAGAAGACAAGAACGATATGGATGACAGAGAAAATCAAAACACATTAGAGAAATCTTAATGCCGTCGTAAACTCTAAACTAAAATATTTGTATTTCACTCTAACATCAATTTTCTCTTTTTTAGAATTTTTATTTGTGGACTCCAAATTTAGATACAAAGTTTTTTCCAAAAACTGAACAAAACGATCTATAATCTTAAAATTACCCAGCGTCAATCTTTAAAATCTAATAATTTTACAGAACATGAATGAAGGATGGGTCATTCAAATTTTAAATTTCATAAACGGTTTCTCAACTTAACTGACGTACAGTTCTCTTCAGGTGAGGAACGACTGTTGAACGCTAATCTCAAATTTAATTTTTCATATAACACTGATTTAAACCCAAAAGAAATTTTGGCAATTGAAGCAGAAAATATTATTCAAACCACTGACATCCCTAATAAAAACATTATAAGAGCACAAACTCCACCTTCATTATTTAAAATAAAAACTAAAAACTAAAAACTAATGGTACAGAAGATCTTCCTTTCATTTCGTCAGATCCATCCCTAGACGAGTTCGCCATATTATGACTCATTTAATAGTTACAAGAGCTTATAGGGGTTCTTGTCAGATAATCATGAAGATATTATATTATATTAGTAAAGTAATGGATTTTTTGGGGTCCAACGATTTTAAGGCCATTAACAAAGACCCCACTGCTTCTTTTTTTCCACCAAAGTGAAGCGCGTTTTGGATCGTACGCATTGACCTTGAAATATTTCAACTCTTCCAAGGACAGATTATAAGTATCCTATGAATCCTAGGACACCCTTGCATTACGGTTTACCTCAGGTTCACAAAAAAGGTATCCCCGTTAGACCAGTAGTATCGTTTGCTAGCTCACCATGTTATAATCTCTCTTCTTAGTTAAATAGCGTTCTTGAAAATATTACTGATTTTCAGAGCGCATGCGCAACGAAGAATTCTGTGGATTTTGCTAACTACCTAAAAAAATGTTCATATACCACAGCGTGCCACCTGTTGATTGCATCACTCTAGTGGGAGATTTGCTGGCGAAGAAAGTCCTCTCTAGTCTGTTAATTTCAGATCTAAAGTTGCTTCTAAAAACTGTCCTTGATCAGAAGTTTTTTCAATTTAACGGCAACTTTTTTAAACAATAAGCAGGTCTCGCTATGGGTTCACGTCTTTCACCTCTTCTTAGTGAAGTTTTTACGAACAACTTGGAGGAGAAAATCATGAAAAGTCGCATTGTAAATTTCTTAACAGCATATAAAAGATACATGGATGATGTTTGCATTGTCTGAAACGGCAGCGATATTGATTTAACGGACATTTTAAAATTGATCAATCCATTATACAATAAAATTACGTTTACATTGGAAAAGGAGGGTAATGGCAAACTTCCTTTCTTGTACCTATCTTTTATTAATAAGAAAAAATAATTGAGATTGAAATATTTACAAAGCCTTCATTAACCGATAGTATTATAATTCAATTGTCGCCTAATTTACCATATTGTCATAAATTTGTTTCCTTTAATTCATTTTTTTACAGATTGTTCAAACTTCCTTTGTCTAGAGATGTTTTTAACAAAGAATTAAATATATATTGGCATAAATAATGGGTTTCCAATTAATACTATCAACAAAATTTATCTTAAATTTGTAAAAAGCAATTTAGGTATCACTTTTTTTGGAAATATTTCTTTACAAGGAAATTAAAAAAAAATAAATAAAGTAGAGAGTTTGGCGTCCTTTAATGCAAAAGATAGATGCACTACTTTGACCGCCTGCTGTTAAAAACTTTCTTTCTAAAAATCTAAATGTTTTAATAGCGTTTAAAACTGTTAATACCGTTAAGAAAATCTTAGTAAAGACAAAGGATAGGATATACCAGTTGTCTGTTGTCTTGTTCAGTAGTATATTCGTTGCATTGTGATGATTGCCCCGCTGCGGACGTCGGCCAGTCAGGAAGAAAAATATCTAACAGAGTGCGCGAACATCTCAGCCTCTTTAATAAATATAAATTCTGACATAACAGAAACTAAATCAGATTTTGGCACTTATTTGCTAACATCGGGACACAATTTTTCCACCTGGAAACGTTACTTACCTTTAAGATGGACTTTGACTTTGAATATCTCAGGTTGGAATAGGCAACCAACTGGCTTCGTCCTACGTTTGTGTTAGTATAGTTTTGTTACTATGCTGTAATGTATTTATATTTGTTTTAAGAACTTTTTTAACTGTTTATAAGGTAATTCGTTTGTATTTTAATTTTCCGTGTCATTTGTAATTGTCTTACCTTATTTAGGTCTGATGATGCCAGTTTAAGGCGAAACATGTCACAACAAAAATAAACAAACCGTAAAAATTTTGAGGCCGAGACTTTGACAAGAGCTTGCTGGCAGCCCGCTTTAATTTAAAATGCAACGTTGCCATTATTACAAGGTATCAATTTGACGCGCGTTGTATTTCTTTCTTGAGATGACTGTTCTAGAATGGTTTGATTAACTTTTTCAGTCTATCATTTTTGAATAAAAACAAATGAGAGTTTGTTTTATAGTCAAAGGTGGTTTCAGATTTTGTGGGTTAGGATAGGAAGAGTGTTAATTTTTTTGTAAAGGTGTACCTAAGTAATATTTCTAAATTAATGTTTTCAAGTTCACCATTCCGTCAAGAAAGCTATTACATATTTATCAATTCTACGCGTTTCGGTTTATTTTCAGTTACCTCGCCATTTTGTCACTAAATCAAATCAAAAGTTCTTTAATCAAAAAAATTGATAACATTTTACAAAAAAATGCAGCACCAATTGGTTGATTTGGCGTCAATAATAATACACAATCGCTCTAATACACAACAAACTTATATAATAAAGATAAAACAATAATTAAAATTTTGTACTAAATCTATTACATTATTTAATAACTCTACTGGTTCGATTAAAAAGAAATTTTATTTCTCAAAATTATTTTTTATTGTAATAATAAAAGTAAAATAATAATTATCTAGCTATATTTAGAAAAATACTATCTTAGTCATGTTGACTATGTTTATTTGATTCCAAACTCAATGACTATTATGTGATAATATAAATTAAACAAATAATATCCATTATATAATAATAATTTTGTTCTAAAATTGTATTTAGGGATTTCCCTATCCATATGCACTAAATAACAGTAAAAATTATTACGACTTTGCCAATAACTTGGCAACGCCGTACATGACGTATGGATTGTTTCGCGCGTTCTACAAGCTCTTATGAGACTTTGTATCTTTTTCTTACAATGTAATAAATTATATTTAAATGAATCGGATTAATCTTTCATTTTATCGATTGGGACCCACCATGTGAACAACTTAAAATGATGTTTGTTGTAGATAGTTTAGTAGAACTTTGAGTAGTGTAAATATATTTTTAATGTTAATAATTTATAAATGTAATGTAAAAATGTGTTCACATTAAATTAAATATTTTTATTTATGGACGTTTTTATAAATTTATACTATGTGACCTAAAGCAATATTTTTTAAGAATTACAAGTACAAGTCAGAGTAACCCAATATTAAAATTATTTAAGAAGTGAGGTTTTACGAGTAGCGAACTCCGAAGCTCAAAAGTCAAATCAAATTGTATTCTTCTATTTTCCGGACTTTTAAAGTTTAACATATTATAAATATCCATGTAGTTAAGAGGCATAATATTTCATATTCCCATCCTAAAACTACCTGCCTTCACAAACTTGTTTTGGACCCTCAAGATAATCCACATGCACCCTATAGAAGGGCCACCACACAGAGGATGCGTATTCCAATGAAGGGTACTAAGGAAGTGTATAGAGTTCTATATGAGTTCACTGATAATTGTTTGGAAGTTCTATTAATATAGCCGATCCTTTTATAGCCATGATTTGCCACAGCATGGATGTGACCATTGAATTTATTATCAAAAAGAACCCCAAGGTCCTTTGATTAACCCGTCTCAATATAGTATCATTCAAAGGGCACTGCATAATCTGCTTCACCCGTGAAAATGTAATACAAAAACATTTATTAACGTTTAAGGTAAGTCATTGACCTTACACCACAACTGGAAGTTATTAAGGTCATTCTTTAATAGGGAACTGTCAACATCTAAAGTCTAAAGCAATAGATCTATTCAATTTAAAGTTATTAGCAAACAGCAAATTTTCACAATATCTGACAATACTATAAATATCAAGCATAAAAAGGTAAAACGGAATAGGCCCACTGTGTGATTCCTGAGGTACCTTAGAGTGTGCCTCAATCACTTTAGAAATAAAATTTTTTAAACGAACATACTGAGCCCTTCCTGTTAGGTAACTATACAACCACTTCAATATTATTTCCCCAAAACCCACTGCTCTGAGCTTATGCCTAAGAAGCTCATGACTAAAACTTTATTGAATACCTTCGAGAAATCAGTGTAAATACTGTCTACCTGTTGCCTTCTCTCGAAGGCATCCAACATGTACCGGGTGGCCAAATAAGAATGTTTGCCGGCCATATCTCAAGAACCGTTTGTCCCAACTTATTGAAATAAAAAAAATATTACAAAATCGACAAGAAAAATTACTGAAAATTATTTTTAAGTTCATAAACTTACCGCTAGAGGGCGTTGAATGACGTAAAAAATTATAGAATTTTTATCGATAATAATATTATCGAAATATGACAATTAAAGTTATATCAAAACTTACGTGGTTTATTTTTAATGGAAAAGTAAACTTTTTACTATAGTTCGACTAGTTTCTGAATGATTCTTGAGAAAGCTACCGTGTAGCGAAACTAGTTGAATAAGTAAAATGTGTTAAAAGTTTCAAATATAGTGGAATTATAGTAATAAGTTTGTTTACTTTCCCATTAAAATTAATCATGGAGTTCCACCAAGTAAAGGCAGAAGCAGTTCAATTAAGTGGTTTATTCTTTGGATGATGCGGTGTAATTTTGCTTTAATACATTTAGATCTAACTCGCAAAATAAACTGAGGGGAGGAGGGAACCTCTTTTGAAAGAAATACTCATAACTTTGGCTTGCCCTAACCAGATTTAACAAACTTGGTCTCATTTAAAAGAAGTTCTCCTATAGGAACATTGTCTTCGCTTAAGGTAATGGACTGTAGGGTTTTCTTTAAATTGGACGCTTATTTTTTGTATTAGAAACGAAGTTTATTTTATGTATTTTACAATACGAAAGGTAAAGGGTAAGTGATGATGTCCTTCACTGAGAGGCTCCTGCGTCGCTCTCCGTCTGCACTGTTGCCAGTCCTCCACGCCTTTACGGAATAATGTTTTTATTTTAAGTTAGTCTTTAACATGCCCCCCGCCTTGAAAGGGCTCACTTTCAACGTATATTTTTGCACTGTCTATGGGCAAATGCATGGGCACCATTTGCTATTTTAATTGACGCTACACGACATACACCGTCGGTTCCAGGATGTAGGTCTTTGATACGCCTAAGCTTTTAGTAGCCAGGAGAAAGATTATCGTCCTTTACCAACACCAAGGAGTCCATTTTAAGTTCATTTTGCGTCGTTTTCCATTTTACTCGCTGCTGGAGCTCAGAAACATACTCCTTGGACCATCTTCTCCAAAAATTCTAACGCATTTGTTCTAGTAGTTGAAATCGGGTAAGTCGTCCAATTGGTTGTTGACTGATGTCTGGTTCAGCAATAGATGTCATGGGCCTCCCGATCAGAAAATGGGCAGGTGTCAAGGTATTATGTCATTAGATCGGTTGATAGTGGAGAGATAGGTCGGAAATTTAATACTGCTTCAATTTGCGCGAGCACAGTTGTCAACTCTTTGAATGTTAAAATGTTGTTGCCTATTAGGTACTCGTTTTAGATGATGTTTTCACGGTTTTATCCCCGCTTCCCATAATCCACCGAAGTATGGCGAATGCGCCGGGATAAAATGCCATTCTATGTTTTCAGATGCGCACAATTCGATATTATTGTTTTCGTTTTCTTTAATGAACCGACTTATAGCATGAAATGAAATTGGTTATTAGCGCCCTGAAAATTAGTACCGTTATCTGAATACATTTTTAGCGGTTTCCCGCGTCTTACTATAACAGCGTTTCAAAGCTAATAAAAATGTATTTGTCGTTAGGTCAGAAACAAGTTCAAGCTCGATATGAATGGCTTTAACTGCAAAACATACAAATAGGGCTACATAACATTTAGAAGTTTTACAACCTCTTCCCTTTCGATATTTTATGATCAAAGGTCCGGCATAATCAATTCCGCATATTTTGACAGGAAAATCAGCTTCCAATTGATTTTTTGGTAAGTTACCCATTATTGTGGCTATTATTTTTGGGTTAAATCTAAAGCATGTAACACATTCACGAACAGTCGCTCTTGCAAGATTTCTTCCTGAAACAGGCCATAATGATTCGCGTATGGAACTAAGTAATAATTGAGGGCCCGCATATAGTAATTTTACATGCTCTGTTTCAAAAATCAATTTGCAGAGACGGTGTTCTGATTATATTATAAAAGAATGCTTCTTATTATACGATTATTCTGAGTTCTGTAATCGATCAACGACTCTTAATAAGCCATCATTATCAATAAAATAGATTAAGGTTAAAAATTTTACTTCCTGCTTTGCTATTTCCCTTTTATTTGACAGGGTATATTTATTTCATTGAAAAAAAAAATCTCTGCGTTAGGGCTATAGGAAATTTATACGCCCTGTCTAGCTCATGAACCTTAAAAACCCGGTATCGTTAACGCGTTTTAAGAGCCGAGACTTAAATCCAAGAACATAGCACACGGCTCTGATATAAGTCTATTTAACAAAGTAAAATTGTTAAAATTAATTACCGGTCCGCTACATTTTACAACTAATAATTTAGTCGTGGACTTAAGTTCTGGTAAATTTCCATTTCCAACCATTGTGGGCATGCCACTTCAAATCGCATAAATTAATTTCATTTGGACTTACCCCGCGTGACAACATATCTGCTCGTTTATCTTTGGTAGGGACATGGCGCCAATTGCAATTGATGGTCAACCCTTGTATTTCTGACACACGGTTTGCAATAAATGTTTTTAATAAGTAAGGTTCAGTTTTTAACCAGCCTAGAAGAATAATTGTCGAATCTGTCCATAAAGTGATATTAGAAAACGACATTTCAAGCGCATTTTTTACTGTTTTTATAAGTCTGGCTAAAAGAAGAGCAGCGCATAATTCAAGTTTTGGTATCGTAATAACCTTTAAATGAGCTACTTTTGATTTTGCGCATAAGAATTTAATGCTAAATGAAAAGGTATCAGCATTGCAGGACAATTTAAGTCCTATAGCGTCTTTGTATCCCCAAATTCAATGACCTGGTCTGTGGTAGCTGTAGCTTGAAAGGCCTGTTTGACTTGAGGACTATTAGAATGTCATAGAATGTCGTAGCTTGAAACAGCCTGAAGTCAAAATTTTTGTAACTATCAAACCTATTTGTATTGCGTCATTAATGGTGTTTGCTCCGGTAAGCAGATCGTCTTCGTAAAAATCGTTTTTTTTATGTTGATTGCCTCAGGGTAAATATTTTGATTATCTTGTGCCAACTGAGCTAGGCATCGTATAGCTAAAAATGGGGTAGATGCAGTGCCGTAAGTAACTGTGCTTAATTCGTAAATGTCAAGCTTTTCATTTGGGTCACTCCGCGCCAGTAAATACGCAGTAATGCTCGTTGTTCGGGATTCATAGTGACTTGCCGGTACATTTTTTCAATGTCAGCCATGATCAACGACTATAAATAAGAAGGATAGCTTACTTCCATAAGAGCAACGTTAGATTTTGCCTGAACGGATGTGACGTAGGCATGGGTACAGAATTCGTTTAGATCGATGAAATTTAGTGTGTTTACGTTCTGATTTCTTGTGTTTCTTTTGAGTTTTTTGTGACTATTTGTTAATTTTTAATTGATTTTGAGTGATAATAAACATTTAAAAACATCGTGCACTAAAAATTTGGTGCCTTAAGCTTGATTCTGTGTGTTTTTTCTCTTTACACGGACTTGGTGTGCAATAAAGTATTTTTGGACATTTTGCATTCTAATCAGTATTTTAACAGTTTTGGTAAGTTTTTTCAATGAAATACAGAAAACAAATATCTAAAATACTATTTTGTTGTTATAGATTTAAATGCCTGGGTAGATTTGTGCTGTTGCTTCATGTAAAAGCAACAGGCTAACCCTCAAAAAAGAGAATGTACACCTAATATTCTATTCGTTTCCAAAAGCCTATAATTTAGTTTCATCTACCATGAGGAAAGAATGGATAAATAGGTATAAAAGAGAGGATACATTTAATCCAAGTACGTCCAGAATATGCTCCCTACATTTTACCTCGAATGATTAAGAAAGAGACTTACAAATTGAGGTTCTAGGTAATAATATGTTCATATACTAATTAAAAAACAAGTTCAAAATAAATATTATATTTTAGGTTTACCTTTGCGACGAGTTCTTAAAAAAACTGCAGTTCCCACTCTAGGCTGTAAGATATTATTAAGAAAAGAAAATCACTTAGAAAGACCCGAGAAAAATTCAATAATTCAAGATACACCGCGTGCTAAGAGAGCTGGGAAAAAGATAAACAAGGATCTGGTCCAATCTTTACTTACAAAAAGTGATAGTGTCCCAAGTACATCCATAGCTGGATCTTTATCTGATATTCATCTGAAATATTAGACTAGCCAAGTACCTACTTTACCCATACCCGAGCCCATACTCACCCCAGATGCTTATAAAAGTATGAAGATTTATTGGTGAAGTATAATAAACTGAAGTCCAATACTGATAAAAAGATGAAAGGGTTAAATGACATGCTTAAGTACTATAAAGTAAAATGCTATAATCAATCCATTAGTACAAGTGCTAAGTCCGTTATGGCTGAAACACTTTTGAATATGGTGCTTACTAATAACCAGATTTCTTTACTTTCAAGGAGGAAAAAAATTGTTCATTTGACAAATCAAAAAATTTCAGTAGCATTTACTTTGCGCTACTAGAGCAAAAAATGTTACTTGAGTAGGGGTGATTAGCTGATTTCAGACCACTGGGATATATGGATATATCCATTACCATTGATATATCCCCCCGCCTTCCCACACATGTATCCCCCCACTCCTACCCCCACTCCTACCCCCACTCCTACCCCCACTCCTACCCACACTCCTACCCCCCCTCCTACCCCCACTCCTATCCCCACTCCTACCCCCACTCCTACACCACTACCAACCTTCCCACCACTCTTCAGCACTATTTAAAGTGTGATGGTTCATTCCACAATCAGTTATGTATCCAAAATGGTTTAGAATTACTCGAACCAACTTTATTATATTATCAAGGTGTCGTTGTCTCGTTTGTAAAAAACTGTTAGTTAACAAATCAAATGTTTGTATACAGTATTGTTCAAACTGTTGTGAACTAAGACCAGTTAAAACGGTGGATGAATGTGTTAATTTTTATAAAATAGTTATGAAACAAGAATGTTAAAACCTAAACATAAAACAAAAGTGTTGGAACTTAAAAAAGCATTCGTTAAATCGCGACATAGATTGTTTCAATTAGATAGACGTGATAATAATCTACTTAGGTGGATTATAAAAGGTATACATTTATGTGATAAAGTTCTTAAAGGATCCGTTAGAACTAAATATTTTAACGACCATATAAGGCTTATTAGTTTAGCACTGGACTCATATGTGTGGTTAGACGTAATGAGAGAAAGAAATCTAATTGCGGAAGAATAAGTAACAGTGTGTTTATCTTTTCACTTTAGTTCTAATATAATCTTTCAAGATGTATCAGTGTAGTGATTGCAAAAAAAATTTTAAACATCAATCAAACGTTTATAGACATAAAAAAGAATCGTGTCCTTCTAGACCATCAGGTGTAAAAAGAAAAGCTAAATCCCAACTATGTGTTGCACATGCAAAAAAACTTAAAACAGAAGAACCTCAAAAACAAAGTGAAGTGCATCCCCCTACCCCTAAAATTACTTTATCGCGTTGTAAAGATTGTGATACATGGTATTTTAAAAATAAACTCAGTGCGCATTTACGTTCAAATATACATAAAAGCAAACTTAAAAGTGATGATGATGATGTGAAAATTATAACATCTGCGTTCAAGAACAGAATTATATCCTACATGCTTCTTCCAAACAAAAAGTATGTAGATATTGATGAATTTTTTGAGGAAGTTAAACAAAAATTCGTAAGGTTAATTTCTGATCAATTAGTTAAACATAGATGTATAAAAGTTAATGTTGAGTTATTTGGAGATTATTTGTTACAAACAAAGGAGACAATAGAAACTAAATCATTTAATACTAAAAATAAGGTAATCACGTCAACAACAAATTTAAACGATATTTATAACCAATTTTTATCAGAAATAAAAGAAAAAGTGTCAATATTTGCTGAAAATGGATCAGGTTGGGCGTTATAATCCAATTAGAGCATCATCATATATTCCTTTACCCAAAGAAATTGCCAAGAAACTGGCAGTAATTAATGTAAAGAATAATGACTCTTATTGTTTCGGTTGGAGTGTGATAAGTGCATTATTTCCAGCTGAAAAACATTCTGATAGAACAAGTTCATACCCCAATATTCTTGATTATCTTAATTTTGAAGGAATAGAGTTTCCTGTAAAGTTAAAAGATATACATAAATTTGAATCGCTTAACCAAATATCTGTGAATGTTTACGGCTTAGACACTATTTACGAGGAGAATAGATTTAAACATGAAGTAGTTGGACCTCTTCATTATACTGCTAAAAAACTTCATACACATGTAAATTTGTTGTTGATAAGTGATGGTGAAAATAATCATTATTGTTGGATTAAGAATATGTCAAGATTATTATCATCTCAAATTAATAAAACAAACACTAAAAAATACTTTTGTGATGGTTGTTTAATTTATTTTACATCATTGCAAAAACTAGAAATTCATCAAAAACGTGATTGTAATCATTTGTATACAAAAGTTCCAAACACCAACATCAAAATTAACAAGTATGGTCAACAGATACCGGAAAATATTCTACAATTTGAAAATTTTCAAAGACAGCTAAAAGTTCCTTTTGTAATTTATGCAGATTTTGAGTGCTTTTTGAAACCATTAGAATTTGAACAACCTGAAAACGATTTCGATTCATATACTAGAAATACATTTAAACATGAACCATACGCTTTCTCATATTTCATTAAATGTTCATACGACGATTCTTTATCAGTATTGGATTCCTATTTCGGATTAGATGCAGCTGAAGAATTTTGTAAACGAATTGAAGGTCATGTACATAGAATTTACAATAATCATCTTAAACCAATTGTGAAAATGATTCCCCTATCAAATGAACAGAAATTAGCTTATATAAATTGCAATAAATGTCATATATGTAATGAAAAAGTTGAAGAATGTGAAAAAGTAAAAGATCACGATCATTTGACAGGTGAATTTCGAAATGCCGCACATAGTATATGTAACTTAAATTTCAAAATTCCATATTTCATACCCATATTTTTTCATAACTTAACTGGTTATGATAGTCATTTATTTGTTAAACAACTCTGTTGTAAAGAAGATAATATTGATGTACTTGCACAAAACAAAGAAAAGTACATTTCGTTTTCAAAATCAATTTTAGTTGATAAATATAAAGACAAAGATAATAAAGAAAAAAATCTGTTTATTAAAATGAGATTTTTAGATTCTTTTCGATTTGTTGCAAGCTCATTAGAAAAGCTTGGTGAAAGTTTGGAATCAAGTCAATGTGTAGAAATTAAAAAACATTTTCAAGATCATAACCAGTTTAATGAAATTCGAAAAAAAGGTGTTTATCCCTATTCTTATGTTGATTCGTTTGAAAAATTGTATGAAAATCAACTTCCAAGTATTGATCAATTTTACGATAGACTAAAAGATGAGTCTATAGATCCTTCAGATTACAACAGAGCTATTAATATTTGGAATTTATTTGATTGTCAAACTCTATTGGATTATACAAAAATTTATTTAATATCTGATGTCCTTATATTAACAGACTTTTTTGAAGCATTTCGAAATGTATCATTAAACAATTTTAAGCTTGATCCAGCACAGTATTATACATTACCTGGTTTAAGTTGGGATGCAATGTTAAAGATGACGGGTGTTAAATTAGAATTATTAACAGATATAGATATGTTACATTTTTTAAAAATAGTATAAGGGGTGGAATTTGTCATTGCAGCGTTCGAAAAGCCGAAGCCAATAATGCTCATTTTGAAAATTATGATTCTGATAAACCAAATTCATATATAATGTACTTAGATGCAACTAATTTGTACGGACATAGTATGTGTCAATATCTTCCAATAAGTGATTTTTCTTGGATGTCACGAAAAGAAATTGAAATACTTGATGTTATGTCTATACCTGACAATGCTGAATATGGGTATGTTTTGGAAGTAGATATAATATATCCTCAAAATTTACATGTTAAACACAACGAATTACCTTTTTTAGCTGAAAATATTTGTGCTCCTGATTCGAATCAAAATAAATTAATTTGCAATTTAAACAATAAAGAAAAATATGTAATTCATTATCGAAATCTTAAACAAGCAATTCAAAATGGCTTAAAATTAAATAAAATTCATAGGGTTATAAAATTCAAGCAATCACCATTTTTAAAACCATATATTGATTTAAATACTGAAATGAGAAATAAATCTAAAAATAAGCTCGAAAAAGATTGTTACAAATTATATAATAATGCCATATATGGCAAATCTTTAGAGAATATTGATAAGCGTGTTGACATTAAATTAATCACACATTGGGAAAATATTGGTAAAAAACATGGTGCTCAGACACTGATTGCTAAACCAAACTTTAAAAATCGTCTAGTCTTTAATGAACATTTTGTAGCAATACAAATGGAAAGAGTTAAAGTTACTTATAATAAACCTGTTTATGTTGGATTTTCAGTCTTGGAATTATCCAAAACTGTAATTTATAATTTTTACTATGATTATATTAAGAGTAAATATGATGACAAAGCAACCTTATTATACACAGATACTGATAGTTTGATTTTACAAGTGGAAACAGAAAATTTTTACCAAGATATTCAAAACAACTTAGAAAAATTTGATAGCTCAAATTATAGTGAAAATAATATACATAACATAACTAAGAATAAATCTGTTTTGGGTCGTATGAAAGATGAATTTGCAGGTCAGCCAATTTTAAGTTTTTATGGTACTGGAGCAAAAGCTTACTGTGTAAATTTAGAAAATAAATCAGAAAAAAAAGCAAAGGGAGTAAAAAAATATGTCGTACAAAATTCCATCACTAAACAAGATTATAAAGATGTGGTTGAAAATTCTGAAATTAAATTTAGGAAAATGAATGTATTCCGTTCAATATTGCATGATATGTTTACACAATTAAAAAATAAGGTTGCTTTGTCTCCAAAAGATGATAAACGGTACATAATTAAAGATTCCTTTAGAACCCTAGCTTGGGGACATAAACATGTAGATATTTTAGAAGATAAATCCAAAAGTGATGATGAGGATGTAAATGATCTAGTAGATATTTTAAAAAATCTGGTGCATGATCAATATAAAACCTAAGAATCGTAAAAAATATATTTATTTTAAAAATGACTTTACTACCCGTAGGTGTTTTATTTCTTTCTGCATTCATAAACAATACTTTGTATATCCAAGTAGATCCTAAAGTTCGAGAAGTATTTATTTGTTCATCGGTTAATAATGAAAATAATGATACTTGGCCATCATCTTGGAAGAGAATGAATCTAAATAATGGATTACATTCATACCAATTTGATGATGTAAATAAATATTCCATTGTAACTTATAAGCTGAGATTATATTATTTTGATAGTTCCTCTGTAACAACGGAAGAATGGATAGAGTTGTATAGAAAATCCGAAGAATGTAATTTGAAGACATGTATAATATTATTAATTATATTTTTTATATTATTTTTATGTATGTTGGGATATGTACTGTTAAAAGCATATTTGTATTTTAAATAAATATAATAAAACTATTTTTGTGTTTTATTTAAACAAGTTTATTCATAACAGTTTTTATAATTATGTAATAATTTTACATTAGCTATAGCACAATGCCATGGATTAACATTTTTGTGAAAGTAACATTCTGGAATTTTTTTAAATTTACTTAATTTTGGCTCTCGACCAATAGGTATAGCATAAATACAGTCTTCATCCAAATACTTTTTTAAAAAGTTTGTCTTTTCACTCCCCTTTACGTAAATTCTGGGTGAATCGTAAGCTTTTAACACATGTTTTAAAATATTATCAAGTTCATTAAGTTCTATATTCCCATATTCCCATTCTAATCCATGGTATTCTTCAGACCAATTAACCACTCTCAAATCTTCAACAGATAACATGTTTTTTTTAAATGGTGATTTAAACAAAAAACTTGAACAACGGATTCCATCATAAATTGCCATTTCTTTCGGTATAAATCCAAAGGAACAGACATATGCTTGGATATCTATAAAAAGATCCATATTCATTGTTAGTTATAAAATGATATTTTTAAAATTAACACATCCTCTTTATTGCTAAATTCATCCATCCAAGTTCCCCCACCACATTTTTATTACTTATTTAAACACGCAAGTAGGACTCTAGTAACATAACATACAATTTAACTGTGAATAAGGTATCAATCAACCAGCATGCAATCCCAGAATGAAGAATTTAGTAAGAAACGCAATGGTGTTCTCATCAATGAATCCATATACTACATAAATAAATCCAAATCCAAATGGGTTAGCGTTGGATTTTCCTTAGAGAGAAATTATGAGCCGGTAATTAAACTTGGTGGATGCAAGTATAACCAAAATGTTATTTTTAATGAAGATCAATGGTTATCCTTTCTTAGTAATCAAGGAAATATGTTAAGCTTCATCTACTCTAAAGGATTTGGATGGTCACCCATGCAGGGAAATGGATTTGAAATTCACTTTGTGTTTATGAATAATTCGAGAATTATCAAGCTCGTACAAGATGGAGAACATGAAATCTTTCTGGCTGAAGACACCATAATTCAACTATTTAACTTGATGAACTTAATAAAATATCGTTTGGATATATTAAAAACCCAAGAATTCTCGAAATATTACAACGTTTTAACAAGTGAAATTGCATTCAAAAATGGTGATTTAATAAAAAATGTGACAGATATTGTTTCACCTATATTAAATAGTTCAAACGTTTGTTGTGTTTTAGAGTTAATTAACTTTTATCCTGATTGTATATTAGAAGATGTGGAAACCTTTACTTGTAACGAATTTGTAAAAAGATGTATTGAAAAATAAAAAGTTTCATAAACTTTGTTTATATGTTATTTCCCCCCACCTCATTAAATTTGATACTTAATACCTTAATTTCACTTAAATTTATTTATTTATCTCCAAGATGTGGTTAGCATATGTACGCGAAAGACCAGCATACAACCTAACAACCGCTGTGGAAAATTTGGCTTCACATTTTGATAATTTAGAATTTGATGCTGAACATGAAGCAGAGTATGGGTTTGATAGAATCTATACATATGATGAATGTATGGAAATCGCTAGAAATTACCAAAAGGGTTCTATAGCATGCAGTATTTACCTACACACCTCTGATCTAAGAAGTTTTCTACAAACAATAAAGGAACTGGATTTTGAGAATTTTTTGAGTGAAGTTAAGACATTTATTTCACCAGAAATTATCTGCGAAGTGTTTGAAACTTAGTTTATAAATATTTCTAAATAAAAAACAATATATTTATTTTATGTGTTTTATTCAACCATAATTGTATCATTATATAATGTATATACATTAGTGAGCGCACAAATACATGAAGACTTGTAATGGTAAAAGCAAGTTGGTTTATCAGCTGTCAGAGCAGGATGTTCGTTTAGTTCAATCACAGGACTTAGGGAGTATTTTCTTATGTATTCGGCTTTTTCTCTTCCTTTCACATAGATATGATCCATATTTTCTGTTAAACCTTTTATAATTTCAGAAAATTTGTGAATCGGTGTATATCCTACATGCCATGGAATACAATGATGATTTTTCATTAACCAAACAGCTTGTTTATGTAATTCAGGTGAAAGATACTTGATATTAAATGGAGATTTAAAGATGTAGTGACATATTTTGGTTCCATCAAAGGCAGCAAGCTCTTTTGCAAAAAATTTTCTGGATTCTATATTAAATCCCTGGATATCTATAATTAGGAATTTCATATTTTCATTAGTGAAAATTTTTTAATTATGGATTTCTGGTCAGAGTAGTTTTGTATTTGATGTTTTAATTTCTTCAATTCTTTTAAAAAGTAATGTATACGAAGTTGTAGTTCTTCATCCATACTAATAGATCTGATACATAAACAAAAAACTTATATGTGAATTATTAAACATGCGCATTATAGTTGTCTAACATTTTTAGTTAACGGGTTGTAGCTAAAAATTTTATCATGCATAATAAGACAATAGGCGGAAATTTTGTCAGTAAGATCCTCATGTAGTTCAAATTCAATTCTCATTACAATGGGGCCTGTTTCGATTGTTTCTTTTTGATGTGAGCAATCAATGTATACTATAGGAGCATGGTCGTTGAATTCTTTTGGGGAAAATATTGGTTCGGGTGTTAGACCATAATATGACTTTTGGAATTGAGAAAACATTTCATATAATGATGCAAATTTATTTTTATCAAAGTCTAAATATAAGTCGTTGTAGGGATATCTCTCAGAATTTAAAAAAACTTTGATGTTTCGCAACTTGATATTAGAAAATAAAGACATGTCAGTTGTTGACTTATCTCTTAAATCTTTTTGGAAAAAAACTGCCACATGTCTCGGGGTATTGACCTTTGTAGAGGTTTTAACAGGCCAATTATGACGATTTGTTTTCAGTAGTTCCGGATACTCAATCAATTCCCAACTTCTAAACGCAATTGGTATATCAGTATTTTTATCAATTATTTTAGTAAGGGCTAATTCTTGAGGGATAGCTACTGATATGTGAGGTATATTCCAAGTTAGTTTGTTGAGTTGAATTTTTGGAGTTTCATCTACGGTATTGACTGTTGCATTTTTATCCGAATTATCTCGCACTAAAATTAGTTCTTGTTTAGCATTTAAAATTATTTTCTTATAATCTTCAAAAAATCCCATTAAAAATTTAAGCGGTATGCAAACATTAAATAATCCTGTGGCACTATCAATGACTTGTGAGTTTTCCATAGGGAACCAACCTGCGTTTTTAAGTCTATTGCATTCATTTTTATTATATGATAAATATCCCTTTACTGTTGAAGTTAACCCCACATCTCTAACTGAGTCTATAGTAACTCCGTTTAGCTGATAACGAATTTCTTTAAAAAGGAAAGCTATTCCATTGTTAATTAGTTTTAATGTGTTTGAAACTGTACCATCCCCTTTTGTTAGTTTACCCTCAATGTAAAGATAACTTTCGGAAGGTAAGGTATATTTTTCTATTTCATGTACAGGAATGATAATTTCATCATTATTTCCTAATTTTGAAGGTAAATATGGTTCGTAACCATGAAATTCTGAATGTACTATAGAATTATCTATGAATAGATCTTGTTTTACATTTAAAACATCCATTATACTAAAACCTTTAATCCTAAAGATTTTAAAAAGTTTTTATTTTCAGGTGTTATCCTTTGCGTGTTTCTATTTCTACTAATCCTTGGTTTACTATGTTTATTCTTCTTATAGTTTTTAATAACAACTTTCTTTCGTAAGTCTAAGGTATTTCTATTATAAAGAATAACCATTATACTTCCTTTACATGCAGTCTTACAGTCACTGTCTCGTTTCGGAAATCAACAATATTCAAGTCTTGATCAATTATTTTTATTGTTATTTTATCAATTACATTCACGGTGACAGGAAAATAAATAATATTTTGTGGGCTTTCTATTATTTTGTATCCTGGACTAACATTAGGGAAAAACTGATGAATAATATGAACCGGTTTTCCGTTCAGATAAGAACCCTCAGCAATACTGCAATCTATACATAAAGAATTGACTTTTATAATCTCTGCAGGATTTTCCGATATCCTTGGAACTTGGTCACCTGATACTACTCCATTATTAAAACCTAATATTTTTCCTATTGTTCCTTTTTTAAAAATAATATCAGTAGAAGTTACAATTGTGGATTTTAATGTGTTATTATTTGCATATAGATTAAATGAAATATTTCTCTTTAAAAACTCTGTTTGTAAATATTTATTGATATCCGTCATTTCATAACTACCTGTTGGAATTGTTAAAAATTCACCACTCTTCCCAAAATAAATCTTATTATTCTGTTCATCTATATTTGGTATAGCATTAAATGTTTCAAAATTTGTGAGACCGACAACATAGGATGTGTTGGTATTTAAGTAAATAGGCGGATGAAAATCTGCTTGAAGTATGGCGGAATTAGCAGAAAGGGCTATAGTAAACGACATGATGGTTACAATAAGAATAAAATTTAATTACAGTAACGTATTATTATAAATAAATTGTAAAGATAATTGACCGCAAGTTGAAGTGTCATATGATTGATATTTATTATAGTTATATTTAATATTGTTTTTGCTACCATCGCTTAAAAAATAATTTATGACTTCTGTTGGAGGTCGCAGATTTCCAAAACTATCAAAGTAATTTATGTTTTTATTGTTCTTGATATATGCAGTCCAATGAGTGCCTTTTCCCAAATAATCATCCAAATTAATAATACCTGTTTCATGAGTTCTAATCATTTTTGGTAACTTATTTCTCATAAACACACCTCTAAAATTTGGTAATTTTAATAAATTGGCATACTTTAATAAATCTACATTTGTCAAAGGTCTAGTAAGGGGTAGCAATTTTAACAGTTTTTTGAATGGGGTTTTAAATACAATCCACACCCTTTTTTATAGGGTTGAAGATAAAGACCATTTCCGATGGATATTTTTTCCATAATCTGATTATGGCGTTTTTGTTCATTTAGTTTATTTTGTGCATTTTTAGCTGCATTAACTGCTTGTGCAATACCAGCAGCACCACCACTTAAAGCTCCCAGGGCGGATAATCCAGCAAAAATAGGTATTAAAGGTAAAAGTCCTCCGGTTTTCGGAATTGGAATTATTCTTTGCTTAGGTTCCCCAATTTTTAATTTTGTTTTTTTAATTGATGATAAAGCATTTTTAGCAGCGCCTTTTATATTACTAAATTTTTTCCCAACCATCCCTTGACGTGCTTTTCTTATAACATTGTTGAAAGATATTTGACCTCCTTTTTTGCGTTTCTGACTTCTTCTTTTTCTCAATCCCATACCAAGCTTGGTTTTTGCTTTCATTATTCCTGTTACAGCTAAAGACGTCAATTTTTCATCCAAGTTTGAGTCTGAAGCTTTGAATCTATTAAAAGCTTTTTTAGCTAAAATCGTATCCGCCTCGTGTCTTCGTCCTAAATCCGTATATTTCGAATAAGCTATATCGTGTTCTTTACAAGCTTCGTCTAACTGATTTATCCCTTTGTCTCCTCGAGCGAGCCTCTTTTTCAATTTTGTACCAGGACCACAATAATTATATGATGGGATATGTAACTCTACAGGTAATTTATTAATTATCGTATTGAGTAAACCACTACCTTTCGTCCCACGTTCCTTGTGTCGAATGTTAGTACTCTTATTATGCTTAATCATTATATAAGTGATTATCAAATAAGATGTTCTTACTTAAATACTGGTACTCAAACAATGAAGATTGAAAAACAAGATTTTTCTCTACCAATTAAAAATGTTGATTTAAATGAAGACAATTATCAGAAACATGGAAAATTATTTGGGGGAAACTGTAAACGTGGATTGATTGTTGGTGCTTCGGGGTGTGGGAAAACAAATTTAATTATATCTCTGATTACAAATATAAATGAAATAAGATTTGAAAATGTATATGTCTATTCAAAATCGTTGTATCAACCAAAATATGAATATTTGAAAATCCTTCTGGCACCACTAAAATGTATAGGTTATTTTGAATCCTCAAATGCTGAAGATATTGTGTCACCAAATAAAATAAAACCAAATTCAGTAATTATTTTTGATGATATTGTTTGCACCAACCAAAGTCTAATGAGAGACTATTTTTGTTTCTCAAGACATAAAAATACAGACTGTTTCTATTTATCTCAAACATATTCATCTATTCCTAAACAACTTATACGAGATAATGCCAACCTCTTAGTGATTTTTCAACAAGATGCTACCAACCTAAAACACATATATGATGATCATGTAAATAGCGACATATCTTTTCAAGAGTTTAAAGATTTATGTTCAATGTGTTGGCAACATAAATATGATTTTGTGGTTATAGACAAAGATTGTTCTGTAAATAATGGTCGGTACAGGAAAGGATTTGATTCTTTTATTTTTTTGTAAAGTATATAACTATTAAACAAAATCATAATTTTGTAGTATATAACCTAACTTTCCTTTGTAAAGATGAATGAAAAAACAGTTAAAGAATTAATAAAAACTAGAAAAGCTGTTAGACAAAAGTATAAAGCTTTAAAATCAGATTTATCTGATACAGAAATTCGTAGGGAAAAAGAATTTAAACCAATCACTCAACCTTTACAAGATTTAATTAGGTCAATTAAAACAGAACCATTTATTAAAAAAGAAAGCTATTCACCACAAGAAAAACTTCAATTCCCTACTCCAACAGTAGTCCCAAGAAAATCAAATATATTTAACAAATATCTACCATCAAATGTATCATTTCTAGAAGATGATGATGTATTTTGGGAAAATCTACCAGAGTCTAGTAGGATAGAAACAAGTGGAGAAACAACAATTGAACCTACTATAGAAAATATACGCCAAGATGTATTAAATTTAACAAGAACGCCTGCTTATGCGGAATACTTGGATGCTTATGATCCGTTAGTAAGAACGTTTGTGGATGGGTTAATTAAAGACACTGAAGACTCATTTGACACGAAATATGGATTCAGACATGATATAAATACAGAGAAATATCAGATTGCCAATTCTGACGTAGATTTCATAGGAAAGGATTTTAAAGTGGATGGTGTAAGATATGAGGGGACGGTTGGTTTGTATGAGTTACTCTTTAAAAAACAACCGGTTGGTTATACGCCAAAAGATTTGGATAATTATATGGATGTTTTGAAGAGGACAAACGCTTATAGACGAAATTTTGACCCCATTAGTCAAATTCAAGGGTCAACTGATAAAAAATACTTAACAATAATTAAGCCGTATTTAGTGAAAAAAGGACTATTGAAAACATCTAGCATATCTTCAGAACCTAGTTATGTTTCAGTTATACCTGGAACATCGAGATTGTTACCACCACAAAGATCACGTTCTACGAGGTCTGGTAAATCTTCAACTGGAAAGGGAATATTGATGAACTTATCAAACAAGAAGTTAGATTATGTTTATTATGATGATTTAAATGAAATAATTAAGAGACTAAAATTATTGGTGTCATCACAACTGGCTGGACATACTGGTCATCAAAATGAAATAGCATCAATTTTGGAAGAATTAAGAGAAGCAAAAATAATTCAATAAATACATATAGTCACACATATATTTTTCATTCCATCTCCGACTATGACAATGTCGATTGATAAGTTTGGCTCTCATATATTTGGGAAAGATAATCAATTTAATTCTTCAACAACTAATGTTGAAAATAACCTCATAAAAATTGTCGATCTTAGTTCAATAACACTACATTATAATTTGGTATTACCATTTCTGGGTCATTATAATCCACATAATGATTTTGATAGAGCTTATCAATTACTTCAAGATCGACGGATAAGTTATACTTTTCCTATAACGACTGCTACTATAATGAATGCGGAATATCCAAAAAAATATATTTTTTTAAAAGTTAATGGAAAAAAAGTTCTGAATCCCGAAGGCTTTCAGTTAAATAAGGGTGATATTATTTCTTTTCATCAAACTGAAGATGGACATCTTGAAGATTTTTATGGTGAATTGTTAATAAAATGTCCTGTTGAGGTGACAAAATAAACATTTTAAAATTATGTGTGCACAATCCAACATCAAGAAATATGTGGTCAATGAACTACATAAACCAGCAAGAAAAACTTATAAACGTCGTAATGTTATTATTAAAAGTTTGAATGATTTGTGGCAAGCAGATTTGGTTGAAATGTTGCCTTATGCAAAACTGAATAAAGGGTATCGCTATATTTTAGTTGTGATAAATACATTTTCTAAGTTTGTTTGGGTTCAACCCGTTAAACGAAAAACTGCTGCAGAAGTAACTTTAGCTATGGAAAATATTTTAACCATTGCGAAAACTCCACCAAAAAACATTCAAACAGATCAAGGAAGAGAGTTCTTTAATTCCACCTTTGCTAAATTAATGCAAAAATATAAAATTAATCATTACAATACATACTCTAATTTAAAGGCAAGCATTGTTGAAAGAGTCAATAGGACGTTAAAAAATTTAATGTGGAAGCAATTTAGTATGCAAGGAAATTACAAATGGTTAAATATTCTAGATGATATTATTTTCAAGTATAATACAACTAAACATGGAACCACAGGAATGAAACCCATAGATGTCACTGAAAAAAATGAAAAAGATGTTTTGAAATCAACTTACACTAAAATAAAAACCATTGATCCATCAAAATCAAAATTTAAGAAGGGAGATTATGTTAGAATCAGCAAATTTAGAGAAGCTTTCCAGAAAGGATATACGCCTAATTGGTCTAATGAAATTTTTAAAATTATGGAAATTAAACTAACCAATCCAAAAACTTATTTGTTAAAAGATGAGAGAAATGAAGATATACTAGGGTCTTTTTATGGAGAAGAATTGCAGAAGGTCAAATATCCAAACGTATATCTTGTTAAGAAGGTTTTACGAAAAAAGGGCAATAAAGTATATGTTAAATGGTTGGGGATGGATAAATCCCACAATACATGGATATTAAAAAGCGAATTAGTTTAATTATTTATATTTATTTAAATAATAAAAAAAATTACATAAAACGTTCATTGTATATTTTATTTCTATGATTTTGCTCCAAAACAAAACTTAAATTATTTTCAGCATACTTGAGTCTATTTTGAAAACGGTATCGATCCAAAATATACTGTTCATAATCACTCTCACTTGCTTTCCTATAGGCATAACTCCAGACAAATAACGTGAAAATCTTATTCTTTTTTTCATTAAAATTTATGGTTTTCTTTCTGTTTTCCATTTTTTTATTATATAGGTAGTGTTAGACACTGATACAAACTAAATGATGGTTGTAAATGGTTTGTGTGCTATTTAAATAACAAATATTTTTTTATGATACATTACAATGACTTTTATGTGTTAATTTCATCTTCATTTCAGCTTTGATAACGCTGCGTTTGAGTGTTTTTTTACACATTTCAGGTTTCAATAGCTAATGACTAAACATATGACGTTTGACATATGATAGGTGAAGCATGTCAAATATCATTTAATAGTTCGTTCACGTATGCATCATTTTGATGTCTTGACGCAATTGGTGTAGAAACCACCATCTATAACTACTAGGTAATTTTTTTTAAATAAAAGGTATTTGTAGTGACTCACAATCAGTTTATTAAAGTAAAAAACATGTATTATAAACCATCAGTTGAAACATTTAGACAAAAAAATATATTTTAAATATTCAATAGATATTTTAAGAGAATATTTTTTGCATTAGATTTCTACTATCTGACGAAGACACTGTGTGTCGAAACAATTGTCATAGTACAATAAAAAATAAGTGAAGATTTATACATTTTTAGATTTCTACTATCTGACGAAGACACTGTGTGTCGAAACAATTATCATAGTACAATAAAAAATAAGTGAAGATTTATACATTTTTAGATTTCTACTATCTGACGAAGACACTGTGTGTCGAAACAATTATCATAGTACAATAAAAAATAAGTGAAGATTTATACATTTTTGTATTCTTTTTAACCTAGTTAATATATTTTAATTGTTATTAAAATATTGTAGAAGGCGTCGTTGGTCGAGCGAGGCTTGATATTGATCCCTTATTGCCTGTTCCCTTCTGTTGAGGCAATCAATCAAGTTATTGCAGTTGGTTACCATTTCCAGACACCGCTCCAGCCTTTGTTCCACTTCCCCCCTTGTCACCCGAACTTCGTCCAAATTAAGGTCACGATCTATTATTAGTAGTGCCTCAGCTTCTAACTGGTCATGGTCCAGCATTTCGACGTCGTTAATTATAAGAACGTCATCATCAACGACGTCTGGAATTGCCTCTGGAATTCCCTCTGGAATTCCCTCTGGAATTCCCTCTGGAATTCCCTCTGGAATTGCCTCTGGAATTGCTTCTGGAGCGTCTGGAATTGCTTCTGGAACGTTCAAGATGTTATCACCATTGTCGGCATAAAAGTCCTGCTCAAACAAGTCATCAGCGTTGACCTCCCCATTGTTATAGTCCTGCTCAAACAAGTCATCAGGGTTGACTGCCAATAAGTTTTCCGGAAGCAATGGGAGATGTGGTTCTTCTTCTTCTTCTTCTTCTTCTTCTTCTTCTGGATGGCCAGCGAGGAGATTTTCTAATGCAATCTCCAATTCATCTCGTCCTGGCACAATTACTTGGTTTTCTATTATGTTAACATTACTTAACCTCAACATTTCGCTTACTGTTGGTTTGGAATACATATTTTTTAATTTAGTAAACTGATTGTGAATGAAATATCTTCGCAAACCAACAGGTCTTTATACTAAACAAAATGACCATGAACAAGTGAAAAGAGAATGAACCAGTTTGATCGTTTAGTTGTTTGATTTATTACCTTAATGTTTCTTAAGGTGTAATCCGCAACCAAAAAATTATTTTTCTTGCTGTATAGTCTTAGGGTAGTTATTTTCATAAATATAGAGGTTGTAAAAAATCATTGTTAACATCAATTTTGATTTTTTTGTGAAAACACTTTGACTTAGGTATTAAATAGAAAGTTTTAGTAAAGAACTACTAATTTATCATAAAATTAAACCAAAATATATAGGGTGTTCCATTTAAAAATAAAAAGTTTGGTTCGTTTCCGGTCAAACAGGAAATAAATCGTAGTTTTTTAATTAGCACAAAAATTATGTTGAGACGTATACCAAATTTCATGCTTCTACTATAAAGTCGAAAAACTAGTCTTATTTTTTGAAACACCCTGTATAATAATTTTTTCTTGTGAAATATACATAGAGTGTTAATCTGCAACCAAATATTTAAAAATATGTATAGCTTTCTATTTAAAAATATGTATAGCTTTCCATTTAAAAATCAAAAGTCCCATTTCTACACTACTAGCGAAAATCTAGGTCTTAGAATGTCACGGCGAAACAATTCCTTTCAATTATCTAAAATCAGTTTAATATCTAATGTGATGTTATTGATGCCAGTGTGCCTGTGTATTATTATTATTTTTTAGTGTGGAAAGATTTTCCAGTAAATGGGGTAAGTAATGATGATTTTTTGTTGTTTAATGTATGTAAAAGCCTTATTTGTTATTACAACTATGTATCCCAATATAATACGTGGTTTTAATTCCAATTCAGCGTTAACCCAGATTAAGAAAACATATGGAAACTTTTTTATCTTAAATTTTAGCGTAATACGAGGTTCGTGAAAACACTTTGACTTAGGTATTAAATAGAAAGTTTTAGTAAAGAACTACTAATTTATCATAAAATTAAACCAAAATATATAGGGTGTTCCATTTAAAAATAAAAAGTTTGGTTCGTTTCCGGTCAAACAGGAAATAAATCGTAGTTTTTAATTAGCACAAAAATTATGTTGAGACGTATACCAAATTTCATGCTTCTACTATAAAGTTGAAAAACTAGTCTTATTTTTTGAAACACCCTGTATAATAATTTTTTCTTGTGAAATATACATAGAGTGTTAATCTGCAACCAAATATTTAAAAATATGTATAGCTTTCTATTTAAAAATATGTATAGCTTTCCATTTAAAAATCAAAAGTCCCATTTCTACACTACTAGCGAAAATCTAGGTCTTAGAATGTCACGGCGAAACAATTCCTTTCAATTATCTAAAATCAGTTTAATATCTAATGTGATGTTATTGATGCCAGTGTGCCTGTGTATTATTATTATTTTTTAGTGTGGAAAGATTTTCCAGTAAATGGGGTAAGTAATGATGATTTTTTGTTGTTTAATGTATGTAAAAGCCTTATTTGTTATTACAACTATGCTTTATATCCCAATATAATACGTGGTTTTAATTCCAATTCAGCGTTAACCCAGATTAAGAAAACATATGGAAACTTTTTTATCTTAAATTTTAGCGTAATACGAGGTTCGTAAAAATCATAATTATGGTTTATTATAAATTGTTATCACCAATTCGTATGTACATTGTATAACAGTACATTCTACTATCTGACGAAGACACTGTGTGTCAAAACAATTGTCATAGTACAATAAAAAATAAGTGAAGATTTATACATTTTTGTATTTTTTAACCTAGTTAATATATTTTTTAATTATTATTAAAATATTGTAGAAGGCGTCGTTGGTCGAGCGAGGCTTGATATTGATCCCTTATTGCCTGTTCTTTTCATTCTTTCATCAAGTTATTGCAGTTGGTGAGCATTTCCAGACACCGCTGCAGCCTTTGTTCCACTTCTCCCCTTGTCACCCGAACTTCGTCCAAATTCAGGTCACGGTCTATTATTAGTAGTGCCTCAGCTTCTAACTGGTCATGGTCCAGCATAATCCACTAAATCTGGACAGATATTGTACAAGGTGAGTCAAGTTCATTTTTTCCTTTTTATATTTAGAATTGGATAATATTTCTAAATACAAAAGTTGTAGAGATTTTTTAAAAATCAGGTTGAAAATATATGTAATATTTTGTAAATGTTATATCGTCGATGGTTCTCGTAAGTGCAAAATTGTAAATTTTACAGGAGAGTCAAAAACTACCCTCTGTTTGCCTTAAATGAAATAATGACATCCTGTAATTAATAGTTAACACTTGTTAGACTATGATCTAAATGTGACTGTAATTTTCAGTATACAGGAAAGACTCCTTAGTTCGTATGCTTACAAATATTTAAAAACAGATAATTTTGTAACATATATAAGATATTATGGATACATACGTAAAGTCCAATTACATTATTTACTCTCAATATCATAATATTAGCAAAATATATTTTTTTATTTAGACTCTAATGCAGTTCATTAGAGCAGACATTATTATTATTATTATTATTATTATTATTATTATTATTATTATTATTATTATTATTATTACACAACATTACATCCTGTTAAAAAATCCTTGAAATTTTTTATTTTAAACCAGTCATATAAAATATTTTCGATTAACGTCTTTCTAAGTAATATTCCCATGAACTTTTTTCAAACCAGACACATTATTTTTGATTAATGTTTATCCTGGTTTTAAAATACACAGCATATTCCCTTGAACTTTTTGTTTACTTGATTTTAGAATGTAAAATGTCAATTGAAAAAACTGTGGTGTTTTTTAAATTGATCACGTAATCGGTCAAGGGTATTTAAAAAACCCAACAAATTAAACTCTGTTTAATTATCCCTGTCTAGACACATTAAATTCTAGTTTTTTCTGTTGGTAAAATATAAAACATATTTTTTCAACGAACTTGAATTCTGGTCGTCATCTTAATATTTTTTTTTAATTGGTTTCTAAAACATGATGTAACTTTTTCTATAATAGCTACTTAATATGTTAATGAACAGAATGTAGCTAAAACCCAATTTTATTATTCTGATCTTTGATATTAAAATAAAACACATTGGTAATTGAAAAAATATTTATTAGACCACAGTTGACATATTATTACAATAGTAACATTTTTCCTGGGAAGATGCTGGGCCGTCAAAATGTGTTGATTGACTTGGTCTATTATAGTGAATGAAGCAGGGGAGCCTTATTTGAAGATCAAAATTTGTTTTATATGATGTGGGTAATTTAGACCAGATTTCTAAAAGTTCATATGGTTTTACGTACTCGATAAGGTAATCTAAAGGAAACATTTTTATTTCTTCACTGGAAAAGTCCTGCAATTCTTTATCACCTTTTAAGTGTGCTAAAATAACAGAATCATTCATTTTGTGTACACATGGTTCCCTGGATGGTAACTCGATATCAACTATTGTATCACCATTTAAAGTACATCGAAACCTATTAGACACTATTGATGGTTTTGCGCAAGTTGGGCACTGCATTTTTCTTGTATGTTTTGAAATCGCAAGCGTTCTTGTTCTCTGAATTTTTTCTTAGCACTTTTTGATAATTTTGGATGGGGTGTCCTAATTATCAAATTTTTTAAAACGTATTCTGTCGGGTTATAACTTTCACAAGGTTCCGTATCCCACGATAAATCTATTGGTACTGGTAAAGCCATAGTAAACTTTTTGGTTTAAATAAAATTGGAACTTAGCAAATATATTATTTTTAAGAACGAGGGTGTGGGGATAGTGTCGGGGGTGAGAGTGGAGGGATAGTTGCGGGGGTGAGAGTGGGGGGATACATGTGTGGGAAGGCGGGGGGATATATCAATGGCAATGGATATATCCATATATCCCAGTGGTCTGAAATCAGCTAATCACCCCTACTTACTTGTATCTTTGTAACAGTCTAAATTATCCATTGCCAGCACTCTCCAGCCTAAGACTAAGACATTGGGCATCTCGATTAGATATAAGTCAGGGGATATTAGCCTATGTGCCGAAATAAGATTTAAAATGAAGGGGTACCTCCCAACTTTGTGCAGATTTGGGATATTTTTATTCCAGTTACCCGTTCGATGTTCCGATACTGATATCTTACATGGGAATCGCCCATATGTATTTTATTTTACCTAGTTTATATTTGTGATTTGTATATTTTTAATATTTTTGTCATCTCTAAATGGCCTGGCCTGGTGTACAATTTCGGAATCTAAATTGTTGTTCTTTTTCGGTCATATTGGCAACAGTGTCATTTTCACCTACGGGAAGCCAGCGGTAGCCGTGACAACTGTTGACAAGGACACGTATTGAAATTGTCAGTAAAAAGTTGTTATTTTGACAAGTAATAAATAAATTGATTGGAAAGTAATTATTGGTATTATTGAAATAAAGAAGAGTTTCCAGGCATAAATCCCTGAACCCAAACATATGGTCCTTCGAACTACGGATAGAACAAAGAGAAAAATTGTAATTTTCCAGGTAAAAACTGAAGAAAATTGGAGAAAGAATTCCAGAAATCGGCGTTGTCCATCATCGACACCTCGATTCGAGGCTAGAAGAAATCAAGCGACGATTGCCGCATCATCGTCACCTTAAAGCGAGGCTACAAAGAAACAGCTGTTCTGCTTTTGCTGTCAGATGAAAGAATATTAGATTTGTTCTTTATTTATGAAAAATATTGGCTTTTGGCAAGATTTAAGTTGAAAATAGAGAGGGGGTATCCTATATCCTTTTATCCTGTATCCTTTTCTCCTTAAATCCTATTGGTTTTGTTGATTTGTTTAAGCAATGGTTTATTAATAAGTAGGTACCTACTTTATGATAATTTAAACTTGATTATATTGGTTTGGTACTATTATCTTATAAAATGGTTGATAGTAAATTGGAAAATGAATTTAAAGAGTTTATAAAAAAGCGCGGTATTTGTAAAATAAAGCTCACAATCTTTACAAAGTTTGTGCGAAAAGTGCAGGACGAAGTTGTCCATAGAGATGGCCAAATAGACCCTGCAAAATGTTTAGAATTAGAAACTCGAATAGATACTATTGGTAAGGTTATGGATGAGTTTAACACGTATCAACAATTTTTGGAATTAAATGATGATAATGTTGATACACAAATGGAAGAGCGTGAAACCTTTGAGAACCGTTTCTATGAAATTGTTGGTATTGCAAAATTAACTCATTCACACCTTGTAAAACAAAATCAAACTATTGTAACGGGTGGTGTTAGTAATAATTTCCCTAATTCAAGTTTTAATAGCTCGGTAATGGCGCCAAGTTCACAACCTAAGTTGCCATCTATCCCTATACCAAAGTTTTCGGGTTTGTATGGAAATTGGTTAGAATTTAGGGACATATTTGTTTCATTAATTCACAATAACAATACGATAAGTGAAATAGAGAAGTTCTATTTCTTAAGGGGTGCATTGGAAGGAGATGCCAAAGAAATAATAACCTCATTGCATGGAGATGTCATCTGTCAACTATTCAGTTGCATGGGATCTTATTTGTGATCGGTACAACAATGATGCCATGTTGGTAAATAACCATCTAAAATCGCTATTTGATTTACCAACATTAGAAATAGAATGTGCTACAAACTTACGCAAACTAGTAGATGGCGTTAACAAGCATCTGCGATCGTTGTTTACCTTGGGGTTACCAACTGATAAGTGGGATATTATTAATATATTTATTATTTCGGGAAAATTAGATGCAGTTACCAAACGTGCTTGGGAAGAAAATAAGCCAAAAAATATATTGCCAAATTTAGAACAGTTTAAAGATTTTTTAAAGTCCAGGGCTGAAACTTTAGAAGCGTTGGAAGATAATAGTATACGAAAACCTTTTAAACGGTCATTTCTCACTTTTAAACAATGTTGTGGGTTTTGTAGTGAAGAGCATTTTATTGCAAATTGTCCTAAATTTCTAAAATTATCAGTTTATCACAGATATGAACATGTGAAAAAGTTTAAATTTTGCCTTAATTGTTTAAAGCGCAATCACACTAGTAGGGATTGTACAATGAATGGTTGTTTAAAATGTTCTTTAAAGCACCACAATTTGTTGCACTATGAAAAACAACACGAGAAATCAGATACAAATAAAAAAAATGACGGTAACTCTGAAGGTAAGTCGCAAGAAAGTCAGAGTATTGCTTTGTATGTATCAGCTCTTGGTTGTTCTGGTGATGTATTACTCTCTACGGCTGTTGTAAAAATAATTGGAAAGAATGGAAAGAGTACTTTATGTAGAGTATTATTGGACAGTGGCTCGCAGAGCAATATAATTGTTTCAAGTGTATGTGATAATTTGGGTCTAGATGTGAAACCTGTAGATATCTCTTTGATTGGTGTTAATCAGGCTAGCTCTATCATAACAAAAAGATGCCAAGTGAAACTTCAGTCTTTGTATAATTCATTTGAAAAGGAAATCATGTGCTTGGTAATTCCAAAAATAAGTGACCCCATACCAAGCTTCAAATTAAATATTTCTGGGTTGCAGATCCCCAATAATTTAAAGCTTGCAGATCCTGACTTCTCGAATCCTGGCCCAGTTGATCTTATTTTGGGAGTTGATGTTTTTATCATCTTCTTTGTATTGGACAAATAAAATTGAGAGATAATATGCCCATGTTACAAAAAACTCGTATTGGTTGGGTGATTGGCGGTTCATTGATGGGTAGTCCTGTTCCTAATCGTTCTGTACATTGTAACTTTTTGAAAACAATGGACATTCATGCACAGTTGGAAAAGTTTTGGAAGGTTGAGGAGCCTCCTTCAATCAATGTGCACTTATCTGATGATGAAATCAATTGTGAGGAACTTTATGAGAAAACCACAAGGAGGGATACCTCTGGTAGGTTTGTTGTGCGAATTCCTTTAAAGTGCGATCCTACTGAGTTGGGTGATTCTAAAAATTATGCATTAAAACGATTCTATGCCTTAGAGCGTAAGCTGTCGAAAAATGATGCATTTAGTGAAATGTCGAAACAGTTTATGACGGAATACGAAAGTTTTGGTCACATGTCACTCGAAAAAGAGCCATTATCAAAAATTTCTTATTTTTTGCCACATCATGGCGTCTTGAATGAGTCTAGTACCACTACTAAATTAAGGGTGGTCTTTAATGGTTCTGCCCCTTCAGATTCTGGGCTTTCACTGAACAACATCCAGCATGTTGGACCAAATATTCAGGAAGATTTGTTGTCAATTCTTTTAAGATTTCGGCAGAATGATATTGTTTTTTGTGCAGACATAGAGAAAATGCATAGAATGGTACAAATTGATGAGCAACAGCGTTGTTTGCAAAAAATATTTTGGAGAACTAATCTAGAAGAAGAATTAGGGGTATACACCTTAAATACAGTTACATACGGGACCAGTTCAGCAGCATATTTGGCTATAAGATGCTTAAAGCAATTGGATTTGGAAAGTGTAGAAGAATTTCCTAAGGCTTCCAAAATAATCTTAAAGGACTTCTATGTCAATGATATGCTAACTTATTTTTCTTGTATTAAAGATGCTGAGCGAACTTGCACAAAGGTTGCTCCACTGAAAGTCATAACTTTACCCAGGTTGGAACTTTGTGGAGCTTTGGTGTTGGTGCAGTTAATAAATAAGATTAGGTTTTCGTGTGAATTAAATATTTCAAACTGTTATCTATGGTCAGATTCAAGTAGTGTTTTAAGTTGGTTAGCTACTTCTCCCAACACTTTACAAACTTTTGTTGCCAATAGAATCTCCCAAATTCAATCTCTGACTGACATTAAAGATTGGAACCAAGTGAGGTCTGAACATAACCCTGCAGGTCTCCTTTCCAGAGGTCTACAACCGGAAAATATAACCTGTAATAAATTTTGGTGGAATGGACCGACCTGGCTCAGCCAGCCCAAGAGTAATTGGCCAGAATCGAAGTTTCATATTTCCACAAAGTCGCCTGATCTAAAGAAACAAGTGATGGTGTGCCATTCTTCTACGAATATTTCCACATTTCCCTTTGGTAATTTTTCGCAGTTTATTAGACTTAAACGGAGTTGGACTTATTGTCTTAGATTTATTAATAATTGCCGCCCTGGCAAGCCCAAAACAAAGGTTACGTTAAGTACACAAGAATTAAATGAAGCAGTAAACTCGTTGGTATTGCTTTCTCAGAGTAGAATTCAACTATCTAATTTGAATTATGCTAAGAAACATCCTGCTGTGTTGTCAGCCGACCACTTATTTACAAAACTATTATTTGCTTATGAACATAATCGTTTGTTGCATGCAGGTCCTCAAATGCTACTTGCTTCTGTGCGAGAGAATTACTGGGTCATACGTGGTAGAAATTTGGCAAAAAAGAGTGTTTATCAATATATTAAATACTTTCGCGCGAAGCCTAGGCCAGCAAATCAAATTATGGGCGTCTTACCTGAAATGCGCGTCCGTCAAATGCCCCCCTTTAATTCCTGTGGAATTGATTACGCAGGACCCTTTTTTATAAAGAATAAATCGGGTCGTGGTGCAAAACTTACTAAGTGTTATATTTCTTTATTTGTTTGTTTTTCTACAAAGGCTCAACATTTGGAGTTGATTTCAGATCTAACAACCGAGGCCTTTATTGCTGCCTTTCGTAGGTTTGCCTTTGTATTTTCTGATAATGGGTTAACTTTTATTGGTGCCAATACGGAGTTACGAGCATTAGGGGAATTTTTGCAAAAAGAACAAGCGTCTTTACTTAGCACTTTTGAAAATGAAGGAATAATTTGGAAATTTATTCCTGCCTATTCGCCAAATTTTGGAGGCTTGTGGGAGGCGGATGTTAAGTCCTGCAATTATCATTTAAAGCTTGTTTTGTGTAATACCTCAGTGACTTTTGAGCAATTTAATACATTGCTTACTCAAGTTGACGCCGTCCTAAACTCCCGTCCTCTTGTCCCCCTCTCTGCTGACCCAAGTGATTTTGATGTCTTTACCCCAGCCCACTTTCTCATTGGCAGAAGAATGACCTCACCTCCAGACCCTGATGTTCGGGAAGTTAAAGAAAAGAGGTTGAGCAAGTTTCAACATATCCAACAGTTGCATCAAGACTTTGGGAGTCGCTGTTTAGAAGAATACATTGCGCCAGTGTTAACTACTTTGGTTTTGTTGAAAGGGTACCTTTCAAGGTGGGGAGTATGTACAATTTCGGAATCTAAATTGTTGTTCTTTTTCGGTCATATTGGCAACAGTGTCATTTTCACCTACGGGAAGCCAGCGGTAGCCGTGACAACTGTTGACAAGGACACGTATTGAAATTGTCAGTAAAAAGTTGTTATTTTGACAAGTAATAAATAAATTGATTGGAAAGTAATTATTGGTATTATTGAAATAAAGAAGAGTTTCCAGGCATAAATCCCTGAACCCAAACACCTGGTAATTAAAATATTTATTTATTTATGTACCTACTTCTTTTACTCTTTTTAAGTAAATATAAAGGAGCCATTTTATTGTACTTTTTTCAGATTCGCCTTTATATTAAATATGTATATTTGGTCATATTTTTACAAACAAATAGGTCGGATTTCTTAAATAAATATATTTTATTTTACTTTAGTTTCCCATTAGGATATAGATATGATTAAACATATTACATTACACTTATAATTATACAGTCGTTTTGAGTAAAACGAAAATTCTATTAATTCAGTACCAATTCTATATAAATATTACAGACTTTAGAAGTGTTTTATTTTCTTCCTGGTTAAAAGCTTATTTCAAAAATCTAAAATACTTTTTAGTTCAAACTTAAACAAACTAATTACACTGCGTAATTTAAAAAAATGCTATGCGTTACCATACATTTTAAACGAGGCCAGTCTGAAAGTGTACCCACGGTGACGTCACCGCCGTTTGACCTTCGGCTAACAAATCGAGGGAACTAAGCTATCCTTCTTATTTATGGTTCTTGAGCCATGATGACAAATGTGTGACGCCTAAATCTTAACAGAATATCAAAACGACAATTTTGAATTGTTGGACCCACCATCTGTAGGTCGTTTAAAAAAGCACCGGAAGTTTATGATGCCGAAGCATCAAAAACCACTCGAAGTTTGGTTGTCGCGCTCTCCTCACGAAGCACTCCATGATGCGGCATGTAATAGTAAAATTTAGCTTCATTCGCGTTAGTTACCTTATTTATATGACCTAAAGCTTTGTATTCGTTCATAAAATTTATAAATTGTTCGCTCAAATTCGTATCACTGTTAAGTAAAGCGAAAAATCGTTTTCTTGCTTGCTCATCGGAATCGCCTAATTTGTTTAAATTATCTTTAAAAGATATCGACACTGTAAATCTACCACTAATCGAATCACGCTTAGTATTTTTCACGAAAAGGTGCTCTCCAGACTTTGTCTGAATATAAAAAATAATTAAAATAGTAGAATTTAGTGTCCGTTAAAATATATAAACAAAAGAAGCTTAGCGGCAAGCGGACAGAGTAGTGCGTCTATCTTTTGCATTAAAGTACACAGGGACTCCAAAGGTAATGGAATCCCTGGGGCACAGGTAGACAATGACAGGCTGTTTCGTTCTTGTTAGAAAACTCATCAAAAAGTCATAACCCGTAAGCGACCCCCAGTACAGCGAGCCTGTTCTTTCAAGGCGTTTTTAAGAAATAAAAACGCGATAAAAACCCAGTAACGCCATCATAAGGAATCAGCTCAATGCAAAAGATATAGGTAGCCATTTAACGTGAAAACGTAGAAATATAAATAAATCTAAATAAATCAAGCACGGAACGGCCACTTCACCAGTATAGGAACCATTTTTCGCTTTTCCATACATCTCCAAACGTTGTGGATTCAGATCTAGATCGCGCTGCAGTCACCCACTGGTTTTGCAGCACTATTCCGTAAATGCCGTGTGTAAGTATATGGTAATATAGTAGGTAGTAATATATATGGTGAAGTGGCCGTTCCGTGCTTGATTTATTTATATTTCTACGTTTTCACGTTAGATGGATATATCTTTTGCATTGAGTTGATTCCTTATGATGGCGTTACTGGGTTTTCATCGCGTTTTTATTTCTTAAAAACGCCTTGAAAGAACAGACTCGCTGTACTGGGGGTCGCTTACGGGTTATGACTTTCTGATGAGTTCTAACAAGAACGAAACAGCATGTCATTGTCTACCTGTGCCCCAGGGATTCCATTACCCTGTGTACTTTAATGCAAAAGATAGACGCACTACTCTGTCCGCTTGCCGCTAAGCTTCTTTTGTTTATAAAAAATAATAATCAGTAAGAAGTACTTCATCATAATTTTTATTAACACCCAAATTTATTCTATAAGTTCAAACATTACTATAAATCCCTATAAATATGGACATGAAAATAACAATCAAATAATATTATATAAGTTACATCTTAAAAAAATATTTACACTAGTGACACTAAAAAATATAGCTCTATAAAGAAGCAAACTCTAGCTAGAGGGGTGATTGTTAGTAAATGTTACCACACAACAAAGAAAGATAAAACTCTGAAGACACAGCATTGTTGGCTTGATTTACAGTAGGCACTGAGTAAATTTGATTACACAATATGTTTTCTATTTTGGTTTACCTTGATGTTGAGGCGTATATACCTAGATATTACCAACCCCATAAAAGTATTCACTTATATTGGTATAACTTCTACCATGTTAGACGTTTTTCAAACATTCTAAATAAAATAGAAAACACATTATAAACTAAAAGTTTCATAAGACGTTTGTACTTGTCTTTTTAAAAACTCGATTTCTTTCCTAAATATACGTTTAATGGACGCGTGCTTTAATATAATGTCTGTTAAAACTCTTATTTTAATAAACTAAATAGCACGTCTCGAAAGTTAAAGTTAAAATAGTTATGAATATTGAACACGAGAGTAAGTACAATTATTTCACCATCATCATAACACCGTTGAATCCTTACTAACCTAGGGAATAAAAGCTTAAATAATACTAATTCTTTCATTCGGACCATTGATGCACGCCGACACGAATGAGGGATAAGGGTGGGTGTGAGCCTGTCAATAGGCAACTACTTATCTTTTTATTGGAGTTAAACTATTCTTCATCCAGTTAGTAGGCACGGTATCGTGGTAAGTTTGGGTAATCAACGTGATGTCTGCGTGTGATTGGGATGAATGTATAAGGAATTCGACATGGTCATGGACTAGATAGCAGTACGCTGGTGAGCGAATAAATAGGTTTAAATTAATTTATGAAATTGTTATTGCACACCCATTAGCAACGTTATTATAAAACTCCAAACAAAGCATATGACTGACTCACGCCCACAGACCGCAACTGCCTAAGAGTACCTGTTGTTTTCAAATGGAATGTATGAAAACACTATTAGGGATAGCCATTTTGTTCATCTCTGACAGGACTGTATATATTACACATATCCTAAGATACAATTTAGTTACCTTTCATTGGTGAAATATTACAAATATAGAACTAGGAATGTCCATGTGTATCTTGAATCAAATAAAAAACATCCAGTGCTTAAATTATTAAAATATTGTATAGTTCTTAAAAATTAAAAACGATAAAGAGGACTGCTAGAGTAATGGTAAATGCCTGAAATATTTATAATTCATCAATAATCCAGAACAATGTTGACGGTAGATGAGCATAATAGCTACGTTTGTGATTTAATTTTGGTTTTACTATTGCAAAGGCACGAGAACATTCTTTATTTCATTTCTAAAAATTTTTACATAGCAGATAATTTTTCTGTTTCTCCTCTATTTGTATGACAAACTTTGTTTTATTCCTGTAGCCTTCAGATAACAATCAATTATATATAGGTATATATTTTTTATTATATTTAATTCTTCGAATTTTTAATAATGTTGTCATGGTATTGTGAGAAACCATAAGTATAAAAATAAAACATAGTGCAGAAAAACTAATAATAGGTCTCCCTTTCTAGCCACCCCCCAGGATTACGCCTCAAGAGGTATCTTCTGGTTTCATCATAGATAAAAATGACAATCATAAATGGCAGGGCTGGCAACCACCACACAAATCTAAAAAAAAAATGCAATTTAAAAAATATCTTTAAATATTATTTAACTATTTTCTTGAGAAGTTGACCCAACCCGAAAAAAATCATTTCTTTACTGGTGATCAAATTATGAGTAAAGTTTTTAGATTAATTTTTTAGTCTTCGCTTTTCTAATGTTTTTTTTTGTTTTAATGCAGTAACAATTAAAAATGACACACTACAAGAAAAGTTAAAATGTAAAAAATACAAACTAAAATTACTTTTAACTAATTAAGTAATGAAATATTCTTTATAAAAAAGTCCTTGCTATTTTCATTTTTTGTTTTCAAATTTTCAACCAGGCATAAAAGTAAAGAATCGCTATATATAATAAAAACCAATAATCCAATTATCCTTATTTTTATTCTGGTGCACATTACGATTTTTTATTTAAAAATATGTGATTCAAATTCCCTTAGATCAAAGAAACTGTTTCCAGAAAAGCAGCAATACCTTTGGCAAATATTAACCCATTAAAAAAGTGTTAAATAAGCTGTTCACAAATAATATTAATCTTCTCTAACTAAATTAGCCGACAATGGCACCGCAACAAAGTAAGGCATGGGATATATTTTAAATAATTAATTCGTTTATGACATGGACAATGAAAGCTTAACACCGAATTCAAAAGTTAAAGATTTAAGAATTATATCAATAACCTGAACTTCATAACCGGTAAAGCCTTTAAACAGCTTGGATTTGTTCTTCGCAATAATACTAAAGACTTTTCTCCAAATACTCTTAAACAATTATATTGCACGTTTGTCCATGATTAGAATATGGATCAGTCGTTTGGTCTCCTATTACCAAACTCTTATCTACTCTATTTAACTACTTTTTAAAATCATAACCCTTTTAAACTGGAACAAATATTTTAAAGGATGTAGGATATTTGGTTTTCAATAATGTTTGGAGGCACGTAGGTATTTTAGAAGTTCATGTTCATATACAAGATCGTCAATGATATGCTTAATAGATGCACCGAACTTATTGGAGCTCCTTTTGTTATGATGCAAGGTCATATCCAAAAATGACATTTTTGAATTTTCCTGTAGGTAGTTCTATGGTAAATTTAAGTTTTTTTGTGAAATGAATTAAAATAGTTTAGGATATCGTTACATTTGTCTTTATGTATTACGGTGATACAATCATCGACGTATCCTAAGAAGAATGGTAGTGGGCTCTCTAAATCGAGAAGCCGCACTGGCATATAAAATGATGACCTTGAATCCGAAAAAACTTATATGACTTAATCGGCTTAATTTGATGTCTAGTATCTCCAGTTACTCTACGGCCCATAAGTTATGGGACACCCTGTATATTACTTATGCAATTTTCAGCCGGAAACCGCATGAAATTATGTGACAGATGGCTATACTTAATTATTTAGTTTTAATATCTTTATTAGTGTAGCAGTAATTTAGTATTGTCATAATTGAGGATTAATGGCAAAATGTTTCTATATAAACGCTAGCAAACTATGAACACGATAGTAGTTGACAGTGGCAGAGTCCCACAGTCAGTCAGTTCACATTCATGATAGTAAAGTTGTATAATAAAAAAGAAAAACCTCGTTAAAATAATGTTATTTAAAAATTATGTAAATTGTAAAATGTGTTTTTCAGAGTAAAATCGTTTATCTAACCGTCGACGAACAGGTTTGCTTAGACTAGACATTTTTACGATATAGCAAAAATGTTGATATTATGATAGTACCTAAAGGCTGGATTGGGTTGGCTTCGAGTAGTTAGTGGTATGCAAATTAGCGTTCATTTTTAAATTTACAATTTTAATTTACTTTTGCAATGTCCCAGGATAGTATAACCTGGATTAGTATCCCATTGTTATCATAACTCAAAAGTTAATAAATTAAGCTTTTTTTATACAACATCAGTGTTTGATTTTCGTATTAATAGGAATAAGATAACTAAGCCAACTCTAATATTCAATATTCGGATACCCAATAAACCAGTAAATTTTAGAATATAGTAGTAAAAGTATTAGCACAGGCAATGATGCTGCCCAAAGTCCCGAACCCACTATAATTTTGTCAGGCACACTAAATATAGCCAGTAATGAAATACCTACATTGCAGTAAATAAAATATTCTTTACACAACCTGGCAACAGTGTGGGGTTCGACATAAGTATCCGGGATCGGATGGAGTTTATCCGGCAATGCTTTAGCAGAGAAGCTTTGCCTCACACTGCGAGCCATCCACAGGTCACATTCCGAAAGTATGGAGACTGACAAAGGTGGTATGGATGACCATCAGACCATTCGGCGGCAAAAGCATTCAGGCCTATCAGAGAATTGCTACTTGGCAGAGGTATTTTTAGATATAGAGGGTGCATTTGACAATACACCTTTCGCATCAATCACCAATGCAATATGATGGACGAGGCAAAAATATTCATATTCCTAAAGAAATCATTAGAATATCAGACGCTATTCCTCTTCCAGAAAAATTAGTTAATACTTTATCTTTCGAACAGTTTAAAGATTCGAGAAATAAATTTGAAAACTTACTAATATTCCAAGGTTTAGAAAACATTTCTGATAAACAGGTTACAGCCCTCTTAGAATCTTTATTTAACCAAGACATTGATGTAATTCGTTTGGTAATAAAAATATACGATCTTTATAGTTCCACCGTTGACGATATTCTGATTAAATTAGAAAGCTACCTTAAGAAGAAAGAAAACTATAAAATTAGGCGCAGTGAGTTTATGGCCAGGAAACAAGAAACTGGCAAACCATTTATGTTATTCTATCGCAAAATCTTGAAGTTATTTTGAGTATCTGAGCCCTGTAAACATTGTTTTGATAGATGCCTATCAGATCACATTATTGAATCCATTTATAATCCAGAATTAAGAAAAAATGCAGATTGTTGCTTGATAATGCACTTAAGAAGATATAGAAAAGCCTTGTGAAGCTGAAGAAGTAGCAGATGTAGAAGAAAATTCTAAAAGAAAGGTGTATAAAATAACTAATAAATCAGAAGATGCAGAGAAACTTACCAAAAAGTGCCGGAGATGCAACAAAAATTGGCATGCTGATTTCAACGAATGCCCAGCAAGGAATAGTATATGCACAAAATATAATTGTAAGGGCCATTTTACAAACTGTTGTTTTAAGAAATCTGTTAAAACTGAATGAGGATCATGAAATTTCATATATCGAATATTTAAAAGTAACGTCTATTAAAACTAAATTTGAAAATATCAGTCAAAAATTTAGTGACACCGAACGTCAAATCAAGGTTAGAATTGAAATACAGGGGGATTCGAAAGAACACAGCTTTATATACAGTGCGACTCCGGATACTGGAGCTGAAGTTTCAGTTGCTGGAGAGGATTTTCTACGTCAATTCAAAGGAATACGACTAAAAAAGACAAATTTAAAATTGGAAGCAGCTAATAGATCAAGAAGTACTTGATATGGTAAAATGTAAAATGTTTTACGGAAATAAAAATCTTGAAAATGGGGAAACTCAAAGTCGAAAGTCTCAATCATGTTGAGACTTTCGACTTTGAGTTTCCCCATTTTTAAAAATTAAATAAAGTCTCTTTGAGAAATGGACTACTTCTTTGAATAAAAATCTTGGGTAAATGTACATGTATGCAAAGGTGTAAAAGAACTTTTAATTGATATATGGTCACTCATCAACTTAGCAGTGATTTATCCGACATTTCCAAAACAATTACTGGACATGGTGAATTCAATTAATCATCCTTTTGAGTTTCCTGAAAATCCTACACAAGAAGATTGTGAAAATATTCGCTTAAAACTTATCGACAAGTATAAAGATGTATTTGATACTTGTACTTTAAAACCATTGAAAGAAAAGTCAGTTCACATTAGTTTAAAAGATGATATAGTACCATATGAGATTACATGTCCAAGGAAGATTCCGTATGTCTGGAGAGAACAAGTCAAGGATGAACATGATGACATGGTTAAAAGGTCCATTATAAGGCCAGTAGATGATACACCTAGCGATTTTGTTATTCACACTGCTAAATAAATACGTCAAAAGACCTTTGCATATATTCAAATCACCATGGGAAGCAGTTTCAAGTACTTTTCTACACTAGATGCAACCAACGGGTATTGGCAATTAAATTTAGATACTATAAGTCCAAAGTTGACAGAACTAAGGTCTTTTATGGATTTGGTAAACCAGATTGGAAATTCTTCATCTGACACAAGCAACCATGCTACGCCATTAAGAGGGTTGTTGAAGAAAAATAATACATGTCTATGGACGAACGTACATGATGAAGCGTTTATTAATGTTAGATCTGCCATAGTAAAACCGCCAGTTATAGCCCACTTTGATCCACAGTTAGAAACTGAGATACCCGCTGATGCATCTAGTCTAAATGGAATTGGGTATGTGTTATTGCAGAAACACGGGAACCATTGGAAACATTGCGGGTCAAGATTGTTGTCTGAAACTGAATCTCGTTATGCAATTATTGAATTAGAACTGCTATTAATAGCGTGGTCAGTACAAAAATGTAGATTATATTTGTTAGAATTACCAGAATTTAAAATTATTTCTGATCATAAACCATTGATACCAATTCTTAACGATTACACTTTGGATAAAATAGAAAATTGTAGACTAAAACGTTTAAAAGAAAAGTTAGCTGTATGTAACTTCAAAACGGAGTGGCGCAAGGAAAAAATCATATTATTTCAGACGCACTTTCCAGGTCACCTACTACTTTACCATCTAATGAGGACCTAATAGCTGAAGATGCCAAAATGTAAATAAAAGCAGTATTAGTGGACCAAATTGAAAACATGAATGGGACGGATTCAGTTCTTCACGACACTTCCATAGAGAAACTACAAGAAATAGCATCAAATGAATGAGATTATCAGAATCTAATAAGTAAATTTAAACAAGGATTTCCAAAAGAAAAGAAAAAACTACCAGATAGTATTAAGCCATTTTGGAACATCAGGGATGAATTAAGTATTGATGTCGGATTAGTGTTAAAAGGATGTCAAATACTTATTTCAAGAGAAGCAAGAAGGCTTATTTTGGAAAGGCTTTATGATTTTAAATTTTCGTTCCTTCTTTGCAAAAAGAAACAATGATGTATGTCGACTTCCGCTAAGACCATTTTTAGACGTTTCAAGCGATGTCATGGCGCCTAACTAATGTCATGTCAATAATCGGCCACTCGCCTCTGCGACAGTTCTTATAGAACAGCATGAAATTCCCCGATAAAGAAATATATCCAGACCAGACTAAAGAATCAACAATGCCCTCAGACGCTGCCGGCCCCAGTGAGATATGGCGATAACGTTGACAGGACCAACCCCTCACTGCATCGAGATGCGGAGTTTAACGTGTCCCTTGAGCACGATAGCCGAGGCAAAAAAAGCGTAGAGCCCGAGAATGCAGGTCGAGGGCTGCAAAGCAGGACCCCGGCCATCAATACCTGCTTTCATTCTAACCTCACTCTTACTTTTTTATTAATGCTGTAATTAATTATAAATTTTATTTCGTGGAGTCAAATTGATCACTATATTGTTGCGTATTAGGGGTGTACTTTGTATATTTGCAATATAGTACCTACTGCGTATTTATGTTAATGTGAAACAATATATGGGTCCATTATATCACTGATTTCAAAAAGTCATTGTCTTATAAACATTCAATTATCAACTTTATCAAACCCTCTATTAATTCAAATACTAATGTCATTGTGAATAAAAAGTAAATTAACTTACCGAAATTAATGTACAATTTGTTAGAGTAAAAATAAAAATGACTCAATGTATTCATAATGGGATAACTTAAAAACCGCTTAAGTGTTAAGTAGGTATCAGATATCCCTTGTTTATATATACCATGAAAAAGCGATAGAAGGATACGTACTTTAGTTCGTATTGAGCTGTTCGACTGTTATACAGAATTCTTGTATTGAATATATAATTTATTTAAAATAATTTTAGTTCTGGCTTATCCTGACAAAGTCAGAAGTGGGATGTAAAAAACTCTGTGTGATTTTTGAGCCCATTTTATCTTTATCCGTGTTGTTATTTAAAGATCCCTAGTGTCTGTGTCCGATGGGGATATGGTTAAGTGTTTTTATTTTAGGAACGCTAAAAATCAAGGTCGTAGGACCAGTAGAACAAAAAATTGTTTTAGATCCATGTTGCCATTGTGTGGCTATTGGTTTGATTAAGTTTTATGTCAAATAAGATCTAAAAAGGTAAGGCAAAATTAATATAATCTAAAAGACAGATGCAAACAGTATGAAGAAAAGAAAATTACAATTTTCTTAGATAAATTATATTTTGGGCTTAATTCAAGGTTTGATCTATAGGGTGGGCCCGAGGGTGGTGTTAAGAATTTACCTATTTTTGCAATGTTACCTAGGTAACATCGCATTGTCACACTTTTTAACTTTTGACTGTCATATTTTTACGTTATCAATTAAAAAACTACAGTCCACTAAATTTTATTATTTTTTTTTATTTAAAACTCCACATTGTAAGAAAATACGAAGAAATGAAGAAAAACAATTAGAACCAGCATCTATTTATAACATATTTTGGCCGCATCGAGCAGGATGTTTAAGAAAAAAGAAGATTAGAATTTGATTATATGGAGTATCGTGGTATTTTTGACAGTTAAAAGTCAATTTCAATTTCCAATTTAAGCCATTTTCCATTATGGTTTTCTATTAACAATTTAAGTACATTTGCATGATACCCTAGATGTTCATGTAAGTACTTATTCCAATTGTCTGACTTGTGTTGAAAAAATAAATAAATAAATAAATAAAAGGTTTACTATTTTTACTGCTATTTATACAAAAATGGCAAGTGAGTCTGATGACTCGCAAAAAGAGCTCAAAAGATTAATAAGAAATCGCGGTACTATTAAACAGAAGCTCTCATATTTATTATCAATAAAGTAAATTCCAACGAAGACACACATAGAAAGAAGACAAACAAACGTTTTAATTGGTCGAAGCAAAATTTGACATAAGAAACGTCAAAACAGCGCCACCATCGGGTCTGGAGGGAACCTCTGGACTATAGGCGGGACTTTCAAATATGACCATTTTAAAAATTTTGGCCGCCAAAATTTTAAAATGATATTTACAGCCTAAAAAACCATCAGGATCCTAATATTTAATTTTTACTATACTTGGAAAATTAAATGAGGATTGTGAATAATTTGTTGGCTGTAAATATCATTTTAAAATTTTATGTGCAAAAATTTGTAACTTCTGGACAACCTTTCGACTATAGGCGGGACTTTCAAATATGGAAATTTAAAAAAATGTTGCACACAAAACCTTAAAATAACATTTAAGGCCATCAAATTATTCACAATAATCCTCTTATTTGATTTTTCAAGTAGAGTAAAAATTAAATATTAGGATTTTCTGATTAGATTTTTAAGCTGTAATATCATTTTAAAATGTTATTTATTAAAGTTGTACAATTAGAAATAAAACTTCAGAAATCAGCTTATATAATTTTATTGACAACTACGATTAAAATATATTTATTTAACCACTTACCAGCTCACATTAGATCTTTGAGAACCCCTAAAAGATTCAAATCGGCTGTGAAACGGCTTTTGCTAGAGAAAGCCTACTATACCACAGCTATAACTATGTAAAAAACTACATTATTTACCCACATGAGGATCTGTTTTTTCTTTATATTCCCAAAATGTACTTACTTTCCCAAATTAATAATAAAAAAATAACTAAAGAAATGTTCAAATTACGATTTACTTACCTGCAACAAAAAGAAAACGGTCCTTTTGGTAAAAAGATTAGAAAATTAAAAATAATATTCGAATATCAAAAAAGCTTGGTCTGATTTTCAGCTATGAATAAAGAAAAAGGGGCAATTCCATTTGTGCCATTGACATTGACTTTACAAATTTCAATGATTTGTGCTTAACAGGGAAGTTAGGTTGTAAAATAATTTAACAGCTCGTGCTATTCATGTCAAGTACCCATCTCTGTCTGCATCAAGTTATCTCCATTCGATGTAAAAAGAGACAAATATAGTCAGACCAAGTTCGTCTGCCGTAGCTCTCTTTGTAAATCTAACTACGTAGGTGTAATATTGAGATATAACTGATAAGGATAAACGTAGGTCCTAACTTGAGAAAGTCTGGAGGTCTGACGTCACTCTAGCTTCGATCCCGCCCATAAGAAGTTTCACCGGGCTGGTAAATTCTTCAGTTCCTGATAATCTGTCAATTTTAAATGATGTAAAATTACGTTTTAAAAACGGTTCTACATTATTACAAGATTTCGACAATGTTCAAACAATAATCGAGTCTATGTGCGATAAAAATGATTTAGAATCTCATTTTAAAGAAAGAGAGGAGTTTGAAGAAAGATATTATAAAACCCAAGAATATTTGTCCAAGTATGTAAAAAATTTAGAAGCGATTAACAATTCAAATAACCAAGACATTGATATAGCCCCTAGTGCTAATTCAAGTTTTGGTTATAATTGTTTACAGAATGTTTTATTGTCAAAACTAAAATTGCCCACCTTTTCTGGTAATTTTGAGCAATGGCTAAATTTTAAGCTTAGTTTTATGTCTACAATTGACAGTAATGCTAGTTTAACCGATTCACAAAAGTATGCATGTAGGTTTGTTGAAGGTTTAGAAGGGATAAACAAGCCATATGAACAAGCTTGGCACAATTTATGTGACAAATTTGACAAACAACAATTTCTTTTAGACACACATTTTCAACAATTACTGAATATTTCCCAAATACATAAAGAAAACTTTTATACTTTTAATCAAATGTTAGATACAATTACGAAACATAACTGCATTAAATAGTATGAAGTAAACCTCAAAAGAATTATATGATTCGTTAATTGTTTATTTGCTATAAATCAAGATTGATAAAGTAAGTTTGAGAGAGTGGAAAGAATTAGAATATGATGCTGATTTACCTACTCTTGATGATGAGGAAGTAGTCCATTCTTAAAGTGGAGTTAATTTATAGGAATAAGTAAAAACATGAAGTCTTTCTCCACTGGTTTATTGAAGTAATAAAAAAATTTTAAATTCTACATGTTTCGGGTGTAGTAACACCCATCATCAGGAATAAAATACAAAGAGAGAGCATTAGTAAATAAAGGAGCAAGATTAACTGGTAGTGAACATCGATGGAGCTCTATCGAGCCATGAGAGATAAAAATTAAGAACTGATGATTTAAAAAATTGGTATACTTAGAGCCTCGAGGCTAAGTTTGGACACTGACCGTGGGCAAAAGGTAACAGTGACAAGAGGGCCCGTTAGGGCTGAGAAAAAAATTATAGGAAAAATGGAGACTCGTGGGTCCAGAAAATTGTATTTTATTCCTGATGATGGGTGTTACTACACCCGAAACATGTAGAATTTAAAAATTTTTTATTACTTCAATAAACCAGTGGAGAAAGACTTCATGTTTTTACTTATTCCTATAAATTAACTCCACTTTAAGAATGGACTACTTCCTCATCATCAAGAGTAGGTAAATCAGCATCATATTCTAATTCTTTCCACTCTCTCAAACTTACTTTATCAATCTTGATTTATAGCAAATAAACAATTAACGAATCATATAATTCTTTTGAGGTTAACTTCATACTATTTAATGCAGTTATGTTTCGTAATTGTATCTAACATTTGATTAAAAGTATAAAAGTTTTCTTTATGTATTTGGGAAATATTCAGTAATTGTTGAAAATGTGTGTCTAAAAGAAATTGTTGTTTGTCAAATTTGTCACATAAATTGTGCCAAGCTTGTTCATATGGCTTGTTTATCCCTTCTAAACCTTCAACAAACCTACATGCATACTTTTGTGAATCGGTTAAACTAGCATTACTGTCAATTGTAGACATAAAACTAAGCTTAAAATTTAGCCATTGCTCAAAATTACCAGAAAAGGTGGGCAATTTTAGTTTTGACAATAAAACATTCTGTAAACAATTATAACCAAAACTTGAATTAGCACTAGGGGCTATATCAATGTCTTGGTTATTTGAATTGTTAATCGCTTCTAAATTTTTTACATACTTGGACAAATATTCTTGGGTTTTATAATATCTTTCTTCAAACTCCTCTCTTTCTTTAAAATGAGATTCTAAATCATTTTTATCGCACATAGACTCGATTATTGTTTGAACATTGTCGAAATCTTGTAATAATGTAGAACCGTTTTTAAAACGTAATTTTACATCATTTAAAATTGACAGATTATCAGGAACTGAAGAATTTACCAGCCCGGTGAAACTTCTTATGGGCGGGATCGAAGCTAGAGTGACGTCAGACCTCCAGACTTTCTCAAGTTAGGACCTACGTTTATCCTTATCAGTTATATCTCAATATTACACCTACGTAGTTAGATTTACAAAGAGAGCTACGGCAGACGAACTTGGTCTGACTATATTTGTCTCTTTTTACATCGAATGGAGATAACTTGATGCAGACAGAGATGGGTACTTGACATGAATAGCACGAGCTGTTAAATTATTTTACAACCTAACTTCCCTGTTAAGCACAAATCATTGAAATTTGTAAAGTCAATGTCAATGGCACAAATGGAATTGCCCCTTTTTCTTTATTCATAGCTGAAAATCAGACCAAGCTTTTTTGATATTCGAATATTATTTTTAATTTTCTAATCTTTTTACCAAAAGGACCGTTTTCTTTTTGTTGCAGGTAAGTAAATCGTAATTTGAACATTTCTTTAGTTATTTTTTTATTATTAATTTGGGAAAGTAAGTACATTTTGGGAATATAAAGAAAAAACAGATCCTCATGTGGGTAAATAATGTAGTTTTTTACATAGTTATAGCTGTGGTATAGTAGGCTTTCTCTAGCAAAAGCCGTTTCACAGCCGATTTGAATCTTTTAGGGGTTCTCAAAGATCTAATGTGAGCTGGTAAGTGGTTAAATAAATATATTTTAATCGTAGTTGTCAATAAAATTATATAAGCTGATTTCTGAAGTTTTATTTCTAATTGTACAACTTTAATAAATAACATTTTAAAATGATATTACAGCTTAAAAATCTAATCAGAAAATCCTAATATTTAATTTTTACTCTACTTGAAAAATCAAATAAGAGGATTATTGTGAATAATTTGATGGCCTTAAATGTTATTTTAAGGTTTTGTGTGCAACATTTTTTTAAATTTCCATATTTGATAGTCCCGCCTATAGTCGAAAGGTTGTCCAGAAGTTACAAATTTTTGCACATAAAATTTTAAAATGATATTTACAGCCAACAAATTATTCACAATCCTCATTTAATTTTCCAAGTATAGTAAAAATTAAATATTAGGATCCTGATGGTTTTTTAAGCTGTAAATATCATTTTAAAATTTTGGCGGCCAAAATTTTTAAAATGGTCATATTTGAAAGTCCCGCCTATAGTCCAGAGGTTCCCTCCAGACCCGATGGTTGCGCTGTTTTGACGTTTCTTATGTCAAATTTTGCTTCGACCAATTAAAACGTTTGTTTGTCTTCTTTCTATGTGTGTCTTCGTTGGAATTTACTTTATTGATAATAAATATGAGAGCTTCTGTTTAATAGTACCGCGATTTCTTATTAATCTTTTGAGCTCTTTTTGCGAGTCATCAGACTCACTTGCCATTTTTGTATAAATAGCAGTAAAAATAGTAAACCTTTTATTTATTTATTTATTTATTTTTTCAACACAAGTCAGACAATTGGAATAAGTACTTACATGAACATCTAGGGTATCATGCAAATGTACTTAAATTGTTAATAGAAAACCATAATGGAAAATGGCTTAAATTGGAAATTGAAATTGACTTTTAACTGTCAAAAATACCACGATACTCCATATAATCAAATTCTAATCTTCTTTTTTCTTAAACATCCTGCTCGATGCGGCCAAAATATGTTATAAATAGATGCTGGTTCTAATTGTTTTTCTTCATTTCTTCGTATTTTCTTACAATGTGGAGTTTTAAATAAAAAAAAATAATAAAATTTAGTGGACTGTAGCTTTTTAATTGATAACGTAAAAATATGACAGTCAAAAGTTAAAAAGTGTGACAATGCGATGTTACCTAGGTAACATCGCAAAAATAGGTAAATTCTTAACACCACCCTCGGGCCCACCCTATAGATCAAACCTTGAATTAAGCCCAAAATATAATTTATCTAAGAAAATTGTAATTTTCTTTTCTTCATACTGTTTGCATCTGTCTTTTAGATTATATTAATTTTGCCTTACCTTTTTAGATCTTATTTGACATAAAACTTAATCAAACCAATAGCCACACAATGGCAACATGGATCTAAAACAATTTTTTGTTCTACTGGTCCTACGACCTTGATTTTTAGCGTTCCTAAAATAAAAACACTTAACCATATCCCCATCGGACACAGACACTAGGGATCTTTAAATAACAACACGGATAAAGATAAAATGGGCTCAAAAATCACACAGAGTTTTTTACATCCCACTTCTGACTTTGTCAGGATAAGCCAGAACTAAAATTATTTTAAATAAATTATATATTCAATACAAGAATTCTGTATAACAGTCGAACAGCTCAATACGAACTAAAGTACGTATCCTTCTATCGCTTTTTCATGGTACATATAAACAAGGGATATCTGATACCTACTTAACACTTAAGCGGTTTTTAAGTTATCCCATTATGAATACATTGAGTCATTTTTATTTTTACTCTAACGAATTGTACATTAATTTCGGTAAGTTAATTTACTTTTTATTCACAATGACATTAGTATTTGAATTAATAGAGGGTTTGATAAAGTTGATAATTGAATGTTTATAAGACAATGACTTTTTGAAATCAGTGATATAATGGACCCATATATTGTTTCACATTAACATAAATACGCAGTAGGTACTATATTGCAAATATACAAAGTACACCCCTAATACGCAACAATATAGTGATCAATTTGACTCCACGAAATAAAATTTATAATTAATTACAGCATTAATAAAAAAGTAAGAGTGAGGTTAGAATGAAAGCAGGTATTGATGGCGGGGGTCCTGCTTTGCAGCCCTCGACCTGCATTCTCGGGCTCTACGCTTTTTTTGCCTCGGCTATCGTGCTCAAGGGACACGTTAAACTCCGCATCTCGATGCAGTGAGGGGTTGGTCCGGTCAACGTTATCGCCAATGCTCTCACTGGGGCCGGCAGCGTCTGAGGGCATTGTTGATTCTTTAGTCTGGTCTGGATATATTTCTTTATCGGGGAATTTCATGCTGTTCTATAAGAACTGTCGCAGAGGCGAGTGGCCGATTATTGACATGACATTAGTTAGGCGCCATGACATCGCTTGAAACGTCTAAAAATGGTCTTAGCGGAAGTCGACATACATCATTGTTTCTTTTTGCAAAGAAGGAACGAAAATTTAAAATCATAAAGCCTTTCCAAAATAAGCCTTCTTGCTTCTCTTGAAATAAGTATTTTTGACATCCTTTTAACACTAATCCGACATCAATACTTAATTCATCCCTGATGTTCCAAAATTGCTTAATACTATCTGGTAGTTTTTTCTTTTCTTTTGGAAATCCTTGTTTAAATTTACTTATTAGATTCTGATAATCTCATTCATTTGATGCTATTTCTTGTAGTTTCTTTATGGAAGTGTCGTGAAGAACTGAATCCGTCCCATTCATGTTTTCAATTTGGTCCACTAATACTGCTTTTATTTACATTTTGGCATCTTCAGCTATTAGGTCCTCATTAGATGGTAAAGTAGTAGGTGACCTGGAAAGTGCGTCTAAAATAATATGATTTTTTCCTTGCGCCACTCCGTTTTGAAGTTACATACAGCTAACTTTTCTTTTAAACGTTTTAGTCTACAATTTTCTATTTTATCCAAAGTGTAATCGTTAAGAATTGGTATCAATGGTTTATGATCAGAAATAATTTTAAATTCTGGTAATTCTAACAAATATAATCTACATTTTTGTACTGACCACGCTATTAATAGCAGTTCTAATTCAATAATTGCATAACGAGATTCAGTTTCAGACAACAATCTTGACCCGCAATGTTTCCAATGGTTCCCGTGTTTCTGCAATAACACATACCCAATTCCATTTAGACTAGATGCATCAGCGGGTATCTCAGTTTCTAACTGTGGATCAAAGTGGGCTATAACTGGCGGTTTTACTATGGCAGATCTAACATTAATAAACGCTTCATCATGTACGTTCGTCCATAGACATGTATTATTTTTCTTCAACAACCCTCTTAATGGCGTAGCATGGTTGCTTGTGTCAGATGAAGAATTTCCAATCTGGTTTACCAAATCCATAAAAGACCTTAGTTCTGTCAACTTTTGACTTATAGTATCTAAATTTAATTGCCAATACCCGTTGGTTGCATCTAGTGTAGAAAAGTACTTGAAACTGCTTCCCATGGTGATTTGAATATATGCAAAGGTCTTTTGACGTACCTATTTATTTAGCAGTGTGAATAACAAAATCGCTAGGTGTATCATCTACTGGCCTTATAATGGACCTTTTAACCATGTCATCATGTTCATCCTTGACTTGTTCTCTCCAGACATACGGAATCTTCCTTGGACATGTAATCTCATATGGTACTATATCATCTTTTAAACTAATGTGAACTGACTTTCCTTTCAATGGTTTTAAAGTACAAGTATCAAATACATCTTTATACTTGTCGATAAGTTTTAAGCGAATATTTTCACAATCTTCTTGTGTAGGATTTTCAGGAAACTCAAAAGGATGATTAATTGAATTCACCATGTCCAGTAATTGTTTTGGAAATGTCGGATAAATCACTGCTAAGTTGATGAGTGACCATATATCAATTAAAAGTTCTTTTACACCTTTGCATACATGTACATTTACCCAAGATTTTTATTTCCGTAAAACATTTTACATTTTACCATATCAAGTACTTCTTGATCTATTAGCTGCTTCCAATTTTAAATTTGTCTTTTTTAGTCGTATTCCTTTGAATTGACGTAGAAAATCCTCTCCAGCAACTGAAACTTCAGCTCCAGTATCCGGAGTCGCACTGTATATAAAGCTGTGTTCTTTCGAATCCCCCTGTATTTCAATTCTAACCTTGATTTGACGTTCGGTGTCACTAAATTTTTGACTGATATTTTCAAATTTAGTTTTAATAGACTTCATGTTTTTACTTATTCCTACTCTTGATGAGTTTCTGGAATTTATAAAGAATAAAGTTGATTTATTACAGTCTCTCGAGTAGTCCTATAATAGTAAACCAACGCAAGTAAACAATAAACCTATACATAATGGTAAACCATTTTCGAGGAACTCTAAGCATTCTCAATTAAATTTCTCTGTCAATCGATCAGAGCCATATATACTTAAATGTAATTTTTGTAAAAAGAATCATACTATTTATAAATGCCAAAAATTTTTAGCGTTAACGGTTAATGAAAGTAATAAATGCTGTTAAACGTCTTAATTTATGTCAAAATTGCTTACGCACTGGTCATAATCATAATCATTGCTCTTTTTTATCATGTAAAACATGTATAAATAATAATAAAATTTTAAAACATAATACTTTGCTTCACATTGACTATGAAAACCAATGTAATTCATAAACTGTAAATATGTTGGTGAGACCAACTTTTAGTTCTCAATTACAGGTTCTTTTGTCTACTATTGTGTGCAAAGTAAAGGATTCGAGAGGTAATTTTCACCAGTGTCGAGCTCTTTTAGATTGCGGTGCGCAATCTAATTTAATCGCAGAAAAATTTTGTGCCAAATTAAATCTTCCTTGTGCCCCTACCCAGTTGTCAATTATGGGAATCAACCAAGTGGTTTCCCAATTAAATAAAAAATGTACTTTGTCACTATTTTCAAATACATCAAGTTTCAGTTGTACAATTTCCTGTTTTGTTAGTCCAATTATCACTACTAACATTCCATCTTACCATGTTAATAATATCAGTAGCTGGAATATACCCCAAGATATCCAGCTAGCTGATCCCCAATTTAATATCTCAAGAGAGACAGATCTTTTGATTGGTGCTAGTTTATTTTGGGATTTAATTTTAGAAGGTAAAATAAAGTTATCTAATAATTTGCCAAGTCTACAAAATACACATTTTGGATATATTGTAATTGGAATATTACCTTTTCCCGAACCAGTTAATCTTAGTTCTATTTGCAATTTCTCTAAGGTCCACATCCAGGAAGATGATCAATTAAAAAGGTTTTTGGAACTTGAAAAGGTGAATTCTATCATACCATTGTCCAAAGATGATTTAGATTGTGAAGCCAAATTTAAAAAAAAATACTTGTAGGAATAAACAAGGTCAATTTGTAGTAAAATTTCCATTAAAGCATTCTTCTACAATGTTAGGCAATTCTAAAAACATTGCTGCTAAAAGGTTTTTATCCCTAGAAGAGAGATTTGTTGATCCTGAATTCAAAAAGCTGTACCATGATTTTATTCATGAATATGAGTCTTTAGGTCATATGACCAAAGTATCTAATGAAGTTTCTAATACTGATACTATTTCTTATTTTGTACATCATCATGGAGTTTTAAAAGCTGACAGCATTACTACAAAGTTGCGAACAGTTTTTGACGGTAGCTGTCCTAGCTCTTCAGGTTAGTCCCTCAATGACTTATAGTATGTCGGGCCAAAGGTACAAAATGACATCATAAACATTTTATTACGATTTAGAATTCATAAATATGTCGTCTCAGCTGATGTATCAAAAATGTATCGTTGTATTTTAATGGACCCTGAACACAGAACGTTGCAATAAATTCTGTGGCGTGAAAATCCAGACGATCGATGTCCTTTCAGTATATCAGCTAAATACAGTTTCTTATGGAACAAGGTCAGCTCCATATTTGGCAATTAATTGTTTGAGGCAATTAGCCAACGAAAATTCTAAAAAGTATCCCCAAGCATGTCAAACAATTAATAATGATTTTTATGTTGATGACCTTTTAACAGGTTCAAATGATTTAATTAAATTAAAAACAAAATGCAAAGAAGTCTATTCTATTCTCGAATCGGGACACTTTATCTTAAGAAAGTGGGTTTCCAACGATTCTCAAGTTATTCCTGATATAAATATTTCCAATATTTCTAATGCTGTTCTAGATTTTGGAAAAAACGAAAGTTGTAAAACGTTAGGTATCCAGTGGGCTCCTAATCCTGACAATTTAAAATATAATATAAAACAATTGAATTTAAGCCCTAGCACCCCAATTACTAAGAGAACCATTTTGTCTATTATAGCCCAGATTTATGATCCTCTTTGTCTATTAAGCCCCACCATTATTACATTTAAGATTATTATTCAACGTTTATGGTCTCTCAAAATACCATGGGATAGTCATATTCCTCTAGATTTAGAAACCTTGAACTATTTAATGTCCATTGTTTTTGTGATGCTTCTAAAGATGCATATGCAGCTTCAGTCTATATAAGAAGTAAAGATAATCAAAATAATTTTCAAGTTCGTTTATTATGTGCTAAAAGCAAAGTAGCACCTTTAAAAACAATTAATATTCCCAAGTTAGAGTTATGGGTCAGTTTACTTGGTGCTCAATAAATTACTTCAGTGAAAGAAGCATTGTCTCTTTCTGTACCTATTTTTATGTGGTCTGATTCCCAAGTTGCCCTTAGTTGGATTCGGACTGAACCCAATTCACTACAAACATTTGTGTCTAATAGGGTCTCTAAAGTTCAATCATTAACCAATTTAGATGACTGGCGATATGTAAATACAAAAGAAAACCCTGATGGACTCTACTCTTTGGTGGATAGGCCTCCATTTCTTGAAAAATGCAGATTGGCCTGTTAGCAATTGTTACATTCCTTCGAAACAATTACCAGAGTTAAAAAAGAAAGCTATTGTTTTGCAAAATACCAGTTGTGATGATTATTATTTATTTGAAAAATTTTCTAGCTTGCTAAATCTAAGACGTGTTACAGCACTTTGTATTCGATTTTGCAATAATTTAAAACTCAGAAAGACCAACACGCCTATGCACGTAGGGTGTATTTCTGTTTCAGAGTTAAATCATGCTAACACTGCTTTAGTTAAATAAGCTCACAGGCACTCATTTAATTCTGAACTAAAATTATTAAATAAGAATTGCACCCTAGACAAAAAACATAAACTTTCATCATTAACACCATTTATAGATAACAACGGTATCATTCATGTGGGTGGTCGTTTAAAAAATACCTATTTACCTTATGATGTTAAACATCCAGTCCTATTACACTCCAATCATCCTTTTACAAAGTTAATTTTTAATTATAAATATAAACAGATGTTACACCCAGGTCCACAGCTACTATTAGCATCCATACGAGAATTCTATTGGCCAGTAGGTGGTCTCAATATAGCAAAAAAGACAGTTAAAAACTGTATGATATGTTTTAAGTTCAACCCTACGCCCATAATGCATCCTATGGCTAGTTTACCTGACAATCGCATTAAACCTAATTTGCCATTTCAAACAAAAAGTCTTGATTATGCCGGGTCATTTGTTATTTTTAAATAAACCTGGAAAGGAGCCAAGTTAATTAAATGTTATTTAGCATTAATCATATGTTTTTGTACAAAGGCTGTTCATTTAGAAATAGTGAGCAGTCTAACTAGTGAATGTTTTTTAGCATGTTTAAAACGATTTACTTCAAGAAGGGGTTTGCCTTCACATATTTTCTCCGATAATGGAAGTACATTTATTGGAGCCCATAATGAATTAAAAAATTTGGGTAATTTTTTACAATCAAATCGAGACTCTATTATTGATTCAACTAGTCAAGAAAATATACGTTGGGTTTTTATACCACCATATACTCCAAATTTTGGAGGTTTATGGGAGGCAGCTGTAAAAAGCACCAAACATCATTTAAAACGAGCTTTAATTAATAACAATGTCACTTTTGAAGAATTCAACACACTAGTTATTCAAGTGGAAGGTATTTTGAACTCTAGGCCTCTATTCTCTATGTCAAGTGATCCTAATGATCTATCTCCTATTACCCCATCCCATTTTCTAATTGGACGATCTCTAAATTCTGTTCTTGAACCCAACCTACAAGAAGTAAAATCTAACCGATTGACCAGATTACAACATGTTCAAAAGTTATGTCAACAGTTTTGGTCCCAGTTTTCCAAACAGTACATCTCCCAATTGCATGCACAGTACAAATGGAAAGAAACCAAATTCAAGATAACTAATGGTACCCTAGTGTTACTACGCAACGATAAGCAACCTCCATATAAGTGGCCCCTAGGACGTGTTGTGAAGCAATTTTATAATAAAGACGGTGTCCCAAGTGTTGCAGAAGTCCTTACACAAAATAAAAAAATTACCATGTCAATAAGACATTTGTGTCCTTTACCCCTCCAAGAAGAGACTGATCAATGATTTTTTAGAAAATGTTATTACTATTTTATTAGACTTTTTACAATTACTGATTTGAAGGTACCCTTCAATGGGGGGAGTTATGTTAAGAATTTACCTATTTTGCGATGTTACCTAGGTAACATCGCATTGTCACACTTTTTTTAAACTTTTGACTGTCATATTTTTACGTTATTAATTAAAAAGTTACAGTCCACTAAATTTTTTTATTTTTTTTTTTATTTAAAACTCCACATTGTAAGAAAATACGAAGAAATGAAGAAAAACAATTAGAACCAGCATCTATTTATAACAGGTGATCCATAGTCCTATATTGATATTGATATTTTGATTATATTTACATGAAAAGATTTCTTTCCATTCAGTTATGCAAAATCACAAATAATGATAAAATCATTAGTAGAGTACGTTCAACGTAAGAGCAAGGCATTTTTAAAAGAAATTTTAATGTTACGTAATGATGCGTGTACCATGTTTTAAATTCTAATGTAGTAGATCATTTATTGAATCAGAAACAAAAAGGTTTTTAGGGCATTAATTTCCTCCTACAAAAACGAAGAAAATACGAGAAAACATGGAATATCAGTTGATATAAGCGGTTGATAAAAATAGAGTCGTAGGGTGTGTTAAAATAAATGTTATTAATTTTAACCGTTGCAAATAAAAATTTATTGGGGTGATTCTTAAAAGTAAGAGTTTATATTTTTAGGAAATCTAAAATAAAATGTGATAGACAGGTTCGGATTGATATCAAATTGGTCAAATCGAACAGTTTGTATTATATTTGGTAAATTAAAGTTGGTTTGTTAATAAAGTATGGAATTGATTTGATCAGAGTTGATCTCATATAAAATTTGATTACCGAGTAAAAAGGTACCACAGGATAGATACCACAATGACAGAGCGTTTCCGGTAAAATTTAAGAAAACCAAAGATCAGAATACACAGCTTCTTACTTGAAAATATAGAGAGGTGGTATGAAAATTTGCTTTTATAATAAATATCAGAAAGAGACAAAGTTAAATTGGATAATAATTAAGTTGAAACAATTTTGGAGTTTTTTTCTAAATTTAAGAAGGTGGAGTTAATTCTGAGCTACTGTATTTATGATAAAATAAAGAATGAGACCTATAAGTTTTCGTTTCCAAGGATAGATAAACTGTAACCAAATTGTATGAGCAGGTAAGACATGATTGATACACCTGTGTCAATAGTATTATTTTTGTTGTTTATTTTTTGTTAAAAGTTTATTTTTTAATATGGTTAAAAAACCTCAAAATATTAAGAAAAAGTGTAATATAAAATTAATGAACTATCGTTTGTTGTATCGAACAGACTCTTATATGTTTTTACCGATTTATAAGTAAATTACTAGTACGAGCTGAGCAGATATGGTTCCTTTTAAAAATAATAGGAGATTAAAAAAGTATTCTGTTTTCATGACCATTGGTTGGTATGGTGTTGGTGTAAACAGATTAATTATTTTAATGAGAAGTTAGTTACTTTAACAGGCAGTTATTGATAGAGATTTTTGATAGATTTTGTGTTGCCCTTTATTGAATTCGGTAGACGAAAATAAGTAAAAGAGTAGAGAGCCTAATATTATTTTATTAATCTATTCAGTTTTATTTTCTTTATTTGTCCTACAAAAGAGTTATTATTATGTACAAAATGCTGACCAGCGCCGAACGGCAATATTGCCTCATATTCATATTAACTTGATAATTTCCTGCTTAGCTTATCGCTCTTATTTGGGTCTTTGTTTATTTTAATTTTCTAAAGTACTGATCTGAAATTGAAAGCTGATGTTTTGAAAAGATATTTGATTAATACCTTTCTTTAGCGTTAAAAAATAAAGAATGACGTAGTCACAGGGGCGTGCAGTGCCGTAGTAGGTATAATGAAAGGTAACGTTTAGTTCGAGTAATAGGGAAGATAGTATACATATTATGATAATGTGTACATACAGATGCAGATGAGTCAGAAAATATGAAAAGTACCTACATATTATTTCAGGAAAGGTGTAGAGAGAAATTAAACTAATAAATTGCATAGGTAACGTTAAAAGTGCATGTATCTCAGAATTTAGCGCTTTGAATGCTAGAGATATAAATGTAGTTGATTATAAATAATATGAAAAGCCCAAAATAGAGTGATGTAGTGTTGGTAGTGGTACTACAGTCAGTTATAGTTTTGTAAACCATTAGTTGGTGTCAGATTGATATAAATTATGACAAGCTTATTTATTACAGGCATGTGGAGTTTGTATTTTATTATCTAACAGTGTTAGACAAAATACAACCTTATAGTATAAGGCACTTTCAGGTGGTTTGAAAATTTATTTTTTATGCTTTATTAAAATTGATTTATTTCTACTTAATGTATTTTTGTTGAATGATAGAATAGTTTTGGACTTGCATTGTCTTTAATTTGTTTTACATCACAACGTATTTTTGTTGTTACGTACCCAGATAACAAAGATGGCATTTGTTAACAAAGGTAAAAAGATTTAATAGTTTTATGATAATAGTAAATAGTACAAAGGGTAAAAAGAAAATTGTTTGTTATGTTGTACAAACACGTGATGGAGGGCGATATTTTAAAGGTTCATTGATTTTTGTTTTGCATGCATTTGCAAATAGCGAGGGGTGTTTTACTGGATAAATTTTGTACGCCTAATGCCGATTTTGGCAGTCAACTGCCAGTGATTGCCGATTACTGCCACTGATTCCCGATGACTGCCCATGATTTCCGAAGATTGCCAGTGATTTCCAATGACTGCCAATGATTGTCAGTGACTGCCTTAGTGAGACATCCCTCGACAAATAGGTATACCAGGGATACTGATGGCGCTGCGGGCTCCATACTACATGGTTTTTATGTCTGAACTATTTGGTATAGTTGCATGCCCGTTCCTTTCTTTCATCAAATTCTGTGGCCTCGCTGTCGAGTCATGAGATGGCCAAACGCGCTTGGGGATGAATGTGATGAAACTAGAGGAAACTCTTCTTTTGCAAAGGTTTATTTGTTGATTTTACCTATAAAGGTATTATAACCAACGATTTAAATTAAACATTTCAATGAGTTATTAGTTTTGTATGTTGCAGGAATCTACATAAATGAGAACGTAATAAAGAGTCCCTGGATGAAGTTTTAATTGTTGAGTACTAAAGAGTATTGTCTTTGTACGTTGCAGGTATTAGCAACGGGAGTAAATTTGTCAAGGTTATGGATGCTTACAGATTTATTTGTCTGTTTAAAGGTTATAGACAATGACGTTTCTTGAACGGCAGTAGAGTTTTTCACAACCAATCAAAACCAATAAAGACAATGCAAGTCCAAAACTCTACTGCTGTTCAACAGATTTATTTGTTAAGCGTAACTATGAATGTGTCAAATTTTTTTAAGAAAACGCCAAGTCACTTGTCATTTATGGCACCCTGTGGCACGTCTGGTCTATTTTACATTTAGAGGTTGGCTACAAAGACAGGACCGGACTATTTTTATGTTCCATTAACAAACTAAAAAAATATTTAAATATTAAGTTCCTTATCTCCCATTTTAATTTAACAAAGAAGACTTTACAAATTTTTCTATTTAAATCATCGTTCTTACCTAAAGTTGTCAAGAAACTTTTGGAGATGTCCAAATTGGAACAAAAGTCAAGAACTTATTAGGTATCCACTGAATACTACCTAGATATTGTGATAGGAATTACTTACAATAAAGTAATGTACTAATAACATAAATATTATCGACAAAAGTCTAAAAATATCTCAAATGTTTTTAAACACACACTATATAAAAAACAGCCACAAAAATACTAGAAAACACCAAAAAACAGAGAAAATAATAGGACGCGAACTGACATGTGAACTTGTTACGGTCCACACTAAATCTAGTAACTTTTCGGCGGAACTAGAATCAGCTGTGAATGTCATCTGTGGCTTTCAACTGTCGAAACGCCGTTTTCTATCGCGATATGAACTATAAATAGGAATGTTTATTTTAAATTTCAATGACTTAAATTTTATTTAGTGTATTGCAGTTACAGATAATATCGACCAGGGTAAAATTGATAAAGATTCAATGGATAAATATTTATGTGTTGAGTATTATCTATGGTAATAATGGGAAAAGAAAAATGTGTTGGAAATTTCGTGCTAAAGAAATGGTGTTCTAGTTTAAAAATTATTTCAGACTTAAAATTGTTTAGATAAATTGATTTATTAGAGTGATAATAGAAAAGGAAAACTCGTATGAATTTCTAAAGGGAAGTTATGATTTTCTTATTATACCAGATAATAAAATAGGAAAATGTATTTAAGAATTCCAAATGAGACCTTACTTGTTGTGATAGTAGAGGTAGCAAAAGGTACTAGAAGAAGTCAAGCAACCCGCTGATGACGATAGGTTATGGTTTTCTTTGGTAAGAAAGTAAACATAAGATGATGTATTTTTGTGCTTACAATAGTTATTGTTTATCATAAACTACGCAGATGGGGAAAATTTGGATTTTGAGAAAAACACAAATATACAAATATTTTAATTACTGGCGATCCTGCTAGTAGATCGTAAATTACAACCCTTGTCTAAGGGTTCGTTTAGGTGGTGTTGCCACATGCTCGATATGTATTTGAAAAAGAAAGAGAAACCATGGGTGCTCCTACATGAGGACAAATATTTGCTTTTGATTTATGAGCTTTTTGGTTATTTATGTTATTGAACATAGGTTGTTTGTATTAAAATAATAAATATTGTTAATACATATTTTATCAATGGGTAAATAAAAGTCATAAATGCTTATAATAATCACTATTTAATGGTTGTCTTTCAGAGACAGTTAGTGTGTATGTATGTAGTATGTAAGATGATGTGTGACGGTGTGTATCTGTATATGAATGAAATCTCTGATCAGAGTAGTTTGATGTATAAATATTGTTGAATCTGACTTGAGTGTTTGGTATCAAATAAGAGGGTGTTAAGTAGGGATGAAGGATATTTTGTTGATGGGACACTTTAGGTGTCATGTTTCCGTGATGGGATTCACGTGAAGGTCTGGACACTACTGGTATCTTGCTTCCGTGATGTGATTCACGTAAAGGTTTGGACACTTTAGGTGTCATGTTTCCGTGATGGGATTCACGTGAAGGTCTGGACACTACCGGTGTATTGCTTCCGTGATGTGATTTACGTGAAGGATATTTATTTTTATGATGTATGAAATGTTGTGATGTGATTTACGGAAAGAAATTAATGGTAAAGTTGTTGTCCTCAGATAACGAATAGTAGACGAAAGGGACAGCAGTACAACCGCAAGGATCAACAAACCAAAAGTTGTTCGCCTTACCTAACAACGAAGATTCGGTTGAACAACGCAGGGGGCCTAAGTGTTTCGGGGCGAAAAAATTGCAGGATGGCCGAATATTAGAGTAAAAATAAAAATGACTCAATGTATTCATAATGGGATAACTTAAAAACCGCTTAAGTGTTAAGTAGGTATCAGATATCCCATGTTTATATTATACCATGAAAAGGCGATAGAAGGATACGTAGTTTAGTTCGTATTAAGCTGTTCGACTGTAATACAGAATTCTTATATTGAATATATAATTTATCTAAAATAATAAGGTTTTTAGTTCTGGCTTATCCTGACAAATTATAATTTTTTTATAGGTAGCATTGTTATTTCGACACATAGCTGGGATCTCAGGATGTTGTTGCACTTTTTAGTATTGTAAACACGCGAAAAGGAAAACGCAGATAACTTGATAATGTAAGTTCGTCTTTTAAAAATAGATGATGATCCCTTTAGATTATTATGAACTTTTCTACAACTTTCTCAGAGTTATAAATACATTAGGAAAATAATACTTGTATTGAACTGGTTTATTATTTTAAGTGGCCATATATGAAATCTAGGCCTTAATTTCAATAGTAGTAAGTAATTCTGTAAATTAATTAAGTAGAGCAGCATACTATGTTTAATAAACTTACTTAAGGGGATACATATGCAATCCCTTATCCATTCCAGGCGTGTAAGCGAGGAAGCAAGCCAGTGCAGTTTCAAATACGATACCGAAGTTTAGGACCCAATTCCTCATCCCTTGATGATAAAGAGAGTTACGACGGGTTTTGCAGATAATCAAATCAGCCCACTGCACTATTACGATGGAAACAAAATATGCAGTCTGACAGGTGTACTCCAATGCTTTTCTATCTTGATAGGTCTAAAAATAAAAACGAAAATTTAAACAATAACAATAGTAGGTATATAGTCAAATATTTTATATTTTTTGGTATAAACTTTCCAATATACCTTTATTAGCATGAGGCACATACTAATTTATAAAGAAAAAAACTATTTAAAAATTTAAGATTACTACCATAATAAGTAAGTCAAGTTCTGTGGTAGGTAATTGAAAAATATAAGACCATCTGGAATACCTTTTCATAAAACCTATTTTAGTTATCGGAAATGTTATAGCTCTATTAACGCACGAAATAACTGTGAGTAAACTTGAGAATACAGGCCAACCTATATCCCTAGTTTGTTAGGCAAATTAAACTTAATTTTATACCTCCGTTTTGCGTTTAAGGAAAGAATATTATGTACTAGAACTTATAAAATTATCAAGTGCTTTTTACTTTAATGGTAAATTATCTTTAGTGATCTGAATATGATATACTAATGTCATTAGCGTAACTCCTCCCAAATACAAATTTAATGATTTATTTGCCCAAAGATGCCTGTACACGGGCGTTTAAAATTAAACAATTCGCGTCACAACCGAAACTAGCAACATACAACCATGCACTATATGGATCAATACGAATCCATACTAGTCAATTCAGTTGCTGTATGTTGCCAGCAATATTGATTTCTATCAGCAATTTGGCAATTAAGTTTAGTGTTTACACGAGAAATTAAGTATTGCTTGTGCCAGTATCGAGAAAGACTATATTTTCGCATCTATAAAAGCGTTTATTATTATGCATTTAAAAAAAGGAACAAAAAGAAAAACATAGGCTTCTGCGTGCTGGGCTACCTAGCTCTGCAAGAATCTATTTTAAAATTGTTTTAATGAACTACATTTTGATGATTTTTTATTAAGAATTTTTACCACATTGTCTTAATATGATTTTAAATTATTGCTAAATAAAGTGAGCTCATTCAAGAAATAATAAACTGGGTTAGGTACTCTTTAAACCACGTGTATAAAGCGAAACAGGAGAAAAGAAAGATATATCCGACAGAAACAATCTAAAACCATAAATTATATATTATAATAAGCTTCTTTTAACATTGTAATATTGTGCATTTTATCATTGTATATAAGTAACATAACAATCAATTTTAAGTTTGCTAAAAAATGTATTTCAACCTAACTTCCACACCTCAGCAGGTCCGGTATATATTTTGTTCCTAATTTTTAAAACCTAAAGGATTTAATGACAAAATACATTAATTACATAATGCGTACATTTTTTTGTATGTGTGTGTTTTAATAACTTCCACAACGTTCCGTCATTGCTGCGATATTTGTGTCTCTTTCCGCAATAGTGAAATAGGTCCAGTTTACATCTTTATAATTTTTAATATGTTTATCTTTAACAGTATGAGATTCTTCATATTAGTCAGAGGTTTCGGGCATTTAAGATTAGGTATTATATATTTATCTCTACTGATTTTTACAATAATATTGGTATTATTCATATTTGGACCTTTACTCACATATATTTGCACTTTTACAAAGAATGATATTCATGAAATTCAGGTAGGTAGGTATTTGCAGGTATAGAACAATAAAAAAAATTCCTTGTTAATTGAAAAATTACCGACGTTTCGACCTTTTGGTCTTTATCAAGGCTGTAACAAAACACCAATATTAGGGAATACATTATTGAAATTTCTTTTTTCGCAATCTATATACCGGGTGATTGAAAAGCTTGCATTAGACCTTTTAAGGAAACTACTGAAAATATTTTTTTTGAAAATCTGTAGGTTTAGGTTTATGGAAATGCTCTCTTAAACTAAAATTTTAACATGTTTCTGTCACTTCCGGTTATACCGGCTTCAACTTTTATTTTTTAAATACAATAAAGCATTTTTTATTATATTTTTAGTTTTTGCATTAAATTTTAATTAAATTTTGTGGAACACGTTTTTTTATCTAAGTCTACTAATTTCGGAGATATCTGCATATTTTGTAATGATTTCGTAAATGCAGAGCGATGAATTTATCCGTATATATTTTTTACCTTAGCTCCTGGGCTAAATTTTTTTGTTATTGTATAGTTAAACAACAAATCTAAAAAAATAATTAAATTTGGCATAAAATATACAGGGAGGTCACAATTAAGGGCTTATTGTAAAAAACTTTAAACATTAAAAACTTTCTTATTTTAAATGGAACATAATATTTTTATTTGATATTTTTTTTATACGATTTTTTAAAGCTTGGCATGATGTACATAATGATATTTATAAGGGAAAATTGTTAGCGGCAATATTTTCTAGAATTCTGTAATAAGAAAAACAGTAGCACTAAATTATTTGTTGCGTATTTTAAGAATGACAATTCTGTTTCTGGAAAATGTCACGCTAGGGATTTTCAAACAACGATTTTTTAAATTTATTAAGTTTTAATATTGAATGCGGCCAAATAAAGTTAAGAGCATATCTGATATATCACGATAAATATCCGAATCGACCAACTTCTTTACCTAATATTATTAGAAGACTAAATAATAATTGCTTAAAATTTTTCCCTTATAAATATCACTGTACATTTGTTTTCATGGCACGCTTGAAAAAATCGTATTTTTTAAAAAACTTGATATTCTAAGAAAACGCGTTGATATAGGTATAAAAAAGATTATAGCAATTTTAAGGTGCAGTTAATTTATCATTATATAAAATAAAAATATACAGGGTGTTCCATTTAAAATAAGAAAGTTTTTAATGTTTAAAGTTTTTTACAATGAGCCCTTAATTGTGACCTCCCTGTATATTTCATGTCAAATTTAATTATTTTTTTAGATTTGTTGATTCTTTAACTCTACAATAACAAACAAAATTTAGTCCAGGAGCTAAGGTAGAAAATATATACGGATAATTTCATCGCTATGCATTTACGAAATAATTATAAGATATGCAGATATCTCAGAAATTAGTAGACTTAGATAAACAACGTGTTTCATAAAATTTAATGCAAAAACCAAAAATATAATAAAAAATGTTATATTGTATTTAAAAAATAAAAGTTGAAACTACTTCCGGTATAACCGGAAGTGACAGAAACATGTTAATATTTTAGTTTAAGAGAGCATATCGATAAACTTAAATTTACAGTTTTTCAAAAAAATATTTTTAGTAGTTTCCTCAAAAGTTCTAATGCAAGCTCGTCGTGAATCACCCGGCATAGGTACAGGGTGGTCCATTTGTCTGACAAAGTAATATACCGTCTCTACTATTAAAGATGTTAATAAAAAGTTTTTACAAAAGTTGTAAGGTATAAAAAATATATGTTCTAAAATTATTTTTAAACATACAGGATGGTCTAGAAAAGTAGAACAATAAAAAATACATATTTTGAAATGGAACACCCTATATATTTTAGCATTTTTTGTTTCCTTACCAAATTATCCATATGATGCCATATTTAGTTTTCTATTTTTTTTAACGTTGCCAAACAAAATGCAAAATTCTTGAAATTTTGGAAAAAAACATGATAGTAAAAAATTACCTGTACTTTTCAATAAGAGTATCGAAAATAGAAAATTTCTTGGAAGATCTTTAGTTTAGGGCTAGAAAAACTGCCTTAAATCTTTCAGTACCTAAAATTTTGTACAGGGTGTTTTCTGTTGACATCCAAATATAGAAAATTTTAAAATACAATAACTCTGTTTTTTCAAATGAAACACCCTATATTTATTAGGCTCCTCTGATAGATATTGTAAGTATCTTTTATTATTGTTAAGTCATACCTATACCTAAATTTACTAGTTTTGCAAATAATTCGATTTTTATTTCAATTTTCGTGATAAAAACTATAGTTTTTATTTTTCCAGTTAGCCATGACCAGCAAAGTCAAAACAAATGTAATTTAAACTGATGTCATATTAAAATAAATTGATAACTATAGTTATGTCTTTATTTAATTAAATAAAACTTCTTTTCTATTACGGAACTTTAATAAATATTGAACATTTAAATTGTGTAAAACAACACCATTAGACTGAACTCACGAAAAAACGAGCTTTCGCGTCGTTAAATCATTTAGCTCATTCCCTTCCGTTCAAACAGTTTTTCTTCTATTCCTTTTATGGTCATAGTCAAGCTTCCTGTTCTGTCAAAGCTCTCCAATAATTTTTTCGAAGCTGGTTTATTGGGTTGTCGTCTGACTGGATATGTTCCATGATAAAGTTTTGTTGCCAACAATGTATTTTTGTCACTTACACCAAGAATGTAAATCATAATATAGCATTTCGGTAGGTACTTGAAAAAATAATTTTAAACATAAATGTTAAAATTAACTGCCAGCACCTTGATTATAAGAAGACCTCGTCGAAAAAATATTATTATAATTATTATGCGTATTTTAATTTGACATTATATTCAATTACATTTGTTTTGACTCTGCCGCTCGTGGCTTACTATAAAAATATAAACTATAGTTTTTTTTACGAAAATTTAAATAAAAATTGAAATATTGGCAAAACTAGTAAATTTAGATATAGGTATGACTTAACAATAATAAAAGATACTTACAATATCTATCAGACAAGACTAATAAATATAGGGTGTTTCATATGAAAAAACAGAGTTATTGTATTTTTAAATTTTCTATATTTAGATGTCAACAGAAAACACCCTGTAGAAAATTTTAGATACTTAAAGGTTTAAGGCAGTTTTTCTAGCCCTAAACTTTCTATTTTTGATACTCTTATTGAAAAATACAGGTAATTTTTTGCTATCATGTTTTTTCCAAAATTTTAAGAATTTAGCATTTTGTTTGGCAACGTTTCAAAAAATTAAAAAACTGTTTCATATGGATAATTTTGTAAGGAAACAAAAAATGCTAAAATATATAGGGTGTTCCATTTAAAAAAATGTATTTTTTTATTGTCCTACTTTTCTGGACTATCCTGTATGTTTAAAAATAATTTTAGAACATATATTTTTTTATACCTCACAACTTTTATAAAAACTTTTTTTTTGATATCTTTAATTGTAAAGACGGTATATTACTTTGTCAGACAAATGGGCCACACTGTAAGTATATAAAAAAAAATAATTTTATGAAATTATTTTAAAATAAATCTTATACATATTATCTCTCTTTTTATTTCGTTATGTTTTTTTCAAACCAAAATCAGAACAATGCTTATAAAATATGTTGTAATGTTCTGCAAACTGAGAATAGGATTGCAAAAAATATATATTTATATAAATCAATCCTAAGAAAAAGAAGTTAGTTAATTGTTTATAGGAATAAAGAATGCCGGATAAGACACACACGAGAAGCCCAATAATAATGCAAAATACACAAATGTGTAGTTAAGCATCAAACATTTACCTATTTCTAAAATAGAGGAACATGTGTCAACATAACGATTAAAATCATCTCCAACCGGGAACACACATTTAAAACAGACATGGAACAAATATTTATCCTTATTATATACCTCCTACACTACAACGAGTACTGTTAATCTCTGAATGAAGAAATGAGCTACTCGTATTTCTTTTTTTCCCTTTTTCCCATTTGAAAACAAAACAACACACACCGATAAGTTAATTAATTTGAGTTCACAAATCATGATTCTCTATTACACTAAAACAAAGAATTTTTATATAAATTCAATAAATTATTATACTGTATATTAAGTCCTTGGGTGTCCGTTCTACAATTAACTGTGTTATTAAGAGTTATGTAAATCATTATACCCAAAACTCTTTTATGGTCTCTCTCTGTTCAGAATAGAGACACCATTAAAATCAAAATTGTTACTTTAGAAATAGGTAAGTTTTTGATTCTTAACTACACATTTGTATATTTTTATCATTGGTCTTGTCGTGTGTGTTGTACGGTAACTTCGATGAAGTAAAATACTTGTTATACTGGTTATGTATCAAGAAGGGTATACTGGTTACTTGTAGTTAGATTATAACAATCTAAATTGATCTTATCTGAACTAGTCTACTATATTACAATCAGCCTTATTTATACTACGTACTAACCTTGAACTATGATATTGGCCTTTAGATTACAAGGCATTATTATTGTTATCGTTTATTAGTAAATACAACCTCCCGTCTTGGCAATGAGTATTACCCCTGTCTTAACCTTGTTATGGTGTTCAATGTTAAGCAGGAACTATAACAATATTATTAAACAATTTGCTATTTTAACATTTTTAAAGGTAAAATAATGTATTTGGTAATTTTACCCTAATGTCCTTACCTTACATCTCCTGCAGGAGGGAAAAAAATCTAATATTACTAAGTTTTTGATTTTTTTGTATATTTACAACAATTATTAAACATTAACAAATATTCCTTAACTCTATTCTTATGAACTAACACTGGCTTATTATCTATTTCTATTACAATATTTGGCGATTGTTCATCTAGCACTGTATAATATATCGCGTCCATTTTTGTACTGGCACTGTTATTACTAAAAAGTACTTTTTCACCAATCTCATATCTAATTATTTTACATTTCCTATCATATACGTTTTTTCTTTCACTTTTTGACTTTATCAAATTATTTTTTGGGTCACTACGTGCATGCTGAAGCCTGTACTTTAGCTCTACTGGGGAGCTGTCAAAATTGTACAGGGGGCTAACTTCCCTTAACAAGTTTAAAGGTAATTTAGCCGTCTTGCCAAAAACTAGTTTGTATGGGGTATACTTAGTCTCAGTATGCACACTGTTGTTATAAGAAAAACACCAAAAGGGTAACCAACTACTCCAATTACTTGACTCTTTCGCTAATTGCATACGCAAATATGCCCTTAGTGATTTATGCGAATTTTCTAAAGCACCTATTGATTAAGGATGATATGCTGTAGATTGCAACTTTTTAATTTGAAGTAACTCACACGTTTGTGTAAGGGTTGCAGCTTTAAAATCCGTCCCTTGATCTGACACTATTTCGTCCGGAATTCCATAACGTAAAATAAAATTTTTAACAAATGATTTAGTCATGGTTACCGCTTCTTTATTTTGAATTGGATAACATTCCACAAATTTACTGAGATCGCATTGTAAGGTCAAAATATATTTATTACTATGTACATCTGGTTCTAAAGAACCTACAAGATCTAAATAAATTCTCTGGAATGCGTGACCTGGAATATCGTGGAAATCGTTAAGAACTATTTGTTTCGTCTCATGATCGGATATCCTTTTTACATTTTTAATAACAGATATTTTTATACCGGTTTCTATTATCAACTTTTTATCTTTTAAAATGTCTTTTAACATTTCAGCGTTCTTTTTGTCTTTTATAATAATTAATTCGCGAATAATATATTTATTACATACGGCATTTAGGTCTCTCATCGATGCACTTAAGGCTAACGTCGATCGAGGCTCCTGATTCATATAAACAATATTTTGATCTTTAAAATAGACGAAATTTCCTATGCTGCAGTCATATTTTTTTCTTTTACACATTTCAATAAATTCAGAATTCGAAACAGGATAAAGTTCACAAGAATTTTTAGGCCGTTAAACCAACTCCACTACGCCCGGGTGCACAATCCGTTCATAAGTATTCGAACAACCTTCGTTGCTTGTTTTGTCTGTTTGTCGTTTTGTTGCTGCTCTCGTCATGGCAAGCAATGAAGTGTTTAGAGTATTTTCTATATTTTTAAGTTCATTTTTACTTAATTCGATTCGAGATAAGGCATCCGCTATTACGTTTTCCTTTCCTTTTACGTGCTTAATGACAAAATCGTATTCTTCTTCACTAACCGAAACTTTGTGAGTCTACTTAACGGATTAGTCATACCAAAAAGAGAAATGAGAGGTTTGCAATCAGTTTTTAGGGAAAATTTTCTTCCGTATAAATAAGGTCTAAAGTGCTTAACTGCCCATAAAACTGCTAAAAGTTCTTTCTCGACTGTACAATAATTACGTTCTGCTTTATTTAATGACCTAATCGCGTAAGCAACCGGCCTATAGTTCATGTTTAAGAGAACTGCCCCGATGGCACCGCCTGATACAGACGCATCAGGCGGTGTCAAAATGAAAATATTGTCTTCAGAAAAATTTGGGTATTGTAAAATTGGTGGGTTTATTAGTGCGGTTTTTAATGTTTCAAAGGATTATTGACACTTAGGTGTCCAAATAAATTAAATCTTTTTTGTAGTTAGGTTATTTAACGGAAGGGAAATTTTTGCGAAATTTGGAATGAATTTTTTAGAATAACTAGCAAATGTCACAAATCCTTAAGTTTCGTTTGAATCTTTGGGTACGGGATATTTTTGCAGGACTTTGATTTTTCTTTGTCAGGAAAAACACCTTCCGCCGATATCACATGCCCAAGATACAAAATTTCCTTTTTAAAAAATTCACATTTATTAGGATTTAGTTTTAGATTCACTTCTCTTAGGCCCGTATTATTAATCTCCTGGTAACTTTATCAGCCAGATAATTTCTATGGAGACAATTGTCTTAACAATGGTTTCTTTGGAAATTATCTTGCTGATAAAGTTACCAGGAGATGAATAATACGGGCCTAAGCCTTTGAAAAATTTTAACCAAATTTTTATTATGATTTCCCAAACTTTTTCCAAACACAATTAAATCATCAAGGTAAACAAAACAGCTGTCATAATTTAAACCTGTCATAGCAATAGCCATTATCCTGCTAAACGAGGTAGGGGATGACTTCAACCCTATCGGGAACCGTGTCATTTGGTACTGTCCCCTTTCTGTCGTAAACGCTGTGTGCGGTCGACTAGCCTCGTACAAGGGCACTTGATAGTATCCTCATGAAAGGTCTAAATGAGAGAAATGCATTGCTTCTGACAAGGAATCTAAAATTTTAGTTATGGATGGAATTGGAAACTTTTCATCATCCCTTAATTTTTTATTAAGAAGACGAAAGTCAATTACAACCATAAAACGTTTAACACCATACAATTATTGTATACTATTCGCGAAAGATATTGGCCAATTTCCGGACGTCGGATAGCTAGAACAATAGTTAAACGATGCCTCACATGTTTTAAAACAAATCCAATAGCAATAAATTATTCTATGGGAAAGCTTCCTAAATATCGCGTATCTGTGTTTTAACCAGTTTTTACTCATACTGGTGTTGATTACGCTGACCCCATTTCGATGAGAGATCGGAAAACAAGAAATCCTAATATTCTTTAAGGGCTATATATGTATTTTTATATGATAAGTGTGTTCACTTAGAAGTTGTCAGTGACTTGACCAGAGGGCTTTTCTTGCGGTTCTTAAAAGATTTATAGCCATAAGACGTAAGCCTCTGCATATCTACTCTGATAATGGAACTAATTTTGTAGAAGCAAACTCAATCCCTCAACCATTTTTCAGCTGAGGGAATTACTTGGCATTTTATGCCTTCTAGAGCGCCTAATTTCGGAGGTTTGTGGAGGTTGGTGTTAAAAGTATTAAATTTCATCTTAAGCGTGTTGTCGGTGACACTAGACTGACTTTCGACGATTTAAGTACGGTTTTAGCTCAAATAGAGGGAGTACTAAACTCTAGACCATTGACTTCTCTTTCGTCGGACCCACAAGATATGACGCAGCTCACACCATCACATTTCCTGGTAGGGAAGACATAACCTACTCTGCCAGAACCCAATTATACGGCTGTTCCTGAAAATCGCCTTCGTAAATTCCAACACTTGCAATGTATGGTTCAACAGTTCGGGAAACGCTGGAACCAAGAATATATTTCCGAACCACAGTCCAGAGTGAAATGGAGAACGAGTTTCCCAAACCAGCAAAGGTTGGCACCTCGGTGATAATTAAGGAGGACAATGTTCCAGTTGGTAGATGGAAGACTGGACGTGTTATTGAACTACATCCCGGTTTCGATAACATAATTCGGGTTGCGAGTATACAGTGCGGTAATCGTTCCATCTGTAAATGCGCTGTGACCAAATTAAGTGTATTATCTATTGAATCTAATGAAGCAAGATCCTAAAGAAGATCCATATTATTATTATTATTATTATATATACTTATTTATTAATTTTAGTAAGTGTGTAATTGAAATAAGTATTTCAAGGCGGGCGGCATGTTCCATTGTTAACAAACAGTTGTCTATTACCTGCAAAATACCAGCAAGGTGTGGACCAGGAGAGACGTCAGAAAGAATGATGAAGCTGTCAAGACGTAATATAATAATTTTTGTAACACCATCAGAACAATAAATGCATCTAAAAGTATAAGTACAGTGTGTAGTCATTAATTATCATGCAAGAGATATACAGTCCACTAGAGGAGGAAGGAAGGTTCGATGTTCCAATCAATTCTATTCTTTATCTTATTTTCCATAATCTCTCCAGGAGAGCTAGCCAGGATTATAGTTCCCCATCCAGACAATTCATCTTAGTTCTTGTTTAGTTTTGATAGAGGGCATACAATTTGTGTGTTCCATTCCTCGGGAGTATACTGTCCTGCTCTTTCAGGATCCGGTTATAAATCTTTAATAAGTTTTTCCGTAAGTCCATGGGTGCATTTTGAATCATGAAGTATGCAATTTTGTCTATTCCTGGTGTTGAGTCCTTAGCTAAATTTAAAACTACTGTTAGCTCGCACATTGTGAAGGGTGGGCTCTCAAGATTTCTAAAAGGAAGGGGGGGGGAAGGGTTAGGGGGGTTAGGGGGTTAGATTATACAAAATTTATTGAGCTATTTGACAATTTAGTTGTGTTAGTAGTAGGGTGTTATTGTTTATTGTACCTTTTGAAAAATTTTTCATTGCCGTCCATACTTTTAATGTGGTATTGACTGAAATTCCTTCGCAAAAGGACTTTTATCCCTTTCGTCTCTTTTCTTTAAGTGTTTTCATTGTCGCTGCTGCTGCTTTTCTATAGCTTATGTAATTTTCTATGGTCCTGTTGAGTTTGTATTTCATAAACGCTGTGTGCTTCTGACCGCGGCCGAACACTCCTGATCCCACCATGTATGTCGTGGCTTTGTTTTACTACCATTTGTCTTTTTTGGGATGCTGTTCTCAGCCGACTTGTGTAATACTTTGGTGATTTGTTTATATGCTTCTATAGTTCCTTGCTGTAAGCTGGCTCGAATTTGAGTGCCATTATTGCTCCAGTTTGCCAGCTTGGTGTTATATCTTGTAAGTCTGTTGATTTTGCTATGTTTTCATCTTGCAGAGAATTGGGAGGTGGTCATTTGTGCCTGGTTCATTAATTAAACTAAACTCTATTTTTGGTGCTCGAACTGTTGAGCACATAAAAATATGCGGGGAGCTCTTTTGTGTTTGTGGTGGAGCTATTCTGGTAGCTTCGCCGTCATTCATAAATACCAGGCCACTTATATCCAAAAATTCCAAAATGTTATGCCCATTTCTGATAAAATATCTTGAGCCCCAGGCCTGGAGTTGCGCGTTAAAGTCTCTTGTCATTAGTAGGGGCTTTTGACCCATGAATCCTAGGGAAGAAATAAGGTTATGTAACGCCACTGGGTTAATGACAATATTTGGGGGAATATACATACTTAGTATATCTAGTTCTTCAAGATCGATAGGTATGTATTGGCTTCTGGGTAGTGGTCCTGTCTGCCACATTGTTACGCGGTTAAATGGAGTTTTTTTGCTCACAGCAATAGCAACTCCTCCATACCCATCCTGTCTGTCTTCTCTGATGATGAAGATGATGCAATATCCACTTATTTTTCTTACATTTTCCTCTTTCAACCATGTTTCATTCAAACATAATATTTCTATGTCATAGTCCCTAATAATGCTTATCAGAGTTTCTTTGTTTTGGCAGAAACTCCTCAAGTTCCATTGCAGGACATTCTTTGCCATTTTTGATGTGTTAGGTTGTTCTTCACTATTTTAGTGAGACTATGTACCGGCTCTGGTTCTGGGCCCTTGATGTTTTTCTTATATTAAGTGCTATTTACAGGTTATTTTTACCTAATTATATATTTACATTAGTATATTGTAGTAGGTATGTAACAAACAAAAAAGTTGCAGAGTTATTGTTTAAAGATTTCATTTGCATTGTCTTTATTTGTAAGGTTACTGAAAAATGTGTTATGGTTGGCTTGGTGTTCTGATGGGGGCTTCTTGGAAATCACTAGTTTTAACTTTACAGGTTCTTGGTTAGTACTCTCTTGTTGGAGTTCTTTTTCGGTTTTGTCCTCTGGAGTATTATATGGTACGCTGGATGAATTACTAAGTATTGTTTCTTCTTGTTCCATGGTGTCGCTTTCTTCGTTCTTTTCCTCATTTATTCTGTAACCTTCCTCCTTATTCTTATGAAAACTACTGGAATTGTGGTAATAGTTCAACGACCACTCTGGTAGGGTCTGATAGAAGAGTCTCTTTATGGGCAATTTTATTATATCCAGGGATTGGTAGGGGAGTATGGTCTCTTGTATGAATTCTGTGTCCTATTTCCGTTTCTTTCATTGGCTCTCGTAATGTTGCCACCTTGGCTTTGGTTTATCTCTCTATCCTGTTTTGCTGCTACGGAGAAAAGTTTTGGAAAATCCTATGTCGATGGTCTGTATGCTGGATTATTGTGCCTATATTGTCTATGTTGTCTGTATTGGGAATAATTGATTGGCTTCGTATAATGAGATATTTTTAGTAGCTACGGCTTCGTTAATGCTTTTCTTTTTTTGGTACTCTGGGCATTTTCTCTATATTGCTGAGTGCTCTTGCTGACAAATGCAGCATAGCTTTTTCACTAACTATGGCTTTTCGGTAAAAATATATTGGAATATCTAACTGTAACTTGCCTGCTATGAGTTTATGAACGATGTAAAAAAACTTACCTGGTCGTCTTTTCCAAACCTGTGCAATTTCACACCACTACTACTTTGCACCTTATATCCGGGAACAGTAAGTAAATCACCCTTTGAAACACAATTGTACAAGAAACTGATATTATAGAATTATTATTTGGTATTAAGAGCGGTCTCCTAGAGAGTTTAAAAATTACTTTTGAAAATACAATAACCGATTTACTCATTCATCTTTAGTTTTTTTAATATTAATTTTTTCCATGACCTTAAGATTTTGAAATTGTCTGTGAAATTGAGGCGAAAAAGTATATAACATAAGTTTATTTCAAGTATTTATAATATTATAAATATATTTCTTTTATCGATCGATTTATTCATTTTTAGTTTTTTTTAATATTAAACTTACCCATTCTTGGCCATAAGAATCAGACAAATCATTGATAGCTTTCGAATCCCATTCTTTACGGATTCCAAGTAACCTCATAGGCAAAAAACCATTTTCAGCCATAATGACAAAGTACACGAAAAATCCAGATGTTGCCTGGATCATGCCAATTTGACCATAAGACATTGAAATCAATCTATAATGGAAAATTGTCTCTTAGATTATTATATAAATTAAAGAGGTTTACAAGAAAACTTTTTTTTATATATTGCTTTTTTAGATACAAATTTGTAAATAATTCTTACAAAATACATAATGTTATATTTAAACAATCATCCTAACATAACAACCTTTATATTTAAAGTTAGTTCGTTTTAATTAATAATTATTCATAGGAATTAAAACAATAATATTTTATGACACTATAATGTCGGGTTGTATAAAGATTTTAAACCACAACCAAAACAAACAGCAAGTTTGACTGACACACATGACATTGGCAGAAATAATTTTCTCACAATGATACTGACACGATTACCTTTTTTAAAATTACTAATCAGGCTCCTTTGATTAGAGGTAATTAATACGTGCCAGTGTCATTTATGTCACAGTCAAACTGGCTGATTAGTTAATTGTGGTTAAAAATCTTTTTTACAGCCTAACATTGATCGGAAATAAAGTTTTATCATAGATAGTGTGTCCAAAAAAGTATGCAATACATGGAAAACTTTTTAATTATTGATTTCTCAGAAAATATTCTACTTGATAAAAGTTGGTGCTGGCCTTAAAACGGTAAATTAATATTATAATATATAAATTAAATATTCTTTGATATAAGTGTGAATTTATCAAGAGTGTTCATCGTTTATATTCATATCGACCAGTAAAGAATTAAAATGTATTTATGTTGAGATTCTACCCAGAATGACAAAATTGTGGAAGATTTAAATTATTACCTTTGCAATTGAAACTTACACATTATTCGCTTTTTATAATTTGATTAATTTGTTAATGTGTGTTTGTTTAATGCATACTACATCCTTAAAAGCCACCCAAGTAGTTGCTTTAATTGAAAATGGGCTTCGCCAGCGAGCTGTAGCTTGAAAATTAATACGACACGCGCAGCGGTTCTAACGTTGTCAACGTTACGAGAAGACTGGATTCTTTACAATACAATGAATCGTGATGACTACTTTATTGTCTCCACAACACTAAGAAATCGTCGCCCTAATACTGTTCAAGTACAACAACGGCTGTGAAATACGAGGAGTGGCTATTAGTCAGTGAACAGTCAGACGAAGACTGCAGGAAAGTAACCTGATACCTAAAACACCTGCGATCGGTCCAAAACTTACCCCAGTTCATTGTCAAGCACGCCTGAGTTTTGCACGGGATCATCTGAATTGTACATTGGAACAGTGGGGGTATGTTTTCTTCTCAGATGAGTATCGGATATGCCTCTATGGTAGCGACCGAAGAAGAAATAAAGTGTATCGAAGATCAGAAGAGCGATTTACAGAATGCTGCATTGAAGAGCGGATTGCTTATGAAGTTGGTTCCTGCATGATCTGATGTGCAATTTTTATGGGAGTACGAACCAACCCTGTTTTCATCCGTAGGGACGACGGGAGGTTTAATGGGTGCTAGATACCTACATCGAGGAGATTTTAGCATCTCATGTGGTACCTTACATCGACTACACTGGAGATAATTTTCTTTTTATGCATGACAATGCGAAGCCGAACACCTCAAGAATTGTGCAAGCTTACATTACTGAAGTCGGGTTTCGGGTTATGGAGTGGCCAGCATATAGTCCGGACCTAAATCCGATCGAACATTTATGGGATGAGCCAAAACGAAGGATTGGTGCTAGACTTTATGCCCCAACCTGGATCCCAAAGCTTATTGTTGCAGTAGAAGAAGAGTGGCTTAACATTCCACAAGAATTAGTAACAAACTTAATTAGATCTATGCCTAATCGTATGAGAGAGGTTATTAGGGCAAGAGGGGATCATACCCATTATTAAAACTTAATTATGTTGGATAATTGTGATTAAAACATTATTTTAGTCATAAAAATAGTTAATTTGTTTCATGCATTCATTTAAATGATTCATAAAAAGAATCATTTTGCATTTGTGTGAGAATACATGCATGTATTGACATGAAACAAAAACAAAATATAAAGAATATATGACTCTAAACGAAAACTGGTATTTTCAAATAATTTTGCTACTTGATTATACCACAGGGTGTTTTGAAATTAGATAAAAAAACCACATTTCAATTATCCTTTAATAATATGTCGAATGTTATGTATGTTACTTAAAATTTGTAAAAATCAAGTTAAAACTGATAGTTGTACGTACAGTTCTAAAAAAAATCACTAAAATCGGACTAAAAATAAAAAGTTATTAAGCCTGCAACTTTATCAAAATTTTGTAAGGGCCGTTTTTTGTGCACGCAAGTGTAGTAAAAGAGCCAATTCCTTTTTTTTCTTAAAACTGCAAAAGCATAGAATATAACTTTTTCATTATAGAAAAATTTCGTAAGTAAAATTTGTTGCAAATTAAAAGCTATAAGTGCAAATTCTGGTTTTGAGTAACATATTTTAATTTTAAACTTTTTTCTGTCTCTATTTTTTTTAAAACCACAAATGAAATTAGTATGGTTTTAAATAAATTATAAGTTTATTAAATAGTTGCAAAATATTTATAAGGCAAGAGCCGGTTTAGGTACTAAGCACGTTGAAACACTTTTTCAAAATATTTGTTAATTTTAAATTTGCCCCTTTAGTAGATGAAATCTAAAATAATATTTTGCCGTTTTAGGAACATTACCAATTTTTATCAAAAATATTTTTTTTTAAATCAATAATAAGAAAGTTTTCTAAAAATTGCATACTTTTGAGACACACTGTATACTGTAGTACTTATATGAAAATGTAGTTTTCCAAAAATCAATCGTAAATATTGACATTGAAAATAGTATGTATACCTCGTAGAAAAATCCACATTCCCGGACTCCGTATTGTCAGTCTTGGTTTGCGCCTCGACATACAATCTTTACGGTCGGTCGTCCGGGAATGTTCAGTTTTCTACTACCTACCTACTAGGTATATAATGTACTATTTCAGGCTTTAATAAATTAAAACAAATACCCAAAACATTACCCACAAGCGCATCGACGTTTGGAAAAAACATGAAATTATTCCTATGAATAAGAAACACATTTTAGGGTAGGAGCGCCTAAGACTAAACGTTCCCTAAGAGTAAGCAGACCTTGAATCAGCCATATGGCAACACTGTGGGATGAAGCTAATATGGCGATTTGTGGTTGGATGGTATGTTGTCCACTGAATTTGATTTTCAGTTGGATTGATTGATAAAAAAATAGTCATTAGTGTCAAAGATGCTATTTTGATATAATATATACTTATTAGTACGGAAACTTTTGTTGAAAAATATCTGTTGACACTGTTGACAGGGTTAAATACAACAACGTTTATTAAGCTAGAGATTCACATAAAAACATTCTGGTTTTGTTGGTTGCATAACATATTTATTTCAATATTTCCGAAACGTAAAATGAAGAGATAAGAGTTGGTACGTAATTTAAGTGTGAACCCTATGCCACATAGTTATTTATTATAATTGCTTGATAAAAATACCCTTAATTAATTTATAAATATGAATTTCAGGATAATAAGGTGATCTCAAAATGGGAAAATATAAAAGGAAAACAAATCGTACGTTGAAATTTACACAAGAATTGCTAGACGAAGCGAGACTTGGCCGGGGTGAAAGTAAGCATTCAGTTGCTATTCCATTGAATGTTAACTCTCTCTAACTTTGTTTATTGCAGTTTTATTTAAAAAATATTAAGTGCATAGTCTTAGGCGCCTCTACCCTATATGGATTGATAATCATGAAAACTTAAGACAATGTTTCTATCGTAAAGATACAAAATGAACAATGTAGCAAAAAAACTTAAACTTTCAAAGGAAGTGAAGAAATATCTAGTGTTATAAACCAAATTACTTATTTATGGCTCGACGTAGTTTACTTCCCTAATCAGCTTATAAATAAATATTATTCTCCCTTATAAAGAGACGTACTTTAGCTGGTTTCTTTTTAACTAAAGAATTTTGTTAACGCTTTTATTTCAGCAATATTTACTAAACTGCATTGAAATTTCTAGTAACAAAATAAAATTCTAATGGCGACAAAACAGTAGTCTATAAGTCATCACGAATAAACCATGCGTTTCCACCACATCGCGCATATTGTACTTGCGTCAGGCGATGGCAATAAAATTTATTTTTTTATATACAAAATATCATAAAAACGAATTTTATATTTTGAAGATAATATCGGGGCGTCGTTTGTAATTTTAATAGAAAATAAGAACATGAATAGCCGTATAATATTTCTATTTTTATGTTCTGGTTCTGCACAGTGGACAATATAATTTGAACTGTAAAATACATTATTTTTTTTTAACCCCTTAGTAAAATTTTTGTATTAAATTTTCAATCAATCAGGAGCCGATGTCGCGTATCACATTTCACTAATTACTGAACATTTCGTCCTCACGTTCAGTTTATTTTCATTCTTTAATATTGATCAGCCACAATGAATACAAAGTAGACCTACTTTTCACTTTTACTGAAAGTATGAATTTACTGATCTGTTTTAGTGAAAACGTGTTTTCGTTCATTATTCCTTTAGTATAGTCAGATCGGATCTTAACGTGCGGGTCCAAAGGTTACTGATCATATGCGTCAAATCAGACAACACAGAGGCTATCAAAATGTTGTGAGATTATTTACAAATATATCGAAGGAAGGAAAAATAGTCTCATTATTTTGGCGAAGATAGCCACATATACCTAATATTATTAGTTTTGTAAAAATTATATACAGGGGAGTTGAAAAAGTTACAAAAAAATTATATAATCGTTAATTATATACCTACTGTACCCTTTAATTAAAAACGACAATAACAATCAGTGCAATTTATTTTAACAATTTTACTACTAAAACCTAAAAATACAATGGCATTTAGTCTGATAAACTATTTCGACAATGAAAGAAAAAGTGGAAATTCGCAAACCAATATGCAGGAAACCGTAATGAAAACACTGGGAATTAGTTTATGGACTATGCAGAATAATGTGCATGAAAAAAAAGTATAATATAATACCTAAGAATACTAAAAAATGTAGGTAAACGAAAAACACCGTTTATAATTATAGCCTAAAAACTCTCATCGTCACTTATAAAATCTGAAAAGTCCTCGTCGTCTGAGTCGTCTTCGAATGGAGCAATTATCATTGGCGCTACTTCGACATCTAGTACTTGTTCTCGATCCCACCAATCCCTTATTAATATTTCTGTATGTTCCACCGATTTCTTCCAGTATACTCTTGTGTAATATGATCTAACGAATCTTGCCAAACTATTTGTACTTGGTCGGATTTAAGACCATCACCTACATGTTTTTCATAATAAGACTTTGCACCAGCCCATATTAATTCTATTGCGCTAAACTGGCATAGTATGGTGGCAGTCGTAGAACCTCATGACCATATTCACGCAGTATTTCATCTACCGCGTATATTTTGGGTTGTTTAAGAGACTTTGCTATTGATAGGAGTTCCGATTTAAGCATATTTGGTAAAGGATTTTGGTTGTGTTTTTCCAGCCAATATCACTTTTCCTCCAAGATGAAGTAGGCTGTTTATTTAAAATTATTGAATGATATGATGCATTATCTAATACAATTAAAGACGGAGCATCCAAATTTGGTATCAATTAAACTTTTAACCATTTTTCAAACTCCAATTTTAATATTTTCGCTTACATCCTCAGTCTTTAGCTTTCTTCGTTTACACTTTTTAGTATTCTTGGGTATTATGTTATGTTTTGTTTCATGCACAATTTTCTGCACAGTCCCCCACTAATTCCCAGTGCTTTGGCTACTGTTTCCTGAATATTAGTTGGCGAATTTCCACTTTTTCTTTCATTTTCGAAATAGTTTATCAGATTAAGTACCATTTTTTTTGATTGGGGATGCAAAAACCCAGAAAATTGTTTCATTTTGTCATAAACTGTCAAAGTCACAAAACTGGCATATTTAAAATAAAACGTAGCTGGTGCTATTACTGCTATTATAAGCTTTTTTAGAATTGCTGGCAAGTACAGCTCGTGCAATATAGCTTGAGCTCTGACTTTTGGGTGCGCAGTAAACAGGTGGGAGGAGCTAGCTGAGAGCTCATTATTCTGATGATCTTTGAAACGCACACTTCTGTACAGTCTGTCAGAAAAGTAGGACGTTTATTGGAAAAAAAGTTATTACTATATTTATTTGTAATAATGCCTTTTAAAATTGTGTCGGCCATAATAAAATTATAAAAAAAAACAGGGATGCGAAGTAATAAATGCTCATTAAATATGGAAAACCCATTACTGAGGATTACCAACAATTTAAACACATATGAATAGATGCAAATATGTATATTGTTTCGAGAAAGGGCAGCCATAAAAGCATAATAAACACATAATTAGGCCATATTATGCAAAAAGCAACTAACCCTCAATGTATCTAAGTTTGCATGGTCAAAATATATAAAATAATTTTACTGTTAGAATAATAGAATTACAATATAATTTACATATTGAATAGTTAAGTTTAGTATTGAAAAAATTTCCGATAATTTAAATTATTATAAAAATAATTAAAAGGAATTAACTATTTTGTTGGTTGCTTGATTTTTGCATAACAGGGCCCAATTAGAAAACACGATTAGCAGTCACTACGGCTTTATCAATCAAATCCCACTTTTATTTTCTACGCGGACTGTACTTTACTAAAATTCGATATTAGGTATCTCTGTCGTACACTGACTCTCCTTTTCTTTCATCTGCGCATCTCAGGGCTCATGCTACATTGCATGACCTGTAAATACATATATATCCTTTTTTTTTCATATCAAAATGGAATAAGTCTGTCTCATTTATCTTACGTATTTTATTTAGAGGGTAAAATTAAACGCAAGTAAAGAAAACAAAAACTGAGAGTATGTCTTTCTTGAATCGTATGACCCGCACGATAAGACCAGATCCGACTATATCACTAAATCAGTGAAATTGATTCTGTTAAACTGAACATGATTCAGTAAGTTATCGTAATATTTTTTTATTGATAATTCCAATTTTGTTAATAACTTTTACGAATCGATAGTACTATAGAGTAACTTATTTGATAAGTACTTCTAATAGTAAAATTAGGCAATTTTTATATTTATACCAGTCTTTGTTAATAAAATAAATTATGTTAATTAAGAGAGACTGAAAGAGAGTGGTTTCATTGTCATTATAAGTAGAATATTGTAAAATGTAAATATTTTCATAAACCTATCTGAGGCTTTATTGATTGGAATAAAAACTTGTCTCGGTTAAGTTAATCTAGAGGCCACTCCAATAGAATGTAATAAAATGAAACCAGCTATTATTATTGATATATTTGCAACAAGAATACCGCACATAAAACATTTTACGAACCCTAAAACCATTTTTTAATGTTAGTATGTTTTTCAGTGGTAAGTAACTTTAAAGCAATTAATTTAAAGGAGTAAAATAAAAAAAACTACACCTATTATTGACAAGTTTATCGTTTTGTGGATCTCTGGGCGGTCTTTTCATAATATCGGATTCAGCTTCCTCATAGGCCAGGGAAATAGCGGGTACCTAATAAAAAAATAGAAACATCTGGCTAATCGATACTCTATACAGGGTGCTTCAAATTCGTGTGCGTACAAGGGGATCTCGAAAGCTGTAAAAGATATGGAGCTTAAAAATTTGGTGAAATAAAATTGTAAATATTTCGAATCATTTCAAAGATATCCGCCGAATTTTCAGTTTTGTTATATAATTTTTTGGACTTGTGAAAAAAAACAAAAAAATGATTTTATAGCCATTTTTATGTTCTACAAGATGGCGTTATTAATTTTCAAATTCGACGTCGTTCTGTAGATACCAACCTCAAGTCAATTTTTTTAAATACGCACCTGGAATTTTAAATACAGTTTTAGGGACTTCTAGGCTTTAGAAATTTTTTTTTATGATAAAACACCTGCACTGTAGGAAAAATCCTTTAAGGCGCTCTGGGAGCGGTGCGAGTGCGATTAAATTTTAAAGCTTTTTAAAATTTCAACGTTTTGACTTTAAATAATACATCATCAGTAAGTATTTTAAATCATCCTTCTTTACTGGTACGGCCGTGGCAATTATTTTTAGGATTAATAATTAAAAAATTTCATTACAGGAAGCTGTGGTAAGACAGTTTATATTATTTCAATAACATTTACCGTAACAATACTCTACGAAGTAAATAAGTTTTTAAGGCAGGAAAGAAATTATTGTATTTTTATTTCTTTTATTAATATAACATATATTTTTATTCCTATGATTTTCGCCTTAGACCTTAGAAATACTGTAAAACAGAAAAAATTAACGATTCGTGAAAAAAATGTAAGTGGAGTGTTAGTTGAGTTATGTGTATGTGTAATGTGCTTATATTTATTTCAAAAACAATTTTGACCTTTTTAATTATTTATATTATCTGATTTTGGACGAAACATGTACCTACCTAACAAAAATAAACACAAAAAAATACTTTACGTCGAGAATTTGAGTCTTTTTTCTTACAACATATCAAATATCAGGTATCTGAGTAAAAATGGACGAATTCTTTAAATCACAAATATTTTTTTTAGTTTGGCTCTAAATGTTCAGAACCGTTCCTAATGATATAAAAAGATAACTTAAAAAAATGCGTTATTTGATGACCAAACGTTAATATTTTGAATACCTTAAATTGTAATAAATTTATAAATCTTAGAAGTCCCTAAAACTGTATTTAAAATTCCAGATCCGTTTTTAAAAAAATTGACTTGAGATTGATATCTAAAGAACGAAACGTCGAATTTGAAAACTAATACCGCTATCTTGTATAACATAAAAAATTGCTACGAAGCGCTGTTTTTTTTTCAAGACAAAAATGCAGGCGCTAAAAATTAAATACGGAAACTAAAAGTTTAGTTTTTTTTTCTGCTATCTTTAAAGATATTCGTACCTATTATTTACAATATTCTTTTACCAAATTATTAAGCCCCAACATATGCAACTTGGCCTCAATTTAACCATCTTCGTATCTCTTACCGTTTTCGAGATCCCACACGAATTTGTAGCACCCTGTATAGGCAAAAAATGTTTAAATCGCACATACAATTTTAACGAAATATTATATTAATAATTAACATTATTATATTATTTGGGAATTAGGGCTATTGGCGCATTTCACCATTTTGTTCTTTTTTTATCAATTTTTTCGTTTTTTATTAATAAAAAACGGCAAAATAATGTGGAGAATTACCTACAGTTTAGATTTTAAAGTATTGATTTACAAAAGCAATAAAACGGTAAGCGAATTTGTAATATAAAATGAAACAGCCAACGCGTCACAAACAGTTATCCAATTTCGAGAAATGTGCATTAAAGTGGCGTATCCTCCACCAGACTTTGCGACATCATAATAACTGCCAGAAACAAAAAAAAAATCATAGTTTGACCAAAAAGAACTTGACTGGATAATTGAGTGAAATTTAGTTTATCTATATTAAATTTCCAAGTCTTAATGCATTTACTTTTCTAAATTTCTATTATTTTTAATCATAACAAAATAACGATTGGTTTTCGATCATTTTAAATAATGATGCACTGGTAGTAGTAGGCGTAAGTAGGACATTTTTTTTTCTGGAGAGAGGCAAGGGCGTAGATATGGAGAGGGTAAAGGGGGTAATTACCCCCCCCCCCAGGACCATAATAATAAATAAAAAATGTAGTTTAGTTGCATCAGTTATTGTTTTGTCAAATTGCAATAAAAATACTTTTGGAAAAAGAATTTGCAAAATTACTTTGGGAATTAAATTTTGCTTTATACACCTTACTTCGTAAGTAATCTTGAATATTCTTGTGTAATATTAATAAAAAAATTTGAGATCAAACACTGGCTTTACCCCCCCCCCCCCCCCCCCTTCGCCCTTGGAGAGAGGGATAGTCAGGACAACATGTACGTCATGATATTGTACCTAGTGAAGAAGGCGAAAACGCGCCGCAAAAATTTTCGGGACCACGCCCAAACTTTCTTTAAAATTCACCTACTTAACTACTATCAAATTTTGAAAATTAAATTATTACCTCTCTCTTTCGCATGTTCGGATTAAATTGGTTTTTGTAAATATTTGTTTTACTTTTTTTTGATATTCCTAGCTGGCTCTTTATTTAAAAAAAAAGATTTTTTATATTTCCGAAAAATATGAAAATTGGTGTCAATCCAAAATTTTTACATAATAAAACGTATGCATGACCACAGAATATACGCAATGAAGTATGACTCTAACCATCTTTTTTCGGGCTTTCATGATTAAAAATAAAGTAAATATCTCCTTCTTAAGTGTCGTTTTGTATATTCATAATATAGCATTCTCGTTTCTTCCCGCACTGTTTTTTTTATTATAAATTATCACACTTATTCTTATATAAAAAATGTTTCAATTAAAATGTTTACTTTAATTTTTCTTTTTAAAAATAAATAATAAATACGTAAAAGTTTTTGTTGTAAAATAGTTTATGGCATTGGGCTATATTTTTGTTGATTTAAAATAGCTTTAAAAAAGAGAAAACGGAACTGACAAGTATATAATAGAAAAATACTATAAAATATTATTCTTTTTACTCGTTTTCTGTTAAAATTGCATCATACATCAATAACTAAAACAATATGCGTTCGAAACCTTAATCTCTATATAAAACAGGACTTTTAGAAGGAAAAGTTTAAAAACTAAACGTTTCCTATAAGACCTTTGTAATCTAAGCCAAGAAGACATTATTTAAAAATTTAAATTAAGAGTCCAAGCGTGATACGAAAAATGAGGTTGCAATTAGACTTTTAGACCCGAGCTCCTAGACACGGGGGGGGGGGGCTGCAGCCCGAAACGCCAGAAAAAAATAATACAAATACGTTGCTCTGTTGCCAAGTGATGTTTTGAACACATGGTTGCTTCTGGATGTTACTATTACGTTTACAGGTCTAACTTAGAATTACATAGACAATACTTTAATAACAGTATTTATTAAAGAAAAATATTGACTTACAAATAATATTTATGTTACAAATTAAAACATAACCGGTCCACCCGTATATTACCAAACCATAGGTAATATTAAGGTACTAATATTCGTCGTATTATTAAACACAAACTTCTCAAATATATATATGATAAATTACGGCACTATTAGTAATTATTTAGCTATAAAAGGTGCATGAGCTGGCGCATCATAGGATATCCCATGTATAATTAAAGGTGTTCAAGTATTGGCTGCCTTGTTTATTTAAGAGTGTTAGAATATTTTTAAAGAATTCAATAAGCCATACTCACTTGCAATAACTAATTAATTTAATCATTCTTATATAATATACCCACCGTTATTTAACGAATAATATCTTTAATGTTCTATAAATAATACGGGTCTGCATTATTTTAATGAAAATACCAGCACATATTTTGATTATTTTGTCAGTGTCAACTTCAAACAAAGTTTGACCAACTTTTTAACTGCTAACCTCAGAAATGGTATGTTATAAACATCCTATGTGTTAATTGTTGACATTTTACGGGTACATTTATTACAACGTTTCAGAACTATGGTCGATTTCTTTTCGATTGAGAACGATGACAGAAACCCGTTTTACAACAAAAAATGCATGAATTTTTATTTTTGACAAGGTAAAAAAGTAAGGTTACGTGTTTACGTCATAACTGACATTTATTTGTTTACGGTTTACAGCGGTTAGAATTTTAAATTAAAACTTTATGGAACAAGAATAAATATTAATTCTTGTGGTTAGAGTGTTTAAAGATCTTAAATGTATTTCATAGCCATGCTTCCAGATTATGATCATTGGAATTAAACTTAAACTTCTTTGCAACCTGCTCTGTCCCTATGAGGAATCTTTATGTGAAAAAAGAACAAAACATTGTTATACCTTTTATTCTCTTCCAATAAAAATGGCTTTTGAAAGAGTCAAAAATCAAATCTTTGTCTATCGTTAATAGGCAGGTACGTTTAATGCAAATGGAAAATAAGACATTGTAAAAACTAATAGTACCTACCCAATTTTTTATCAGTTTTAAAAGAGGAACAAGTTTAAGATTAACAAGCCAGATCTTTATTAATGAATAAGGTATTTAATTTATTATTAACAACAGACACCGAGCTCAAAATTCTCTGAACCTGAGCAACAGGCGTCGAGGCATTGTTAGGTACGTATTATTTTTTGTTCGAGGAATTCGAATCTTTTATTGAAGTCGGCACAAAGTGATTGGTAGGTAAATTGACACACTGTAGGTTTTGGTCAGACCCAAACCTACATTAGATGGAACAAATTCCACAAAAAAACAAAATTTGATTCGACACATCATAAGATCTTTTTTTATATGCAGGGATTTGATCTCTAAACGATATTAATTACTTTTGCCAGAAAATGTTGTTCCAGAGCAGCAGAGACGATTATTCGCGAACTGTAGTAATACTACCGGCTAAAAAACATGGTTTGAACAAGATGGGGTTCCTTCACATTTTGGACCGGTGGTGCGGGAATATCTAGAGGAAACTTTTCCTGATAAATGAAATGGACGAGGGGTGCATTTGAATGACGGTAGTATGACCCCTCTTGACTTTTTTCTATGGGGTCATTTTGTGCACAAAAATAGGCTACAAATTACCGAAGAGTTGCAAGAAACAAAAATGAATTAAATTTTCTTTATTCCCCTGATACTCTTGATTACTAAAAGTTATTTTATCTTCTGATTTATTAGCAAATGATATTCAAAATTGATATCTCGACAAACGGTTAAGTTTGGGTATGTGTTGTGCTTAACAATGATTTTTAGAATTTTGCAAATAATAGAAATATAAAATATGATAAAGGGTTTCCATTTAAAATAAATTAACTTTGTTGTTCGATGCCTTTTTGACTGATCCTGTATACTTAATTTTTCTCAGTATATTAGATCGTTAAAGATACCCTAAAACTTATTCAGTTTATATTTTTCGTTTCCATTGATAAATGCGACCCTGTATAAATCATAGTAAATTATTTTCAAATAAAATTATTTATAACCTAAAATAATTCCGCTAGCAAATGGTAACAATATTAAACACCCTTAGAATGGCATTAAGTTAAACAACGTATACAGGATAAAAAAAAAATATGAAAATCGTTATTTCGTTATAATACATTTTTCTTTGCTAAATGTTTCTTATTACTTTTAAGTAGTGGCCATTAATTTTTAGTCATAATTTAATAAATAATGTTGTTCACTCGATTTGATGTTTATCTTTTTAATGGGTTTACAATTAGGTAATCCAATTTATCATCTCCCTAGAAATTTAATATTTTTCATGTAAATCATTTTACTTTACTACATAAACGCACTCAAGCTATTAAAGCTTTGCAGATAACATTTTTTTCTTTTTTCGATATTAGGTATCTTTTATATTTATTAAATATTTTCCGACATTATGTATTTATTCTAACCAATCTAACTTTTTGTTATAAATATATGATATTTTGTTTTGTATTGTGTTGTCGAAAAGTAGAGAAAAATGTTATTAAAAAAAGTTGTTTAGAATTAAAAAATATACCATACAGGGTCCTGCAATAGTCCGTGCATCGTAGCTTGGGTAATGAGCGCCCCTGGCAAAATTTGAATTTTGCGCCCCCCAAGACTAACTTTCTAGGAAGAGAAACAACACAATAACATTGAGAGTGTAATTTAAATTATGCATACATTTAAGCATAAAGGAGTTATTTCTTAGTATGTATTAAGTAGGAAGATAAATAATGCAATACGAGTTCGATCATTTAGGCATTATAAAATCTCTTAAAAGTTTACTTTTCTGGCTTTTTCTGATGCCAATTTATAAATAATATTATACATAATATATTACTACTTTTTGCAATGTCATACTCAATCGATATATATCGAGATTACTTAATGGTTCTTGACCAATCTCATCGTAAATAATTTTGTTTTAACTTTAATTTATTGAAAGATCTTTCACAGCTAGCAAAAGTCAGCATCAACGCTAGGCGAAGTGCAATCTCTATATTGGGATAACTAAACTGCTGGACAATTCTAGCGGACCGAGCTAATTGTTAGGTGAACTTTGGAGTAAAATATTTTACGAACGAATAAAGCTATCGATGCGCGGTTTGCAAAATTTAAAAGATAAATTAATAATATGCACTTTTTTTTCGATTTTTTTAAATCCTTAACTGTCTACAGGGTTCAAAGAGAAGTATGTTTTTTTTCACAAAGTTTCTAAGTACCAGATTTCCACAAAAATAATTTTAAAATATTTTGGATGGCATTTTCTTTATCTCCTATTTATAGAGAACAAAATAAAATCGGGGGGGTTTTGGTAAGTGATTATAACTTCTTGGGACCATCTCTTTTGCAATGAGTACATTTTAATTTACATTTTTCACGAACAGCCAATGAAGAATATAATAGAATAATGATTAATTTTTGTATGGTGAATAATAATATGGCTGTTCGTGAATAATGGTATACTTTGACATTTACTTATTGAATTCAAAACGATGACCTAATAATGGAGTTCAAGTTAAATCACAAAATAACGGCGTATGCTTCATCTTAGCAATGTAACTACAAAGAGTCATTCTTTGAAACAGACATATCACAGAGATAGAGTCACGCTATATCACTGCGATAGAGTTATGTTTCATCCCTGTGTGGTAAATAAGTTCTTTAAATATGCGGACATTAAGGCAAGTTAAGGGCATCTCTGGGACATCTTTGATCTAAGTTCAGTGATAAAACATGGAACAGTGATATATAGCTGTGTCATTCCAGCGGCATGTTTTGGTCAGGCGGGCATTATCGATTTTATTTTTTTATTTTTTCATTTTATATGCCTCCATTTCCACACATCGTGTGTTTCGTGCCAGGATAATGTTGCAGTAGGTACCATGGTAATACCATTGTTAATTCAGAAGATGGCATTAAGTCACATAATTATTTTTAAAAATGACACGATTGTCCCGAACCGAACGCGCAGATGTTTTAAGATTGCATAATGAAGGCCTGTCAGTTGAGACTGTAGCCAATATGTATAATGTTGGGAAGGCCACAATCATTCGGCTAAAAGAACGGTTTGCAACCACGGGCGACACGGTTTACAGAGATGAAGGTGGCCAGAATAGAAAAATACCAGTGCGAGCAGAGAGGAACCTCCTACGAGAAACTCGACGTAGACGGACCCTGAACTCTAGGGTCCTCAATGAAAATATGCGGCGACATACTGGTATTGTGGTTTCCGATAGGACATTGAGGAGGAGGCTAAACTACAATAAGTTAAGGTATCCAAAAAAAAAAACAGTAGAATGATTATTTTTACATCTTGCCTGTTTGTAGAGCAAGAAGGCGCGCAAAATGTACGCGGCTTTTGCAGCAGCACCATCATCAGAGGCAAGCGTGGGCAGCTACGCATATAAGGTGGGGTGCAGAATGGCAAAATTGTATGTTTTGCGATGAGACAAGATTTAATCTGATCCATTCAGATGGAAGGGTTCTTGTTTGGAGGCAACCTGGATAAAGATACATTGAGGAAAATATGGCTCCTCAAAAAGCTTTTGGCGGAGGGGGTATTACCGTATGGGCAGGAATAATGCACAATGGAAAAACGGATCTTTTTATTTTGCAAAAAACCGTAAATGCCGAAATTTGCATGAATGAAATTTTAAGAAATATCGTGCTCCCGTTTGCGAAAAACTTTGGGCACGGTTTTCTCTTCGTTGATGACAACGCAACGCCACACAGGGCACGGATTGTTCAAGAGTTTTTGGAGGAAAGCAATATTAATCAAATAAACTTGCCTTCAAAATCTCCCGATCTAAACATTACTGAGCATGTGTGGTCTTCTTTAAAGTTGCGTGTACGATCAAGGGAAAATGCACCTCAAACATTGGCAGAGCTTGCCATAGCAATACAGGAGGAGGAATGGGAAAACATACCACAACAACTTATCAATAACCTAGCCAGAAGTATGCCTCGGCGGTGCCAGGAGGTTCTCAACCTTCAGGGAGGAGCCACCTGGTATTAGTTTTCTCATTAGCCGTTTAATCAGTAGAGAGTTAAGGAAGACTAATCATGTAAGCATATCAGTACCTAATGAACATTATTTAAAATATCTTATTTGCTAATAATTAATTGTTCCGTTAATAATAAAAAGATTCGTTTTATAACTGTGTATTTTTTGGAAAAGTTTTTGCCTCCGCGTATTAAAATGTACTCGTTGCAAAAGAGGTGATCCTAAGAAGTTAAAATCACTTACCAAAACCCGTTCTTACAAAACATTGTAAGGCCTAATGACGAAAATACCTGAAATTTACAGGGGTTGAGAAAAAAATCGAAATTTCATAAACAATGAGGGAAATCAAAAATTTGAGAATTTATTTTGTTCTCTATAAATAGGAGATAAAGAAAATGCCTTTCAAAATAGTTTAAAATTATTTTTGTGGAAATCCGGTACTTAGAAACTTTGGTAAAAAAAACATACTTCTCTTTGAACCCTGTAGACAGTTAAAGATTAAAAGTAAAAAAAAATCGAAAAAAATGTGCATATTAAGAATTAAATTCTCTTTTAAATTTTGTAAACCGCGCATCGATAGCTTTATTCGTTCGTAAAATATTTTACTCCAAAGTTCACATAACAATTAGCTCGGTCCGCTTGAATTGTCCAGCAGTTTAGTTACTAAGGCCACATTCTTCATGGTAACTAAGAAGTGCAATGTAATCTGTATTTTTTAAATCAAGCAATAATGATTTTATTTGATGTTTGTAGCTTTCAACCTCTAAACACAACTCGTTGGAATCTTTGCATTATTATTTTATGCGAGATCAGCTGCGGATGTCGTTAATCCTTCGGTGGAGGTTTCATGTAAAGGTCTATTAAGAAACCAAAATCAGAAGCTACGGCAGCAAAACTTTGAATTTCCATCTCATTGAATGTAGAAGTGTGACAAGATTTTGATTTGTTTGTAATTTTTTTTTTCTGTTTAAATAACATATTACAGAAATACCAGAACTCTAAATGGGTTCGGTATAAATTCTCTGTTGAGTTAGGGGTGCTACGCGCCATTCCTAATTTGTGGGGGTGCTTATCGTAATGAAGTGCAGTTTATTTTATCATTTTTTAATTTTGTGTGCGTGTGCCTCAGCGACCCGCAGGTTGTGGGTGTGCAAAGGGCGCCCCTTTAAGGGTTGCGTCCCTGGCAGCCGCCCACCTGTCCAGCTCCTAGGTCAAATAATATATAATTTCATTTAAAAACTTGAGAAAAATTTATTTAAAATGTGTCGTTTTTGAAACCTTTTTATGAACGAATAAAGTATAAAATAGATAAACACTATTAGATTTATAATATCTCTAGACCCCTTGTCATAAATCTCACCCTATCCCATGGTTTAAAAAATGTACGTACCTCTGATGACAGTCTAGATGTGTTTTAATTGTTTTCTGTAGAATATTTTTAAAATATGTAACTTATACCAGTGTTTTTTGTATTAATTAATTCGTTTTTGATTGACCAAAGTGCGCCCTACTTTGTCCTTGTGTTTATGGACCTTATTGCCTCATGTCCTGATGATGGCCCTTTTGGCCGAAATGCGTAGGCCTTGTTTCTTATTTTTAATAAATGTAAGAAGGAAGATAGTTCTTTCTTTCCTAACCCCTTATTTAAAAAATGAATTTAGATGGCTTTTTGGTTTTTTCCAGGGCCGTAAAACTGTATTTTTTACTCTTAAACTACCAAAGCAAGATAAATAAAATTTTTACAATTATCAAGGACTCTGAAACGAACCTAGATATGTAATAAAACACTAGGTGTTCTATTTAAAAAAATACAACTTTTTGTAATCACACTTTTCTGAGCCACCCTGTAAATGGACAAATATTTTCCTGAAATGCACTCTATAATACAGTATAAGTCATTCTTAATAAAAACATTTCTTTATATTCTTGTCATTAGAACATTTTGTTTTCAAATATCGTAAAACGGGGGAACGTTGACCGATTTGCAACTTTAGAAGGAATTATCTTTGTGTAAAATTAGAACCAAAGGGTATTGATGTGTGCTATATTATAGGTCTTGAAGTATATTATTAATACTTACATTAATTAACCACACTTTTTTGGATTTTGAGATAAAATATTTAAAAAAATCTATAAGGTCAACTTCAACTTGACCGACTGTGAGGGGCGTAGTTGACCACCGCAGTAGTCGTGAAAATGTACTGTTAAATATTTGCATTTATTTATTTTTTTCCAACTAACACAAACTAGGTACAAACTAGTAAATATTAAAACAAATTAACAACTATTACCAGTTTAAAATATTAAAGCAAAAACCTCATTGAAGACTGTAAATATCAAACAAAAATGCAAGTCTATATTATACAGGGTGTTTCATTAAAGGTCGACGAGCGGCCATATCTCGGAAGCTACTGGGCATAGAAATTTAGGAAAAAAAAATTGATAACTAAAGTGGCCATGAGGAAATCTTGAAAATAATTTTTAAGTTCCGTATTTTGCCACAAGAGGGCGTAATTGAAAAGTAAATTTTAAAATTTTACATATCTCCGAATATTCCACATTCAGGTATATCTTTGGTAACACAATTAAAAAGCTTGGACAATTATGCATCATTTTAGTCCTATGCTCATTGGCGTACCGACTTTAATAAAAGTGTAATAATTTAAATCGCTATAACTTATGAACGACTTATCCGATTTTAGCAAACTAAAGACTGTTTGGAAGAGAAATATATGTACTTTCACCAATCGCATTTAGTTGTCCATAATGCTAGAGGGCGCAATTTGCAATAATAACACATTTTTTGATTTTAATCCGAAAAAATAAATCATGCGGTATAATTATGATACCATAATCAAAAAGTAGATGAAATTTGCTAGAAATAATATTAAAACCGCATCTCGATATCTCCGTTCGTTTCAGCGTTATCGACAATAGAATAATTTTTAAAACTTTAAATGAAGAAGCCTTTATATATTTTTTGGAAAAAAAGTGGGACGCCACTGATATTTTCCATGTGGATATTATTTCGGATTGGCCTGGTCAATTCTGCATTAAAATGGTATTTTTCTCCTCAGGCACACCGTTCCTAATTAAAATAATTAAATTAAATTAAACGGGCGGAAGCATGCTCATTAAGTGAAGGTGATCATTTCCAACAATTTATATAAAACAAAATTTGGCTTTATCAATGTTAATAATAATTATAATAATAATAATAATAATAATAATAATAATAATAATAATAATAATAATAATAATAATAATAATAATAATAATAATAATAATAATAATAATAATAATAATAATAATAATAATAATAATAATAATAATAATAATAATAATAATAATAATAATATTAGTATTTAGGAATTAAACAGTCGCAGAGGATAGACCAACAAAAGATGAAGGAAGAACTCACTACAGAGTTCGTGAAACGGGTAAGACAATTGCTCAAATCTGGACTTAACAGTAAAAACCTATTTAAAGCGATCAACACCTACGCTTGCTCCGTGCTTGGCTACACGTTTGGAATACTATCTTGGAGTAAAACTGATATCGACAAGCTACAGCGAAAGATTAGAACACTGCTGACGAAATCAGGAAAACACCACCCTAGAAGTTCCACCGAAAGGACTACGCTTCCAAGACAAGAGGGTGGTAGAGGATTGGCAGATATCGGTAAGCAATTAGAAACAAGAAAACAGATAGTAAATCTACGACATTTCTTTTACAGAAGATTGGCCGACTCTGAACTACATAGGGCTCTATGCCAAATAGATGACTCCACCCCCCTCAGACTTATGGACAACCAAGTTCAAGCACACCATCAACCCAACAACGAGAAGCTGCAGAACTGGAGGTAAAAACCACTGCACGGGAGACATCAATGACATCATGCAAGAACATGTCGACAAAGCAGCGTCGAACTACTGGCTGACCTCTGGACAGATGTTTCCCGAAACGGAGGGATCACTATTAGCAATTCAAGATCAGGTTATACCTACCAGCAACTACCTTAAATATATAGTGAAAGACCCGACAGTTGAGAACTACAGATGCAGGTATGGATGTCAAACATCAGAGACCATCCAGCACATTACAGGAGGATGTCAGATATTTGCGTCTACCGAATACAAAGAGAGGCACGATGCTGTAGCAAAAATTATTCACCAAGAACTGGAAATTAAATTACAACTTCTACAGGGGAAAAATGCCATACTACTAGTACACTCCGGAATCAATTCTGCAAAACAATAACTTCAGACTATACTGGGACTGCACCATCTTAACTGACCAAATTGTTAATTATAATAGACCTGATACTATCTTAGTAGATAGAAGAGCCAGAAATACTACGCTTACAGAAATAGCCATTCCAAACACTAACAACTTGATTCTGAAGAACGCTGAAAAAATCGCAAAATATCGAGAACTTGAAAGACGCCTACAGAGACAATGGCAGATGAATACCGTCAGAACAGTGCCAATTATAATGTCATCAACTGGGGTGGTCCCAAAGAGCCTCCTGAAAAACATCAAAGAACTGGGACTTAACGACCATCTTTACAAGGTTCTACAGAAGGCAGTCCTACTACTCTCCACAGCCCGAACCGTCAGAAAATTTGTGGGATCCAACAAGGACGATCGTCGCCGTGGGCCCGATAACAGGGAAAGGGCCCCCACAGAGCTTAATCCTTTTGATATCTAAGATATCTGGGATAAGTTATTGTTCCCCTGCGAGGGAGTGCGAAGACGTAAGGCTAAGTCATAATAATAATAATAATAATAATAATAATAATAATAATAATAATAATAATAATAATAATAATAATAATAATCATAATAATAATAAATAGTAGAGCTAATTTAATTTAATTACTTTAATTAAGAACGGCGTGCAAGTAAACGCAAGTAACCATTTTTATGCAGAATTGACCAGGCTAATCAGAAATAATATTCACATGGAAAAATATCAGTGGCGTACCACTTTTTTTTTAAATATATAATCGCTTTTTCATTTAAAGTTTTAAAAATAATTCTATTGGTGATAATATTTTTTCTAGCAAATTTCATCTACTTTTTGATTATGGTATCATAATTATACCGCATGATTTATTTTTTCGGAGTAAAATCAAAAAATGTGTTATTATTGCAAATTGCGCCTTCTAGCATTTTTTTTAGAACTATTAAGGACAACTAAATACTATTGGTGAAAGTATATATATATACATTTCCCTTCCAAACAGTCTTTAGTTTGCTAAAATCGGATAAGTCGTTCATAAGTTACAGTGGTTTAAATGATTACACTTTCAGCAGCTTCTCCCCTTCTTATTAAAATCGGTAGGTACACCAATGAGCATAAGACCAAAATGATGCATAATTGTACAAGCTTTTTAATGGTGTTATTAAAGATATATCTTAATGTGGAATTTTCAAGGATAGGTATGTAAAATTTTAAAATTTACTTTTCAATTTCGCCCTCTTAAGACAAAATGCGGAACTTAAAAATCATTTACAGGATTTTCTCATGGCCACTTTTTTAGTTATCAATTTTTTTTTCCTGAATTTCTATGCCCAGTAGTTTCCGAGATATGGCCCCTCGTCGACCTTAATGAAACACCCTGTGTTGAATGGAGACAAGTCATTTTCAAAAGAAAGTTCAACCATTCTGACTATCTGAGGTGAAACCTTTTTAATGCCCGACATATAGGCACTTCGTTAACGTCTTCTTTTTTGGGCCACACAACAATATGCTTTTATATTTTTTTACGAACTTTATTTTGACTTCATTATCTATATAAGTAGATATGACTTCTCCTACGTAATGTTTAATAGTTTTTTTAGTTAATATGTGTGTGAGTGTACTGTTTAAGCCGCTTGGAGCCATCTATCTTTTCGTTAGGACACTCTCGGCATATTTTACTAAACACTATTACTATAACCTAACGCCATACAAAATAATATAACCTAATGGGTCCAAAAACATTACTATCAATTTGGACTATCGCGAATAGACTAAATAGATGCAAAACGCGACGAGCTTGTTGTATTTCGAGTTTTAACTCGTCGTTTTAAGTAGTTGGTCAATTTCACCCAGGCGGTCAACTACACCCCAAAAAAACTTTATTTTTTAAAATTTTCTTTACATATTGGGAGAGGATACCTTGTAATAGAATAGAATAGAAACGGGGGAACGAGATAGCTATCACTTGACAGATCAAAGTTTGACTACCTTGTTTTTATGGCTTAATACAGTGGAATAAGTAGTATATAGATTTTCACGTTATTTATATTCGCAAAAAAGTAGTTCCACAGTATTTTATAAGTATATTAGGTTATTGATAGGAAAAATTGAAGAAAAAATCTTTTAAAAAATTGGGGACGAGCTTATAACCGAAAATATTGTTTTTTGAAATTTTGGTCAAGTTGACCCCACCGCCACCGGTTAGCTTCCCCCCATTTTACGGTACAGTGATGTCAAAATTTTTAAAAATATTAATTTGACCTTATACCGTTAGGAAATATTGGTTAATACTACCTTTTTCGTTATAAATCAAGATTTAAAGAAAATTTAGTTTAAATCGATATTCCCCATGCCTGATTTCTTATATTCGAAAACAAGCTTAGGCATGGGGAAAAATCGATGTAAGTAAAATTTTTTTTATATTATATCGAAGGTAATTCTAACCAACATTTCCTCATGGCATTTTATTTTAAAACGTAAAATTAAGGTAGTTTACTTTTGGGTGAAATTACTATTTTTTTAGATATTGCATACAAAAGCTACATTTTTTAATGACAAATCTAAATTTTTCACCAGCAACATTTTTTTATACATTAAACAATAAACAGTTTAAAAAAATCAATTTGTGTATTTGAGCAGTTCTTTAAATTATTGATCCTTAAAGTTGTTACCGTATAAAATAATACAATTAAGACATAATCGAAACTAGAAAATGGATATTTTCATAATTTTGCAATAAAACTCTGCGCATTTACACAGTTGAATTGTGAAATTGTTTATCTGGTTGTCATTCGTTAAAAATATCTGTCGATTCATAGACTGTTTCATAACCATAACAATGGGTTAAACCTAGTTTTGGTTTTCCGCCAATTTTATTAAATGGAGAATTTCAAAACCATACTGTTAAAATATACATTTTGCTCGTATTTATTTTCCATGGCTATTCGGAAAAGTTTTAGTTTTCGATTATTCGCTTAAATTTAATAAAATCTGATCAGAATTGATAGAATAGTGGTTACTTTGAATTTGTATTATACCTATCTAAATAAAAAAATCTTTATGCGGAGTTAACCTTAAGTTTTCAATAAACATTTTTTTTAAGACTATAACTTTGTATTTGATTTTTTTTTATCCCAAACAACTGTTTTCAATAAAATTTTATATTTTTAGGCTCATACCTGTATGTTGTTTGATTTAAAGCCATTCTATAATTTACCTGATATGCGTATCGAACATGCACCATCTTTGAGCGGAATTTAAGTTTTGGTTGCCTACTAACTAACAAAAGAAATTCCATTTGTTGCACACCTAATCAACCACATTGTATAATTAAGATAGCAGAAATGCCCTTTAAAATAAGATTAAGCCTTAACTAATTGGAATGAACGAAAACATTTTAATGACTTTTTTATAAGAAAAATCACGGCCAATTATATTTATCAGTAAATTTTTAAGAAGACCTATTTTAATTTTTGATATCTTCTAACATGTAAGGTTCCTGTCTTTGAATAAGCCTATGCTTTAATGGAATATGATATTTGTAGATATTCTTTATAAAGTACCCATTATTATCCTCGTATAGTTTCTATCATAAGTGGTAATTAATTAAAATTGTGTATAATAAAATTGTTTAGGTATCGATAGTTATATTTTTTAAAAGTTAAACGGTTTAATAAGTTTTACCGTAAAAAAAATGTTTAAATCTTAAATTGGGTACATTCTTTCTAGTCTTCCCTGCTAAAGTCAGTTAGTAATTTAGTTGTGGCATTTACATTGTCAAAAAAACAACAACAATAATTCTTGATTTAAGGTACTTACATGAAATTTTCACTATTAAATATTATTTGTTTATATTTTATATCAGAGCCATTACAGAAAACTTAAAGCAAAAAACTAAAATACCAAAATAGTTCTTTGCGGTTATTGTAATAATTATTGTATTGTATTTAATTGCATTATTAAGAATACGCTTTAGGGGGGGGGGGTCAGATAATTAAGAGTTAGGGGTATATTGATGATCTTTCCGTTTTTTGATTAATGGGTTAGTAGTTTATCCAAAAATAAGCCAAATATCCACTTACGCCAAAACGCAAAAAAAAACTTTTTTTTTATAAATATAGAGCAAAGGACCCTCACAAAGCTTATGGGAAATGGCTTTCGGCTAATTTTTCTAATTTTTAGTATTTCGTAGATCTTGATATCCTGATTAAAAAATGTCCATAGCCGTAATCCAATCCTATAACTAGTTTTTAAGTTAGTGCCTTTTAAAGTTGGCAACGTCTTACTTTAAAATTTTCTGCACTGTCTGGAGTTTTCACTTGTTTCTTAAAAACTATTAACTTTTTTGTTTTCTTTATTGGTAGAAATATAGACCTTAAGTTTTCTTTCGCTTATATAGAAATAAAATATATACAGAATGTTGAATAATTTATAGGCGGATTAAATAATTAATAACATTTAAAAATTATGAAAATCCAAAGAAACATTTTATCCACTTTTTGAATTTTAAAAACAAACGGCTATATATTTTAATATCTTGTAGTACCAAGCTATAGAAGGAAAAATGGTCATAGGTTAATGTAGAGTATATTGTCTGGTATTTAATTTCATAAAAAACGACGTTGATTTTCTGTGTTATAATTAATTCATTTAGTTACTATCCAATGTGTAACATTTTTTTACAATAATTATATTTTAACACATTCTAATTTTAGATATCCAGTTATAATTATTTGCAAAAGTGAAATTTTTTAAAAATAGGAAAATTAAATTTTATCAAATGACAAAATATTACTGATAAATTATAAAATATTTTTTTGGTAGGATTTTTAAGTTGGCTCTTATACAAGACGCATTTAAACTACCTTAAAGTCATAATAAAATGATTTTTTCGTAATTTATATATTGTTCTAAAGTTAAAGTAAATTATCAGCATTTGAAATGTCTTATGTCTATAATAAAAGATACATAAAGTGCTCCAAGAGAAAACGACAGAACAAGCTCTTTAGTAACAACCAAAGATAGTTCTATCGAGAACTCAATGATAACAACGCTACCAACGCTGAGAAAAAGTTAACAAGCAAAAAGTGTCTCACCGAGTACTGGTTAAACATCTGGGCTATACCGAAAGAGCATAATAAAAACGCAACATGGATTCAGACACAGGAGGATGCAATTAGAACACCTCAAATGGAATCTCAAATGTTTACAAAAGAGGAGGTGATCGGCGCAATCAAGGACAGAAATAACTGGAAATCGCCAGGAGTAGACAACATCCACAATTTCTGGTATAAGAAATTTGACCTCCTTCACGATCATCTCGCTCGTCAGTTTACTGCAATTATGCACCATCCAGAAAGAACACCTTCATTCCTTATGCGGGGCTCAACAACTATGCTTCCGAAAAGCAATAGGACAGAAGACACGTCCCAGTACCGGCTCATTACGTACCTGCCGATCATGTACAAAATCCCAACAGGATGCATCGCCAACAGAATTTACCATCATATACACAGCAATAACCTGATAGCTGAAGAGCAGAAGGGATGTAAAGAACAGTTTGTGATCGACTCGGTGATACTAAAGTAAGCTCGGGAAAAGCGACGAAACCTGCACACCACCTTTATAGACTACAAAAAGGCTTTTGATAGCGTGCCCCATTCTTGGCTCTTGAAAGTGTTAGAAATGTATAGAATTGACCCTACCATCATCAATTTTCTAGCTAATATTAAGCAGCAATGGAGAACAAGCCTAACACTATCTAACAGGGGTCAATCTCTTACCACCGATGAGATACATATTAATAGAGGAATTTTCCAGGGTGACTCGTTGACCCACTTTGGTTCTGCCTAGCCATGAATCCACTGTCCATGATGCTTACTGGTACAGGGGAGGGATTTAACATCAAAGCCAACAGAGAGAGCCACCACACTATTTCTCATCTTATGTACATGGATGACATCATTCTGTATGGTGCAAACGATAGGCAGCTAAAAGACCTAATTGATGGGACTTACACCTTCTCAAACGACATCTGGATGGAATTCGGAATGGAAAAATGTAAAGCCTTGCACATCGAAAAAGGCAAAGTCATGAATGGCGATGTTGCGCTACCAAATGAGGATATAGTCCAAGCTATGAACGAAGGAGAAACTTACAAATATCTTGGGTTCTAACAAGCGAAGTTGCTTCAAGACAAACAAGGAAAGACGAGAATCAAAAATCAGTACCTCTAACGAGTAAAAGCTCTACTAAAAACAGAGTTAAACGCTGGAAATCTCATTACAGCAGTAAACACCTACGCTGTACCTGTCTTGACTTATAGCTTTGGAGTTTTAAAGTGGACCAACACCGAGCTTGATGAATTGCAACGAACTACTCGTACAATAATGACCAAGCATAAAATGCATCATCCTAGAGCCTCAACTATACGAACCACTTTGCCTAGGAGAGAAGGAGGACGATCGCTGACTGACCTAGTTAACCTGCATTCTCGGGAGCTACTGAAATTGAGAGAATTCTTTAACAAAAAAGCGCAAACATCAAGCCTTCACAATATCACTGTAATAAGTGACCAATCGTATACACCCCTTAATTTCTCCAGTAATAACGTTGGTCTGAAATCGCTCTCTGGCGCCGAGAAGAAAGATCAATGGACCCAAAAGCCGCTACATGAACAACACTACAGCGATCTGAACCAACCCTATATAGACAAAGAAGCATTCAACAGGTGGCTGAAGGATGATGTGCTATTTTCTGAGACAGAAGGATTCGTGATGGCGATACAAGATCAAGTCATCAACACACGAAACTACACCAAATTAATTATTAAAGATAGGTCTATAGCGACACAATCAGGTGTGCAATATCATACACCAAAAGTTGGCTTAAAAATACGGGTTACTTAACACCTATGTACATACCCTAGTACAAGTACCAGCCTAAACCAGTGCTTGAGAGTAATTCCTTTACACTGTACTACGACCGGGCAATTATCACCGATAGATGGGTGCCGAATAATCAGCTTGATGTAGTGCTGGTAAACAAGGGAATGAAAACAGCCTACTTGATAGACGTCGCCATAACCAACAATAACAACTTATTGGACAAATACCAAGAGAAGAAGGCCAAATACGCTGATCTGGCCATCGAGATACAACAAATGTGGCAACTTGATAAGGTTCACGTGATACCGATTATCGTATCATCAACCGGGCTGATACCGAGTACTTTGGAACAGAACCTTAAAGCACTAGGTCTGCACTACAACACCTTTATCGACATCCAAAAGACAGTCCTACTCAGCACCTGCCACATAGTTAGAAAATTCCTACAGGACAGTCTATGACACCGACTACAACTAGTCTACTCCTTTTGATGCATAATCCGGGATAGGCTATAAACCAACTTTTGTTGAGAAATTGCATGTCACTTCTGAATAATAATAATAATAATAATAATAATAATAATAATAATAATAATAATAATAATAATAATTAATTAATTAATTCTAACGGCAGGATGCTAAGACAAGCCCCTGCCGACAACCGCACTATTAATCAACAGAACACCGGCGAGGAACACATCCCAATGGAGACTAGCTTGCAGCCCGACCCTGGAGTCGATAGAACTGCCGCTGGTCTACCCAGAAGAACACCGGAAGAAGAACCGGTCGAATCAAGTGGACTCGTGACATGAATAAAACATTTATCAAAACATTCCTCTTGATTAACGACTGTGAAGATAACCCCCGCCCTGGCTAGAGAATAAAACTCCACCGAGAAATAAGCCAAATATATCCGGAATTAAAACTGTCCGAACAAAATGTAGCTTGCCGTCAAAGAGCTATTTATGCTAACCGCCTGCTACCCCAAGCTGAAATAGACCAAATCCGGCGTAAAGTTGGCAGAACATTGCACAACCTTCAGCAAGGGGAAGAGCTAACAGCACAGCAGGAAGTAAGAAACGAACAAGACCAAACTATACAGGCTGATACGGACAATACAAACCAAAAATATTTGGAAAATTTGTCCTTATTCGAAAATAGTGACCCGACCTTGAGGCCGAGTATCCCTAAGCTGAGATTCAAGAAAGAAACCCACAAAATACTAGCGAGAGTAAATTTAGCAGCAGGGACGTCCTTAAATAGAACTGAGGACCTCGAGACATTATACAGTGGGTTATATGCTGCAGCAGCAACTGTAATTGAACTCAATGGTCAGGCATTATATCAGAGAACTGAGAAGAAAATTACCAAGAAGCAAGTGGTACCCGCTTGGAAAATGAGACTAGAAAAACAAATAAGCCAGTTACGAGCACAAAGTGATATCATTGGAGAACATCTAAATGGAAACTCTAGCAACAAGGTTGCTAAAAAGGTTAAAGAAGTACTGAAAGCAGAGAGTATTCCTTTAGACAGTCCCGATGTAAAACGGTTGCTAACAATCGTAAGAGACAACATTAGACAAAAATGTAAGGCTAAAGGCGCCCGTCTAAGGCGGTACAATAAAGCCACAAAGAGAAAGGTACAAAACCAACAGTTCACCACGAACCAAAAAACCTTCTATAGGACATTGAGCCAAGAAGAAAACGACGTTACTCCAACTAATGACATAAATAAAGACCAATTTAATGCATTTTGGAGTAATATTTGGTCCGACGCGTCCCATTTCAACGAAAAAGCGAGCTGGCTCGAAAAAGTTGAAGCTGAGGCTGAAACTTTGCAAGAAATGCCCGAGCCGCAAGTAACATCCATCGACATAAGGGATGCCACTAAGAACTTGGCTAACTGGAAATCACCGGGACCTGACCAAATTCATAATTTCTGGCTCAAAACTTTCACCACCCTACACCCTGTTATCGCAAACTGCTTTAGCAAGGCTCTCCTAAACCCCGAGCACTTCCCAGCTCATCTTGCCAGTGGCAATACCTTCCTTTTATTTAAAAAAGGGCAGGTAAACGACCCAAAAAATTACAGACCGATCACCTGTCTGTCGGTGGTGTATAAACTTTTAACATCAGTCATGTACTCAAAAATATACACGCAGTGAATAAACAACAACCTGGTAGCTGATGAGCAAAAGGGCTGTAATAGAAAAGCTTTGGGTTGCAAGGAACAGCTTACAATCGATGCCATTATTATAAAACAGGCTGAAGTTAAAAGGCGAAATCTAAATATGTGCTACATTGATTATAGTAAAGCATTCGATTCTGTTCCTCACGACTGGCTAAAGAAAATATTGCAAATATACAAAGTACACCCCCTAATACGCAACATGTTAGGCACCCTAATGGAGCAATGGAATACCAATCTCCATATTGGACAAGAGAAGCAATACAAAAGCAGACTAACAAAGCTTTTTAATACTCACCTGAATGCTGGTAACCTTACTACTGCCATCAACACCTGGGCAATACCAATACTAACCTACTCATTCGGAATCCTTAAGTATAGACACGGATTTGCACGAATTAGATAGGCTTACGCGCAGGCTGCTCACAAAATTCAGATTCCACCACCCACGCTCTGCACTTGAAAGAATCTACCTAAAACGAAAGGAGGGAGGAAGAGGTCTCATTAATATATATAACTTGTGCAAGTCACAAGAGACCTCTATGAGAAAATAATTCCAAGAATCGAATGGTAAAATTCTTAAAAAAGTGGTAGCAGCAGACACTGGATATACAGCCCTTAACTTAAAGCAAAACGGATTACCTAACATCATCCGCGCGCCGCCAAGTCAACAGCTTGTAACTTGGCAAGAGAAAGCTCTACACGGCAAATACCCTACTGCACTCCAAAATCCACTCATAGATAGAGAAATGTCACTGAACTGGTTAGAGAAAAGGCAGCTTCACGCTGAAACAGAAGGTTTTATAATCTCTATCCAAGACCGTGTCATTCGAACTCGAAACTATGAAAAGGTTATCTTGAAGAGAAATGTGGAAGATGTGTGCAGAAAATGCAATTGCCCCGGAGAAACGATAGAACATATCACGGCGGGTTGTGGTGCTATGGCCCCCAACGCCTACCTGGGGAGACATAATCAGGTGGCTAAGATCGTCCACAAGGAACTGGCCCATAAACTAGGGCTAAAAGAAAACCTCCCACCATACTACCAATACTCACCCGAGCCAGTCCTTGAATCCCCTGAATATCTCTTATACTGGGACAGGCCAATAATAACGGATAGAACAGTGGACCACAACCGTCCGGATATTCTTCTCATCGAAAAAACCACCAAGAAAGCTGTCATAATCGATATAGGTTGCCCACTAACACACAACCTCTCTAAAACCGAATCGGAGAAGAAGACCAAGTACTCGAATTTGGCTATAGAGATAAAAAATATATGGAAGCTAGATAAAATCGACATAATTCCGATCATAATATCGGTGGAGGGAGCTATGACGAAAAATTTCAAGCCCAATTTGGAAAAACTGGGCCTATCAGGTTATTTATACCAACTAATCCAGAAAAGCGTCATCCTCCAAACTTGCCATATAGTACGGAAGTTTCTAAACAGTACAGGTTAAAATGAATTTCTTCTCTGTACTGTAAATAATACCAGCAATACCAACAAAAAGCTGTGAAAACTAACATTGAGAACATAATAATAATAATAATAATAATAATAATAATAATAATAATAATAATAATAATAATAATAATAATAATAATAATAATAATAATAATAATAATAATAATAATAATAATAATAATAATAATAATAATAATAATAATAATAATAATAATAATAATAATAATAATAATAATAATAATAATAATAATAATAATAATAATAATAATAATAATAATAATATAAGGGATGCCACTAAGAACTTGGCTAACTGGAAATCACCGGGACCTGACCAAATTCATAATTTCTGGCTCAAAACTTTCACCACCCTACACCCTGTTATCGCAAACTGCTTTAGCAAGGCTCTCCTAAACCCCGAGCACTTCCCAGCTCATCTTGCCAGTGGCAATACCTTCCTTTTATTTAAAAAAGGGCAGGTAAACGACCCAAAAAATTACAGACCGATCACCTGTCTGTCAGTGGTGTATAAACTTTTAACATCAGTCATGTACTCAAAAATATACACGCAGTGAATAAACAACAACCTGGTAGCTGATGAGCAAAAGGGCTGTAATAGAAAAGCTTTGGGTTGCAAGGAACAGCTTACAATCGATGCCATTATTATAAAACAGGCTGAAGTTAAAAGGCGAAATCTAAATATGTGCTACATTGATTATAGTAAAGCATTCGATTCTGTTCCTCACGACTGGCTAAAGAAAATATTGCAAATATACAAAGTACACCCCCTAATACGCAACATGTTAGGCACCCTAATGGAGCAATGGAATACTAATCTCCATATTGGACAAGAGAAGCTTGGCAATATAAATATATCAAAAGGTATATTTCAAGGCGACTCTTTAAGCCCCCTCTGGTTTATTTTGGCCATGAACCCACTGTCCTCACTACTAAAATCAACATCCTACGGATATCGTCCCAACTTAACTGAGAATTTTAAAATAAACCAACTTCTATTTATGGACGATATCAAACTCTACGCTGAAAGCAAACCCCACCTACAGTCCCTAATTCAAATAACCAAGACATTTAGCGATGACATCAAAATGTCGTTTGGATTAGACAAGTGCGCAATCTTGAATGTCGTACGCGGAAAGACTGAACAAAATCGTGGACTGCTTGAAGGCATAGATATACTAGATGAGGACAAAATATATAAATACTTAGGCATCTCCCAAAACCAACAAATAAACCACACAAGCCTAAAAAGGGAGTTTAAAAACAAATACAAAAGCAGACTAACAAAGCTTTTTAATACTCACCTGAATGCTGCAGGTAACTTTACTACTGCCATCAACACCTGGGCAATACCAATACTTACCTACTCATTCGGAATCCTTAAGTATTCAGACACGGATTTGCACGAACTAGATAGGCTTACGCGCAGGCTGCTAACAAAATTCAGATTCCACCACCCACGCTCTGCACTTGAAAGAATCTACCTAAAACGAAAGGAGGGAGGAAGAGGTCTCATTAATATATATAACTTGTGCAAGTCACAAGAGACCTCTATGAGAAAATACTTCCAAAAATCGAATGAGGAAATTCTTAAAAAAGTGGTTGCAGCAGACGCTGGATATACAGCCCTCAACTTAAAGCGAAACGGACTACCTAACATCATCCGCGCGCCGCCAAGTCAATAGCTTGTAACTTGGCAAGAGAAAGCTCTACACGGCAAATACCCTACTGCACTCCAAAATCCACTCATAGATAGAGAAATGTCACTGAATTGGTTAGAGAAAAGGCAGCTTCACGCTGAAACAGAAGGTTTTATTATCTCTATCCAAGACCGTGTCATTCGAACTCGAAACTATGAAAAGGTCATCATTAAAAGAATGTGGAAGATGTGTGCAGAAAATGCAATTGCCCCGGAGAAACGATAGAACATATCACGGCGGGGTGTGGTGCTATGGCCCCCAACGCTTACCTGGGGAGACATAATCAGGTGGCTAAGATCATCCACAAGGAACTGGCCCATAAACTAGGGCTAAGGGAAAACCTCCCACCATACTACCAATACTCACCCGAGCCAGTCCTTGAATCCCCTGAATATCTCTTATACTGGAACAGGCCAATAATAACGGATAGAACAGTAGACCACAACCGACCGGATATTCTTCTTATCGAAAAAACCACCAAGAAAGCTTTCATAATCGATATAGGTTGCCCACTAACACACAACCTCTCTAAAACCGAATCGGAGAAGAAGACCAAGTACTCGAATTTGGCTATAGAGATTAAAAATATATGGAAGCTAGATAAAATCGACATAATTCCGATTATAATATCGGTGGAGGGAGCTATGACGAAAAATTTTAAGCCCAACTTGGAAAAACTGGGCCTTTCAGGTTATTTATACCAACTTATTCAGAAAAGCGTCATCCTCCAAACTTGCCATATAGTACGGAAGTTTCTAAACAGTACAGGTTAAGATGAATTTCTTCTCTGTACTGTAAATAATACCAGCCTTACCAACAAAAAGCTGAGAAACAGAACACTGAAAACATAATAATAATATTAATAATAATTAGTTTATTTCCAATAGTTATAATATAATAAATATGTTTATTTTATCTTCTTTTTCGTCAATCCCCTGAACACGTGCTTATTAGGGGCAAATCTTAATATTTTTAGTATTAGATCATAAATATATAAGAATATTAAAATATTTGTCTTTAATATTTGTTAACATTATATAAAAGTTAAGTGGTAAATAAAAAACCTTTAAGAATATTAAGGTCTAAATTATAAAATTGGGTTTCTATTGACGGCTATCTTCAGACTGACTTGCGCGCCTTGCGCCTCTTCGGTTTCCTGCAGCTCGCCCGTCCTGATATGAAGTTGACTGAGCATGCTTGGCGTTTCTGTTTACGTGATGCCTAGTGGGTGGTAAAAGGGTGATACCGCTAACATGTATATAAACGCAGTTTTATGAAGTTATAGGTAGAATAAATTATTTTAAAATATTACGTATTATATAATTTTTTATTTTACAAACGGACAAAAATTACAATTTATTAGGACTCTAAGGTAGTTTAAATGCATCTTGTACAAGCGACAGGGTAACAATTCTACAAAAAAAATAGTTTATAATTTAACAATAATAACTAGATCACCCTGTATATCTAAGATTAAAATGTGTTTAAAAAAAATAATTGTAAAAAAATATTATAGATTGGATAGTAATTAAATGAATTAATTATAATACAGAAATCTACATCGTTTATTAGGTTTTAAGTGATTTTTTTTGATAAATAAAATAACAGGCAATATACTCGACATTATGCTATGCCCATTTTTTCTCCTCTATAGCTTGTATAGAGTAGATAATAAAATATAAATCAAATCTAGCCGTTTGTTTTCGAGATTTATAAAACTGGTTATATATTTTTTTTTTTGATTTTCATAATTTTTAAATAATATTATTAATTATTTAATCCGCCTATAATTCTTTCAGCTCCAGGCAATGCAGAATTTATTATTTTTATTATTATTAAAATCTCAAAGTAAGAAGTTGCCAACTTTAAAGGGTTAAAACTCAAAAACTAGCCATAGGATTGGATTACGGCTATGGCCACTTTAATCAGAACGTCAAGATCTACGATATACTAAATACTCAGAAAAATTAGCCGAAAGACATTTTCCATAAGCTTTGTGAGAGGTCCTTTGACAAAATGTCGTTTTTGTAGTTGTAGTAGTAACAAGATTTATTTAGCACATGGCTATACTAATACATTTAAATAATTATTTAATTTTTTTTTAATATAATTTTAAATGACCTTTTAAAACATTCTTATTTATCTTGTTGTGTTAATAAATATTTTTGATTTTAAGCTTTTTTGTGTTTTAATTGACTTATTTAAATTGTTAAATTCAATAAGCCCTTTATAAAATATCAATTTATAAGCTATGTTTTTTGAAAAAGTATTAAGAAAAAAATCATTGTTATTTCGCGTTAAATAATTATGATGATCACAATTTAGAACAGTAAACGCTTTTAAATGTGAAGGTAACATACCATTTTGTTTTGAACTTTGTAAATAAATATCAAAACCAAAAATAATATTAAATTTTTTACATTTAACCATTCTAATTTTTTTAACATTATATTAATTTTTGAATATCTATATTATTATACCTTCATCGGCATTAAACAAAATTGTAGAACAATATAAAAAATATGTCAAAATTAAAGCATTATTAACAATTTTTTTCGAATAAAATTTTAAATTGAAACTTATTCTTTTAAAGTAATTTATTTTTCCTGCAATTTTAGAAATTAAATTTTCATATTGGATACTAAATTTTAATTTTGAGTCAATTACTATACCTAAATATTTAAATGAGTTAACTATTTCCAATCTGTCTCCATCAATTAAAATATTTAAATTGGTTAAATTCAAATTTAAACCCATAACCATTTTGTTTTGGAAATATTTAATTTTAATTTGTTTACTTTTAACCAATTTGACAATAAAACAAGTTCTGAATTTAAAACTTCCAAAATTTCCTAAATATATTTACCACTAATATAAATAAGAGTATCATCTGCGAACATTTGAATTTTAGCCAATTTTAACACTAATAGCATGTCATTAATATATAAAAATACTCCTATGTTATGTATTTTTTTTGTTGAAAATATATTACCAATTTTTGTTGTCTGTGTCCTATTATTTAAATAATTTTTAATCCATTTATAAACTTTACCCCTGATACCATATTCATATAATTTTTAAAGTAAAATGTCCCTATTAACAGTTTCAAAAGCTTTTTAAAATCAAGAAATACAGCGATTTATTAATTTATTAATCTAAACATTTTACCCTTTAATATTTATGTTAATGCTACCCAAAGCCGGGTATTTGATAGCCATTTAGATACAACGAAAAAGAAACAAAATATTGATAAAAGAAAAATTAAATGGCAAATGCGTAACTAGTTCTAGCTCAACAATTTATATTCCAAAATTAGGAAAGTCTCATTTCAAAAGTTTTTCGCTTATGTCTAAAACAAACATTATATTTGAAGTGTAAATATATTTATGTATTCTTCGATAAGTATTATACATATTGTACAGGGTGGGGACTGTGGAAAATATTCGATATTATTAAAACTGCTGAAGTTGCGCCTACAAAATTAGGTATGTTAGGGTTTTGGAACATGCGGAATTGGATTATAATGTCGGCGTAGTTGCCAGGTTTCTCAGATTTGCGCTACACGTAATTTTGTTATTTTAAATGGAATGCCCAGTTTATTTTTATTACAGTGAATTGGGCGTGTCAAGTTTAATAAGGTCCCAATTTTTCAAAATTTTATTTCTACTAGTTGCCGAGATATGACAACAAAGTATTTTCAATTATTAGTTCAATTTTTTTAGAACGAGCATTAAACTTATCGGAAACGCCCTAAAATCTGAAGCAGCGCCCACTGTTCATAAGGTATTCATATTTTCGGGCGTTTCCGACAATCCTAATGCTCATTCGAAAATAAAAAAAAAATAATTTAATTTTTTTTGAAAATGCTGTGTTGTCATGTCTCAGAAACTAGTAAAGATAGAATTTTGTTAATTTGGAATCTTACTAAATTTAACACGCCCAATTCACTGCAATAAAAATAAATTGGGCATTCCATTTAAAATAACAAAATTATTACGTGTAGCGCAAAGCTGAGAAATCTGGTAACTGCGCCGACATCATAATTCAATTCAGCATGCTCCAAAACGCCCACATACCTAATTTTGTAGGCGCAACTTCAGCAGTTTTAATAATATCAAATTTATTCCAGTTAAAGTCTCCACCCTGTATATTGGTTGTCCAAATTATATATTGGCGTACTTCATTTTTCAAATTTATGTAAAAAGTAATCAAAAAACTTTCGAAAATAAGGACAAGCCCATAGGATAATATTTACCATTACTAGATTACTTACCATATCAGTTCCAAGATCAATGCAAAGAATCGTTACACTTCCTAGGGGCAGAGGAATATTAAGAACGATGAAAGCAAGGAAAGGAGAAATTTCGGGAATATTTGACGAGAGGGTATAAGCAATGGATTTCTTCAAGTTGTCAAAGATGAGACGACCTTCTTCTACACCAGTTACAATGGAAGCAAAATTGTCATCAAGAAGAATCATGTCGGCTGCTTGTTTGGATACGTCCGATCCAGAGATGCCCATGGCAATACCAATGTCGGCCTTTTTTAAAGCTGGAGAGTCGTTAACGCCATCACCTTATATAAAAATAATTTATGAGAAATGTAAGTATGATGTATACATTTTTGTATGATCAGTAACATTTCAGAAACATTATAAATTTAGTCCAATTAAAAGTTACCTGTAGTGTAAATTTATTGTATAATCTTAACCCAGGGAGCTTGGTGACGCTATGAAGAAAAGCGATTGACTGCCAATGAAAAACTTCCCGAACAAAATTTTTTATCTTTCGATCCGAAAGAACATAACTAGTTATTTTTTACAATATTCAGTGACTTAATGCGCGATTTTACTACTTTTAGGTAGGTATTTTAACCTACGATCACTACCATACATAGCAAAAAACACAGCACTGTAAAGTAAATCGCCTTGTTTATTTTTAACAACAGTAGTTCACATTGCGTAGCAACGCTTTTCTTTTAAAATGGGCACGCTTATTAAAGAATACAAAGATAGTCGTGAACGGACAAACACTGGAGAAAAAGGAAAAATGCACTAACTTTCTTGTCACAAAATAACAGCATATTATTGTCTTTTTAGTTTTAATAAATATGATAGTAGTATGGTACATAATTCGAGTTGTAATATACTATTTACTGACAACACTCATTCATTACCTACGTAATCTACTATCACTGACGTATAAAAATAAACACAAAACAAATATTTTATAAGAAACATAAACTATTCAAAGTTACTGTATATAAGGTGAAAACTAGCATATTGATAATAGAATTTTAACGTTGATATGTTTGTTTTTGTTAGGCAACCTGTTTGGTCTTTAGAAATTATAGGGAAGAATTGGTATCGGCCTTGGCATATAATTCGCGTCAAGCGTTTAACCCTAATTTACCTAAATCTACATCTACTCATCCATACAAGAGTATTATTTATCAGAGTAAAAGGGTATTTAACCACCTCCCAGAAAGAATAAGAATTCAGTGTGAAAAAAAATTCCAGGGGAACCTTAAGAATATTTTTATATCTAAAGCCTATACACTGGGCGAATTTTTTGATGATACAATTAATTCCTTAGGCACTGCATTGATATAGTATGCAAGTAGTATTTGTTTATTTTACCACGTAGAGTGTTTGTTTTTGTACTTTTCAGTCTTTATTTTGCATTATTGATGTAACTCTATGTTTACTAATGATACAACTTTTAGAACTATATGCTACAACATACTGTTCTATTATTTTAAAACCTATTTTGATTTTGGCATTTCGGATTTGCATAGTGTAGTGCTTGTCTTGTGGTGCAAAATAAAGCTACCATATAATCGGAAAACGTATTTTGTGATTTTATTGCTATTGTCGGTGCCAGTTGAAAATATACTTTTAGTATAATAAGGAATAAGCTTCGCTTTCTTAATTGAGCATTAGTATTTCGCCTTTTAGCGGTTATCTGAGAAATAATTTCCAGTAATTTCTCTTGCCACTTTCCTTATAATTACAACGGATATGATTATATGGTGTTTTTTAAATGGATGGTATATTATTTTATTTTCGGATTTTAAGATTAAAATAAAAATAAGTTTCATCAAGGTTTACTATACTTAAACCTTACGGTTTTTGAAATATTTCTCATTTTATAAAAATGTAACAATTTTAATGATTAAATTCTTAATATGTAATTTCTTTTTTTAAACCAAATTTAAACTATAACCTACTAACCGATTAAGTTTTATATGTAACTTATAAAGGGTGTCCAAAAAGTAGGACTAAATAATTAAAAATTTGAAATGGTAATAACTTGTTTAATTTAAATGTAACACTCTATATTTTATGTCAGCAGTAGATTTAAAATTTAATTGTCTATCGAAAAGTATAAGGCTTTCCCATAGCTAATTGCCCACGTTTTCATGAAAAATGCAAATAAGTATTCATAATACAGACTGATTTTAACCAATTTATTAATAATCAAGTCACCTATGCCAGTTTGACAGGTCGCATAACTATTATAATTTGTGTTTATCAGTTCTTTCTAAACCGTATGGTTTAGGTATTCTAAACCGTATGGTTTAGGTATGGTGAACCTTGATAAATCTTACTTTTATTTTGATCGAGGAAACCAAAAAGGAAATAATATACAGGACATTAAAAAAAATACAACTTTGCTACGTTTCACGTTTTTGGAACAACCTGTAAATTATGAAAATAATTTTAAAAAGTACAAGCAACAGGCCCCTTTCCACCCCAAGAAAAAATATTTTATCCAACACAAACAATTTACCTATAATATGTCGTGCCGAATAGCGTGAATAACCCTGTATACTGCCCTTGCCTGCTATACCCGTAAAACTACTTTTGCAAACAGAGAATATCATTAAATAATACCAGATAGCTTATTTTTAGTTCGAAAAAATACTATTTTCTAAATATGGTGATTTTTCAAACGCATTTAATGCTGGCCCTTAACCTTTCATTGTAGAATTATACATAAAAATGTATTGATCATAAAGCCCAGAGCGCGGACTTTATACCAAACGTATGTGGATTGTGCATAAATTATTAAGGAATACGATTATTTACCTGTTACAGCTACTATGGCACCCAATCGCTGACAGCCTTCTACAATAATCAGTTTCTGCTGAGGAGATGTTCTAGCAAAAACGATTTCAGTATGATATCTTAGAATATCATCCAAGTGGTCAGATGAAAATTCTTTTAATTCAGAACCATGAACGACAGCCGATTTAGCCTCCCTGGGATTGACTTCAGAAACAGGAATTTTAAGTCGTTCAGCAATATCCTCAATTGTTTCATTTCCTTCAGAAATAATACCAACAGATTTTGCAATAGCTTTAGCTGTAATTGGATGATCTCCAGTAACCATAATAACTTTAATACCAGCACTTCTGCATTTCGCTACGGCATCGGGTACAGCTGCACGAGGAGGATCAATCATAGACATAAGTCCGACAAAACGAAGTCCGGCAAGAGGAAAGTTTGGGTTATCAGAGTCAAAATTATATCCAATGGGATATTTGTCACTGGACAACAAAAAATCACAGAAACCAAGCACACGCTCTCCAAGACCCCCAAGTTCCATGTAAGCGTTATTAAAAGCTTTTTTCATGTCTTCATCTAATACTTTTTCTTTTCCGCCGATAAAAATAGTGGTGCATCGTTCTAATATTCGTTCTGGGGCACCTTTCATTACCATAATGTAACGAGGATCGGTCGGATCATCATTTTCGTGGACAGATACCTGATACTTGTTAGTCGAATTAAAGGGAACTTCACAAACCTTTTTATTTTTCCTTCTAATTGACATTACGTCGCCCGAAGCCAGCGCCATACATTTAAGTAAAGCAGCTTCTGAGGCATCACCGTTAACTTCTCGTTTAAGAATAGGAACGGTATCTTGTCCAGATTTAAACTCAGCTCTATTACATAAAGTAGCGATTCGAGAAAGAGCTTTAAATCCTGGACTAGTTTTATCATATTGAGCACCCGATTGATCTTCTGTAGTATCAGCTTCAATAATTTGATTGTCAAACCACATGTGCGCGACCGTCATACGATTTTGAGTCAGAGTTCCAGTCTTATCTGAACAAATAGTGCTAGTTGAACCTAAAGTTTCTACGGCTTCTAAATTCTTAACTAAGCAGTTCTTTGAGGCCATTCTCTTGGCTGTAAGAGTCAGACACACGGTGACGGTAGCGAGCAGTCCTTCGGGTACATTGGCTACAATAATACCTATAAGGAAAACGACTGCATCCAGCCAAAAATAACCAAGGGCGAAGGCAATAATAAAAAATGTTATGCCTAAAAACACAGCTACACTAGTAATAATATGGATAAAGTGATGAATTTCTCTAGAAATTGGAGTTTCGCCAGTTTCGAGGCCAGAAGCGAGACCTGCTATACGGCCCATTACAGTATGGTCACCGCAGCTGATAACAACTCCTTTACAAGTGCCTTCTACGGCGTTAGTAGAAAAAAATGCTAAGTTTTTTGTTTCTAGAGGATTGTCGTGCGTATAATCGGGATTTCGACTTTGTGGCTCCGATTCTCCCGTAAGCGACGAATTATCTACTTTAAAACCCCTAGATTCGATAATTCTAATATCAGCAGGTATTCTATCACCAAATTTGACTTCCACAACGTCGCCAACTACTAATTCCTCTGCGCGAACTGTTAGCTTCTCGCCACTTCTAATAACTATGGCAAACTGAGGCACCATATTTTTAAACGATTCCATAATTTTTGAGCTCTTACTTTCTTGATAATATGAAAATACACCTAAAACAAAACATTTAATACATACAATTAAAAAGTTATATAGATTGATATTAAATATATATATATCTTAAGACGGAACGTTCGCGTGTATGAACACATAATTTAAATTTCAGAAAAAGTATTTCCATGAGCCGGACTCGAACCGAAAACGTCCGTATATGCAGTACAGAGTGCTAACCAATTGCGTCATCAAGGAAGTTGGGAAACACTTGTCTGAAATTTCAAATTTGTACTAAACAGCAACAATACCGTTTTGGCAACTAGATGCATGTTTGTTAGGCGGCTGATTAATACCTATCGGTTCGTTTCGTAAGAAAAATCAAAGATTATTATTTATATCTTAAGACGGACATTTGGGTTTATAATTTAAAAAAGACCAGATAAATCAAACAAAATACTAATTATGGACTCTAATAAGTACACACTAAAATGAATTTAAATTTCAGTGATACCCAAACATACAAACAAATAAATAATGATCCTACCAATATATTTCAAAAACAAAACAACGATATTATAAGAAGATGGGAAAATAAGGAATATATATCCTCTAATACCGCCAAAAACCTGAAAATTCATAATGCCCAACCAACAGCAATTTACGGACTACCCAAACTTCACAAATACTCATTGTATCATGCGTACAATCCCCCCTAAATAAACTGTCTAAATTTTTAAAAGATATCCTTAGTAATGTTTTATATAAAAGCGGTGCTTATAAAGGATTCCTGTGATTTTAAAGAAAAAATTAAAAACATAATAACACCAAACGACTATATTCTTGTATCTCTAGATGTAGTATCTCTTTATACAAATGTACCAATACAATTAGCTCTTGATGTCATACAAAAGAAATTGCCCCAAATTCAACAACATACAGATATTCCACTTAATGAATAATAGAACTAAGGTTAAACTCCACATATATAATGACAAATTTTACAAACAAATGAAGGGATGTGCGATGGGCTCTTCTATCTCCAGCGTCATTGCACAAATGGCCTTGGAAGAACTGGAAATTACCGTGCTCTCCAATTTAGAGAACCCACTGCCTTACTTCTTAAGGTACGTAGATGACTGTATCACCGCAGTACATAAAGATCCTAAATTATTTTAATTCATTTCACGAAAAACTTAAATTTACCATAGAACTAGAGGAAATTTCAAAAATATCATGATGAATTAAATTAGCTCTATATACTATTTATTATTATTAACATTAATATTGAAAAATTTTGTTTTATAAAAATTGTTGGAAATGACCACCTTCACTTAATGAGCAAGCTTCCGCTCGTCTAATTTAATTTAATAATTTTAATTAAGAACGGTGTACCTGAGGAGAAAAACGCAAGAGATCATTTTTATGCAGAATTGACCAGGCTAATCCGAAATAATATCTACATGAAAAAATATCAGTAGCGTCCCACTTTTTTTCTAAAAAGTATATAACCGTTTCTTTATTTAAAGTTGTAAACATTATTCTATTCGCAATAACGCTGAAACGAACGGAGATATCGAGCTGCGGTTTTAATATTTTTTCTAATAAATTTCATTTACTTTTTGATTATGGTATCCTAATTATACCGTATGATTTATTTTTTCGAAGTAAATTCAAAAAATGTGTTATTATTACAAATTGCGCCCTCTAGCATTTTTTTAGAACTATTATGGACAACTAAATACGATTGGTGAAAGTGCATACATTTCTCTTCCTAACATTTTCTTATGGCCACTTTAGTTCATCATTTTTTGTCCCGAGTTTCTATGCCCAATAGTTTCCGAGATACGGCCGGTGGCCACCCATAATGGGACACTCGGTATAACTGATTAGAATATTGATCATAGATATAGTAGGCTATTGATTATGTCCTAAAAAGCAAGGTAATAAGGAACTACAGAGTGCGTGGGTTTTTATTGCATAAATCGTTCAATTGGTTATTCAGAATGAAAAAACCGCAGAGTGCTATTAAATTAGAGGGGGGAAACTGGAGATAGGGGGGAAAATGCAACCCTTACGGTTTATTAAATATATCTCGAAAACGAAGCAAAATTTGTGGGTATTTTATAGAAAAAATTTTGTAGAGAATTAGATTTTCTATCGAAATGGTGTAATTAAAAAATTTATAAGTCTATTCAGTTCAAATTATGTTAAAAAGAATTTAACAGAAAAGTCCAAAAAATTAAATATTTTATTTTTTTAAACTTTTATGGAAATAGCTTTCTTTGAGCAGAGATAGGTGTAGACATTGCTTTAACATTTATTTGTTGTTGATCAATTAATTCAACATGTTTTAATTGCATACATTCAAAACTAAGTAACACAATGATATTGTTATAAATTCAATAAAAACCGAAAAATATGACAAAGTTTAAACGGTCATATCTCATTTAAACTTCATCAAAAAAATTTTTTTCATACGTTATTCTGTAGGAAATTTAAAATCCTGTATTTTCTATAAAGCAATGCCTATATCTATCTCTGCTCAAAAAAAAGTTATTTTCATAAAAGTAAAAAAAATAAAATATTTAATTTTTTGGACTTTTGTGTTAAATTGTTTTTAACATAATTTGAACTGAATAGACTTTTAAAATTTCTAAATACGCCATTTCGATAGAAAATCTAACTCTCTACAAAAATTTTCCTATAAAATACCCCCAAATTTTGCTTCGTTTTCGAGATATACGCAAAAAAACCGTAAGGTTTGCATTTTCCCCCCTATCTCCAGTTTCCCCCCTCTAATTTAATAGCAATCTGCGGTTTTTTCATTCTGAATAACCAATTGAACGATTAATGCAATAAAAACCCACACACTCTGTAGTTCCTTATGATATGACATAATCAATAACCTATAGTTAAAATATCAAGAACAGTGAGTGACAAATATACCTTTTTTACATAAACAGTTTACCGAGTCTTCTTACATCATGGAACCAAGTAGTTACGGTACATGGCGATCCTGCCAGAGGATTTAACGCAAGGCTCTGTAAGTAAACTGTGAAATGTAAAAAGTGTATTTTCCAGTGTCCAGATGTAATTTGAGTAATGGGTACCAACCAAAGCAAAGAAGAGGTTATCATAGCCCAGGCTGGAAATAGCAGCGAAGGAACAAGTCATCTAACAGTGAAGGACATTTTTAGTATAGCACTATGTGTTTTGGCCTGCCTGCCTCTGTATAATAGCATATGTGGTAAGCCGATGCAGGAAGATGTTACACAATAAAATAAGGCGGAAAATGGCACGAAGTCAGCAACAAGTTTAGCAACAAATCCAGTCCAGACGCAGCCACAGGTCCAGCCCAGCAGAAAAGAATGTGAGGCAAAAGCCGCTCGTAAGTAACGAGGGACTAGCTAATGGTCATTAAGGAATTTCATTACCTACTGGAAGAAGCAAAGATTCCGTCAAGAGGCGCAGCTCAACGAAAGTTATAGACAGTAAGTTAAAACATTTAAATAGGCGTGTTAGAAAATTCGAAAATTTAAAAGGTTTATTTAATAGGTCGCAAAACAACTAAATTAATAGCCGACGTTAAAGAATATGCTTAACAGTTAAACCAGTGGAGGCTATTAATAGGGCTATGAATGATAGGTTAAAAGAGGCCAAAGCAAAAGAAAGAGAATTGCTGGACGTAAGTGACTACGATTCTGATTGTTTTGCAGAAGCCATCATAGGCAAAAAATTTGCCGTAAAATCGCCCGCATCTCTGATGCCACGCATTGACGGTAGGTACCGAAAAAACAGCAAAAGAACTAATTGAGAGTATCGAATTATACGACTCGCTACTTGAAGATGCGGGAAAAGAAAGAGTTTAATCAATTACGTATTAAAGCCAGATTGACGAGTAATTCAAAAATAAGGATACGTAATTAATACGCCTCAAACCAAGTCCCTATTAATGATTTGAAAACTCTTTAAAAAAGTCAGCTAGTACACTGTCCGTTAAATTAAACGGTGCTAGGCAAGCAGGTAAATCTATTGAAGAAATCGGAAAAACTATAAAATATTTACTGCTAGACCTAACCAGCGCCCAATCGGACGTAAATAACGAAGGGTACTGACTAGTGTAAATGAAAAACTTGCCATTTATGTGTTTGCAAACGGGTTACAGAGTAATAATATACCCACTACTGTTAAAGCACGAAATTATAATCGATTGAGTGACGCAATAAGGGGAGCTATGGATGAGGAACTTGAAAAAAATGACACACCTCATTCGGTGTTCCATATGCAAAATAAACGTAGTACTAATAGATTTCAAAGGGGTTACAAAAACTAAACAAATCATTCATTAAGCAATAACATGCAGTGCCAAAAATGCATGCTAAATTCTAAGTATCAAGGAAATTATAGGTAATCAACCGCAGGGAACTCGCGAAATAATAATCATAATAATAAGTTTCATAATAGATTTTCGGAATATAGGGGTTTCTTAAATCGTGGCCAAAGTTTTAGAGGAAACAATAATAAGAATAATAGGGCATATTGCATGCGAAACGAGAATGAGAACACTTGCGAGGGTAACACTATACAATCAAAATTAGCCGATAATTTTACATTTAAATGGTTTATGTTTTAATCAAGTCAACTACAGAGGTACCATATTAAAATTATTAATCGACCCAGGAGCTTTTATAAGTATTATATGTAAAAAATGTATTAATAAACATGAACATATAAACATAGGAAAGAAAATAAAAATAAATGGTGTTGCAGGTTCAACATTTTCGTACGGCATTACGAACTTGACATTGAAATTTATTGATGAAAATATTAATTTAAAACATACATTTCATGTAATTGAAAGTTTTGAAAATAAAGCGAATTAAGTTTTAGGCCCAGATTTTTTTTAAAAATATAATGCCAAGATAAACTTTAAAAATTTTATGTTTTCATTTTTGATTGAAAAAACTGTTTCAGTACCAATGTTGTCAAAACAACAATCATACTTTAAAATATCGGCCCGATGTGAAGTAATTACATTTTGGCTAAGAACTGTAATGTAACTATGAGTAACAAATATACCATTTTTACATAAACAGTTTACCGAGTCTTTTTACGTCATTGAACCAAGTAGTTACAGTACACATACCCGTTACAATAACAACGGCTGCCAGTACGATGCCCAGCCAAAGATGATCATCTGAAGCTTCCTCTGCGGTAGTAAGTTGAATTCCCCAAGCTACGAGGCAAAGAATCGCACCAATCCATAATAAAAGGGCGAAACCACCGAAGAGATTTTGACAAAATTTTATCCATTCTGGTGTCGTTTTAGGTGGAGTAAGAGCATTTGGTCCATCCCGTTGAAAATTTTCTTTTGCTTTTGCATGGCTGAGACCCTAAAATATAAAAAGTATGCTGTCTAAAAATGTTTTTCCCTGTTGACTTTAAAACGGGGTTGCAGGGAGACTTTTTTAGGGTCTCTGTGTGGTGAGTCCATATGCGGAGTTTGGACAACCCGATCTTAACTTACTTGAATAGGATTGCGGTTGGTTTTTTATTAAAATTCAACAGGTGATGCTGCGGACACCAGCATTGATTGGACTTGTCAATGTAAGGTAGCTACTAGGTTCGATAAGTGAGATGCATATAGCGATGTGTATAAAATGTATATTTATGATTAGCTGTTACATTACATGTGAATTGTCATTGTCAAATGTATAAATTGCAAACGGTGGGAATTTTAAAAATCTTTAGCAGATACATTTTACACTAGATTTAAGTAATATTTTCAAATAAAACAAACACTATTTTGAAAACAGATTTAATACCCCGTTGGGGAGCAAATATTTGGATAGTTTAAACCTTGCATAGAATTCCCTATGTTTCCAACCGCGATGCACCACCCGGTATATCTATGGCTAGGAACTCAAACCAATACCCATTAATTCTCGTGACAATATAATATATTGGGTATTAAATTCTAAAAAAAACCTAGGTTCGTCCAGTTAATAAAAACTCAAAAAGTTATTGAAACATCTAGGTTCGGTACTCTCGAGCCTGATTAACACATTTAATACATGATTTCTTTAATTGAACATTTGGAACATGTCACTAACTTATCCTTATAATACTCAAAACATTGATTGAGGTAAATTATGATTATATTAGCATATTCAATAAAAAGAGTCATATGGCATTTTTTCTTGTACAAAAACATCAATTGTATGTCTTACGATAATTGATGTTACAAAGTTTATCACAACTTACATTTTCTGGGTGAGTATGAAACCTTTGATATAGTTCCTGAGAAGTGATTTTATGGTAGTCGATATCTAATTCTTGTTTTAGCTCATTTAAATCTTCTGCCTTCTTGGCCTTCTTTGTTTGTTTTCCCTGAGCCTGTAAATAAGACAAACGTCATATAAAAATTTAGTAATAAAGCAACTGCAATTTTTTGTATTCCTGGGCGAATTATTAGTTTAAAAAAATACATAATAATTTGTTTAAAAGTAATATACAGGGTACTACACATTCGTTTAAGTACACGGGGACCCTGAAGCGGTAAAAAAAGAAAAGTTGCTTATTTTGTGCTTAATAATTTGGCAAAAGGAAATTGTAAATATTTAAAATACCTTCGGAGACCTGAAAAAACAGAAAATTTTCAGTTTTAACAAAAAGTTTTTTTCTCTTTACTTTTTGACTTGGGAAAAAAACACCTTTTTATAGCCGTTTTTATGTTCTACAAGATGACATTATTAAATTTCAAATTTGAGGTTTCGTTCTTTGGATACCATCGTTAAGTCAAATTTTTTAAATTCGGACCTGAAATTTTAAATACAGGACTTTTAAGCTTTAAAAATTTAAAATAAATCAAAGGTTTTTTTTTTAATTTTAATGTTTAGTCCTGAACATTCATAGCCGTATTCACTAAAGGGTTCTAAATTTAAAACCATCCTAAGGTGACAGTTCTGGGTTTAAATGACAAGTGGCAGAATAAGTCAACTAAGTTTATATTGTATATATTTTGTATGGCTTTTCTTTAAATTTATAAAGAAAAATGCATTTTGGTCCGTACTATGTTTTTCAATAGAACTGAAACTGTATTTGCAATCACATCCCGGTAAAATTATTTATCGGTAAAGCGATTTAATTACAAAAAAATTAAAATAACATAAAAGGGTCGTTATATCACAATTATAATGCCACGGCGAAAACACAACTGGGAAAATGTAAGATCTAAATAATTCGATGGTCTAAATTTAAAACCTTGTGAATACAGAAGATGTTAAGGTTCAACTAAAAAAAGAAAGATTTTTAGGAATATTTGTGTATGAAATTAACATTTTATTAATTGGTACATAGAAAAATCACGGACAGATACTGTTTCTAATGTTTCCTGCGTTTTTTTATACCTTCTTTAATTTATTTTACATTTTCTCATCTTTTTTTATAAGTATCGTTAATTTTTTTGATTAAATTATATACGATAAGAACAAAAAAACATGATCAGTGAACAGTAAGTTTTAACGAACAAATGTAGTAATAACAGGAGAAATATTTTGATAAATTTTTTTATACTCATAAGCAATTTTTTTTATCCTAATAACACCATTATGTATTTTTCTTAACAATTATAAGTACGTGTATGGCTGTAAGCGAGGTCGCCTGCAGTTCTAGGACTGTTCAGCGATGGTCTGCAGGTGGCAACGATTCAATTAACCTGAATCTGTATCATCAATAACAATTCAGGACTGCAGATTTCAGATTAAATCTGACATTTCATGGACTGCAGTCTGTTTATACATGAATGGGAACCATAAAATAATGGAAGAGTATATGTGGTGAAAAATAAAGCTACACTATAATCGAAAAATGTGTTCATTCAAATGTAAAATCTGAATACAGTCGTGTACTGATTGAATCGAGTGTTTTTTGGGTAGCTTATTGCATACTGTCACTATCAGTTCAAAATATTTACACTTAAGATAGGTATATTATATCAATAGTATTTCAGGTATACAGCGGTAATTGTGTGTCCGCTTGTATATAAAATCGGTACTATTACTGGCTGGATGCACGTCACAGTTTCTGACTTAATTTTTTATTTGAGTCATATAGTCGATTTAATTAAACTTTAAAATGAACATTTCTTCTTTTGCTGCCAACATTTTTAAAATGGTCATATTTGAAAGTCCCGCTTATAGTCCACGGGTTTCCTCCAGACCCGATGGTGGCGCTGTTTTTGACCGTTTTGGCGTTTCATATGTCAAGTTTTGCTTCGACCTATTAAAACGTTTGTTTGTCTTCGTTGGTCTCCATTACCAATCAGCTAAAGGGTTAAGACAAGTACCTACCTTAGTTTTCATACATACTAAAGTGTAATAATTTTTAACTGGCACCGATAGTAAACAATAACCTAACCATAGAATACTCGATGCAATAGCTATAGGACTGCATTCAACTTTCGCATTAGAATAAACAAATTTTCCGATTATATTTTTGGCTTATTTTGTACCACAAGACAAGCACTGCACTATGCAAAATTCCAAAATCAAAATAGGTTTTCAAATAATAGAACAGTATATTATTATTGTTGTACAAACTACTATTATTCAAATGCGAAAGCTGCAGTCCTGTACCGGCCGCATCGCGCGTTTTGTAGTTAGGTCATTCATTATTTACTATCAGTACCAGTTGAAAATAAATACACTATAGCAGCTGATTCAGTAATTCCGAAATGCGCATGGCTAGGACTCTTTAGGCTGAGACTTTTGCAGATGGTTAAAAAAAATTGTGGTCTACGCGGCTTGCAGTAGCAAAATCGAACCATCGATTTACCGTAACAAAAAAAGTTTCGTATATTTTTATTGATTCGAAAAAATGACCGAAATCAGTGAATAAGGCACCCCTCACATTGAGAAACTCAAAAGAACCTGTAGTAGCGTGAACATTAGTAGACTGTGCGACCAGACTACTCAAGTTGCCTCTTTTCCTAACGCGGCCGATACTATAGAGTCCATCATTTTTTTCTGATGGGGAGGCACTGGCGTAGCTAGAATTTTGTCTGGAAGGAGGAGCAAGGTTGATCTTGCAGCATAAATGCAAGATGGTGGAAATTTTTTGGATGTCACGCCCACACCTTGTTTGGCTTATCAAAAATTTTTTTTGCGCTTTTAACAATTTCTAATAATTAATTAATTAAAATATATAGTGATATTTAATATTAAATTTGTTTTAAAGCGCATTTACAATGTTTTTCATAAATGCATCAAGGCAATTTTTTATGTTTTGGTAAATATTCATAAGAGAGAAAAAGAAACCATCAATAGCCACTTGCACAAAATGCAGCACTGTAATAGTATATTACGTATTAAGTATGGTAAAAACATATTACGCATGAATGTAAAAATTGCGATCGAGCGTGGCGGCGAGTGTGGTAATTACATGAGTGCGTAATTACTTCACAACACGCAATATGTACCATACTTTTTCTACGACTCTTATGATAAATTAAAGATCGGTAATTTCAAATCTCAAATAATGACATTATCACAATCAAATAGTCAAAACGCAAGATACATAAATGTCAGGATTTGAGTGGTTCAAGGCTAACTTGTTTGTTATATAAGGCATCATACCGCATAGTTGTGGGCCTTTATTCTTTAGCACAGAGCACAGTTGCGCGAAGAATGGTTTTACTTTTAAAGTGAACTGTACGTAAAACAATGTTTACTCATAGGAGTAAAAAAATACATTATTTTGAAAAATTATAATATTTATAAATGCTCCTTTGCTTATGTAATAAAAATTCTTCTTAAGCTTTTCTAATTACATTTTAAAAAAATGTCATTACTGCTTATTCCATGTTGTCTTTACTATTATAATACAAAAATATATGTTCAACTTTATATATGTTTTTCCATTACTCATCATCTTCTCGATCGAAAATTGTTACCCCAACCTATAATAAGGCACCTAGTTTAAAAATAATTGTTTAATTAATTATTGATTGGATACCTTTACAAACACCCCCCCCCCCCCCCCTCTGAAAGCATTATCTCCCTCGTAAACAAATCACGCCTATATTAAATTACACCCATAGTTAAAATATCCAGTGTTGTCCTACAATAGTGAGTCTAGATTTAATAATATTGAAGGAAAACTAATTTATTAGTAGCTTGCGTATTTAATAGATACCTCTACTTCAGTAAAGAAAAGAAAATACTGGCAAATATAGGAAAAACTCGAGGAAAAATTATTTCCACATTAAAAACTTTTTTTGCTTTCATTTGTAGATACTAGCAAGTATTTTGGATATATTTATATAAAACATTATAATTTAAAATACTTATTTAGCTCTTAAGATTTCCAAAGCTGAAGAATGCATGTTCCAATGTATGCACACGAATTTGTAGCACCTTGTATATATTAGATAAACATCAAAAGAATAAGCAAGGAGCTGTAGAATTAAAAATATCGAAGATGTTTTTTAACTCTTTTATTTAAATATAGCTTCTTAAGTCTCCCTGTATAATTGCAAAAAATATAAATTATATTAGGTTATTCGTAGCTAATATCACCCTATAATATTACGTTCTCGACAATTGGTTTAATACTAAAAATAAATTGATTTTACTATAATTATTGAATTATTTTCATGGCTCATTACACTGCACAAAAGTAGGTATATATAGATATAAAAAAAAACATTATCTCTCTTCAGAGCATTGATGCTTATTCATTTTTATGTTTTTGTTTTAGCGATTATTTCATTTATTAAGGTAGGTACGCTTTTTTATTAAATGCGGACTTCGGATACTTCGTTTAAAGCTTTTACAAATTTCCAAAGTAATAGTATCAAATTCACTTTAAATTTCAGAAAAACAAAATATGTGGAAAGAGCTTATTCACAACGCGTTGAACTTCAAAATCGACTTGTCTTCTGTAACGAAGTTACTTTTAATTTATTTCATAATAATGTAAATTAGAATAATTAGGAATCAGCAAGGGGCGAAGATGCGTGAAAAGTTCGGTACCAGTCGCGCATCAAGGCAGCGCACCGTCATTCTCTCGGCCGGGAGACGGTCGCTGGAGAACGGTGGTATGGGATTCCGATTTCAGCCCGAGAAGAAGCCAGTCGATTCCGCTAAAAACGATCTGCCTGTTTTGGGTGCCGTATTCTCATCAACCGTTTTTTTTTGATACGTATTATCTGCTCTCTACGGTAACTATCTTTCTGTTTTTTTTGGTTTTAAATGATTTGATTGACACGGAATTTGAGCTGTAAAATGTTGTTAAACTGGGGATTTGAAACTATTTTATTTTATTAGCCGTATTTCAAGTAAGTCTTGTAAATTGGAAGTAAGGCCGTATTTCCTGGCTAAGAGTTTTCTGGCAGGAATATACGACGTGCCGTGGTAGCACACGCGAAAGAAAATAGATAAAATAATTCTTTAACGTCACGCGGAAAAATAAAGCCGTATTTCCTGGCTAAGAGTTTTCTGGCAGGAATATGCGACGTGCCGTGGTAGCACACGCGAAAGAAAATAGATAAAATAATTCTTTAACGTCACGCGGAAAAATAAGGCCGTATTTCCTGGCTAAGAGTTTTCTGGCAGGAATATGCGACGTGCCGCGGTAGCACACGCGAACGAGAATAGGCAAGAATAATTCTTTTATATCAGGCGGAAAAATAAGGCCGTATTTCCTGGCTAAGAGTTTTCTGGCAGCAAATACGACGGACCGGTAGTCCACGGGAAAATAGGTGAAATGATCCTCGACCGGTACCCGATACTGTAAAATTGTATTTCCTAAAGATTGAGATCTCCGAGTAGTAATGCTACGTGTCACTGGCACCCGTATAAGCGCTTCCCCTAAAAATTAACCGATAGTAAAAGAAAGACCCGATTCCCAGGCCCGGCAACCCGTTTAATTTTTTTTGTAAATAGTAGTGTAAGTTCCGATGGCGTAAGACCCCTGTAATTATTATGCCAATATATAATTAGTTAATCAAGGAGGTTTTGATTATCCAACCGGCGTCGCACCGTTCCCACCCCTACAGGGATAAACTGCGCAGAACAATCCTGAGACCCCTCCGACCGCTATTCTGGCAAACCGACAGTAGTCCCTTTGCTACTATAAAATCAAAGGGTGGCGCTCGAGGCAAACCGTAAAACCGACAAGGGGCGTAGTCTCTGCGCATGCGCAGAAAATATACCCCTTGACCCGAAATAAAAACCTTACACTTCACTTAGGTATTTCATTTCATTGCACGCGGATTTTCAATACTTCATATTCTATGCACACCCGGCTTCTGCTTTCAAATATAATTTGGTCATGTTTTAACGGTGTTTTCTTCGTCTCTAGGTATCAAAATGCAGAGACTATTCTTAGAATTTACCTTCCCAAATATTTGTTTCCTCTTTACAAGGCCTGATTTTAATGAAAAAGTGTACTAAAAGTAATTATCTTCAAACAAATTCTGAAAGAAACTAATGGTAGATATTAAAAACCAAAAATAAAATTAAAGATTTTAAGTGCGTTTAGAATTAGGTCTATAATTTCTAAATCATTTTACAGGCTATATAGAGAGAAAGGGAGGAACCATCATGGCAAGAATTTTTTTTTACAAAAAATAATATGTATGTAGGGATATATTTCTAAAACATAGTTACTCCAAGTAAAGTTTTTATGAATATTAGTAGAATATACAGAAATTAGCACAGAAACAAAATTGCTGCCCGCTTGCTGCGCTTCTGAATGACTAACCCATTTTTACCTAGTAAACGTCTTATAGATAGCTTAACATAAAATAAAAGAGTCTTCATAACATAACTTGCCAACTAAGTGGATTCGAACGCGATAAAATTTCCTGTGTTAAATTACTGGTTTTCTTAAAGTTAATTACAAAAAAACTAAATAAACTTTTTCATTTTTGTTTACCAATAGAAAGGTGGTATACAGGGTGTTACAAATTCGATGTTCACCATTGGGATCTCATAAACGGTAAGAGATACGAGGAAGTTTAAATTAGGGCAAAGTTGCGCAATTCATAGCCGACCAATATGCCAAGAAGAAACCGAAAATCGCCGTTTTGGTTTTTAATTTTTCCTGGCTTTATTTAAAGAGATAATGGAAAATAAATTTCACACTTTCATTGCCACTTTTCATCTTCTATAAAGCAGTGTTCTTAGATTTCATATCCGATGTTTTGTTTTTCGGATGCCATCGTCAGGTTTGTTTTTTTAAATACGGATCTGTATTTTTTATTGCATTTATCTAAACTTTATATGCGATGTAATCTTAATACAAAATTACTTTAATTGAATATCAACGTTTCTACCCTATAAAAACATTTTCAGGAATATTTTATTTAAAAAACTTTTGGATTAGGTATTAAAGATAATTTTTTTTAACAGTATTTTCGGAAACACAAGAAAATCTATAACTAAAACAATAACAAATATCACAAAACGATAATTACAGTACGTTTAGGTACTAAAATATTCAAAATTATCTATTATTTACATTTTTTATAAATTAAAATTATTTAAACCCAGAAGAGGTAGAAACTAATGACAAATGTTTATCTCAGATGCTCAAAAAGATTTCCATTTTGATTTATACATTTTTCAATTTTGACGCGAACTTTTTGAGTAGCTTTGTGTACCGACCTTCTTCGAATTGATACAAACGCATTTATGCAACGAACTCTAAGCTCTTCTATTACGTTAACTATTACGTTAATGGGCTGCTTATACACTTTGTTTTTTATGGCTCCCCAAAAAAAGAAATCTAGTGGTGTAAGGTCTGGGGACCTTGCCGGCCACTTAATAAAACCACGATTTCCAATTCATCTGCCTGGAAATTCAGCATGTAAGAAGGTTGTAACATCTCTCGTGCCATGAGCGGGTGCTCCATCTTGCTGAAACCAAATTTGTTGCAGCCGTGCAAGCGGGATTTCAGATAAAAAATCTTTAATACCTAATCCAAAAGTTTTTTAAATAAAATATTCCTGACAATGTTTTAATAGGGTAGAAACGTTGATATTCAATCAAAGCAATTTTGTATTAAGATTACATCGCATATAAAGTTTAGATAAATGCAATAAAAAATACAGGTCCGTAATTAAAAAAACAAACCTAACGATGGCATCCGAAAAACAAAACGTCGGACATGAAATCTAAGAACACTGCTTTATAGAAGATAAAAAGTGGCAATGAAAGTGTGAAATTTATTTTCCATTATCTCTTTAAATAAAGCCAGGATAAATTAAAAACCAAAACGGCGATTTTCGGTTTTTTACCTATATCTTCGGAAGTACTCGGAATTTTCCTAATTTCTTCTTGGCATATTGGTCGGCTATGAATTGCGCAACTTTGCCCTAATTTAAACTTCCTCGTATCTCTTACCGTTTATGAGATCCCATGGTGAACATCGAATTTGTAACACCCTGTATATATGGGCGTGAGAAAGTTATTTTCATGCAGAAAAAAAATTGAGGAAAAAAATATAAAACCCTAAATAAAATTACTAAAATTCGTTGTATTCTAAAAAATATTGAGAATTATTTTTAGTAACAGAAATAACTTTTTTACATTCTCCAATATCTGTAGCAGGCCCGCGCCGTACATAAGGGCAAAGTCGTGTGGTGCACGACGGCGCCGAGGCGCCGAAGGCGCCGAAAAGTCTTAAAACTCAAAAGTAAAAAAAAGATAAAGCAACAAACAACATTGTCAAAACAAAATTTATAATGATAAAAAAAAACAGTAAGGAATTGCTAGCTATTACATTGTTTTTTATTTGTTTATTATTTTATTTTTTCTCTTTGAGACGAGGGAACCGAATTTCTCGAAAATAATATATTTTCCAAATGAGAGTACGCAATAATAGCATTTATTCGATCGAATACGTAGCATGATAACATGAATTGTGTAAACTCAAACAAATCTGATTTTATTCTTGTTTGAGCTTGAAATTTGGCTTGCAACGAGCCAACGAGCGGACAAGCGTTTTTTTCCTGTCTGAGCTTGCAATGTACGAAACTTTATATATTAAGCGCTGCATCGGTCGCGATTTGATTTGTTGCCAGATGCTCGATCGATAATTAACTTAGCGAAGTGAAAAGGTGCATGGGGTAAAAGATATATGTTTTTGAAACTTTAGTTTTTTGTAGTTTTACAGATTTGTGTTTTGTGTTGTGAATTAAGGTGAGTTTATCTAAAATTTATTTTTTATTTTAGATTTATTAAAATATTAAAAGCCAAAAACTTGCATCTCAAAAATCATTTTATATTTCATTATATAAACATCACTGTTAATTGAAGTAAATTTAAACAGAATAATTGATAAGCACTAATATAACTATTTATAAAAATTTATAAATTTTGAAATAAGTAATGTTGAGAAAATATTTTCGAGTTTGAGTTTGAGACGTCGAAACATTTCCATTTTTCATGAATAATTTGTCAAGTTGTTTACTTACGTAGGTATTAATTTCTTTACAGTATACAGGATGTCAGAAAAAAAGAAGAAATTGACTGGATACCAAAATTTGATGGATAAAAGAAAAAGAGAGGAAGAACTGGAAAAACATGTCAAAATTACGCATTTTTTTTCAAAACCCGAGTTTACTTTGCCAAATATTAATAACAACAATAATACAGCTGAATCCCAATATACTGAACCTGTACTTGAAACAAGTATCAGCAGCAGACAAGAAACTGATCTAGAAAGCAAACCATCAACATCTTCAAGTTCCGCTGATAATGAGAAATCAACACCTTCAAAAATTACCAGAACGGAAAATATGAGTCAACTTTCGAAAGATGCAGCACTATGGCCAAAGAAATTACGTCCTAATAATATTCAAGAATTAGTAGAACGTGGCCCTGCTCATTATCAAAACAAAAAGGATATTTATCCGAGAGATAGTTCGGAGTCGGGGCGTAAGTTTTCCAATAGTTACTTCTTTAGAATTTTACCGAACAAAGAAAAAATTGAGCGTTTTTGGTTGTTGTATTCCGAAACAAAAAATTCACTTTACTGCTTCTGTTGTAAAATTTTTAATGACAGCGATTTGAAATCTGTTCGCCTTAGTGATGAATCTGGTTACAATGACTGGCAGCATTTAAGTGAACATTTAAACATTCATGAAAAGAGCAAGTTACATATCGAAAATGTTCTAAAATTGCTAGATCTTTCTAACCGTTTGAATAAAAATGAAATAATTGATTCTGAAATTCAAAATGTAATAAACAGAGAAACTAAATACTGGCAAGCTGTTATAGAAAGAATTTTCTACGTGATTCAGTTTTTAGGTGAGCAAAATTTAGCTTTTCGTGGAAGTAGTAATAAGTTGTTTGAGAAAAATAATGGTAACTTTTTAAAATGCATAGAAATGATTTCCAAATTCGACCCGATTATGTCAGAACATACAAAACGCTCTCAAATAAAAGATCACAAAAACTATATCGGGGATAAAATACAAAATGAAGTAATCAACTCGATCGGTGAAAATATCAAAGCCAAAATTTTAGAACTAACTAAAAAGGCAAAATATTATTCCATATTATTAGACTGCACTCCTGACTCTAGTCACCAAGAACAAATTTCAGTTTGTATAAGATTTGTTAATTTAAAGAACACGGGAATTAGTATAGAAGAACATTTTTTATTATTTTGTCCTATAGATGATGTGTCGGGTGAAGGCCTAACAAAGTTTCTTTTGTCGGCGTTAGAGAAAGAAGGCTTAAATATCAACGACATGCGGGGTCAGGGTTACGACAATGGGGCAAATATGCGTGGTAGGCATAATGGTTTACAAAAAAAAATTTTGGATTTGAATCCGCAAGCTTTCTTTGTTCCTTGTTGCAATCATAGCCTAAATTTAGTCGTCAATGATGCCGCAAAATCGAATATTTTGAGCATCAATTTTTTTTCTTTAGTTCAAGAACTGTTTGTATTTTTTTCAGCTTCTACTAAACGCTGGTCAATTCTGAAATCTAATTTATCTAATGTAACAAATTTGACTTTAAAACCTTTATCGGATACTCGATGGTCTAGTAGAATAGACGCAATAACTCCTTTAAGGTATCAACTTGGGGAGGTTTATGATGCTCTGTTTGAAATAAGCGAAGGAAACTTTGAAAATAACGTAAAAAATTTGGCTGCATCGTTGGCCAAAAAATTGCAAAATTTTGAGTTCATTTGCATTCTTATATTGTGGTATAATATTTTAAGTAAAGTTAACATTGTTAGTAAAATTATTCAAAAACCGAACTTTGATGTTGCTCAGTGTTATAATCATTTAAATAATTTGAATAATTTTTTGAAAGCTTACCGCTCTGATAAAGGTTTTAATGATCTTTTGATTGATGCTAAAGAAATAGCATCCAGCTTAGACATAGAACCTACATTCAAAAAACAAAGAGGTCTAAAACCGCGAAAAATAAAAAAAAACATTTTGATTATGAATGTGACGATGAACCGATCCAGGACGAAACTTTAAAGTTCAAAGTTGATTGTTTTTTTAATGCTCTAGATGTAATCATAACATCAGTGGATGAAAGATTCAAATTACTTTCTTCTTACTCTAATAATTTCGCGTTTTTATGGAATATTGATAAATTTAAAAATTATTCTGAAAACGAACAATTAGAATTATGTCAAAAAGTAGAAAATTTATTAAATGACAAAACTCACAATGAACGAGACATAACTGCCGTGGAACTTGTTAAAGAATTGCAATATTTACAAAATTTTGATGAAAAAGTTATTACGTCTCCAGAAGAAACTTTAAATTATATAACAATTAACAACTTAGCGGATTCTTTTCCTAATACGAGCATAATACTTCGTATTTTATTAACAATGCCGGTTTCGGTTGCTACCGCAGAACGATCTTTTTCAAAACTCAAAATAATAAAAAATTATTTAAGATCGACCATGGGGCAAAACCGACTAAGTAATCTTGCTATCATTTCAATAGAATCGGACCAGCTAAAAGAATTAGACACCGAAGATTTAATTAAACAATTTGCAAAAATTAAAGCACGAAAAGCTCAATTCACTTAGCTAAAATATTAATAACAATACCTAATACCTCGATATTAACCTTAAAAAGGTGACATGTTGCATTATTAAAATAATATATTGTTTTGTTTTTATTTGTCGATCAGTTTCGTCCTGTGATATATAAACGAGTATTTTTTATGTTTTAAATATTTTTTTTATTTCTTGTGCTTTTGTATCATATATATTACATTTGAAACTAAAATACAAAAATTTTGAGTTGTAATACTGTTAGAATATATTTCTGTTTTCTATAAGTTTATAATTATGTTATGTATCTCAATGAGAAAATACTTGTACGGCTTGTACTTGTAAAATATAAAAATAAATTTATGAATATACTTTTTAAAATTATTGTTGAATTCAATAGTGGATAATAATACCTAACTTAACCCGTATCTGTACTCACATATGAACGTTGAACGAATTTGGGGCGTTATTTTAAATTTGCACAAGGGCGCCAAAAGTGCTAGGCGCGGGCCTGATCTGTAGAGTTCAAATTTAAAAAATCTATTAATAAACATAAACAAGATTAGCTTTAAGAGAACCCAATGTTATTAATATATATTATATATAGATATAATTTGGCATAAAGCTGTAACTTTGTAGAAGAATTGAAATATTGTTCGGATCCACTTAAGTAAAAAGTAAAGCTTGTTAATTATATTATTTAGTAGGGTTTTACCTGAAACATCTTGAATAAATAATTTTGTTTTTAAAGTTTAGATTAGGAAAACTTCCGTAAAAAAATAATTCTAAAGCACACAGCGAACACACATTTTAAATACTGTTGGGTAATATCATTTACTATTTTATTTTTATCAGCTTTATTCACCACGCATTTCATGAATTAAATTACCCATTATTGCTTCCGTAATAAACGGAAATACCATATCAGCTGCAAAAGTCAAAAATGGCTAAAACTGCTCAACCGAATTTGCCGAAATGTGCACCTATATTTGAATTAAATTTCCGATTGCAGGCAAATATGAGAAAAATGCTAGTAATAGGAGATCAGTGTTTTGAGTAGGGGGTAATTTTAAGATACTTTTTTATTAATCAGGTAAAATACTTTCAACAAAAGCAGACCCTACAACAGGGATGGCAAACCTTTTTACAACGACGTGCCATTTTCCCCAAAAATTTTTTTAATGTGGTCATGACCTGTGTGCCTTCCGAAAAAAAGGTCGCTTCTCCAAAACCTCTTTCTCCTTCTCCTAAGTGACTTTCAGGAACAAAAAAATGTATATTTTTTGAACAATTTCTTAATTAATGCCGTGCCCAAGTAATTTGGTCGCGTGCCACCAATGGCACGCATGCCGATAGTTGGCTATCCTTGCCCTGCAAGATCAGTCTTGATAAGGGAATGACAGTAATACTGATTGTATAAGGACCAATTTCAAGGATTGACTTACGAACTGATGTAAATGCGCATGATCAATCAATAAATCATGGAAGAACAAAGTTAATTATTTTAAACGAAATATTCCTGTATATTATTCAATTATTTGCAAAATTCTAAAAAAATTGTTAAGCACGTTTTCGAGACATCGAGGTTTAAATATAATTTGCTAATTAATTATAAAATTTCTTAATTTTCTAGTTTATCAAGTTACCTTGACAATATTTAGCTCCCTAACAACATTCTTGTTGTCAATGTGGTGATCTTGACCATTGATATAAAAAATACATTTCAAGTAAGCTATTTTCGCATAAAAATGGCACGATTGAGTGACTCGAAATGTTAATGATAATAGAACATGAAGGTTTATCAAAGTGATCTGAACACCACTATCTTATTCAAATAGTTTAAGACAAAATCATTTATTAGGTGCTATATACGTTTTTATTAAAAAAAAATATTTGATAAAACCTACGTCCCTGATCGACAGATTTATTTATTAGTTTATTTACTGAATGCAAAATAAAAAACAATCGTAAAAATCTTGACATGTTGCGGCATACGTTTGTCCCCTTATATAGATAGGTATAAATAAAAATTATTATAAATTATATATTTTAAAAAATATTAATAAATAAAAGAAGCTTAGCGGCAAGCGGACAGAGTAGTGCGTCTATCTTTTGCATTAAAGCACACAGGGACTCCAAAGGTAATGGAATCCCTGGGGCACAGGTAGACAATGACAGGCTGTTTCGTTCTTGTTAGAACTCATCAGAAAGTCATAACCCGTAAGCGACCCCCAGTATAGCGAGCCTGTTCTTTCAAGGCGTTTTTAAGAAATAAAAACGCGATGAAAACCCAGTAACGCCATCGTAAGGAATCAACTAAATGCAAAAGATATAGCCATCTAACGTGAAAACGTAGAAATATAAATAAATCAAGCACGGAACGGCCACTTCACCAGTATAGGAAACATTTTTTCGCTTCTCCATACATCTCCAGCTTTGTGAATTCAGATCTAGATCGCGCTGCGTCGCCCACTGGTTTGCAGCGCTATTCCGTAATGCCGTGTGTAAGTATAAATAAAATAGTAGAATTTAGTGTCCGTTAAAATATATAAATAAAATACTTTAATGCAAAAGATAGACGCACTACTCTGTCCGCTTGCCGCTAAGCTTCTTTTATTTATATATTTTAACGGACATTAAATTCTACTATTTTATTTATACTTACACACGGCATTACGGAATAGCGCTGCAAACCAGTGGGCGACGCAGCGCGATCTAGATCTGAATCCACAAAGCTGGAGATGTATGGAGAAGCAAAAAAATGTTTCCTATACTGGTGAAGTGGCCGTTCCGCTTGATTTATTTAGATTTATTTATATTTCTACGTTTTCACGTTAGATGGCTATATCTTTTGTATTGAGTTGATTCCTTATGATGGCGTTACTGGGTTTTCATCGCGTTTTTATTTCTTAAAAATGCCTTGAAAGAACAGGCTCGCTATTTATACTGGGGTCGCTTACGGGTTATGACTTTCTAATGAGTTCTAACAAGAACGAAACAGCCTGTCATTGTCTACCTGTGCCCCAGGGATTCCATTACCTTTGGAGTCCCTGTGTACTTTAATGCAAAAGATAGACGCACTACTCTGTCCGCTTGCCGCTAAGCTTCTTTTATTTATATATTTTAACGGACACTAAATTCTACTATTTTAAAAATATTAATATTATTATTTTGCGAGAACTATAAAAAAGCCGTCACCGACGCCACTTACAATTGCAGGTCTTCGTTCAATCATACGTTTCGACGACGGAGATAGTGACGGTTTTATAATTATTTTAATCTATGACAGTGCCATTATGACGTATTTGGCATTATTATTTGGATGTCATTATGACCTTGATAATAGCACTCAGTGCCATGATAAATTCATAACAACATCCAAATGTTCAGATACATAAACAAAAAAAAAGTCGGTGCAAACTATTTATTTGTTATTATTACTTAGAAAAACGGATTGCATTTATTTATTGTAAACATTAATTATTACAAAATCCGAACAAGTAGTTAAATTAATTCAAGCCGATGACAGGTGGGCTGCATTTTTAGAAAGTAAGTTTATTTCCCGAGTGCTCGAACTTGTCAAAGGGCCATCAGTGCCTGAAATATTACCCAAAATATTAGAGGACACTTTCTTCTTATTTTCTTTGGAATCTTCTATATAAGTCTCTGTCACTGTGCTCAAACGCCAACCACCATGCCTCTTAACAGTTAATAAATCGACTCCAGAATCTGCAAGCAACGACGCAGACGATCTACGGAAACAATGTCCAGTATAAAGTTTAGGATTTGGAAGGCCTAGGAAGAATGCTATATTATACGGCATTTTTCCAAAAGTTTTAATGCCATACAATGCGTTACTTGGCCGCATTGCTTTGTATACTCAAACCATTTCGACCATATTAATTCCTTCAACATTCCCGCTTGTGATAGAAAATCTCGTTGTATCTTCGTTTTCGTAATTAGGATAGCATTGTCCTTCATCTTTAACATTTTGTAGCTGCAGATTCGTCAATTCAGTGCGCCAATCAATGCAACTTTAATAATTAAATAAGTTCTATCATCAGCTTCCAACAAAAAATGGGTTATGTCTTCTTTTGTTAAAATCTTAGATTTTTTTGTTCGAAATCCTTCTGATTTTCGTTTAAGAAACGCCATTAAATGGACGCACTTACTGATATCCCTATTTTTCTTCACTGATATAACTGAACGTAGCATAGAATAAGAGACCCAAAGCGACGAAGCCTTGCTATGTTTTACGAGATGGTTAAAATATGCAAGTATCACCTTCTGGCTGCTGATGTTTTCAAAATTGAAACAATCAAAAATGCGGTTAACATGATATCGAGTAATATGGACACCTGAAAATTTTAGAAATTACGAAAACGTTATCTGATATATTAATGAAATTTAGACGAATAAAATCTATTTGCACTGTCGTAGATGAAATTTTGAATGACGCCTCGTGGTTTAACGTTGCACACGTTTCATTATAGTGTTCATATCGAACTAGTATCATTAATAACTATAAAGAGACTTTCGACTTAGGTTCAATAAAGAATAAAAATTTAACTTTAAAATAAATTTATCCAAAATTAACTCATTAATTTTAAAATATGAGATAAAAATAGCTACACAAATGACCGAATCAAAGGACCCGATAAGCATTGTGCCGAAAGCTCGATTTGTTCTTTGATTTTTATCGGCTTCTTTGTATGCCATATTTATTTGAGAGTTTTTAAAAATTCTTTTTTGATTATATGTTTATATGGATACCGTATATGGATGGTGCATCATGGTTGGAAGCTTAGGATATTGATTGGGTTTGTCAACCTGTGATTTGTCCTTGTCAAATGTAATTAGACAGTATTATGGATAAATTAAATCAAAATGTCAACGACATTTCATTTTCTGATGAATCTACAATTTGTTTAAATGAGCACGTAAATCGGTTAGATCAAAATCCACATTGGATGAAACAAGTTCATAGGATCATTAACTTTATAAGCGAGAAGTTAAAAATACATTGTACTCAAAGGGCTATTGATTCGGCTTTTCCTGTACGTCAGGTTGAAGATGATGTGACCAAGCACTGCACCATTTCTAGTCACATTTATTCACAATTTAAAAAGAAATAAAGTGTTCCACGCCAGAAAACTAAGAAGAATCAAACTATTCTATATGATTCGCTACAGGCAGCGAAAGCAAAATTTGGAAGAAATAAAGTTTGTTTAGCTGGAGGTAGAATCTTCAGATGGAACGTTAATAGTAACAAAAAAAATTTGGTGATGACAGAGGATAACTTAATACCATTACCATATCATGGGATTGTGTCAGAAAATTTCCTCATGTTGCTACGCTCTAAGGGTAATATCAAATAATTTGGGCTTTTCCATGGCTATGAATGCTTACTATGCATTGATTAAGGCCCATCTTCGCTATGGCATCAGCTTTTGGGGATCTTACCGCTCTGATAAAGGTTTTAATGATCTTTTGATTGATGCTAAAGAAATAGCATCCAGCTTAGACATAGAACCTACATTCAAAAAACAAAGAGGTCTAAAACCGCGAAAAATAAAAAAAAACATTTTGATTATGAATGTGACGATGAACCGATCCAGGACGAAACTTTAAAGTTCAAAGTTGATTGTTTTTTTAATGCTCTAGATGTAATCATAACATCAGTGGATGAGAGATTCAAATTACTTTCTTCTTACTCTAATAATTTCGCGTTTTTATGGAATATTGATAAATTTAAAAATTATTCTGAAAACGAACAATTAGAATTATGTCAAAAAGTAGAAAATTTATTAAATGACAAAACTCACAATGAACGAGACATAACTGCCGTGGAACTTGTTAAAGAATTGCAATATTTACAAAATTTTGATGAAAAAGTTATTACGTCTCCAGAAGAAACTTTAAATTATATAACAATTAACAACTTAGCGGATTCTTTTCCTAATACGAGCATAATACTTCGTATTTTATTAACAATGCCGGTTTCGGTTGCTACCGCAGAACGATCTTTTTCAAAACTCAAAATAATAAAAAATTATTTAAGATCGACCATGGGGCAAAACCGACTAAGTAATCTTGCTATCATTTCAATAGAATCGGACCAGCTAAAAGAATTAGACACCGAAGATTTAATTAAACAATTTGCAAAAATTAAAGCACGAAAAGCTCAATTCACTTAGCTAAAATATTAATAACAATACCTAATACCTCGATATTAACCTTAAAAAGGTGACATGTTGCATTATTAAAATAATATATTGTTTTGTTTTTATTTGTCGATCAGTTTCGTCCTGTGATATATAAACGAGTATTTTTTATGTTTTAAATATTTTTTTTATTTCTTGTGCTTTTGTATCATATATATTACATTTGAAACTAAAATACAAAAATTTTGAGTTGTAATACTGTTAGAATATATTTCTGTTTTCTATAAGTTTATAATTATGTTATGTATCTCAATGAGAAAATACTTGTACGGCTTGTACTTGTAAAATATAAAAATAAATTTATGAATATACTTTTTAAAATTATTGTTGAATTCAATAGTGGATAATAATACCTAACTTAACCCGTATCTGTACTCACATATGAACGTTGAACGAATTTGGGGCGTTATTTTAAATTTGCACAAGGGCGCCAAAAGTGCTAGGCGCGGGCCTGATCTGTAGAGTTCAAATTTAAAAAATCTATTAATAAACATAAACAAGATTAGCTTTAAGAGAACCCAATGTTATTAATATATATTATATATAGATATAATTTGGCATAAAGCTGTAACTTTGTAGAAGAATTGAAATATTGTTCGGATCCACTTAAGTAAAAAGTAAAGCTTGTTAATTATATTATTTAGTAGGGTTTTACCTGAAACATCTTGAATAAATAATTTTGTTTTTAAAGTTTAGATTAGGAAAACTTCCGTAAAAAAATAATTCTAAAGCACACAGCGAACACACATTTTAAATACTGTTGGGTAATATCATTTACTATTTTATTTTTATCAGCTTTATTCACCACGCATTTCATGAATTAAATTACCCATTATTGCTTCCGTAATAAACGGAAATACCATATCAGCTGCAAAAGTCAAAAATGGCTAAAACTGCTCAACCGAATTTGCCGAAATGTGCACCTATATTTGAATTAAATTTCCGATTGCAGGCAAATATGAGAAAAATGCTAGTAATAGGAGATCAGTGTTTTGAGTAGGGGGTAATTTTAAGATACTTTTTTATTAATCAGGTAAAATACTTTCAACAAAAGCAGACCCTACAACAGGGATGGCAAACCTTTTTACAACGACGTGCCATTTTCCCCAAAAATTTTTTTAATGTGGTCATGACCTGTGTGCCTTCCGAAAAAAAGGTCGCTTCTCCAAAACCTCTTTCTCCTTCTCCTAAGTGACTTTCAGGAACAAAAAAATGTATATTTTTTGAACAATTTCTTAATTAATGCCGTGCCCAAGTAATTTGGTCGCGTGCCACCAATGGCACGCATGCCGATAGTTGGCTATCCTTGCCCTGCAAGATCAGTCTTGATAAGGGAATGACAGTAATACTGATTGTATAAGGACCAATTTCAAGGATTGACTTACGAACTGATGTAAATGCGCATGATCAATCAATAAATCATGGAAGAACAAAGTTAATTATTTTAAACGAAATATTCCTGTATATTATTCAATTATTTGCAAAATTCTAAAAAAATTGTTAAGCACGTTTTCGAGACATCGAGGTTTAAATATAATTTGCTAATTAATTATAAAATTTCTTAATTTTCTAGTTTATCAAGTTACCTTGACAATATTTAGCTCCCTAACAACATTCTTGTTGTCAATGTGGTGATCTTGACCATTGATATAAAAAATACATTTCAAGTAAGCTATTTTCGCATAAAAATGGCACGATTGAGTGACTCGAAATGTTAATGATAATAGAACATGAAGGTTTATCAAAGTGATCTGAACACCACTATCTTATTCAAATAGTTTAAGACAAAATCATTTATTAGGTGCTATATACGTTTTTATTAAAAAAAAATATTTGATAAAACCTACGTCCCTGATCGACAGATTTATTTATTAGTTTATTTACTGAATGCAAAATAAAAAACAATCGTAAAAATCTTGACATGTTGCGGCATACGTTTGTCCCCTTATATAGATAGGTATAAATAAAAATTATTATAAATTATATATTTTAAAAAATATTAATAAATAAAAGAAGCTTAGCGGCAAGCGGACAGAGTAGTGCGTCTATCTTTTGCATTAAAGCACACAGGGACTCCAAAGGTAATGGAATCCCTGGGGCACAGGTAGACAATGACAGGCTGTTTCGTTCTTGTTAGAACTCATCAGAAAGTCATAACCCGTAAGCGACCCCCAGTATAGCGAGCCTGTTCTTTCAAGGCGTTTTTAAGAAATAAAAACGCGATGAAAACCCAGTAACGCCATCGTAAGGAATCAACTAAATGCAAAAGATATAGCCATCTAACGTGAAAACGTAGAAATATAAATAAATCAAGCACGGAACGGCCACTTCACCAGTATAGGAAACATTTTTTCGCTTCTCCATACATCTCCAGCTTTGTGAATTCAGATCTAGATCGCGCTGCGTCGCCCACTGGTTTGCAGCGCTATTCCGTAATGCCGTGTGTAAGTATAAATAAAATAGTAGAATTTAGTGTCCGTTAAAATATATAAATAAAATACTTTAATGCAAAAGATAGACGCACTACTCTGTCCGCTTGCCGCTAAGCTTCTTTTATTTATATATTTTAACGGACATTAAATTCTACTATTTTATTTATACTTACACACGGCATTACGGAATAGCGCTGCAAACCAGTGGGCGACGCAGCGCGATCTAGATCTGAATCCACAAAGCTGGAGATGTATGGAGAAGCAAAAAAATGTTTCCTATACTGGTGAAGTGGCCGTTCCGCTTGATTTATTTAGATTTATTTATATTTCTACGTTTTCACGTTAGATGGCTATATCTTTTGTATTGAGTTGATTCCTTATGATGGCGTTACTGGGTTTTCATCGCGTTTTTATTTCTTAAAAATGCCTTGAAAGAACAGGCTCGCTATTTATACTGGGGTCGCTTACGGGTTATGACTTTCTAATGAGTTCTAACAAGAACGAAACAGCCTGTCATTGTCTACCTGTGCCCCAGGGATTCCATTACCTTTGGAGTCCCTGTGTACTTTAATGCAAAAGATAGACGCACTACTCTGTCCGCTTGCCGCTAAGCTTCTTTTATTTATATATTTTAACGGACACTAAATTCTACTATTTTAAAAATATTAATATTATTATTTTGCGAGAACTATAAAAAAGCCGTCACCGACGCCACTTACAATTGCAGGTCTTCGTTCAATCATACGTTTCGACGACGGAGATAGTGACGGTTTTATAATTATTTTAATCTATGACAGTGCCATTATGACGTATTTGGCATTATTATTTGGATGTCATTATGACCTTGATAATAGCACTCAGTGCCATGATAAATTCATAACAACATCCAAATGTTCAGATACATAAACAAAAAAAAAGTCGGTGCAAACTATTTATTTGTTATTATTACTTAGAAAAACGGATTGCATTTATTTATTGTAAACATTAATTATTACAAAATCCGAACAAGTAGTTAAATTAATTCAAGCCGATGACAGGTGGGCTGCATTTTTAGAAAGTAAGTTTATTTCCCGAGTGCTCGAACTTGTCAAAGGGCCATCAGTGCCTGAAATATTACCCAAAATATTAGAGGACACTTTCTTCTTATTTTCTTTGGAATCTTCTATATAAGTCTCTGTCACTGTGCTCAAACGCCAACCACCATGCCTCTTAACAGTTAATAAATCGACTCCAGAATCTGCAAGCAACGACGCAGACGATCTACGGAAACAATGTCCAGTATAAAGTTTAGGATTTGGAAGGCCTAGGAAGAATGCTATATTATACGGCATTTTTCCAAAAGTTTTAATGCCATACAATGCGTTACTTGGCCGCATTGCTTTGTATACTCAAACCATTTCGACCATATTAATTCCTTCAACATTCCCGCTTGTGATAGAAAATCTCGTTGTATCTTCGTTTTCGTAATTAGGATAGCATTGTCCTTCATCTTTAACATTTTGTAGCTGCAGATTCGTCAATTCAGTGCGCCAATCAATGCAACTTTAATAATTAAATAAGTTCTATCATCAGCTTCCAACAAAAAATGGGTTATGTCTTCTTTTGTTAAAATCTTAGATTTTTTTGTTCGAAATCCTTCTGATTTTCGTTTAAGAAACGCCATTAAATGGACGCACTTACTGATATCCCTATTTTTCTTCACTGATATAACTGAACGTAGCATAGAATAAGAGACCCAAAGCGACGAAGCCTTGCTATGTTTTACGAGATGGTTAAAATATGCAAGTATCACCTTCTGGCTGCTGATGTTTTCAAAATTGAAACAATCAAAAATGCGGTTAACATGATATCGAGTAATATGGACACCTGAAAATTTTAGAAATTACGAAAACGTTATCTGATATATTAATGAAATTTAGACGAATAAAATCTATTTGCACTGTCGTAGATGAAATTTTGAATGACGCCTCGTGGTTTAACGTTGCACACGTTTCATTATAGTGTTCATATCGAACTAGTATCATTAATAACTATAAAGAGACTTTCGACTTAGGTTCAATAAAGAATAAAAATTTAACTTTAAAATAAATTTATCCAAAATTAACTCATTAATTTTAAAATATGAGATAAAAATAGCTACACAAATGACCGAATCAAAGGACCCGATAAGCATTGTGCCGAAAGCTCGATTTGTTCTTTGATTTTTATCGGCTTCTTTGTATGCCATATTTATTTGAGAGTTTTTAAAAATTCTTTTTTGATTATATGTTTATATGGATACCGTATATGGATGGTGCATCATGGTTGGAAGCTTAGGATATTGATTGGGTTTGTCAACCTGTGATTTGTCCTTGTCAAATGTAATTAGACAGTATTATGGATAAATTAAATCAAAATGTCAACGACATTTCATTTTCTGATGAATCTACAATTTGTTTAAATGAGCACGTAAATCGGTTAGATCAAAATCCACATTGGATGAAACAAGTTCATAGGATCATTAACTTTATAAGCGAGAAGTTAAAAATACATTGTACTCAAAGGGCTATTGATTCGGCTTTTCCTGTACGTCAGGTTGAAGATGATGTGACCAAGCACTGCACCATTTCTAGTCACATTTATTCACAATTTAAAAAGAAATAAAGTGTTCCACGCCAGAAAACTAAGAAGAATCAAACTATTCTATATGATTCGCTACAGGCAGCGAAAGCAAAATTTGGAAGAAATAAAGTTTGTTTAGCTGGAGGTAGAATCTTCAGATGGAACGTTAATAGTAACAAAAAAAATTTGGTGATGACAGAGGATAACTTAATACCATTACCATATCATGGGATTGTGTCAGAAAATTTCCTCATGTTGCTACGCTCTAAGGGTAATATCAAATAATTTGGGCTTTTCCATGGCTATGAATGCTTACTATGCATTGATTAAGGCCCATCTTCGCTATGGCATCAGCTTTTGGGGATCTTGTTCGCAGCATTTGTTTCAGTCCGTTTTCGTGTTGCAGAAGCAAGCAGTGAGATATGTCTGTGGGGCTGGATATCGTGATTCATGTCGTCCTCTATTTTTGAGATATTCAATCTTAAATCTATGTTGCATTTTTGTTCTGGAAATTGCATGTTTGATGTATAAAAAGTATAGGAGTTTATAACACGCATCAAGCATTACTACTTGCCTTACCTATTCTTCGTTCTGATCAGATTAAAAAATCTTTAATATATGGAGGCAAGAAAATTTTTAATCATTTACCACTCTATTTGAGAAGCCTGCAAAGCTACAGACGATTTGGAAGGCTAACAAAAAAAAATTAATCGAAAAACATATTACACCCTTCAGGAATGTTATGATGATGTATAGGTTTGCTTTGTATCCTGTTATTTTTTTGTTTCTATACCTGTACTTTTATTGTCTATTATTATTATTTTAATATTAAGTGTATAGGCATGCCTAGGCATGTAAACTAAAGTTACTCATTTTAGGGGTGTGACTTATTTTTTTACCCTTGTTACCAAGAATTTATTATTCTTTACTCAATAAAGGATTTTTTGACTTTGACTGTGATTAAATATTGCCTCCCTATGTCATTTATCTCACAGGCAGACAAAGCAGCGATTAATGTCATCTTTAAAATATTATTCCTCACTCAGTTTACATACTAATACCAAATTTTGTTCGGATTGGATAAGTAGTTTACGAGGTAAATTCATTTTACATACGTATGCCAAATTTATGGTAGATCGGTTAGGCAGCAGAATTACAATAAAATCGATTTGTTAAGGAGAACAAAATTGCAGTTACTGGTTTTTCTTAAATACTTTTTTCAAAATTATAAACGTGTTTTACATATACAATACCAAATTTTGTTCAGATCAGTTAAGTTTTCCGCGTACCTACATCATATTTTAACGCTTGAATTAAATGTTACATTTTTTGTTTCTTCATCATTGTGAATAAAACTTTTCCAAACATCATTTATAGAGAAAACCCGTATCTCTTATTGTTTGGGCCGCGGCCCATTGCCTGTCAAACGTTAGGCCGCAGCACCGAAAGTTTTTGCGCCTGAGGCGCCTTTTCTATTCAGGTTTGGGATGCAGCGCCAAAAGTATCTGCGGCGCCTTGTCTATTGATGTTTGGGCCGCGGCGCATTGCTTGTCGAACTTTAGTAGCTGCCCCGAAAATTCTACTTATTGTACCTAGGTATACCAATTTTTCACAGACCGGATAAGTAGTTTAGTAATACATACTTTTACCAAATTTCGGATGTATCAGTTAAGTAGTTTTCGAGTTAGTTTAATAATTCAATTTGTCAAGACGGACAAGCCATGCGTATTTTTTTTTCTAAAATATTTTTCCTGATATTATAACTCCTTTTTCATTTGTATGCCAAATTTTGTTCAGACTGGATAAGTAATTTCCGATGTAAATTAATTTTACATGCCTTTACATCTTCGGATATATTCGTTTTTCTAGCAGTCCATTTCAAATTTCACAACTATCATATATTTTCCGAATATAAAGATTGAAGATAGTTTATAGGGTCAAAACATCGCTATTTCAACGCAGTATTATTGTACAATGACATTAGAAGAAACAAGATTTACGAAACTGCACTAAAAATTACAGGTTTATACTTTTAAAAAAACGATGATGGTATCTCGATTATATGATAGGAAATAAAATAAGGCAATGGAAAATAAAATTGTTTTTCTTTATCTCTGTAAATAAAACTTTTCCAATCATAATTTAGAGGGAAAAAACCGTTTCTGTTAACGTTTGGGCCGCGGCGCATTACCTGTCGAAGTTTAATTGCGGCGCCCAAAAATCTTAAATATTTTACATGGCTTAACCAAATTTTTTTCAAATCGGGTAAGTAGTTTTCGTGGTAAGATTCTATTAAATGTATATACCAAATTTTGTTTAGACCGGATAATAATAATAATTTTCGGGGTAAATTCGTTTTGTATGCTTTTACATCATCGGATATATTCGTTTTTCTAAGGCATTGATAGCAGTCAATTTCAAATTCCACAACTATCATACTTTTCCGGATATAATGATTGAAGATGTTCTATTGGTTCGAAACGTTAATATTTGGATAAAACAATACTGCACAAAGCCATTAGAAGAAGCAAGATTTACGAAACTACAATAAAAATTACAGGTTTATAATTAAAAATAAAAACCTGATGATGTTATCTCGATGACGAAACGTTGTACTCGAAATCTAATTACATTATAAGATAGGAAACAAAATGTCCCAATGGAAAAGTTAAATTTATTTTTCTCTATCTCTACAAATAAGGTCACAAGGAATAAAAGCTCGGAACAAATCTAGTCGTCAATTCTCGTCTGTTCCGAATATCTCCGAACATTGAAAATTGATCAAATTTAAGGTATGCAGATCGATATTGAAATGGAAAATTCATCTATAAATACTCTATTTGGAGCTATGTGTTTTATAGCACTGTATTGTAGAACTTTCGAGCTCTCTCTTATTTATCACAAATTTTAAAGCGCGAAATGATAAAATAACTTATAAAGCTTGCGATTAAATATGCTATTTTCGGCCTTTGTGACACTTTATATTTTTAATATCCATGACGATGGTTTGTAAATCCAAGGCGTTCTTTTCGAAAAATCATAATTCTTTTAAAATGAAACCTTCACAAGTATTTTTAAAATTGAAAATTCTATAATTAATCGGACTCATGTGTTATGTATGTAATGCAATTAAAACTCGGATTTTCTAAATTAGCATCTATTCTATTTTCAACTTTCAAAATAGTGACAAGTTATAATAATACTTTGTTTCTACTGTCTTGCTATAACAATTCATATATATGTTACCGGCCAAACCCGAATTCAGGATAAAGTAGTTTTGCCTAGGCCAAACCAGTCTATCCTATAAGTTGTTCGGGTCTGGTCGGGTTTGTTTAGGTTCGGGTTTGTTAGAACACGAACAAACCCGAACAGGCCTAAGCAAAACTAGTTTATCCTGAAATTGGGTTTGGCAGGTAACATATACAATAAAAATCAAAAACACAACATTTCCTTCTTCCCTTATAAAAACACGTTATAAATTTAATCTCTCAGGAGGTTTTCTAAGTCGATCTTCTAAGCATCGGCATATCAGCTTTAAATTGTGAAGTATCAGCCTCATTTATGTGTGTCGGTGGTGTAACGTCAGCATTTGGTTCCTGCGATGAAGTACTTGCAGAGCTGTGAAAGTTACTTCAGAAGAGTAACTAGTTACTTTTTCGATACTTTTGCACAAATGTATCTAGATACTTATAAGGAATAGTTACTTTTACCTAAAAGTAACTTTGTTCTTAGTTACTTAGTTAAAGTAACTAGTTATAGCAACTAAGATACTTTTACAGTAACTAGTTACATTGATTGTAACTACGATAATTTAAAAGTAACTAAGATACTTTTAAAGTAACTAATTATTTTAATTGTAACTACGAAACTTTAAAAGTAACTAAGATGCTTTTGAACTAGATACCATAAATTTACCAGGTAGTGATAACATGTAAATGAAAAGTGTATAACGAATACGAATTTATTATACTTACAAACTTAATACATTTCTAATAAAAGTAAAAAAAAAAAGTTGTAACAAAAAACCTATTAAATAAATATAAGTAACAAAACTAAATATATATAAATGAAGTAACAAATCCAAATATACTAGGAACTTTTATAAAGAACCAAAAAAATTCAGAACGTTTATAAAATGCCCCGTTGGCTTTTAAAAGTACCAAAACAATGGATCACATCATATGCCGAACGAGCCAAACTCCTTTTCCTGTACACACTACCACTATTACCATCAGAAAACTAAACTAAGAAGTGTTAATTCGAACAAGTAGAATAAAATGCTTTCCAAGAAATTTCGCGTTCCAACCAGTGTGGTGTTTGACGCTCGCGACTCGCCGCTCATCCCTTCGTGAAAATCTGATTAACGGCCGCCGATCGTCCCTTGGTTATCATCTGATGGACGGCACGTGTGCATTATTGGTATCCTAGAGGAACTTTAAAAGTAACTTAGTTACTTTAAAAGCATCTTAGTTACTTTTAAAGTATCTAGTTACTTTTTAAGTGTATAGTTAGGTACTCCTAAAAAGTAACTAGATACAAGTTACTTTTCAAAAGTAACGAAGTTACAGTTACTTTTGGCATGATTCCAAAAAGAACTAAGTTACTAAGTATCTAGTTACTTTAAGTAACTAGATATTAAAAAGTATCTAGTTACTTAAGTTACTTACAGCTCAGAGTACTTGGGACTTCATAGCCTAATTCGTCTAAAACAGGTTTGTCATTGTGCAGTTCGGTTTCAGATGTGTTAGATGATACGTAATGTTGTCTAGGTTTATTTTGTCCAATATTTCGTATTTGATCGATATGTCTACGCCACTCTCTCCCATCATCTAATTTAACAAGGTAATGTAATTTTCCTATTTGTTTTGAGATACGGCCAAATTGCCACATATTCCCAAAATAATTACGGATTGCCACTCTGGCACACATTTCAAAAAACGACACTGTTTATTAGCATTTATATATGAATTACCAAAATTAGTATGAGTTTTATCATCTGGTTTCATGTAGTCGCAGCGTGATCGAATTTGCCTACCAAAAAGAAGTTCTGATTGACTTTTACCTGTTTCAGTATGAGGCATTCTACGATATTGCAGAAGTAACTTGCATAGTTCTAACTCTCTAGAAAAATTATTACTGCTGTAACGAAGTTACATAATTTTTACAGGGTTGTATACGTATCCGTACCTAACTTTCTTATTTTTCATCGTACGAAGTTCGTTCTTGTTTGTAAATAATTCATATTAATTGTACTGATTAATTTTCTAAAGTTTTCCGTCGCGAAAAACCGGGAAATAGCTTTTTTTAGTTTTCTTTCATTCCCCACTGTTCTGACACGCCAACGGTACTTCTCGAGACCGCGGCGCGCGATGGAGGGGGAGCCAGCCGGCTTGAGCCTTCCTTAGCAAGATCATACGGTGTTACAATCAGAGTACCGTACTCTCACCTCGCGAACGGTTGATTACTCCGATTAGCACCCGACCATCACCGAGACCAACCGACTATTGATCAACGGTAAGAAACATCATGTAGACTGTTAAAATTGTATACGCGCCGCCATTACACTTTCTGGTTCACCGACACACGCATACAAATTCACTGTTATTAGATATAGGTAAAAATCAGTCGTGCAGCGGCTTCAGTATACGTCATTTTTGGTTTTTAGGCAAGCAAAAACTAACTGCTTTTTTAATTTTTACCTATACCTAATAATAAAAAACTATGTCATTTGATGCGGACTTTCTTGTGGACACTGTATATCTGAAGACGACAAAGTTCTAAATATTACTTTTCCATATGAGTTCCACATTTCTTAAAAGTTACACCAGTTATAACACACCCTAAACAAGGAATATGCCGATTCAACATAATAATATCTCAATGCTAGCTAAGCTTCATTTTGACTTTTATTTCTTATAATGTTATTTCACAGTTCAGCTTAGAGTCATAGCTAAGAGTAACCGCTCATACCCTACTCACTGTAAAGTAACAAATCGTTCAATGTATCTTTTACCAATAAAAGTTGTTTTTGAATAAGAATTTCCGTGTTTTATTCGTATAACTCACGTAATCAATAAGAACATGTTTTCTTATTTTAGATTGATATATTTAGTTACATTTCTTCAACATCACCAAAGTAATATGCCCTAGAATATGCCATTATATAAGTATCCAACTTTGACACTCGACAGCAATCCAAGCTACATCCTCTGTGGATTTATGCCTTGCATTATTTGATATATTCTCATATCCTATAGCCTCACTGATAATGCGCCATAATGTGGTGAAACGCGCCTGGGGATGGGTCGGGCGAGATAAAAATAAATTCATTAATATAACATGTAGAATTAGTGTTGGGAAAATGGGATTATTTTAACAATCGAGTACTTGGTACTCCAGTGATTTCAATAATCGAGTGATGTTTTATAAGGAAATGAGTAAGATGACCGATTCCGAGTGATGATTTCGAGCCACGTGTTCGAGGGATTATTAGAAACTGGGAATTTAGTTCGATTTCCAGGAAACAACGTTTTCTTACCTCAATATTGCTCTCAATGTGATATTCCGAGGTATGTCGTGATGATATATAACTTAATAATATCAGTCTGAACTAAGAAAAGTAATGTTTGAAGGTTTGAGACAATGAACTTGAAAACGACTGGAGATACTTACCAGTTAAAATGTTGTGATTCGAAGCAAATAAAGACAATAATGCAAGTCTCTCTACTGACGTTCACAAAAAGTAATGTTGTCTTCAGTTATATAGGTAGGTACTATTAAAAATGTAACAAAAGTTACTTTTAAACAATTTCAGGGAAGGTTGTATATACCGCCCCGTAAAAATTATTGCCATAAGATATGTGGCCGATTTTTCACTTATATTATCTCGAGTACCTACTTACCTACTCGTGTTGATAATCGACTGACTTCGATTATTTTAATAATCGAGTATTAAAATATGTTGCTTCTATGTAAGGACATGACGTACATTTTAAGCACATAATATGATTGTAATACGGTATAAAAAAAATAAATATCTTCACGATATTTTTAAATTAACATTAAAATTATATAACAAAAAAAACATTGTATGGATTGCTGCTGCAATATTGCTGTAATATCGTAACCCGGCACATAATCTATCGTATACATATTTTACAATAGCATCACCACTACATTTACCTCTTAATGACAATGTTGAGGTAGCAAAACCTGGTTTTGGTAGGTACTTACTAGTAACTTAAATAAATTTTATTTATTTGTGGTTAACAAATTTAAAAGATTTTCATTTAAAAAGTGACTGAAAACCCAGTGACAAAATTATTTAGAAACGAGTAGAAAAACAAAAACAACCTACCTACCTATGTATAAAGTTTATTATACCATTTAATAATATAATATATATTTTAACCAATTGTATTGAACAAAATAGGATATTTAATTTAACAAATTTTTAAAAATGGTATACCCACCATTTTTATTGTCTTGGTACTGATTATTATAATCAGTATATAGATATAGATCATCTGCATACATTTTAAATTTGATAATAAAAGTAATTAAAAGTCTGTCTTACTTTTGTATGTACTACACATTATATTTTCATACCGTCATAACCTAATACATATGTTTCACCGTTTAACTAAATCGGTATTTTTAAAAATAACTTAGACATCGAAGCACTTATTCAGGGGCAATCGCATAGCAAATACATAAGTTGGATAGCTGGAAATGTTTTAAATAATATTTAATTTCGACATGAGAATTTATGGTAAAAAATAATATTAATGTAAGTTTTATGGCATGTATTAAATACTTAAGATACCTTATTGTTTGGTATTTAGTGGGATTAATAAATAAATAATTATTTTTTAATACGTATTAATAATCCTTATTGTTAGTGAATTTTTCCTAAATGATATTCGGTACAGGTTTATTTTACAGCCGGTCGGGAAATTTCAATGCACACACAGGTTATTTTTAGGGCGATTTACAGATGTGTTATTATTTTTATGAGGTCAAATCATTTAGGCTGGATAGACGAAACAAATTTGGGTGAATGACGAAATCAAGAATTATTTCTGTAAAGCGTTTTCAAAATTGTGGTTTGAAAAAATAAGTTCATGTTATTCTAAATTAGCTAACATTTTTTCTAAATTTGATTTCAGATTGTGTATTGGACTAGATATTATCGACTTATAAAAAAGTAAATACAGTTAAGATTCAAATCTTATAATCCATTTTTAGAGCATTAAACATGTTGTTAATTTCACATTTATTTTCTAAAAAAAAAATGTTCGTGTTTTAATCTTGGTTATTTATAACATGATGGCCTCTCTAAATATTAACCGTGGTTTTAAAAATTTTAAATTATTTATTTTTGGTTAAGCTCTGTTTTGACGCATCCGACATGGTAATTTAAAAGATAATAAAAACATACATAAACAGAAATTAATTTTTATACAATACCTTAGTTGTGATAATACGAGAACACAAGTAATTCTTATAAAAATAACATTTCATATTACTTTTTATTGATTTTAGAAAAAAAAAATTTTCCCATAAAAAGTTTTGCTTATACCTTCAAAAGTTCTAATCTACAAAAAAAATTAAAATGTAAAATCACAGCCACCTACAAAGAAAAATATTTTCTTTCATTTTCTTGCCTAAGTTATAGAAAACTTCATTATTTCGAATTTTAGAAGAATTTAAACAGCTATTTATACAATAAGTTGCGAAATGACTGTCTTTTAGGCACGCGACGTGAAAATTGTCCAACGAGGCAAAGCCGAGTTGGACAACACGTCTAGTGGCTAAAAGACATCGTTTCGTAACGAATTATATACAAGATTTTTTGTGAAAGCGGAGAATTTGATAATTTAAGCTTTTATTAGTATTATTATACATTTTAAAAAGTAGGCAGGCAATCTGTTTCTAAGGCATTGGTTATGCATTATTTAATGTCAAGTGTGTTGTCAAATTCGAACGTTGCGTTTTACTTTTTTTTCCGCAAAGTTTTTCGAAAAAAATTACTTCAAATGAGTGATATTGACGAGTCTTTGGAAATTGAACAAGCTGCTGACGCTGCGCTATCCACTTTAGTACCAAAAAGTCGAAACATATATACGAAAAAACCTACGACAACTTTGAAACCTTTACATTTTAATGTTTCATTTTTACTTTTAGGCACTAGTGCCTAAAAATGTAACCGTATCGAAATATGTCTATTTCGAAACGGTTTCACGAAAAAATGTTTTTCTTATTAAGCTTCAGCTGAGCCATCATCATTTTCAATACATCAATCAGGTTTTTTCTAATTCGTTTTCAATTTCAAATTTTTGTGATTCGTTGCAAGCTTGTGTAATAATTATGTTTCTTTGTAAACGTCGCCTCGTTGGAAATAGTGTTTGTACAACAAGAGTAGATATGATGCCCATATGGCACGAGGAAGTAAATTGAGCACAATGCTGTAGACTTCCTAGCATAATATGGAGAATCCATTCAAGTTGTACAGTATACATATTTTCTTACGACTCGACTTCATACTAAAAATTAAAATAAATTTATTTAAATCAGGCATTATAACTCGTCTTTTTAGTTGGCCGTATATTTGTGAAAAAGATAATAATAAACAATTAAAGAAAAAGTAATTTCATTGACAAATCCATGGACCAAATTACACTGTAACACGACTTGGGTCATTTCTTATATTTACACAAAATCATGATGAAATGATCCAAAAATTACAAACCGATCACCTGTCTGTCAGTGGTGTATAAACTATTAACATCAGTCATATACTCAAAAATATACACACACTGCATAAACAACAACCTGGTAGCTGATGAGCAAAAGGGCTGTATTAGGAAAGCTTTGGGTTGCAAGGAACAGCTTACAATCGATGCCGTTATTGTAAAACAGGCAGAAGTTAAAAGGCGAAATCTAAATATGTGCTACATTGATTATAGTAAAGCATTCGATTCTGTTCGTCATGACTGGCTAAAGAAAATATTGCAAATATACAAAGTACACCCCCTAATACGCAACATGTTAGGCACCCTAATGGAGCAATGGAATACCAATCTCCATATTGGACAAGAGAAGCTTGGCAATATAAATATATCAAAAGGTATATTTTAAGGCGACTCTTTAAGCCCCCTCTGGTTCATTTTGGCCATGAACCCACTGTCCTCACTACTAAAATCAACATTCTACGGATATCGTCCAAACTTAACTGAGAATTTTAGAATAAACCACCTTCTATTTATGGACGATATCAAACTCTACGCTGAAAGCAAAACCCACCTACAGTCCCTAATTCAAATAACCAAGACATTTAGCGATGACATCAAAATGTCGTTTGGATTAGACAAGTGCGCAATCTTGAATGTCGTACGCGGAAAGGCTGAACAAAATCGTGGACTGCTTGAAGGCATAGATATACTATATGAGGACAAAACATATAAATACTTAGGCATTTTCCAAAACCAACAAATAAACCACACAAGCCTAAAAAGGGAGTTTAAAAACAAATACAAAAGCAGACTAACAAAGCTTTTTAATACTCACCTAAATGCTGGTAACCTTACTACTGCCATCAACACCTGGGCAATACCAATACTTACCTACTCATTCGGAATCCTTAAGTATTCAGACACGGATTTGCACGAACTAGATAGGCTTACGCGCAAGCTGCTAACAAAATTCAGATTCCACCACCCACGCTCTGCACTTGAAAGAATCTACCTAAAACGAAAGGAGGGAGAAACAGGTCTCATTAATATATATAACTTCTGCAAGTCGCAAGAGACCTCTATGAGAAAATACTTCCAAGAGTCGAATGGGGAAATTCTTAAAAAAGTGGTAGCAGCAGACACTGGATATACAGCCCTTAACTTAAATCAAAACGGATTACCTAACATCATCCGCGCGCCGCCAAGTCAACAGCTTGTAACTTGGCAAGAGAAAGCCATACACGGCAAGTACCCTACTGCACTCCAAAATACACTCATAGATAGAGAAATGTCACTGAATTGGTTAGAGAAAAGGCAGCTTCACGCTGAAACAGAAGGTTTTATAATCTCTATCCAAGACCATGTCATTCGAACTCGAAACTATGAAAAGGTCATCTTGAAAAGAAATCTGGAAGATGTGTGCAGAAAATGCAATTGCCCCGGAGAAACGATAGAACATATCACGGCGGGGTGTGGTGCTATGGCCCCCAACGCTTACCTGGGGAGACATAATCAGGTGGCTAAGATCATCCACAAGGAACTGATCCATAAACTAGGGCTAAGGGAAAACCTCCCATCATACTACCAATACTCACCCGAGCCAGTCCTTGAATCCCCTGAATATCTCTTATACTGGGACAGGCCAATAATAACGGATAGAACAGTAGACCACAACCGACCGGATATTCTTCTTATCGAAAAAATCACCAAGAAAGCTTTCATAATCGATATAGGTTGCCCACTAACACACAACCTCTCTAACGAACAGACCCGAATCAGAGAAGAAGACCAAGTACTCGAATTTGGCTATAGAGATAAAAAAATATATGGAAGCTAGATAAAATCGACATAATTCCGATCATAATATCGGTAATAACCACAGCAGCACTCTTTGAACTCTAGAGGGCTTTGGCTGAGTTTAATGGTACAGACCCAACGAAATGACAAAAAAGATCCCAAAACTTAGAACCAATCGGGACACATATAACATCCTTAAGGCTCTTAACAACATACTATCAGAATTCATTGCGGAGCATGACACTCTTGAAAAGCTTCATACACTGATATACTGCGCAGTTATAGCAGTTATCCGATGCCATAAATAACAGGTGCATACACAAGAACGGGTTCAAAAACCAAATCAACGGCAAAAACTTATATGGCAGAGAAGAATCGAGAAAACGATTGCAGATCTGAGGCAAGAACTGGGGGTAGGATTACAGAATTCCAAAGAAACAAAAACCCATCTAGAAGATTAAAGACTCGTATAAAGAAGATTTTTAAGAATATCGGCACAAAACTTACTGACCCGAATCACCATCAAAACCTGGTTGAGTATATGGACACACTTAAGCAGACACTGAAAGCTAAATCAAAGCGTCTAAGAAGATACGTAAAGTGCTCGAAGCTCCGAAGCAATTTTTTAAAATTAAAATAAAATTATTTTTTTAAATTAAAATAAAATTATTTTAATAAAAAGAGTTTTGTTTTGTTATTAGGAAGGAGTTTCCTGCACAACCCACAAAGAGGCGAGCCGTTGAAATCAACAAATCTGAGATTAATGTATGATTCATCATACTTTCGTTTTTTCGCCTTTAGTGTGTCATTAGCGTTAGATGTTTTACTACTTGAACTTGAAACAATAGAACTAGAACTTGACGCCGGCATATCACCTTGATTTGAATTTGCCGCATCATCCAAGCGAACTACTTGTGAACCCTCCGTGGATAATTTTATTTTTATTGCAACACCTTTAAATCACCGTTCCATTCTTCTTTAACACTTATTTAATTTGGCCAATTTTTACAACCACTACGAAAAACACAAGCGAACATAAAATACTGAGCGTGGTGCGAGTAAATTTCGCGGTACATTGCTTGATTAATTAATTATTCGCAACAACAAATCCTCCTTTATATTATACAACCATCGAATCATCTCGAATTCCCCAGAAACTTCGGGCAGCCGACGATTTTCACCGAACTACGCGTCAACGAGAAGCGGCGTAACGAACCGAGGTCATTCGATTGCTTATAGTCCTGGAGCGATGTGTAATATTTTGATGTAATAGGTCGGGCGCTTACTTAAAAGCCGCATATCGCAAATCGACAACTGGGGTTACCTCCAAAAATAAATGTTATAGCTAAAAGAATAAAAAAAAAAATTTTAATACTATGTTTATTGTTTTGTCTTCTTTTGAACCACAATCCTGCGGACTGTGATGGGAAAACATATCACGTAAATTGTCAATCTAATAACTCTCCAAATATGGTTAAATATATTTTTTCATTTCAATTTATTTATGTATTTCAATCATAATATAATAACTACCCCCAACAACAAAATATTTTTTTATAAACGCGATTAGTATACATTTTTATGTGTACTAAAATCTTTTGATCGGTTAAGTAGTTTTTTGTAAGTAATTTAAGCACGGGTTTCTTTTCCGATAGCATAAATAGGCTGCGTCCGTTCACTGATATCTGCAAGTCCGTTATTGTACTGACCTTTATACTGCTGCTGTTGCCGGTCTTGCAGATCCTTTTTCGACTACGTACCGCTGCCGTTAAGACAACCGCCGGACCGCTTACAGACATAGAATCGCGAAATCATTTGACCACGCCAAAGCCAGAATCATTTAAATAAAAGATACACTGTCGCGTACCGATGAACGTATCCAATCCTCCGCTCTCTTTAACTGGTAAATTCATTTTAGTTTAAAACCAATAATAAATGAGGCATATTTTATTGTAAAACCTTTCAATACAAACTGTTTTTAAACCGATTGTTATATTTTATATTATTCCTTCGCACCATGCATATGCAGTTGAACGCCTGGAATATTTTCTCCACTGTCTAAAAGCTATCCGAAGGCACTGTGGGCCTCTTACCACATTAATCCAAGAGGTGGCGCCCGAGACTCCGTTGGAAAAGTACTTTTTGTCCTATAGTCGCATGCAGTAAATCACGCTTAAGCGGCGTGAGCAATAGATTAGCTAGATAGATAGATAGATAGATAGAAATAAATACGGATCGCAATACGCCTTTACACTGCGCATAGATTTTAAAGATTTTTTAAATATTTGCACAGAACGTTCTGCCTGTCCATTTGTAGCAGGATGATAAGGGGCAGTCAACTTTTGGGTAATCCCGTTTTTTAGTAGTGAAATTGAACCATTATCTGAAAAATTTTAGAATACCATAGGTTACAAAAATTCTTCGACATAAAATTATAGTTGCTTCCGTAGAGGTGTCCTTTAAAAAAGAAATTTATCATCGGTACGCGACAGCGTATCTTTTATTTAAATGATTCCGGCTTTGGCGTGGTCAAATGATTTCGCGATTCTATGTCTGTAAGCGGTCCGGCGGTTGTCTTAACGGCAGAGGTACGTAGGCGAAAAAGGATCTGTAAGACCGGCAACAGCAGCAGTATAAAGGTCAGTATAATAACGGACTTGCAGATATCAGTGAACGAACGCGGCCTACTTATGCTATCGGAAAAGAAACCCGTGGTTAAATTACTTACAAAAATAGATGCGGCCGGAAATACGTCGAGTGGTATCGGTAAAAAGTTCCAGAAGAAAATGACAATACGACTAGCAATTTAGTAGCGGTTAAAATAGTTTGTCGGCTTTTCTGCGCGTGCGCGACTATGTATGAATCTCGCGGAATTACATGTTCTGACGGTTTAACAATGTTTGAATGGAAATTATAAAGGTGTATTGTGTATGTGTCGAACAGAGATAGGTGTGTCGGTATGTGTGTGTGTGAGAGATGGTGTGTGTGTGTGTGTGTGTTTTCAGAGTTTTCAGATTTCCAGATTGATTTCTTAAAAATATATACCAACTTCTTGATCTAATATTAAGTGATTTTTACTTTTTAGACCTGGCAACAGTGTAAAAAAGGTTTAATTCACAACCAACAGCTCCCAGAATACAAGTTATTGTCCCATAGCCTCTTAATTATTTATCTGGAAAATTGTCCTATTTTATATAGGGATATATACAGGGTGCTACAAATTCGTCTTTGTATAAGAGGATCTCGAAAACGGTAAGAGATACGGAGATGGTTAAATTAAGGCAACGCTGCGTATTTTGGGGCTTAATACTTTGGCGAAAGAAAATTTTAAATATTCCGGCCGAATACCTTTGGAGATATCTGAAAAAAAAAAGAAATTTCTATATCACATATTTCAAATGATTCTTTCTTTACTATTACGGCCATGGATACCTAAAATATTAAATCACATTACATTACAGGAAGTTATAGTGTTTAGGCCATTTATTATTTCAAAGGAATTTACCGTAACAATACAAGTAAGCAACGTTTAAAGGCACGAGAAGTAATTTTATTTTTTATTAGTAAATTTCATTTATTTTAATAGATAATATAAAACATATCTTAAGTTATTTGATTTTTGCCCTAGACCTAGACTGACTAGACTGTAAAAGCGCTGCTCACTGTCTCGACAGATGAGTGCGAACTCTGCCCTTGTTGGAAAATGTATGTGTTGTTGTAATTGCAATGATTAATTGTATTTTACTAATTTTTTAACAATAAAAACAATTATTATTATTATTATTATTATTAAATACTGTAAAACAAAAAAAAATCAATGCTCCCAAGCGAAAAAATAAGGTTAACTGAAGTTTTAGTCTAGTTATGTTACTGTGATGCACTTATGTTTGTTTTAAAAACAATTTCGATTTTTTTTACGGTTTATACGTTCTGATAATGCCAGTTTTAGATGAAACCTGTAACAAAAAGAAACAGACAGAAAAAAATTTGAGTCCGAGACTTTAGGTCTTTTTTCTTACAAAATATCAAATATCAGGACTCTCGTGAGTAAAAATGGATGGATTTTTCAAATCAGAAATTGTTTTTCATTTTAATTATTCTTATAAAAATACTTATAAAAAGATAACTTTAAAAAATGTGTTATTAGATGACAAAACGTTTAAATTTTAAAAAACTTTAATTTGTATTAAATCTCTACTGCTTATTATTAGAAGTAGGTACCTAAAACTGTATTTAAAATTCCAGGTCCGTATTATAAAAAAATGAAGTGAGGTTGGTATTTAAAGAAATAAACTGCGAATTTGAAAACTAATAACGCCATTTTGTAAAACATAAAAGGCGGCTATAAGTGTTTTTTATTTTTTTCCGAAGTAAAAAATAAAAGCGCAAAAAATTAAAAACCAATAATAGAAATATCGAATTTTTTCGGATACCTATCTTCGAAAGCATTCGGAATATTTGCAATTTTCTTCAATCAAATTATTAAGCCCCAAAATACGCAACTTTGCCTTAATTTAACCATCTACGTATCTGTTACCGTTTTCGAGATCCCCTTGTACGCACACGAATTTGTTGCCCCCTGTATATACCTAATCACCAGATTTCTTTTAAAAGTTCTTTTGTCTTCTGTTAAATATTCAAATTATTAAAGTACCTAAGATGAATACACTGCATGGGCGGGGTCAGAAATAATACTTAAAATCCTGTATTTTTCCGCATGGGCGAAATTATAAATAATATAATATGGTCCGCGAATAATTCCACTCTGATGGCAAATAACTGTATTAAAATATTTAATTTGCCAGTCTATTTTGCCTGGGTATAGTTAATATAATATATGGTTTAATTGATATACACGTACACAGTAATGTAATGAATCAGATTAGAAATCAGAGCAATTTCCGGTAAAACCGAAAATTACAAAGTTGTAATCTAGTAATGTAATAAAGACGAAGACCATCTTAGAATAAATATAAGTGAAAGCGGGCGGCAAACAAGAGGTCCATGGTGTGGGTTTGATCCGCAGCGAAGACGTAAAACCTTTTTAAATTTTAAAAACTTTTTCTGTTTGTCCCTAATTAGTTTTCAGATACAGGGTGGCCCATTTGTCTGACAAAGTAATATACCGTCTCTACTATTAAAGATATCAAAAACAAGTTTCTATAAAAGTTGTGAGGTATAAAAAAATATATGTTCTAAAATTATTTTTAAACATACAGGATGGTCCAGAAAAGTAGGACAATAAAAAAATACATTTTTTTAAATGGAACGCCCTATATATTTTAGCATTTTCTGTTTCCTTACAAAATTATCCATATGACGCCATATTTAGTTTTTTAATTTTTTGCCACGTTGCTAAACAAAATGCAAAATTCTTAAAATTTTGGAAAAAACATGATAGTAAAAAACTACCTGTATTTCTTAATAAGAGTATCGAAAATAGAAAATTTCTGTAAGCTCTTAACTTTAGGTATAGAAAAACTGTCTTAAATCTTTAGGTACCGAAAATATTGTACAGGGTGTTTTCTGTTGACATCCAAATATACAAAATTTTAAAATACAATAACTCTGTTTTTTCAAATGAAACACCCTATATTTATTAGGCTCGTCTGATAGATATTGTAAGTATATTTTATTATTGTTAAGTCATACCTGTTCCTAAAATTACTAGTTTTGGCAATATTTCGATTTTTATTTAAATTTTCGTAAAAAAAACTTTTCTAGTAAGCCATGACCAGCAAAGTCAAAACAAATGTAATATCATATTATAATAAATTGATAACCATAATTAGTTACGTATTTATTTAATTAAATAAAATTTATTTTTTATTACGCAACTTGATATTGAAAATAAGTTCACAAACATTATACTTAAATATAAATATAATAATTATAAATATGACATTATATTTAATTACATTTGTTTTGACTTTGCTGGTCATGGCTTACTAGAAAAATTAAAAATTCTAGTTTTTTTCACCACAATTTAAATAAAAATCGAAATATTGCCAAAACTAGTAAATTTAGGTATAGGTATGACTTAACAATAATAAAAGATACTTACAATATCTATCAGACGAGCCTAATAAATATAGGGTGTTTCATTTGAAAAAACAGAGTTATTGTATTTTAAAATTTTGTATATTTGGATGTCACCAGAAAACATCCTGTACAAAATTTTCGGTACTTAAAGATTTAAGACAGTTTTTCTATCCCTAAACTTAAAAGCTTACAAGAAAGTTTCAATTTTCGATACTTTTATTGAGAAATACAGGTAATTTTTTACAATCATGTTTTTTCCAAAATTTTAAGAATTTTGCATTTTGTTTGGCAACGTTGCAAAAAATTAAAAACTTTAATATGGCATCATATTAAAGGATAATTTTGTAAGAAAACAAAAAATGCTAAAATATATAGGGTGTTCCATTTAAAAAAATGTATCTTTTTATTGTCCTACTTTTTTGGACCATCCTGTATGTTTAAAAATAATTTTAGAACATATGTTTTTCTATACCTCACAACTTTTATAAAAACTTTTTTTTGATTGATGATCTTTAATAGTAGAGACGGTATATTACTTGGTCAGACAAATGGACCCTGTATATATAAATATAACCTATCTATAAACTAACTTATAAAACCTAAAAACGCCCAACAAATTTTGATTTGACCTTTTTTAGTATTATTTTTCAGAACTCTTAACTAAGCAGTGATCCAAAGTTTCTTTTATTTCTGATTAGAAATGTGTCTTCCAATAGAAATTTAAAAAAAATTATATACCTTGAAACTTTATAAATTATTGACTACTTTTTGTTTAATAATTAACATACCTACACCTCAAAATTTCTATAAATAAAAATATAGTTTATATTAAAAGGATTATATAATAATTTAATAGATTAATTTTCATATTTGAGTATCCAAATTAAAGCTAAATATATGCAGTAAACTTTAAATACATTATATAAATCATAAAATTAGCCAGTTGCAGTTTTTATTATTCGCCATTTACATTATTATTATATTATGCAAATATGTAAACTAATCTTGTTAAATGCGTTATGCTACTGATTATTAGAAATCCTCTATTTACACACTAAAGCAACGAAAAATCAGTATTGACTACCAATTAGTTAATAACTGAACTTCATACCGATTCCACCATTAATAAAATTGTTTGATCCCTGTCCCACTTTAAAAAATGATAAGCTGCACGCTTCGAAAGTTGACGCGCACACGACTACACTACGATTTGCACTGAAAAATATTTAGCATATAAGTTTATAAGTATTATTTTATCCCGATTAAGCACTATGTAACTTTGTTTTATCTAATCTTAGCTCTTCACATAATACGCTACAGACGTTACAGTATTGAGAACTAATTTAAAGTGTACAATCGTAAACAACCAAACAACTCTTACGTAAATGTGCGGCACGAATGAATTAACCAAGTAAAAGTTACGAACGAACAGCATTGGCATCTGAGATTACTTGTTGGATATTGTTTTAAAATTCGAATACCGATTGCAGAATGTATTAAAGTATTAACTATTGGGTTTTAACCAGTTTGGTATTTATTGATGTCGGGTCTATAGAAAGCAATTTTACATACCATTGTTAATTTAAGCTTACTAAATTACGTAAATACCGACAGGATTACGATGATAACCGAGAAGCCTATCAAGGGAATTGTTTTTACGTCATAAAATTTTGGGATTTTTCATGAATGTAGGCAGGGTCCCCGCAAGCACGCGTGTAACACGGGCGTCACTACAAAGGGGCGCCAAACCGTAGGTTTGTAGAGAAGCAATAAAAAAATAACAAAAACACTTTGAAAATAGAACTTGCATTTTTAATTGTTCAACAGTTTCCTACAAACAAGGCACTAAAGGAATCAAAATTTTTTTATCTCAATTCGCAATATAATTAATAATTCATGGAAGTTTTTATATTTTTTTTTTAAACAAATTTATTTCTGACCTTTAAACAGTAATAATACTGATAACAAGGCCTAAACTTTTAAGTATTTACAATAGGTAATAGGTTACATTTTAAGGTAATATAATATTAATATACAATATATAATTAACAGTATAGTAAACAGTAGGTAAACAATTTACAGTACAATAAACAATAGGTAAGTGAGTCCATTAATTCGTATTCAAATACGTTTTCAGTTTGTGACATAGTCTTTTAATTGTAATGAGAGATGTAACTTCATGTGGTATGGTATTATATATGTTTGAATGCTTCTATATATTGGTGAATCCTGAGCCTTTTTTGTTCTTGTAAAATCAGTACGATAATTTAATTTTTGTCTTATGTTATATTGATGGAATTCATTTGCTTGTTTTAGTTCAGAGTTTATTTTGATATTTTTTGTTTTTATGTTATATATTAGTTTAGTTTGTTCTAAAGTTCTCAATTTGTTTATGTTTAGTATTCTTGTTTGGTTGTAGATGGTTACTGAATAATAGTTCATGTTGTACAATGCCTTAATAGCCTTGTTTTGTGATCGTTGTAATTTGTCAAGCAGGTATTGTCCGGCATTTTCCCAACATGGGATTAAGTACCTTAAGTGCGGTTCAATGAAACCGCTATACAACATACTTAGTTCTGGTTTTATTATTTAAGAAACTTGAACACCTTCTTATAACACCAATCATTGGGGCTTTTTTTGATAGTACACTATTTATATGCTTCGACCAGGTCAATCCATCGTCTATTATAAGTCTTAAGTATTTATAGTGGGTAACATTTTTTAATTTCACATTTTTTAAGTATAAGTTTAAGACACCACCCGGCTTATTTTTTTGTTTAAACGTCATATACACTGTTTTTTCAGCATTTAAAGTAAGTTTATTTTTACACAACCATTTATAATAGATCTGCAGGTCTTGATTTATCTTTGATTCTAAATTATTTATATCACTATCTGAATAAACAAGCGCAGTGTCATCAGCAAACATGAAATACCTAGCTTTAAGTCCAGCATGTTTTAGATTATGTACATAAAGTAAGTATAGTAAGGGACCCAGTATAGATCCTTGAGGTACTCCAACATTTACTGTGGCAGTAGAGCTTTCCCGTCCATTTATAGTTGTGTTGTGCTGTCTGTTTTTTAAGTAAGATTGCATCAGGTTGTAAGCAACTCCTCTTATTCCCATCTTATGTAGTTTTTCCAGTAGCATTTCTATGTCCACAGTGTCAAAAGCCTTCTTCAAATCAATATATACTACAGTTACATATTTATTTAGATCCAACTGAGATGTAATATGTTCCAGCAAATCCACACCGTCGCGCCTAGTACACCACTCTGTTTCTGGAAACCGTACTGATATGGATCAAAATTAAATTGTATAAGCCTAATTTTGACTATTTTTTCAACCATTTTAGATAATGTATTTAAAATTGAAATAGGTCTATAATTATTTAGCTCGCTGTGATTTCCACTTTTATAGAGTGGTATAATCTTTGCCACTTTAAATTCCTCCGGGAAAACTCCACTGGATAACACTTTGTTTGTCAACAGGACTATTTTGTCATTTATAATGTCCAACAATTGGATTATTTCTTTTTTTGTAATAGTATCTTCACCAGGTGCGGAGTTAGTTTTAATATCTTGTATGACTTCGAGAATTTCTAAGGTGTTTGTAGGCCTTAAAAAAATTGTACCCAAAACTTCTTCGTCCTCAAAGACGGTACCAGTTACTGGACTTATTTTTCTTGCAAGATCCACTCCGATGCTTGAAAAATGTCTATTTGTTTCTTCTAGTATATCTGTTGGGCACTCTAGGGTTTGTCCACTTGTGGTATTGATTTTATTTAATGTAGATTTTTGTTTTTTTCCCTTAGAGCAAAGCTCATTCAGAACTTTCCAGGTTTTTTTGACATTATTTTCAGCATTTTCCAGTTTTCTTTCCGCATATTGTTTTTTTAGGTAATTTCTCACGTTGTTCACCTCTTTTTTAATTTTTTAAAGTTTTTTTCTGTATTTTCATTTTGATTTAGTTTCCATCTTGAATATAGCTTATCTCTCTCTTTTATTTTCTTCTTAAGGGGATTCTTTCCTTTAAAAAAAGCTATCAATTTGGAGGATTTTTATAAAGGATTTGTGACTGCTCTAATTATCCGATGTTATTTAAAAAAATATATGTTGTATACATAACTCAAACTTAGAGTTTCCTTCAACCAGAATTTTAAAAAAATCAATAAAAGGCCTATAAAAAAATTCAAAAGTTAGACAAAACTAGCTCAGCAACATTACACGTATATTTTTACAAATTAACCAAAAATAATGGAAGACCCAATTTTAACATATTCGTAGTATGCTGTTAAAATTTGAAACAATTTGATGCATTAGAATTGCCAAAATTCCATTTTAAAAATTGATTGTTTTTTATTTAAAATCTGATAAAATCCAAGCGTTTACGCATTTATCCTTCACAAGCTTTCTCTCTTGCCGCCGTGGCGGCTTGCCCTTTGCGACACGCTTTTCTCGTCGTTGCAGATTTAATTTATTCGTTCAATACTGTTCGTTCTTCGTAGTCAGTGTAGACCAGTGCAGTGGTGTCGAATTTTTAGTGGTTATTTTTATATATTTTGTTATTGAATTAATTGTGTCAGCTGTGTGTAAAATGGGAAATAAAAAAACATTAAAACCAAGTAGCCATAGAAAAAACAAAGTTTTAATTGCAAAACGAAGGTAAGTAAAATAACATTTTTTTAACAGTTATAGGTCCCTCAAAACTTTAAATTAATTAATATTATTTATTTTGACATTAATTATTGGCGCCAAATATGCTTTGGGAATGAATGAAGTCAACCATTAAAATTCCTGTTTTAACCGTTAGTTTGGTATACAGTAGGTTCCTTTACCCACCCTTAAATTAAAAGATTATTATCTGGGGTAAGAGCTATTTGTGTTCATAATCGGGTGCTGAAATGTGGGTGTTTCTATGTTTGTAATCATTTTTTCTGGGCGCCATATATCAAAAACTCGTATACGAAGTGACTTTAAATTTGGTACAAAAATACAAATAATAATGTAAAAGGGATCCCTCTATTGTTTTTAAGTATCATTGGTGTACAGTAGTATTTTTATTAAAGGAGCTCAACAAAAAAAGATATCAAAAAATAACTACAATCGCTATTTTATGGACTGGGTATGAGTGTTTTTTTTTTAGGTAGCTGATAATATTATCTTTAATTATTGGTTATTTTTTTGAATCTCAAAAGACAAAGTAATGCTCAAATGCTTTTAACAGTGCCAAACCTAAATAATTATTCTTTTTGATAATTTTTTTTATTTGTTCGTTTACAAGTTCAAAATTTACAATTTATATTTGTAAAACAACATGTTATAGATAATTGAGAAGTTATTTAATATTTGTAAAGAACTATGCGATTACAAAAAAAATCAATTACCTACATAATTTATGGCATTTAATTTTACCGTCAAATACAAATCAATGTTTTTGGGGTATAATTTGCACAATAAGTTTTTGTTCTTGTTTGTATATTTTAACTAAAATTTAAATTATTTATTTGAAACATTTTTAAAAAGTTCATTTTATTTTTTGAAATTTTATATATAATATTTTCCTTTTTAAACTTGTAGGTACTTATTAAATTTTCGTTCTTTTCAATAAATTTACTATTATTACGGAGAAAATAAAATAAAATGCTGTTGCTCCGATAAGTTTAAACGTCAGAATCATAACTCAAGGAAATAATATTTAAATAACTAGACTAAGCACAATCGATACCTAAAACAAGAACAACATAATCTAGAGTGTGATGATGCAACTTTACATTCCGTTGCATCCCCCTCCCCCCACTTAGACAATAGCATAATTTAAAATTAGTTAGATAATTATTTTCAGGTATGATAAGTGGCATAAAAATAAAACAAAAAGCTGTATGGTCAAAGAACCTTTAACTATGTCGACCGCTGAAAACAGAGAAAATCATGGGAATACAACAGAATTAGAATTTTCTCAGACTTCTTGTTACTCAAAAGAAATACAGTCTTATTTATCATCAGTAACGCCAGCTGAGGGGTAAAGTTCGTGATTTTATTTAAATATTCTTATTATAAATATACTCTTTTAGTTCTTTGCCCAATATAACAGAAGAAGGTACCGATATATTTATCAATTCATCGGATATAGAACAACCTTGTTCCTCAACATCACAAGTTATGGAAGGTACCGAATATATACAAAACACATATAGTGATATTAAAAATGATAGCACTTCCGTCACTCCTACAAATGAAGCAAAAGGAAAAAAAAGGTATTATTAAGTCATTATTATCATTAATAATTTAGTAATTAAATTTATTCCATTTTAGATCTATGAAACATGAATCTTCTCTTCTGGAAGGTAATCGTATAGTAAATATCAGGCATTTCTTTGAAGAAATTGTTTCATTCAATCACTGTGGACTGTTCTCCTGTACATCACGAGAACTGGAAATAGTAAAGGAAGCAAGAAAAGGATTCATGTCACAGGTTGTTATTAAATGCAAAATGTGTAGAGAAGAAAAAACCGTTACCTTAAGTCCAGACGACGCAAAGTTAAATTCAAATCAGGCATTTGTATTTGCAACAATAAGTATTGGTTGTGGATATTCACAGCTTTCAGAATTTTATAGCATTCTTAACATCCCACCAATTGGCTATAAACTATATAAAATGGAGGAAAAAAACTACATGAAGTTATAAAAGAGGAGAACTGGAAGATCATGAAGGAAGCTGGTGCAGAAGAAGCTAAGATTGCTAGAGAAAATGGTGAAGTAGATAAAAATGGGATTCCAGAAATAACAGTTATAACTGATGGTGCATGGTGCAAAAGATCATATCGCTCAGCCTATAATGCTCACTCCGGAGCGGCATGCATCATTGGTCAAAAAACAGGGAAACTGTTATTTTTGGGTATAAGAAATAAATTCTGTGCGATGTGTCAATTGAATTCTTCTAAAGATCATCTCTGCTTTAAGAATTGGTCTGATACGTCAACATCTATGGAAAGTGATATTATACTTGAAGGTTTCACACGAAGTATAGAGATGCACGGGGTAAAGTACTCACATCTAGTGGGCGATGGAGATAGCAGCGTTTTTAAAAAATTGCAGATTGCCAAACCGTACGGTAACTTTGCCATTCAAAAAGTCGAATGTTCTAACCACCTATTAAGAAATTACTGCAATAACCTTAAACAGCTGACTACTAAAAAATTTAGTTCAAAAGGTTTGGCTATCAGCAGTAACTTAAAGACAACTTTAAAAAACAACATCAAAAGATTAAGAGTTGCCATAGATTGCACTGTAAAATATAGAAGAGAAGAAAACGTATCTTTTCAACAACAGGTGCTTTATCTTAAAAAAGACATTGAAAACAGCATATTACATGTTTTTGGAGATCACTCGAAATGTGATACATATTTCTGCAAAGGCGAAAAGCCAAACGAATCGAACCTGATTCCAAGCATGCAAAAGTGTGGACTATATAGTGATATTATGTCTCATGCAAATCGGCTTATATATAACAGTAGAAGCTTGATTAAAAATATGACAAATAATAATGCCGAATGCTTTAACAGTGTCATTGCGAAATTTATTTCCGGAAAAAGAATCGATTTTTCCAAGAAAGGTGGGTACTCGCTACGTTGTCAGGCTGCTGGTATTTCCTTTAATAAAGGCGCAAATTATCACTCCGTTTTACACAAAGCTCTAACAGGTACGAGCCCAGGAAGAACCATGAAAAATTTTATTAATATGAAAAAAAAAACTGCCGGAATTTTGTGTAGGAGAAAGTTATTCGGACGAAAAAGTAAATATGTCAAAACATACACCAAAAAAAGTAGTAGCCAGGAAGTTGACAAAGATTATGGTGATGTTGAAGATCTGATTGATGATGAAGAGTGGACAAGCCAAAAAAATGAATTTTTAAATGGGTTAAAAAAAGATAAAATGGAAGTTCAACTGATTATGGAATCCACAAAGGAACAGGCCGATTCAGTACTTTGGCATCAAGAAAGACGCAAAAGAATAACGGCAAGGTTTAAATGGTCAACTTCAAAATAACATCCGCCTAAGAAATCCCGATTCGCTGGAAAAAGCAATGTCTCTCGTAATAGAAGAAGAAAATTTTTATTATAGCCAAAACAGAAATACTAATTTAAACACGCCATCATTTAAAACGGTACAAAGAATAACACCCATACAAAAACCATACGTACCTACCACATACTTTTACGAACAACCAACCAAGACCTAATTTAAATCCAAATTTCAGCTTTCCAAGACCACCTAACTTTACCAATACCCCATTACGATTCCCAAATTTCAATAATCAACCCCGATTTAATACACCGAATTTCACTCACACCAACACCGATTTTAATGCAAACCCCTTTAATAGAACCCCTTTTAATAGTTACAATAACCGACCTATGTCAACCCAAAGTAGGTTAAGACCATTTAACGGGTTTAATAATAATATAGGTCAGGGACAGTTTAATAACCCAAGTAGACAATTCCAGTCTAGTAACTCATATTCGAGACCCGCGTTACCCAAACTGGAACCTATGGACACGTCGTCTGGTAATACTCATCTAAACTACCTAAACGCGCAATACCAGGAAATGCAAAACCAATTAATGATTGATGGAAATAAATACTACGACGAAGATCAATTTGACCAATATAATCAACAATTTTACAACACTTTTCCCTTGCAAGAAACTAACGTAAATTAAATAAATAAATAAATAAATAAAATCTTTATTCAAAAGTTTCAATATTTATGTTTTATATAAAAAATAAAAAATGGACTATATTTTAACTTCTGAAAGGGCGCAGTTCATCCTTTACTGTTGTAAAGGTTAGTCTTACACTTAACCTTCTACTTAACCTATACTTAGACTAATGAAGAAAAGATGAAAATGTGCACCGATGCACCCAAACAAGATACCACTTACTAATAATATAAATTTTATAAACAATTCTCTTTATCGGAGTACATCAGTGCACAATTTCCTCAAAAGCAAACAAAAAATAATAAGTTAACTTAACGTTCAAACATAACTGTTAAGTGACCAAAGAAAAAACTGAAATTTTTTTTTAAAAGGAAAAATCCACCAAATAAAAAAAAAACTTGACAAAAATCAAAATTAACTTTTTGATATTGTGCGTAACAATAATTTAATTTAATTTAATTCTAGATCTCTCCAAGCAAAAATTTCTTCATAACATACTGAAAATGTTTTCCCGCATATACTTTAAATCTTGCCGGTACTAAATTGTAAACCGCAGATACATTATAAGTAAAGTTCCTCCGAAATAAAGTAGTTTTATGACGTGGTGGTGTTATCGTGCCCTTGTATCTTATGTTTATAGCATGTGCATCAGCTCTAAATATGATTTTTCTGTACAAGTTAAATGGTATTTTTGATGTTATTAATCTATGATAAAAAGTAGTACAGTGCAACCTCCGTCTATCCCTCATGTTCAACCAACTCAACATCCTCAGCCTATGACTAACCGGATTTCTTCTACATATACCACAAATAAAACGTATGCAATAATTCTGAATTTTTTGAATTCGCTGAGCGTCGACCGCGGTCAAACACGAACCATAGACTACGTCACAGTAATTAAAAGTTGACAAAACTAGTGAATCACACAATAACCGCTTAACCGAAGCATCCAGCACACCTCTGGAGCCATATAAAAGCCTTAGTTTAAAAATAGACTTCTTCATGCACTTAGACACGTGCCGGCTAAATCTCAATTCCTGATCAAACCAAAGACCTAGGTTCTTTAGTTCCTTGGAAAATTCCAAAGTCACGTTATTTATAATAATCGAGATATTGTTATTTAAGTACTCCCGATCTTTACGGCTACAGAAAAGAATGGTTTTACTCTTGTTTGGATTGAGTAGTAAAGAGTGATTCTGAGAGGCAATAAATAAGGAGCTTAAATCGCTATTTATTAAATGACAAGCCCTACCTACTTCCGACGGGTAAAAAGAGTAGAAAAGTTGTGTATCGTCAGCGTACATTTGTTTAGAACAGAAACTTATGAATTTATAGAAAAATGCCGTATATATAGAAAACAGAACAGGCCCGAGAATGGAACCTTGCGGAACACCACATAATAAAAACCTTAAATCAGAAATTTTTCCTTTCAGGCACACGCCCTGTCCTCTACCAACCAGATAGTTCCTAAGAAATAACACAGTCGAATTAGAAAGACCTATATATCTTAATATATCTTCCAGAATTGAATGGCTTATAGTATCAAATGCTTCGGAAAAATCCAATAGCACTAAAACCGTAGCCATTCCAGAGTCCAAAGCTTTAAAAATTTGATCAGTTACACTCAATAGTGCAGTGGTGCAACTATGTCCTTTACGAAATCCCGACTGTGTATCTTTAAGTATATTATTTGCCTCCAAATGTGCAATCAATTGCTTCTTTATACCTCTTTCGATAACTTTTGATAAAACTGGCAATATACTTATAGGACGCAAATCTTTAAGCTCCTTAATATTGTTAGTTTTCGGAAGTGGGACAACATGAGCTAATTTCCATTGTGGGGGATAATCCGATTGAAGAATACAACAACTAATAACATGACAGATATATTTAAGTAGGAATGGACAGCAAAGAAGAATGAACTTAATATTTAGGCCATCCGCACCTACTGCACTGGTTTTTATGGTTAATAAGATTTTACTTACCTCTGCTTCATTCATAATCTGAAATTCCAAAAAGTTATTCAGACCATCTAGTACCCCATTATAATACGGAGTGTTCCTAATGCCTGAAACTGCAGGTATTAAATTCACAAAAAAGTCGTTTATTTTATTAACGTCACACAAATGATCTGGTATTTCATTGATTTTTGGTTTAGAATGTATATTCAACTTATTTAGAGAATCCCATATAGAGTTTTTATTCTGATTAATATTATATCTTAAGTAAGCTTTCTTTTCACGTTCAATGGATTTATTGACAAAATTGCGCATAGTCTTATAATCTTCAAAAAAACGAGGATTCTTTTTTTTTTTAATTTAGAAAATAGTTTGTCACGCTCTCTAATCATAATTTTAATTGTATCAGTTATCCAGGGTTTATGTTGCTTTTTTATAACAACAGTTTTTAGTGTGGCGTGAATATCAAGTAAGATATTTAGGTTTGTATTTAAAAAGTCTACCTTATCCTCCAGCGTATTACAATCGTAAATATTTCGCCAGGGGATAGATCTTAAATCAGTATATAACTGTTCATCATTCACAGACTTAAAATCTCGAAATGTAACAGGGTCTACCTTAGGTACACGCTCATCAAGATCTAAAACAAAATAAACTAACTCATGATCAGAAATACTTGGAAGATGTGCACTATTACATTCCGACACATCACAGTCCTCAGGTACCAAAATCAAATCCAAAATAGAGTCACTATTTAACGTTATCCTAGTGGGAAAATTTACTATTTGCTTTAGCCCTACACTGCTTAAAATACTTAACAGACTGTCAGAGGCAGCAGAGATATCGGCAAGGTTTATATTAAAATCCCCGAGACAGAAGAGCTTATCATATTTAGGCAAAAAATTCATCAAAGTATTCTCAAAATCACTCAAAAACTCATTACAATTTAAATTAGGTGGTTTATATAGACAGCCTACGGCAAAATTAAAATTTTTTAATTTGACCGAGATCCAAACATCCTAAAAAGTGTCACTATTCTCTAACTCAACATAATTTAAGTTACGTTTAATATATATACCAACACCACCACCACGCACACCCCTAGATCTATCTCTACGTATAAAAGAAAAACCATTCAAACATACACTAGTTGATGGTATATTTTCATTTAGCCAAGTTTCACTCAATGTTATGATATCGAAATTATCAATGTCGATATAATTACGCAATTCAACATAATGTGCTGGAAGAGATCTAATATTAAGATGGCAAATTTTTATTTTCAAATGCAACAAAAAACTCAATAGATTAAATTATATAAAAAAAGACAGAATATTTGCACAATCCGTTAATGTGGTTTTTGCTTAATCAAAAAAGAAACACACACAAGAAACCAGACAATATGGAAATACACTAAACCTAATTATTAATTTATTAATTATTATAAATCAAAGTCATAATCTTCAATTAATCAACCCGTAAATATTGAACGTATACTCAAGTAAGCAACCCTAAGCACTAGCAACGATAGCAGGCAACAAAAAGTATTGTTTATTTTCTTGATAATTGAAATCTTGTTCTTCGCGCATCCTTTAAAAGAACGTCCGTCGGAGTACCGCCAGAAATATGAGCACCACCCACAATTTTAGTTTTGTCTATTGCACTCAACGGAGGCACCGACCGATTGTCCTTTGCGGTGGAGGGGGCACCTGAAATTGCAAAAGGAAACGCCCTAGCGGAGCCGTCAACAATTTCCTCGGGTACTATCGATGGTTTCACCGAGACGATATCGTCAGATGATCCAGTCGGGATGGCCGGAGTACTTATAGACTTCCTTGGCGGCGGTGGAGCAAAAACTTCATTTTCAACGCTTTCTACTTGTTTACTCATGAGCTGTTCATGAGTAAAAACTTCGTCTCCTATATATAGTTTGTTATTCCGTATTCGGGCCACAAGCTTTTTTTGTCTAGCTTCTTTTAGGTTTGAGACGAGAACCTTATTGATCGATTGATCTTTTTTAATTAAATCGTGAGCAATGAAGTATTTTGTATTTTTTAACTTATGGATATTCCTGAAGATACTGACCTTTGTGAGGTATGAGGAAAATTCCACTACCAAAGGTGACTCCTGATTTTTTCCAACAAAGTATATGTTGTTTATGCCGCGTAGGGTAAGTTGGATTTGCAGGAGATTATTAATTTGAATAATGGCCCAGTTGGCCAAACTAACAGGTGTACAGTCCTGTGGTCGTTGAAATCCAAATACTACAATATTGTTTTTCTTGGAATGACGTTCCAGCTGTTTAATCCTATCTTCCAGCTTGGTATTATGTTCCATCACGGTCACCAACTCGGATGAGATCTGATCTATTTTAAGCCCAAGAGCAACCGAATGACTGTGGATAATTCCCTCGATCTTCTTATTGTTAAAGTCAAGCAACTTTTTTATTTCGTTAAGCTGAGCACCATTACTGATGTCATCCCTATCAACCATTCTTCAGGCAGGTAGTAAAAGAGCAATACAATGTTTATATCATAGATGAAACTCAATGCACCGCTCTCTCCACACCCTTTAGTCGGCCTTCCCCTACCCAATCTGTGAAGCGTTCTATTAATAAAAATTTAACAGTCCGGCAACTATTGATCACTTTTTGGCGGGAAAGACTGACAGTTTGTAAACAAACCCGTTTACTTACTTAAATTACTACGGTGGTTACGATAGTCAATATAACAATACAATTAATACAAATATTCCTGCCACCCACGCAGAGCAAATTTCTGATGAAATAAATACGATTAGACAAACTATAGAAAACACGTGCGAAAACGACAATAACGTAAATTTTCGCGAGGTTCAGCCCCAAACCGAGACAACTTAATAACCCTTAATTTCAATAAAGCTAATTTACCCCATATTTTCATACCCGAGTTAAACGCAAATTTTTTAATAGACACAGGCAGTTCTAGAAGTATTATGAACCCTGAACTAGCTCACACGTTCTATAAAGATTATATTTTTCAAGAAAACTTTAACATTCAACAACAGCTCACAATATTTCATATCACAATGAAGTAATATTAATACCCATTTTCAAAATTTTTAATGTCAACGAAGACCACAAATTTTACCTTTTTAAATTCAGTGAAAAATATGATGGCCTTATAGGTACTGACCTCTTAAAACAAATAAAAGCTTCAGTAAACATCGACCAAAAATTACTAAGCACGCCCCGTGCAAATATAAATATTATCTATGAATCGGAAGAGTTTACAGAATTTAAAGACAAGCTAAAAACCAACAATCATATCATTTTTATTCCACCACATACAGAACAAATTTGCAAACTCCCGGTAAATTTAGAAAATGGTATAGGCCTAACAAGTCACATTATTTTTGCCAAAAATGTCGAATCTCCCTGCGCAATCGTTAATGTAAAAAATTTCTTTGCTATTACAACTATTACTAACACAGACGAACGCGAAGTAAAAATAACATTGAGTACTCCATACGAAATAGAAACGTTGAATATCGGAGAATTAAATTTCATTGAAAAAATGGACACTAACCAAAATTTTGATCAAAATACTGATATTATTTTAAAAAATAATTTATCAAATATCAGAATAGATCATTGCAACTCCGAAGAGAAATACGCTATCGAAAAACTTTGCTTCGAGTACCGTGACGTATTTTATACGGATAAAATCTCATTAACGTTTACAAACCAAGTTAGACACAAAATCAACGTCACAGACAAAACGCCAATTTTTACAAAAACATATAGGTACCCCGAAATCCACCGAAACAAAGTTAAAACACAAATCAAAAAAATGCTAGACCAGGGCATTATCCAAAATTCCGCATCGCCGTGGTCATCACCGATTTGGATTGTACCCAAAAAACTCGATGCCTCAGGCATGCGCAAATGGAGACTTGTTATTGACTATAGGAAATTAAATGATAAAACGATATCGGATCGGTACCCTATTCCGTGTATAACTGCAATGCTCGACAAATTAGGCAGAAGCCAATATTTTACGACACTCGACTTAGCCAGCGGGTTCCATCAAATCGAGATGGATCCTAACGATATCCAAAAAATAGCTTTCTCTACTGAAAACGGTCATTACGAATTTAAGACAATGCCTTTTGGGCTAAAAAACAGCCCCTCCACCTTCCAGCGCGTTATGGATAACGTTCTGCGCGGTTTACAGAACGAGATATGCGCAGTATACCTAGATGATATAGTAATTTTCTCAACCTCACTACAAGAACACATTCAGCGACTAAGACTTGTATTTGACCGCTTACGTGAAGCAAATTTAAAATTACAATTAGATAAATGTGAATTCTTAAAAAAAGAAGTAAGTTACCTAAGGCACGTTTTTACAACCAACGGCGTTACACCCAATCCAGATAAAATACATGCAATAAAAAATTTCCCGATTCCCAAAAATCAAAAAGAAATTAAAAGTTTTTTAGGACTTATCGGTTATTACCGGAAATTCATAAAGGATTTCGCTAAGATAACAAAGCCCCTAACACTGTGTCTAAAAAAGAATGCAACCGTGAAATTCGACAACAAATATATCGCGGCGTTTAACACATGAAAAGAACTATTAATGAACGCCCCAATCCTTCAGTATCCGGACTTCAACGAAAAATTCATTTTGACTACGGACGCATCGCAAATTGCTTTAGGTGCAGTACTATCCCAAGGCAATATTGGATCTGATAGACCAATAGCCTTCGCCTCCAGGACCTTGAATGAATCAGAACAAAAATATAGTACTATCGAAAAAGAATTGCTAGCCATTGTTTGGGCTTGCAAATATTTTAGGCCATATATATTCGGCAGGAAATTTACTATTTACACAGATCATCGCCCACTCGTTTGGTTATTTAACTTAAAAGAACCAAATTCTAAATTAGTTAGATGGCGCTTAAAACTCGAAGAATTCGATTACGATATTATTTACAAACCCGGCAAATTAAATACAAACGCTGATGCATTGTCACGCGTGCAAATCAACGCAGTAGATAACGAATCGGTTTTAGCAATAGATATAGATATTGTAGCCTTAGACGCTTTAAGAAACATGGCCGAGAACGTTTTACATGACACTAACGAACAAAACCCCGAAAATACCCAAGGCCCAAGTACCAATCGAAATACAAAGCAAAAAGCCGATAAAATAAAAATAATATCTGATATTCAAATCACACCACCGGATCAATCACTTATCGACACGCAACATTCAAATGCGAACGAAACAACCAACGAAGGTATAAAAATATTAGATGAGATAATCAATAACAAAATTAACCAAATATTAGTTTTTCCATGGCCTCACCACAAAATACACATCTTACAAGAAAATTATCTAAACCATAAAATTATTACTTTGAAAATCCCAGAACAGAATAACGAAAATCTTATTTTTCAATTTTTACGCGATTATACAATACTAGGGAAAACTTATCATATATATTTTCACACAGACCAACTTTATATTAACTTTAATCAAGTTTATCTCAAAAAATTCTCAGAGCGAGGACCGAAACTAATTAAATGTACAAAACTAACTAATACTGCCACAGATATAGAAGAGCAAATAATGTTAGTAAAAAATCACCACGAAGGAAAATCGAACCACAGAGGCATCACTGAAACAATCGAATATCTAAAAAGAAATTATTATTGGATAGGACTGAAAGAAACGGTGTCAAATTTCATAAATGCATGTGACACATGCAATCGCGCAAAATACGCTAGGAAAAAACCATATACCCCGTTAATTGTAACCGAAACGGCTTCAAAACCCTTTTCAATAATACATATTGACACATTTACGTTCGACAGTAAAAATTATTTAACATTGGTAGACGCATTTACTAAACTAGCCCAAGCATACCCGATCGAAGGCAAAACAGCCATTCATATCAGTAAAGCTCTAATTAAATATTTTTCTTGTTACAGTATTCCTGATCGATTTATTTTAGATAACGGAGGTGAATTCAATAATGAAACTGTAAAAGAAATATTGGCTTTACATAAAATCAATGTTCACTTCACAACCCCTTATCATCACGAATCAAACGGCATAGTCGAACGATTCCATTCAAGTATTATCGAACATTTACGCATATTATTGGAAACACACCCGAGTGATAAAGAAAATATTATGGATTACGTCATAATAGCTTACAATAACACCATTCACTCAACTACAAAATACACACCATTTGAACTAACCTTCGGTCACACTAACGCTAGAGACCCAAATGAAATCTTCATACCACTATTCCGACTACGTGGAAAACCATAAACAAAAATTAGATCGTGTATACGAAAAAATAAACCAAAACCTAGAAACCCAAAAAGAAAAAGTAGTATCACGACATAATACCGAAGGAGACATAAGTAATGAATTTAAACTAGGACAAACTGTCTTTAAACAAAATCCTCAAAATCGAAATAAAAAGTCTAATAAATTTTTAGGTCCTTACGAAATAACCAAAATTCTCGAAAACAATAAAGTCGAAATCTCATCCAAACTCAAGAAAAATAAAAAAGAAATTATTCATATAAAAGAATTGAGAAAACCTAAGAAACCTAATATTGTTGCAGGTTCCTCATCCTCATCGCCCACGCGACAGCACTAACCTATCCCAAGTACTATGACCTTAACCACAACCCGGGACTACTACCACTAAAACTTGGTAACACGCAAAATAGAATAGACGTTTGGTCTTTTATACAAATCTTTGACATAACAAACATAATCAACGAATTTCGTGCACTAAAAATTAGTTTTAGAACATTAAAAAACATTTTTATGAGTAATAAAACCAAAGCTGGTTATAAAGACGAATTTGTGAACTCGTATTATTTGGCACACTCATTAGAAAAGAAAATTGAACAACAAATATATCAACTAAACCCTTCTTTACTATTAAATAGAAAATTATCAAAACGAGAACTTATCAACGGACTAGGATCTATAATAAAATCAATAACGGGCAACTTAGATAGGAACGACGCTTTACGTTATGAACATGCAATCGGAAAACTCACTAATAATCAAATAAAAATCAAAACATTGGTAGATGAGCAAATTACACTGCTTGAAAAATCAATCGATACCTTTAATAAATCAATTCATGTAATTATAGACAATCAATCAATGTTACAAGCCAAAATTATTCTTATTGAACAAGCACTAAAAACAATTGAAATTAGAAATATAGAAACATACCTATATGTACGCATTTTGCAAATAATTACAGCCTATCAAGAAATTTATGATATTTTAGAAAAAATAGAAATTGCCATAAGCTTCGCCAAATTAAAAACGTTTCATAACTCAATGATAGAACCAACAGAGCTTCTAGAAGAAATGAAATATATAAAGACACATTTATTTAACAAAAAACTGCCTTTCGAACCAAAAATCGAAAACATTCTACTTTTCGAAAAAACTATTATAATCAAAAGTTATTTAAGGGAAAATAAAATAGTATTTATATTGGAAATACCAATAGTAGAGAGTGAGGGTTACGACTACTATCATTTATATGCACTTCCCGTGATGCAAAATAATACCTTTTCCTTCATTCTACCCCAATCAAAATACCTTACCCTAAACGAACAAAACTATATGCTCTTCGATCAAGAATGTCTACAAGTTGGTTCAGAAGAATTTATTTGCCATGAAAGCAGCCCAATATCAATAAAAGAAGAAGAAGCACCCTGTGAAGTCCAACTTTTAGGCCTCTCCAAAAACTCAACAAACTGCCAACTTCTACCAGTGCACATTACAGACATTAAAATTCAAAAACTTGAAAACAATAAGTGGATTCTTGTTTCACCCGGTAGTATTATAATAAAGCAAAAATGTAATAGTGACCGCGAAAGTAAACAAGTAAAAGGAACATTTTTAGTCGAAATAGACTTAAGTTGCGAAGTACAAGTCGGTAAACAGTTATTAAAAACCTATCGAAGTGTCCAAAATAAATTCAAAAACATTGAACTTCCAAAACTACAATTTAATGAATCAGAGTATTATGCTATAAACGCAGAACAAAACTTTAAACCTCTAACAATCAACAGTGTTAACTTGGACGAATTAAAAAACGTAAAAAACGCGTTAATCTCTCAAAAACAAAAACTTAAATTAACTTCGGACACGGATATCTATGGGCCGTATAGTTCCAATTTTTGGACAATATTAACCATTTTATTGATTACAGCCATTGTCGTACTTGCTGTCTTCCATTTTCGGAGACGCCTATTAAAGAAAAAACCACCGACTGCCACTGCACAACAAGATACCCAGGAAGTCCAAGCCACCCCAAGAGATGTCCGACTTCCCCAACCAAGTGTCACCCCTCGGATTTCCCTCTAAGAGCGGAGGAGTTATGTGAACACAGTTAACATCAGCTTCCCACGGAAAGCGACTCATCAGCACATTCCGAGATAAGAAGAGGAGAAGTTATAAATATAAGTAAAACCTTTTGTTAGCCAACTTATTACTATTCTTTCGACGTGAAATCATTGTTAGACGTAATAAAGTTCCTGTAAACCGAAATTTGTGTTTTTTAAAAAAGTGTTTTCAAAAGAAAGAAACTAAACTCGCGGCGGCTTGTGACCACGCCTTAAAATGGCGATAAAATGCAGATCGAACCTAAAATTTTCTTATGGAAATTTACATGTAAAAATTATCCTTATTGCCCCAGAACTGTCATACAGTAACTACTAAGTTACAATTCTATACCAAACGTTGATGATTTAAATAATATTTCCTACTATGGTGATAATAAAGTTATAGTACTACCGTAGCATCCGACAAATATCTAGCCATGAAGAGACGTTTGGCAATACCGCACTCGATGACGTAAACCAGTCTACTTTGAACAACCGACTGCTACGTGTTTACGGGATTTGGCTAGCGTAGGTAACAACACAAAGCGCATCGCTTTAGATATCGATATCCAATAAACAAAATATTTGACCAATTGCATTATTGCTGATGTCATTGGAAAGAAAAATAAATATTTTTGGGCAATTCCCATTCAGTTTGCTTGGAGAAAGTTTGATCACCAGGAAATTACTATATACTTACACTAAAAAAAAAAACCGACAAACATCACGACATGTAGTTTTTTTTGTATTTAGACATGTTATTTTCCGGGACATTAAACGTTTTTTGGCGAAACTGAATTACCATTGCCTTAGACGATTTAATATTTCTATTCCAATGTCCCCAAACGCATTAGAATTGATATACTGATTGTATAACAAAAAGAACGGTGCGGTTGTGTTGTTACGCTTAAGATATCAGGCACACACCCACGGGGATATGGCACTATTTATTTAATCTTTTTTTTTAAGAGGAAAAAATCTTGCATAAGACACTGAGGCTTAAATGACAACTCAGTAGTGCCGGATTCCTACCGACTAAAAAAACCTCTTTTTAGCACGTTAAAAGCAAGAAAAGTTGACGTTTTTAAAATACAATATTTTAGGTTCAAATATTGTGTTTTACGCGACAGAAATATTTTCATAGTATAGGGTGCGCCATAGACGTAGCCCTAAAGGCGTGACAAATATGGCACGTAGAAAATGTGCTTTAGTCAATTGTAATAATATCCCAGCAAACACAAGATAAGAGGGCCGATACCGGCAAGCGGGCGCTTGCCGATGCACTTATCAACGGACCACTATCGGCATTCTGTACTGGGCCACATATAGGGAATGTCCGCCCGGCCGACTTGTGGGCCAACGACGATTACCCAGCACGGGTTAAAACGGCGCGATGCATAAAGCTTGCTGGACCATTGCCGGTTAAACAGCCAGATGCCAACGTCGGAACAGAAACGGGCCTGTTTCAATAAAATGTTAATGTCCGATGTAGGTTATGCATCGGCCCACTTTGGGCTAACGTGCAAAAGCCCAATGCGGGCCTAAAAACGATTCCTTCGCCATTTCATTTTACAAAAATGCTGGGTGTTTTAGGACTGAATAGTTATGCGTTCGCCAATATTATTAAAAATATATAAGTGTTTAACTCGAAATAAGCTATATATCGGGTTTTGTGACCAAATTTTCCGCATTTTGGTGAAAAATAATATATAAAACACTAATAATTATTTTTCGACAACCAAAATATTGGTAATTGGCCCCAAATGCCGGTTAAAAAGTAATTTGATTAACAAATATAAAATATTCATAAAAAAAATAACGAAGACTGCTCGATCTTAAAACTAGGCTTTGCCTTTCAAATTAATTATAAAATGCATTAATGTAAATTTGATAGAAAAATTAAAACTTTTCAAAACTAATAATAATTCCTCATGGTTGTTAGTATTCTGTCATTGTCAAGAGATTTACAAAAAAAATTACTTTAATTTTAGAATCCTAATTATAGTGAAACGAAAAGTGCAACAGACTTTTTGCACCTTAATAAGATAATAGTAATAAAACTTTGGTAGTTAAACAAAAAAATTAATTTATTTTCCACCAAAATCCTCACAAAAAATCCTGTAAAAGTTACAACAATATTTCTTTCATAAAAATATCGAGTTCGTCTTACTATCCAAGAGGACCTGATGGGTTCGTTTGGTTTCTTTCAGTTCGGCCAGCTTCTCTATCTGGGGTATTTCTTAACCATACCATAATAACGTCATCGATTGACTTCTGTGTCAGTGCAGTTCCTCACCCGAGAATTTTTATGTGCTGCTGCTAAAAATTAATTAAAAAAAATTGTTTAAGCCTTTGAATCTAATTTTTATTATTTATTTTTTTCTTAAAGATCAATAGTAATAAAATAAATGACTAGTGAAACAAATAAAATATGATTTAGGCAATTGATAAAATTTAAAGAAGTTGCATGGTTTTATTCAGTGGCGCAGTCAAATACCTAGTTCTACCCAAAAAAAAAATTATATTTACCTTTTATTAATGACAGTTCATGTCTCACTGTAGTCATTGATGCCCCCACGAGATCCATTTTCATGCACTCAAAAGTTATAAATTTAAGTAAGATGCTCAAGTTCCTAAACCTAAAATTAAATAACTGAAACTAAAATTGGAAAAAACATCTAAGTGTACAAAAAAAATATATCTGAAAATTATAACTCTGGACTATTATCTAATAATTTTGAAACAACTGTGCTTACGCATTTTTTGAAGAACTCTCCATTTTTCAAATCATCATTAAATTTAACCAAATCTTCATATAACTGGCATTTGTGTAGCTCGGAAAATGACACTTCGGTTATATCTGAACTGGAACGTATGAGTAGTTTAACATCCTTCTTTATTGTAACGATTTCTTTTACCAAATGGCTTAGAAGCTCTGAAAAAATAAGGATCTAAATAAATAAACCTGTAATTTCAAGTAAAGCAGAATTCAAATTTTAAGATATATAGGTGAAAAGATGTTTTTTACCTATTTGCCAGATAGACTACACAATTCTTTATAAAATAGCAAATTATTTTTAAATTACAGCTGATATATTGGATTAGTCCTGATAGCAAAAAATAAAGGAATATACTTACTCTTATTTATTTATTATTAAATTAAAAACACGCGATCAACATGGACACGCGCGACTTCCACGAGAAAGGAAAGAAGTTTGGTTATGATAATAAAAACAAAAGCTACCAACCAAAAGCGTCATATCAACCACATCCTATTGGACAACTTTTAAAAATTGCCGCCAAATTCAATTTCTAATTCATTGCTAGTTATCGTTGAATGTCATTTACGGAGGAATTTTGAAATGTTTAAAACATTTAATGAACTTATATTATTATCAGTTTGACATTATCTCACTATCTCAGCTCCCCATTTTAACAATTATTATTTGAATAAATAAATATATAGTGCTATTTATCTAGCGTTTATGACTTTCAATGGCACACGCAATATAACCGACGCTGGCAAGATACTGGAGCACCGATGACATTAAAACGATTGGCAAGCCAGAACCGGCCCGCTACAAATTATCCTTTAATATGCCACCGCTGTAAGACCAACAATGGACCAATACCGGTTCGGTATTATGCGCCCGTTGCCAACGCCGTGCCGTTGTTGCCACCATAGGCCCAACCATTTACCGACGGTCTGTATTTGCTGGGATACCGAAGATATCAAAAGTAACATAATTACAATTACAATTTTGTAAAAACCTAATAAGTAAATAGGTATAGGTAATATGAATACATTATTTATAGGTAATAAAATTTACAGAAACCGCCTTGGCATCGGTTAAGAAAATATATTTAGTCAAAATCAAGTTTAAAAGTCAAAATCAGGTGAAATTCAAAATCAGGTAAGAGTCAAAATCAGCTAAAAGTCAAAAACAGGTACCTAAAAGTCAAAATCAAGTGAAAGTCAAAACCAAGTAAGTCAGAGGCAAGTCCTAATAAAAGGAAATGTCCTAATCTGGGCTGGGGTCATTATCAAAATGATGTCTTTATCAGCAACAAGTCATAATTCGGGTTTTTTCGGAAACATCGCCCTATCGGCGCGGTTAAGTTACCTTGTGGATGACAATTCTTTTAATGCTAATTAAACATATTAAGTTTTCGTTTTTTGTTTTTAGACTCGCTTTGTTGGTGGCAAGTTGATTATTCTTCTTTTTTACATAATTGTTTAGTAAAACGTTAGAAAAAATAGAATGCAGAACTTTAAGTATTTTTTCATATTCATTCCCACATACGCATTGTGAAAAAAAATCTTTTAAGGTCTCATCGTGCTTTATAATAGTAAAAGTTAAATCGCACAAAATAATCTTTTGATTATTGGTTTTCAAAAAGTCATATTCGGTTGTTGGTTCATTAATTATTTTTTCGAAAATTGCGCACATATGAAACATGACAGACTACATCTGTAGGAATGCCCAATCCCCCTCTTTGCAAATTATTAAAGTATTCATTTTCGGTGAAAGTTCCTTTACTTTCGACAACCAATGACACGCAAATAATACATTTATATTTTTTTGCAATTTTATGTGCTGCGTAGCCACAAATATAAATTTGAGCTGATTCGTCAATTTTACACTCGGTTAAATAATCTGAGTCTAAAATATATAAAAATTGATCAGTATCTGGTATATGCTTAGGTATATCCCAGTTAAAATCAGATTCAGTACAACAATTTTCGCTTTTATTTTGAATTTCAAGAAGTGAAAACTTATTTCCGCATGATTTACTAAATACGTGTTTAAGTGTAAGTTTTTTTCTGCGTTGTTAACCTCATCGCAACTAACATTATAATTACACCCCCCTAAAATGCGATATTTACCAAAACGTTTCTCTAACTTTTCAGTTGTAAACTTACCTGAGAGTACATAGGAAATAGAAAATTTTTCAAAAGAGTATTTAATAATTTCCAGCAATACCGAAGTACTGTGACGTAGAGCAGCGAAAGTGTCATTAGTAAGATGCCCGTTATTATTATAGAGGTTGTTCCAAGCATCTAACCAGAGAATAAACTTTTTTAAAAACTTGACCGAAAAGTCATCAACACCTGATATCGGTTTGCATTATGCATTTCTTTTTATGGTGCCTTTCAAAGTACTTGTATTATTTACAACTTCCCACCAGTTTCTAACAATTTGCAAAAAGTCAGACGTGCCAGGACAATTTAATTCTTTTAAAGCGGAGATGGTGGAAGAATGACATATGTTGTCTGCTATAAAAACTTTTTGGCGTTCGAGATTATTAGGAAAAACTGTTTTGTGGCTTAGTTTGTAAGCTTTTTTAATGACAGCATCCTTTTCTTTAATGTAAACGTCTTTTATATCCTGGTATTTGACATGTCTAATTTGGGTGTAGTCGTCAAAATCAGGGTACACAAATGTTTGATCTAGATTTTTTAGGTTTCTCCAGTTATTGATTATATTTTTAAATAAGTGAACAAAGTCATAACTTGTAAAAATGTTGTGATCTGAATAAACTGGATTCTGGAAAAAAGAGCAACCTTTTGTTAGAGCTTGAAACATTGATCGATTGATCCTATGGTTGTCTGTAATTATGTCTAATACTTGAAAGTCACATTTTTGTACAAAATTTATTACTTCCGTAGTAATTGGCGCCATTTCAAACCCTTTAATGTTATGAATAGGCAATAATTTGACAATTTCACAAAAATTTCCAAATGCCGAACAAATCATGTAAGCCAGAATAGTGGTGGCTACGGAAGTATCATTTGCAGCTATACCAATTAGGTTTTTCCCCCTGTAATCTAATCTATTACTTACATAGATTTCATCTATTAATAAAACAACAATTTTTTCATGAGGCTTTAAGCCACTTGACACAATATTTAGATAATTGTGTGTGCTTTTATTGTTATCTGTAGGTGAAGGAGCTATGTCTAACCTTAAAGATAGATATTGTAAATACCTTCTAGTTGGGAGTAATAAATAATTTCTTAGAAGTTCATAGGAACTAGGGGACATCGTAAACAACATAAATGACATTACTATGGTTGAAGTGGAGTATCGTTTTTTTTTAAGTAAGTAAATTTATTTGATCAACCAAGATCTCAAGGGAAACTGTGCTGTCGTCTGAACTATCTAGATTAGTATCTAAATGTTGTCTATGTAAAGCTTTGTTTAGATATTCTAACCCTTTTTGAATGTAATCTTGAGTAGATGGTTCAGGATTTGTATCATTATAGTTCGATGTTTGAAAACGACATAACAAATGTTCAATTTGTGACCACCTAGTCAGGTTCAAATATACCGGTAAAACCCATTTTAAATCATTAAAACTTAATTCGTTGGCATTGACAAAAACTTTTATTAACATATTTCTGTCAACCGTTATTTCATTACCAATACTTAAACAATCATTTGTCAAATTTAGCGTATAAAAAGATAGTTTTACATTATCTACTATTTTAAAAGACCAGTTATCAGAAACCTTAATTTGGTTGTTTACATTTAAAATAAACTCCTGAAAATTTTCAATTAAATCTGATTTCTTAAATTGTTCATTTGCTGCATTTGAACGTGCAATTTGTTCACTTTGACGTTCTTGGGGTGTTTTCCTAGCGGCTGAAACTGTTTTAGTCAAATATTTTGGCAGATTTGGAAAAATACAGGGGCAAGCATTTAAAGTTAGCTTTGCAAGGAATTTTTTTTAAACTTCCATCAGCTTGGAGGTAAATATCTTCTCGGGTAATTTCACTTTCAGAAAAGTGTTTACAATAAACTACGGCCCTATCTGACGGGTTAAAATCAGCTCTCGGAATCGCATTTAACCATTTTTGTCTTAAATTAGGATCTTTGGGAAAAAGAAAAACCGAAATGAGCTTTCCCCCTTGCTCCTTTTTAATAACGCTATTATAATTTGATTTACACTCGGGAATACAACAAGTACTAGGCATATTAAACGCTGTGAAATGTAATAAGACTACAAAAAAGTTTTATAAATAACTTACTTGAAAAATTTTGATAAAATCCCTCTAACTGTTATTATTTATAAAATATTGCACCTACATAGGTAGGAATTTTTTAAACAATACACTACCTACACACAGTCACAATATTTATTAAAAAATTTTTACCAAAATTATTATATTAATAAAAACATTTTTAACAAACGCCATTGTTGCAATAAAAAAAAGCCGCATAGTGACACATAAAACCCGGCAACATAAATCACAGTATTGAGTTCAAATAAACTTTATTCGACATTATAACTGTCCAAGGTTTTAGATTAGAATCCTTTATGCATTTTTCACTGTTAAAATTAGAAAAACTAATTGATTTTCACAATTTTAGAAGATATTTGTGCTCCGGGCACACTTTTATAAATATCCAACATGACCGAGACGCGGCAACAATAAATCACTTATTGAGTTCAAATAAACTTTATTCGACCTTTTAACTGTCCGAAGTTTTTGTTTAGTATTCTATATGCACTTTCCACTATTAAATTTAGAAAAAACTAATTGATTTTCACAATTTTAGAAGAGATTTGTGTTCCCGAAACTTTGACTAACCGCCATTTACACCGCGCAAAAATGAACTGACTTGCGGTGATGTCGGATTTAATACGCCAGGGCTAATATATCAAGACGGCATTGGTACTACCTGAATGCAGTTATGAAGTAAACTCAGTATTTGGTAACCTACCTAAAAAATCATAATAAATAAACTAGTCCAATTGAACTTTCCATAGTGGAAAATCGTTATAAGTAGGGATAGAAGAGAGGTTTCACGCCAATTGCTGCGGTCCCTTCTGCGCATGCGCCAACAGTGTACAGGCGTGTATCATCTGTCATACGTCACACTTTTAAGCGTTAGCTACTGGGGCGTCAGATATTATGTTCAGGAAAAGATGGCGGCTCTCACCTGTCAATTAGATATATCAAGATCACCTGTCACTTGTCAAAATTAAAATTTAACACGTGGGCTGTGTTCAGTATGATGTAGCAAGGCGTTTAGAGAAAACCCAAACTTACATTTTTTGTCGTAAAAATATTGAATACATAGGTACATACATAATACACAACACGAGGCAAGGTCAATTTGTAATTAATATTTAATATGCTTGCGGATATAGTAACTAAGTAATATTAAATGCCAAGACATATTTGAAAAATAATGTTATTATTATACAATGAATGTGGTCAGTGATTAATATTCAATGTCATGTCCTGTATGTATTAACGCTGTTAAAATTGCATCATCTTTATTACCTAGTAACACACTCTTAGCAGTGCCATGTTAATTAACGTATACATATGGTCACCAGGATTGCATCATCTTACGTCTATAAATACATGCAGAATCATTCATTCCTCAGACGTTTCTAAGCTTTCGTAAGAATTCGGTTTATTGAAAAACATTGCATTTTTTCCTTTTTGTGTGTTATATTATTCGGTAAGTAAAAATGTATTTGATTTGTTATATTATATCAGTTCATAATTATTTAAAAATTGCTGGGTTTATTAAATATTTAACAAAAAATAAGCTAACACGGTGATCCATATTTTTGAAATTTATTGTTATTTTAGTGTTACTCTAGAACGACGTTTAAACTAAAAACAGAATAACTTCTGAAAGAGGTTATGCTTGTTAATAAGTCTGATAATTATTTAATGGGTAAAAATACTGAAATAAGGAATTAAACTAATATTTATTGAGTGGGGGAATAATACACACAGTCTGCTCCACTAGTTTATTCTAAGGATCTCAATAATAAAATTAGAAAATCCTAATGTCGTACATGTTTCGAAGGTAAAGACCTTCATCATCAGCGAATAAAATTAATTTAAGGTTTTACAAGAAGAGAGACCCTCAACATTGCAAGATTGAACTTTTGATTTTTTAAAACTTTTGTTTTTGTTAAATATATTAGTAGACATATCTATAGCAATAACGCAATAATTTTAATTTTCATTCACCAAAAAGAGCCACCTTAAAAGCCATGGCGTTTGTAGACTTGCAGTTCAAGTCTGCCAAACTTGCGGGGAGAACTTTACGTCGAGGTGGGCTCTTCGATGTCATCAGCTGGAGAAACAGAGCCTTCAAAAGACAAACTGACATATTCGCAAGTAACCATGGCTAAGAAGGCTAGACCCGTTTCGCTCGATGGTAAGTTTGCTTCATACTTATATAAAATAGCAATAACGTATTATAAGTTTTGAAGAAGTAGTCCATTCTTAAAGTGGAGTTAATTTCATAGGAATAAATAAAAACATAAAGTCTTTCTCCACTGGTTTATTAAATAGTAAAATTAAAAAGTGGTAGATATTCTACATGTTTCGGGTGTAGTAACACCCATCATCAGGAATAAAATATGAAGAGAAAGTATTTATAAGTGAGAGGAACAGACCTAAATGGTGAATGGTAGTGAACCTCGATGGAGCCCTCATCGAGCCATGGAAGGTCAAAAATAGAGAAATGGGATAATGATTAAAAAATTGGTATACTTAAGTCCTTAACACTGACCATGGGCAACAGAGGTAACAGTGATAAGAGGAGGCCTGTTTGGGCAAAGAGAAGAAAAAATATTTAAGAAATGTAAAAAATGCATGGAGACTCACAGGTCAAGAACTTTCATCCTGGAAACCATAGGGAGAAAGAAAAGTTGTTTATTTAACCCTCTTTTATATAAAAAAAATTAGTTTAGAGGTAGAAAAGTTGGGCTTGTTCCCCTAATTTTCTTTTTTGCTATGAACTAAGATTCATACATCAGTTCAATATGCCTTTAACTTTTTTACCTCTAAACTAATTTTTTTTATATAAAAGAGGGTTAAATAAACAACCTTTCTTTCTCCCTATGGTTTCCAGGATGAAAGTTCTTGACCTGTGAGTCTCCATTTTCTTAAATATTTTTTCTTCTCTTTGCCCAAACGGGCCTCCTCTTATCACTGTTACCTGTTGCCCATGGTCAGTGTTAAGACTTAAATATACCAATTTTTTAATCATTATCCCATTTCTCTATTTTTGATCTTCCATCATGGCTCGATGAGAGCTCCATCGAGGTTCACTACCATTCACCATTTAGGTCTGTTCCTCTTACTTATAAATACTTTCTCTTTATATTTTATTCCTGATGATGGGTGATACTACACCCGAAACATGTAGAATATCTACCACCTTTTAATTTTACTATTTAAAAAACCAGTGGAGAAAGACTTTATGTTTTTATTTATTCCTCGTTAATTATTTTAATTTATTCCAGAACCATCAACTTTATCTACGCAGCAGAGACATTGCAATGACTGTCAGATAGATGTACCTGTCTCCCGTTGGTCCAACCACCTAAGGACCTTAAGCCATCGGGAAGGTTGCTATGTGGTGCAGAAGGAAGGTGTGGAGTTGATCAAAACATCATTCAGAAGCCGAATTGATACCTACCGACTTTCTTCAAGCCAGGATCCCACCAACGTATCCATATTCCTAGAACACCTACAGGATAAATTCTTAAGGTTGGTGTGGAGCGTACTTTAAAGATATGACCAGCTGAAAAACGGGGTAGAGCTTTTTGGCTGCTTCTTTCAGCAGACGAGCGAGTCGACTGAGGTTAACTCGTTCAACAGTAAGTATCAAATGGTGAATAAAGCGACGGACTTTGAGGAGCTGTTTAGGCAGTTTGCTGTCATCCTGAACCGAAAGTATTCTGAATTTTCCGAAAAGGATAGTGATAAGTAACATTGTAAGGGTTTAAATCATAATACTTAGCACTGTTTTTATTGGTACAGGATGGACTCTCTAACAGCTCCTACATTTAGAATTAGGATCAACCCTCTAAAGGCATCGTCTTACATGCCGCTACCCAAGGGGATTGAAGCAAAGCTAGCTGTCCTAAACATTCAAAACACTGACTTGCAATGCTTTAAATGGTCAGTTTTGGCATCCTTGCATTCAATTCATTGGACTCAACATGCAAATAGAGTAGCGAACTATTTGCCTTTTGAGAACGACCTGGATTTCACAGATATGAAATTTCCGATTAAACTTAGGGACATATCTAAATTTGAACGGCTTAATAATATTTCTATTAATGTCTATGGACTTGAAAAAGTCTATGACAATAGTAAAAATAGTATTGAAGTCGTTGGTTTCTTATACTTTACTACATCTCGCAAGGAGAGTCATGTAAATTTGTTATTAATTAGTGATGATTATGAAAATAGTCATTACTGCTTAATAAGAAACATGTCTCGACTGGTCTCAACAAAACAAAAATGATAAAAAACACCCCTTATTAATTTAATCTAGGGTATCCACGTGGCAGAGAAGTTTTAGGAAATTAAAATGAAGGCTACAAAATATGAAACCGAAGTTTTCAGTAAAACCTTATAGAGATGAAATTATGTGAAATTAGAGTATTATGCACATACAGTGCGAAAAACATGTCATTATATTAGGTCGAAGACGTCAGAATTGCACAAATGTTGACATAAGCATAAAGAGATAGTAGGCCGTTGACATGTAGAAAGTAGTGGGTTCGACTCTAACTGATTTATATCAATTATTTAAATAATATTTTTTAGATTAAAATAAATATGCGTAAATGTACAGGTTTGTACCGGGTGGTCAACTAAGAATGACCGCCGGCCATATCTCAGAAACTAGTAATCGTACAGCATCCGGGTAAATTTTTTTATGCTTAAAATGCTGGAAATTATTTTTAAGTTCCACATTTTGCCCCAAGAGGGCGTAATTGAAAAGTGAATTTTAAAATTTTACATATCTCCGAAAATTCCACATTAAGGTATATCTTTGGTAACACCGTTAAAGAGCTTGGACAATTATGCATCATTTTGATCTTATGCTCATTGGCGTACCGACTTTAATAAGAGGGGGAGCTGTTGAAAGTGTAATCAGTTAAATCGCTGTAACTTTTAAACGACTTATCCGATTTTAGCAAACTAAAGACTGTTTGGAAGAGAACTGTATGCACTTTAACCAATCGTATTTAGTTATCCATAATAGTTCTCAAAAAAAATGCTAGAGGGCGCAATTTGCAATAACACATTTTTTTATTTTACTCCGAAAAAATAAATCATACGGTATAATTATGATACTTACCATAATCGAAAAGTAGATGAAATTTGCTAGAAAAAATATTATAACCGCAGCTCGATATCTCCGTTCGTTTCAGCGTTATCGCCAATAGAATAATTTTTAAAACTAAGCGATTATATATTTTTTAGAAAAAAAGTGGTACTTACGCCACTGATATTTTTCCATGTGGATATTATTTCTGATTAGCCTGGTGAATTCTGCATAAAAATGGTCTCTTGCGTTTTTATCCTCAGACATACCGTTCTTAATTAAAATAATTAAATTAAATTAGCTTCATGCATGCCTATTAAGTGAAGGTGGTCATTTCCAACTATTTTTTTAAAACAAAATTTTGTATTCTCAATAATAATAATAATAATAAAAGTAGAGCTAATTTAATGTAATTATTTTAATTAAGAACGGTGTGCCTGAGGAAAATAATTTCCAGCAATTTCTTATGATTACTTTTCCTATAAAAAAAATTTCCGCAAGCAATACGATTAACACTTTCTAAGATACGGCCGAGAGCCATTCTTAGTGGGACACCCTGTACATGGATAAAATCTGACAATATTTAAAATTTGATATGCGGGTATTGATTTTTCGTAAATAAGCAAACCTTATTTTAAGACACCCTTTTTAAAATGTAAGATGGAATAGCTTACAAGTATAGTTTAACCCATGTGGGACACTTATCTAATTAAACATAGGCCTATTTTGTAACATGTTCGTTACGTTAAAAGTAGAGCTTGTTTGTCCGAAAGGCCTAACCTATCAAAACAGAAAAATGTGAAAGTGAAGAAATAAGAACAATGATAACACTATCATTCGTTTTATTAAAACCCAAATTTTTACAGCTTCATTATGTACTAAATATGAACGTGAAAAGAACACAAGCAGAAAATAATTAAGTGATTTGCTTAAAAATATTTACAATAATAATGATACTGTGGTCATCTGGTCTCAGACCAGCACGCATTAGATTATTTTTTTTATTAGAAAGTAAGGCTCTACACAAGCATACCTATAGCGGCAATACGTTTAACAAAATTTACCATACATAATAAGAAGTAGACAAAAATCTTTGGAGACTCTTAGCACACTCATTGCTGGCTAGACTTTACAGTACTGGTAATTTCCCAACAAAATATGCCAAACGGTTAAATGTGATAATAGTAGTCATGTGTATTGAGCACGACTGGTATGACACTTACATACATAGTACAATTTAACAACACAGTTACATCCTAGCTAACCTAAGTGTTGAAAGCCTAAAAAATACTAAATCGTTCATTCCGCCGACGCGCGTCGGCGCGAATAAGTGTTGAGAGAGGGTGTGCGTCTGTCAACAGGCAACTAGGAGACGCTCACCCACACCCACAGACCGCAACTGACGGACAGCACTAAGGCAACTGTAGTTTTCAAGTGGAATGTATGAAAACACTATTGCGGACAGCTTTGCATGGTACTCTGACAGTACAATATCAGTTGTATTTACTGGACATAAATTAATTGTGATACTGTCGCAAATTCTATTATTGAATGTCGTTAATAGTATAATTAAAATTATTAATTAAATAACTAGTTTGTGCGAAGGCGATCCCCGCATGCATATAGCTATAACCTATAAATATATTTCGGATGGGCTTCGCACAAGATTTATTTTATTATATAGCTGCATAACAGCAGCAAATGTTCTAGAATTAGCAACACGATTTGTACAACAATCGATAAAGAACGACATCATTCAAGTATCAATGTCAAAAGAGAGGAGCTGAGTCTTCTCATTTTTGAAAGTGCCATGATACGAAGTCCCTCCTATCGAAAAACTATTAGTGACCTGCAGAGATCACCAAAGGGCAGTAGAGGGTATGAGGCATTTTAATAATAAGTCTCTTGTTCTAACCAGCCTCCGGGATTGCGTCTCAAGTAGAATCTTCTAACTTCATCGTAAATGAAGATGGAAAGCATGAATGGGATGGCAGGTAACCACCACACAAACCTGTAAAAAGAAATTTAATATTAAAAGCTAGATAATTCCCAATATGACAAAATCGTTAAAAAAACTATTTTTTAATTTGTAGCTCTCAAACAATATTTAGTGTGTATTGTTAGTTATTAAAAGGTATATACGCAGTATTCACTATCAAGTAATCAATGAAGAATTACTATACAAGTAAACGATTAATTAAATTAACTTATGACCGATAATCAACCCCTTTAAAATTAACTAACCAGCCTCCGGGATTGCGTCTCAAGTAGAATCTTCTTACTAACTAACCGTGAACCCTGTAAGAGCGCTTTCAAAATTTCCTATATCTATTTATGTATTTGATCTTGATTTTGCTTCCGTCGCTTATTCGTGATTAGATGGATGCATGGACGAAAAGTACTTTTCCAATGGAGTATCGGGCGCCGCCTCTTGGATTTATGTGGTAAGAAGCACACAGTTACCGCGGGTTGCTTGTAGATAGTGGAGAAAATAATCCAGGCGTTCATTTGCACGCGATGCGATCATATCGCCGAATTTGTAGTGACAGGTTCGGGTAAATAACATGAAACAATTGGGTTTCAAAACAAGTTCTATTTCTGAACGAAATAATTTCGACAATAATTCAGTCTATTAAGAAAGAGAGTGAGAAAGAGGGAAGGTTGTATACGTGTCAGCTTTTCGGCAATATGCTCCATAAATTGTAAATGACACGGATTGTGATGTTAACGACTTCGAATCAAAGATAATTAAAAATGTTGAACTTATCCGCAAGATTTGACTTTGTACCGGTATATTGGCGCGTTAGAAAAAGAAAGGACCTGCAGAACACGGAGCAGCATTCTTAACAATTTCGGTAAAAGGTCAATACGGTAAAAAGGTTTGCAGGTAAAGGTAAACAAAGGACGCGGCCAATTTGGTATTTTATCAGTTAAAGGTTTAACTGGTTAATTACTTGCGAAAATGAATGCGGTTTGTCGTTAAAAAGTTCCAATCCAACCGGCAGCACAACTAGCAGTGATGTACGGTTAAAACATCGGTTTCCCCTACGAATGCGCAACAATGTAGGAACTCCACGTTGCTACACGTTCTGATATTAAAGCGGTCTATGCGTATAGAACAAAGATGGTATATTATAGATATATTTATATATATATGTAAGAGTGAAAGTATTCTACAGTAATGAGTGTGAGTGAGACGTATGATTTGTATGTAAGGTACTGTGTAAGATAGAAAGGAATTTTTCCCGGGTTTTTGGTCTGAATTGAAGCGAGACAGAATTTCTACTGAAACTAGGTCAGGTGCGGAAAAAGTACCGCTAAGGTCAGGTATAACTTCATTAATACAAGAAAACGGCCCCGCTTGCATTAGACAGAGACAGAACTACGCGGGAGTTGGGCCAGGAATAGTTCAGTCCCGGTATAATGGTTCCTAATCAATTTTAAACGAAATGACCTATGGTGTATGTGTGTAAAGGTGACTGATATGTTATATGTATTAAACAGAGACCCGATTCTAATCAATTTTTATATATTAGAACGAGACAAGACTACTCGGACTGTGTGGTCTTTAGCAATCCTGCGACGTATTTTTGGGCACAGATTCGCCTTTTTATCGTTTTGTTATAAGTGTAGTTTGTCGTGATTTTTCAACTCGACTAGTCGCAGCTATAGGGAAATTGGTCCAACCATAGCCTGGTCTAGCGTATGTGTTAGAAAGAGATACGCGGTTTGTTTTGAACTAGAGAGAGACAGAGCCCCTCGGAAATATCTAGCGGTTGTACTAGACAAAAAACTCAATTTCATACATAACACCACACATATAACACAAAAATTCTACACTATTACAAGACAATTTTACAAGTTACTAAATTACAGATCATTCTTATCCAACGAAATAAACAGACAATATACAATCAAGTTATTAGACCCACAATGACGTATACTGCCCCTGTAAGGTGCAGCATTTGAAACGAACAATTTAACCGACTACAAAAACTACAAAACATAGTACTGAGACAAATACTTAAAGCACGCAGATGGACACCACTAGTACAATTACACAGACGAACAAACACAACGTACATTATGCAATACGTACATGACATTTCGACTAAATTCTACGAAACACACATACAAAATGCACCCCTAACACGAACCATCACTTATAAAAGACATACAGACAATCCAAAAATCCCAACCCGATTTACCACAGGCTTCCCATTTTCCGGCAAGATAGGTAAAATCAATATTTTTCCAATTTCCATTTTGAAAACACACATGTAGCCCACTCCTAAACTCCTTCCACATGACGTAACAAACATTTTCAAGTTTATAAAAATATATTTTCACATTTCTATAGACAAAATAGAAGGTACTTTGTACATGAATAGATTCATGCTGGTTTTTTCAATCGTTTTTCCAGTAAACACCTAGCAATTAAACTTTAGTAAAACAGCAATCATGTCACTACAAAACTTTATAAGCGAAAGCTAAAATAAACTCTTTTATGGCAGTATAAGGGATTACCGGAACTGACCGATTGTAAAAAATATAAGTCATTTTTATCTCTACCTTGTGGGCCAACACCAACCCCATCTAGGCATTTGCATCAGTAGAACCAAAATAAAATAATATATTTGTGTATTATATTGTATTTGTCATACCGTCTATACGATTACATGTATTTATGTAGAATAAGATGACAACAACAAAAACTGTGTAATGAATAAAGATGTTTTTAAAGTAAAGTAAGTAGCCCCTCGGAAATTGGTCCATGCGAAGTTTGTATCTCGTATAAAATAAAAATACAATACAACGGACCGGTATGTGTTAAAGTAGTATAGTGTAATGTATGTATGTCGGTAAGCAAGACTCCGTTGAAGTCAGACAGTTGCGCGTCCCCACCATCGCGCGTCGCAACTTCGAGAAGCACCGTTCCGGTTCCGCGCTGATGTGGAATCCGAACGGTGGGGAGCGACGGAAATTTTTTAAAAATCGATAAGTACAATTAATATGAATTATTTACGAACAAGAATGATTTTTGTATCACAAAAAATAAGGTAGTAATATGGAGCACGTATACAACCCTGTAAAAATTATGTAACTTCGTTACAACCCGTAAATAAATTGCGTTATCGCATCTCTATTCACAGTGCATTCCTTGACAACGGTATACTCCAAGAAGCGCTAAAGCTAAAAAGGCGCGGCTAAAATTTAAAGTATAATGTTCAGTTTTCTATACTGTATTATAGAGAGTAGGTACTTAGCTCAATTACCCATTAAACTTACCTATACCATCCGTTTAGTAGTTTTTAAAAATTCAACCCTATAAAGGGGGAGGATAATTTTATATTGGGCTTAATTTTTTTGTTTTTACAACGCTAGGACAGCTTTTTTTCACTACCCCCTCACAAAGAGAAAAAAAATTTCTGCCCACCCTAGTGGACACTCCAATGTAGAACTACAGAACTAAACATCGAGATATTCATAAATACTATAAAATGGGTTTTCAAGAAGATAACATGCATATAATGCAATAATACCTATTATTTGGATATTTATTAAAAACATAACTACTAAAGCAATGTGGACTTTTTTGTAAGTAGATAATTATTATCTATCTATCTAATAACTTATAGTTAGCAATTAAAATGTCATCATTTTATCTTATCCCATAGTTATCAACATTAGAAACAGATGGAAAGTAGGATAAATGTTTCTTGACGTAGATAGCCGATTCCATGATTAAAATACAAGGGGAAATTGGAATTTTGTTATTTCTAAAAGTTTGTTATTAACATGTTTCTACCGATTTTAGAGAAAATACCTTTCTTATAATTATTTTTTGGAAAATATACTTTAAGTGGCAGTAAATTTTTGACTGTTGTCGACACTGTTTATATGATGCCATTTTGGGTGATTTGATACTGGTTCCGCCATTTACTTTCAAGTAGCAATGCTTGCATGTATGCACGATGCTGCTGTGGATTTGAGAACCTGATCTTTTATCAATCGAAGGACGCGTGTGACTCAAAACGAAGACAAATTGCTCACTTGAGATTTTTCAATAGGCCACTTCGGCCATTTTGACCTTTGTATCGGCCATTTTGACCTTTGTAACTTGAATCTTTGCTAAAGGGCAACATCGTGATGGGATCGGATTAAAATTGAATTTATTGTGTTCATCTCTGGTGATACAGATCTGCCAAAACTGGCAAAACCATCCAAAAAGGTAAGGATTTCATTATGTGGCGAACGTTTTTTTGGATATTTTGTTCGTTTTAGTTGTTTTTATATAATCTAATTCGGCATTTAAAGACGTTGTTGCAACCTCGTTTTCAAGATAAGTTTGTTTTAAGGTAAGCTTTATTTCAAGATAAGCTTGTTTCAAGATGAGCTTGTTTCAACGTAGATGTTTCTATATAAGTGGTACTTTAAGGTAAGCTGTATTTCAGTATCCGGAGTCTGTGTTACGACATCAGGGTTCTGTGTCCAATACAAGGAACTTTCAATGCCAGGAATTGTGAATAACCCTGGTGTGTTCGTTTAAACCTCAGGAAACTTCAAGTTCTCGTGCGATTCATGACGTCTGCTGACAGCAGGTTATTGTAACCTTGCAAGAAGCCCCGTGAATAGTGCGAAGAATCAGAGATAGACAGCTAAGTATCATACATGCTAACATAGCTCTATAATTGATCGGTTGATGTTTTTCTTTTTTGAGTAATACGTAAACAGACAAAATCTATGGGTAGCCATTTTATGTAGGGCAAATAAAGTTAATGTAGCGCCGCTTAGCACCGGCAGAAGACTTATGGGTATGACATCGTTTAATGTTGTTAGAGTATTTACTTTAGATAATAATAATAATAATAATAATAATAATAATAATAATAATAATAATAATAATAATAATAAGAATAATAATAATAATAATAATATTGCACGATTTGCACGAACTAAATAGGCTTACGCGCAGGCTGCTAACAAAATTCAGATTCCACCACCCACGCTCTGCACTTGAAAGAATCTACCTAAAACGAAAGGAGGGAGGAAGAGGTCTCATTGATATATATAACTTGTGCAAGTCGCAAGAGACCTCTATGAGAAAATACTTCCAAGAATCGATTGGGGAAATTCTTAAAAAAGTGGTAGCAGCAGACACTGGATATACAGCCCTTAACTTAAAGCAAAACGGATTACCTAACATCATCCGCGCGCCGCCAAGTCAACAGCTTGTAACTTGGCAAGAGAAAGCTTTACACGGCAAATACCCTACTGCACTCCAAAATCCACTCATAGATAGAGAAATGTCACTGAATTGGTTAGAGAAAAGGCAGCTTCACGCTGAAACAGAAGGTTTTATAATCTCTATCCAAGACCGTGTCATTCGAACTCGAAACTATGAAAAAGTCATCTTAAAAAGAAATGTGGAAGATGTGTGCAGAAAATGCCATTGCCCCGGAGAAACGATGGAACATATCACGGCGGGGTGTGGTGCTATGGCCTCCAACGCTTACCTGGGGAGACATAATCAGGTGGCAAAGATCATCCACAAGGAACTGGCCCATAAACTAGGGCTAAGGGAAAACCTCCCACCATACTACCAATACTCACCCGAGCCAGTCCTTGAATCCCTTGAATATCTCTTATACTGGGACAGGCCAATAATAACGGATAGAACAGTAGACCACAACCGTCCGGATATTCTTCTTATCGAAAAAACCACCAAGAAAGCTTTCATAATCGATATAGGTAGCCCACTAACACACAACCTCTCTAAAACCGAATCGGAGAAGAAGGCCAAGTACTCGAATTTGGCTATAGAGATAAAAAATATATGGAAGCTAGATAAAATAGACATAATTCCGATCATAATATCGGTGGAGGGAGCTATGACGAAAAACTTCAAGCCCGACTTGGAAAAACTGGGCCTTTCAGGTTATTTATACCAACTAATCCAGAAAAGCGTCATCCTCCAAACATGCCATATAGTACGGAAGTTTCTAAACCGTACAGGTTAAGATGAATTTCTTCTCTGTACTGTAAATAATACCAGCAATAGCAACAAAAAGCTGTAAAAACTAACATTGAAAACAATAATAATGATAATAATAATAATAATATATTACATATTGGCTACAACTTTTACAATCAAATATAGTATCTTTTGTGTGACAAATTTATCCCTGATGTAAAGAGTGCGTCTAGCTAACTGAATACCTTTATGTACACGGTAGTATTACGAGGTTTTAATTATACAAAAAACTATTTTTGATACAATATCAAGAATAAAAATAAAGTACAGAAATATTGTTCATAAAGGTAAAGCAATTAGAATTAAGATAATTGCTGGTATAATTGTTCAAATTATTTCAATTAGGTGACCTTCTAATAAGTATCGATGGGTATATTTATTAAATAGTATTCTAATTAGTATTTGTCTAATTAAAATAGTGATAATAATTAAAATGTTTATAGTTTTTAATTAAGAGAGAGTCCATACATAAATAATCTAAATTAAGATGTTCTTAATGTATGTAGATTTACATACATATTGTGGTGGAAGCGTTAGGTGTTTCTAGGTTTTTATTAACATTAATCCTGTTTGGTATGTATGGCTCATAAAGTTTTTGAATTTATTAGATTTGTGGACATAAATGCAGAGAGATAAACAATACAGTGAAACGAACATCAAATATTTCTTTTTAGTAGAGCAAAGCAGTGGGATAGCGCTTATTCTTTCTGAAGATTATTTTTAAAATATAATTTTGTGCAATGTTTAAACTGGCTAATGTATTTTGATAGAGTCCACCACAAACAACCACGCCGTATCTAAGCAAAGACTTAACTATTCCCCAATATACCAGGATTAGAAGTTGCTTATGTAAAATTTCTCTGATTGTATAAAATTTAAATACCAACTTTCTGATATTCTTCGTTAACCTAAGTACATGTTGATCCCATTTCAAGTTTTTGTCAATTATAATGCCAATTTTAATCTTGAGCGGGCCGCTTATTGTATGTCCCACTTTAACTGACTGTGTTCTGTCATTCAAATAGTCACCAAAAACATCCAGAACAGAACCTCTTACTCCACAGGATTCCAGCACCTGAAGCAGCAAATCATGGGAAACCGCATCGAAAGCTTTGGCTAGGTCCAGGATTACTGCCAGGCACTTTTTGTTTGGGTGATGTTTACAGCAATTTTTCACTCAAATAAAGTCTTTCACAGTTTGATTTTAACCGCTTTTCCAAACAAAATATCAGATTTATATGAAAATTGTGGATTAATTTGACTTATAATCGCAAATTTTTCAACGAAAACATAGCGAAAAAACGAGCATCTGACGCGCGATGTTGCTACCATACATCTTGATTGTATTGGACATACAATTGCTGTTTTCCAAACTTCAGGAAAATAACCTTGTTCTAGGCAACTATTTAAGATATGTGTGGAATGATGCAGTAATATGGGTAAAATTATCACTAAATTTCACCACAACCCTTCAAGCAGCCCACCATCACAGGTTGATAGTAAATGGTTGAATGTAAATAATGATTCACTGCGTATGTAAATTGCAACTCCACCAAGATCCTCCGCAAGATAGTGTTCTATCTTGGTTTAGGGCACTTGATGTTAAGGGGTACCCCAGGTTTTATTCAGCTCACATTTTACCAATATTTTGTAAATTTGATTGCTAGTTTTTCTCTGTACATATTTATTTAAATAGTATTTTTTATTAAGCTAACCTCACAGAGGAGCTTGTATTGTAGCCGGGGCGTACCTACAGGAGTGTTTCCTGGCCCAAGTCAATGATAATAAATATATTGGCCTCGGTATATAAAGTTGAATTTTTGTTTTATTTTAAAGAATAGCTTTTGAAATTTACTAACACTGAGCATTTAGACTAAATCCCGGATTTGACAATTATAGTTTTTCTTTCCTGATTTTTTTATTAACCGAGGCCAGACCTGATAACTTATGGGCTATTGATTATAAAATAAAATTAAGGTGACGCCTTCTAAATTTGACAAGTTTAACCGATAGGGACTTATGGTGCTAAACGTTTTAAAGATATAAATATAGAGCAAAATAGTAACGAACTACCCTGAGCTGAAGTATTCTAAGCAGCGAGGATCTTAGGTCGATTATAGGTAGGTGCTGTTTAGGGGTACTATTGCAGGACGTGTTTGGTAGGTCAACTGATTTGAAGGGGGTTTTGAATTTCTTTTGGTTATCACCCTATTTGATACTTTGTTTATTTATCAGTGACACCCAAACGGTTGGGACATTTATTTCATTTTATATTTTCAGCGCATTCTATTTTTCAGTATTTTAATAATTTTTTATATCTAGCAAATATATTTTATTTTCAAAACATTTAATGAAACATAAGAAGGCATATGGTCCACGTTTAAAAGTGTTCCGTGTATAAGGATCTAAATCGTTTTCGGGATGTTCAAATTCTAAAGGTTTTAAAAAACACTCAACATCTGCATATATAACAAAAGGTACTTTAAGCTGTCTTTGAAAATTTTCAAACTGTAGAATATTTTCTGGTATATGTTGACCACACTTATTAATTTTGAGGTCATGGGTTGAAATTTTTGAAGACAAATGAGTACAATAATTTTTTTGATGAATTTCTAGTCTTTGCACTGAAGTAAAATAAATTAAACACCCATCACAAAAATATTTTTTAACGTTACTTTTATTAATTTGTGATGCGAGTAATCTTGGCGTGTCTTTAAGCCAAAAGTAATGATTATTTTCTCCATGGCTTATCAACAACAAATTCAAATGTGTTGGACGTTTTTTAGTAGTATAATAAAGATGACCTACTACTTCATATTTTAATTTCTTCTCCTTATAAACACTATCCAATCCGTAAACATTCACAAATATTTGGTTAAGTGTTTTAAATTTAGATATATCTTTTAATTTTACAGAAAATCGATATTTAAAAAATCAAGAAAATTTGGATATGAACTTATTCTTTTAACATAATTTTCTGCTGAAAATAATGCACTTATGACACCCCAACCAAAACAGTATGGATCATTATTTATAACATTATTCACTCTTATTTACAATTTCTTTTGGTAAAGGTATATATGATGATGCTCTGATTGGATTATATTTGTTAATATTAAGTTCTAAACTAACATACCGGGTTCTGGTTTGGTGGACTGCTTTGGAAAAAGCAGTATACACAAAGCCAATAACAAAGATACAAAAGGCAGCTTGTTTAGGAAAAACCGGAGCCCTGAATTCAACCCCGACAGTGACACTGGAGGTGCTGCTATATAGACATCCTCTAGATATATACGAAAAAAGTATAGCTCGAAAGAGTGCCCTGCCACTGAAAGAGTCGAGCTTCTGAAATAAAACCAACCACGGACACAGCAGGATACTAAAGATATACCCGGGGGATAATCTACGAGGCTCGACTGATTACTCTGTCCCAATAACATGCTTCGATAGGAGGTATTAATACTCATTTTGAGTAGGAAGGAGTGGGAAATTAATCAGAATATAACGATAACAGATCACTCAATCTTCACAGACGGTTCAAAAATAGACGTTGGTGTGGGAGCCGGGGTCTTTTCCGAAAGTCTACAAGTACAGATGTCGTATAGACTCCAACTATTGTGGTATTTTTCAAGCAGAAGTAATGGCAATAGAGAAGGCGGTCAATATCCTGCAGGAACACCTTGGCCTGGGAGTAGCCTCGTCAATTACTATCGTCAGTGATAGTCAGGCGGCGATTAAGGCAATTCGTTCCAACAGCGTCAAATCAAAGCTCTTAAAGCGGTGCCGCAACAATCTATGCATACTTGGAAACCAACATCGGCTTACTCTGTGCTGGGTTCCTGGAAACTCCAATATAGATGGTAATCAGGCTGCCGATGCGGCCACGAGAGAGGGCGTAGGCGTGAACAGACCACTGAGATTAGTCAAAGAGGAGATTGATTACACGGCGAAGCAGCTTGCACAGAACAGATGGACAGAGTTGACAACCTGTAAAATATCCAGGCAACTGTGGCCCATATTCGATAATAAGAGAATCGCAGAGTTATTGAAGCAGTCGGAAAGACGTGAGAAATATTACTGGGGTTGTCACCGGACATTGCCTCTTCGGTAGACATGCCGAACGTATGCTCGTATGCTGCAGAAGTTGCACAGATGAGGATAAGGAAGAAAGTATTCAACATTTTCTGTGTGAATGCACTGGCCTCGCAAGAAGAAGGTTCACCGCCCTAGGTGAACTGGTTTTAAATAATTTGGAGGAATTAAGCAACTTATAACTTAGTCGACTGAGCAGGTTTCTGAATATTAGTGGCGGGTTTGAATGAGTAATCCTTCTGCGGTGTGCGCCGCACTAACCATCAGAGATCTGATTAAGGTGGGTTCTACGGAACACGCGTGGTATCACAACGAACCTAATAGGACTACGTAAGACTGTTTGAAATACCAAAGGTCTGCCACTCCAACCTAACCTAACCTAAGTTCTAAATGTAATATTTTCTCTAAGGCCCACCCTGAATCATTTCCTGCGAATATTGAGACGTTTTCCTTAATTTCGGATAAAAACTCCTTCTAAATACAACTTAAATCTGTTGTTGAAGTTATGACCTTATTTTTAGTATTAAATGATTTAGTTTCTAATGACCCATTTGTTTGTAACAAATACTGTCCAAATAATTCTACATTAATCTTAATAGTTTTATGCTTAACTAATTATTCAGAATTTAAACTTATAAACTATTGTTTACCTTCATCAAAAAATGTATCAATGTTTACATACAAAATTACGTCACAACCCTCAACTACGCACAAAACCCATGAAGTCCCGCACTGCTTCATACTTAGATATACATCGAGTTTTTGCAGAAGGAATTTCGTTTGATTTTTCTTCGCCCCACACAACGAAGGGACGGCGCGGAATGGTTGAAGAAAATGAAACATGATGGAATCAAGATCTCAATGTATATGGAGTTGCGAGTTTGTGATTAATAGTGCGCACAAAACAAATTCGTATATTTCTATCCGCATATAGTTTTATAAAATATTTTAATAGTATAAACAGTGATCGCTGATTATTTATCGCCCGAGAGGTCGTCCTGTGCTCGATCAGTGTATGTTAGCGGTGACTGAAAAGAGTAACCAAAATGAATGTTGACCTGATTTTAACTAGTACGTGACGTTTGTCCTCATCCCCTCCCTTGTTGTCGAGAATACCGATTTCTCTCTCTGTGACACTAACGGGAAAGCGAATGATCATTTGAGGATGTGATCGATGTCGTTCTCTTACACTGGAGAATTAAGCCCCTGATGGAAATTTAAAATCCGTACAAAACGTCTTAAAACTGACTAATACTCGGAATAATTAAATAAGCAATTTATTTTCCCATGTGTGGAGTTTGTTTTGTTTGTTTAAACAAAATGTGAGCATCGCCGATTTGTTTTAATTCGAAAGCAAACACACTTTTAGAATTCCCTCCAGGCACCCGTAAGAGGTAATTACTGTTTAACTTTGAACAAAAATAATAAGTATAGAGACTTACTTAAGGGGGAACATGCGCAGTCCCTTGTCCATTCCAGGCGTGTAGGATAGGAAGCAGGCCAGAGCAGTTTCAAATACTATACCAAAGTTCAGGGCCCAATTCCTCATTCCTTGGTGAACAATCGAGTTACGACGGGTCTTGCAGATAATCAAATCAGCCCACTGCACTACTACAATCGAAACAAAGAAAGCTGTATGGCAGGTATACTCTAGAGTTTTTCTATCTTTGTAGGTCTGAAAAAATAATTGTATTATAGTCTTTTTTATTTTTACCGTTAAAATTATAATATAGATATTTAGGTTACAAGGCTTGAAAGTAATATTGTACAGGATGAAACAGGTAATTTCCTGGAAAGCGGAGAGTACTTTTCGGTCGTGTAACTTTTTTTATATGGACATTTTACTATTGCCAATTTAAAATAATTTTAAAATTCAAGAAAATGAGGTCCTCAAAATGTGTCACAAAATCAAATAAATCAGTATGTACAGTTGTTAAGAACATATTTATTAATTAGCGGTAACAGTAATCCTTGCTTGTAATAACGAATTAAAAAATAAATTAAAAAAAAAATATAACGCGGTACTTAACACAACTGGAAAACGACAAGTTCTAAATATCGCGGTAAACTCAATTTTATATCCATTTAGTGAATCCTAGAGCGAAAATTTTACTTACCCATTCTTGGCCGTATGAATCAGATAAATCGTTGATAGCTTTTGAGTCCCAATGTTTACGAATGCCGAACAACTTCATGGGCAAAAAACCATTCTCAGCCATTATGACAAAGTACACAAAGAACCCGGCTGCCGCTTGGATCATACCAATCTGACCGTAAGCCATTGAAATCAACCTATTTTGGAACAAATTTCAATTAGATTATGGTTAGTCATAAAAACTGGAACTGTTAAAAACAATACTTAAGCAATATTTGTATTAATGTAGCTGATTGGTAATATAAACCAAATTCTTACATTTCAATTGCTTAAAGATTGTATATTTAATTATAAAATATACATTATTAATAAAAACATGCAGTAACAGTGGGTGAAATTCTAAAAGTTTTTAAACTAACATGCGAAAAAACTTTAAACAATCAAAAAGGCAATTTATAGTACATAAAATTGTGTTTTACTTCTAGCTTATATATAAAACTATTTAAAAATACTTTACTATAGTAAATGAGAACTATGACTCTGTTTCTATGTATTTCAAAAATTATCCATAATAATTAATAGTACCTACTCACACCTTTTTGAATGCTTGTTAAATATGACAAAAACCAAGAAGTAAGGTACACAAATTTAATTAAATAAATTTGCTAGTCATGGATATAAATATTATATGTAAATAGTTGAGTACCAAACCTTTTTAACTAGATACATAAAGTGCAGTGCTTTGAACACTTAGCCTGTTTAACTTTTCATAACAAAATTAGTATGCAGAGCACCACACCAATATGTTTAAGCGATACTTCTGCTTTAACGAGTTTAAAACTAGAATTTGCGGGGAACAAGCATGTATGATTCTTTGAACTAAACTAAAGTAAATAAGTAAGGTATTGTAAATTTTACTTATTAGTGTAGAAGCTTGCGAAGCTTTGGAGTTAGTAATAAGCTTCTAACGCTATAATTTTAAAATTATTAGCTGTTCTGTAATGATCATTCTAGAGCCTAAATAACTTAGATAGAGAGCGATAGAAATTGGTTCAAGGAGTTCTTAAAAATAAATCTTATTTCAATGACACTGAAAGTTGTATTACAGAATTCAATAGCTTTGAGGAATAAAACTAAATATTAAAAGGTTTGTTTAATGTATATTATTAAAACAAGCGTAGTAGTGTAGCGAAAGTGGTCTTTATTTTTAAAATCGTAATATACTCTATACCTACCTACTTTATTATGTTGCTATATGCATAGAATTGGTTATTCAGATCAATAATCCAAAGAAGCATACCAGGTATAGGAGGAAATGGGTTTCATGCACTGTATAGCAAGTTAAATACCTCTACACATTATCTGCTATTAGTTTCAATGTCAATCTGCTACCTTATTAATAAATGTCGGGAAAAATAAACTTCTATCATATGAATTTAAACAGATTTATTTAAATTAAATAGGGTTAAACACTGTGACGGCCTAAAAGTTATCATTGAGTAGTACTAAAGTAGACACATTAATTTCATTATATTTTCCTTAAATAATTTTATTTAGTTTTCTTACTACGGAGCAAGGTTTAGTGCCCATCAAATATAAGCAATTCACAATCTTACATCTTTCAAAATAAACACGTATCCTCCTTAAGAAAGAGTTACTATTAAAATATACCTTTTCTGATGAGGCATCCGTCCGTGTAATATAGATTTAGGTTTCTTAGAACATTATCGTAACTAACTATTTAATTAATAACGAATTCGGTTAACGAACCACTTAGTTTGTATATTATCAATTAAATTATTATATATTATATTAAAAATTTCGAACAGACAAACACTTACTTATTAATTAGACACCCCTACGAAAGAAAAGTCATGCCCACTGGACTAAACCATCATGTTTTCAAGGTCGCTGAATCCGAATCTGACCTCTGCTTTACCCAATCAGGTCTATTGGGGGTGAAACAACCCCTTCAGGGGGGTGATACCAGGTTTTTCGAAGGATGCTTCTCAGAATAATAACGGAGAAGAAGTTTGTATATTATCCATGTACAAACATGAATTTATAACTATACAGTGTTAAAAAAAAACTAATGTTTACTGTACTACAACCCCGTGTCTATATGTTTTCAAGGACATCGAATTCGAATAAATGAGTTTATTTAGTTTATTTGGTGGGTAAAAACATCCTTTCAGGAGTTAAACCCGTTTTTCATTCAAATTCATATTTGTATATGTAGAAGTATGTACAAATCCCAAAAACTGGTTTTCTATCCCCGATAGGGTGGTTTCATTGACCTGATGTGGTGAAATGGAGATCGGATTTGGATTCAACGACCTCGAAAACATATAAACATGGGGGTCTAGTCCAGTGGACATGACTTTTTTGTCGTGGGGCTGTATTATTAAGAGGACTCAGGATCTAAATTACTAGTTATTTAAACCGATTAGTTTCTTAAAATTAGAGATGTGTCTACTATGGCTGATTTAAAGATTCAATACTTTTTCAGTTCAGAGTTTCAATTGTATTTTATTTTCATTATAATTATTTAACAATTGTACACGTTCTCAATTGTTTAAAATTTATTTTTTATTCTGTAAGTAAAGTCTATACGAAGTCAGTGTGAACAGCAAAGAAATTGGAGTACGATCAATTTCCTTTGGCCTTGCATGAAATAAAAATTATAATCCTTGTTGACGGCTCCTCGTCGAAAGTCGACGTGGACTTGCACCCGAGTCAAGATAGTTCAAATTTTGGGTAAACCTAGACAAAAATAATATAAAGCTAATTTTTGGTACATATCATAATTGAGGGCTAAATATACTAAAGTCCCGGAGAATTCTCCTTTCGCAACCCCCTTTTTTCGCCCCCCTAACCCCTCCTTTTAATATTTTGGTGAATTTTTCGAAAACTATCCACATTAGAAAAAATATCAAGTAAGCATTTTTGAAGCTGACAAAATTTCCTTTCCAGCGACGTATTGCAAGTGAATATAGTACCACGTGGTACACACCAGTGGTGTATCAAAAGAAAGTCCGCCCCGAGATTAACTGAAATTTTTTGAAGGACAAGTCGAATTTACTTTAATGCTCGAAAATTTTAACCAAAAACTATAAGCTTGGCGAAAAATATCGTTACCTATTTTTATGTAGGTGATAAAATTGCAAATCCATAGGTGTATCGAATAACCCCCCAGAACCAAAAATATTGAATCTGGTGTTTAATTTATTTTTTATTTAGTTTCAAAACAACATTTTAAACATCTTTCTTAACAGTAGATCCCTCTGTAACGGTTTCCACAATATTATTGCATGTTTCGCCATTGCAAGGGGAACAAAATGTGCTACACTTTTGGCCTGATTGTCTACATGAGCATCTACCAGCACAATTAGTTTTGCAGTGGCAGTAAACCAGAGAGAGAAGTGATTCGAGTGCGGGAGGTAGCGCAGTTTTGACAGGCAACAATTGGCCTTCGACTAACCTCCAGCCCCATTCAGTAAGAGGTAAACGGTTTCCCAGCCACTCTTGTACCTTAAAAAACAATAGAAATATAAAGACACAAATTAGTTTTTTATTTATTTGTTGCTCACCTGCAGGTATACTCTCAGCGAATGTTGAGCACAGGCTGCTTTTGTGGGCGGCAAACTGGATAGCTCTAGGAGTGCAGAAGGTGATTGTCTTGCTATTGCTTTATTATAAAGATGATGGCGAAGGTCATTAATATCTCCAAATTTTAGGCCATCCGGATAAAGAGATTTGACAAACTCCTCCCCACACCGAATCACATTTTCTTGTAATTGATTAGGTACATTAAATATCTCGCAAACTTTATTCCTTAAATTGGGATTTTTCTGTAACTGCATGTATACAATTTTTTTCCCTTTTTTGTATAAGGCAGATATTTTATCGCAGCCGGAAACTGCATGAGCAAAGAGAATAACTTCTTTCATATCTTCTATTGCAGTTTGTACCTCAGATATTGTATATACTTTTTCAGCCGTTCGGCTTGTAGCTGAATGAAGTAAGTACACTTATGGGATTATTTTGTGGTGCTCTATCAATGGGCATTGCAAGAACGCCTGTATCCGTAGCTACAACCGCAACATTTTTATTGCTGCTATTTAATTTGAGAGCTGTACTGACAATTAGTTCATCCGCATCATCTACAGCGTGAATGACGGTGACCCCCGCATCTTTTAAATATGCGTCTAACACAGATATAAGGCGGGACTTGTTCTCGTTATTTGAAAGAAATTCTTCTTGAGCAGTATTTATATTGGTGTTTTCGTTAAATATAATATTTGGACTACACTTATTTTTTCCACGTCTTCTCTGCTCTTCCGATTTTGTGGTAGCTCCCTCTGTGTACCCATCGAAAACCACAATTGACTTTTGATCATGTTGAAGTTGCCAAGCTTTGGCCATATTACAATATGCAGCAGAAAGCCACCGTCAATCACAAAATCCATTGATTGATTCAGATCAATATCAACCGTTTTTCGGGAAAAAAGAAAGTTAGAACAGACTTTTGTGTTTTTCTCATATAGGTCCCATAAAATAGAGAAGGTGGTTCTGACGATAACTCATATCTGAAATATTCGGATTTGTCGCTTTCTGATTTTAACACAAAATAGCCGTAGGAATAATTGGGGAGTCGAAACCGGGACTATTGCATTTTGAATTCTTACTGTGCCACTCATAAACGACAAGGATCTTGCTTTGTTTTTGACGGATATTTTTATGTCTGAAAATGGTTTTCCTTCTACTTCGCTAAGACATTTTGCTGCATATTTTGCTAAGCATACATTGTATACGTAGAAAATTAAATATTAGATCCAAAAAGGTTTTATAATGGTAGTAAAAATTAATTTGCTCCAGATTTACGTAAAGCTATCTCGGATAAACTTTTAATTTTTTTTTTGCTGAAGTAATTTCGATGAATTTCTAAAAGTTTCGCAAGTAGACCACCTTTTAATGGTTGTTTAGATAAAAATGTGTTTCTTCTAAAAAAATTATGCTTAGATCAAAAAAACTGAGAATAAATAGCAAAAAGTGTATTTTTTAAAAGTAACCTTTCATTTGATACGCCACTGGTGGGTGCCATGTGCTACTTAATATAGATTGCGATATGTCATTGGAAGGGGAATTTTATCAGCTTCAAAAATGCTTACTTGACATTTTTCCGTAAATTTAATAGTTTTCAAAAAAATTACCAAAATACTAAAAAAGAGGGGATGGGGGGCGAAAAAAGGGGGTTGCTGAAGGAGAATTCTACGGGACTTTTAGTATATTGCAATTTAGCCCTCAGGCATGATCTCTACCAAAAATCAGCTTTATATTATTTTTGTCTAGGTCAAATGCTATCGTGGGGGTATTGATGAGTTTGTCTTGATAAAATGAGGGCGGGGAACCAAGACTAGCGCCTTTGATTGGTCCCTGCCGAAATTCTTTGGGTAAAGCGCTCTTTTTATACATTGCCGACTATGATGCCGACTTAGAAGCATTAAATATGATTTTTAAGTGACAGTGCGGTACATAGTAGTGTCAGTTTAAGTGTGTTGCTAATTTTATCAGTATTTGCTTTGTACTTTGTTGTTGTTATTGCCATTGTTGTTATAGTCTTTGTTATAATTGTTGTTGCATGTAAATTTATTTTTATTGCATAACTTTGTTGTTGTTGTTAATAATGGCGTTCTGGAGACCTTTTGATACTTCTGATGGTAAAAGGGAAACTGAAAATCTCGAAATTAATGCAGTTGCAGAATCGTCGGAATTTCGTAATAAAGACTTGCATATCCAAGCACAGAGAATTATTTTAAATATCTGTACATCCTTAAAAAGTGAAAATCATGAAGCCTCAGAAAATTGCATAGTAAAACAAATTTGTGAGCTAACTAAACTTCCAGGCTCTACAATTTATAAAGTAATTAAGGTAGGAGATATCATCGACCATTCTTTAAAGTGAAAAAGATCTGACCCAAAGCTAAAAAAAATTGATAATGCTTCCAAAGAAGTTATACGCCGAGTAGTGTATCACTTTTACAGAGAGAGCCTTGTTCCAACATTAGAAATGTTTCGAGATCAATTATTACCAGGATTACGAATACAAATCTCGACACTTGGCGTAATATCTTACTCGAGTGCGGTTTTAAATATAAAAAATTTGATAAAAGAATGGTTATCATGGAATCGCATCACATAGTAGCTCTCCGACAAGAATATTTACGCAAAATTTAGGAATATCGCCAATCGAAAAGGGATATAGTGTATTTAGATGAAACTGTTTAATATATAATTCTGACATAAAAAAGTCTGTTTTAAACACAATTACGCTCGCAATCGAGCAATATTCGTTTATAATATAAATATATTAATTGCTATTATGTAGATATTATGAAAACTATAACTAATTATTTTTTCATTTCTACCGTCGCGTGGCACGCCTATGTTTCATAAAGGAGATGCCGGCTATAAGTAGTGTTTTAGGTTTTTTGCTGTTTACACTGACTTCGTATAGACTTTATCTATGTTGAAAAAATATAAACTAAGAGTTATAGAATGGCTTGTTTGTTTATTTAAAGCCAATAATAATTGTTATAACGGATGCAGCCTAAATTTACAGCATAACGTCTAGAAAGTAACTTCTAAAAACATTTCTACGAAAACATAGACAGAACAGGCCAGTCCTGCAACGGCAGTAACTGGAGTCTAAAAATTGAACTACAAAATGCTATAAACCTTAAAGTTACACAAACTATACCTCGGCATTGTGAAAAATATCGTTACTCTATAGAGAGAAAATTTCTAATTTCTACGAAATACCTACAACTGCGGGGAATAACTATCATGACAGCTTAATTTTTTCCTTTAAAGCATTAAATTTAAAAGATATAGTTTTATTTGTAATTTTAAATTAAAAAATATCAATAATATTAATCGGCATTGGCGTTCTAATAATATGAGTATTTATTTATAGTATTTTATAAAGTACGAACACTACTGCGAAAAATAAAAAAAGTTAATAAAACTTTTTCACAGCTAAGAGATTTATATTTAAAACAAATATTTGACAATAACTACGTAACTAAATTCGAAACAAAAAAAAAGGAAAGATAAACATTGTTTATCATAATTTCATTTAAAAATTTAATCAAAAAATATTCTTCAGTGTTCATGCATATTTTTGAATGTTTGATAAATAGGCAGATCTGTTATTTAAAGAAAGAATTTAAGCAAATGCCATACAGTACCGCTTTCCCACCAAATTTTTTTGTCTAGTTCAGAAAGCCAATAAGATTATTTTGTTACCTTTACTATCTAAAATCAAAAGTCTAATAGTTAAAATAAAAAAAGAATGAAAAATCTGTCTAACTACGGAAAGCAAAATACCAATGGTAAAAACTAAAAGGGGTAAAGTTATTTGTTTAGAAAAGACCATGTAATATTGAAAATATTAATTTTGTAGCGCCTAAAAAATTCCTAGTTTATACCTGATGTCCGCTTCAAAACCATGATTCTTAAAAATATAAAGATAATGTTTTGTGCAACAATAGCAAAAAATATATTTAATATTTTGATGTCAACTGGAATGACTAATTTTAAAAACAAAAATCTCTCTTACGGAGTAGTTTACAAACACAAAACACTTCCAAACTAATTTTTAAAAAAACACTGTGCACAAGTGCGTACACAGACAAAACATAACCACAATTTACGTGTGATTACAGTGAGCAACAGATTTTTTAGAAAGACGAAACATATCGCTAAACATTATTGGTAATGGACCAGTAAATTTGTAGTTAATTTTTCACGTCGAAGTGGCAAGAAATATGCAAAATATTTATTATATGTTATGCTTTATGATTCATCCCCCTATTGGTCGAAAAACTAACAATTTTTAGTGCCGAGGTAATGGTTGTGTTGGTGCCAGGCCATCACGACACCACTGCAGTCAGTACATTTACATCACAAGAACTAAATCGGTACCAGAACTAACAACTGAAACTATCACACATAAAAGCATGGAATAAAACCGATGAAATAAAATAGTGAAAAACTAACCATAAAAATTGCTAAAACATTAACCAATCGCACTAGGACGTATATATGTGAAAATAATTTTTAAAAAATATTAAGAATTTTCAAGTTTATAATAAAATTAGATATTAAATATTGGACAATGGTAAAACTTTACCTGAAAGTGATGAACTTTTTCTAATTGTTCTGTTTTTGTTCTGTTAGGTATATTTATATATATATATATATAATAGGTGTATGTGTTTATGTTTGTATGTATGTATGTGGACTTGTATAATTAGAAATACATTATAATTGATCTTTTTAAAGTAAGCGATAGTTTAAAAGTTAAAGAACTTTAAATCTCACAAAAATTAAATGGATATCTAAAAATACCATCTTTTACTAATTGTACAAATCGAGATTACCCAAAGCACAAATGTCATAAATTAAAAACGCTGTTAAAACATTTATCATACTTTGTTTTTTATTTTCTTCCCACATAAAATTCCAAAACATATATCGCAAATGTATAAATATAAAATTAAAAAAATGTATTAAATTCTGTAGTTATACGGGAAGATATGTTACATGAAAACAACAATTCTAGAATATAAAAAAATGTCAAAAGAAAACTAGAGCAAGAGTGCGGCTACTACTACCTACAAAATTCACAATAAACATGAGTTAAACCGGCATTTTGGCAAAAAAAAACTGTCGGAATTAAATAAAGAGCAACATTTTAGTTCTGGTACCGAACAAAAATCTTGATGCGTAAATGTAATGATTGACCCACCTGCGGTTAACCAGGTTGTCCCTATACGGGTCGCGAGGTTGTCTTTTCATAATGTCGCTCTCGGGGGCCTCGTAAGCCAAAGAAATAGCAGGCACCTATATAGAAGGGATGCGCGTGTAGCGCCGCCAAACACACAGTTAGTAAGTTAGAAACATGATCAACATGCACAAGATTTTTTATACGTATAGTTGGTTTGTTTAGTCGAGAATAGTGTGTAGAGGAACGTTTCGGATGGGTATAACGAAGTAGAAGCCAGTGCTGGATGCCGGATTAACCGACCTGACTAAACGTTTAACAAGTTAACCAAGTTTACTTTTTTTTATTAATGAATTTAAAAAAAACTTCGACTTTGGGGACAGATACTGCTTTAAAAGTAATGCCAAATTCCATGGATTTTATCCCTGGAATTTTATGTTTTAAAAAATCTGCTTCACCTGTCAAATTTGACATATTTTCAAAACATGTAAATGTCTCAAACTGTTGAAAAATAGTAGTAAATAAAAAAGTTCCTTATTTTTCAATTTTCTATCTACGTGTCAAATATGAAAAAATATCGGATGCATTCATAATGAAACTTTATCTAATAATAGATAGGCAGCAAGAGATAATCGACAAATGACGTCATTTTCCCATGTAAATCTCCATAGGAAAATTTAAGGTTTAAATTGCAAAAGTATATCCATTTAAAGGTGTGGCACTTTAAACCTCTCCTGCAGATATAGCGTAACCCGTACACTAGCTAATGATCCTGCTAGAGACTTACAGCTGATTTGCGAGGCTATCTATTACAGCTGATTTGCGAGGCTATCTATAGGTCCCAAGGTCGAGCTAGCTAGCCGCAACTACTAAGTCATATCTTCTATCACATCATGTTATTTTTCACAAGTCATTGGCCAAGCTCGGAATACCTTACTCCCCATCAGGCTATTTTCCTACGATGACGTCACAAACGATTGAAAATGGAACTATTAAAATTGCAAACATTAAATCTGAAATCCCTTTATTTATTTAACACAAAAAAAGTTCATGTTTCCGCCAAGATTCGAACCATTGACCTATGGATTGGAAGTCCAAAGCCTTATATCTTATAGTCCGCACCAGCAGGGTATCTTACTAAATTCCGCTGTTTAATTGAAGGCTATCCGCGGTAGTAGGCAGCAGAAATAAAATTATTATAAACTGCGTTCATATTTAAATTTGTTAATACCATTACGAGAAAAGGTCAACTTGTATGTAATTAATATTCAAATGCTTAGGGATGTGAATATTAAATGTCATGGCATCGAAATATTTCCCAAGCCTTCAAATTATCAGTAAAATTACCAAAACGGCACATCCGAAATTTTTTTTTTAATATTTGCATTAATAATCTATACTTATACCACCTCAAAATTAAAATTGCCTTAAGTTGTTTAATTATGAGTTAAATCGCCAAAGTTACCAAAACGGCACTTCCGATTTATACAATTGTATTAAATATCTATATTATTAAGCCATGCCTATACAACCCTAGCATCAAAATTACAATTTAAATACCATTTGTATTCTTTGTTGTCCATTCAATGAGTTGAGAAAAAGACTTGCTTAAACAACCCAGATCAATTGGCAGCTAAACATATTTATGATGCTTTTTATCAGTGTTTATATTTATTATAGCTATCTCTTTACATATAAACGCACTGTTTTTATATTGAAAACCATGGACATCTATTATAAACATATTTTTATTGGAGGTATGAAATAAGAACACAAAGTCTTCTATCACTGTTATATTAAAGAAATATTTTTTAAGCAACTTCTCTACATGTTTCGAAAGCAGAAGCATTCATCTTCAGGAGAATAAATATAAAGAAGAAAAACCAGTAGGTATCACCCTAACTAAGCAACAAAATTGTAGGTTCAATGTATAAATGAGTAGAACGGTGAGAAAATAGGTACACACGTGGCATTGTTAAAAAGAGAAATATGGGTTTGAGGCACTATAAGAGTTAAAAGGTAAAATGAAAAGTTTGACATCTGTGTGTGAAAAAACTGTTGAAAGATGTGAAACTGAAGTGAATGGGAATAATCATTTAAGAAAAAGAAAATTGTTGGCTAGTCATTTGAGAAACTATGGAGAAGAAGTGGATGTAGGTGTGAGGAAGATGAGTATTAAAGAATTATTAAAATTAAGTAGTAATCTTAGCGGGATGGAAACCTCATGTTGGTTTATGAGTAAATGTAGTAGAAAAAATAAATCTTTTTAGATTTATTCATTTAAAAAAAGACTTTTTAGGAAAAAAATTCTTTTAAGCTCGAACAGCTACCGCGTTTCTATAAAGACAGATGAAACTCCACTCTCCACTTTAAGTATGGACTATTTCTTCAAGTTGGTATTTTTACTGCTTTTGATACTTTTGTATATATTTTTATTTGCAGGTACTGTTACATTAGTTTCAAATTTTATGTGAAGCACCACTTTTTCAGATGTCTTCGCTTTGTCGCAAACAATCAATAACTGCAAGAGGTGCTATAGATTTTAAAGTTTACGTGTAAGACAAGGGTCATTGCACTGCCAGTGATAATAAGAATTTATACAGTCAAGAGTCCAAGGTCAAATAGATATCATCTTAATGAACAGCTAATTAGATCCATGAACAACAGACCAAACCAATGAACAGCTTAATCAGGTCAATGAATAGCAGATCAAACCAATGAACAGCATGCTAAACCAATGAACAGCTGATCGGGTCAATGAACAGCAGATCAATCCAATGAACAACTGATCAGGTCAATGAACAACAGATCAAACCAATGAACAGCAGATTAAACCAATGAACAGCTGATCGGGTCAATGAACAGCAGATCAATCCAATGAACAGCTAATCAGGTTAATGAATAGCAGATCAAACCAACGTACAGCTGATCAGATAATCAAACAGTAGATCAGATTAATGAACAGCGGATCAGCTTAATGAACAGTGGATTAGCTATATGAACAGCGAATCAACGGGTTAACAGTACATCACAGCGAATTCTTCCTATGGCAGTAGGAAAGGGGGGGAGGGGGGAGTAAGAAAAGGAAAAATTCGCTGTGATGTGCTGTTAACCCGTTGATCCGCTGGTCATTAACTTGATCTACTGTTCGATGATCGATCAGCTGTTTATTGGTTTGATCGGCTGTTCATGAACCTGGTCCACTGTTCATTGATCTGATCATCTATTCATTGGTTTAATCGGCTGTTTATTGACCTGATCAGCTGTTTATTGGATTGATCTGCTATTCATTGACCTGATCAGCTGTTCATTGGTTTATTTTCCGTTCATTGGTTTGATCTGCTGTTCATTGACCTGATCAGCTTATTCATTGGTTTAATCTGCTGTTTATCGGTTTGATCTGTTGTTAATTGGTTTGATCTGCTGTTCATTGATCTGCTTAGCTATTCATTTAGATGATATCTAGTTGACCTTGGACTCTTGACTACTGTATAAATTCTTATTATCACAGGAAGTGCAATGACCCTTGTCTTACACCTGAACTTTAAAATCTATAGCACCTCTTGCAGTTATTGATTGTTCGCGACAACGGGAAGACATCTGAAAAAGTGGTGCTTCATATAAAATTTGAAACTGATGTAACAGTACCTGCAAAAAAAAAAAATTTACAAAAGTATCAAAAACAATAAAAGTATGTTTATAATAGATGTCCAAGGGTTTCAATACAAAAACAGTGCTTTTATATGTAGAGTGTTGATCTGGGTTGTTTAAGCAAGTCTTTTTGTCAGCACATTGAATGGACAACAAAGAATATACATGGACTTTTATGGGATGATGAGGTCTTATCTTGGGGTGATGAAGACTTAGCCTCTATACCTTCTAATTATATACCTTTAGAATATATTGCTCTGTGTATTAGAAAAAAAATTAAACCCCATGAAAAAATAATGGCTATGGGCTATGAGAAAAAGAGATGGTTAAGTAAACTAATTTGTAATAAAATTGTTGACTTAATAGAATTGGACGGTGATGATTTAACTAGTCTTAAGACATTAAACCATGTTACTTGTAAAAATCATAATTTACATTGTAATAGAGACTATAATTTACTTTGAGCAAGAGAAAATTTTTATTAAAAAATTGGTACAATAAACTTTCTTTCTTTCTTTCTACTAAAACTCGTCCATCATTTACTTTCTTCTTCCCCTCTCCTTCCCTTCCGATCCGCTGTTTATTTAGCGGATCGGCTAGTTAATTAGCTGATCTGCAGTTCTTTTAGCTGTTCTACTGTTCATTTGACACTGCCTTATACCGTTAGCACCGTTATTAATTAATATTTTAGAAAAATTCTTCCAACAATCAACTAAAAATGCTTCGATCCTGCTGACTACATACGTTTATTAATTGATGATACTGCTAAGAGTGTGTTGCCAGGTTATAAACATTATGTAATCTTAACAGCGTATCAGCAATACACACAGGACATGACATTGAATATTAACTAGTTACTGCATTCTCAGAGATATAATATTTACATTATTTGTTATATGTATGTCTTGACTCAGTTACTGTATCCGCAAGCATATTGAATATTAATTACAAGTTGTCCTTGCTTCGTGTTGTGTAATTATCATGTATTAAATATATTTAGAAATAGTTACGACTAAGAATGTAGTACCCAAAATATTTAAATATATTAATGAATCTAAACGTTGCCTGGATCGTATTTATTGTTTTTACACTTTAGTTGCCCAAAAAGGCCTTAATATATACAGGGTGATTCACGCTGATTGGCCTATTAGAAGATCTTGGCAACGTGTAAACTTATCTTTCCAAAAATTTGATAGCAGGCATAATTGGCTTTGTGCTTTTAAAACATTATATTTTGTGGTTCTTGTTACTTCCGGTATAACCGGAAGTTAATGCCAACTTTGCTATTTCAAATAAAACACCCTGTATATTTTAACATTTTTGGTTACCTACTCTAACCGTTTTGAAATATGAATTATAAAAGGATTTTTTTGTGTAAAAACGCTCCGAGAAGAAAGTTTAGTAACTCTGAAACTAATAAAAGTAAACATTTAAAGTTTTGTGAGCTTTCAAGTAATACATAGATCTTTAGTTTAAATTATTTAGGTTTTACGTTTTTTATACAGGAAGTTCTTAAAATTGTGCCAATGTTTCCATTTAAATAAATGTGCATAGGTCAATTTTTGCAAATAAAACGCCCTATTTTTTAGCTTACTAACGTGTAGAGAATTAAATATCCTATCTAAATGCCCAATATGTTACAATCCACATTTTTAGTCGTTTTGAAATTATGAGCAATTTAAATAAAAAATATTAAAAATTAAAATTTCTGTTTGTGTTAATGCGACATTATTTTTGAAAAGAAGGCTTCGACTGGGATTTTCGTTTGACTTTGAAAATCTAGCTAAGAAAGGAACATAGGCACTTAACAAATGGTAACAAAGCTCAAAGTCAAACGAAAATCCCAGTCGAAGCCTTGTTTTCAAAAATAATGTCGCATTAACACAAACAGAAATTTTAATATTTTTTATTTAAATTGCCCATAATTACAAAACGACTAAAAATGTGGATGTAACATATTAGGCATTTAGATAGAAAATTTAATTCTCTACACGTTAGTAAGCTAAAAAACAGGGTGTTCCATTTGCAAAAATTGACTTATGCACATTTATTTAAATGGAAACATTGGCACAATTTTAAGAACTCCCTGTATAAAAAACGTGACACCTAAATAATTTAAACTAAAGATCTATGTATTACTTGAAAGCTCACAAAATTTTAAATGTTAAATTTATTACTTTCAGAGTTACTAAACTTTCTTCTCGGAGCGTTTTTACACAAAAAAATCCTTTTCTAATTCATATCTCAAAAACGGTTAAAGATAGGAATATATTATTATTAACAAAAGTTATTTAGGTTTTAATAAGGTAATCAAAAATGCTAAAATATACAGGGTTTCCTACTTGAAATTGCAAAGCTGGCATTAACTTCCGGTATAACCGGAAATAATAAAAACGTCAAAATATAATGCTATAATAGCTTAAAGCCAATTATGCCTGCTATAAAATTTTTAGAAAAATAAGTTTACTTCTAATAGTCCACTCAACGTGAATCACCCTGTATATAAAAGAGTGCCAAAAGGGTATCCGGTGTGGTGAAAATACTTTTTCTGCTATTTACGCATATTTTTTTCTTATAGTTTTCGAGAAAGACCAATTTTGGTTTTCTGCACCTATGGTCAAGTGGGTTTTAATTAGAATTGTGATTTTAATGCTGGGGTTGTATAGGCATGGCTTAATAATATGAATATTCAATAAAATTGTAAAAATCGGATATGGCGTTTGGTAACGGCGATTTTACTGATAATTAAACAACTTAAGGCTATTTTGATTTTGGGGTATAGATTATTAATGCAAATATTGAAAAAATTTTAATTTTCAGATGTGCCGTTTTGGTACTTTGGCGATTTTACTGATAATTTAAAGACTTGGGAAAATTTTGATTTGGGGTTGTATAGGTTGTTGTGTAGGTCAATATTATTAATGCATATATTGAAAAAATTAGAATTTTCGGATGGGCCGTTTTGGTAATTTTACTGATAATTTGAAGACTAGGGAATATGTCGATGCCGTGACATTTAATATTTAGATCAGTAAGCATTTCAATATTAATAACATACAAGTTGACCTTTTCTTGTAACGGTATTAACAAATATATTTATGAACGCAGTTTATATTAATTTTATTTCTGCTGCCTACTACTGCGGATAGCCTTTAACTTAACACCGGAATTTAGAAAGATACCCTGCTGGCGTCGGACTTTCAATCCATAGGTCGATGGTTCGAATCTTGGCGAAAACATAAACTTTTTTTCTGTTAAATAAATAAAGGGATTTCAGATTTAATGTTTGCAATTTTAATAGTTCCATTTTCAATCGTTTGTGACGTCATCGTAGGAAGATAGCCTGATCGGGAGTAAGGTATCCCGAGCTTGGCCAATGACATGTGAAAAATAACATGATGTGATGGGAGCTATGACTCAGTAGTGGCGGCTAGCTCGCTTGACCTTGGGAACTATAGATAGCCTCGCAAATCAGCTGTAAGTCTCTAGTAGGATCATTAGCTAGTGTACGGGTTACGCTGTATCTGCAGGAGAGGCTTAAAGTGCCACGCCTTCAAATGAATATACTTTTGCAGTTGAAACCTTAAATTTTCTTTTTCATAGGAAAATGACGTAATTTGTCGGTAAACCCTTGCTGCCTATCCACTACTTTTTGAAAATAAGTAAATTTTAACAGGTGAAGCCAATTTTTTAAATTTTTATATTGCGGAATTTTGTGTTATTTTTATTACAAAAATTGTCCACAAAGTAGAAATTTTTTGTAGTTATTATTGAAAAAAAATCCCAGATGATGCGGACACTTCAACATAGCGTTCAAAAACTACCAAAATTAATAATATATCAAGTTCACCAGTTCCCAAATATAATATGATACTTTTACATAAAATATATCGTGTTTTCAATATTTGAAAACCTCTCTTGGATGCTGATAACTTTATTCAAACAAAAAACATTACTAACATTAAACATTTAATAACAGATTTACCCAGCAGCCAACACTGCAATTTATTTTTATGTGAAAATTTATTTATAACAAAATTTCGTTTAAAGCCAATGTGATAAAGAAAAGTTGTAAAAACGCAAAGGCAAATAAAGCAAAATAAATTTAAAATAAAATTAAGATTTTAAAGCAAATTATGAATTGTTTATCTACCTATCATTTACACACATAGACTAGACACATACATAAGAACAAAAAATGTTTTATTTTTATATGAAAGGAACTTCACAGAAAAAGTTTTAAACAAAATGTACATATTTGAATACTATATTTATTTTAACATTTATATATTTTTTCACTAAGAATTTAAAAATATATATTTAATAAAATATAAAAACTCACA